>OZ022265.1:145630936-147079922 GCA_963978885.1 Nemotelus pantherinus
TATTGTAGTGACAATAAACAGCAAATATTAAGCTTTCGATTATTTGAAAAAACTCGCTGCAGGTAACTCTAAATTTCTTTATACTCCTTTAACTTCGAATGTTATATAACAACGTGAAGCAGATGTGATATATTCTTGGCTTTGATACTGGCAGAAAGTTGCCAGCACGAGTCGGTTGTGCTACTTTTGTATCAATAAACGCTTACAGTTACTATTCATACCGGAAACATTTACAATTAAAATAAATAATCAATGTTGCAATTCGCAAAGTTCTGCAAATTTTTCGGATCGCAGCCCCAAACACCAACTTCAGTTACAGTGCTGCAGGCACTGAGCATTTTCTTCATTGATGTTATATGAGATGCTGCTTTCAAAATTATGTGAAATAAGCAACTGATAACGAATATAATTAACCCGTGTTTTGCTCTCATAAACGTTGAAATTCATGCCAGTGGTAATATCTGAAACCTTCCACCATATGAGTTATAATGCATTCTTGAGACCAAAGTAAAACGTGGCATTTGAAACAGTTTGGTCGTAATAAGCAGCTCATGTGGTGGAATATGCACTCAAAACCTGCACGATTCTTCTACTGCTCTTCGAACATTAGTGTTTCTAGCGGTTCAGGTGCGCTAGAGTTTTTTTATTTCCATTCGTTTTGCCCCAAAATTATTATGGTTCTATTATTAGGTGATTAGAATTATTTAGCTTTGGATCGACTCGACTTAGCTAATAATCTAATAAACTATCGTGCAAACTAACAGACTGCAGACGAGGTCATAGTTGTTTTAGAGAACATTCCTACTTTCTAGGCACTTCGTATGTCCTTTGATACTTTTTATTCACCTAGGTTCTTTTAAGATAATTTAAGTCTTTCTCGGTTCTTTTTAGTTGTTTTACGTCCTTTTAGGTACTTTATAGGTTTTGTGGTTCGCAAATATTTTCCGCCCACAAAAATTTATCGCTCGCAAAAATTGTCCGCCTCCAAAAATTTGGCGCCCTGGACTCCAGCCTACGCAGCCTAGTGGTGAAACCGCCCCTGCCTGTATAGAAGGTAATGCATGACTTTGGACCGATGACTGCATTTAAAGTCACAGGGTCGAAAGGTTTTCAGAGGTACTTCAAACGTGAGTTTCAATATTTAAAAGAGTTAGCTCCTTGTTTCTTATTTTCATTTTAGAATGTTACTACAAAAGTGATAAAAATGCTCAGTTACGGCAACACTTTACTGGCACTGCAACCAAAAGTCTATCACAACTGTAACATGAAAGATTTTTGGGGCTACAAATTTAATGGTAGAATCTACTAGTGAAAGATGACAAAAATTACCATATTTTTTTAAACAAAGTTTTTATCAAACTTACAATAAAGCCCATCTATTGTGTGATTTGCATTAAAATCTTAAGACAGCATCAGAAGTCATAGTTTATAAAGCTTTTATTCTGCTTACATTTAAGCTGGCAGCACTACCATGGTTGCCAGATTGGGCGATTTATCGCCAATTGGGCTATCTTTTCTATCAGTTTACCACATTTTATTTGGGCGATTCGCTTGCTACTTTGGTCTATATTTTACATTGGCTTCATTTCAAGAAAGAAAACAAATATCTATTCCTCAGACTAAAATGTGATCAAACTTTTGCCGATTTGCTTTTTTCCTCACCAAAATTACAACTACAAACAGAAGTGTTAAACTGCAATTTTTCTCAGCTCGAAGCCGAAACCCTCAAAAATAATTGTTCCTTATTTTGCCGCTTGACGTTGAAAGAATTGATCAAAAGAATGCCGTCTCATTTATTCATTTTCAGAAACGCAATCATGTTTTCGCCAACAATTTGTTTAGAAAATACTTCGAAAATAAACTCCGCGATTTTGGGCTATAAATTGCCACCAAATGGGCGACTATTTCAAAAAACTTCTGGCAACCCTGAGCACTACTACAGGGCTGCCAGCATATTCATTAAACTTCCATCAGACCTGGTCCTACTTAAGAATAGATCTGATCATCGGGTCGGGAGTTCTTGCGTGCACAATAAAGTTACGTTGATGAAGGGCTACCATTCTTGTCCGATGGGGAATTTCAATCTACTATGTAAGTAGATATGTGTGCTTGAAACATGAATTTTCGGAAAAACCTATTCTTATACGACTTTCCTTGTTTTCTTTCACGAAATTGGGTTATCGTGCCATGCATTGATGATGGGAAGGATCCAGTATAAATCAGTAATCATGCCAGTTAAATATTTCAAAATCAAAAATCTTATCGATTTGTACATGTATTGAGAATTGTGTTTCATAAAATTTGCTCGTATATCATGGTTTGATTCGAATTTTTGATTAAGCTAGCGCCCAGCGTGGGCTTATTGCATGCCCAAAAAAAAAATGTTTGTGGTAGATTTGTGATTTGAAATTTCGCAGTTTTGAACGGTACGGATGTCATTCAGAACTACTCTTTTGAAATCTTACGGCTAAGTCCGATGACATCGTACCCCCATATCAGTACAAACAAGGCCAACGCTTATATCTATATCTGACATAAGATACTTTGATTTCTAAAAATATATTTATCAAAAAGGCATTTTAGCATTTACATGTACATATATAACATACATTGTTTGATAATGTAACTAAACAGTCGTGCGATGCATTTAGAAGCGTTTCAACATTAATTTTGCCATGCAAGTTTTTATAAGTAGTCTATTTGAAAGCGGATGAATGTAGTAAATCCGAAATCATTTTTAATAATATGAAAAACTATGAACGAAAAGATGTTTTCACACCACATACTGCCGAGTTAAACAAAAAATGTTGAGTTATGACGCAAACTGGGCGGTAGATGTGAAGAATGGAAGTATAATGGAAGCTGCAAGAATGAATCCACGCAAATAGTTGATAAATCACCACAATATGATACGATAAATTGCAAAAAATCAAATCTGTGGACAAACCGGAAGCAACACTTAGCCATTTATACGACTGAACATGATTTGAGATTTTAGAAGACGGTGTAAAGCGGACATTTTACTTTCGCTCATCCTCATTTGTGGTAAAATTCCCGCATGAATGAAATTCCTGGAATATTTTGCAACAACTTTGTAATAGCTTTACTCGTCGTTTTTGTTCATTATTTAGATTGTTTAATGCCTTCCCACTTACATGAAGTACTTGAAGCCATGGCTTGACCTACGACCTTTCTTCGAATTATGACCTTTCTGATACTCTCACCAATGTATAACCTGGTCACATACAAGGTATCCAACGCTTTTGTATCAATTTCAGAGCCGACTGACAGTTCCGAAAACGTGTCTCATTGCTAAACAAAACCTAATTGGAAACAATATAGTAGAATTCCAATGTCATGTCGCCTAATTACAATGACACGGTAGCAGTCTGATCACAAGGTAAAGTCTTGTCGTCACGCACTTTTCCTTGCGACTGAACAAAAGTCTGAGCTGAGGTGGCTATAGTGATCAACCTAATCGATTAATATCAGATGTCCAACTGGTCTCTCACTAAAAGTTATACCCAAGCAACAGTAAACACAAGACGAAGGTCAGATTGCGTGACATAGCTCTTTTTCACTATTTCCTTCGTCAATAGTTAATGGCCCGAAATTGTCCTTGCCATTCATTCAACATGCTTTTTTCACTCATTAAACATTTGCGACATTGTGCGTACATGGAGTTCAACCCCGTTTAACGGTGATGGTCGAATCTACGAAAGGATATGTAAGAAAATTGATTGTTGAATGAAACGCCTGATAATTAAAAATCTATTTTATTGGAACAATTGTTATTGAAACCACTGGAAAGATACAATTTTAGCTCTATATTGAACTTGGAAAATGGCCAAAATGAAGTGAATAATTAGATATGTAAGAATAATTAGAACAGTAACGGAAGAGAAAGCATCTGCAATATGACAATGAGTAATATTTTTATGGTTTGGCCTCTATTTTGGCACAAATAGACTTCTACTTCCTGAAGCATTCTATGAATCCTTTTCATTTGATTATTCGGAATATATACCATGCGATATTTCTACTACATCATCATTACCTCCTTGTCAAACTTAAAAATGTCACTAAGAACACATTGAGTTCCAGTTTCGAAATTCCTGGCTAACGCTTGTGTGACTCTGAAAACAAGTTCCTAAAATATATTGTTTCAGTTCTCCCAGGCCTGTCTGAAATGATATCAAATTCAAAATATGATGAATATGTAGAGCAATCGTGATGTCCCAAAAGCTAACTGCATTCTACAAGCAGAACAAAAACCACGTGAAGAGCTTGCTTATGTTGACGCAGCAATGTATCTATCGGCCAATTAGATGTGGAGGTTTGTCAAATATACAAGAATTTGGCAATGCATTTCAGAAGAAATCATTAAATGTGGCAGATAAAGTTTGCTTGAACATAGCTAAGTTAGAAACAGAAAATCACTCCTGCAGAATTTGTTGCAATGAAGTATAAACCTTTTTGCTCTTTATACAAGAAACAACCAGTCAAAAACTATCCGTCCGACATATTCTCTTTATTTTCGTGTCTTATAAACAATTTTTTTTGCTGGAGAACTAAATTATTCCTACTTTTGCTGGAAATTAAATTCTTCAACATCACGAGAACTAAAAGTTTTCATTTCCATTCGCCATGAGATTGCAGTTAAATTGGATTCGAATCGAAATCAAACCACATCACGAAACAATATTTGCCAAGCACCAATAAAATATCAACTGTATGCTTTAGGGCACCAGGATAGCATAATAACCAGCAGACAGTCATGCATATGCAGTCATTTTCTCGGCTATTCTGTCTGCAACAACACTATGTATTTGCTGCAGGTGAGAGCCAGGCTAATGTCATCCGAAAAAGAACTAAAAAATGCAAAATCGTTTGATTTCGTCCAGAAGACTAGTTCTCTCCCTATTCAGTGACCAAGGGTCGAATCAACTCATCGGTGAATATGCAACAGGCTTCACTCGGGGAAAACCATTCGACGAAGAGAATTCTATTTCACCTGAATTGAACGGGAAATGAAAAATCATGCAATCACGAAAAACCACCCTTCGTCGTCGATGTGTCGAGTGCTGAGTCTGGAACCTTCCTCCGGTGCTTCAGCTTTGAAAATACTATACTGTGTCGCTTCATTCTGATTCCAACTTTTCCGTCAATGTGGAAATGATCAAATTAGTAGCATGTGCTACAGTCGCATCTGTATGACTGGCAATAGTTCCCTACACGGTCTATAACTTGCCTGGGTGAGGCGAGGAGTAAAAGCTCTGACAGTCGCTCGTCAACCATTTTCATAATTGCCAGAATTGAAACAGAATTAATTTCCGACAGATTCTCAGATCAATTAGAGAAATTTTATTACATAATCCCGTTGACACGCACGTTTGCGTACAAAAAGGAGACTAGCAATGAAGACCATTGTATCTTTGTGTAATCTAGGAAATTCAAGGAACAAAGTAATTCTGTAATTTCAATGCTAAAGTAGATTAACCTCGTCTTCAGCTTGTTTTAGTATTGAAATTTGTTGAACAGACAGAGGCAACGAATGGGAAGCGAGGGAATTTCGATTGAACGAGACGTGGGAAGAATATTTGAATGTGAGAGCGAAAACGTTTGGCAGTCAGCCAATATTTGTATTTGAAAATGTAGCTGAAATTACTGGTATATTTTTAGACAGGAGCAAATTCTCCATTCCTCTGCTCCTGAATATGGGCCTGCAATATGAAAAAAGTCAGTAATGAATAAAATTAAGCTGAATTATGGAAAGCCATTTATTTCGGTTGTAAGTTATTTGTCTACGGCAGCAACTATATTGACTAGTCTGTATGAAAGCATTTCGATTAAGAAATCGTGACTGTTGAACTTGTATGTATATATATATATATATATATATATATATATATATATATATATATATATATATATAGATATATATATATATATATATATATATATATATATATATATATATATATATATATATATATATATATTATGTGATTATTTAACTAATCAATAAAATTTCATTTTCTTAGTTTACTTTAAATATGCAAGTAAAGTTGTAAGCATCTCACTCTATTGGAAAATACAATCCTAAATAATGACATACATAGATATAGTATAATCGAAAAATCACATGTGTTCTGAAGATATAGATATGTACATACTTTTAATGAATGCCGTGAATCAATTGGCCAACGTTTTGGCATTCTCAAACCTTTTGCATTTCAAGTCGGACTTAATAAAAGGTTTGGAAGATCGAAAGGACACTCAAAAGGAAATATTCATGGGTCAATAAATTGAAATGTTTCTGTTAATGAGTAGTTATTTAATGCCAAATCGATTAGAATCCATATTAATGTCAACTAAAAACTCTAAAAAAAAGTATTGTCAAACTGAAATACTTTTTAAATTCTGGTATCAACTGAGTATATTAGTTTGGGTTAGTTTTTTTTCGAGAAGAATGAACTATTGTTTATTTACAAAAGAAAAAGAAGATTTCTACAAAAAAATGCTACTTTTTTCATGCAAGCAACATTTTGTCCGTCTCTATGGCTTCAATTGCATTTTCTTTTATTTTGTGAATTTATAATTCTCTCCTGTCACAAAAACTCAAAATCTCTTTTAATCCCTGAACGAAGGGTTTTTAATTTTAATGAATTTAAAAATTGCTGGCGAGAAAAAAGGGCCTGAAGTCAAGCAAAGCTAATATGAACTAATATTACTGATACAATCGATATTTCAGAATATCATCGATTTGTTAGATGCACAAATATGACGTTAATTTTTTGACGATCAACGTAGAGTATAATAAAAGCATTGTTTTCAAATCATGCGTTACTTTTAAAGATATCAGTTTTAAGATAGCATCTCCGATATGGTGCGGTGAATTGCGCAAGCACTTAAATGTTGATAGATATACGTTGAACCTAAAATTAGGCAACTGGGTGCCACATCTGTAAAAGGAGAAAGACTATGAAAGACATATAGTGAGATTAATAAAGATTGTTTTTGAAACTTCACTGGGGATGGCAAATGGATCTGCTTAGTCAAAAAATAAACGACTGAAGAATGGGTGATGCTAAATAAAACAGGTATATTGACTGTATAATGGAATAGAAGCTTTGTAAGATAAACGATTAGAAAATGATGACGCAACAAGCTGATTTAACAATACGAAAACGTTATGGCCCGCATCGCGAAGGAAAATGATCAGGCCCTGACTTGATTTCTCCTTTTTTCGTGGTACAATTTGCAGTCCAATTGATCACCCCCTTGGCACATGATTTTCAACAAATCGCTATCCTTAGGTGTTTTCCTATCTCTCTGGAAATCCTCATAGCTTATATCTATTTTCAAAAGTGGCGACAAACGATCAGTCGATTACTATTGGGAGATCACTCTTCTATCCGTTATCCGCAAATTCTTTAGGAAGTTAGTTTGACCCTCTTCTAAATGAGCAACAACATAGATTTCGTAAGGGAAGGTCGACTTGCATCAATCTTATGATCGTAACTTCTGATGTACTCTTTGAAATGGAAAAAGGAAGGCAAATTGAGGTGATCTATACGTATTTTAGTAAGGTTTTCGACCGAGTTGACCATCAAATTCTGGTACTCAAACTTAGCAACTTTCGTAAAACTTTCCACTTTCTATCGTAAATTGGTTTAATGGATGAATCGAATTGTGAAATCCTGAAGAATCCATTTGTCTTCGCAAATAGGTGAAAATAAGTTCTTGCTTACAGTTGATTATACTTTGATTAAAATCTGGCTTTATTTATTTTCTAAATAAAACACAATCTTTTATTTAAAAAAAACCGAACCATTATTTTCATATCAAATCCGTTGCGTACATTCGAAGATATAGTGCCAGAATAGAAGTATTATGAAGTTCCAACAGCGACAATTATGGAAGCCGTCAGCTTTAATAATACTCTTCAAATCGAATCGATAATAAGATTTAACGCCTTGCTTTCTATAATAAAATTCCCACCAGCTTACGGTTAATTTACTATTCACACCCACATCTGAACTTTTCATTGACGTAACCGATAAATTTCACCTCATTCGTTCACTGTCATAGCTGACTTAGCAACCAATCACCTGAATCCTTTCATCGCAACACATTAGTCGCAGGTGAATAGCGATCTGGTGGTATTAATTTAATTGCCTTCTAATTGCAACAATCATTCACCCACTCCACATGAAAGCAACTGGTTTCGCCAAGTTTGTACGAACGGCCCGAAATCACTAAGGCGTGGGTATCGCAAAAAACTGTTCTTCATGCTGACCTCAATCGCATGTAAAAACTAAAATGGAAAACACTATGATGCCTTACGTTTTTTGCTCGAAATCAATATTCAGTCAAACGTTCAATGATTTTCTCCAGTACTTGTGGAGATTTGCTCCGTTCGCTCTTTGGATTGAATGAAACCGTGCCTTGTTAGCTGCTGAACAGGTGCCTGCATTCCCACCGCCATTGCCAACGAAGGACGTGCCTTAAGCGATTTTAGTATTACACGCTCGTTTTATCAACGAGATTCCGTTCGGCTGTAGACAATTAGTTTGCAAGATAGAAAATCGCTTTTATGTCGCTTAACAACGTGACACGATTTTTCACGTTTCACCTTGATCTACCGATATGATTGAAAATAAATATGTAGAGAATTACAGGGTGCCAATAAGGATTTCATAATAGGGGGAGAGAGAGAGTGAGCACAGAGGACTAATATTTAATTTGTTCGTATAAGCTTTTAAGCTAGAGATGCTTTCATGATTCTGGAAAACAGAGCCATATGATCCCAAAACTGAACCACACGCGCCTTTAGAATAAACTCTGTGGAAATATGGTATTATTTTCGACTCTAAATTAATTTTAGCCTCTGCAAATCAAATATTCAAACAATATCTTGTTTGTAAAGTTTCAGGAAGCGACTGATCGAAAAAATTTAAACAAAACTACACAGAGATTTAGATTTTAATGGTTTATTATACATTGATATGTTTTAAGCATCTTAAACCATTCATTACCATTTGAGTAAATATGTAAAAAAAAAAATGAATTTGAATATAAAAGGTACATAAAATTTAGTTAGCTCCTGCTTCGTGCGGCATACCTCTACCTCGACTGCTTCTTCTTTCAACTTTCTTGTTGCCTTACTTTTTGCACTACGAGCATCTTTTGAAGCATTTTTCGAACAAAAATAGGTCTTTAAATTAATTAAAATATTTGGTTTAAATGTACAAACCTTCAAAACACATGTCCGGCTTTGATGATAGTTTGAAATATGTTGATGTATCTTCTTTTTTTTTTAAGTAAATGGACAACATTTTTTAGAAAAATTGAACATTGGTATCATTAGGTTTTTCAAAAAAAATAAAATTGCAAAAATTCAAAACTTCATATCAAATTTACCAAACCAAACCAAATAAAAACAACACGAGGAAAAAATATTCAGCTAGAGCTGAGAAAAAGGTACATAAACAATAATAGTTTTGTATGGGATTTCAAGTAACTAGTCGCCTCCTTTTAGTAAAATCATTTCATAATCATAGTTTATTTCCATTTCAATCAGTTCATTGCAAGCGAGTCTCCTACCTTAAAGTTACATTTTTCTCGGAACTTTTAAATCCGTCTGTCAGAGAAAACTCCAACAGAACCACTGTGCGGCTAAAATGTTTACCGTTACGTATTTTTTTCTCACAAATCAACACACTTGCAACCATTTTCGTTAAATCGAATACCTTTCCCAGCGGTATTTCGTTCTTCTTTTTCAAACTCGCATTCAAACGCCTCACTGCTTCCACGTTTCGCTGCCGCTACATCGCCCTGTTCCGCCTGACTTCCTGTTACCTTGTCTGAAAGCATAATGAACACCTCTTTTACATTATGCACGTTGTCGACAAGCGAAAGAATGAGGGTGCGAAAAGTACCAGGCCGGCTACAATGCAAAGCACATGGCGCTTACTGCGATAGAGACAGGACTCGATACGTGGAAGCCTATCTGCTGGCGTAGTAGCCCATTGAATATGTATAGCCGAAGCTGTGCACGGAAGTACGTATTGTGCTTCTAGCTATAACCTACTTTCATGCTTGTAAGTCTCAGCATAAATGAAAAATGCACGAGCCCTTGCAACTTATTATTCGCGCTCGCTTCGAAAGGTCGAACTTTTGAGTGGATGAGGACGAAAAGTGTCGAGTTTGTAATAGATGTACTTTAGTAGGCGCGGCAAGTCATACAAAATAAGCTGCGAGAAATAGAAATTGAGAAGGAGCTATCATTGACAAGGAATATTACGTCATGGCATAAGCCTGGCTTTCATTTAAACCGTCTCATTTTCTAACCCATATCGGTGTGGAATTAGCATGTACAGGTCATACCTGCCGGCTAGCTTTACGTTAATTCAATTATTGTTCTAGATGAGCTCGCGTACTTTCGTAGACTTAGGGCTAAATGCCAAAACCACTGCCTGTGTTCAAATTTTCAACTCCCTTGTGAAGATTCTGTCGTTCACATATCCAAGTTGGATCAACGAGAACCCACAGAGTTTTAAATTTTCCACCTTAGCCTGCTTCCAAGCACATGTATTCATTCATATGTAAGAACACTGCGAACCATTGTGCAAAGATACTTTCGGGGAATCTTACACCTGTGGGAAAATTATAGTAGGAATATATATATAGCGCAAGCAGTGACGGTTATAGTCAGATTTCATCCACTACCTCTTGAATCAAAAGAACGAGCATAATGTGTGTATTTGTCCTTCACTCACTTCATTTACCTGCAGTTGCGTCGAGGAGGCTCTTGAGAGTTTGCTTGCCTTTCGGTCTCAGAAACAGAAAATGATGAGTAGTACGTATAACCACTTGAAAGTTTAATAACGGAAATCGTGTCGACTTTATATTCCGAACAGTTCACTATGTATAATTAAATTGGCAAATAATATCGGACAGATAATGTTGTTGCATAAACTTTGAATGATTTTCATTATTTATGACAAGATATTGAAATTGCCCGAGTGATTTTGATATAAGATCTCTTGAAGTGTTTATGTTGCTCGTGCTGCTGTCGAAATGGCAGCTACATTCGAAATTGGAAAAGTTTGAAAATTTTGCTCATTTACAGAGTCACAAAGTCTAGATAGTTGGATGATGAGATCGCACAATCTAATTATCGAAGCTGCTGTCGAGGTAATTAAAAAGTGTCATCAGTTTGTATGCTGAATGCGCATATATTTACATATGAGAAAATTTTGCATTTGTTGAAAAAAGCTTTAGGGGCATAACCAAACCTGCTTAATAACTGTGCCTAAATTGTAACCAATAGAAAAAACTCTAGCGCATCACAGCCGCTAGAAAACTGATTTTTGAAGAAACTGTCTTTCAGTGACCAAAAAGTGTGGAAAAACGCAATACGCTTTTTTGTAGTATCATATCAGCCATTTCTTACCCAAAGCAACAAAAACCATTTCCCGATAGCAGCTCTTATAACATAAATGATGAAAATGTTCAGTGCTGGCAACACTTTTTCAACGAAGCAGCAATAAGTCTACCATAACAGGCTCCTGTTACAATCAACCTATACCTATACTTTGAATTTCGTTTTCATCTGAAAATTTAATTGAAAGTTTCAGCAATAAAACGGTGTTTGAGGCTGCCTTCCGAAAAATATTCGTAACTTGGAAAATTTAAACATTGGAAACTTATTTTTATTGCAAACGCTTTACATATGAATATATAATAGAAGTATCTGTTGCTGCAATATTAACGAAAATGACTGGTGCTGGCAGCACTGTGTTAGCAGCATAAGTTAAGCCTGAATTACATTGGCTTGCAGTGCAGTGCACTGAAATTTAGAACTCATGTAATTGCATGTGGCAATTCACATTAACTGCAGTGCAGTGCAGCGGATTTAGGCGAAAAAATTACCATAGCTGGTAACTCTATTCTAATTTTTCAACCAAATTTCTACCAAATATGACTTAGAGTAAGGGGTTTAAGCACTGTGTAAATTTCTTGGCTGAATCGGAAGTTATAGGGCAAAAAACAGTTATTTTTAGGAGTGTGTTTTCAAGATGGAACCACTGGCACAGTGCTCACTGCATTTCAAAATCGCTTCCATGAGACCTGGTCAAAGTGTATAGAATGATAAGTGGGTGAACTCCTTCCATCTTCCAGAAAAAAACACTTCGACCTTGAAATTGCGCCTCCATTTACGCAATGCATTAGCTGTCAAAGCAACCTGAGAGTGTGCTTGTATTTTTTGCGAGAGTGAGTCGTATGTGAGCAACGAAAAATCTAGCCTGAGTATGTAGTTGTCGAATCTTATCTTGCACCTCTTTCTGTTCCATGTGATTTCTTCCAATTTTCCAGGCTGATCAACAATACAATCTCAGGCTAGTTCACTGGAAGTTTTGGACCGTATACATATACGGAGTCCGCACGCTGGTTAGGAACTAACTCTTTACGCTGTAACCTGGTGCTAGTTAATATCAACATGTCCTGTAAATTTCATAATGATCGGATTATCCGGTCGTCAGTTCTCGTGAACAGAAGTTTTGAGTGCTGAAAATAGAGGTAATTTGGTAATGGTTTGCCGTTTTTGTCCAATTCGGAATTTTGAAAATTTTAAATCGACATGGTGAACAAAAGTTAAAATTTATCAATAAGGTTATTTTTTTTTCTTGAAAAGCACAATTTTTTCGATGATTTGAAAGTTTATTTCAAGTGCCTGCTGTAGCTACAGAGTTGTCCACACAGTCCATGTGCGGAAAGCCGATTTGTGTATAGCTGTGGTCAACGTTAATATGCTCTGCGAATTTCTCGAGGATTCAATGTTCCTGTCAAAAGCTATAACTCGAAATTTGAAAAAAAAATCCTTGCCTACTTTTAGGCACTCAGCGTCCACATAGGGCTCATATTTCCCAATTTTTTATAACAAAAAGCATAAAACATACTAAGTTTTTATTTCCATTACTTGTTTTTCGGCATGGAAATATAGAGGTGCCTGAAAATTCATTACAATGACTACCGCCGTCAAAGAGTTAAAGATATCGTAACTTTAATTAGTCACTGCACTAGTCCTTATACATATCTATGTCACAGCATAAGTATTATAGATAGCACGGAAAGAACTTAATTTACGATACAATTTGCTATATTTCCCCCACTGATTGCGAGAAATAGATAGCAATATCCAAGTCCAAGTTGAAAAAAGACAGAAAGTACCCCGCCAAGCAAAGCTGCTACGATCAGATACGTTTCTCATTTCCACTAGGCAATATATGTACATGTGCTTTGCCAAAGAGAATATTTTAACGAATGGCGAGATATGCAATATTGATTTACTCCAAATGTTCTCTAAGTATTAAAATGGTAAGCGATAAGGTAATTAATGCGGAATACTACTTTCGATACCATTTGGCGAGTAAAAAGAATATCTTCGACACTTTTATGCAATGCACTACACAAAATGTCGTTTGTTGCCAGAGAACGTTCGCTGCGCTTATTGTTTCTTGATGGGATTATACGCACGCCAACACATTCTCACCTATCAGCTAACACGGATATATACATTCTCACCTGTCATTTGAGCATATGCTTTTCTCACTTTTGCATGAACTTATTTTGGTTTTGATTCTTCTTAGGTGCAATACTGTTCTTTCCGTGCTATTTATTAGTATTTACGCTATGTCTGTGTCCTCTGAAAATTTAAGCTCCATCGGACCGGCCACTCCAGAAATTATCTCCCTTAAACTTTCTGCTGATACATACATATATAAATAAAGAAATATGAAATTTCGGCGAAGCGATTTCAATACTAATTTTCTTCGAAAATCAATAATAATAGACAGTTCCTAAACGAAAGATTGTAAAGAATCATACCTGCATTTGTTAAACAGTATACTATATTAAGAGCATACATTACGTATGCCATAGCCCAATTCATATTGCTGCTATCGCCCATATGTAAAGCTTTGGAAATTTTATATTCAGTCATTTTTCGGTCTGGAAATAACTGTGTATTCATTTACAAAATACAATTTCCACTTTGGCTTCCAAATACTAGTTTATTATCGCTAACCTATTTTTCTCAAATTCGCAGCCCATTCAATTTGCCAACCCGACCCATCAAACCATAAAACCAAACTATTCACCTCACTTTTGCCTACCCAGGAAAACTCGGCAATCATTTAAAAAATCAAATATGTTAAACAATTTACAATCTGAGCCCGTATACCCCATTACACAATTCTTCAAACAAAAAATTTTCAGCTTACGGCCTTTTAAATAAATCTAGCGGCAAGAAAAAGCCTTTTACTCAGCAATTCAATAAAACCTCTATTCCAAGGCAGTATTCACTCAACGCAGAACAAACAGCACATCAAAAGCACACCTATCCGGTCAACTGATCAAAATAAAGCAAATTTTACCGAGACCCAGGCAATAGAATCTATCGATAGTATATCTTGATGAATTCCAGCTGAAATCCTTCATACCATCGAGCTTCCGGAATTTATGCTCACACAGCACCCATGAATTGCTTATAAATAATTCATAGAAAAATGCATAAAACTGAAGAGAATCCAGACATTTTTCCTCGGCAAATATGGAAGTGGAGTAACCTATATTACCATGTCGACGCAGTTAACAGAAAAATATATTTCGCCCTTTCGATGCTCATGGATTTTTCCAATTGGTTAAACTCTCTCGGTGGAAGAGTTAAAGAGCCTTGTTTACGAGAACAATATGCACGGGCCCAATGTGGATTGCAAAGGCACAAGTTGCTCGTGGCGCTGATTCAAGTACATGAGCGATTTGCAAATGGATATAGATATAAGGCCAAAACCATGAGGTATGCTAGACAGTTGTATAATGATACAATAACAACATCTAAGCTTACAGCTTACTGTGAAATTCACTATCGCTTTGGAGAAATATCTTTTCTGCTCAGGATTCAATTATTTGGCGGACGCTGCTAGGAAAATGTACCGTTAATATTGTTGTAGCATTCTAAGTAGATTACTTTGATGCTATTTTGCCTTTACTAAGCATAAACGAGACAGAAATCAACTTATCTCTTAGTTTCAATTGGTGTCCTTCAGAGCCAACCAGGTTCTACACACTAAGATTTTTTACACTCGTCTCTTCAAATCAATTGCAGCTTTACAGTAGATACGCATTTGCATACATTAGAGAAATAAAACTGAGTTTAATTTCAGATACTTTATTTTTGTCTAGATTAGGCTTATGATTCAAATCATTCTGACACTTTTCTAAAATTAAAATTCCCCATGCTCCAACCATTCAGTCGACAGCACGAATCAAAGCTATCTCTTGGGACCGAAAACTATTTCAGTTATTTCCACCAATTCATCCGCCTGGGTAATTTTACCCGGAACCAACGGACTCCCGTTACAACTCTTCAATGCCTCTATTTGTAAGAGCTTTCGTTTTCTTACGTCTTTGCCTCTTTCAACGTTTGTGTCTGTATGACGAGGCGTCGAAATGTCTTTAGGTTGGATAAAACCCTTGGTCCTAGTCAGATCACTGAATAAAAGTTAATTTCACCGTACTGTGTACTAAACAACAATAACATTGACGACGATGAGCAGTCAGACATTGTGTTTGCTTGCCCTAGCAGCAATTGCGAAGAATTTTTATGTCTATACCTATTCTGAACTAAACTCATCCGACTAACTGGAAAATATAGTGCTGTTGTTATGAGCTGTACAGGATAGCGAAACGCAGCTTATTTGATTTCATTAGACTATGAAGCTAAGATGTGTAGAATCGGAAATCAAATTATGTAATAAATGAAGCAGAACTCAATTTCCAAAACTCTAAGCTGGCAGCGTTTAGGGCTTCATTTTAAGCTCTATTTTGTCCATAAAATACTTCGTGCATGGATATTTTATAGTTTATTATTAATGATGGTTCTGATCTTTAAATGCTGGGTAAATACTAACGAACACATATGAATGACTAATTATTGGGTAAAACCGAGGCCTTTTAAAGCAGGCCAGCCACCAAAGTACTTAACGTGCAAAATGGCGGATATAAGGAAAAATCTTTAACCAGTCCGCACATCCTTTTTTATGTAAAACTCCACTTTATGATACGCAGCTGCGAAATTTTATCACCAGTAAATAGTTGGTAGCTGGACCAAAAATTGAAGGAAAACTCACCAAAAAAAATATTAAAAAAAATACACGAGAAAACTACACGGGTAAACTCGACTACGTGTTCCCGATAGCCGTTGGACGCAATGTCTCATAGAAAGGAAAAACTCCATGGAAAATCCCATTGTAAAAGCCGATAAGAAAGTCCTAAAGGCCGAGACACAAACAGATTCGCTTAGGGCAAGAGAAACTGAGAATAGCCTAGCAGCATGCAATCACAGTCGACCATTCTGGAAATGCTCGAGCGAGATGCTTTTGCTAAGCCAGTCTTATAAAGCGAGTCTTTCGAAACGAATCTATTGACGAAGCTAATTGAGTGTTTCCTGGCAGGACAATTTAAACGCAAGTGATATTTATTAGTGCGATAATTAAAGTGTATACGCGATTCAGTTGTAACAATTATTGTTCGAATAAAAGTGCATTTTGTCACAGCAACTGAACTGTTTTATTTCTTAAACGCAGAGAATTTCGAATCTATGAAGTGTGTTTTTACTAGGAGCACACAACAATACTTGCCGTATTTTGTTTTTACTAATTAATGCCTTCAAGTACTTGGCAGTAGATCACAGATGGAACGCCATATTCGTCTATACGAGCCGACACTAGCCTTGCAAAATGTGTGCAGTTTTCAAAAGTAAAACAATTGAAAATGAAGGGAGAAAATAACGAGTATAAAGTAATATAAAATATTTTAACTTTCTACTCATTATGAGAGCTTTTTATAATTTTCTAACTACAAAAACATTTAACATTGCCTTGAAAAAACCAAATCCACCCATTTACAACAAATACCCCTTCACAGCAGAAAAGATTTACTACTCGAAAACTGCTTGTTATACGCGTGGTATACAGCCGGGTCGGTAAACAAAAAGTGAGCACATGCACGCACAAATGATAATGATTTCAATAATTTGCCAAATATCATTTATCCGCCTGAAAGATTTTTTTGCCTAACTGTATCCCTAAGAAGTAAATATGTAAATTCATAGATAGAAAAAAAGCCAAAAAATGAGCCAGTAAAAGGTATAACTATGAAAAATTAACGTCAGTTCAAAAATTCTACGCCACTTTCTACTACAGGGTAACATATTGTAGAACCGAAATTTTGTTATTGCCTTCTCACAAAAAGATCACCGAAACGATTGATTGCTCTGAGGTGATCCAAAATTATCCCCAGATATTGTTTCATAATTATCTTTCTGAACATTGATAGTGAATTTCGAATTTCCTTTATGAGCTAGTTTCCAAATAGCCTTTATCTTTTTTAGTATTATGATTTGCGTTAATGTTGCGTTGCTGAACAGTTGGGGTTCTCATATTTAGATGGTGGACTCTTTTACTCATTTGCTCAATATATTTACGATTGAAGAGGACGGAAGATATTTTAAGATTGTATGGGTCTCACATTGCCTATTCTGCTACTACTAATAATACTGACTCTAGTGTTACTCGAATTACTTTATTGCGAATATATGGCTTAGTTCCGTTCTGTTTTGATACAGGGTTCAAGGGTTTTATTCAAACAATAAGCATTCCGAAATGCTATAATATTCTGATATGTAATTGACGTTCTTGTCTTTCTAGTTTCATCCTGAGTTAATGTCATACTTCAAATGTTACTAACCTTTTCGCTCGTCTCTTTACCGGCACGGCTAATTTCAATGTCCATCAGTTGCTCGATGCACTAATACACCTTTCACAAAAACTTTGATCACAATCCAAAGCCTAGAGATAGCTCCGCACGCTCGATTAAATAATGCTCATCAACAAACAATCAGACTCTATTTTTGCTTCTGACGTTTGCGAGAAAAAGGCGGCAAAACTCAATCTGATTGGTTCCTGGCTGACAAATTTCACCACCAGAGGATGAAAAAGCGGTAGTCAAAAGTAAAACGGAAACCGTTGGAAACACATATCGTCGAATTAAGTCGTCGAATTTTACCATGGTTTTTGTATGTAATACGAGTAATTTCAGTAAAAATGGTTGAGTAAACGACGCGAAACCTACGAAAAGGAGGGACCGATTGGAAAAGGAGGGACCGGAAATGGCGAGAATGGAAGAATCGAAGAAAATTTTATTTTTTTAATTTTAAATTCATTAGTTTAAAAAAAGACACCCCCAAAAACAAGCGCAGCTCAAAACATTGAACAGTTGCTTCAAAAATCGTAAAAGAAACTTTGTACTTTGTACCAAATCGCGCACTCCCAAAACCACTCAAAACTGAATGATTTGGCTAATCGCCGATTGACAATAAAATAATATATCATTCATTCGAGCATAGCCGTCATATTCGAGGCATTTTTTCGATGTTAATTGTCGGTGAAATTGAAATTGGCCGTTGTTGATTTTCGTATCTTTGACGATTTTCGAAGTATCTTTTACGATTTTTGAAGCAACTGTTCAATTGCTTTGTGCTGTGCTTGGTTTTGGGGGTGTATTTTTTTAAACTAATTAATTTAAAATTAAAAAAAAAAAATTTTCTTCGATTCCTCCATTCTCGCCATTTTCGGCAATTATTGGCCAATCGGTCCCTCCTTCTTCGCCTTTGCCGTGCCATTTTTGTACAAAAACGACACAAAAATGACTCCGGTTCTTGTATTTAGTTAATCGGTTTAAACCGTTCGGTTTAAGGCTGAGCATATACGGCCGTTCTCCGTTTACCTCCGTTTACGTCCGAATCTTCATCTCCGTTTTCGTAGTTCGCGTCGTTTACTCAACCATTTTTAGACACATGTTGAGAAGCTGTAGCTGATCGGAGACAATAATCTTTTCGAACTAAATAAAACACACGGGGTTTTTTCAGATTTTTCGTAGCCAAAAACCCAAGAAGCTGGGACACACGACGGGTAAGCTGCGCCCACCCAATTATGTGCGAAAATGGCGAGAATGGAGGAATCGAAGGAAATTTTTTTTTTAATTTTAATGTATCCAAGTTTTACCGCACAAGTATCCAAGTTTTACCGCACAAGTATCCAAGTTCCACCCCACAAGTATCCAAGTTTTACCCCACAAGTTTTACCTCAAAATCAGCTGATTTTTTGGTCGCTTATCTGTCACATCAGACAGATCTCATAACAAAAAGTAAATATAGCCGGTCACCATCGAGATGGGCGCCGATGGCGATCAATCGAGGGCGGAGTACATCATACAACAATTAAATGCATCGAATGCAAAGAAAGTTGCTCTGTTTCTAGTCCTCGGATTTATAGCGTACCACGGCCTTATACACTTTCAATTCGGTAAGATATATTTGTTCATGTCCTTCGCATAGTGGAAAGGGATACCATGACTGGCTACTTTAAACTGAACCCTGTTTTCGTTTTCAGGGACTGATTCATGTAAATGGCTTCTGTCGAAAGGCCGGTTCAAAGGAGATCGAGAATGGCAACCATACGGTTGTATGATGCACAAGTATTCACAAACGTAAGTGCTGATAGTAATTGGCCGGTTGTATGTCCGACATGGTCGTATGCAAGGACCTGCCTAATGTAGTATCGTAGCTTTAAAATATAAAACCAAAGCCTCGAAATATTCCGGCGCATTGCATAGATATTGATAAAGTACATTAATTTTCAGTCAAGAGGAATATACTTTAAAACATCTTGTTCGACTAGCAAATTTGCTCTCTCTACTATTTTAATTATGCTCGAAAAAGTGCAAGTGCATAATTCTGCGTTAGTTTTTCTTATTATTGAAACCCACTAAGATTTCAACTTTCATTCAGCTTCGATTTTTTAATCTTAACGAATACCAATCGCTCAAATTTTCGCGCTCTACGATATTGTACTGGTAGTATTAAGTTTCTTCTATTTCGTTAGTCTCATTGCATTTGGTTAATAATACGTTTATATTTAATTTACTAGTTTGTAGTAGTGAAACCTGCCAAACGCATTGAATAATAATGTTAATTACCCATTAGAATGATATATTTTTTTTGTTTCAAATTAGTATCGATAGCAAGTAGTTTCGTCTTGTCAAGTAATAATATAATCATCTCTGGCGGGTGGCAAGAAAGTTAAAGTAATATTAAAAGACGAAAACTAGTGAAATTCAGGTCATAAACATTTTTTATGAGCTAATATTAAACCAAATATTTTTTTAAGTATATATGTTTGGAGTTTTGGACATTTAACTGCTCATTCCTAAGCGTGTACGTTTTACCTTTCTAAAAATCGTGAACCTCCATATCGTTTGACGAGACTGAAATCCAAGACAGTTGATGCAATGTCTCAATGTCGGCATGCATTATACCAATCACATATAGCCCTCACAGCTTCAAGTGTTTTATAAGAAAGCTGAATTATAATCTAAAGAAAAAAATGTGTCTATAAAATCCAAAGTAATCATTATCTAAGATGATACGTCATGTTCTGTAAAAATATTAAAGTTCAGAAAGCGCGATTTCTAACAGGCCAAGACAATATACAGCTTCAAATTCAAATCTGAAATCAAATAATGCATTTTTGCAAAAAAGGCATGCTATCATTTTCTTTCTCCTCGATTGCAGAGACGCTCGTCGTTGTTTACGCTATCTGGCTTTCTGGGGGAATCAAAATCATTTCGTTTTCATCGGAAACCTGCAAATTCGCATGTTGTTTCAATCATTCATCAATCAGCTTCATCCAACCGATGACGATAACGGGTCCGTTTTCGCATCAGAAAACAGACAAAGTGATGAATTTGTGGACTATAAGTTGAAGCTTCGCGTCAACTACATCCATGCTGACGAACTTTCAGAACTTGTTCTCGATGAATTTGCGAAATACGAAAGAGCAGACATCCCGCCATCTGTTATCGTCATGGGATTCGTGCATAGTAAATTCCAAAATGGAAATATTACGAGCAGCTTGCTTGAAGCATATAATACCAACCTGACACGGTTGATACCGCCGTTCGACAAGATTGTAGCGAAAAAGTCGCGAGTGCTATGGAAACTGCAGGATCACGTGAACGAAGACAAACTCACTGATGAATGGAAGAATGTCCTGAATGACGATATTGATAGTTACAATAGAGAGGCTTATCGAGTGTTCCGGTATACGGCAGCTCAGATATGGGAATCGTCTAACAGCATAGCGAATGGACTTTTGGGCCAGGCAATAGATGGATACAAACCAAGCCCTTTAGCGTTGAGGCACAATGTTCAGATTTTATTGAATATGTATTGCAATGACCACATGAACTTCAACGATGGAACGTGCTGTAGCAACGCCGAACCGTACACCGCTCTGCAAATTGTGTCGTATGCTGTTTTTGGAGTAATGTAAGTAAAAGCATTGAACCGATGATTGTACTTTATTCCATCAAAAACAAGGAGATAGTATCTTGATCAAAAAAGTAATATTACTTTTAATTTTCAGAATCGTTCTGGCTATGGGTGTATTGCTGCGACGGTGGTTTCTGCAACTACGCGGAAGCGCGCTCTACATGCCGTTGAGCCAGGGCAGCAACGGTAATGTCGCCGTTGCCACGGACTTTTCAATCCCAACAATAGCAACTGCTACTTTAGGTGTTATCCTGGCGTACTTCTATCTCTGCGATCGAACAAATTTCTTCATGAAAGAGAACAAGTACTATTCTGAGTTCAGTTTTTGGATCCCCGTTGGATACGTGTTTGCGCTGGGGCTGTTTTTCACCGAGGACAGTCGATTCACAAAAGTCCTGAATCGAGATCAGACAGATGAACTCAAAGGATGGATGATTCTAGTAATCCTCATATACTTCATGACTGGAGCCGATCGAGTACTGCCCATTCAGATGCATATCAAAGTCTTGATTAGTGCCTACCTGTTCTTGATTGGCTACAGTCATTTCACGTTTATGTGGCAAACTGGTAATGCGGGAATCGTGCGATTCTTTCAAGTAATGTTCCGGACTAACTTTATAACGATCATTCTATGTTTTTGCATGAACCGTCCGTACCAATTCTATTACTTCGTTCCGCTCATATCTTTCTGGATTTGCATTGTATACGTTGCACTGGCTCTGCCACCGCAAATATCATCGCAAAGTGCTGAAAGCAATGGATACCATTACCTGTACTTGGTTGTCAAACTGGTATGCTTATTGAGCGTAGTTACTATATTCTACATTTCGGAGGTCTTTTTCGAGAAGATCTTCGTAACCAGGCCATGGAAAGCGCTATTTGTAACTACAGATGACGACATCCACGATTGGTGGTACCAGTGGAAACTAGACAGATACACCATCACCTACGGTATGGTATTCGCGGTGGTGCTTCACATCGCTCAGAAAAACAATATATTTGACGATAACAATCACGGCAACCTGTTCTCGCGGCGCGTCTCCCTGATTGTAATCGTGGCAGCTATACTCGGCGTTGGGTTTTACACGTCGTTTTCATTCATTTGTCGGAACAAACTTGACTGCGATGAAATTCATTCCTACATTGTTTTCATTCCTATCATTGGCTACTTAGTGCTCCGGAATATTTCCGGCATCCTGAGGACACGATACTCAACATTTTTCGCCTGGTTCGGAAGAATCTCGCTAGAACTGTTTATTTGCCAATACCACATTTGGCTAGCTGCAGATCGTCATGGAGTTCTAGTAGTGTTGCCAGGTTTCCCAACCATGAACATGATCATTACAACCTTCATTTTTGTTTGCGCATCACATGAAGTCCATCGCCTCACACAGGTTCTATTGCCGTATGCCGTGCCGAGTGATTGGAAGCTAGTGTTAAGAAATTTCGTGGTTTTTATGATCATTCTTATTCCAGTTGCACGTTCCGATGGAATGTTCTGAACAGCACGCAAAAGACACATGAAGCAATTCTAGAAAGTTATCATAGTTTGTACGCTGTATGTTTGAAGCTGAGTCGAATTATTAAGTGTTTGTTTTTTGTAAGAATTTTTCGCTTTTTCGTTGTACGTACTTATATTTTATAAGAATATAGAATACATTAGTAATACATGCATATATATTACCAGCTTACCATATGTTTCATTAAAATAAGAAAATCCCTTGACTCGTTATACGAATCTAGGGGTTGAAGCTGGTAGAGAGCTTCAGTCACAAATTTACAATCAATGTGGATACAAGTGTAGAGTGATTAGATCCACGACTAACTTTACCTCTGATTTAACTCAGGTACCCACGCAGAGCTAGGTGAACTCAAAGCTCGGTGCGCGGTCTTTCATCCGAACCTGGATGCGAGCCAGGGACCCAACACACTGTATTGCAGTAAGGAGGTGTCCACAAAAAATTGGATGAGTCAAATCTCCATCAAGACAAGTATGCCAACTTCTTCGAAGAGGAAAACGAACTTAAGTTTACTTAATCGATGTAGCAATTCTTTCACTGACATTGGCCATACCAGCATCTATAGTTTAGATATTCATTTGCTTGGGAAATGTGTTTATTTATAAACCGAAGCTTACTTTGTGTAAAACTGAGCTCTATCCCTACTTTGCATAAAACGTCATCGATTTGCATCTGACGAGCTGCTATAACGAGTTGAATAAATTGGACATTAGAATAAAATTACATAATCTGTCCGTCAATATGTTTATAAATGTTTGAATTATGATTTATAGAAATTTTGATGTGACTCTTGGCTATGATTTTTTCAGACAAAAAAACTTAATGATTGATACAACCTTCAATGATTGACATCTACAATTCAAAAAATACGAGTTATTCATTATGACGATGGTTTTCATCATTGACGAACTTGCTAAATTATTTTACGCATGTATTATTGAATAGTTTCGCGCGCATGTGCGATTGGCAAAACTGTTTATAAGATATGCTTTAATGACGATAAGTTTGAATTATCGTACCGTTTTATAACTACGGAGGCTCGTCGGATTATCTTTTTCCAGTTTGAATGAATAAAAACGCTTCGAGTTTTCGTGACACAATCTTGATATCAGGTTTAGTAAATATAAGAAATATTACTCCATGTGCGTAGTAGGTTGCAAATTTATTGCTTCTCTATACCGGATAAACTAAACAACGTTTACTTTTATTCCGGATTGGAATAAATTGCTGCTGCATTAGTAACGGAAGATAATGTTAAGATACATTTCAATCAATGTTTTTAGATGTATGAAAACTCATCTAAATCGTAACTAACCAGCTAAATTTTTGTCTTACGTGTCAGGTTTAATTATGTGATATATTCAAAGACTAAGTATACAGCTGTAGCCTCTCAATAAAAACAATTAGAACACTTCGATTTTAGTCTACAAATATTAAATTCAAAATTTTATTTGTGATAGCTTCTGGCAGAAATATCAGTTCATTAAAACATTCACAAGACGTATTAATGTTTATCAGATCTAGGATAACGGATACATGAAAAAAAATCTTTCAAATCATCAAATCTCTCGAAAAATATTCGCTTTCTGAATAAAGGCAAACGATTTGTAAATTGATTTTCTCAGCTTGAAATTTTCGAAACTTCTCGTCCCACGTGTTACCACTCCCTAAAATTTCGATAATAATTTTCATTTTTGTTCGATTTGAAATTCACAGAATGGATTGGTTTTAAGCAGGACCAATATGAAGAATAGTGGAATAGTGTTGACTTTGAATGCGTGTTCCATCGGACATGCTCCTTATTGCAGCCAATTTATACCGAAGGTCATGTACCACTTTCATTCGCTGAATCATGTGCCACTTTGAACTGATTAATGCATCCGAAACCGCAGGGTAGAAAGGTTTCCGTTGTTACCACCTGCATTTATTTTAAAATTTATGAAAATAAAACAATTGCTACTTATTTTAATTATAGGATGCGTATTGTATGAAAAAATTCAGCATCTCCGAGTACAAAAATGATAAAAATCTTAAGTGCTGGCAGCACATTATCAGTACAGCAACTAAAAGTCTATCATAACTGTTTCAAGTCAAGATCAACAAACCTTATGAATTCGTTTAAATCTGATGAATGCATCGGTAGTTATAGGACAAAAAGCTTTTATTTTTCTGTGCGATTTTTCAATATGGTACCATTGCTTCAAGGTTGCAATACAGGATATCCATATTTCATCATGAACAAAGCAACTTCGAGCCTAAGCATTTATCGGGTAGTGTATCAGTATTGATTTGCAATATTCAATTCATTAATTGTTGCCGTTTCATTGAGAAAAACTTCGATTTTTTGAAAGTAGTCTGGATGTACATGAATAAATACACCAAAAGAAAAAAAATTGCACAAAAGTACTACAATAACCATAGGTAGCAGCTTTAAAACGTTTTTGCGCGCTTTAATTGAGCAAAACAAGCTATCATAATAACATCAATCAATCAAAACAATCTTATTTCATAACACCTTTAGTACCGGAAGAAGCCCACATCAGTATCTTCGCAAAAACCGATTCATGCATATTTTGATCTAATTTAAAGAGGCTGTGACCAAGCCGGACCACATCATCGACCGAACTTGTCGAACCGGCATAATATATGTGTGTACGGATACTTACAACTAGCGGAAAATAATTTTTTTTCCGATGCGGTCAGTTGCTTTGATTTTAATTCATGAAACACACATAGTTGGCAGGGCAGATGGGCGGCAAGGTGGCTTGCGATGTTTGTTGCTTTTTACAACTCATGAGCACCGTGACAAAATTATTCAAATTAGATGAATGTTATAATCTTGATCATGACCGGATTGACGCCACGGATACTTTGGGCCTAACATGGCCTAACCGATGCTAATTTAAAATTTATAACAGCAGACGTGAGTATCTTATAGTATTCACATAGATATGTTATGTAATTGCAGCGAATGCAGTTTTCTCTTATAGACAAAATAGTTTTATTTAATGGGAATCGAATGATATAATATGTTGTGGACCGGTAAGTCATATGCATGTGGGACATTTCCGATTTGGCCTCAAATGTCGGATGTGATCAAAATTCCAGTTCGCAGTAACAACAAATGTAATCTCAGTGAAGAATGAATAACACAGTGACATAATAATATCTCCGCGTTTTATGATATAATATACTGAGACTATCAAAAATATTACTTAAAAACGTTGTTTGGATAATCTGGCATATCTCAAAAAATTGACTACTGTTGATAAGTGGAAATGTAACGGATATCAGTAAAAATAAGTCACTCTTTCAAAAGCAAATCACTCGAAGTCAAAGCAGACATAATTTCTTCGAATTTTGCATGTTCTAGTATGTTTATCAAATTATTCTCAAGTTTGTCGAAGAAAAGATACTCATCATAAGAGAAATTTTACGAAGTCTTAAAATTTACACACTGGAATCAACTCCCAGTATCTGTAAATTATAGACTTTTCAATTCTAATCCTATATCCAAATTCCTCCGAAATCAGATAATTTGAAAATAAATTACTTGAATCTTTGTAGCTAAAACATGACATGCATATTCGAGTACAAGAAAAAAATGGTGGACTATATAAAGAACAGTTTTACATTTTGATTAAAACATTTATTACCTAAAATGTTGCTTGATATAAATTAAAATCAATTCAGGCTTTGTATTTGGTTTCAACAGAACTTATCGAGCTAATCTCTTACAACTAATAGTAAAAACAAGTGAAGTTAGATACTAACGGCAAAGATCTACCAGAAACCTTTCGATTTTTTGGTTTCATGAATTTTCACTAACGTAAATGGCTTTCCTTTGAAATGACTGACTTGTCCGATGTGATCATAGCCCAAGCTGTGACCATACGAATGCCCGGCGTGCGCATACTGAACAAGATGTTGTGAAGGCCTGATATGGTCCTCTACAATAGTGGCGATATGGAACGGCTTAAGAGGGATTTGTCCACCCAAGTCGGCGCCATGCGCAAACCCTGATGCATAAACACTGTGCCCCTCGAAACCACCGTGTCCTTCATATCCTCCGCCAAATCCACCAGCTCCTTCATGCACGGCGTAGGTAATTGGAGCAGCGTGCGATTCATGATGAACGACTTCTTCTTGATGGATCGGAGCTGCATGCACTATTTCTTCTTCCTTGGCGAAATGAACTTCCGGAAGATGAATCGGCTCAGCATGCACCACTGGACCAGCCTCGACTACCTTCACTTCCTCATGATGAATCGGAGACGCATGGACAATTGGAGCATTATGAACGATTGGTGCGGCGTGGAAAAAGGGAGACGCTTGCACAACCTTAACTTCTTCATGATGGATCGGAGCATGGAAGACTGGAGGAGCGTGGTGGATAATAGGAGCTGCATGATGCACGATAGGAGCATGTTCAATTATCTTAAACTCTTCGTGATGAATTGGCGCATGATGAACGATTGGTGCGTGATGAATAATTGGGGCTTCATGCTGAATCCACGATGCTTCATGATGGACGACGGGAGCTCTATGAACTATTTCAATCTCCTCGTGATGGTGTGCATTGTGGTGAACGACTGGAGCGTGATGAACTACTTCAATGTGTTCAGAATGATGACTCCCATGATGGGTGCCTACGGGTGGCCCTTCAAAGAATTTCACATGTTTTTTAACAGAATGCGAGCGTGGAGCTTCGTGAACTTTCACCACTTCAACATCAGCATGGTGATAGTGATGAGGCGCGTCATGAATCTTCACATAAGGACGGCCGTGAATAACATGAGAGTAATGATGGTGGTCATGATGATAATCAGAATGCTCGTCATGTAACAAATCTGGATGCACAAGATGAATTACTGTATCTGGTCTGTGCTTGAAATTCCTGGCATAACCACCACCGCCAAATAGTTTTCCGAAAAACGTGGCCTGCGTCGAAACTGTGAACGCCAATAAGCATAAGAACACCTGCCAAAAGAACATGCCGAATTAGACCTAACCACTCCTTTCTCACGCGCTGCAAGTCTCACCTTCATTTTCGCTAATAATCCACTTAAGCTAAACGATATATCCAATAGAGCCTGCAACTAAATCCAACTGATAGTCTGCATTCATCGACATTTCCGTTTATATACTCCCAAAAATTTAAACGACAAATTCGTGCCGTGTCCACATGCTCGGCCACAGGTGAGTCTACGGTCCCAGCTTTTTGGGGATTTATGTTTTATGTAAACCCAAAACATATTCAAGCTTCGGTTTTGTTTCATGTGCATATTGTTTGATATAATTTCCGTGCGGCGGAAAAAAGTCATCGGGAGTCGAAATTCACGCGAGCCGTTATGTCTGCGATTGTCCGTACACCAGTGGCATTCAGGTTTTAGGTGAGGTGAAAGTTGACGCCGAACAAAATGTATGCGTCGCACTAAGTTAGATCTTTGTCATTGATTTGTCGGTTATAGCTACATTCGTTACATATTTGATACTACAGCATAATAGCGCAATAGCCTAAATCAAAGATGTTATAATTTTTAGTTCCAGATGTGTAGTATAAAGATATGAGTGGCTACGAATAATATTTTCGTCATAAACGTAAAACAAATAGACACAATTATGGTCCGACTCAAACTTGAACTAAATATATATTCGACAAAATCTCAACGCATTCTACGGAAGTGAGGAGCGATTTGCAATATTATTTAGAACAGATAATAATAGTGTATTGACTTCTACTAGCTCTAATGATTGGTAGAATTGCAAACCAGCTGAAGTGATAATTTTAAAATAAACTTTCTATCTCTAAAGCAAGAATAATAAATTAACATGAAAATAGTGTCCTAGGAGACCACTTTCTAAGTAATTTGGCTAATGCAGGGAACGATTTGTGATCCTGTCGTTCTACTGATATTCACATCAAGTTGCACGATATTTTGAAGGGCACAATATATTACTGAAAATGCTATTCTAGATATTCCACAAAAAATTCCATTGAGTAATTTGAGAAGCCACGGTCAATTCACCGGATTGTAATAGCGCATGGCTTAATCTCTTATTTGATAAATCCATTAATATGCTGTCACAATTAATCAAAAATAAATCTTACAACAAGAAAAATTCCACGAAATCTTATGCAACTCAAAACTTGGAAAATCGAACCCGTCTCCCTAGCCGGAATCTTTCAACAATGGTTATTCTATTCTATTTTTGCATTTAATTTTTATTTTCTATTATTTGTTGTTTCTATTTTCTACTCTGCTGAGCATTTCAGGCATGAATAGAATAGATGAACTCACTCGAGCTTTTGTTTTTACGCCTTGCTATTCTCGAAATGTTTTAATGTAATTTACGCAAGCTATTCAATGCTATCAATGACTAAATTCCTGCTTTCTCGTCTCAGACTACTAAATTCGCTAAATATAATAAATTATTTCACTTTTTTGTTTTAATATAATGAAATATTTCAATTTGCGTCCTCGCTTCTTTATAAGCGAATTTTTACTAAAAATTTCAGGTTATGAAAAATATCATGACATGTCGATATTATTTCAACAAATATTTTCTATTCTAATTTATGTTAGGTCAGATTTTATGACTTGTGGAGAAACCGTCTAATACTTGCACTCATTAAAAATGGCTACTTGGAACAGTATATCTTGATTAACAAGAAGTCAAACTTTTAAGAGGTTTTATTGAAATACTTATAAACAAACATTTGAGGCACCTTTGTATATTAAATCGTAAGAGAGTAGGATAATTATTCAATTTTCCTCGTTGCGATAATATCCTTGTAAACCGACACAGATTTCTTCGGAATGCGAGTTCTCTTTGGATTTGTAATGTCTACATAGTAGAGACCAAACCTCTCACTAAAACGCAAAAAGGTGTTAACAATTAATCCAAAATCTGATTTGTATTAAGATTCTTACGTATATCCCATCATCCATTCTAAATTATCCATCAAACTCCAGTGAGTGTATCGAGTCACATTGCAGCCATCTGCAATCGCCATTGACACTTCGCGAAGATGGTCCTGAAAAACATGCATGAAAAATCTTAGTACTGAGAGTAACGGGTAACTTGAATCTAGTTTGAATCTAATTCGAATCTTAAATATCATAAATTTATACCAATACTGAATTTTAATCCGGTGCTTTAAAAACTCACTTTGAGATAATCAATTCGACCTTCATCGGTCAATTCACCTTCGTCTGACCACCCGTTCTCAGTTATATACACCTCAACGTTGTCATATTCTTTCTTGATCCATCTGAAACGTGGGACGTAAGAAACAACATGATATCTTCGTTTCATTACATTTGCACTGGGTCATACCGTAATAATCCACCTAGACCTTCAGGCACATGATACAGCCACGAAGACTTCGCTCTCTTCCACGAAGGGTCAACAGAACTGTCAATACGAGCGTCACTCCAGTATGAAGGGTGCTTTGTATAAGTCCTTGGTGCCAGCTCAGCATAGCTTGAACTGTAGTAGTTCAGCCCAAAGAAATCTGCCGTGCCTTGGATGTAAGACTTCCAATAGCCATCCATGACAGGTAGACGGGACCAAGCACGGCCCTCCAGCTGACTGTTCAGAGCAACTTCTTGAACCATGACATCGGGGTAGCCACCAGTTTTACTGAAAATCGGATGAGCGAGCCAGCCAAGCTGTAAAAATACCACATGAACAACGGAATATTGAGAAGATTTTGTGAAGCTAGTATTTTATACTAACTAAAATGTTATATTTCTTTCGAAATAAAAGTGTATTACTCAATAAAATCACGGTTGTGCCGTTTACTTACATAGAAATTGACAGCTCGATCGACAATTTCTGTATCATTGGTCTTGGAAAATGAGAAACCACTGTTGAGCACAATTCCGACTTGACCCTTTTGGCGTCTACGGTAATCTCGATCATACAGCCGATAGGCCAACGCGTGTGCTTTGAGTGTGTGATCGATGCAAAGATAGTCCCCAATGCCTTGAGCATTAACGAACGGTGCACTTCCTCCCGAGCCGTAACCATCGAGACAATAAACAGTCGGTTCATTAAAGGTTGCCCATTTTTTCACCTGTAAAAATCAGTCTCTCATTATTTGTATCTTTGAAAACAACCATTTGACGAATATCAAATATTAAAAACCATCGGTAATATCCAATTTCATACCATTGCCTTAGAAACGTAATCTCTAACAAGACACTTATCAGTTAATTTTCCGTCGTGAGAATGCTTTCCAATCAAAAACTCAGAAAGTGGACTTCGATTAAAAATACGATTACATAATCTGCTAATCAGGAAACACTGATGTAACCCAAAGAAGATTTTGTTTTTTATTTGGACAAGGCTTAAGTGCTGGTACTTTGTAGCGATCGTGAGGTGATAAGACACAACTAAATGAGAACTGTTGCTAGCAGTGAATTTTTACAAAATAAAACAATCTCCAATTTACAAAAGAATATCAGCCGAAAGAAGATTCCTACTAAGCACTTGCACTCGACACATCCACTAAATACTTTCACAGTCTTTCCGGATTCAAACATCAAAGCAGGATCAAACCGCTGCAACTCATTCTAACAAACTTACCCGGTCTCCGAAATTATAGTACAACACGTTTGCGTACTGCTCGAAATATTTCGGGAAATTAGGATTAGTGATGCCTCCGATTTTCTGCAGCTCATACGGCAGATCCCAGTGGTACATGGTGACCATCGGCTCAATTGAGTTGGCAAGGAGTTTGTTGATGAGGTTGTTGTAATATTCGATGCCAGGCGCATTTAAAGACGATATTTCCCCATTTGGTAAAACCCGTGGCCAAGAAATGGAAAATCTATAGAAATCCACCTGAATTGATACATTTAGGTTTATAGAGTTACGCAGTCTCGTTACACTCAGGTTGCACTCACTCCGAGTTCTTTAAGCATTTCCACATCTCGGTCGATTTGATGATACGAATCGTCAGCTATGTCTCCATTAGTTCCATCTGGAATTTTTTCTGGGTGTTCATGGAGTCCCACATCCCAGATACTTGGCCCTTTACCATCCTCATCCCAGCCTCCTTCGATCTGAAACGCAGCCGTGCCGACTCCAAACTTGAACGACTCTGGGAAGTCATGGTCTTGTGCGTTGGTCACTAAGAGCAACGAACTAACAAGCAAATCAATTAAACGTTCTACATTTAGGCATCAATTTAACTATAAACGCTCACCATATAAAAATAACACTAAGTCCGGACTTCATTTTGTCTGGAGAGCCTGACAGAATCTAAGTGAGCCCATATTCGCTTGAAGCCCATTTTTATACGATGAAGTGCTGATACCGTAATCAGTCGCGTATCTTTGCATATTGGAAATGGTATCAATCAACAATAAACGTTTATCTATAGAGCTGGTGTAAGGATAACAAAAATAACCTTGAACACTTTTCGAAAAATGATCGATATTTGCTGGGGTAAGGTGAGAAAATTCAAAGATTAGACTAAATTCAATTGAACCGAATAAAACATGCTCTGACCACACATTATCAGTTTATTGCCAGAAATGACTTCTAACCAACTATCTTTTGATTTCGTGGTGTCCATAAACATCAGTGATTGATTTGTTGACCTTCGTGCTAAATGTTTAAGTGATAACAATTGCCGCACTTCATTAGCTGAATTTCGCGATACTGGTAGATGAGCAACGTGATCGACTAGTATATAATTTTATTATGGACCTGAGAGTATATTTTATTGATTTTGATCCCAATAAATTATTTCCACATGCAATGGCAGTTATTCAAACTGAATCACGCAAGCTCGTTTAGTGAATATTAAGCTTAATTGCGCGAGAGAATCAAGTTTGGATTTCGAGGTAAATTGAAAGAGACCTCTCCAGTCCAAAAATAATGGAACGAATTGAGAACATTTCGTCATAATAAAACTAATAATAACTAATAAAACTGTTGTTCTACGACCAATACTCTCCTCTTAGATAAAAATACACTCCTGGCGACTGAAGGCACGTTGATATACTTTTTGTCTTCGGTAGAAATGCTTAACGCAACTTCTACATGCTGTCTCTAATTTGAAGTACTCCAATCTCTTGCTGATTTATGAAAAAGTCCTCCCCTTCATTTTAAGCCGTCAGTCGAGTACGTCTTTAAAATCTAGGCAGCAGATAATTGTTATCTCTTCGATAATCTTCTTATTGAAGTTGCTTGGTTCCTTCTGATGATCCCGTCGTGAGTTCTCGTGATTTCAAATTTCGGGTGCTCAAGACAAATGTAATTTAGTGAAGGGTTACCGTTCTTGTGGGTTGAAGAATTTGCAAAATCACAATTTGACTGTGTTGGCAAATAATTGAATTCATCAATCGTGTGCATTTTATTATTTGAAGGATTTCTCATCGTTTACCAGCCGTAAGCAGCCTGCTCCAGAGGTAAATTATTTTTCACAGATATTTGAAGAAAATTATTATTAAAATCACTTTGAAATCAAGTTTAATTTAATAAACTAATTGAATAAATAATAAAAAAGACAAGCACAGTGAAGCTACTGCTAGGGTTATAATATAGTATAATACTAAAGGCAAAAGAATTAGAAAAAAATATTTCGGTTAGAGAATAGAGGTTTGGTAAACCATGTCCTCAAACCCTTCAAGCCAACATACCGTGCACCAAAATTTTGGCCTAGCCCAAGTCTATCCAAGTCCAGAAAACAATACAATTCAGTACTTCCGCTGTGCCCTTCGCATAATTCAAAGCAAACAGATTGATAGCACCAAGCCAATGAAGTAGCACTAGAAGTGCTTTTGTGGGGCTAGCACGGAACACGCCCGTTATCAGTAACGTTTCTAACCTACGTACGTTTCCTATAATCTTCTGATTTGCAGCCTTTAGTTCGGTGAGCAGCCATAAGAAGTCTTACTGAGTATAGCTGGTTATCTGATTCTAGCTGTAGGTAGCTTCCAAACTATGGTTGCCAGCCATAACATATCCTAAGAGAACTTTATTATTCTGTTAAACAAATGAAGTCAAAAGCCGCTGGGAACGTGATAAATGGAAGTGATTAAGTAGTTACTTAATGTTCATACACTTAAAGCTCCCATTCAGGCGGGGTCATTACAAATAAATCTCGGACCCACGTTGGGCGCCATTTATAGCGAAAATGAATTGTAAGGTAACTGGAAAATCAGTAAATACACAAAGAGCGTGGGGGCTCTAATATTGTGAACAAAGATCATATAAGGCACCCTGCTCCATAGCCTGTAATTTTCTATGTTTTTTTGATGGTTTGGTATCACCATAATAGGATGCCTCTTTTGAAGTTCGGTTCGAGTTGGGTTGTGGTGGGCCAAATATTTTTTGTCACACAAAAACTTCTAATCCAGGCGAAGAAACGTGGAAACGACTTAAGTGTATCTTATCGCCTAAAATAATTACTCAGTTTAAGTGCTGCTCGAAAGATTCATAGTGCATTCATAGCTTATGCAGCCGCTAACTATACTCAGGATCGTGTCACAAGGAAGTCAAATAGAAGACACATTATTTACTTTAATAATGGTTTTTTCGATTCGGGTTGCAAGAAGTAAGGTTTGGTTGTCCTTACCGCATCAGAAGCAAAGCTTTTCGCATTGTCAGATACTTATCAAGAATTTATGTGGCTGCGACGATTGTTGTTGTGAAAGAGTTAAAGTAATGACAAAGCTGATTCAAGTTTCATTGGCAACGCCTTCTGTGAGATATTTGTGAGCAGTATATCTTCGGAGACAAGAATATCTGAGTTCAAACTTGCGATGCAAGCAATCGCCCAACTACTTTAAATACAGATATCTGTGTGAAGGAACATTATAATCTTTATAATAAAATAGTATTGTATTCATATGAATATAGTTTTCTCTATGAAATCGAAAAGATTTTTTCCAAAACTGCTAAATGTATTTTCAAACTGAAAATTGTAGTAAATTTATGATGACTTGTTTACGATAATGCAATTTGCATAAGTCACCAATCTGTACGTCTCCGCGTTTATGATGAGCAATTCACTGCCATAAACGCTGAAACGGAACCAATAAACAACGAAACTCAAGATATAATCTAGCTCAGACCTGCACAATTACTGAATCCAGCTCCGAGTTTTGACATCCCGAGATGTATTGGAGTGTTCTTTTGATTTACGGGTTAGTCGACCAACTATAGATTTTTTATCGATTCTTTTCAATTCATTTCATTTTCAAATAGGCTCTGTGGTTTTACTGAATTCACCGTATCCGATGATTCCGAGCAATTGTACACTTTTCCGGACTATTTTCAATTCGGAGCAAGCACTTCTGCCTACCAGACTGAAGGCGGATGGAATGCAGATGGAAAAGGACTAAATGTTTTTGACGTTGTGACACATTTGGACCCTGGCATTACAGCAGACTACACAAATGGCGATCAAGCTGCCGAGTCTTATTATTTTTTTGATAAAGACCTGGAAATTATCAAATACTTGGGGGTAGTTTACCGAGAACAGCCAAACACATCCCTCTCGTTGACCTCCTTTTCCAGTTGCAATATTACAGATTTTCGATATCCTGGGCACGCATCCTTCCGACAGGCGATGTTTCATCCTTGAACCAAGCAGGGGTCGACTACTACAACATGGTCATCGATAAACTGCTCGCTAACAACGTCGAGCCTCTCGTTACAATATACCATTTAGATTTACCGCAAGACATACAGAAACTTGGAGGTATTACCAACCCGATATTTGTGAAGTATTACGTGGCATATGCTACTCTCTTGTTCGACCTATATGGCGATCGTGTATGTGGCTTCAAGCATTAAATGATATTCTAGATTAGCTTTTGAAACATCTACTCTAGGTCAAAACCTGGCTGACTTTCAACGAGCCCAAGATTTTTTGTTTGGGTGGGTATGGAATAGGAGATCTGGCGCCAGCTGTCAGTGCCCATGGTGTTGGGGAATACTTATGCGGACATCAAGTACTCACCGCTCACACACTTGCGTACAAGGTTTACAAAGAACATTACTTCAAAAAGTTCGGTGGTAGAGTGGGGATCACTATCCAAATCATTCCAACATACAAGAAAGTCGGAGACTCGTATGTCCTTGATGAAAGGATAATGGAATATGACGTGGGCGAACATCAAATCTGCTTCGGCAAACTCATTCCCGATTTTGTTTCAATATTTTTCAGTTTGGATGGTTCGCAAATCCCATATTTAGCAAGCAAGGGGATTATCCTGAGGTAATGCGCAAAGAAATTGACGAGGACAGCAAGCGCGAAGGAAGACTTTGGTCACGATTGCCTCATTTCACTCCGGAGTTCGTCAATATGATGAGAGGATCTTTTGACTTCCTTGGACTTAATTTTTATGCGGCAACTGGCGAAAAAGTGAACGTTAATAATGCGAATTCGAGCCAAGCAGATTCTGGTGTTGTTACGTTCGAAAACCCCGAGTGTTCGGCCAAGACACCTCGAAAGTGTTTCGACAAAACAGGATTCCGAGACGCACTACAGTAAGCTAAGTAAGATCAGTCGAGAAAGACTTCTAGTTTCGTTTTGCAGGTGGATCAAAGGCCGTTACGGAGATATAGAGATCAAAATCACGGAGAATGGATGGCCCACTAGTGGACCCAACAGCGACACATTACGGCCAGAATTCATCAAAGTAAACTAGTGTGCTTTGAAGCAGACATAGATTTGATTATCTGCACCATTTTATTCCAGAGTATGTTGCAGGAAGTTCTCAAAGCTATTTATATTGACAAAGTCAATGTAACCACGTATACTTACTGGAGTCTAATTGATCAGTACGAATTTAATTCTGGCTACACGTAATTCAGAGTAAACTTTTGAGCTCCCGCAAACACTTTAGCATTCCGTTAATTTTCAGCATACGATTCGGCTTATACGATGTTGTGCTTAGTAGTCCAACAAAAGATCGGGTGCGACGACCTTCGGCTTCAGTGTACAAAGAGATCATTCGAAACAGAAGGCTATAGGCAATTGCTTCGATCCAAAAAGTTGATTTATTGTAAGTGAAATATGTAGATTACCATGTACCCATAGCATCGTATAATTACAATGGATTGCAATTGGAATGGAATGTGCATTATTCTGGCTTTGATTTTTTAGGTAGCTGTGCTGACTTTTATTGTTTAACAATGTAGATGAGAAATTATTTTATTCAACTAATATTTATTATTGAGTGGTTACATTGAAATCGTCGATTTTGTATGTAGTAAAACATCTAAAAATTTTTAAGAAAAAACGTAATAGTTTGAACTATATTCGTCTCCGATAGAAATCCATATCTCGATCATCGAAGGAATGTCACTATCCTTGTCCGGGAAAAGTTGAAAATCTGATGTCGATTTGTAGAAGCAATATGGTGCATGAACCAAAGCTTCCCAGCCAATTTCATTTAGGATGTTCCTGACAGGTGTTGCTGCATTTCACCCTGCGTTGTCCTGGGGCACAGGACTTCTTTTCTGCTCATGAGCGCTGCATGCTAGCATCGTAATTCCTGATTAACTTCTCGTAACTGCTGATAGTACACTTCAGCCGCAATGATTTAGCCAGGTTCCAACAAAGCCTGTGTTATGCCACGATACACAAAACAAGATCCTTCGATAGTGAGCGCTTGGCTTCGGGATTGTTTCGGAAGGATCGTATCGCGATAGCCGCCGATACGTGAGTCGAATATTGTCGTACTTAACCCGTTTTTCATCACAAGCAACCATTCGATTCAACAATAGTGAAGTACAGATCCCTATGCGTTGCAATTTTTTGTTTTCGGTTACGACGAAGATAACGACAAACGACGAAGAGAATGGCTAATGGTGCTTTTGTCAACTTGCAACTTCACGTTTAATTTGTACTAATTTTGACGGGGATTGTTCTCTATTCGGCAAGAAGCTCTCTACCATTTATCCGAGACACAACTTCAGAATGGTCTTCATCTTCAAGAATGTCGTCTTCAGGGTGGAATCAGATAAACCATGTACATGAGTTGTACATTATGACACAACATTAGACTATAGAATAAAAAAAAACTAAATATTTTGCACATCACAGCTTAATTGAAATAGGGAAATGCTAGCTATGTACAATACATGTAGAATGAGAATAAAAAGTATCATTTATGTGGGTTGAAGAAAATATATAATGACTTATAACTCTATTTTCGTTTTAGGTTAGGTTAGGTTAGAGGGTTGCCGGGTACGCGGCTAGCATTAGGCTGCCAGTTTGGGCCCATTTGCCACCCTCCGCTGGCTTGTTGGCGCTGCCAAGTGACCGCTTCCCCAAACTGAATCAGCTGACTCCACGCGACGATACTAGCCACCTGTGCCAGCTCTTGAAAGTGGTAAGAACCAAAAATCTTGGTGCGTTTATTATTTAGGGCTGGACAATCGCAGAGAGTGTGCTTGATGGTGTCCTCTTCCATCTCGCACCTTTTCCATAAATTGCTGGATGTCAGTCCCATTTTGTTCGCATGAGATGCGATAAGGCAGTGCCCTGTGAGCAAGTCGACCGTCGGTCTCAAGCAGTTTCTGCTGAGCTTGCGTAGTTTCCTACTTTTGCTTAGTTCGGGTGATGGTGATAATGTCCTGGCTACCCTGCAATCCATCCTATTTTCCCATTGGGACTTTAGTTTGGCCCATATGGCGGCATATAGTTTGCTTGTGGTGTCAGCGATTGACCGTGGTACAGTGATACAGGGGTATTACTAGTTCCTGAACCTTTCCTCGTCAATTCATTGGCTTTTTCGTTACCTTTGACTCCACTATGCCCAGGCACCCACATTATCCGGATAGGAATAAGCCTTGCCTTTTCATTGAGAGCCACTCTGCAATCGTTAACAGTTTTTGAAGAACACCTGTAAGACGCAAGAGCAAGAATGGCTGCCCTGCTGTCGACACAAATCACCGTTGGTTTGGTTGATGTTCCGCTAATGAACTAATAGAAAACACGCCCGAGCCAACTCCTGTGACCCGTCCGTGTAAATCCAGACGCCACCATCAGCGGTAGTTCTCTTTTTCTTCCAGTCTGTTCTTGTGGGTATCTTGACATGCAAATCCCTGCCAAGATGTATTATTTTGCTCATGTGGTCCATGTCTTCTGCAACGAACCCAAATCTTTTGCGGCATTCTGTAAGTATACCCCTGTAGCCCCACTGATTTTAATTGCTCCACATGTCGGAACCCTGAAGACGAGATTTTAAGCTTGCGCTTCTAAAGATGAATCGATCGATCCCAGAATCATTTCCAACCCAGCCGTTGGGGCGGTTCTTAAAGCACCTGTAATACATATGGAAACTAACTAATCTTTGCAGTCTTGTTAGCTGCTTGATATTGGTTTTACACTCCGTTGCCTTCCACCACACGATCGCTCCATACACCAAAATCGGTCTCACTACACATGTGAATGAATATGTAGTAGGCCGCCCTAGATTTAAGACCCCAGGTATTGGAGTAGGTAGATCGGCACGCGAAAAGTGATGCGCGAGCCTTACCTATTCTGTGCTTCACGTTAGCCCCCAAGTTCAGTTTCCTGTCTAGTATAAAGCCCAATCTTTAACACTATCAAAAAGTTCCAATGTTATTCCGTTGAGGCTAGTCGTGACAATAGCCGGCACCCTGTGTTTCTTTGTGAAAAGTACAAATTCGGTTTTTATCGGGTTTGCCCTAAGACCGGCTTTTCTGGTCATGATTTTTATCTGGTCCAGCGCCAATTGCATAAGGTCCAGCAAAGTTTGTGGGAACGCACCCTTCACAAGTACCACAATGTCATCGGCATACGCCATCACCTCAAAGCCACTGACCCTTAAATTCTCCAGTATTTCGTTGACTGTCAGGATCCAGAAGAGGGGAGATATAATCCCTCCTTGTGATGTTTCGGTTCCGATTATTCTTTCCGCTTTCCTCCAAAAAGGTAGCCTTAATCCGCCTATTTTTGAGCAAGGTATTTTCGTTTAAAATTGCAATTAATTATTTTAGGTGTATGATGTAACTTCATGTTTTTCGGTAACATAATTGATTTCCTCTCAAGCTTACATATGAATAAAGACAAAAGTTTGGAATGGTGTATCCACCCATAAAAGTTAAGGGGGTCTTCTACCTTGTGGCCTCGTTTTTGATACTGTTTTTTGACAATAGATTGTAGGGGAACCAATAATGCAATCAAGGTTCGGTTTTTTGCATTGAATTCGTTTATTTCTATACTTTCAACATGAATTTTTCTGAAATTTTACTGTCTCTAGTTTGACCGTGATTTGACTTTGAAATGTCCCCTACGAAAAATTTATACTAAAACGGTTGTCACGATTCAGCCCATGAAAGTCGTCTGAAACAAAAAAAACCAAAATGATTTAGTTTCTTTATGACTTTGGCTATCGTTTGACACGAGGTTTTTGAAAAATTCCAAAATTTCACGAAACAGGCAACAAACAAACAAAAATGTCTACGTTTTCAAGGTCAAGAATAGCTGTAAAAATCGTTAAAATGAAAAAAATCTAAAAAGCTCGTGTCAAACGATAGCCACATGTTTTCCGCAAATTTTGATATATCACTTTAGTTAATTGATCAATTAGTTCTCGAGATATCTTGCCAACCAGTTGCAAAAACACAACTTTTGGGAAATTGCATTTAAAGATATTAATGCATGGATCCTGGACGAAAAGTTACTTACAATCAATCTGCAATGCCAGGGCCATACAGTTCATCTTCTTCGTCGAGAACAGACTCCTGTTGTGCAACTCGTTGTTCGCGTTGTTCAATCCGAGCCCTTTTTGCCGCATCGCTCACCCTTTGCTCCGAGCGGTTGATGCGGTCCTCGTCAAGCCGAGCGGCGCACATCTTTGCTACAGGTCCAAGCGTAATTTCCATCATGTCCATAGTCTCCAATATCGTCCCGTATCCTTCATTGAAAATCATCACTGCTAGATAAGTGGCGATATCGATGACATTTTTTCCGGAATGTAAATGTTTCGGCGCCAGTAACCAGATGCAACTGTTGACAGACTCGTTGCTGTTTTGTGTATGTGCGCCTAAACACCGTTGCAGCAAGTTGTCCGACGATAAGTTTTCATAAATTGGCTTGATAATTTTTAAAACTGCGGGGCTGAGGGGAACTCGTTCATGCTTGAAATTATTTAATGTCCCACGTGCTTCAGCTTGACGCCACTTGCACCAACTTGTTTCTCCGGGGGGCACAATGTATGATTTGGGTTTTCGTCAGACGAGCTGCAATGATAAAATGACGCCCAAATCGCGTCTTTCATTTTTTTCACGGAATCAGCGTTTCTTCGGATCGCAAGGCCGTAAAACTTTGTCAACTCCCCGATAACTTTATCTGTAAGTTTTCCTCTACCTTTTCCTCCAATACCTTTGTTATCTTTTTTAACATTCCTGAGCCTGGTTCCCATTCGTTTTTCTACGTGGCCAACACATTCTTTTTTTTCCACGATGTTCTCATCGCCATAAAGATTGGCAGAGAGAATTCCTTTATAAGTTTTACTATCTCCATCACCCACGTATCGAACATATTTCACGCCGTATTTTTCTACCGATCGCGCAAACATTTCAGTAATTGCGTCTATTTCCATTTTCCCTGCACTTCCTGAGTGGTTTGCAGTGCAATCTTTTTCATGATTTTCGTACCACAAATTAAATTCATTTATATCTGTTTCTTTCAATTTTTCTTTATTTTTACATGCTTGGCAAAAACTGGATTTGACGACCGCATCTAGAACTTTGTGACTGAAATTTCCGATTAAAGTTGAAATCCCGAACAAGGAAGAGAATCCTCTTTTTTTCCATGTTCCGTCCCCCGAAACTGTCAAATGATTTTCTATGTTGTTATGCTGCACATTCAAATTTTTTTCCTCGTCCACAGCTTTTTTTTAAAACACTTTCGAAAATGGCGTTAGCGCCGTTTTTGAAGCTTTCGAGACATGCATAGTAAGTTTTGTTCGCGATTCCACAACTAATGTCCATCAACCCGCAAAATTTGTTGAATCCTTCGAGACCAACACCGAGTAAGCGCAGCACAAAAATTAATCGGCGATTCACTTCGTAAGCCTTGTTATTGATCTTAGGACACGAATCAATGGATTTTTCATTGCACTTGCATTTCACAACAATCTGGAATCCCGCACCGCTTTTAGAACTTTGAGAAAACCGAATTTTTCCATGACAGTCTTTGCAAATAACAATGTTCGAAATCACTGTAAAAACTGATACGAATTCCAAGATGCAATACGCGAAATTCCGATTTATCGCAACTCCCGCGCGGCGGTTACTTTTGAGTTTCTGCGCCGACGTGCTTGCGTACGATGCATCGTGATCGGGTTCCAGAAGATACGGACTAGGACTTTTAGGTTTTTTTTTTCGATCAGCGCGATCGAATGTTGCTCTCGTAAATTTTCGGTCCATTACGGAAAAATAATAGCAAGAAATAAAAAACACGAACTGAATTTTCGATGGATACAGTTTCGTTAAAACCGAGATGTTTCCGACGTCAAACTTTCTTTGAAACTGAATGGACCGGGAAATTGTGAATGCACTACAGAGATAACATGCATACAGATAAACCAATAATACAATAGACCGCTAGGATTACTTTGGAAAAACGCGATAAGCAAGTTTCTGCGCGGTGGCGATGAGCGCTGCGATAACAGCATGCGGAGCTATATTCGATGGCTCTAAAAACCCCGAAATAATAAGATTTCGGTTATACCCTTTGAATATTATATTTCTAGTACCTTCTAGGCCACAAAACTGCAAAAAAAATAAAATCGATATTTTTGAACCAACAAGGTAGAAGACCCCCTTAATGGAGGAATTAGTGTACATTTTATTCCTTTTGGTTAGTAACAGTAATACAAATGAATTTAAGATCTATCGCTTTTCTTGGCCACCACAATGGAAGCTCTCTCCCCGTTTTAAAAAGATCTTAAAATTCTCTCCGGGACGCTGAGTGGTCAAACTAAAGCTGTAGGATTTATATTCTTTTTTTATGATATCAACTTCAGTTGTATCAGCAGAGGTACTTGACCGAAAGCCCGACGATGAAGCTCAGCAAATGGGAGAAGTCCATCAGCATTCAAACCTGCATGAATAGCCTTAGATTCCGTTCCTCCGCCATCATCAACGTAAAAGCATATGAAGTATTATGAAACAGTAAGTGATAGTATGATGCAGCCAGGTGACTTAAATTAACCAAACTATGTATGCCTTGAATTGAATGAATTTTTTTCGCTACGGGTCTTTCCGACTCTTACAGAAAAGGCCGCCGGCATTCTGACTAGCAGTTACTAGCCAACGTTTATTCGATCAATTAATTACATAAACTGTTTCGATTCGCGAACGATCCACTACAGAGAAAAATCGCTTTTCTAAGAAATCGCACGTGGCTACCTATAACCGATAATTGAGGGTAGGACTAGTTTAGGTATCATCCAGACCCGCAACCTTTCTCCACAATAGACCATTTCGAAAGAAATGTTTTTTTTTTCAAAAATCTGTTACATACTCCAATTGGTTAAAAAAAAAAAAAACTTATAGCCTTACTGTTACTTTCCTCCCATTATTGCCCAGTTATTCATATTGTCATTTAGCTTTGGTTGATTTCTAATTACTGATAATGAATTGAATTGAATTCAATCAGACAATAAGTATATTAGAATGACTTTGAATTGCGTTATCTTTAGACAACAAGCTACCGAATCGGTACTTATTGCAATAAACTCCAACTACTTCGGTTTAATAGTTCAAATCAATCGAAATGAAAATGAAGTTTACTTTGTGTGTCTTACTTTTGTGGTGAAAGATTGCGAAACTGAACTGATTCGGCATCTGTGAAACCCTAATAAATTTCGATTTCAGCTCGACTTCCCTGGGTGCTGATGGACAAGTTGCAACCAGTTTTCCGGAATCTTTCAAATTCGGTGTCGGAACAGCCGCATATCAGGTCGAAGGAGCCTGGAATGAGAATGGCAAGGGACCCAGTATCTGGGATGTAGGACTGCATCAGTATCCTGACAAAGTTCCGGATGGAACCAATGGAGATGTATCCGATGATTCATATCATCAAATCGATCGGGATATTGAAATGCTCAAAGAACTTGGTGTTGGTGTGAAAATTACTAGCAGACCAAAGCTTAACCGTTTTGTTTTCAGGTGGATTACTACAGGTTCTCCATTGCATGGTCCAGAGTTCTTCCGAACGGAGATAAATCGTCGCTAAATGCCCCTGGCGTAGAATATTACAATACTCTCATTAACAAGCTTCTTGCCAACTCGATCGAGCCAATGGTCACAATGTATCACTGGGACTTGCCAGAGGAGCTCCAGAAAATTGGTGGTTTGACAAATCCACAATTTCCGAAATATTTTGAACAGTATGCGAACGTTTTGTTTTATTACTTCGGAGATAGAGTAAGTTGATCATACTATTATGTAATAATGTGTGGCATATATCAAAAAGTGAATTTGGTCGATGAAGCGTCAAGGTTTCGAAACACCAGTGGCCCTCATTTTTCATACGTAAAATATAATTTTTTCCTGAAATGCTTTACATTTTTAAAAAAACTGAAAAACAGCGAGTTTTAAAAGTCACCAAGAAAAAAACCAAACTTAACCGTATGATAACGACACAAGCATTGCTAATTTTTTCCTCATGAACTTTGAAAAATCCGATTACTGCTTCGCAAAATTATCAATTGCATCTATTGGCGCGACTTTGCAGCCGTAAGACCACAAGCGTTCAACGTGATTGCTAGAAAAAAATTCGACACCAACGCTAGCAATTTCATAGTATTTAAACCGGCACGAAAGCGCTAAAATTATGCTATCTTTATTATTGGCTCTTATCGAAAAACAACCAACGAATTCCATATTGCCTTGAGTGCATTTGGCTACTATCTTACTTTGTATAAATCTTCATCGATAATATGAATAGCATGAGCTGAAGGAATTACTGATTAGACTCACTTCCTGTGGATGATTGCGGTACTTGAAATTCAATTGTTGTTTGTTCGTTTGAACTGCCTTTCTTGATCCTTTTAAATAAACTCATTCGCCTTTTGCCCGAATTACAATGAGAGCACCACAACATCATATGTCATTTGTCACTGGTGATATTGAGGATAGTTTGGCTTGATAATATCGACTCAGTTAAGTTTGGGAAAGCGATACTCGCGGGAATATTTGCTTATAAACACTCTAAAAAGTGGGTCCATAATTAGTACTTTGATAATAGGAAATATATTCATTTTTTCGTTTAAAATAACGAATCACAAATTTTTTTACACATTCGATGTGCATTTTTTGCTTTTACGTCATATAAGCTGAATAATACACAGCTTTTTGTAAATTGAAGCAAAAAGAGTGTAAATTTAGTAATTTGCTATTCACCTTTGCGCCAAAGCCATAAAATTGTATCATTTTTTAGAGTAAAATTACACGATTTGGTCGTAAAAAATTTAAACACTTTACGCACTTTTGTAAATTTACATCTTTAACAGTAAGAAACCAGTTTCCTACTATTATAAGGGTAAAATTCAACCAAAATTTTTTTGAGTGAAGGCTAGATTGCGCATCAAGAGTAGTGGGTTTGAACAAACATACTAATAACGATTGTCATATGAATTTGACATCATTCATTTTTCAACGGTTCATAGGTGGACAAGTCTAAAAATAATTGGTGTGCAACATATTTTAAGATTCCGCGAACGTTCTTTGCACCTAAAAATCGTGTTGGGTCATTGTAACGACCCTTACACGTTCTCATGTTTTGGAATTGGTTTTATTGCCCAACTATGTTACCTTGCTTTCATTGCCAAGATCGTAATTTTGTATTAGTCCTTATTACACTACAGATTTATATTTCATTTGAAGTACCAATTGATGAGGGGACTCCACTTTACTTCGGCACCCAAATCCTGATCAAATGATGCCTTCTCTTATAATCTTTTCCGTATACCTTGATGTAGGCTACTGAATTCGGTTCTTTGGTGAGCTTGGATATGTCTCGGGAATGAAAAAGTATCCTTTCCCTTCAACAGGTAAAGAAATGGGCCACATTCAATGAGCCAACCGTTTACTGCCTCGACGGCTACAGCCACGGAACCAGTCCACCGTTCATCAATGCCAGCGGTATTGGCGAATACCTTTGCATAGACCACACTTTGAAAGGTCACGCACTAGCTTATCGGCTTTACCAACGAGAATATGCTAGGCGACAAAAAGGAAAGGTTGGAATTGTCCTAGCCAGTGGACATTATTATTCAAAAACCAACGATACGGAGACGGTGGACAGAGCCTTGCAGTTCCAAGTAAGTCTCTCAGGTTCAAGAAAATCAAAAATTCAGCATATCAACTTGGCAGCTCGGTATGCTCGCGCATCCTATATTCAGTTCTGTTGGAGGGTACCCAGATGTGATGGTTCAGGAAATCACCCTGAACAGCCAACTAGAAGGTCGGCCCTGGTCACGTTTGCCTACAATGGACGCGTATTGGAAGGCTTGTATCAAAGGGTCAGCAGACTTTCTGGGGCTTAATTACTACACTTCGAGCTTAGTTGAATTAGCCCCAAGGTCACAGTTATTTACTCCATCTTGGGAGAACGACTCTCGTATTAAGACATCAGCAGATCCGTCCTGGAAAAGAGCGAGCTCTGAGTGGTTGTATTATGTACCCAAAGGCATGGGTGATATATTAAGGTAGTTTCATAATAGTCATACTGCACAGTGAATTGGTAATTTGTGATGGCTTCATAATGCTGTTATAGATGAATTAAGAAGGAATACAATAATGTAGAAGTGTATGTCACCGAAAATGGATGGTCAGACAACGGAGAGTTCGAAGATTACGATCGAATCGACTATTTGCAGGATCACTTGCGAGAAATTTCAAGGGCGATCAAAGAGGATGGCTGCAATGTTTCTGGTTACACCCACTGGAGCTTAATGGATAATTTCGAATGGATGCGAGGATACACGTAAGGATCAATAGCATCATTGGAATGTTGTTTAGCTAATATCAAATGAAACTGTTCTTTATTTCAGGGAAAGATTTGGTCTCTACTATGTAATCATCACTAGTCCTCAAAGAACTCGCATCCCGAAAAAATCAATGATAGTTTACAGGGATATCATTGCTTCGAAGAAAATCAATCCTTCAATTTATTAACAGTAACATTGTGGTAACACAAAATTAAAATTATTAATCAATTATAAAGCTAATTTATGACTTAATTATGGTCTTTCACTTTCACCACGTGTTTCTATCGAGTTGTATCGAAGATAAACAAATTAGTGGTTAAATGTTCCAAACTAAAGCACCCCATCTCTCTCAGTGCAAATAGCGTTCCGGTTCATTCGCTATTCTTCGGCAAAACACACAACGATCAATGCATTTAAACAACAAATCCGAAAACCATTCATATTTTATGTGTGTACACAATGCCAATGAACTTTAAATATCGTAATCATAAATGTTTTCTTTAAAACAACATGTCTTCTAAAGTTATTAATGCATGAGGTTCACAAAATAAACACTTTGTTACATTCATGTACGTGCACTGACATACTAAAATTCATTGCCACTCAAAATGAATGAAATACCATTGTTATTTAATATTTACCATATTCTAAGCAAAACAAAAACAGAAAACATTCGCATTAATTATAAAATGCGTTGATGATAGGGCCAAGCCGACCAGTTCATAGTGAAAACCAAACTCACGGAGATGGCGTATTTCATAGTTGGCGTGACTTTATGTGCCTGGTGGGTAAAATCGGTTAATAGTGAGTGCCCTAAAGTAATAGATACAATCATTCATTTACAGTTGTTATGTGGTTTGCGAAGTAGGTGCCCAGGCACACCAAGTGGAAAACTGCAGCTCTGAGTTTCCCAGAGATTTTTTGTTTGGTGCTGCTACGTCTGCCTACCAGACGGAAGGTGGATGGAATGCCGACGGGAAAGGACCAAATATTTGGGACGACGCTCTGCATATAAACCCGAATTTAGTGGCCGATGGCTCTGACGCAAATATCAGTGGTGACTCGTATCATCTCTTTGATAGGGATTTGGAAATAATAAAAGAACTGGGAGTAAGTCGAACAAAAGCCAATCATTCATGCGGAATTCAAAATTTTCTGTGAATCTTAGTTAAACTTCTATAGATTCTCGATATCTTGGTCAAGACTATTGCCTAACGGGGACATATCCTCCCTCAACCAAGCTGGGATTGAATATTATAATGATGTAATCAACAAGCTGGTAGCAAACAATATTGAGCCAATGGTCACCATGTTCCATTTCGATTTACCGGCTGAGCTCCAAAAGTACGGAGGTGTCACCAATGCAGTATTTATCGATTCTTTTGCAATGTATGCACAGCTTTTATTCGGCCTTTTTGGCGATCGCGTAAGTATAATTTTCAATTGATTAGAGCATTTGGTAAAAATGAATTCTTTCAGGTGAAGAATTGGATCACGATCAATGAGCCCCGATTGTTTTGCGTCGAGAGTTACGGTACTGGAAATTTTGCACCTAATGTGAATGGCCCTGGTGTGGGAGACTATTTGTGTGGCGATCGCATATTAAAGGCCCACGCAATAGCCTATCAAATGTACAAGGAAGGGTACGCTCGAAAATATCAAGGGCGTGTTGGCATAGCATTGGACGCGTTCACGATTTACACAAAAACCGATAATGGAACTGAATTGGACAAACGAGCAATGGAATATTATGTAAGCATGATATTCAAAGTGCAGACTACCAACATCGAATGTAATTTAATCAATTTCAGCTCGGTTGGATGGCAGATCCACTGTTTGGTAAGTTCAGCGACTATCCCAAAGTGATGCGAAAGGAAATCGATGAGAATAGCGCTCTTGAAGGCAGAGCTTGGTCAAGACTTCCGAGAATCGATGACTACTGGAGGGAGATGATGGTAGGCTCGTCTGATTTCTTAGGCTTGAACTATCGCACGTCTCTGCTCGCGAGATCTATTAATAGTACGTATGATCCGGATCGTCCTTCTTTCGAACAAGATGTTGGACTTGAGTATTATGTTGATCCGACGTGGCCTGCAGCAAACGCTTGGTTGAGATCTTATCCGAGTGGACTACGGGACACACTTAAGTAAGTTATAACTAGATCAAGTTCGATTCAAAATATTTATTTATATCTGTAGATCAAGGTCACGTGGTTTGAAAATCACAGAAGCTATAAACAAATTGTTATTCAAGTCAAACTTTATCCAAAATAATTTTCTGGAAGCTTAAAAGAATAACTCAGTTCTTAATAGCGTAGCCATTTGAACACCTTCACACAAAACTTGCTTTTGACTTACATACTTTTCACTTATACTTTTTCTAATCACATCAACTTAGTTCGAATAGCAAATGGGATATTGCATCATTTTTATCCTTTAACCTAAGAGACGGTCAGAAGCTTTTCACCACCACTGCAAGTGAGCCTTAATTAAGAACTCCCAAGATTTGCCATTTCTCGTCAAACTGATTTGCTAAGCAGGCAGAATCTTGGTTGCATATCATAGGCACTGGGTTCAATTTCAATATTAAGTTACTAATGCGCTTCATAATTTCGCAACAGTGTATAATTTACTTTTAGTTTTTAGGGCCTCTACTAATTGAACATATTAACATACTAATTGAACAATAGAACTAATTGAACATAAACCTTATTTCAGGTGGGTTAAATCCCGTTACGGCAATATTGAAGTTATTATTACCCAAAATGGCTGGGCAGATAACGGTCAATCGAATGATGAAGGAAGAATACAGTACATTAGGGTAAATCAATATCACCCAATATTTTTTGTTTTGAAAATTAAATCCCTTTTTCGTTTACAGGAGCATTTGAATGAAGTTTTGAAAGCGATTCATATTGACAAGTGCAATATCAAAGGTTACACATATTGGAGCTTATTGGACAGTTTCGAGTGGCTGAGTGGCTACACGTAAGTATATATTTGCTGATTTCCGCCTAAAATCAATATCTAGATCACTTGACTTTTTCTTTGATGACCAAGTAATTTTCTTATGTAAATGATAGATCCTGCTTTTAAATGTTAAATCATAAAGATTGAAAATTTAATTGCCAATCAAAATTCATAATCAATTTTTTGTTGAATAGTTAAAACGCAACAGAATTAAATTTTTCGAACCTGCTACGCGTGCTATAAATTCATGTGCTATCAATTCAACAAATATCAAGTTGAACTTACCTTCAAAATTAGTTTTGTTCCAGTGAAAAGTTTAAACTAAACTGACTCCAAAGTTGGTTTCTTCTCGCATCACCAAAGCATTCCTCGGAATTCGAAATTACTGCAAGATAAAAAAAATAATATAAGTTTCTTATAACATTTATCTAGCTTTTGCACAAATTAATAAATAATTACCTGTTGCTGAACAGCTACTATCAAACCCATTCAATTTTACCAACTTGGTAGATTTAGCTAGGATCTTCTTCCTATAAAAAAAACAACAATGTCTTTGCAGCATTTTCGGAGCTATTCAACGGAAATTATGCTATCTAGATTTTGATATTTATTAAATTTACTGGTTTTGTTCAACTTACAGAATATTTTTTCTTCTCTGTAGCGACAGATTTGGATTATACTCTGTTAATTTCAGTAGTCCAACAAAAGAACGTTCACCGAAAGATTCCGCTGGTTTTTATAAGAACTTAATTAAAAACAAACGTCTTAATAAATGTTGATATTCAACCCAAGGAGAATGGAGACCATTTTTATCAAAATAGAACAAATTTTAAATTAAATAAAAATATATATGTATATTAATTGTTTCGTGATTAGTTTTCTTTGGTCTAATATACAAAAAAAAAACCTACCTGAATATGCAAGAAATTTATATCGACCCTGAAGTTCGCTAAAATTTTCAATAGTCTCACATATTATTTGTTGCATTGTAGCAAGGCCCATGTGAGCTAGTTCAAGATCCTGAAAACTGTCAAACGAATCTTTGAGCGTACATATTTTCAAATATGCGCAGCAAGCGAAACATTTCTTATAACAACATTATGAAGGTCGAATATTTTTGTGGCGATACTTTATTACTGCTTAGGATGACTTTAGAATCACTACCGTTATTTCCAAAACAGACAGATGTCATGTCTGATTGTCACTTTTAAGGAAACGCCAGCAGTGCATGTTTGTACTTTTCATAAATTTCCCGCCCCACATGATTCGTTTCAGTCCAGGAACACGACTGAAAGTACACACCTATTATCTTCCCAAATAAAAATCACCTGGGTGGCACCCAGGAGACGTTTATTTGGGTAGATAAGGTTTTATATATTTTATTCACAGGAGAATCCACTGATGAAGCAAGTTAAAGCGCTAACCAAAATATCTGTTATTGCCATTTCTCTGATTTCCCTTCTAGTGACTAAATACACTGTGGGAATTTTCAGTTTCATAATCTCTAGGACAAAATAATAGTGAAATTTCGGATCCCTTAGGGTATAACATAATCTGTCACCACGTACCATGCGATAGAATTCCGACAGTCTATTCATCACCCCCTTCGTCACTAAGTCGATTATCAAACTTTATTATGTCAATAGATTTATTATTCTTTAAAGATTTCATTTCATTCTTAGATTTCATTCTTAAATTAATAACCGGTTTTTCATTTACATTTTATTAAGATACATGAAACAAATTAAATAAAAAACTAAACAAAAATATTATAAACAAAAGGATTAACTTCCTGATCTTTTGAACGTTTTGTGCACTTGAACGAAGTTTTCAAAAAGATTTTAAAAAAATACAACTTTTCCCAAATATCATAGTGGGACATGAAACAGAAAAATATTCACATTTATAAATTTAAATAAATGAACAGAAAGAAACGCAATGCCGCATTGCTACTCTTCTATGCTGTTTATCTGCGTTTTTTTTTTTTTCAATTTTTCACTGTTTATATCTAAATTATCATTGTTTTCATTCAGCTTCTCATGATTCCAATTTTATTTTTCAATTAGAATTTTCAAATTTCATTTTCCAATTAAATTATTCAAATTTCTTTTTGCAAATTTCATCTTTCGTGCCTGATAAAGAAAATAGTAAATCTAATATATGATCTTAAGTAGACTCCTTTTCTTCACTAGAAACAACAAATCTGGCCTATTCTTATGCCGGTTTGTTTCCATAATCGAAAATTAAACTGACCCTGCCAAAAACCGACTTCAACAAAATATAATTAATAAACAAAACAGTCAACAGAAATTTAAACCAAAATTAACAGCTCTTTAGACTACATGCAAATAAAATATATCACAAACATTACCGGTTAGCCGAGTTCATAACGCAATACAATGTGCTGACAGAAAATAAGCCCTCGAAAATTCATAAAGAAACCAATTCCATTCAAAAATACCCCTCTCCCTTACGATATCTCACCGCACCTATTTTCAACGGTGCATTGCGCGGCTGGGCGAAATGAATCGGCACCAAATTAAGAACAGTGTACGGAATACGAATACCATCATACATCGCGGGCGAAAAGCCTTTGAGATTCCGCGGTACTCCATTCATGTTCGGGAAAATGAAGTTTGTTAGCGTGTAAACGTCACAGAGGATCATGATAATCTGGTTGTTATTGATGTTGTACTTGAGAGGCGGCCTGCGTCGATATGTCGGATCTACACATGCCAAGGCCCGGTTGCCGCAAACTGGGATCTCGGTAAGAATTTGTCCAGGCCTGGTCAATGCTCGCTGGTAGTAACTGGCAATGGTCTCGTGTCTCATAGATCCCAAACACGCGATCATGCAGCAAAGGCTTTGCAGCTCCTGCTCGTAGATGAACAGATCTGACGGTATTGAATGTGCCGGGATGAAAACTTTTCTCTGAACATCGTTGATTACGCCCACTGTGGAAAAACAAACGAAATCATCAAGGATGAGTCGTTTCTGCGCAGAAACCTATACCGATGTGAGCTTCATCGCCATGAATCTTCAACACGTAATTGTTTGGCGGCATGCCTCCGAATCTGTTTATCAGATGTACAGCCACTTCACAAATCCGCGACTGGATGTCCGTTAGGCCGTTGATTTGTACTTCGAAGAACAGTGCGTGCAGCTTGGACCTGACTCGAATCATTATCTGAAAATTAAATTGGCCAGTGTTTGCGCTTGGTCGCAGAATTACATACATACCGCAGCATACTGGACCCGATCGAGGTTGAACACGCTACCGAATAGTATAATTGGTATCGACCAATAGTTTGCGATACACTTCAATCGCAAGACAGCGTCGAAGTCTTGGTTTTTCATGTGGTGAACTGAGTCGCTGCAATGAAGCAAGACCATCCCTAACTAAGACCATTGAAATGAGCAGTTAAGGAACCCAACCTCACGATTAAACTCCCAAACTAAATATTATATATCCTTTTTTGATTAACAACCAAGCTGGTTGTATTTAAACAGGGGATTCCCCAGAAAGAGATGTCAATAGTCAATACTTACGCGCTCGGTGGCAACGCCCATTCGAAATGCAGTTGGAATCCCAATAGCGTGTGGCCTTCCTTCATACTCACCACTCTCTCAGCTACTTCCCGCGTCGCGAAATTGATAAATGCAAACTCTTGTACTCGGGAAATCTTGATGATGTCCTGACGCATTACCATAGTGGTCAGTAAGTCATATAACATTTTGTGGGTAACGGACAGGTGAATGTTCCGCACGAATAGAGTTTTCACCTAAAACAAAATGGAAATCGATACGAAGCAAAAGCATTGGTCAGTAAAAAACATAAATATTTACCTTGCTTAGCGATTCGGCCTCAACTGACCTTTCGGGGTTTGCCCAAGTGATCCGCAAGTCCCTATCCCACATCTTTATCGACCCCGGCGAAATGTTTTTCTTCACCTCGAGCGCTGCCTCGTGACTGGCAAAATCGAGAAAGACAAAACCGCGGTTTGTGTCAGTATCGCTGATGCGCTTCAAAGTTATCACCCTCTCCAATCCTGGGAAGATTCTGCTGAAGCAGCGCTCGATCTCGTCTGCATGTAGATTCTTCGGAATGTTGCCCACAAATAGACGGCACTTATTGAACGACCGCTGCACGTCCAACGTAAGGCGTGGCGTGATGAAAAAATGGTTGAGCAATTCCATGGCCCGTTTTGCGTCGTCCTCGTTTGCGTACCGGACAAACGCAAAGCCACGATTGACAAAATTGAAATCCATCATCAAACGAAACTCGTATATTTGACCGAAACGCTTCAAATGTGGAAGCAGGTCAAATTCGCTCAATTGCCGAGGGATTTTCTTGATGAACAGCTCACAGGCATTGGAGGGCGGCGGTCCTTGCCAATCGAGCGGCGGGCCCCATACCTTGCGGCCGTTGATTTGGATGATGTGATCGACTTTGATTTGATCTGATTGATTAGGCGAGTCTGCGGATAGTCCTGGTGAAAACGCTGATCCATCGAAAGAACTCATTCTCGACAAGTAAATTAAATATATTAAGACACGAAAACACTCCCAACAGACGCAGGGACCCTACGCACCGAACTTTATTTTAAAAACGACGGGCTGTACTGCCATCTAGCTTATCAAGCCAGCTTTAACAGTCACATACAAAACTTCGACTCAAAATTGGTCTCGTTAACCCTTTTGCAGACAGGTCGTCGAAACAAAATAACGAAATGTATTTGATTTTGACACCAAGGGACTTTTCCCAAAAGTTGGAATTAAAGTCCAGTAACGGATCGGAATCAACGTCAAATCCCGTTGAAAATAACTTTTCATTGTGTCGGGGAACATTTTGTTGGCTGTGCAATATAAAAACTATGGTGAAACTCGACTTGATGCACCACAGCCGGGAAATTTCACCACCAGAGGGCGAATATGTGGCAGCAGGGGTCGAAAATTGAAGAAAAACACACAAAATTATTCAAAAAAATACACGAGAAGATAACACAATTAAGAAAAACAAAAAAAAACACCCCCAAAAACAAACACACTAGCCAGGCCTCTATCGCCAGAATTTATCTAACAGCTATGTAGTGTATCAAGTCGAGTTTAGCCAATTTCCCAGTTTTTCAATGAGGCGGATAGTTTTTCGTCAGCGAAATAACTCGTTTGTTCGTTTCAAAGTGGGAAATTCCGTTCAAAGAGCTAAGTATTGATGAAAACGTGAAAATGATAAAATAAATACAATTGCAATTTTTCAATTCAAATTTACCGATACAAATTTACACAATGACATTCTACCAAATAAATAAAATGCTAGTGTCTACTAAACTTTTCGCTGCAGTTCGTTTGGTTGGAAATAGTACTAAGCTTTAATTACAATTGGGAATCACCGAAATGGTTCCCAATCTTCGAATCAAACACCATCCACAGCACATATCCTCGATTCAAACCAGCATTTGATAAGAAATCACACAGCTGACATTCCAGTTGGCGAATGTCATCATTCAACATCAGTTCGGTTGTCAGTGTCCTGCGATTGACAGCTAGTATTCAAGTTTGGGAAAGGTGTAGTTCGATTGGCAGTCAGAAATAGTTCTATTGGGCAGATTATGTCAAGGGAAAACTGTGAAGAAAATCCGTTCTCAAGTTTGCTCAACACAACATTCACAAATTCAGTAAATCAAGACGAGAGTGCGCTTCGCTGCAAAGAAAACAGCGCGATGGGTGCGAAACCAGAGCAGATCCATGATTTGATAGAGAAAGTGTTTCTGCTCACTATCAGCAAGGCTGGCAGTCAGAACGGTCAGTTGGTGCTAATGGATGAGATTTGCAGTCAGGTGGAAAATCAATACATGGACTTGGAGTTGCTGGAACAGGCTCTGTTTGAAAGACTGTTGCTACCGAACCCTTCTGATTTTTTGATACCCAGTGACAGGACTGACAGGCGGACGGATGAGGCTGCAGAAACTAAAGCAATCACATATTTGTTCCGCGCGTTTCAGGAATGCGAGAGACTAAGGTCGCAAGGAAACAGTTATCCATTTGAAGCATGCCAAAAAATTCGTGACCTCATAATGCGCAACGTATGTACTGCAATGCGGCAGCCGGAGTTGTTCGAAGGGCAGTCCTTGTCGTTTCAGTGGCTAGTCATTCTGCGGGAGAGCTATATAGATATAGACAACCGGAAAGACTTCCTGTATTCCGTTACAAAGAGATTGTATGAAGATGACCCCGAAGCGGCACTGGGGTGTCTGAAAACCATATTCTACCCGATGTTCTCTGAAATCTTGAGAAGTATTCGCGCGTCGAACATGATTACCATCGAAAAGTGGATCCTACCACTGCTGATGCTCTTCACCACCGCCAAGTCTCTACCGCAACTCGGCGAGGTCGTTCTGGATTTCACTACACCCAATCCTGAAGCGGAGGGCATTCGCTACGCCGAGACACTATTCGGCCAACTCCTTTGCATGTCAATAATGCCTAAGAACCAGAACGGTCCGTATGAATACTACGACAATCCCGTGGACTCGCTGAACTCAACTCTGAATGCATCCCTGTGGGACCATTTGGCGAATCACATAAACCAAGTGCACGATCTGTTCAAGTCGTTTCTGCTGCTGGACGCGTCCGCTAAAAGCAAGATGCTCTCTTGGATCGGAAACTGTCTGCAGGCGAATATGAAGCGCGGGCAGATATGGAACACCCACAACTTGGCCAGCCTCGGAACCTTCACTAATGCCCCTGATTCATTCATGATCGGTTTGTGCGGAGTGCTGTTGCGACTATGTGGACCGCTGCTGAAGCCAGCGTTTAAGGTGATGCTCGTTGACCCAACCTACTGCGCTGTGAGCGACGCTGATCGTCCTGCGAAACAAGTCCATATGAAGAAGATAGCCGAGGAGACGGGTCTGCTGCCGACCGAAGAAAATGAAGTTCGTGTAACTGCGGAGACCTACAACTTCATCACCGAAATATTTTTCATGACCCACAAGGCTGTGGATCTAAGTACGTGTGCACCCAAGCATTTGAAAATATAATATTTGTTCTACCTCCAGGCTACCGTGTATGCATCGAGAAGTACTTCCGCATGAGTCGCGAGATGCATCGCTTGCAACAAGCTCTACAAGACGCCGTAACGCAAGGACACTCTGAAGTCACGCAAAGCATGACGCAAATGCTGACGTCCCAAACACAGCAGTACATGTGTCTGAAGAGCACTCTGACCGAACCCTTCACCGACAAGTTGCTTCTCGGATTCTACGAAGCCACAGCTCTTTGGCTCACTGAGATATCTTCAAAATCTGCAGAGGAGTACCGGAAACTAGAAGAGGCAAAAGCGTTCGCTCCGAAAGAACGGTGCAATTCGCCTCTGCCATTGAATGCCTTCTTCCCTCCTTACTTTAAGTATGCGATTGATTGTTTGTCGTTTTCGTGTAGTTGAATTTCCGCCCGCAGGTCCGTCCCTGAGTATATTCTGGAGAACGTAATTGGCTATCTCACGGCGATGCGTCACTTTGGGGCGCAAGCGCTCGAACTCGATACAGACGCCCAAGGGTCGATCTTTAGGATGATATTAGTGTTCATGGGGAGCGTGGAGCGTGTCAGGAATCCGCATCTACGAGCAAAACTTGCCGAGGGTCTAGAGAGTCTTGTGCCAAAGGATGACAGCTTTAGAGCGTCTTTCAAAACGAACTTTTTTGTTCGGCACCCGGATCGGCTGGAAATCGTCAAGAACCTACTGGACGTATTCGTCAGCATCGAGATGACAGGACAATCGGTTCAGTTCGAACAGAAGTTCAACTATAGGCGGCCGATGTACTCCATAATGGAATTTTTGTTGGACATCGAGGAACAGAGAGACTGCTTCAAGTAAGTGATTCTGTATAAATAATTCTGTGAAATGATTCTATGTAAATGACCCGAAACGGTTTATCTTCAGGATGCTGGCTTGCGATGCCGAAAAGAACATAGAGGCCGTTAATCCGCCGATCTTCTTGCGCTTTGTGAACCTGCTGATAAACGACTCCATCTTCCTGCTGGACGAGTCCCTTTCGAACTTGCAGCAGATACGAACGCTGCAGTCAGCGCAGGATACTGGGGAGTGGAACAACTTGCCATCGGGGGAGCGCCAGCAGAATATCGCCAACTTGCAGCATCTGGGCATGATGGCCAGGTATGATAACATTCTGGGCCGCGATACGATCAATATTTTGAAACTAACCACGACGTACATCAAAGGAATTTTCTGCCATGCATCGATGGTGGACCGCGTTGCGGGGATGCTGAATTACTTTCTCCTCAACCTTGTCGGTCCAAAGAAGGGAAACTTCAAGGTACAAGATTCAAATTACTCTGAAATGAGAATTTCTAATTCTTGAAAGCAGGTCAAGGACAAGAAAGAGTTCGAGTTCGACCCCGCACACACCGTCATGGAGATTTGTCGAATCTACATCAACCTCTGCCAAAGCGATGCATTCTGCCTGGCCGTGTCGCTCGATGGCAGGTCATACAGCCATGAATTGTTCGAATACACTGAGCAGGTCCTAGGTAAGCAAATAGCCAGTTCAGCATATTTCATTGACAACATTCCTCGAAACTTTTGTAGCTCGAATTGGAGGCGGTCAGCTCATCAGCGAGATACGAGAACTGTCCGAGAAAATCATGCGTGTCGAGAAGCAGCACAAGGAGGACCAGCAGGCGCTCGTTGACGCACCGGACGAATACTTGGATCCAATCATGTCCACGCTCATGCTGGATCCCGTGATCTTGCCGAGCTCGCACGTGACCGTGGACCGCACAACAATCGCCAGACACTTGCTTAGCGACCAGACGGATCCGTTCAACCGATCGCCTCTCACGATGGACCAAGTCGCACCGAACGTAGCGCTGAAGGAAGAGATCAATGAGTGGATCCGAGACAAACGGAAAGCTTACAATGAAAAAAAGGCGCACGAAAAGTGATAATCAAACTGGAACCAAATATTGTGTTTTAATCTACTTGTTCTTAATTTAATTCATTCCGAGGTATTTAGCTATTTGAGCTTTGTTGAATCGTGGGTACAGAGTAATGTTAGACCTATAGACGTTAGAATATAAACTACAATTTCCATTCGACTTTAATTTATTTGGGTCATATCAGTAACTTAATTTCGGTAACTGGCCATATCCTGCACAGTGCCCGACTGTTTACTAAACCTAAAGGAACGGGGCCATAAAATCGAGAGTCGGCGCTATTCGCTGCGTTGTCACCTTCAATCCAAATGTGCCCGCGGGGTACTATTAACGTGTCGCTCAGTGAACTGTTTTCTTGCTTTTTGGCATGCTGTTGCCAGCTGTCCAGCTCGCTTCTTTCGCTTACTAGAGCCTTGGAGAAGGCTTTGCTAGACAAACCATTTGCTTTCAACTGATTGCTAATTGGATTTACTATGATCCGATCCCCCGGCAGGCCAATGACGCGCTTGCAAATTAGGTTTTTCGGATCAGTTGGACAGCGGGCTATTACAATGTCACCCCGTTGCACCTTATGCACTTTTGCCGATATCCTTTCGGTAATTAGAACGTTGTTTGTGTAGAGAGTTGGCTCCATCGATGGACCACTACACTTTAAAGTCCAATATGCATGTAAATAGAAGTCTGTTAACATTATTAATGAAAGTGACATTTATAACACTTACGACTACGAAATCACCAACGTATTCGAAAGTGCAATGGGTAATGCATGCATATTGTATGACATAGCCAGTAAATCCCAGAGCTTTTGAAATGAAACGATACATAGCACTAATGTGGAGAACTGTGCCAACTGGAGACAGGGAGTAAAAAGTTACTTGACAGTTTCGATCTGTCAATTGGTGGAATTTTGAACCAGAACAGCAAGTGAGCAGGGTGAGCAGGACGGCAAGATACAATCCAAGGAATGAACGCTTTATCAGCATTACCAGAACAATGAAATTCCTATCCCGCCACGAAAATGACTCAAAGACGTTTGGGAGACGCTTGCGAACGGAGTTTTGGATTAATAGAATAATGAATTGTATAGTGAATACTTCTACTATACTACTACTACTACTACATTAAGAGAAATGGCAAATGCAGGATTTTAAGATTTCTCACAACTCATCAAAATTTTTCGAATGATTCTTAATTCGCAATCCTCCGTAATCCTAAATATCAAATTTTATATTTTTATCTAAAAAAAGATGGAAAGTTGTTTACACAGCCCTACGGTGTAGAATATTGTCATGACGCCACTTCCTACACGTATGGCACTACATTGATAAAATTACGAAATTCGATAATAGTTTTCTGCCAGTTTATATTTTTATACTTTTTATTCGAAATATTATTGATATTATTGTTGATGTATATGCCGACAGTCTCTATTGGCCATTCATTTACATATAAATTTTAACTTTATTTTTAGACCTGAGCTATTAACGATTGCGAATAGACATTTTGTTCCAGCCCATGAATTCCCATATCGTTCCACGTGAAGCGGTACAGCGAACATTGGAAATCAAGTGACAGTTGGCTTTTGTGCGTCGGGATAGTGGGTCGTTGTTTTTTGTTGTTTATGTGCGGTGGCTTGTTCTCGTGTAGTTCTCCACATATTAAAAGGAATTCCTAGGAAAAGTGCGTCCAAAGCGGATAATTTCTACGAAAGAGCGAACGACCGAGTGTTTGGTGCAATAAAATATCCGACGCGATTAATTGAATGGTTCGTAATTTGAGAATCGAGTGCATTAAGATAGTAGTATACTTTGTCAAGTAGCGCGAGTGCAATCGATACAGTTGGAAGTGAAGTGATGCGAATGGAGTTCGAGATCTGCTGATGCGAATAGACCAAGGAGCCGTGTCGGTACTGTGTTCAGGAAGAAGGTATGAGAAGCTGGCGCCATCCGCTGATAGTGGTAGTTTCCTGGAAAAAGTAAGATATTTTGCACTAGTTGTGTGTAGAATGTCAATGAGTGTATCGGAGATGAGTCAGACAAGCATTATTCCCGAGCGATATACATTGCAAACTGTGGAATGCATGCGGTCTCTATCATTTCTATTAATAAATTTTCGCAATTATTATTCCTTCCACCTCTACGACACTCGTCGCATATTTGCTCATAGAACTTCATCAAAACATTCTTTGGCGCCCCATTTGCTATCAAGCAATATTATGAATGCAGTAAACCAAAAGTAGATTTTCTCGGCGAAATAATCGGACGCTGATTTTTTCGAGCAAAGGTCAAAACGGTCTTCACTTTGTCTGACTTTGGTCGTGCAGCTGCCGCAGACTCTTCCCTTCAGCACCAGTGAACCGGTTCGCGTCCGGAGCGACCGACACATACAATCAAGTATGGGGCTCGCAGTCGCATGATGAAGTGCAGGCGTGTATCTACGGACCTCTACGGACTGTGAGATGCTTTGCTCGCGCCGTGATGTGATAACTTGCCGAAAGCGCGACCGCTGTGCATTGTTGCGTTCAAGATGATTTCTTTGCCTGCTTTTAGTCTCCAACTGCAAAGGGCCTTTACAAAACTTTTATATAAATCGTGGTTGCCGCATCGAACAACAAAATCACCGAAAGTACGAAAGCAACTGGGCGGGAGGGAGGTCAGATAGTAGGCCTTAATATCAATGCAAAATATAAGCTAGTGTATCTTTTTAAGAAGAAGTATGTATAGTAAATCTCTATCGTAAATTGACATGGAGTGAATTATGTTTCAAGCCATCCTTGCTCTATCTCGTGGCCCTCCAAGGTTACAAGGCCACTGCAATCAAAACAAAATTAAGCTCGAAAGCCAATAAAGGTCGCTATGCTGAGGTGATTCACTACCACTTATGAAAATTGAACTGTGCAATCAACTCTACCATCGACGTGATTGTTATATTCCATCTAAAATCAGCCATTACCTGGCTGTGCTGTCGCCTGGATTCAAATCGATTTCGCTCCTTGAAATTTTTATGGGGCGAGGGTGACGTACCGGGTGTGTAACTCGTCCCTAAGCGCCGACACATCGATCTGCGACATAATTTTACTTGCCAGCGAAAGCTCCGCAAATTGGAGCTGCGATTGATATTTGATTGAACGGATAACGGTGCAAAAGGCGAAAACACATCTTCCGTTTGCCACTTCACTTAATTCAACGCAACTCTCGATACATTTCGATTTCCTGCCCCCGATGAATCAACGGCTACTGTACTGACTGGGTTTGAATAGAATGCGAGGCAAAACCAGCCTCAGCCCAGGGACTGAGCTGGCTCGGCTGTACCAAAAGCATTGAAATATCGAATGAGTGGATGCACTCACCACCCCCCGCTGAAGCTGGCTGCAGAAAGTAGATCATCTTTTCATTCCAAAGCACCTGGCATAATTTCGAAATTTCGAGCTGCAGTCAGTAGCCGCATAGTAATGCATGGATCCTGAAGTGTCAGCAAGTAAATCGTGCACGCAGGAAGTCATGCCGTGGCATTGAATGTACAGTGTGGGCTGTTCTATTGCCCGTAGAAAAGGGCTCGAGCGAGTTGGTTATTCCATTGGAAAAGGGGCTGCTATTTGGTAAATGCTTATCGTTTCCTCGTAGGCATGTTGTCAGTCGTTCTTAATGAATGTAATCAATTGGCAGCATGAATGGAATGTTTTCATGTTTTTAATTGATTTGTTTTTATTTTTTCCTATTAGAGGAAGAGCAGTCACATTTTGCAGCTATTTCTTTAGAATGTAGAAGCTTATATAGCTTAGTGGGTGGAACGCCGGCTTCTGGTTTGCAAGGGTCCCTGGTTCGAATCCAGGCTTGGACGAGGAACCTCGCATCGATGTTTGGGATCACAAAGCTCTCCGCTATATTTAACCCGTACACCTGATAAAGGTTGTCGTGGGACTACTTTACCTGTTTAGAACGCAGTTTTAGGAATGATGGAATGTAAAAACAGAAGTGGGAAAATGTTATTAATAAAATTTAGAAATCATTATTGAAACGTATGAAATGAAATATGTACAATCTTGTGTATAAGTATAGGAGCATTTCTCTGTATAGGACCATTTCTCGCCACTGTTGTAGAGGTATTTTCGTCAGACGTTCCAAGTATATCTGATTTGCATGAACGTTTGGTTTCAGCGTTAAATTACGAAATAGATTAATCCTACTACTCATCATTTGCCATCTCATGCCTCCGTACTCTAATATGGTGCGTATCCTTGATTTATGTAGGCGTGAATTAAGCCTAAGAAGACTTAGCTGGCTTTAGGTTTTACTTCCAATAAACTTCAACTCACATCAACTTTGGATCCTCTCTATTGCGGTTATGTCTCAACAACACAACAATATAGAACCGACTATCGAGCTTAAAAACAACAAACAAGTATTTAAGCCCTTGTATGCACGATATATCATCTTTATTTCGTATTCCATCAAGTTGAAATGTTATTATGCAAGAAATAATAAAACACCACCTTGAAAAACGTTGTTTTTGACTTTAGCTGAAATAATTCTAGTTTTGTTCCCGTCCTCACTACCCGTTCTTTTTCGCTGACGACGTCAACGGCAACCACGGTAAATTTGTTGAGCACGAGACTTTCCAGTCGACTGAGTAGAAATGATCTACTGACACGCAATTCTCAGCTCCAATTCATTTTGCATGGGCTATGATTAAATATATGAACTGGCGAATTGCGACTTCAGTCGGTTTTGTAAGTATGTGAGTGTACGAAACCCAGGAGCTACCCATTTCCGTCGGCATTGGGTGAGTGCTTCCTGTGGAACGGACGAAATTGATGGTGAGAGTTCATTGTTTCGCTTGAATTGAGTTTCGGAGCTAAGTAGTCGTTACATCGAGGATTATTCGTGAAAACGAGCGAAAACTCTCAACATATAATTTCTTATTGTTCATGTTTTCATCAATTCTTTCGTCGTGTTCACCTCATTCAGTTCGCATTTTTTAAATAGAGATTTCATCTTGAAGGCCTATATTGTGATGGGAATTCTGATGTACATACATACATCATAACGAACGATTCTTGAAATATACTCTACAGGTTTTCAAAACCGAAAAGGAGACCGATAACGAAAGGATTTTCGCGTCGCGTTCGTTTTTCACGCTATTGATCGTGGGAAATTAGGTGCTGCTAATCATGGCTGTCAGTAAATAAATCATTTCGTTCACATACATAATTAAATAATCAAGATTGAAACCAATCAAATCGATTTGGTAATTGATTAAATTTTCAAAAGCTTCTCGAAAATTGCTGCTCAAGAATCGAACGGTATTGGGTTGACAGCTCTTTTCCGTTTCGGGTCGTAGACTCGCCATTCATTATCAAGCTTCCATCTGGCGAGCGAAAGGTGGGCGCCCACTAAGTGCTGATACATATAAATGGATATGATACAGATATCAAACGGTTTTTCATTAATCAAACAAAGCTTTGACGGGTCGTAATTAATGATGAGTTTTTTTTAGTATTGTGTGAATATAGACATTTAGCACATTTGATTTATTTTTTTGCAAGTAACTTTGAACAAGTAATATTTCGTTTCACATTAAGCTATAATTTGGACAGTTTTTTTTAATTTGCACACATGCCTAAATAAACATACAAATGCACATCTCCTGAGATATCCCAATATCTTAGCTAACAAACACTATGAGTGTAAGACAACATTGCTAAAGCTTCTTCGTGAAAACGAATTACTGCATACAAAGAACACTCAGGACGGTAATTGTCTTTCTTCACCGGCTCATGTGACTGAGCGGAGAGTAAATGAAGTGAAAAACAAACGATTATTGTTTGCTTTAAAACTGGTTTCGAAGCTTTGAACCGTGAACTTCCCAGCTTTGACTGCTTTCTCTGATTCGTTTCTAATTAAAATTGCTTCCTATGGCCACAGCAATGCAGGAGACCTCTCGTTACTTGCGTTTACAACGTAGCAGGCACTTCTGGAATATGTATTGTGTGATGGGGAAAATTTGATCGGTTTCAGAATTCGAATGGCTATTCCCAATATATTGCTATGTTAACTGAGTTTATTGTGGTCTCAGGCCCGGACCAAGATTTGTTCAGTAATGACTTGCAATACTTCAAAGAAACCAACATAATGGAAAACCCAATGCAGCGAAAGTGCTTTAACAATTTTAGTTTGTAGTACTTGAGCATATTCGTAAGCAGCCGATTCGATATTGAGCACAATCAGAAAACAGTTCATGTGTCGAAATCCCTCAATCATATGAAAATTACACCGATGCGAAGGCTGCGTTCTATAGGCATCGATATCAAGTGATTTGTCAGGGTAAATAATATTCATTACTGTCCAATGTTGTTGTGATGGCTGTTGCGGTTACCAACTAACCAATTTCGTTGCGCCCCGGGACCGCTCGGGTCTCAGTTATCGTTGGCACAGGCAATACAGTTCATACTCGACTTCGAAATAAGATACGTACAAACTTCTTAAAAATCAATCGAAACCGGTTCTTCTGGCTTTTGTTGCAGTATTACGTGTTATTACTATAGTCGAACGATCTTATAGCTAAGCCCACCAAGCATCCACAACATGACACACGATGTAGTGTGACGAGTTTCATCAGCCTTCGACTAGACCGGAGAATTAATGGGCCATTTAGACAAGCGTCCATGCGTCCAAGCGTCCAAGCGTTTTTAGATTACACGAGTCAAGTCAACTCAAATCCAGTTTTTTGAAGGCGGAGCTAAGGCGATAAGTGGATGGATTTTACACGCTTATAATGATGTTGTTTTTGCTCCGTACAAATATATTGGTGACAGAAAATTGTATATACTAATCCATTGACTATATATACCTACATATATATGTTTGTGTCTAGATATTCAGATGCATTCAATTTTTTTTCGTAATAGTCATGCCCGTAAGGATGCAAAATATATATTATCCACATCATTATATAAGAAAACAATCATCCACAAAACATATATTTAAATGATCACCAACGAATCATCCACACATGCCACTGAGCGAAAGAAATCATTTTAAAATCTATTGTACATGAATCAGTATACTCCACCTCCTTCGCTTTAGACCCGCCTGTATAAACAAAATCAAATTGACTCGTGTAAGCAAAACACGCTAGATCGCATGGACGCCTGGACGCATGGACGCTTGTCTGAACGGCCCATAAGAGTTCCACGTTGCTTTTGTGCTCTCGTCCACCACCACCATTTCACTATTGCTGGTGCGGTACATCTTTAGACAATCCGCGATTCATGCTCAAGTTTAAATTACTTGAAATGTTTTTGCATGAAAATATCTAGGTTAGGTTCACGACCCATAGCATTGTCGAGAAGCGATTCCGTGCGCTCGAGTAGATTTCTCCATCCCTCCTAAACCACATAATGCACGGTTATTTCCATTTGAACCTTTGCAATACACAACAGGGCAGAGTGGCTTGCTGCGAGAACATTGTGTAATGGACGCAATTCAGATATGACAATAAAACTGTCCGGAATGAAAGTAAGTGTCGTATGTTTTGCTCGGCGAGATATTTACTTGCTGGCTTTCATCGAGACGCAAATACAGGAAACAATACTCGCTGGCAACCTTTTTTGTTTGAAATTGATTTAATTGTAAGCTAATTGTGGCCATCATTTCGAGTAATTATTCACTCTAGCTGAGTATTGTTGCATGGCGTGGCAAATATTGTAGTGAAACTATAAAATTTTACCTTTATTCAATTTCGTAGCTTAACCGTGCTCCTAGTGCTAAAATCAGAATTTTCGTTCTTGTCCTTGCTAGCCTTTCTATTTCGTCTGTATGTTTAAGTGCTGCCTCTTACTCTAAACATAAGTCCTAGCTCCTGTAATCCTCTTCTCATAATCCTCTTCTCATAGTCCACTTCTCAAATTTGATTTCATTAAAGCTGCTTTCATTTTCCATGACCAACGAAATGTATACCCCTTAAAAAATTAAAAACTTAAGATGGTCTGCTTAAGATTGAAAAAGCTTAAGATGGTCAGCTCAAAATCGATGCTTGACTGTCAAATTTGTTTCCTACCGCATGCTCTTAAGGAAGCAGCGTGACATAGATTCCGAAGCTTACTTACCTTGTACTATACATAATTTGACCAATTTTACTCATTATCCCATAGTTGTCTGTGAATATTTCAATTTGCCGTAAGTTTGGAATATGGCATAAACTTGAAAGGGGTTCCTATCTCTATAGCTGCCGCAGCAGAGTCCCTCCACATGTCTCTACTTCTCTATTTTTTCGCTCATATTCACTTCCTCAAGGATCTATCCTTGGTTCTTCACTTTACATCATTTTTGTGAATGTCCTTCCCCCCTACTATCAACTTCTCATGTCTCGTTTACGTGGACGACTAAAAATTATATAAAGCAATCAAATCTAAGAACGATTGTCAAAATTTTGAATTGTTTGTGCTTGATTATTGGTAGCAAACCAATTATTTTTCCTTAAATATCTCAGATAAAAAAGTAAAGTAATCCCACAATAACTCCTATCAGGCCTGGAGGTTGAAGCTGGTAGGGGGCTTGATTCACAGATTTACAATCAATGTATACGAGTTTGGAGTGATTAGTTCCACAACTCAGAGCTACGTAGGTAAACTTAGAATGTTAATTTATTTATTTGCATTGCATTCAGTTGTATGTTATACCTGCTATTAATTTGTTTTGTTTTTTTTTAAAATTGTAATTTCAATTTTTATTTCATTTATATGTAATTGTATACCTTGTTTGGTGAAATAAATAAAGCTGGGTATGCAGTCCTTCGTTCGAACCAGGGATTCCACACACTAGAAACCAGTGATCTACCCACTAGCCTACGCGAGATTAAATTTCGAAATAAATTTCTCAGATGCCAAAAAACAATTTTCTTCAGGCACTTTTAATTATCTAGCCATCGTCCGGTATTTTCGAGAACTTGGTATGGTGTTTGATTCCGAATTGAACTTTGATGTTATTGTGCTGAATATCACAAACGAGATCTTTGCACTGAGAGAAATATTTTGGAAAAATCAACAATTTTGTTTTTGTTGTTTTTGCGTCAACTACGGGCTATAGTAAAATAACCATATAAAATTGTCGTTTACTTATATGCACCATGACGCATGGTTGATAAAAAACGTGCGTGGTGCAAAAAAGTAAGCAACCGCAAACTATGGTATTCCAACAATGTACATAGTACGAAATAGTAAATGGGGCCCCAACAATAATAAGGGATCAATAACAATGTTCGACAGACAAAAATAGTTGCTCTGCAATTAAATTGTTTGCACAATAGGGTTGTGTTCAATCAACAACAAATGATCATATAAGAACTATGGGGATGGTTTAACGATGATTAAATTGTATGTAATGAGTGTTTATAAACTATTTTATTAGTTCTATTGCAATGCAATTCTGCGGAATTCGAAACCTGTATAAGAAAAAGAAGGTATGCCTTAATTCGAAACTTTTATCTCGTTTATAGAAAGATAGGTACACTTAAATTGACAATTCTCATAAAAATGGACAAAACATATGAATGCACTTTTGAAATAACATGCAAATTATTAAAATATACGTATATAAATGCACAAATGTTAGATAATTGTGGTCGCAATTTTATACTACGTAAATTATTTTATTGTACTTTTTATGTTTTAAATTACTAGAGTATAATTCACAGCATCAGTAAAATGTGAGAATGTGAATATAAAATTTTACTCGCTAGGTAACACTGATTTTGATGGCTAAAGATAGTGATTATACAGTGAAAAAAACTCTAGCGCATCAGAACCCCTAGAAAACTAATTTTCGAAGAAGTTATCTCTGAGGGATTTAAAAATGTGTGAAGACGTTATACACTTCTTTGTAGTATTATATCAACCATTTCTTACTCAAAGGAACAAATATCATTTTCTGACAGCATTTACTATTACACAAATGATGAAAATGTTCAGTGCTGGCAACATTTATCCAACACAGCAGCAATAAGTCTACCACTACATGCTCGTGCTTAATTAGCCTATCCTTTGAATTTCGTTTTCATCGAAGGATATCATTGAAAGTTTCAGCGATTAAACTATGTCTGGGGCTGCCATCCGAAAAATTACCAAAACTCGGAAAATTTAAATATCGGTTGCTTATTTTATTGTAAATGCTTTGCTAATGAATAAAAAATGGAAGCACCTGTTGGTGCAATATTTACGAATTATCGGTGCTGGCAATCACACTGAAAAAACACATAGCGACAGATGCCATAGTTTCTAGACTTCTGGCGCCATGTACATAGTCGATTTGGGGATTGTGATAAAATATAGCGCCACACGCCATAATACATGGCGAAAAGTACATAGGAGCAGGTGCTATGCTTATAACCCTCCACGCCATGTACTATAGTCCATGGCGTGGAGGGTTATAGTACATGGCGTGGAGGGCTATAGTACATGGCGTGGAGGACTATAGTATATGGCGTGGAGGACTATAGTATATGGCGTGGAGGGCTATAAGCATAGCGTCTGCTCCTATGTACTATGGCGTGTGGCGCTATATTTTATCACAAATCGACTGGAATCGACTATGTACATGGCGTCTGGCGCTATGTGTTTTTTCAGTGCACCAAATATAAATTCCACCAAATATAAATTCGATAAATTCGAGTCAATATACTCACTATAGAATGTTCTTGCTCCAGTGTGAAAATTCACCGGTCGAAATACCGAAAATATCGCAGCCAGTACTTCATTTCAAAATGAGTCAAATCAGAAGGTTAAGCTGAAAATCTATGTAGAAAGTGAAATGATCAAAAGGCCAAGTGTGCTATGGAAATTAGCTCCAAAACATCCGTCGTTTCAAATGTATTTGCAATGGTCATATGAACGAAATTGAATGTTATACTCAATTGTAACCTGTGTTCTAAACTTAGAGTAAATTTCAGTCTAATCCCTCAAATATCTGCGTTTTATGCAAATATAAAATGTAACATAGGGATTTGTATTATGCAGACATAAACTCTAATGTTCCTTGCTGACATTTATACGTTCCTTCACACAGTATGGCTGCGACTTATAATTGGAGTGCCATGAGCCATATTACATGGCTCATGGCACTATGTAATATAGCGTGTGGGGCCATAATTTCTGCACCATGTAATTATGGCGCTGGGAGCCATACTGCATAGCTCAGGGCACTATGTACATAGCGTGTGGGACCATAAATGCTGCCGCGCTATGTAGATTCTGACATTATGGCGCTGGGAGCCATATTGCATTGCTCAGAGTTCTATGTACATAGCGTATGGGGCCATAAATAATGCGCTATGTTACATAGCTCTGGGCGCCATGTGGATTGTTTTCAGTGCATGTGCTAGCACCAGAGCTGCTTCACGTTGTGTTAAACCCACCCTATGAATTTCGTTTCGATTGAATGGCTGCGCTGTAATTTATAGGAGTGAATATAATTTTAGGGTTACCAACGTCCAAATTTTTGAAATTTTTGAAACGTAAATATTTGTTGTTAATTGTCATCGCAGGATCATTCCTATTTGGAAATTTTATGACAACATCGCTCGATAAAGAAATATAAATAAATTACGAAATTCATCATAGCTGGCAACCCTTTCACGGTTTTTCAACGAAATTCCTACAGAATTAGATATGCAACAAGATCCACTTATCACATTACTGCATCGGAAGTTATAGGGAAAAAACCTTTATTTTCCTGAGCAAATTTACAATATTTAGGAGACAAAAATTGCCATAGCTGGCGACCCTATACTAATTTTTCACCCAAATTTCTATGAAATTTATCTTAGAGTAAGGTTTACCTACTGCGAGAATTTCGTCAAAATATGGTGGCTAAATCGGAAGCTATAGGCCAAAAACAATTTTTTTTATTAGCGTTTTTTTCAAAAGGCGCCACTACCACAGTGTTGCCCGTGTTGCAAAATCACTTCTATCAGACCTGGTCCTAGCTAATACCAACATGTCCTGAAATTTCATATTGATCGCATTAGCCGGTCGTCAGTTCTCGTGAACAGAAGTTTTCAGTGCTGAAAATAGAGGTAATTTGATCACGGGCTGCCGTTCTTGTTTACCGCGGAATTTTGAAAATGTTGATTTGACTTGGTGGACAAAAGTCAAAATTTATCAATAATTTGAATTCATTTTCAAAATCAAAAATTTTCCAGGAAGGTCGATGATTTGAAGGATTTTTTTTCAGGAGCCTGCTGTAGCTACAGAGGTGCCCACACAGCCTGTTAAATTCTAGTCTACGTCAATACGCTCTGAAAATTTCACGATGATCCATTGTTTTTCTTAGAAGTTATGACAAATCGAAATTTGAAAAAAATCCTTGCCTACTTTTAGGCACTCAGCGCCTACACAAGGCTCAAAATTTCCAATTATTTATCATAAACAAACTAAAAACTTAATAAGCTTTCATTCCTAATACTTTTTTTAACAATATATATACATATATATATATATATATATATATATATATATATATATATATATATATATATATATATATATATATATATAATTATATATATATATAATTATATATACATATATATATATATATATATATATATATATATATATATATATATATATATATATATATATATTTCATTCAATTATTATTCGTTTTACACTTATAAAATATTACACAGGTAGTACAATACTTGAGGTTGACTTAGCTATATAATACTCATATACTAACTTTATTTACTTCCGGTCAAATGGTGAAAGGTTCGAAACAGATGTAGGCGATTTGCGTTGTGTCCGGTCACATCAAGGATTATCGCTTAAAAGCTCCACTTGCCTTCCCGTTGGGCTTGTGATCGAAGAGGGTATAAGCCACTGGTAGCTGTGCACACTAAAATGAATGAAGAATGACTTCAAATGGAAGGGATGTCTCTAACATTTTGTCAACATCAGTGGGCATTGAAAGAACAAAAAATATCGGCGTCAAACATACCATAAGTGCGGTATGGAAAGCAAAAAAGAGCTATATATGTTGAGAGCTCAATTTCAAACTAAAATTAAGCTTGTGGGTTACAAAGATGTAAACTGTGGAAGGGCGAAAAATATATCATTACGCAGATAAATTGCAACCCAATTTCCTGGGAAAGAAGTAAAAATATCTGCGAAAATTGTCTGAAATACTCAATATCAGCGAATATTGAAAGACCCAGAAACTCATCACATAACTCCGCCTTATAAATGGATATGTCCTAAGTGTTTTGACACTTCTTGATAACCATTCTCAAACTACAAAAAAATAGTGCACAACCAAACGACAGAAGACCACGCGTTATCAGCTTATATCTGCTTTTCGGAACGGGTAACCACTTGCACCCCCACCCATTTGCATGCATGTAGTTTTCGTGTTGTGCTTTCATTTCCACTTGAGTATTTAAATGTCATGCACAACGATAGTTCAAGAAAGCCGGAAACGTCAGATACTTTTAGTTTTCATATCAACACAAATGTGTTTCGAGGGAGCACACGAGATACAAAACACAACGGTTGAACACTTCAGCGCGCTACGAGGACTTGTCGCTTCGAATAACATCATATGGCAGATCCCTAGCTGGCTTTTGTTGCTTCAATTAAGCCTTAAGAGGAATCACATCGATTTATTTGGAACACAATTCAACTTGTGCTGCAAAGTCTGACAACGACGACGACGATTGCGTGAGTACGAGCAATACTGAGTTGACAAAGAATAATGCTCTTCGGGAATATTGCTTGGATAGTTATTCTACACGAATCATGTCTGCATGCACATATACACACGCACAGACGCAGGATATAACGTAATTCTGGTACAGTTAAAAAGTTTTGTTGATACAGGGCGATGAAACACGACCGTGAATTTAATAAAAGTGTCGGTATTAATTAGAGTTAGTAAGTTACTAAACAAATTTAGGAATCAAGTGCATGCCGGTTGTTTGTATGTCAGTAAATAACTTTTTTGTTTTTCTTTTTCGAGCAAGATATGCGGGATTGAATGAAAAAAATACATTTCTCTTTTTAACTACACTGTTAAGTGTATTGGAGTATTATTTGTAATGGAAATTACGGTTATTGAACTAATAGATATATTGGGTCATCAGCGATGAAATTTGTCGGAAAAAAGTAAAGTTGGTTGATAACTTACAAATGTAGGAAATAATTTTATTTATCAAATTATTCACTCGTATTGCCAGGCTGGTGGTATAAAACCCCGGCTTTAAAAAGTCAATGAATCCATGGAAGGCGAGTTTCAACGCATTGCCAGAATTAAATTGTTTCCCTATTTTAAAGATATCCCAATTGCAGAGGAAGTGGTTATCAGTGGGGGCTATATCTAGTGAGTATGAAAGACGATGAATTGGAGTTGTGACTACTCCAATTTCTGTAGTTTTGCCTCAACCATTTCAAACAAAACAATAAAATATTAAGCCAAAATAAAATATTAAGCCTATAACAAGCTGTTGAGTTTCATGCTCGCCAATCTGATGTTATATTTATCTTCAGATCAGGGTATATGCACCGATTCGTATGAAAAAATGAGTGACGTGAGATGATAATTTAATTGATCTATGAAGGTATGTTAAGAATATTTTCAAGTTAGATACGAGAAAGCTTTTGGAGTCGCTCAACGATAGCTTTGCTTGCGAGGGCAGCGCAGATCAAGTAGGGCTTAGTGACAGATCAGGTAGGGGTCAGTACGCTGGTGAACTTTACCGAGGCGGAAATCAAGCGAGCGTGCGACGTCTCGATGCCACGTCGGGGACAAACTCCTGGGAACCAACAGGCTTATTGGTGGACCGAAGAGATAGCGAAACTGAGGAGACGAGCTCTAGTGCGCCGGCGTACGGCTCAGTGATCTATCGGTAGAACAGAAGCATCCCAAGCTGCCGCAGAACACAAAAGGGCAAAAAAGAGCTGAGGAAGACTATCAAGGCGAGGAAAATACAAATATGGCTAGCGCTTTGCGATGAAGTGAACCAAGACCCTTGGGGGCGGGGCTGCAAACTAGTTTTTGGTAGATTTGGTTAAATGGATCCTGGCCCACTATTGGAGGCGGATACGCTGAAGTACATCGTAGATTCGCTCTTCCCAGTGCATCACACGAGAGTAGAAAACGCGCTCATAGTTCATCAGGAAGATATACCTTTGTTCACTCTGGAGAAACTTCGTGGTGCAGCTATCAAAATGGAAAACCGAAAAGCCCCTGGCTCCGATAACATTCGAGTGGAAGTACTGAAAGCTGAGGTGGAGGACCAACCGTCAGCGTTATTCCGAATGCATAATACGTGTTTGTTGGCGGGTGTCTTCCCATCACGCTGGAAGGATGCACGGCTTGTTTTGATTCCGAAGGAAAAGGGAGACTCTATCACACCATCTATGTACAGACCTCTCTGTATGCTTGATACGGCGGGGATACTCCTGGAAAGGCTATTAAAGCCATGACTACAGGCAGCAATCCCGGAGGACCGGTGGCCTTGCGAAAAATCAGCATAGGCTCCGTATAGTGGCCACTCAACAATAAGTACCATATGCGAAGTAATCGGTGCAGTAGAGCGCGCCCAGGCCGATCGTCTTTCTGGTCACGCTGGATGTTCGAAATGCTTTTATTTCAGCGAGATGAGCAGATATTTTAGAGGCACTTGAGCGAGATTTTCAGATATAGGACTTCATGTTATCCATAGTTGGAGACTATCTGAAGAACCGTCGCTTTATATATGAAACGAAGCAGGGAAATATCCGGAAAAATATTACTGCCGGCGCTGCACAAGGATCTATTCTCGAGCCAGATCTTTGAAATGCTGCGTACGACGGGTTCCTGCGCCTTGAAATGGCAGAAGATGTGCTCTTGGTAGGCTAAGCTGATGAAATAGCATCTGTCATTACCTCCAGAAATCCCCACGTTGCTCAGTTCAAATTAAATCAAGTAATGAGAAGAGTTGAAGGCTGGATAGGAAACCATGGTCTCTAGCTGGCGATCTCGAAAACTGAGATTGTCATGCTAACGAAAAGAAGGATACCAACCGTCATACCTATGACAGTCGGCTCCGAAGTATTCGAGGCCAAAAAATCTCCGCAGTATCTCGGAGAGACTCTTGACTCCTGGCTGACTTATGGGAAACACATCCAGAAAGCATGCTATAGGGCATTGGGGACTGTCATCTCGCTGAACAAACTCATGGCGAACGTTCGCGGTCATAGGGCGAATAAACGCAAAATGCTTATGATGGCGGCTCATTCAACTCTGCTATATGGTGCGGATATGGCCAACCGCCTTAAAATTTGCAAAGTATTGAGCTAGGATGGCGAGCGTTCAACGGAGAGGGGCGCTACGAATCGTCAGCAGCTACCGTACGGTAGGTAACTCTGTGTTGGTCAGAGCAGGGGTAATTCCAGCCGATTTATTGGCGAACGAGAGCAGGAGATCTTTCTAAATATCTCAAAAGTGGGAAGAGAGGTAGCAGCCGCTCAAGCACGAGCGCGAATGCTTGAGCTTTGGTTGGAACGTTGGGGTACAAGCACACCAGGGGCAAGGACGACTAGGCTAATTCGCGCCATAAAACCTTGGCTTATTCGTGGCCATGTTGAAATAAATTTCTACCTGTGCCAATTTCTATCAGGCCATGGCTACTTTACGAAATACCTTTATAGAATGGAGAAAGTCAGGACGGAATGCTGCAAATACTACATTAAAGAAATTGATTATGCATTGCATACTTTCTTCAAGTGCCTGCACTTCAGAAGGGAACGGGAAGCGCTCTGGTGTGCAATCGGCCCTGCGACGACGGAGACGATTGTCGAGGCGATGCTGCATTCAGAAGACGCTTGGGTACGTGTCACAGTATATGTAGAGACGGTAATTACTTTGGACTGACTTACAAGTAGTACCTACAAGTAGTACCTTACAAGTAGTACCTACGTAACACAAGTGCGGTTTGCATTGCAAAAAAGTGTCTGATTTCTGCGCGAAAATATATACAGTGGTGCCTCACACAACGAACTTAATTCGTTCCAGGAGCAAGTTCGTTATGCGAAAAGTTCGTTATGTGAAACGCGTTTTCCCATAACAATACATGTTAAAAAAATAATTCGTTCTGTGGCATAAAATATGGTAAGATGACATAAAAAAAAGATAAATTTTTTGTTATTATTTTTATTTAGATACATCTAAAAACATAATGAAAAAAACACACATTTTTTAATTTTAAGAAATAATCGAATCTTGCACATCTTCATCCATTTTCCGCTTTTTGGCCGATGGTGCAGTGAAAAATCTGTCCAAAGTCGTTTGTTTCTCTCTTTTCTTCAACATCTGCCGGAAATAACGGACAAGAGTATCGGAGTACAGGTCGTTGATCCTGTTTGCTTCAGCGGAATCCGGATAGTGGGCATTGGTAAACTCCTGAACTGCTTTCCATTTGACCAGGATGTTATTGATGTCAGCAGTTGGAATTGGTTGATTGTTTGATTGTTGCTCCTCGTTATCAGATGACGCTTCCCTTTGAGCATTGTCCTGTTGTTGGGCCAGAAGTGTTTGGAGCTCTTCAGTTGTCAGCTCTTCTTTGTGTTCCTCAATAAGCTCCTCTACATCCTCTTCCTCTACCTCTAATTCCAACCTTTGGGCCACTGTGATGATGTCCTTCACCACTTCTGTGTCATCAACTACTGCTTCTTCCTGAATCCACGAAGGCACAAGCATCTTCCAAGCAGAAATGAGGGTCCTTTGTGACACTTCTTCCCAGGCCTTCTGTATAAGTCGTATTGCCAAAAGGATATCAAATTTCTCCTTCCAAAACATTCGGATAGTCATATTGTCTCCACCAAACTCGCATTCTTCAAACACCTTATTAAAGAGGGCTCTAGTGTAGAGTTTTTTAAAGTTCGCAATAACTTGCTGATCCATTGGCTGGAGAATGGATGTGGTGTTTGGTGGCAAATACTGCACCTTGATAAAAGGATAATTTTCCTGCAATATTTCTTCTAGGTCTTTTGGGTGAGAAGGGGCATTGTCAAGTATCAGAAGGGCTTTGAGCGGCAGTTCTTTTTCCAACAAGAATTTCTTCACGGCAGGAGCAAAGGTTTCCAGAATCCATTCGTTGAAGATAACTTGGGTCACCCAGGCTTTTTGATTGGACTTCCAATGGACGGGCAATTTGGACTTAATAACGTTATTTTTCTTAAAAATTCTTGGATTTTCAGAGTGATAAACCAATAGAGGTTTGATCTTGAGGTCTCCGCTGGCATTAGACGAAATCATGAGGGTAAGTCTGTCCTTCATGGCTTTGTGTCCTGGCAATTTCTTCTCTTCTTTTGTAATGAAGGTTCTGCTCGGCATTCTTTTCCAGAAAAGACCCGTTTCATCGGCATTGAACACTTGTTGTGGGCAGTATCCTTCATCCATAATAAATTTTTGAAAATTAATAGAGAACTTTTCTGCTTCTTTTTTATCAGCACTGCCAGCCTCACCATGCATATTAACGCTGTGGATTCCATACCTTTTCTTAAATCTAAAAAACCACCCCCTGCTGGCTTTGAAATCTTCTTTATTATCTTGATTGCTGCTACTTCCAGGGATGTTTTTCTTTAGATCTTCATAAATTATCTTGGCCTTGTGACAGATAATATCTTGGGTTGTTACGTCACCTTTCACCTGCCTGTCCTTGATCCAAATCGCTAATAGCCTCTCCATTTCCTCGTGGATTGAAGATCTATGTTTTTCATTAAATAGTTTTGATACTCCTTTGGCTACTTTGGCTGATTTTATTGCATCCTTGTTTGTCAAAATGGTGAAAATGGTGGTCTTGTTGAGGCCAAACTCTTTGACGAGGTCACACTGTTTTACCCCACATTCACTCCTTCTAATTATTTCCTGTTTCATTTCAAGAGAAATCACCTTCCTGCTTTTTTTAGAACCCATCATATAAAAAAAAATGTTGAGTTTATCTTAAAAGGACGACTGCCGTGATACGTGTGCGATTTAATTCGTAATGAAGAACGATTGCTGCGATACGTGCGTAAGTTAAGCGTACTGCTCAGTGACTAACGACTGCCTGCGCGGATGCATGCAATAAATCGGCAGTGATCGTGTGAAGTGGGCGACTTCGTTGTAATGATGAACGATTGCTGCGACACGTGCGTAAGTTAAGCGTACTGCTCAGTGACTAACGACTGCCTGCGCGGATGCATGCAATAAATCGGCAGTGATCGTGTGAAGTGGGCGACTTCGTTGTGTGAAGCGAAGTTCGTTGTATGAATCGTGAAATGAACGAAAAGGAAGTTCGTTGTGTGCAGCGTTCGCTGTGCGAGGCGTTCGTTATGCGAGGCACCACTGTAATGTCAAATAAAATATAACCTTTGCGACAGAAAAGAGAAAAGGGCTGCCTAACGGCCTCCTCCTGACAGAACGAAAGTAGTCTTGGGGCACCTGATAGGTTTTAGAGGCACAGCCGAGTCGAAGTAATGCAAAGCGGTTCCGACTCGGGTTCCTGTGGTCAGCGGGTGATGTTTTTTAGTGAGACGAATCTCACATAATCCTGCATCCTTCACAGGATACCTATGAAGGTTTTTCGACACGTGTTACAAAAAATTTTGGGGAGCTTCACAATGCAAGTACATACATCGAACTGAAATTAAAAATGAACGGAAAATTGAATCGTTCTGGAGATTTGCTGATCCCTAAACATAGCATAGGACTTCATAATATCAGGGAAATTTACTTTCTGGCGACATCTTGTTGTACCAATTTCGGACAACTCTTTCGAGCATTCAAGGCTCTACCCACCAAGAATGTTGGCATCCACAGCCGGAATGGTATTATGCTCTTCAACAAACACAAAAGATTCTACATATGTATCTCTCCACGAAGTAATCGAGTGGTTTCTCGATGGCCAATTCTCTGGTCCGTTTCGCGACATAACACTCTAGTTGAATCCGGTCATCCACTCAAAACCCACAAATCGCGATTGTCATTTCCTAATGACATTATCCATTTTTCAATCTTTCATAAGAATAAGTGGAAATATAAATGTCAAAATAATTGCCGTGCAGAGAAATTTGGTGACATCAACCGTTATCGAACCATTTTAACTATCCATATACGTTCCTACGTGTTGGCACAAATATTGTCAAACATGAAAAGAGGAAATTCCCAGGATTTATTAGATTTTTGTACAGGTTGTAATTGTATTTAACTATGGTGTGTAATATTTTCAAACATACATACAAAATGTTAAAATATCGGATGTAATTTCATCAATGAATTCATTCAATTTTCATTTTTCATCATTTTGAGGAGTTATATGCAGTCAGGAGAACGACAAAAAGAGTAATTTTTATGACTTTTTCCTGGAAAGACATTTTGATTATTTGACGAGAAAATTTAACCCACATTGGGCCAACTTTTACCTTTATTTATTCCCTAGATTTGACAAGTGCCAACCGGAGTTGGCATTTGTTTTGTTGACCTCATGTTTAATGCATAGAAAAACAATGGGACTCAAAAAGACCGAAATATGCTTGGAAACTCATTAAGATCTGAACGGTATTTTGCAAAGAAAACATAAATATCAAGTCTGCCGATGATTTTCGTTATATAAAGAAACTAGCATTTTATTGATTTTTAAGTGGTTGAAAATAAATAAATAAATAAATAAATAAATCAATGTTGGCTAAAATACCAAAAAGGAATCCATTTTAGATCTGAGAAGCAAAACAAGGCTATATGTCAGTGATATTACGCTTTTCTTCCAAATGTTTTCCCCAAAACTTTTTCTAGCAAACATTTCGCGCTATTTATATAATAATTGGATCACATTTAAGCGCCTAATGCAAAACACCGGCCAACTGCCGTATTAAATATTCTGATTTCAACCCTAAAACACAATTATCCCAGTAAATTAATTGAATTTGTTCGTTTTCATAATCAAAGAGAAACTATCGAACCTAAGCATTTATCGCCGTGTTCCTTGATTGAAGCACATAGCCAATGAACTTTTAAAACTGCGTTTGCATTTATTTGATCGAATGCGGTTTTTTCCGGCATTATATATTTTCGCGCAGAAATCAGACACTTTTTTTGCAATGCAAACCGCACTTGTGTTACGTAGGTACTACTTGTAAGTCAGTCCAAAGTAATTGCCCAGGAGTGCATAGTAAAGTGAAAACGAACTTAATTCACACGGCCCCAGCAAGCCAGCCGTTCGCTCTGAAAGCGATTGTGTAACCCGATGATGCTAGGCAAGTGCGCACAGAAGTTCATTAAGCGTATTTAATTACCGTGCCTGTATTAAACATTGTAGATGCACATTAGTCGTTCTGAGCGTTCTCTAGCTTTCCAGTTTTTCTTACAACGCTATATGCAACGCATGCAGTGCTGTGCGCAAGTATTGGGCGATCCGGAAATTGACTAGATGTGGGATTATTTTCCGGGTAAACAACCGGTGACATTTTGAGGAGGATGCTTATTGCAAATGTCGTTTTTGCTCTTTTTGTGTAACCAGACTTCTTTTTGTGTAACCAGACTTCTTTTTATTAAAGCAAATACCGTTATGCCGTATTTGAATTTATCAGATACAACACAAAGTGAAACATAATAACAGTTAATTTATACCATGTCAGTCCTTTGCGCTTATACAAGCAATATAATTGTCAGGGGAAAGTAAACATGTCCTTGCCATTTCACGTCTCGATTCGCTTGAAAATATATACGTTGACTCTTTGAATGGGGCTACGTTCGTTGATCATGCACGTTTCTTTTTCAATAATTAGCTCGTTAGCTCAAGACGAATTTTCAAAATAGTTTTTCTTCAGACTTTCGAAAGTTGAAATTCACTTTGCTGCCTGTTTATTCAATTGAAAATCTCTCTAAATCGTTCTGTGCAAACAAAACTACAGAAATATTCGCCAGCCAAATACCGACCGCAAAGGCAACCGCATACTAATGTAAGGAATGCCAGTTTATTGTAAGATATTTTGAAAATTCGCATGCATACAGCAGTTCTTGCAGGCAACTGTGGCTGGAAGAGTAAGCTCTTAGACGCCGCTCCTGGAAATCCCTGGCACTGCGGTTTCGAAAAGGATCGAAACACAGTCGAAAAGGAAAAGCAACAATTGATATTGATATTATATGATTAGGGAGAATATTATTAACGTAAAATCCGGACACAACCCTCGCATCATATCTTTCGCCTTGGCAGAGCAAAGGAAAACGTTACATATTGAATAGATAGTGTAGCCTGGCAGAGTCCGGAAATAAATTGGTCGATCCGAAACAGAAATTTGTAATCTATTCCATATCGTCGATACCGGGTGTATATAGATATTCATTGGTTCGTCTCTGGTTTCCCCGCGCACAACCTTGTTATGTAAGCGGATATTAGTTAGTGGGACGAAAACTGGAATTCTTCCATACTGTGTGTAATATTTCGTGGACATTCTGGACATTTCCTTGGGACACAGAAATAGCAGTAACCTTTTGGTCCATTTCCTTATTTTTATTGTAATCGTAAAAGTATCATTTAGTTGAAGCTTACCAAGAGCAATAAGAGAACTGAGCGAACCGTCGTCGAGTATTTCTGACTGACGAGACGATCAATAATATTTGCTTGAGGAGATTGGTAATGTTCTTTTCGCTTGTGGGAAATGAAATGCTTGAGATAAATAGTAAAACATGGTATCTCTAACAACTACAGGGTTTAATAACTATGTACTTATTATCCGAAGCAAACTGCAAAAATGAAATTACTTTTTTTCTCCCGTCGATTTATGAAGACTCTCTGAATTCTTAAGCTCTTATTTATAAATATGTGCCTGTTCGTCGACACTCAAATAGTTTGTCGAATATGCACTCCTCCCCTGCTTTCGTGCAGGCTCTGTAAGTAAATTTGATCCATAACGATGTTTACTGCCGTCCTTCAATAGATTTACTTCTGATAGACAATTCAAGCAACTCAAATGGAATTGTAAACGAAATAACTCAGCCAATAGCTCACGGCTTCAATTTTTTCAAATTTCAATTGATGTTGCTGGTTGAAGTCTTAAACGTTTTATAATTCTTGCATAGTCTCCAATCCAAGCATACATACAATTAGAAGGGACCATTTACATAATCTACACGTCTGATTGTCGCTCATGTTGAAGATTTAATAAGGCCATCGTGCGCTGGAGAAAAATATGCTGGATCGAAGCTACACATGGCCAGATATGTATCTACACATCCAAATCCTAACAGAAAAGTAAAACACGTACAGCAATAATCACCGGAGCGTGTTGCATATACATTTCTAAGCGGATCTTAATTCAAATGCGTTCGGGGTGGATAAATACTTAAAATAGACGAAGCCTGATGAGATAATGTACTCGTGCGAGCACAGCCAACTAGCCACTCGTATAGCTGGAAGTCATCACAGAAACATAAATATTAAGTCATTACATGTTACAACGCAGGAACGAACGTTCGATCTCGTTCGATGCAGTCATTACAGCAACATGTCGGGGAAAGGAGCTATTTTATCGAGCTTGAGAATTCATTAAAGTAATTAACCTCGTTTCTATGATAATTGTAGATGTCAAGTTAATAATAAAACTGATCGGTATACAAGCTAAAAGGCTTGAGTATCGTACAAAAATTAATCTAGAAAAATATTAATTCACTTATTATGCTTTTACTTTTCATGGAACAGCATTTTTCTCGAACCCAATCGCAGATACGCCTTTAGATAATCACACCTTAAATAACCCTTGATAAGCCAAAGCAATGTTATTCCTCCTAAAAAAATGTCGGACATTGAAAATTGAAGCTGTTTGACACTGGCTACTGGCACTGGCACTAATTTGGTGACTCATCAATTCGCTTTTCCTCTGGTTTCTCGCAGTTCCTTTCTCATAGCTATGAATAAACGAATTCCGGCGTCCGATCGTAATTCACCAATTATATTTAACTGGAGCTAGGGACAGCATAAGGTAATACTATTTAATCAATAATAATAAATCATATGCAAAAGAAATATTTACGTTTATCTACACTCAGAAAAATATCGCCACTTAAAATTTAATAGAATCAAAATTAAATCAAAAGTTGAAATACTTTTAAATAAAAAACGAATCATAATTGAATTAAATAAGCCCCCACATTCAATAAAAATGATTCCACTTTATTATACAAATGTTATTTTCATATCGCAATTTTCATCATTGAATGTAAAACAAAACATTTTGTGCTAAACAAGACCACTTTGATACAGCGTTATTGAAATGAAGGCAGATTATTTGAATTCAAAAGTGTCCGTCATTTGCACTGAGATAGTAAGCCATATGTACATAATGTTTTAATAACATTAATTTGTAAAAAAAAAATTACTGTAAAATAAGCAACTTAAGTGAATGTAGCAACCTATTTCGTGTGAATAGTTTTTTTTTTGCGAACCGGTTAACTTTGATCTATTCTGAAGTACAAAAACGCACCTATTGTCAGAATATAAGAGGTCTAAGGGCTAAGCTGTTAAAACAGCAGCTTCTAGATCACGTTATGATATAATTTGCCCCTCGAAAAAATGGCCGAATCAAATTTTTCTGAACTTCGATCTTCGCCTCACTAGCACAACTAGTAATTTATTTGGTAAAACAAATAATACAAAGTTCTTATCATGCGTTTTAACTTTATTTCACAATGATTTAAAAAAAATATTGTAGAGCAAGTTATCGCCATATTGGTCGAACCCCGACCCACAAGTCGGTCTTTGCGGTGACCATCATAACATTTTACAAAAACAACATTAGTTTCAAAGTTAACCAGGTGAGAAATTAAACAAAACGACGACTGATAATTTACTCTCGCCATTTCAAGGAAAAAAGCTGCATATTTATAATTTAGCCTATTTTTAGCCTATTTATAATTCAAAGTATGATATAATTTTTAATGAAAAATAAATTCCTTCGACCAAGCAGTAGTTTTTTATGTTTTCAATAAGCTGCATAATTTTCATTCAAATCTCTTGATGGATTTTTGAATGACTGTGGTTACTGACTTTGTAAACATAATTTGGAGAAACACCCATTTAAAGCTTTACACTCGTTTTATGTATAGAGATACTCATTATTTATTTATTTATACCCAGTCACCTATGTATAATAGTTCTTCTGCCGATAGGTCGACGTCGCATTCTGCCTTCACAAGTATTCTCATTAGCGCGTTTTTCTGCCACCTTTACCCGCTCAAAAAAAAAAAAAAACTAAGAAATGCCCAAAGAATTTCTTCTGTATCAGGAGTCGAAACTTAAGCTACTTAGGGACCGGGTTGTGGAATTAACGACAAGTTTGAACGGACAGACCGACGGACATGAGAACGGACTGATCCGGTCACTTAAGTGCACAGGTGGCTCCGATGAGCCATTTATGTGCCCCGCGAAGATAGCTTGTAATCGGCAGCTCATGGATGTGTTTTTTTTTGCATATGAAGGCTTCAGAACGAACAGGGGGGGCTAGATTTAAGACCTAAAATCAGGTATATTATAGTATATAACACAGCATATAAATTATAGGTAAGGTCAAATATAAGTAACTATTGCCAAAATAATCCCAGCACCTGTACAGGCTGGGTAAAAAATGAAATAAAACCTTTTCCATTCACTTCACGCTCAAAATCAATTTTTTTCCAGTAATTGAAGGATATCTCGAAAACTATTCATTTGGTTTACTTGGAATTTTCAGATAATCTTTTTGGGACATACATACTTGAAAAAAATGCAAATCTCAATTCTTGTGCAATTCTTGCAATTATCTTTCTTATCTGACTACCCCGAACCACTGTACACAGAAACGCTCGCATTTTTGGATAACCATGGACCTTGACATAAAGTACTGGCAAACTCGCTGATAGATTGAAGCCTCAGAACAATGAGATAGGGTTGAGCGCTCAGATGTCAACCACCTACACCAACCATACAAATTTGATTTATCGGGTTCAAGCAAAGACTCTCTGCAGTAAACGAAAACGGATCTAGAGGTGTTTCGAGTGTCTTCAAGTCTTCCTATAAGTTTTCAACAACTACCCTATATTCTAACATATAGCGCTGGGTTTACTGTATCCAGAAGGGTTGTAGTATGGTTAAGGCTAATTTTCCATTGGTGCAAGCGAACAAGGAGTAATCCTACGAAGGACATAGGATTCAGCAGCTGTCATAGAGAGTATTGATGTCAGTGAAGTATTTGCAAATATATAAATTAATGAAGTCAAGGATTCAATGGAGTGGTTTTCTCCTGAAACTGTACCCAGGTGATTAATAACTAATAAGTTTTTTTTTACCAAAACCAGCAACAATAATAGCAAAAAGCAACTAGTTAAGATAGACACAAAAATCCACCACAGCTAATCAATAAAACAATCACAGTCTCCCCCGCTTTTTTTAATATTCCCTGGAGCGGAAATAGCAGAGCAAATCCTTTCGAACTGTCTCAGCTTTAAAAGCAACATTATTCACAATTTTAGTAGATGGCAAACTGGCTTCCAACGCTTGCCACTGATTAGTATTTTTTCTTCTTCTTCTTGGAAAAAACTACTGCTGCTTGCGAAGATGCTTTGAACTGTTCAGATGCATCTGGGCAGTGCAAGCCTCTGTGGCTGTACACAACAAAGCCTCTTGGTGGCGTCTGTGGTTTTATATTAGCATGAAATTCGCCTTGTATCCATTCCTTTTCCGTCGACCAACATTTTTATCAATGTTGTTGTTTGGTCGACCGTCTCTGCCCTTATCTGATTCACTAGAGCAAAATATCTTGCCGTGAAAATAAGGACAAGTCATCGAGCGAGTTTGGAATCATTACGTCGTTGTTGCCGATATGATGTTCCCTCAAGGCAACTTTCTTCTTAGCGTCATTCGTTCATTATTTCGAGAATATTGCTTTGAACTCGAGCAAGACGAAAAAAGGAGAGCGAGAGAATGACGATGTCGGCGTGCATGGCAAAAAGGGAGAGAAAGAAGGGTGGTGGTTATGAGCTGTGAGTGAGTCGGTTGGAACCAAAGCAAATGTCAATTTAGGTATAGCAAAGAATATCTTATTCAGTTTGACGAAAGGCAAAGATGCATGGGTCGAGGGTGGTAAGTGTGCGGGGAGGATTGTCAGTGATATACCTGTGCCTTGTAAGTGGTTGTCGTGTATAGCGAAATCGAGGCAAGGCAAGGCAACTCAAAGCATGGTGAATTTTCAACTCTGAAATATGACAATACATTTCATTCAGATTTGCCGTTATGCATTTATGGTTGCCTTGAAGTCTGGTCACGTAAAACTTTCTCCCGCTATTATTCCCATTTTCTTAACAAAATTGCTTTCTCGAAAACGTTTTTATTGTGCGATCTAGACAAGACCTTGATGTTGTTATTAAAAACTTGTGAATTATTATGGCATTGCTGGCGGAAAGGAGTATCTCGGCATCCTGAGTGAGTTTATGCAGTTGAAATCGAGTGGAGCGAACTGAGAAAGGGACAATTTTTTTTTGATATATTCACTGGTTTATATGTTGCATTGTGTTTTCGGCTAGATCTATTGAATTATGTAAATTCGTTGAGGAAAATATGAGATGGCACATCTGCCTTGTAGGAAGTAATAGCAATTCTAAAGAGTACCAGTAAAATTTTTCTTCGTACCAAAGCTGAATGTAGTGCGTTGGGAGAAAGTCAAATTTCGCTCTGCATTGCAATATGTTATGGTTGCCGTAGACTGAAACCTTCCTAGTAGTTTCCGTTACAATAATATAATTGGCTCTTAGCAATAATATTCTCATATAAACATTTGTTGTATGTGTGTGAAAACAATAGTTTGATGATGTTTCTGAATATTGATAATTGTACCTAATTATCACTCACTTCTGCTCGATCGGCGAAACATTGTGTTTGCCGTAGATATTGTATGCATATCCGTTGGCAATGTAGAGAAATGATGATGACCTAATTTGAAAATAGATGGGATAAATTATTTTTAATTGACATCTGCATTCGATGAGCCGTCATATTTTTTTTCAATAATGTCAACACACACTTTAACGTCAATGCACGTCAACTGTTTCGTATTGCAAATGATAAACAATATAAAATGGTCCGAATCATTAAAGTGTGCTTATGAAATGGGCTGGAGGTACTACTTGGTACACAAAACAAAGCGAAAAGCGACAGTCTTTGTCGTCTTAATCATTGGAACGTTTGTGCATTCGAATGCAATTAGTAATATAAAAGCAATGAATGACTGGTTTTGAAGCAATGACTTTTTAATGAAATGAATTTCTGTAAAAAGTATTTTTATCGTCACTCGCTACGACTCGCATTGATTACAGACACCGTGCTTGATATTTTCTCGTTACTGGCTTATCTACCCTCTATCGACATTCGTCTCTGTGCTTGTTGATACTACGCTCTTATCTATTTTTATTGACATTTCCCGCGGCTCGCTATCTGGAATCAATATCGAAAACAAATTTCCAGTGTTATTTTGTTCGTTTTGACTGCTGTAACGGCCAGGCGGTTATTTGTAGAAAAACTTATCAAAATATAGAATATCTTTAAAGTCCTCCACTGAATAGATGTGTAAAGCTGGACATTTTAATCGCTGTCGACAGAAAATTCCAAGAATTATTTGATTGCTTGCCTGTTACCAATCACAACAGCGATTCTTATCTGTTATGATACTATGTAATGATACTAAGTTGCTGCATGGTTAGATAAATGGGTTTTCTATAGAATAGCTGCTATAAATATAATTATGAAATGTAGGTTTTGTGTCAATCAAACACTAAACCACGTATTTGTGGGAAACCTATGAGGTATGCATACCGCGAAAATGTGGCCCATAGGTAAGTACTGCGATTAAGTAATTTTCCGATTATCGATCTCTAAATTTGGTCAATTTTACTGCGAGGCATCACAGTACAATTGCAGCATGTAACAGCGGAAACATCCTATCAGTCTCTTATTCAAGATACATGAATCGAGTATTGAAGATGTTTTTTTTTACTTATTTTTGATGTTTCCCTCATCTATTTCATTGAGAGCATAAATAAAATTCGCTAAGTGCCATCCTTATCTTAATATATTTGATCTCCTGCATTCAGATAAGTATCTACATTCGCGTGCTATTTCATATGCTTTCAAGAAGTAGCAACAGCTAATTATCTATATAAATTCGCAAACACTTTTGCTTCCGCTCCGACTTTTCGAAAAAACAGAAACATACACATTTGAGACACTTGACTTTCGCAGAAAATTTTGTTTTGTTTCGGTTTACCTACCCATGTTGAACGAAATAGTAAGTATATATCTGTTACCAACGAAACGATGCTTATTATAAAATGGTTGCGGCAAGTGGGTCACAGTATTAGTTTGAGAGAAAGTTAAGTATTTGTAAAGTGTACCACAGCATTTTCATTAGATTGTGATTGTGTAAACAATTATGGGTTGAAGTACTCGTGTGTTTGCTTGTTTTTAGTCCTTATTTCGTTTTTTGTAAAAGTTTCGTTGATTGAATTCGAATCTAAATTAAAGTTTTTAGTCTGACTAGACGATAAACGAACTAAATTTTCAATGATATTTCGGTAAAATCAGCATCATGATCAAAAATTAACGATGAAATTAACCATATCGAATTCCGTAGGTCATATTAAATTACTGAGGAGAGAGTTTTAGACCTCAGACGACTCAAAACAACGCAAACCACGTTACTAAAAAATTCTGGCCTATCTTGTGGCCTAAAATTATTGACAGCTGGTAGAGTATCCTCGATTCTATATGAGTTCTTGCAGGCTTTTTGACATCGAATTGACGAGCTTAGTTGTCCCCTTCGCAGTTACGTTATTCCATTTTTCCGTTGCAACAGTTTTCAGCATTTCTTTACTAGTTATTGGATGCTCTCTAGCGATTATCCCAAGTATTCGATTTGGTTTAGGTCTGGGGTGTTTGTAGCGGTTTGGGGGAATGATTCAATAACCAGAGCCTCAAAATTTCAGCTATGTGCTTAGGATTATCATAATGTTGGGGGCTCAGATACCTTGCTTCAGGTGATTTTTGAAAATATCCAGTTAGCCAAATTTATCCATCGTTAGGTAAAAAAGCTCCAACTGTCCAGCTCCATTACTCGACATACACCCTCATACCATAATTCCTCCATCACCACCATATTTTACAGAGCCCTGCAGTTATTCTTCTTGGAGTGCCGTTTCAAGCTTTCTCCATTCTATTTTGCGCTCTTCTATGCTGAAGATACAAAATTTGCTTTCATCTGAGAATATTACATTCTTCCAAAATTTTGCTTACTTATTTACGTGCTCCTTTTCGAAGGCAATGCGCTTTTGTTGGTTAGCCCGTGAAATATATGGTTTGCTTCGAGCTATTCGTCCAGGATATCCAGCTTTCTTGGGAATTTTCTTGCGGTAACAGAGCAAATACTTTTTATGAATTCTTTGATTTAGTTGCTATATGATGTGCAATCAGTCGCAGTTTTTTCCACTAGCGATGCGATATTCCATTTTTCGCTATAGAACAATTTTGATGAGTGACCGGAATGAGGCTTGAAGTTGAAATTTTCCGGCGATTTGAAATTATTCAAACCCCTTTGACACGATGATTATTGTCTCGCTGCAATTTTTGCTGTCTCTGTAGCTTTTCACATCTTTCTAAAACCATTCAATAATTTTCCTTTCACTAGTACTGATTTGTTTTAATAATATTAAAACAGTGTATTTGCACGAATCCGAAATTCAGTATGTGAACGCAGACTTTTTCTGCCTTTCTTTTTTGAAGTAAAAGAAATAAATTTGCGTATACGTCGAATACTAAAGATCCACTTAGTGGATGGATAAAGGAACATCTAAAAAAATAGTTTTAATAATAATAATTTTAATAATTTACAAACTGATTGGAAGCAAGTGATTGGATACTTTTTTTTCTAAATTAATAAATATGATAAATTATCCAAATTCAACATCAATGCATATAATCAAGTATATATTTTTTCTCTTTTCAGAAACATGTCTACATCGTCCGAAGCTCTGCCACCAAAATAGATTCCTCAACGTATCTGTAATATGAGATTTTTGAACTTCACATCGAATAGTGCAAATGTTTCCTATGATTCAAAGAATTTAAGCTATGACACATTAATGTCGAATTATACTTAAACATACAAAGTCCCAACGCGAAACGCCTTCGAAATGGATAAGAAAAGCACCAGAAACAATTTCACATTTCAATCAATCTATACAGTAGTTATAGTTGTGCAGCTGATAGTGCTCGCGTCTGTGAGTGGCGACTCGCAATTCATGGATTCATGCGGGAGCTGCATCTGCAATTGGAGCAAAGGGAAGAAGGCAGCGAACTGTACGAATCTGTCGTTCAGTACGATTCCCAGATATTTGAGCTCGGAGCTGCAGATAATTGACTTCTCGCAAAACAGCATTGCTGAAATTCAGAAAAACGAATTCATTGAAGCAAATTTGCAGAATTTACATAAATTGTTCCTAAAAAACTGCACGCTTATAGAATTGAACCGTGATGCATTCAATGGGCTTAGTGTTCTCATTGAATTAGATTTGTCGTATAATCTGCTTAGTGAATTGCATCCGGAAACGTTTGCTATGTTGGAGAAGCTGCGCTATCTTCTGTTGAATCACAACAACCTAGACTATCTGCCAGAGGGAATTTTCATGGACTTGAAACATATCCAAAAAATTGAACTGGAGCACAATCGCATTGCGCGAATTGCACCGAATATGTTTCACAACTTGCCCGAGCTGCGATTCATAGAATTGCCTTTCAACAACTTGACCACACTTAAGCTGAGTAGTTTTCAGAATCTTCCGAAACTGAGGACGGTGACTTTGGTGGAGAACCCGTGGGACTGTACTTGCCATCTCTTTGAATTTCGCAAATTTATAAATAAATTCTATTCGTATTCACCAGCTTGCTCCACGCCGCCACATCTCAGTGGAAAGCTGTGGAATGAAATTGGCGATGAAGATTTCGCTTGCCGTCCAGAAATTATTAAACCCGATGGAGGAGCTCTCCGGGAGCCTAGTACTTATGATGCAGATGCGTCAAGTGAAAATGTAACTCTCACGTGTCGTGTTCGCGCCGCACCTCAGCCAAAAATAACGTGGTCCTACAATAAAAGAGTAATTAGTAAAAACGATCGAAAGTTTCAGATATTGAATCAAATTGAACCAAAACAAATCAACGATGTAGACGTTTACACGTCTGAGCTGAGAGTAGCGAGGCTGCGTGCGCAAGACAAAGGCCTGTACGCATGCATCGTAGAAAATGCAGCAGGAAGAGATATGGCCGAAATTCAACTCACAGTCGCATCAGGTATCTTGCGTCACACCGAAAGCAGCGATTCATCTTCAGATATTATTCTGATAATTTGTGTTGTAGCTGTATCTGTTTTGCTACTGTTAATAGTTGTTGCTTTAATTTTGTGCCTTTATTGCCGAAGATCAAAGCGATTTTCAAAAGATGCGGCTGCGAACGAGAGCAGCCTGGATAAAACCCAAAACAGTTCTATGCTTGAGGGTGGTTCTGTGATTACAGATGTACAAAAGAGTCTTTTGTCATCAGTGAACCCGGTAGAGAAACCACCTCGCAGAGCTGCTGATATAGATTCGTTAGATGCTGAAGATAATCATGAAATTAAGAAGACTCTACTTGACGAGCCAACGTATGGTGAGTATCTGATGCCATTCGAAATTAAGGATAAGAAGTGTATTTAGCATTTAGCATTCAATTTGACATTTCGGAAGGAGATAATCTATGTATTTCAAACTTTATAATAGAAGTAGAAACCTGATTCAATTCGAAATGTTTGATCAACATTTAGAGATGCTTTTAAATTAAAATAAAAACAAATCTTTTTGCAAAACTAGCTCCCTTATAATTGTTGAACTTCAATACTTACGTATGATGTTTTTCTACTTTTTTGTTCAAAACATCCGTGGTCCTCTTCATTGCACTACAATAGCTACAATATAGCTTCTTGAAAGAGTAGCTTCTTTGCGTACACTTATACACAACAGCGTCCAGAGCTTTGTATACAAGTTTCAAAAACTAGACATTGTTCGCTAGAATGTGACGAAAGTAGTTTTTCACATTGTGTATTGATAAGAAAGTAGCAGTAAAATAGTAGTGCACTGATCAGTGCCTTATTTCAATAAAAATATAACTTCAAAATGTGTTTATGCAACAAGTTAGGTCATTGTACCTACATTTCCAAATAAATTAGATTTAAAATCCAATTCAATAGCAATTGAGCAGTATAGGGCATATAAAATTCAATTTCAATATTATCTTTTCAAAATGGCCAGTGAATTCATTCGTCGAAATTAGCTTAATTCAAATTTATTCAAAATGAAAACTAAATAAACATTTAGTTAATTAACGTCCATTGTTTCGTTTGCAGGTAATCGAGACGAAGAGACACATTCAATCGCATTATCCGATACGACACCGCGATCCCGGCAAACGTTCGTCGATGATAGCAATGGTACAAATCTTCCGCCCGATTTGCTTTCATTTCAAGCAAACTTGCCACAATCGCCATCAATGCAAAGCTCAATGTCTAACATTCCGGACAATCGAATCTATGGGAAATCTCCACTTGCCAGCCCAATCTATCAACATGTGGCTAATCAATCGCCCGGAGGTGCTGTTAGTGGAGGCAGTGTATACGGCGTTGCACCAGTTGCTTTTCGGACGTTGCAGCATCCGAAAAACAAAAATCTTGCCTTATTGAACAGTCCGCGTACTAACAGTTCGTCACCTTTTGTTCCTGCTCCAATCGTATACCCGGCAGTTGTTATGAAGCAGGGTTACATGACAATCCCCCGAAAACCTCGTACACCCAGCTGGACACCATCGTGCAGTACGACGCTGTCCGAGTTCCAACCGATCAAAAGTGTAACGAATGGTATGGTTGAAGGCTTTGAACCAGTGTATGACAATCTAGGAGTAAGAACTACGGCCTCAGGCAATTCTATGTTGAGTTTGACGAAGGTTGGTATCACGAACAACCAGCTAAATGGTTCACCAGGGAGGTATACAATGAAAGATCGCCCACTCCCGGCTACTCCTAGCTTCAACGTAAACGGAGTTCCCAACAGTGCCAACACACCTGCCAGAATTTATGAACCAATCCAGGAGGCATCTAATTTGGTTACAACGTCGGACACTGAACCACTTTACGGGTCTACCAGGAGTGGCAATCACGGAAAAATAGTTCCGAGCAGTAGTGACGCCGTACCTGTCATTGGAACATTGGATAGAGTTTCCAAAATACCGCCACGTCCGCCACCGAAACCGAAAAAGAAGATGTCTGCGATTTCTACAAATGTGGGCAGCACAAGCAAACTGTTCGAAGATGAAGGTGAGGATGGCACAGAAGTTTAGCTTCTGAGTTCGTTTAAAGTTGCGTACTGAAATAGGGATAAGTGATCATTGCTTTTTTAATTAAAAGTCGCATTCACTTGTAAAAGGCGCTGGCGAATGCTTATAAATTTGCTTAATTACCAATGACCAACTATAGCTGCTGCTTGTGACAAGCGTGGGCCTAGCTAAGTGCCTCCTGCGATTTCCTTGCCATTCCGAATGAACCTGCCCCAGCTAGGGAAACTGTTCAAAAACCCAAAAATCTATCGCCAGTGGCTTCAGCATATTTTCAGGTGACTATGCCGCATATATAACGAATTTTCATTCGACTGTAGGTTCAAAACGTGAAAAGTGTATAACATTTCTTGCTACAAATTGTGATCTTGATTGGGAGGAAAATTAATATCGAATTCCGAATTTATTGACCTGTGTGCCAATCGACTGAATAAACAAAACGAATTGTTTCATAAGCCTAATTTCCTCTTATTTTAAACGTGATTAATGATTTTTACTTCTTAAGATATAATTCGCAATGGATCGAAAGTAGAGAAACGAATAATGCGGTGCAAATTAGTTATAGTTAACCGTTACAGAACTAAAACTGTTGAAAAGTGACAAGTTTGTAATCTAGAATTTAATGAAATACGCAGCTAGATTAGTGTAAGAGAAAATCATTGAAGTTGTATTGAATGCGCTATAGATTTCTACATATAATGTGTACATATGTTAACTGTATAACGCATATGGTTTATAATTTTAAAAGCTTTGTATTTTTTTTACATTTACTTCTTACTCTTTACTTTCTGTATCCTAAATATAAAAGTCCAGACTCTAAATTAAAGTAAATTATTTATTTGGATCAACGAAATTAATACTGTTAAGTAAGTAGATTTTTGTACTATAGCATAGATAACTTAAAACTACAAAAGGAAATTTGTAAAAGATTAATGGAAAATATAGAATATACTTTTATATTAATCACTGTTTTAATTATCTAATAATTGCTGTCGATTGGATTTCAGAACTATGTAATTTATATTTGAACAAGTATGTTTGATCAGAAGCTTCGTGATGTAATAAGCCATTTTTGATTATCCGACAGATATTTTCATATCCACCCACTACGGTTCTAGTGGATAAACGTGCTTTGTATCGAACATGCCTTTAGAAAAGGACTACATTAGTGAAATTTGGTATTGGGTTCGATTATACCGGCAGCGTTTGAATGCCTTTACGAAGGAGCAATGCACTACGTTGAACGAGCGTGTGGAAAATTTCCATAAAATCCTACTTCTGATGAGCCTTGTTACGGTTATTTGTAAGCTGTAGTAGCAGAATTATGTCGTCAATCAGCACATATCCGAATATATTCGCTCATTTTCGGATTTGGCTTTAGACAACTGCTGGGTATTTCATATTGCAATTCAAGCAACTACAATTGTTTTCGATTAATTGTTAATTTCCCCATGTTCTAGTATTTGTAATTTAGGTTTGCGTAAGTGCTCGCTGGCAGTTTTCCGCCAATATGAAATAGTGGAAGATCCGTCCTCATGGGTATTGACGAAGCTATTAAATGCTTTCTGATTTGATTTCGAGCTGTTAATATTGATTAATATTTCTCCACATTGCAATTTGGTAGGATCAAATCATCAAGGACTGCATAGACGATGGGTTTGCTTGGCGTCCCGATCTCAAGTATCCGATATTGCTGTGCTTGATCAAACTCCATTTTAGTGCATTCAGTCCGATATTGACTGTCGTGTGGATTAGCTGGATAGTAAATTCGTGTTCCTATATATTGATTGAAATGTTGAGAGTTGGCTTCCGTTTTTTTTGTTATTTTATTCTATACCTACTGGTAACAATGACTTTTATGAGTATTTAGAGATGAAATTATTTTCGTATGGGAAAAATGAGTGCAATAAATGCGCCTATGCTTCCTTCCGAAATATACTTCTATAGGTGAAATATACTTCTTCCAGAAATATTTTATAATTTTAACAAATGCCATTTATTCGCCAATAATAATACGCTATTATCTGCATCGTAAATAAAAATAGCTAATATAAAAAAATTCTAGCGCATAGGAACCGCTAGAAACACTAATTTTCGAAGAAAAGCCGAGGAACCGTTTAGATTTTGAATGCATGTTCTACCAAACGTGATCCTTATTACAACCAATATACATCCAAGGTCATGTACGGTTTTGATCCGATGGCTGCATGGAAACTGATAGGGTTTCCAGGGCTACCTCTCGTATAAATTTCAAACATTAGGAAAGTAAAACATTTGTTATTTATTTTCATTTTAGGATGCTTTGCTTATATAAAACTTCGATGACATCTTCTATAACATAAATGATGAAAATTTACCAGAACTGCTGGTTTACCAGAACTGCAATTTACTAGAACTGCAGTTCTGCCCCACCTGCTTCACGTCGAAACCAACCTACTCTGTGAATTTCGTTTTCATCCGTTGGCTTCATCGAAAGTTACAGGGTTAGAAGGATTATTCGGGCTGTCATCCGGAGAATTTTCAAAACTTGCAAAATTTAAATATTGGATACGTATTTTAATTACAGATGTTAACCGTATGAATATTTAATAGTAGCATATGTAGGCACGAAATGACTCCTGCCCTTTGCTGGCACCAAAACCAAAAGTTTACCAAATCTGCTTCACATTAAGGCCAACGCATCCGGTGAATTTCGTTTCGATTCCATGACTGCGTTCGAAGATACAAGGGATACAAGGAAATTTAAGGACAAAAGGTAAGAGACAAAAATTACCATGACTGGCAGCTCTATCCTAATGTTTCAACGAAATTTCTACCAAACTTGACTTACAAACAAATAGCTTACAAACTTAACTTGATCCATCTCCTGTGCGAATTTCAGTGGATATATAGGGCATTGTTGGAGTGATTTTTCAAGATGGTACCACTACCAGAAGGTTGCTTGTATTTCCAAATTACTTCTATCAGGTCTGCTCCTGCTTAATTTCAGAACGGTCGTTGATTTGAAAGAAGTTTTTTTCACATACTTACTGTAGCTACAGAGTTGTCTGCACACCCATCAAATGTGCGTATACTCAACAATAAGGTACTATGCAAATTTTCTGATGATTCAATGTTTCTGTCAGAAGCTGTGGCAAATTGCAATTTGAAAAAAAACATCATTGTCTGCATTTAGGCTTTCAGCACACACATAGGGTTAACAATTTCCAAATCTTTATCACAAACAAGCATAAAACAGCAGTTTTCATTTCCTATTCTTGCTTTTTACAAAAAAAAAAAAACATTTTGGTATGGAAATATACAGCTTTTGCTGGTAGCATAAACGCCCTATCTGACATTTTTTCCATTTTTGAACTAACACCGGATTTTAAAATTTAATAATTTATATCATTCTGTGGAAGTATGTTGAAACTAATAGTGAAAAATGATCTTTCCATATAGCTGCAGCACTAAGAAAAACACAAATCATCAAATAACTCAACAATTACTAAAATGTAGATAGGGCGTTTATGCTACGTAGGGCAGTATAGGGCTACCTAAAAAGTCACTAAAATACCCACCGCCAAAACGTTAAATATTTCTTAACTATAACTTAGCATGGACCTACCCCATATACATCCGTGACCTCCGAGTATTACAGCTCCATCGGACCACGCACTCCAGACATGTAGTATAACTTTTTGCTTCGAAAATCAGTAATAAACACTGAAAGTTATAATAAAACAATAGAGCCCGTTATGCTAGCTGGAGAGGAAGCATTTACAATGTTTTCGGAAATAACACAATTGAATTTTTCAGTGACTGATTGAATAAAGTATTTTACTACCCGTGATTTTTTGTTGCACGACCATTAACACATCCATTTTTCGCTTGAAGCTTAAAAAGGACATTCACTTCTTGAGGTGTAATTATCTGCTTTAACAAAAAAGTGTTTGTCGGTGCTCAAAATGCTGAGCTACTTTGAAGCAAGCCTCGGTTTCTGCTCTCGAAAACAAATGTCCCCTCTTCCATTATATTTGATCCACTTTTAGACTTAAGTCAAATTCCCCTACCATTGAAAAATCTGTTGAGAATGCCATAAATCGTGCAACTAATAAAAACTGCATACAGGAAGTTGCTCTAATAGTTCTGCTTTGTTTTATCAAGTCTAGGTCTTTTCCTGGCAACCTTCATACTTCGCTTCTCATTATTTATTTCCCGTGAATTGAGTTAAACTTTTATTATCTCAAGATAAAAGTTGCCGGGAAGTTTAAAAAACAGCAAACAGAAAGTTTCCTACTTTTATATTTAATGACAGTAAGCACTTCTCGTCGTGGAAATGGAAAGAGGGCGTAAAGTCTTTGAAAGTTGTTTGAAGATTTGAGAAAATGTAGCGGTAAAAATAAGAAGATAAAGCAACTTCCTGAGGATTTCACGCAACAAACAGTTGTGAGTTTCGGGATGGCGTAGTCGTATTTTCCACTACATCAATCCGCAACAAAAGAGAAAGTGTTAAACGGATACGACATTGGTTAAAGCTAAGGAGTGTTCTTTAGAGGTTTTGATACGTTTCATGAACTGAAGGAAGGTGCAATAACTCAAAGAAAACGAATAGTAAGCTTTAGTCTAGATATTAAGGTGACAGGAAAACTTTTATTTGAAAAATTGAAATTAGAGAATGTAAAATTTCACAGGAAAATCATTTTTGTTTGTGAAAGTATTCGAAGGATTATTACCGTTTAATTTTTAAAAACTCCTGCGCCGTTTACTATTTCCCATAATTCTTCATGGTCGATTGATGCCTTGTTTAGTATCTATTATCATCTCCTGTCATTCCTTTGTGATCCTTCATACACAAGAATTCCCACATGAAACTACTGTGAATCGGAAAAGATTCTGATGTCATTGGAGATTAGTAGGTATGTGTGCATGCTTCGATCAAATAAATATGGCTCAATACATCTCATCGTCCTATTCAAGTAAGCTGTATATATTCCAATGCTTGTAGTGAGATAGTGAGTAATATCATCTTGAAACGTTTCAACATCGATTAGTTGGGAAAACTTCCTCGAGCTAAGTATTTTACCTTCTATTGGCTAAAGACACAAATAGCAAGCGTTAAGATTTATACCATGACAGCAAACCATAAATTTTATTTCTTTCTTCCAAACAATGTAATTGGGATTTATTAGGGGAGGAATCGTTGCTCTCTGTGCAAGTTGATGAAGAGCTGAGAAACTCAATAAAAATATGTATAGCACTGTGCTTATATGTGCACTGAAGCTTAGTCGGGACATAAAAACTGCTGAAGCTAATAATTGAAGTGGATCCATGTATATGTTTTGGAGGTCGTTAACGTTGAATTTCACTGTTTCGATGAACATAGTTGACCCGTTCCCATTAGAAAATTATGATTTAAAATATCTTACGGCAACAATGCTATTGGGTAAAAAATATTTCGATTATATGTTGAAAATATTTAGATCAGGGAACCATAGCTGATTATGAGCCTGATCAGCTTTTTATTAGAGGATAGAGCTTGTGATATGCATAGTGAGCTTCCATTGTCATCATTTTTTTTTGGGGAGATAAAACTTGTTAGTATTGTTGAAGGTAATTAAAAGATATTTCTCCGATTTAATTACTTGAGCTTCAGTGCCGATTATTTTCAGCAGCATCGATCTCCTTTCGCTTCTAGATGGTTTCACCAGAAAAACTTTCGTGACGCTAGGTCTGATCCCCACTGATGAGTGAAGATATTTGTTTCCCTACACGAATCCTAACATACTTAGGATTATGTGCTGATGCCTTAGAAACGGAGTCATCAGCATATAGGAGTGTTTCAGCTTGGTTGCTTGATTCGCAAAGCTAATTCGCAGTGAAAATGTTAAAAAGGATAAGACTTAAGACTGATTTTTGAGGAGTTTTTGTGGGATGATAGTCAAGTACGCACTATGAGCTGATGAGAATCAGTACATATTTTCGAAACCACTTAGTTAAATTTTTTTTTCAATTTTAACCATCCCACAAAAACAATTCCACTTTGATTCTGCTTTCGGAGGCCTATTCCGCAAAACGATCGAGTTTCCCGTATCAATTATTCTCTGCTTTGATAAGCTTTAGAGACGATATACGTTGTCTATGCTGATTTATGGACAAGAAGGGAACCATGATCACAAATCAATAACCTTTATAATATTGATAGCTAAATGTACTTAGTATTAGTCAATACTTTAAAAGTAAGTATTATTTCGAATTCGTCGTCGATAATCAAACATATATATGTAAATGTATAAATACACATATATATCCGATTACGTGACACACTTCTTCAGCTCAGCAAACTAGCATTTACTGAGATGAAGAAAATTTCACCATTTCAACATACTCATGCATGAATGTTGAAAGAGGGCTCTGTTGAGAAAAAAATATATAACTTTGCATGCACTTTTTATCCACCACCAACTGTAAAAATGCCATTCCTATCAACTATAGACAAAGTGGGGTTAGTTTGAAATGCCGCTAATTTAGTAATAAATTGACCGAGTAGAGAATGAAGGATCTGTGGGAAGGTCCGAAACCACACTCTCATCACAATTTTTTATTTCTTTAACAAAATAAGGGTACATTGGGAGTGACATATATGGCTAATTAGTTGTGGTATGGTCATTAGTTTCTCAGTTGAATTCACCAACACCCATAGCAAAGTATTTTATATTGCATGCAATTGAATACCTTCATTTGTCACAAAACTTTCCCCTCAGGCAGTGTCAAACACTGGTATGAGAGAGGACAAGAATTAACAAATCAAACTATTCTTTATAAAACTGTTTTAATTGAATTTTCTGCTATTTCAATTTTTCAAAAACAAAAAAAAAAGAAATACTAGCATGTAAATTAGTAAGAATTAATATACAAATATGATAAGATTTAAAGTTAGATAATAAAAATAAAAAATAAAAAGATAACAAAAGAATTTAAAGAAAAATATTTACATTAGCCTTTAAAATAGGTTTAGAACATACTGCTTCAGCTTCCTTTTGGTAACGAAGTACGATAGGTTGTTTTTTAAATCATCAGGCATATCATTATACAACGATATAGCTGAAAGAATCGGGTCATTAAGGGCTCTATTGGTTCTGACTGGAGGCAATCTATAAGAATTCGCAGATCTTGTTTCATAGCTATGCATTTCTCTGGTCATTGTCAAAGAAATAGAAGATTTATTCTTTCCGTGGACGATTTTCCATATTGTTATTAGTTTTTGAAATGCTAATAGTTGAAAAAAGGTCATTTTCCCAGTTATGAAAGGTAGCTGATTAGTGGGAGTCCGTGTACTCAGATTGTGAACTGCCTTAATTGCCTTATTCAGAGTTCTGCTCAGGATGGCCAGGTTTGTTGAAGAAGATTGGCTCCAGTTAAGCATAGCATAACTAATAGATGGAATTACAAAAGCATGATAAATCATGTTTTTTAAAACAATGTTCAAGTAGCATCGTCTTCTTAAGAAACCTACAATGGGACAAATCTTGGCTCTGATTTTTCTAATTTGATCTGACCATGACAATTTGTCATCAATTATTACTCCTAAATATTTAGTTTTTTCTAGTCTCACAATGGGTTGGTTGTTAATCAAGATGCTTAAAGATATGTCTTCCTTATTTTTCTGTTTGAAAATCAAGTAATGCGTTTTATTAACATTTATTTTTAATTTATTAGTAACAAGCCAATTAAAATATCTACCTAAGTCATCATTGATCATCCGCTCTAGTTCGATAGGATCTCTATTTGAGTTTAATATAAGGGTGTCATCTGCATAAATAACATATTTAGAAACTAAATTAAGATTATTCAGACTCTGGACATAAAGCAAATAAAGAGTTGGTCCCAAAATGGATCCTTGAGGAATGCCTATATTTATCACTCTCCTATCACTAGTTTCACCTTTGAACTGAGTACTTATTGTCCTGTTGGATAAGTAATTTTTTATTAGTTCATTTCCCTTTCCTCGAACACCTAGTTCGTTTAAAATATGGCCTAAAATGGTATGATCAACTGTGTCGAATGCCTTTTTAAGGTCAACAAATATGGCTGAAACATATAAACCCTTGTCTAGTTGGCTGTTAATATAATGTTGCGCATCTATGAGGGCTGCACTTGTATTGCTGCCATTGAGGAAACCATATTGATTTTGATCGAAGCCTATAGTGTTGTTAATAAAATGAACTAGCCTAGAATTGATAACTCTCTCAAAAATCTTGCTGAAGGCGCTTGCTAATGAAATTGGCCTATAGTTGTTTGGATCATCGATATCGCCGCTCTTAAAGATTGGGGTGATAAGAGAGTTTTTCAAAACATTAGGAAAGGTGCCTTCATCCAAGTGCTTATTAACTATAGAAGTAAGGAGTGGAGCAAGAAGATCTTTGATGCATTTTAAATCATCTGCCCTAATCAAGTCTATTCCAGGAGCTACATTTTTAAGGTTTGATATAATCTCCTTTATTTCTTCAATAGTAGTTGGTCTTAAGAAGAGGGTCTGGTGATTGATTCTGTTGCTAATTCTTTCCGCAGAGTTTGCGCGAAATTCACCATTTATACTGCTGCCTATTAGCGAAAAGAAGTCATTAAGCTGCGTTGCTGTGAGGAGGGACACGTTAGCCTTATTTTGATTTTGATTGACCCCCGGGTTCAATTCACTCCCAAGGATATCCCATAATTTTTTGTTATTTCCATGTGCTTTATCAACTCTTTTATTTAACGCAATTTCTTTGGCTTTATTTATTACATTGCTAGCCTTGTTTTTCAACCGCCTGTACTTTAGCAAATTTTCATTATTTGGACTCTTGCGATAGGTGTTGTAAGCAATTCTTTTTTGCTTCAATATATTGAGGACATCACTATTTATTTTATCCAATCATTACTTCTTGAGCGAATCTTTTTAAGAGTGGTTGAAAGAGTTTTTGCAGTACAAACTATTTCGATGAGTTCTTCAAGTTCAATTTCCCGCGATTCCAGCATCAAAATATTTAGCTTGTCACGGACTAAATTCGCAAATTTAATTTTATTTAGCACAGTTATTTGAAAAACTTTCATTGGAGATTTAGGAATGAGAACACCCGTAATAGTGATGTTTTGAACCCTGTGGTCCAAATCAGGCATGTCATAAAAAGCAACACCAAACTCATACCTACTAAGGTTAACCGAACTGACAATATGATCAATAAGCGTCGCAGACTCATTTGTAACTCTAGTTGGTTGTTTCTCATTATGTAAAGTTGCATTGTTCATTTTTAGCGTTTCCAGGTAGTTTCTGGTTATGTTATCATTACATTTAAGTACATCAATATTATTGTCACCAACCATTATAATATTTTTATATTTATGGTAGATTTCATCAATGTACTCGAGGTAATCCAAGCTATCTTGAGAAGGAGCTCTGTAATGAGTGCCAAGTCTTAGAGGAGTGTTACAAACTATTAGTTCGACAACGATCATATTATATTGCTTTTCATTCACTAGGGTTTTGAAATTGATACTGTTCCTTATGTAAATCACTGTTCCACCTCCAACTGAATCTCGACAATTGAACACTGCAGAGTACCCTGAGATGTTATAAAAAACTGCTTCGTTTTCATAAAGCCAGGTTTCGCCTAAAATAATGATATCAGAATCATTCAATACTGTAGCTGTTACTTCCAATTCGTGAAATTTATTTCTAATACTTCTAACATTTGCATAGAATATTTTTAGAGATTGCAATGTCATATGAATTATGAGGAGTAGTTAGTTTTTCTAATCAAAAATTGTACAGCTTTTAAATATTCTGGACAATTTTTACTATCCGCCCTATGATTAGCGTTATTCTGATTCTTAGCGACACAATTCACACATTTAAGTATTTCGGAGGTACAATCCTGGGTTTTATGATCACCAGCGCATTTAGCACAAACATCATTTGTCCTAGTACAATATTTTGATGGGTGACCGTATTTCTGGCATTTGAAACACCTTCTGACGTTGAGGTCTTCCTTACAAAAGTAACTGCCAAAGTCTACGTTAACATACCTGTTAACTAATTTGTGATACGTATCCCCCGGGGCCTCAATGAACGCAATATACTTGCCGTTTTTGTAGCTTTTTTTATAGAATTTGACACGAATTTTTGGATCTGAACCCATGTCATAATTCAAAGATGAAATCTGATAATTCAGCTCTTCCTCCGAGTATTGCTTTTCTAAGCCAAACAAAACTAAAATTGGAAGTCGCTGTTTCGTGTTTTCAGCCGTATATTTTTGACCAAGTTTCTTATTTAAGCTATCTATAAGAGTTTTATTGTTGGCCTCATTATTGGTTTTTATCAAAACACTCCCGTTTTTTAGTTGCTTATTGAAAACAATGGGTGTTTTTATAAATGAGATACCTAAGTTACATTAAGATAAAACTAATAGACACTGAAGAAGAGGGCATATTACCCTCGAAATATAGGTATCTGTCAAGTAATTAAAATATATCTAACTTAAAAAGGAAAAGATGGGATTTAAATTAAAATGAAAGCTATTCAGATAATGTAAGTCTAGCTAATTAAGAATTATGTGAACATAATTGACTAGATAGCATTGAAATCAAATAATGTTAAACGACTCTCTGGCAAGTCCCTCGAAGACCGCAAACAGCTTTGACTACTCCAGCAGCCACATACAAAAAAATTAAACAGAATCATGTGTGAATGTGTTTTCAAGGTCACCAAAAGCTGGCAAAATTATTTTCCGGCACATTAATGCTCAAAGTGCTGAATGTATTTCCATAGAAACTTCTATCCCACTCAATGTTAGAATAACGTGAATGTTATGCAAATGCTTATTTTCGTGTTCTTTGGATGAATTTTAAATATTCAAGATGAGGTTCTTTCCGCTGGCGTACATGGATACATGTAATGAGCCCTAAGTACAACGTTACATGCACGAAATATGAGCTCTCTAAAGTATTCATAGCAAAAATTAAATAAATTTAGGGGACCTAGAACGGTCCATGGCACCAACCACGGCTGCCATCCAAGCTCAATAAAGCAATGTTGTTCGTTAGCACAGAATATAAAACTTGAAAAGTCCATACGGGACCTATATTGCATAAAGTCAACAGCAAACATCTTCTTTCGCGCCAGTTAGGACTCGAAATGTAGAAACAGGCGTCGATTGACAGTGAGGAGCATCAAAGACTTTAAACAGGTCACACATCAAGCATCTACTTGAAATGGCAATCGTCTGTCAGGAGATTAAACGTAAAAAGTCTTCGTTCCGACACGGTGTACAATATAGCTGCGAAGATACAAGTATGTCTACTCGCTAAATACACTCCAACAAGTTTAAAAGGTGAATGAAAACCTCAATTGAAAATTTCCTCTCGACTGTAATAGGAACCGGAAAGCAAAAACAACTGTCAACCGTATTATTTACACATTGTGGGTCACATGATTACATAAACTTCCGTGGAAAGCAAGGGAAATTACTTTATCTTTCGAGAAAGTTCATTTCAAGCAGAATGATGGTTGTGTATAGCAAGGCACTTTTGCCATTTTCTTGAACGAGTGTGCTCTAACTAGATAATAATGGTATTGTGCTTGCAAAAACTGAGCAACAAAAGCATATTCAATATCACCGGGCCGGGAGTTTGAGAGCCGAAATTTCCTGTTAAATATTATTTGTCTGCCTGAAATGCCTTGAATGTGTTCACCTGACTATATCTTACTATGCATGTTGTGTATATATTTTAAGGATGCAAATTATAGTTAGATCATTCGACACAAAACTCATGGCATCACTTCCTTCTTTAATCATATATATGTACATTTTAGTATTTACTGTTATATTTTTCTGTGGAACATAGCCAAATTTAAATAAATGCCTTTTTACTTAGAGCAAGAAACGAACTTAATTGGAAGTAGCATAATTGGATGTGAAGTTCGTTTCGAAGTCACAGTATCGGGTGGCACTGTTATTCGCGAAAGGGAAATGCCTTGGAGGACACTTTTTACGAGATGAGTCTCGTTATTTTGTTGGAAGGTCGAATTATATAAAACTATGACTCGTAGATAAGGTAGTGAAGGAATTTTATCCATTGTTTCATACGCGAAGAGATTTCAAACTTTATGGAAGTTTTTCATAGAATTATACCTTAAGCTGGGTGAGTAGGAAGAAAGATATTAAAGTCTATGAAAATTCAATCGAAAATATTTGAAAAGACTATATAATACTATAAGTAGAACTGGGAAAATTCAAGAGCTAAAATGTATCAGCATCGAATAAAACATTGTTTTTATGAGATCGACCATTTTCCATTGATCAATTCCATTTAATTCCGCCGAATTCTCCTGATAATTTTAGTTCTGGTGTCCAGTTCCAATTTTCTGGCTGTTGAGCCTGCTTAAGTTGAACTTATAAGTTTGAACTTTTATAAGGGGACAATCGTTAGTGCTGTCCGCTGTGAGATTGTCGAACTTAATTGCGAATGCGCCTGCTGATAAATTTCTATTGAGCGGTACTCAGCTAATCTTTTTGATATATGTATTTTGTGGAGAATACAATTTATTGAAATGTTCACTTTCGCATATTTGTTTCACTTTCAACTTTCTTCAACAGTCAGGTTATAACACATTTTTCTCGCGAAATCGCAAAAATTACGAATCCTAAGATAGATAGGTTTGATTTTGAACGATATTTGTCAACATCATTTTGACGCCCAACGTGGGCTAGGTGCATAGGGTAAAGCTATACTTTTTTCGGTGCAGCGAAAAATTTCTCCCGGTATTTTTGGCATGGATTAGACTCGTAGGCACTTGACTTCGGCATCAATAGTGTTCAAATATGCAACGATTATGAATATCATCCAATTCACTTCATAAAGTAGAAAACCAGGAATCTGGTATCGATACCAGTTCATTCTGCTGATATCTAGTCTTAGGTAAGCTAACTAACAAGCTCGAATCATGAATCTACTTTGCTATTTCGCATTATGAATCTGTCTTCTTATGATAAAATCTAAAATCCTTGTCATTCCTTTCGCATATACTCACTTACTGTTGTACTTAAACATATACACGCATTTTATTCTAGTTAATTCTAGCTGTACTTTTGTTGTTTATACTACAGTTATATTGCAATAAATTGAAAAATACTTATAAATAAATCAATCAACGAAACCTCTTGTTGTACAAATTAACCAAAGTTTTTGTACAAAGCTGTGTCAGTGAAAATATCTGATTCGAAATCATTATGTTCTGAAATCAATACATACTTGCACGTACAGGTAAATGTTTTATGTAACTAAGTAATCAATAGCCCATACCATTACCGTTACCAATTTAATGTTTGCTGATGACTGCTGAACTCATTCTGTAATCCGTTCTCTCGTAAATTGGATCTCATTGTTCCGACGTCTACTTGATGACGACTTTTTTGATTTGAAAGCTGCACTGAATGCAAATCAGTTTGTCAGTCCCGTCACGATCCCTAACTCCATCGCCTTCTTTACGCCTCGCCATCCCCCCTTGCCCGGAGAAGAACACAGTTTCGTTTTGTTAGAGGAAGTATCTTTTCTCTGGTATCATCCGTTACCATTGATCCACATTTCTTTACTGATTACCACCCTGCTCTTTCGTTTCAAGCGAACTTTCAGAGTTGACTTTGTTCCCTCGATTGAAAACATTGCTTCACTGACGAAGAGTATTGAAATGCGCCTGTAAAATTTTTTTTTATCTACATTACGTTGACAGTAAACGTTGCGCACAGAAAAAGATAGAAAAAGCCTGAAAAGGTGAACACAATAAAAGTCGAGTTCCCGGTTGATAACAAGGAATAAATGTGGAATATAATCGAACGTGAGATAGAAATATTGAATCGCAGGAAATTACTTTTTTTGAAGGATGGCAATATTTGTGAGATGGTAAAGTTAAAAAGCATGGAAATCCAAAGATGACTCTGTGTTTCGTTTAGGTACTAGCAAGCAAAAGAATATGAGAAGGGATTGTGTAGTAAAGTGTACAACGTAATGATTTTGTGGATTTGAGATTTCGATACCTGTAAGAGGAAGAAATTATGAAAATATTTGTATTCGACTCTTGTTAATTTAGACTATTTCTGGCATCTCTTAAGGTCAACCATAGTTAAATGTAATGCATTGGTTTGCCGTTTGCACTGCCCAATTGATTTTTTACAGGTATGAAAAATGATTGAGATATATTTTAGTTCAGCCGTCAAATACAGCAATCCATGAAGATTATTGTAATTTTGAAAATATTTTAGAGAAACGCAAGTTTACTTAAGTTGATGTTTTTAGTAGTCAATAAATAGAATGAATATCTTTTCAAGTCTAAAACTTAAAATCTTCGCTCTCAACACATTGAGCAAACTCGATTCATCGATGATATTGTATGCTTGAATTCGTGCTAGCACATTGCACATGGGATTGCAAAACATGATATAGACATCTAAATTTAGTTTCAACATTAGCCTGCATCCGAACGCGGTGAAAATTTCAATGGACACCAATTTTAGCCTGCTACAATCGTTTTCGATCAGCGAAATCCCACACCAGTTGTACAAAATCGAATTCATCTTGCATAAAAAAGTCAACCACGAATGTCTTCATTATTCTCGCCAAAGTATTGGCATCACAAATCTCCTCGGCAATCTTGTCTTACCGCTTATATATATAGATATATAACCGCATGTTGACGATAGAAAAACAAAGATTGCTTCCCTAACACGAAGAAAATAAGACGTGACTTACGACAGAGGAAATCAATTCTAATCCAATAAAATGCTGTTCGAAATTTGCCACTTAAGGCAAAACAAGATGTATGGGCCAATATACTTACATTCAAACTCGTACTATATGTATGTACGAGCACCAACATACACATGCACGCAATGCTTTTTTCCAGTACATGGTTGAAAATCGAAGAAGATTTTCGGTTCCAGTTTATTTCGAAGGGGGATGCACAAAATAGCGGTTGACTTGGGGATCCGACTAATCCTCGTGCATTAGGAAATTGGCTAAGACCCCCCCCCCCCCCCCCCCCCCCAATATTACTTATAAGCATTGGCGAGGCAGCTATGACGAAGCGACGATTCGTGCAAGAAACAATGGTTTTCCCGTAGGAAAATTAAATTGTCCACATTGGGAGAACGTAGGATGAGCGACAAATTTCAATTTTCGCCATTGGCACAGTAGTTTCCGCAGACAATGATTCCAAGTTGCATGAATCAAAGTGAAATTATGTAAAAACTTAAATATATGTCGACTTCAAATTTTTCATTTCGATTTTTCATTTTAATGTATTGAAGCTAGTAAATATTATTTTCAATCCGGTAGCAAAGCCGATTGTTCTGAGAAATGAACTATGATGCTTCTTGGAAAGAAATGTGGAACACGACGAAATCGTAACACTTTAGAAGATTCAAATGGAATTGTTTTTTTTTGAGATGATTAAAATTGAAAAAAAATTCAAGAAGGGAACCGTGATGAATAATTAATAACCTTAAGAAGATTGTTTGCTCTGAAACTAGAGCGCCCAATGTGGCAAGCATACAGAAAGAAATGTACTAAGATCTAAAAGATTGTAGGTTTACTGCGATTCCACTTTATATGACTTCAATTTTAGATATGTTATTAATCGATGAAACAACATAATTTTAGATCTTCTTATCTATTAAAGTCAGTTTCTGCAGTTTCAATATGCGCAAACCACCAGTGGTAAAATTTTACACTGAAATTCGTTGACATGACATATCAAAGACAATAATTTCACAAGCTTTGTAGATGCAAGTAGCAAATAGTTTGAATTTCGAAATGACTACGGCTATCACACCGGAATTTATAGTATCAGAATTTAATTTCGTCGCCTATATCGGTAAAAATTCTCTATTTTATGACGCAGATACTGGTCAAACTTCGAAATTCCGGCGCAAACTAAATACTCGTACTATTTTTCCATACATTTTATATCGAGAACGGAAGTCCGCCATTGCAGTAGTACAGTACTAAAATTAGAGAATGACGCATTGATTCTATACGTAGGGGCGAAGAGCTGTAAGTAAGTTTTCTCAATTTATTGCGCTTCTATTTATTTCTTAGAATATCCTTTCTGCTTCTTTATTGGTCAAATTCAAAGGCAGACAAAGGTAAAAGCACATCTAGCCATCTGTCAATGATGCGATATGTACACAAAGATTTCCCAAGTCGAACGAAGAGAAGAATCCCTTGCATTCGTCCTAAATCTATTTCCATTAGAATTAATTACAATAACAGATAATAATTCACAAAGTGGATAGAACATCAAACATAATTACATCCACACGGCCAGAGTATTTGGTTTTTCGGATTCCTTGCCTTCTTTTCACGTGTCGTTAATTTTCCTGTAAACATTTGTCCATGTGGGAATATCCTGAGTGAGTGAAACTTCCGCAATGACTGATGACGAAACATAGCTATGAAGCATTTAAACAAAGACTATTTCGTGTTTTCTCAATGTAACTTAAATGACCTATCAGTTCCGTACACACGAACTTTCGTCTCTTATAAATAACTATAAATTTTTATTACCATTAAATGAGCCGTGAAGTATAGCGTGATATCCATCGACTTGAAGCTGGCTTGACAACGGCTAACATTTCGTGCTTGAATGCTATAATAAGATTTGTTGTGTCCGCCGTTTTGTTGTTAAGGACCTTAGTGAGAGTGGACGATTTTCAAATTTGTTTCATAAAACGAAATGTTAAGTTTGAATTTTGACGACGTTCGTTTAGTAGGTTTATTGTGATTTCGAAAGTGACTAAATAGTCAATGAAAAAACCGTACGGAAATCAGGAAATTTTGAAGAGGGACGGGTCAATTCGATGCGCTTTGTGAACTAAATAAGCATTTCTTGAAGCGTTTGAGCTTCAAGTAAAAAGTCATGCACATTTCGACTTGTTTGTAACTGGATTTTCAATAATTCGTTACTTGAATCGTTTTAAGGAAACAATTAATGCTTAGTAGCTCATCAAAAGTGATCCCTATGACGGTAAACTTCATTCTCAGTGCACGACGATGGGTTAAAAAAAACAACTTTTTCATATGTGTGCAATGTTTTTGCTCACATTTTCTATCATTGATTCTCGACGTGTTTCTGCTGACAGGCATGGAAGTCTATCTAGTTTTGAATAATATTGAGTTTTTTTAATTAATTAGGATAAATTAATACGAATAGAAACTGAAGAAAAAAGCTAACTACTCTCAAAACTTCGGCATTTATTACGAGACGGATCACTTTATTTAGTTTTGAGATCTTATATTGCTTTTGGTGAGTTGATTTCTTTGTCTTCAATCCAGAAAATCTAATTTGCAAAATTTGCTTCAAACATTTTATCGCTGAATATTTCACCACAAAATTAGCCTTTAATACCTTGAAAAGCTGATGTTCATTTATGTAGGATACAGGATGTATCAAGTTTAATTTTATCATTATGAAGGAGATTTATTTATTTATTTATTTATGAGCCAAACAAGGCATAAATTTAGTACATATATATAAATACAAAAACGAAAAAAAACTACAAATGAATACAACACTAATAATGAAAATAAAACAAAAGAAAAGAAAGTAGGATACAAACAAATATCGCATAAATAAATAATTAGAGAAAGTAAATAAATAAATTTGAAATATCTAATGAATAAAAAACAATCAAATAAATGAACAACAGTTAGAAAACAATAATTACAAAAAGCTTAAAAAATTACGGGACACAAATGGCTTTGATAAGGGAGGATTTGAAAGATAATTTGGGGATTGTCTGGGAATAAAGGTTGCTAAAATCATTGAAAATCCTGCAGAATCCGTTTACCGGCTCGTTTGCTGCATGTATGGTTGAATGTTGATATTCCTTTAACAAACGATTGGACCTGGTGTTCCTTACGGGGATATTTATCACAATTTTACTATTCAGGAATTGAGCTCTAATAGCGCCTCTAATGACGTCAAATGTGAAGCAGGCCTATGTCACCATTCTTCTGGATGCAAGTGGAGTTAAGTTTAATTGACCCAATCTAACCTCATAAGAGGGCTGTTGACCCAGTCTAACCTCGTAAGGGTTGTATAGTTATCTTAGGGCAAAAAGTAAAAATTGCTTTGGTTCAGACTAGAATCAGTTACTGTGGATTACAAAACCTGGGTTCCAGGTAATACAGGCGTATTCAAGAAGAGGGCGTATCAGTGCAGTGTAAATTGATCTTGTGGCCCACTTCTGCGAGCGAAATCGAACGACTCTCTGAAAACATTCCAATTATCTCTCTCATGAATAAGTTTTCAAATAAAGAAAATACCAAAAGCCTATAGCGCATAGGAACCGATAGTAAAAATAGGTAATTAGTTGACGGGTTACCGTTTTTGCGCCACGAGGAATTTTGGAAATTTCAATTTGGTTTGCAATTTTTTTCAAAAAGCGAAATTTTTTCAGGACGTTCGATGATATCCTGCACACTCATCATAATTTTCGTGCTGACCAGATGTATCTGACTCTAAAATTAATTATCTGAGAAAATTTGTAAAACATGATCTTTTGAATTATTACTACTCAGGTACTCAAAAAGATGCAGTCAGATGCTTAAGATTTGTATCTCTTACTTCTACTCAAAGCAACTAGTTTAAAGTTTCTGTTCTGAAGTAAGTGCTGCCAAACTATAGAATCCTGATTGTTTTAGTATGGACCATTTTTTTTCTAGCCCGTAAACTTCAATTTCCTGTCAGATACCGATATTTCAAGGGTAACCTGCCCTTTTCTTCAGTGTCTATCGGGTCTAATCGTAATGTAAATTAAGTATCTTACCCATAATGCTCACTTATCATCTACTAATTATTTTCTTAAGTACATTTTAACTATATCTATTAATTTTCTTCCTTTCTCCCTGGTTAAGTCGTCAGGGTTTTCCATATGTTCAGGCTCTCGAATCCCAATTCATGATTTAAATTAATGATTCTAATCCAACAAAAATATATTCAATGATATTCCCTGAATTTGTCCTTACCCCTTACAATAAAAGATATTTGAGCATTAACTTTTGCAAACAGTGCTTACTTAAAACTATTGTTAGACAACAAATGTATTCAAAGGTTTGGCCCGATGCTTCCCATATCTACTAAGTAGCTATATCGACTTCTAATTTTCATTCATTTATTAAATTCGTCTAATGCAGACTATACACATACAATAAAAATTAATTATTCTTACACAGAATTCGTTTAAGTGATGCTGTAGATAAATGAAAATCAAACTTATAATAAGCTTCGTTAAAGCATCTACTTATTGCAGTGACTGGTTCATTGCAACCATAATTGGTCCGATGTTGAGGGATCGACAAAAAGTTAACACGCCTGACACGTTTGTTATTAGTGTTAAAATTAAGTTGGCTTAATAAGTAGTTTGAGTCAACGGTGCCATCCAAAATTTTCGCGGCAAATAAGATTTTGGAATTTTGACGTCGAGAGTCCAAGGTATCCATTCGTAAAAGATTTAAGCGGTCTTGATAAGGAGGTAGATGTAAAGGGTCATACCACGGAAGACCGCGGAGGCAGAAACGTAAGAACCTCTTTTGAATTGACTCAATTTGGTCTATGTAGACTTTTTGATATGGTGACCATACAATACTTGCATATTCGACAATAGGTCTTACTAAGCTACAAAAGAGGGTCTTAGTTAGAAAAATGTCGTTGAATTCCTTCGAACGTCTTCTGACAAAACCTAAGGCATTGCTAGCTTTCACAACGATTGAATCGATGTGATCGTCAAATGTGAAGGATTGATTCAGCAATACTCCTAAATCGAGTACTTTCGCTGATCTATTTAAAGATGTACTCAAAAGTGAGTATTCATAGATTACAGGATTATTTTTGCGTGTGTAAGATATAATCGTACACTTGTCAGGATTAATTAGGAGATTGTTATCGGAACACCAGTTGGCAAATCTGTTTAGATCCTGCTGCAAATCATTGCAATCGTTAAGGTTTCTCACAACTTTGAAAATTTTAGCGTCATCGGCATAGAGAAGAACAGAAGATGACTGTAGAATGGAACCTACGTCATTAATAAATAAGGCGAACAGTAAAGGGCCTAGATGACTACCTTGTGGAACACCAGACGTGGTTCTAATTTCAGATGACAAGGCACCGCGAAAGGATACACGTTGAGTTCGATTCGTCAAGTAAGAGTCAACCCAATTTAAAAACAAGTAAGGGAATTGAAAGGAATGAAGCTTAGCTAAAAGTATAGAGTGATCAAGCTTATCAAAGGCTTTCGTCAAGTCTGTGTAGGCGCAGTCAGTTTGGAGCCCAGCTTCAATTGAGTTGGTTATTTGGTGAGAAAATTCAAGCAGGTTGGTTGTGGTTGAACGACCTTTCATGAAACCATGCTGATACGGAGCCATAATTGATTTGCAATGAAAGGCTACAACATTCGTGACTATGGCTTCAAAAAGTTTTGCGACACAGGGAAGTTTTGCAATAGGTCTATAGTTGCAAGCGTCATTACGACTCCCTTTCTTGAATATAGGAGTGACGGTGGAGTATTTCCACAAATGAGGAAAGATGCCTGTTTTTAAGGATGTATTGAAAATATAAGACAGCACAGGTAGTAGTGACGACACACAATATTTCAAGACCAAATTAGGTATGCCATCTGGGCTAGGTGTTATATTATTGTCAAGTTTATTAACAAATGTGATAATAGTGTCCTCGTCAATTTTTAAATCCTTCATCTCCAAAGAAGAAACTGTTGAGTTCGTCAAGTAGGGTGAAAAGTGTCTGGAGTTAGGAAAGTCCGTATGATAGGCTTTACGGAAAACGGAAGCAAATAAATTACTAATATCAAAGGGATCATCAAAATAAGAGTCGTCAGATTTAAATGTGAGTGGATACCCATCGTTATAAGTCTTAGAATTAACAAAATTCCAAAATCTCTTAGGTTGAGCTTGAAAATTAAATCTAAGCTGTTGCGTATGTCTATGATATGCAAATGCAACTTCATTATGATGCAGATCTCGTAATGTGGAAAAACGTTGATAGTCAGGTTCTGAGCGAGTCAGGCGAAACTTTTTCCAGGCTTTGTTTTTGGAATTTTTTAAATGGCAAAGCTGTGGAGACATCCAAGGAAAACGAACCTTGCTTTTAGTGAAGGTAGTTGGCACGCACCGTAAAAAACAGCTAGACAACCGAATGTGGAAGTAGAACGTAGCTTTATCAAGATTAGGTGTGGCTTAAGATGTGGATTGCACTCTATGGGCTTTTCCAATTGATTGGGCTTTTCTTCCAACTCGTCGAAAATTATAACTTTAGTACGAATAGTCCGGGAGCCAGCGACATATTTTGGCGACTCATTTCATCGTCGATCAAAGTATGTAATTATCCTCAATAAGGTCTAGTTAGTAACGAAAATCGACCACTTACAACCAGTTAGCGGGACAACGTTTACTGAGAGCATCAACAATATGTAATAAACAATAGAAAAAAAACCTCATATCATCGCCATTGATATTTGGAGGGGCTACCAATTGATATCAGACGATGTCAAAAAACGACCACTTACATTTGTTTGGCGGGACAATCAACCACTTAAGAGTTATTTTACGTACTGTTTCTTACATGTTGTCAACGCTCCTGACACCAAAAGGTCTCGAGGTGCGATGTAAGTGGTCAGTTTCTGTGATAAGCACAAACAAATTGAAGACCCTGATATACTTTCATTGACGATGAAATCGGCATATTTTTACTGTCGCTGGCTCCCGGACTAGAAGTACTTCTAATGGCATGTCGTAAGCTTTGGTTCCGGTTCCGACTACTGAATAACGTCGAGGCCACAAGAACGCAACTATAACCTCATATAGTTGAATCATCGTAAGTTGAAGAAGCTAACTCATTAAAAATTGAAGCTGAGCCTTGGGAAAATTTTTACTGTAATTCAACTCTCGCCTACAACATTAATATTTTCATTTTGCGATTTTGATACTTGTAAGTGGCTGTTTTCAGTCTGTCAAGCATTTGACAAACAGTCTTGACAGGCAATGGAGAATAAAATTGAAATTTGCGACTAACTCATTGATTATGCTGACTGGCAGATATTTTGCTGGAAAAGCTTTATTGAGTGTTTAATATTGAACGAAAATTGCTCCTACTACAACACCTCGTACAGAATTTTGTAGGTTTAATTGCACTCAACAAGTGGTTACCATCACATTAAGTGAAAAAATGGAACAAAATCTGCGAATGTAGTGAAACATAAGATACAAATATCGATTGCAAGAGCGCAATTACTTTTTCCATTTTCCCTTTCCATCATTTTACAGCAATCTTTTTTTAAAAATAATATAAAATCAAACTTACCACTATGACTCGGAGTAGAGGCGATCCAAGCCGAGCTAAGTCGAGGATAGAGTGTGAATAATCTTAAAAGGACGGTCCAATTAGCTGTCAGAGCCAGACAAACCAATTATCGCATTCAACTTACTTTTCTGAAATTTTAATGGCCTTCGCCGGTGGCCTCCACCCAACTTCGTTGCTGGAGTGCTGTGAATTTTCGTCCAGGTTTCCATTATTTTTGCGACACACAACAGTTTTGAAAACGGAGAACAGTTTAAGATGGGTTTTTGGATGAAAAATGGGTATAAGGCTTCGTATTGCATTATTCAGAAAGAAAAGCGAAAAACGGTTTCGGTGGAAAGTAATTATTTCAGAGATAGCCCTCTGACAAACGGTTCCAGTGTTTCTGGCGAGCGAAATTTACGCAAATCTGCCACTAAATGAACGATGTGAAGGCTATTGGAGTGTTTACTTAAAGTATTTCGGTAAAAACTAATTGCTCCGGCAAAGGCGAGACCTGGTTTCGAGATAGAAAGGAATCGGTTGAAATATCAAAGCACTGAACAGTAACTTTTGAATGAGTCGTGCAAAGCAAGCTGACGTGACATGAGAAGAAACTTGAGAATCTACGAACATCCTTCATTCACAATTATAATTAACTACACCTACTGCCTGCTCAAGTTAATTATTCTCTCTGAGGGACTTTATTGTCATGACAATCTCAGTCGGGTCTACGATAGCACTTAATTGCGCTAGAGGACGATGTCTAAACGATTCTATGCTAAATGAAACAACAGAAAAGGCCTCAAACGAAAAATACAAAACCCCCAAACGTACACCCCGCAAACAACTCTGAGCCAAAGCCCATTAAAACACCCTTTGTGTTGTTTGGTAGCAATGCTTAACCTCGTTTATTCTTCTTGATACTAATGGCCTCGCAAATGAAATGTTGAGGATCTGTGAGACTCAATATAAACCACACATCCACCTCTACCGAGTATCACTTCGAATATAAAGGGATTAGGGCAGCACATCCTGATTATATTAACGTGGCGTCTCCTCACCTGATTCGGAGGATGAGCTGAGTTACTCGTGCAGTAGAACGGTCGCCAAGTGATGGCTGAGTTGAGTTCCTTTCCGGTCAAATCATGCAATTAAATTCAGCAAGCATGTTAAGTCGGGCATTCGAGTAAGCACATTGTACCTGAAAATGCGATTAAGTTTCAAGTAGTGATAAAATGATATGATGTTTTGGTGATAATACGTACATATTATCCGCTATGAGCACATTTGCATACTTGCGAATGCAGTTAATACATTGAGTGCACTTGGATGTGACGAAGCGATAAGTACCGAGACGGATGCAATTCAGTTCCTTGTAATGTTATCGCATTAAGAAGGCGAAGACGGTTTAGACGAAAACACAAAATCGATTTTTGTTCAATTGAATTGTTTGCTTTCAAACATGGTGTACAAAAACTAAGGCAATACGTAAAGAAAAATTGCTTGCTGAACCGTAAATGTGTCATGATAACACAATAAGCAGTCTAGTTTTAGAAGACATCTTATTAAATTGGAGACGAGAAGACTTAATACTAAATAGTCAAAAAAGCAAAATAATCAAAGTTTTTCACCAGCGTTGTGCTATGTGCTCTACCGATTAAATTTGACCAAAACCTCATTTCATTGGTAGGAATATTTTATAATTTAAATCATTTTACTCCTATTTGAAACGTACAACTACGTTTTAGTATTGATATTTCATTTTTTGGACGGATTCTAGCACATTGCAAAAGTTAAAACCCTTATTTCAAAAATTTCAAAAGGCCAATTTGAAGTTTGACCATAAATGCATTTTACTCTCTCGATGAGTAATACACTAAATGCGTTTGAATGTAATTAACATTAAGTTTCCGAAAAAAATACAATTTGTTTTCAATAATTTTAAACTTGTTCCTGACCCACATTGGGCGCTGTTTATAGGTTCAGAAGAATCATAGCAACCATTCGTTTTTTGCACACTCGCATGCCTGCTGTAGGCGTGGTTTTATTTTTGTTTGGAGCTACATAGCATTTATACTAATCATCATCGATACTACAATCGGTGTCTGGTCCTGGGCTCCCTCAAGAAGTTACGGTCCCGATTGATGGGTCGAAACACAAAATGTATTCGAAGAGTACCTTTTTGGAGCACTATTTTGACTAACTATTCAAAACACTTTCATGTACTTTGGCAGAGTACCCACACTCAAACTGACTTCCCACTTCTCCTGCATCTCTGGTCGAGTTTGAACTAGTAGAAGCTAGCACATTGACGGTTTTTGGGCGTTTAGTTGAGAATGGGCTCCCAATATGATAAAAGCATCAAAAGCAAGCACATATCTACTGCGACTGTGAGCTCAGTACTACTTTCAACCAAATGTTATCTGAAATGGTTTTAAAAATGCATCGGTACAAACATGTCCACACAAGGGAATAACACATTTTATAATTTTGAACCTAAAGCCGCACTTATTTGGTACCTTCAATATTATCGAATCGAAACTATCTGCGTGACCTTTTGCAGGAGGATTTTGAATATTCAATTTTAACATTTACGGCTGATATTTTTTTTTATTCTACCAGTTTTCATTATTATTTTTTAGCGATAGGTTAACTACCTTATCGTTTTTGTATTTTTTTTTTTTATTTCTTCTGCTCATTTCAGTGATAATTAAAACGTTTACACCTTCATACCCTTCTTCGACTTTCGATCGATAGTTGCTGGTAAAAATCAAAAGGACCTTGTTGTTGCAGATTTGACAGTCAAATGGTATTTGTTGATGTTGTATGACGTCAAGATCTATAAGCCGACCCATTTCATGGATAAATGCGTCTCAATAATTTTCGCTTGACGATTGTATGCCCGACCTTAAATGATTTATGGAGCAGTCAGACACTTATTTTGACAAAGAGTTTTCGTAATAAATCGATGTCGATGTTGAGAGAGCAACGAAGTTACTTCGGAATACAACTTAATGCTACACGATAACTACACGCCTCAAACCAAAAGCTAATGGCACCATAACATAAAGGGACTTCTTTCGATTTACCAGCTTCCAGGCCCCTCGTTCAGCAGTCCAGCCTCATATAATAAATCTTGCGCCGAGAGGATTAACAGGTTCAACGAAATAATTCATAATCGTCTTTAATGCTCATTTTTATATGATTCTGTAATTCATCGCCTCCTTCGGACGAATGGTCGTCCGCACCTGTAAAAGGACGAGTAATACCACATGAAAGTAGTCTTAATCTTAAGTACCTACACGAAATTTCATGGGATGATGCTCATTTAGCAATCGCTGTCTCTAATGTGGACTTGCATCTAAGCATTGATATTTTAAGAGGCTTGCTACAGCTCAGTCGCCAGATCCACACCGATCTCTCAATGAAGCCATTATTTGCCCGCTTTGGGATGGTTACAAAACCAAACATAATTCGCTAGTAAGGTTTATGTGACACATATGTGTTCATCCCAGAACATTCATTTGTCTTGGCTAGTGTCAAACCCACTTCATGTTTGTTGGAAGACGTGCATGTTTGTTGAATTAGGTCGAAATCCGTGAGGTGGGACGCCGACGATACGTGCAAGGATGTCATCGAAAACCATGTAGTTGAATGCTGAACGTAGAGGATGGACACTTAAACCATATGTTGGTTCGGACGCAGCTTGCGACGACTACAGTTCGACTATCGTTCACGTATGCTCACCGAGTGCGAGTATGTATGTCGACGACGAGGACGAGTAAGCACGAGTATGTCGGTGAATAGGCTATTGTGAGAAATAATTTCAACCTACATTTCGCAGAGGAGAAAGCACAAAGATAATGTTCCTAGAAATGGTTAATGTTTTGAAGGAAGTTCCTGTTTGAAATTCCGATCAGGATGGTTTTGATGAGCGTAGTTTTTGTTGCAGGAAGCGATGTAGACGTTATTGACAGAAACGCACTGGATTGATGTATTGTCGAAAGGTCAACCGTGTGTAATTTTGAATGAATTCCCTTAAGCTATGATGTTGAGCTGTTTTTGTCCAAATGGAAGACTAGAATAAGTAGTTGTAGGCAAATATTTAAAATAATCTGTCATCCACGGCATCCCCATAAGGAGGCAACTGCCTCTTACATCTTTGACAGTCGCTTTCAAGTTTTAGCTTATTAGTGAAATTTTTTTCTAAAGGTTTGTCAATAACTATCATTTACGTCGGCATGTAAACAGTCGCAGAAGTTATAAACGAGCGGAAATATGTTGGCTGGCTAGTTATTGGTGTTACTATTTGTCCACAATCAATGTTTTATTATGCTGAAAGTTTCGGTACAATGTATAACTGGTCTATTATTTTATTACTGATAGTAGCTTTATTCTTGGTTTCTTATATATATATATATATATATATATATATATATATATATATATATATATATATATATATATATATATATATATATAGCTTATGTAATTAAAAAAAAGATAATTTACTAAAATAAAGATTCGATTGAAAGCACTGCTTCCGAATGCATATGCTAGCCTTCAGAATAGTTTAAAATCAAAGAGATTACCTAAGATATGAAAGCGTTATTTTCCTGTTCACAACGTAAACTTCAAACGAAATCAAGAATTTAACTATTTATCAGCTCTAAATAATCTTGTTCTGTAACTAAACAGCTTCCATTGTGATTCCAATAGGGGAAAAACGAGCTGATTTGGCTAACAATCGTTTTGAAAACTAGAATCATTTTCCTACACGAAACTTTCAGTATACTTTCCTTCAAGCCTATTCCAAATAGATGATAAAATTTGAAAGTACTTGAATGGAAGCATCAGCAATTATTCAATATGATATTGAGTTGAAATTGGAAGCCACCAGAATATCCTTAACTCATTGTTTGGATCTAGCTCTCAAATTTTGGCTAAATTTGTGAGCCACTTTTTGACTTAAACCAGACTGAATTTGAGCGTTTACTTGAAACTCTAGGTTTTTCATGTAACTATTCACCTCTTCAATTTACTCCTATCAAACAATCTAGATATGTTAGATCCTTTAGCTGGGAGAAGACAATACCGGCAAAGTAAAATCAGAAAAGTAAAGTAATGTTCCCTCTACAACCTCAGAAAGTCTTGGGGGTTCAAATTGCTGGAGCTAGGCTAGCAGCTAGGTTAAATTGAAATTCGGTTTGTGATCCTGTTTGCATTCGAACCATGAATAACCCAAGCATACAAGCTGGAATTTCCTGCCTTTTCTACTTATCAGGCTTCCGATAAATATCAAAAACTCAAAGAGGTCGTTTAATTATGGATTGGTTTGAATAGGGATACATCTGGAATGATGTGTAGATTTTTTTTTACCGTGTGTTTAAGGTGATCAAATAATTTATCTATGCTGAAGCTAAAACGAAGATATGTTTTATCTAAAATATGTTTTATTTTAGGAAATCGGAATATTAAAGAGAATAGAGGCTGAATAAATAATTGTATGACTTTGCAACGACAATTTTACGGCTCGTAAAGATCTGCGAATTCAATTGAATTTTTTCACTGCATTGAGAAAAGTCCTTAATACACATTAAATTGAAAAATTTTGTAGTTTTCGGTGTATTATACCAGTTTGACAAAAACTCATATAAATTGATTGTCGGAAATTATTCATCCGTATTGAAAAGTTTGAAACTATATTTCGCTTCTACCAGCACAACGGAGCAGTATCCCACCAAATAAACCTGAGAACAGGTAATCAACTTCCATCAATCATTGCTTAATACCAATGCATGTAGAAACGATCACGACTGGCAAACAAAAAGCGACTCATTAAGATATATCACATACACCCACAAATTATTGAGATACATCAGACAGTATGGTAATTAGTTAACCCTTTCAGTTTCATTGGGCACATTTGCCCCCCTCAATATATTGATAAGTTTTGCGGACTTTTCACACACCAACAGTGCTAATAATACGGTCCAGGCGGAACAATTCGCTGTTGAATTTTCACGGTGTACGTAATTGCTGTGTTTGAATATTTACAAAGTGCTAACGTCAGGTTTGTTATATTTGACTGATTGTGCTGTTTTATCCGACAAGTAAATTATTATTTTACAATTGATTAATTTTTCATCCAGAAGCTCAGATAAGTAAGACTATGAAATACTATTAGTTCAAAATTCTATGTTGTGGACGTCAATATATGAATGTTGCTTTGTTTTTGTATCTCGTCTCTTAATTTTCATAATTGTGCTTCTATTGATACAGTAGCACTTTCGTGAATAGCAAATTATCGACGGAAGATTGTAGAACATTCGATTTACATGATTGTCAGAAGACTTTACAAACAATTTTGGCTGACAACAGCTACAGAGTAAATGACCTACAGCAGGGCATATTAACTGCTCATATCAGACGACATCAAAGATGGAGATATGCGAAAGAGTTTTAGATATTTTGGTAAATAATTTACTAATATGTTAGATGAGACAAAATGGCTTCGTATGCAATCAACCAGGAGAGAACGAAAATACCCTTAGCGTATGCAAGATTATGCACTTATGTCACATGATCAAGGTGGGTATGGCAGTGCTAATATAATACGGAGGGCGAGATTCGAAGGAATACATCAGAAGAAAGTAAGTTTTCGCAATTTGATGAATTCATAAAAATAGATTAAAAATATGTGTACCATGTCATAAGCAATTTATGTTCTCTAAAAAACAGAAAATGTGGTTCTGAGCAAAATCATGAAAAATTACTTGTATCGCATGTTTTGAATGTTTCAACTGTTTTCACATGATTTTTATCTAATGAAATTTAAAGCAGTTAGGAAGGGTTAAACACAGCACTTCATAATAGTACTGGACTTCGCTTTTTGCAACGCGGCTTTCGTACGTGAACATTCCTGACGGCACTGACAGCGAGCACATAAATTTCGGGTTGAACAGGACGTGAAAATGAAATGGTCGTTTGGTAGGTCACAGCAGCTTGTATCCGCGAGACACTAATCGAAATTGGTACGAGAGCGAATCCGGAGAAATTTAAATCGGAGGTGTGAGATAGTACCGTCAATGAAGGTTGATGGTCGAACAATCAGGAAACGTGGACAGCTGGATATATCTTCTAAATGCTTAACCATGGTGATTGGTCACGTTTTTTGGTGGAACAAGGTGCTGACGACGTAGTCCATGGAAGTACTTTTGGCTAAGTGGCATCGAGCATTGATTCAAGAACGCCTAGCTCAAATAAGTTTATTGATGTTTAGGTGCATGTAGTGTGAGTGTGTGTTAAGGTGTATATTTTCACTTACAGATGTTAATATTGAAAAGCATTAGGTAGGTCTGAAAATGCTGAAGTGAATTGTACAGAATTAAGAACAATTTTGTTTAAGAAATTTTTTTTCTGATTCGATGGCAGTAATCTTAATCCAAAGTCACTTCCTTGAAGCAACCTGTTCAAAAATGCAAAACAAATCTCATAGCCAAATGTATATATATATATATATATATATATATATATATATATATATATATATATATATATATATATATATATATATATATATATTTATATATGTAGATCCCAATTTTGTCCTTGGAAGAGTGCTACAGTGTCATCAGTAAAGGCATATAACAACAATTTTCCGTTCTGAATTCCAGCAAATCATTAAAATAAAATTGGTCCCAGAACTATTCCCGGCGATACTCGAATAGAAAAACTAAAGACAGCACTGATATATTCTTCTATACGAATTGGTTATGCTCTGCCGGGTGGATACTATCCAAACAGATTAAATAAAATGCCTCTGTCAAATGCTCTCTTCAAATCAAGAAACACATCTTACACTCTTCAGGCTTTGGTCTAAATTAGAGGCAATTACTTTTGTCACCTTATGCATTGCGTTTCCTGCGCTACACGCATTTTCAAAGGGATATTGGTTGTTGGTCAAACGATTTTAACCATCTCAATATTTTTTTTGAAAACCTGCTTGAGAGCCTTTGTTATATATGATAGTAGAGACATGGATCGATAATTATTCTTATACTATGTTTTATCGTTGCCTTAATGCAGGGCTATGCTTGTAATTTTTGTTGATTGCCTGCCCTCTTCAATAAAGTTGCTTCGCCTTCTGTTTGCTGATAACATCAAGATATCAAGTGTGATTGACTTTTGAATAATTACAAACAATGCAAAAGAATCAATCAACATTAGAAAACTGGTGTATCTAAAATTATATGGTTCTAAATGTTATCAGATATCTATTACTCTTTTGTTCTTTTATTATCTCTCGGGCTGTCCTTTCGATGTGTTCGAAAATGGCAAGGATTTTGCCCTCGTCTTTAATAACAAACTTGATTTTGTACTCAGACCCTCAAAACTTTCTCATCATCTAGTCTTTTTGATCAGAGCTCCCAAGTTTCTATTCGAGAATCACATCGTTTTAGAAGATCCGGGACTGTTTTCAATGTCGCTTCTGCGCGTGTGAGTTTATATTTTTATTTATGACGTTTATCTGATCTAAAAATATTATGAAAAGAGTATTTGCATCGTTTTCCGTTACTAACTAAAGCTGTCTTGTTTAAATTTCCTGTTTAGTAAAATTATGTCCTAACTAATGAATTTTTCTTGAAAATAAATCTTTACGTTTATCTTTTTATCTTATAGTTAATTTAGTTTGGCATACTTACTTTATCAGGACTTGTAATATTTAGGACTTGTACTGTGGTATCAGATAAATGAGGTAGCTACTAAAAGAATTGATAGTCAAAATCTTATATTACCTTAAAATGATTCATAAATTTGTAATTTTTCCCATGAAAATAGTAAATCTGGTCGGAAAGCATAACGGTTGCTGATTGATCTAATCCGTATTGTGCTGAAAAAGTTGTATTCCCTGTACTATTAATCCTGAATTCTATGTCGGTTGTTAATGATTGTTAGTTTGATATTTATAACTTTAAGCTTGTGTATCGAAAACGCTGGCTGCTACCCAGGAAAGAAACCGAATATTGGTCTGCATTCACTCTTTAACAGTTAGGGTCTGGTCGGATTGGAAAAAAAAGTATCTATAGCTTGTTACTAGCTATAACTTTTCATTGCCGAATAAATCGATGAAATAAAAAAAAATCCGCTTTCAGACTATTCCAGCATAATGGATAGAAGTCAATAGAGGCCACATTAAATAATAGCAATTTCCATTCAAACACAAACATGATGGTGTAGAGCTTTAAAAATCTGGTAGCACGACTACTCTAGTTTCTCCATAAATCTAGCATTACTCATATTTTATGCGACTAAAAATTTAAGTTAGCGCTTTTTTGTAGTCATGGTATAATGCAGGTAATCATTTACTCATGATTCCACTTGGTGTAATTGTTTGTCTCGTATTTTGCATGAAAATTGTAAAATTATCATACACATGCATTAACGTATGAGGAATGAAGTCATAGCAGTCAGCGATTCATGCCATTCGGGACACAGCTTGTTTCTGCCACAAGTAGAGATGGATCGCTCAGGGGAGAGCCAATCAAAAAGAGCAACTCTTTTGAAAGAACTATGTGAGCCATCATTACGAACTGCCCTGCATACTTCGTACCTTCACCTTAGGTGCAAGAGCAATATTGCGGAGTACAGCACCGTGTGCAGTGCGAATAGAATGTGAATGATAAGTACTGTGTGAATGATGAGTACTGTGCAAAAGATAAGAAACACAAATGTACCCTTAAATTTTTGGGATACATTTTTGGACATATTAAATTGATCCAGGTTTCCCCAAATGTTATTTATCTTTAACTCTTTGGCGCCAGCGACCACTTAAGTGATATTTTAAGTATCCTTATAATTCTATACGTTTTGGAAATTTTACACTCTGTCTGCCTAAAATGAGATCGAGAAATTTTGACTAACTTTGAATTTCGATAAATTTTGACAAGATTATCAATTAATTAGAAAACTTAGAGGACATATTGACACTGTAAAGTTTTAGAGCCACGTAGGTATTCATGAAAGTGATGGGAGCCACTGCAGCTACGGCAAGCACTGAAAGTGTGAAAACCTTCAAATTATCGACCCTACCTGAAAAATTCTTGCTTTTCAGAAAAAAAGGGACTCATATATAAATTTTATGCTTTGTCTAAACAGCCAAAGTAAAACTTTTGAAATTCCACATCGGACAAGGACGGTTACCCTTCTCCAATTTACCTACGTTTTTAGCATCAGAAACCTGTTTACGGGAGCTCAACGATTGGGTATTGTGGCCACTTCAGTCCCCTTCGAAAAAATGTACGTGCTTACCGAAAAGGGGATCTCGCTTATCGTCAAAACGAACATCGCAAGTGTTGTTTTTACACTATAATTAATAAGATACAAAGATTTATTAAAACATCAAGAACTGTAGTTGAGTTTACACTTTTGCAAGCATGAAAAAAGATGCTTGAAATGGCTCTTTTGAATGGCTCTTAAGGATTAACTCTTTAAAAAGAGTGAATTTTACGGAGCTGGCTCACTTCAAAGACCCACTTTGAACATCGCCACAAGCAACTTTATTCATACATATACATATGTACATATTTTGCCATTGCTTTAGCTGCCAGGTCCATCAGTATTTCAATTTCATCAAATTTCAACAAGATTTTCTTTTCCTATAATCACAAAGTGAAATAAATACTGTGATCCCGTTACTATAGCAACCGTCACATATGCTTTTCTATTTTGCTGAAGCTAATACCTACTTGTACTAATATATGTGCATACTTGTACATATGTACGTACAAATTCATGCTAATTCTACTCGTATTATCCAGTTGGAAAAACAAACCGGCGAATATGTAGCTGGAAAAAACATAAGTTGTGGTTGACACAATGCAAGCCGACACTAAGTTCATGCAGCCAACGAACACTAATGTTATGCGTAGTGATGTGAAAAATGTTCACTCATAACTCAGAAAATATTAAAGAAAAAACCCGACAAGTAAAATCTCTGGTCATCGCTCCTCCGTATATAGCCCAGGCAGCAACACGCTACGTGGGAGACTTTGGAAGAGTGAATGCAAAGCAAAAACATCCCACCCGCGTGCCATCAAACATCTGGAATACAAATTCACGTGGAAAAACAATAAATCCCTTGGTACTTCCTTCTGAAAAAGATTATCTTTATGTGTTGTTCTGTATCCCCAAAATTCTTTGCTATGCGATACGGGTACTGGTGATATCTGGCGGCAGCGTAGCACTACAAAGGAATACAATAAATCCAGTGCGTACGATCAATCGAACGCGAGTATTCCTGACTCCGAAGATAGGTGCAGGCTATAAAGTTTTTTGTTTGTAATGGAGTATGATTTTCTGCGAACATTCACGAGGACGCTGTTCACAAATTATGCTTATGATTCGATTTCGTCGCCGTACGCACTGATACAGCTATTTAATCGCCTGACACAGACATATTCGCAGCGTGAAAGTATAGTTACATATCAAAGGTGTTTCGGATCTCCTATTTTCGAATCAAATCTGCGGAGAAGTTTGTTTTCCGAAATCCCCGATATGTGCGCCATGGATTCGTCGACCCATTCTATTTCACACTCGAGAAACGTAGACGACATTAAAATCCCACAGCATAGAAATGAGAAGTAATAGAGACCCTAACGAAAAGAAACGAGCACAGAAAGGACTCGTGTTCCGGTGGAAGAAGATATCAGCTTTACATCTCGCTCGAAATGTATGTAAACATTTTTTCGTGCCACCGAATCATGTGGTTTCATTTTACAATAAGCAAGGTATTTATGCAGCCGGAAATACCCAAGAGTATTTTCGAGAATAAGAACGGGATCTATTGGGGATTTTTATTTATATGGGTTTCTGTTATGGTTCCGAATCAGGCTGAAAGAGAATATCTTTCAAAATAATAGTGCTAATAAATATTTTGTAAGGCCCTGCAGTGGAAAATTATAAGGAGTTTTTGTTTCCGAAAATCCTTGCCTATAGATGGTTTAAGCGAACCAGCTAGTTGTTTTGTGGTTGAAGCAGCTTTTTCACAGTCATTTTATTTTCGATCCAAAACTGAGTATGAAGAGAACTTAATTAAATTACTTTCATTTATTCTTGATTGGTTTTATAGAGCAGCGAATGAAGGAGTCGCTTCAAATTTGAATTCCAGCATAGATTGAAGACTTAATCCTGAAATTGAATCTCATTATTTACCTCTGCCACCATGTCTACTCATTACTTAAATAATACTGATCCGATGAGCCCACCCCAACACTGTGTGCGCTGCCTTCGAGGCATTCATCAGTGCCATTTAATATTTACTCTAATCACACCATTCCTTTGAGCGGCGAGCTGTAGTTAGCCCGTTTCCAGGCGAATCGGATGCCATTGAGTTGATTATCGAAGCCCTGGCAGGGGAATGGTGAACTTGAACTTGCGAAGGTAAACAATACCAATGGGAAAGAAAGATTCCAGGACTCAACGCCGGCCATAATAAGCTGTGTCGTTTTGTGTTTCGTAAGAAGTGGTGAGAAATGGGTTGGAGATTCAGTTCATAATCCCCGGATTAAATTTAAAAAAAAACAGGATTTTTTTATTAAGCTTTTAGGAATGAAGAAAATTCACTGGAACAAGCTTAAGAAGTTTTGGCAGTTAAGTGGTTAGAGCAGCGACTGACTCCTGATTTAAGAGCAGACTAAGTATTTGTACGATTGACCGCACCATATTGCAGAAAAAGCAGTAGAATTCACCATTGCCCCCAAATTTTTAAATCATTCGCATAGAATACGCATGAGGGCGATCAACCACTAAGAAGATAATTGATTAAAAAGTTGAACAGATGAAAATTGATAAACAAGTTGAAGGCAAGAAAACCCGGAAGGGCAGACAACACAGGTTCGCTGCACTTTTAAGAAAGTCCTCCAGGAGACTTAGGGCTCACAGATGCCATAATGATTCAATTTGTATTCAATATATGTTCAATGATTTTAGAGAAGCAGGGAAGGGTGGAGATGGTGCAGCAATTTGAAGCAATATTACACTCACGAGATTATGTAGGGAAAATGCTCAACAGCTTCTTTGAAGAAAAAAATTTGATAACTAATATAAAATAAAATGAATAGGGGAACACATAAAAAAATGCAAAATTTTCTACAAAAACGTTAGGATAGCCCTTAGAGTCAGGAGAGCGATTCAAGAGAAAGATCAAGAGAGAACTTATAAGTTCAACTTATAGACGGTTAGTCGCAAGTGAGGGGAGCCACGGAGGGAAATCGAAAGAAAAATGCTTTATGTTACAAACAAAAAAATATTCACAATCATTTGTCTACAATTATTCCATCTGCAATTTTGAAAGTCATTTTAATTTCTCTAATGCATATAAACATATGAAACAAAGATAAAAGTATTTGAGACAATCACCAACACGCTAAAAATGAATTGTTCAGACTTTGATTGTGATTAAATTGTTCAATTTTATCTTTAAACCATTTTAATCTCGACAAACGATTTGTTTAATTTCTGACTGTACAGGTGTGTAATGTGTATTGAATGCATTGATATACATGAACAGACATACATATAACCAAATAATTAGTAGCTTCGAAATTGAATTTTACGTCAATCAAACACACCAGGCGACTGCTAATACGAAAAATAACGCGATTTGAATGAACAAAGGCCAAACAAACACTTCTCAACCGTTTTTAAGATTAACTCTTTCAGCAAACCATACACCCACATCCACATTCATATTAGTCTTGCATTTGTTTGTAAAACGTATATTTAGCGATGTAATCCATAATAATTGACTGTCAGCTGCGTACGTACATCTTTCGAATTCACATCTTCGAAACTAGTTTTCGCCTCCTGTACTGGCGCCGAACTAAACTACAGTGTCATCCATTTACGTTTTTATCTAATTCGACATTATTACAAATGATGACATTGGATTTATCTACCTCATGTTTGCACAGAATCTGCAGTGTTATCGCTTGTCTGTGTCGCAATGCTACCAAGTGAAACTCACTCAAATAAATAATTTTTTTTTGCCGTTCACTCTCTTGTTATGCAATATTTGCCCGCCTGGGACACAGGCAGACTAACTGGCTTTGGTAGATAATTCTTCATACGCAACAACACACTGTAGGTGCGATAATTCGTGCTCAAGTGGTGCTAGCTCCTCTGAAGCAGACACGCTATCTGGAGAACGATAATTATACGAAATGTGAATATGAAGAGGCAAGTGTGATTTCGATAAGATACACCACACAGTGTCAAATAATTTCCCGCCTATCATACTGTCTCATACATTCTGTCGAAACCAAAAGAATTTTTAGTCGAAGTTGATTAGTTGGATTTGACGGTTGGGATCTGACTGAGCTAACGGACTGCAGTAAGTGGCGTGACAATGGGGTCTTATGCAGGTGAAAGACTGTCGAAGGAATTCGAGCGGGAAGCAATGATACTGCGGAAAGAGTATACGGATCGACAGCATTTCGCTTCCGCATTCGAAGACATGAAGGAGCTCCGCGATGCTGATGAAGTAATGAGGCCGAATCCAATAGTAGTTTTTTGCTAATCGCAACATTTTCACAATCTTCTAGTTTTGTGACGTGACAATAAAAGTGGAGAACCGAGAAATCAAGGCGCACCGACTCCTGCTTGCGGCGAGTAGTCCATATTTCAAGAATTTACTGAAAGGTCATCATCTTTGTAATTTATTCGCCCAGGAGGTAATTAGATTTCAATTGCAGATAGTTCGTCGATAGCTGTCAGCAAGACAGTGGAGCTTGCAGACCAGCGGTATGAACCAGTCCGGACCATTGTTGATTACATTTACTCTGGCCAAATCGAAGTTAGCCTGGAAACGGTTGAAGACCTTCTCCAAGCAGCCAACTTCCTTCAAATCGACCGCGTCCAGACAATATGCTCGCACTTCCTCAAATCAGCTCTGACCAAAGAAAGTTCGTTGATCATTTGGAATATAGCAGGTAAAATTCGAATGCCAAGGGTATGCACATATTAGCTAGCGGTGGTAAATTTTCTTCTTGGCAGGTAATATTGGATTGGAAGATATCCAGTGTGAGGCAAAGAAACAATCAATGGGCTCCATAGATCTTTTGCTTAACTCTGGAACTTTCCTGAATCTTCCCCAAAACAAGGTAAGCTCACCAGTGTGCTTTGTAGTGAATGTGAATTAATGTGAATTGATAACAGGTCGAGGTTTTACTCAAGGAATCGTCAGAACTAAGCCGGGCTGACAAAACATATCGCGCCATAGTTGCGTGGGTGAAGCACGACTTGGAGAAACGAAAAAAATGTCTCGGAAAATTATTGCAGTTTGTGTCCCCGCAAAAGATATCCCGTGAATTTTTACGCACAACAGTTATCAAAGAACCACTTCTTACCGACGATCTCGATTGCATGGTGTGGATGCATCAAATCTTCATTTCAGTCTTCGACATACCCAATACCGAACTGAGTCCAGAAGAACAGGAAATAATTAACCAGAGCAATGGTCACATTTACATTTGTAGTGTGAGGGGCAAATTCTCGACGTTTTGTAGATTCGACACCGTTAGCTCGGAAGTGACAGATCTTACAACTCGATCGAAGGTTCGCTATAGCTACCCGGTAGTTTATAAAGATTCAATCTTATTTACCGGAGGACTTGTGAAAACAGGATGCAGCAGTCAGTGTGATCGATTCAACCTGAAGGAAGAGTCTTGGGACGTATTGCCCTTAGAATGTGATCGATACTATCATGCCGCTTGCGTGGAAAAAGATCAACTGTATATAGTCGGAGGCTGCAAGGACCACGAAAATCTAGAATCTGTGAGAATATATGATTTGGAAACTGGTACTTGGAGCAAGGCACCCGACATGATTGTGGCCAGAAAATTCTTCGGAATAATCAGGCATAGTATGAGAATTTCCCTGGACCTGACTTCTTTCGGCACTCAAAATTGTTTTTCTTCTTTCAGATGGCAGCATCTATGCCGTGGGAGGCGTTACAGATAGAGCAGATGAGTCGTCAACGGTTGAAAGATACGATCCACGCGAAGGAGTTTGGAACTTTATTTCGCCTCTGAAACGGATCAGTGGTGCTTGTTCTGCTGCAGTTGCAGCAAATCAAATATATTGCACAGGATTCCGGTCTGGAATAGTGGAGAGGTTCGAACCCAAGTTGCACCAATGGACCAATGCTCATGACGCACTAAGGTGATGAATAAATTTAGGTTTGTTATGCTGCATCTGCTGAATGAACATTTTGATTTCCAGTTTGCCCGGCTGCTTGGTCTCAACCAAAGGCGAGTTGTACAGAGTTTCCATTGAAGGTGTGCAACGCTACGAACCGTACAATACTTTTTGGCGGAACATTTTGGATGTTAATAGTTTTTCGACAGAAATCGTAGCAGTTGCAGATTAAATATGAGTATGCTAGCTAGCATACCTTGGAATGCGAATATTTTTTTGTTGAATTACATTAAGTACTGTGTATTACCTGCAATAAATTTTATATCATACAATCAATCCCACGTTTTCTGACTCTCATCAATTTGTACACTTATGCGACCACGTATTTTTGCTAAAAAAACCTTGATTCGAAGCATGACAATCGCCTGCCTCTTAGTTTATAATCAATGGTACTCGGCAATTGTTCATGTCCGAATCATTTAAAATTTCCATTTTTATAGCCCAATCTAGTCAATGCGAGTTGAATTTTTGGTAAACTCAAGCATCGTTTACTATATAGTATAGTTTGTAGAGCACCCAATTTTATTAACTAACCATAATTTGCATTTCACAATAACGAAGCGCCTATGCGGGGAAAATTAACCAAAATGCGGCATTTGGCGTGTGTACTAGTATGTATGTACAATAAGCCTGTATGTCTATAACATTTTTTTCCAAAACTGTGCGCTTTGTATTCAGAAATGAAAGAGTTTTGAAAAGCGTATGGCTTTATCTTTATTTCATATATTTATTGTACTGGTTATCAGCTCGGCATTGAAATTATATCAGTATCTTCTTCCTATCTTCAACTGTTTGTGCAGGCATCCGCAATAATGAAACACTTTAATTACTATTACTGCGTTCAACAATTTAGTCAGTTTAAAATTAAATAGTAATACAAATATCATATACTCGCTCGTATATGGTATTTGTTCTGGCTCTGATGTACATATATATACTTTTTTAACATAATCAGCTAGTATACATGCTTACATCTCACCCCCAAGCGTCATCCACACTGTCTCATACGATTTTACGACTGCCTAGGTATGTTCGACGAAGCCAAGTGGGAGCTGTCTCTGGGATCTCCTTAGTTTTTCGCAATGTTCGAGCCAAAGATTACAGGCCGTTTGTGAGTCCGTCCATGTACGACCTCGGATCGTTCGAAAATCACATACGGAGTCAGTAACGATGAAAAAGAAAATACTTGCATAAAACAGTCCATAAATCATATGTGGGCTGCAGCTCCATAAATATCGTTCACTTGACGGTAAATCATCAATAATAATGCACCGCACTCTTCGTTATGATAATCAGAGCATTTTCCTATTAACGGTCTTCTCACTAGTCCTTCGAAGATATAGGGATTCATAGTGCACTTAAATATATTCACTACGAACGTTCCTGGTCGTTTTCACACCCATTCAATAGGGTCGGGCGCATCGCTTTTACTTCCAGTTAACTTGGTACTTACTTTTACTGTTTATTGCACTAGCTTAATGGGTATGCATCTAATGTTTTGTGAAGACATTTCAAACACAAAATGCGTTCTAAATGCTCTCGGTTTTAATTGAGTTTAAACAGCTTGGCTTTCAACTTTGCAAATATCGAGGCTAGATTGGAAGCCACGACAACTTACCAGTCTTTATTACCAGCCTGAATCGTTAGACATTAAGGACTTAGTCGATAAGAGGCGGTGAATTCGTACAGTATAGTTTATAATTTTGGAGAAATGTGCTCTCATTGTCCAAATGGGTTGACTTCCGTTTTAAATTTCGAAGAACCTAACCATAAAATGGCTTTCATTAGACTGAATGTATCATTCATTAAATATTCGCTCGAAAATTATATGGTAATATCAAATTATCAAAATTGATGACATTGCCATGGCATGGTCATATCTGGCAGAAGTAAAGCAAAGATTCAAAAGTGTCGATGTTGTTGCAACACATGGAATAACATAACTAGCTGAAGAACCATGCAGAGCCTAGCTATTATAAGATCAACCGGATTCATATGTTTTATCCTTTTTCCGAGCAGAAGAGACATTTGCATGAGCTACATTAATATAGTCCCTTTAAAACTGACACTGGATCAATTGCACCGATGAGCATTTCAATATTGTTTCTACGACTTTCAGGGATTTCAAGAGAAAAATCGTTACTTATATCAGAAGTAAAAATACATATTTAATACAACTCTAGCGCAAAAGTACCGTTAGGAAAACCGATTTTGAACAAAAAGTAAAGACCATATGCAGATTCGCCAAAATTTCTGGCAATTTTGCCATTGAAGAATATCATTGCTTGCTAACAACTCTCTTGTTTCATAAATATATTATGGGGTGTAGCACAGTGTTATTACATCCGTATTTAGCAGACCGAATTCGGGTTATCCCTTCGATTCTGGCTGCAACAATTGACGCAGCTAATATCATGGTATATCAGTAAACGAGTAGTCGGAAAAATTATTTTTCGTACAGTCTTCTCAATAAAAACGTGAGCTAATCTGTGACTAGATTAATTTGATTAATTATTTTGTTCATCACATATGTACCCTATACAAAGCTAAAAGTAAACTTAATGCTGGGTAGCAAATCATATTCCACCCCACTCAATTTGTATGTATTACATAATTCAATGCCCATCTAATTACAAACCGAAAACCACCCAAGACAAGGGTTCGACAACTTTTCAGCACATTTATGACTTGTTTATAAAGTCCTTATTAGATCCTTTTCACTCAAACTTACTTGACCAGACTCATCTCTCCGAACGACGAGCCTCTTCGGCAACTAATATCACCCACGGCTGCAAAGTCTTTCGGAAACATAGAAACAGATTGGCGAATATATTCATCGAGAGCTATCACAATTTCTACTTCTTCTGTTTCTTTTTTCAATTTCGGGACCGACCACGAAAAGGCTGTTTATCATCTTTTACGAAAGGTAGAAATATATTTGACAGGTTTCGGCTATCGGGTACATGCCTTAAATTGGCTTGCAGTGTGACATGCACAAAACGAGGTGAAAGTTGGAGTGGCGCTTTGATTGGAATGACTTTCATTGGCTACAGTTATTTTTGGTATGAAATCGACAGTTTCTTCATAGTTACTAATCCTAATGCAAGGACAGACTGACTTGCTGCAGGGCAATTGATTTGAATGCTGATTTTTATAAATGGTGCGAGAATCCGAAAATTCAGTATTAAATTCTAGCGATCCGTCCAGTTAACGACATTGTCATATCATTGTGATTCATCTCCTTTCGCAAAAAAAAACATCTTCTGCACTAACACAGAAATAAAACTGAAAAACCACTCTTCATTAATTATCATTGTCCACAGATGCTATCTATGTTTTAATACTCAAGTGTCAGATGGAGATACCGCTCGTTTATCTTGTCACCAGACTTGGTAGCGGTGTCATTCAATTGTAAACTAAAAGCCCGTGCAAATTACCGCCCGCTCTAAATTTAAATTTAAACTAAGTCCAAATGATGATCATTATCAGATAGTGCCCGTCGCAGACCGGGCTGTCAGAACATAAAATGTCGCTTTTACTGCTGTCACTATTGGTATTGTGTCAACAAATTCGTGGTCCTGTTGTCGCATCCTTTTCGCTACTAATGCCAAAAGGTGTAATTTCTGTGAAATACTGTTTCCCAAACGTTTTTACGCTTCGCGGAAATGCGCTTTGTCTTGAGCAAAGAGCAAGAGCACCGAATGAGCGAAATCCAACCCTTGGCCTAGCTTAGCAAACAGAGCTCTAAACAAAACCGCGAAGAGTTTAACGCATTTCGCAAATGTTAATTAAAAAATAATTAAGTTAATTAAAGCTGCCTGGTTTTATGAGCATGTTAACAGAACACTGCTTTTCGCATCATGCTGAGGTCGCTTTTCTGTTGTTGGCTCACTTCTCGCCCTCACTCTCTCGCTGGTCCTGCTATCATTACTTTCTGGACGAAGACAGTGTCATTAAATTACTCTACAAGTACTTTTGCTACATCACGCCGCTCGAGTTAGTTCATGGCCTTTTCCAAACTCTTTCCGACAACTTAGACTCGCAGCAACCTGACCCGCCAAATCATGCTAATTTCGTCTATCATTTTTGCTCAGTCACGAGCTGTTTTCAGGTAGATCTGCATGCATATAGAAAAAAGCCCAAGAACAAATTCTGCACCACATTTGAGACTATGACTGCAAACGTTTGAAGACACATAATCATGAACGTACTTACCATGTTTCATCTAATAATTTGCCAGGTACACAAATGCAATAAACCGACCTATTTTGTAGCACATCGTAATTTGAAATTCGTGAGACCGTTGTAATGTTCTGTCACAAGTATTTCCACTCATAGTCTCCCGTCGATTTTCTGGAGAGGGAAATCGTTGAAAATTAGTCCGGCATGTTTTTTTCATTGTCTGAACCATCTACCATCCAAGCTACGCTTAGATTCTATTTACATGCTTGCTTTTGCTAGATGACACTTCGCATTCGCAGTATATTACTGGAACGAGACGGAAAATCTCATTATATTCGTAAAAATATTGGATTTCTACGTGAGTAATACACACGGTCTTCGTTGTTTCTTCGATTTTATAGCCTTGTAGTGCATGTGTGTAACGATCGAGCGAACATACTACTAACTACGCTCCAGGGCAGCAGCCCCAACTCGCTCACCGTTCAGGACATAGTGTACAAGGATGTAGGATGCAAAGAGTTTTCTAAACACTCGAACTATGTATTCTACTTGTTGTATGCGCCTAATTAAACTTCCTTGCTCTTGTCACGAGCGACTACTTAAGTCCTAGAACTTGTGTCGAATGTAAGAGGAGGTGAGGTGGGCTGGTAGCAGACGAGGCCAGAGTCTGTGTAGGAATCCATAGAAAAGCTGCCAAAGTGCCAGCTTTTTGAGTTGCTTTTTTCCTCACTTTTTCACTTTAGTAGGCAACAAAGGATGAAGTGAACATAATGCGAAATCGAGGAACATGCATTTTCATTTATAAGTACACACTTTCAATACAATGGATGTCAACGGCCTTTGGCTCTGCCCGTCACCACGGTGTAGCCATGCTCTGCCAACAAAGTCATTGCTACTGGTAGTCAGTGTTCGTTTCTGAGATGGGAGTGATTGAGTGAATAGACGGGGAAGAAAAATTTCTTACATAGTCATGCAGAAAGCAGAGTCCTTTCATATTTCGGATATTTGAAGTTTCCTTTAGGATGTTGTGTTGAGTTTGTTGAGTTCGAAGCGAAGTTTTCGGACAATGCTTGACTTACCAGGCTTATCCCTGCATTGTCGAACGTCCCGTGCTGTACAAACTGATATGCTCTATAGGTTGACATTGACAAGCAGAGGTATTCAAAACCCGTGTGTCAGGTTCCATTTATGTAACATAAAATCAGATGTAGTCATAACTTTTTTATTGTCATGTGTATATTATGTATGCCAATAAAATATTTAGAATTTCATTGTTTCTAGTAAACTGGAACTCAAAATGTTGCCGGTGTAAAATTTCGTAGCAACAAATGTGAAGAGCAAATAACAATCGCAACTGCCGATGTAGGGGAATGGGATTACAGTAGCGAACAGCTTGAAAAATTAAGTGTTAAGGTTAAGCCAATGATAAAAATATGTGCTATCCACAGTGCAAATCGTAGTGTATATCAGCAACCAAAAAGTTAAAGAAGGTCAGTAACTCAGTACTAGAATTGCAGTCGATTCACCTGTTTACTTCCACCAATTAAACTTTCTTTCCTCGCTTAATGAATTAAAACTGTTCATACGCACGTGATTTCGCTCATTTTAGTAGCTAGATTTACCTTCGAACTTATCAAAGTACTGACAGGACGCATAGGGAGATATTACTGACTAGTACCAATGCCCACTGTCCACAGATTGAGCCATTTCCTATATTATTGAGTGCCAGATGATTTTATGATGATTGACTGAGTGTATGATGATATTAATTGACTCTTCATCGTCTTTGACATTTTCAGTCGTCAATTAATTTTCTTGTGCTAATTAGAATAGAATAACACGTAAATTTACATCCTACACATTCAACGTGATCCTATTTAAGTTCATTGTGCGAAAATTTACTTTGTTGGAAAATGAATCGGTCAAAAGGTTTATAAGTGGTATGTTGAAAAAGAATCCAAGTTTTATTAATCAAATCATACTTTGTTCAAATAAAATTATCGAACACTTATTCTTTTCAAAGTAATTTCCTTTAGCTGCCCCATACTTTCCTCAATGTTTCTGCCGCGGCCGGAAGTATGGCCAAAAAAGCTCTTTTGATATGATGAGGAGCTTATTTGCCGGGAACTTAGTTTCTGAGTCACAAAACCAAGGCTCATCCTCAGTGATCAGCCGGTTCGAAAAATTAACATCACAGATGACAATCAGCAACAGTTTTATTTGATCGAGTAGTTTCCTATAAACTGCTAGTAGCTTTGACACAAAACTCGCTAAGATCTTTTTTCGAACTAAACATCATCCTGGCTCGATGATTTTGAACGACCAGAGTCAAGTATCGACTCTGGTCAATGGTCATTCAGAATCTGAAAACCTTATTGATAGATGCTCAAAACCAGAACCTGCATCACTCTGCACACATGCGCGGCTTTCTTCGTTGCGACTGTACAGCTCTTTAATATGTATGGTGTCCATTGCTTTAATCCCAAACACGCGTTATATTTTAAAGATTCTTTCAATTTGTAACTCACCAAGCTTACCACAAAATTCGATGCAATAACGTTGTTCGCTCCCACAAACACTCTCTATTTTGTATTCGCCTTATCAATAACAATTATAGTCGGCCACTACTTGAACATACATAGAAGTAAGTGCTTACGATGATTTCATAACGAATACATGCAATTTGGATGCATACTTTAAAAGATCTGTATTATGAGATTAAAATAGGAGTTTGCTGTCAAGCGTGACGCCAATGTCCATAAAACAGGTAGGAGAAGAAAGAAGATTAGTATCAAGGGAACAACTGAAAATGGTCGGATTAATTTCATGGGAAAAGAGTAATGAATGACATTTTTGTGTCATAAAAGATTGAATCGAAGCAGTTCGTAATTTGTTTTTTCTTCATAAATTGAAAACAGGGGAGCACACGATTAACCTACGACAGGACGAGCAGATGAGCTGAAGTGCATTCCTAAGAAGGACTAGTTTTGGAATTAAGTGAATAGGATATACACGGTCTATAGTGGTCACAACAAGAATAATTGAAGGGGAAAAAACCAAGACGACTCGATTTATAAGTTAGAAGGCTGTGATCTGCATAATCAACCGCTTTGGAGAAGCCTATAAAAATAGCCTTTACTTCATATGAGTTGTGTTTTTTGCGCCTCTACCAAGCTTAGGTAAGAATAGTGCCATTTAAAATAACAACAAAACCTAATCCTGCGATCTGACTGGTTTAGCTACTCTGTGCGGTATAATAGTTTCAGTGAAAGCTGATGATCTCACGATAGAATGTGAATGTAAACTAAACTATTGGGCAACAGCCAATGACATTCCATAAACTAACAAATGAAACCTTATAATTTAGAAGCAGAGAGCAACTCGGAGCTCAGCTACCATGACAAGTTAGATCTGAATCTGATGTGTTAGATCTGATGTGCTGCTGCCTCTTGACTTTTTATTTTATTTTATTACTACGGTTATGACTTCTACTCATGAAATACTCACTAGTGATCACATTGAAAATCGAAAGACTGCCTTAATGCTGAAAATACCAAAACTGCCTCGAATAGTGCACAAGTTAGGATTAATTGCATGGCTAGATCCTAGTAATCTTATCGATGCTGCTGCAATTCTCGTGTCAATCGCATGGGTGTTAATGCAGAAGGATAATCAAAGATAACATTACAAGCATTACTCACCTCAAAAAACCTGACAACGAATCACTCGCGTTTATTTCAAAATTTTAAATTGTGGTAGCACTTGCCTATGCTCATCAATCGAATAGATTGATAGCTACCACTCGCCATCATCCATCGAATACAACAAACAAATCTATTGATTTATGCAAAGTACTTTTATTCCAAAGAAAACACATCATAAGTCAAATGTCTTTGTGATTCTCTGTTCGTATTTACTTTGAGCCCTTCTCTGGCTGAAACGCGACCCGATGCGACAAGACTTTCGTATAACGCAGAAGGTTAACCAAAAACCACTTCCTAATGACTGCGATGTGGTATGGTATGTATGATTTAGCTGTATCGATAGTGGCTTACGCTAAAAGTTTCTCCAGTTCTTTCAAACTTATCTCAGCAATAATGATGCATAATTTAGCATCCGCTGATGTCATTCACCTGGAACCAGTGCGAAGTTGGGCTTTTTTTCAAAGCACTCTCTTGAATTTCTGCCTGTATTGCCGAAACGTGTTTTATTATGAAAAATCCTAGGGTATAGAGATAGGACGAGCAGATAGAGAGCGAGCAAGCGAGCGCAAGCGTTTGCTGTCAGAATGAATTGTGTGACTTTATTTAACAACGTTCTAAAAATAATGAGATAGGAAATTATACATGAAATAATTACACTTTCTAGGGTGTCAAGTGCGTTCTAGTTTGCCTCCATCACATCCCTTCCTGGATTTTTCGTTGTCGTCCCATCTTCAAACTCATCTACATCGTACCGTATGACAGATACATCTCTGCTTGGAGCCAGGGTTGAGAAAACAAATTCCTATCCAAATTACAGAGTGTTGGAATGCTGGAATACAAAATTACTTACCGCCCATATATGGAATACAGGACTGAAGCAACTCAAACGAATGGAGCGTCTTTCCACTACTTTCTTTACAGTGTACAGAGTACAAGTTACAACGATGCTGATGAAATGTCCTTCAGAATGTTTCTTCTGGTGCTTAGATAGAGCGTTGTCTTTGTAAAGTACGTGGCACTGTAGTCGGAGTAGAAAAAACGCACAATTTGACATGGTAGACGACAAGGAACTTAAGTTGATTTTACATGAACATGATTGCGACATAACAATCGCACTGAAATGGAAGTCAGGACATCAGTCCTTCTCATTTAAATATGTGTAAATTATGGTTTTGCTCACAATTAAACGTTAATGTCAATTATATTAGGGTATATTGTGTAGATATGTTTTTAGTTTCATGAATTTCTTGATTAAACAGGCTTTACGTTCTTCGCGTTAGTGAAGTGCTCTTCAAGGTACACTTTAAGAATACAAACAGCAAGCAGGGACATATTATGAAAGTTTCAGCTGGGCTTGTACTTCATTACTTCCATTAGAAAGAGTTCATCGCCTTATATATTTAGTAAACGATATAGCTTTTTATTAAACTGCATAGATGGATATACATATATACTGGTATTATTGAATGAGTTCAATTACGGAGTTTAGAGAAATTTTTGCTCCATTTCGTGGGAAATTCAAATGAAATGGCTACTCTAACATCTAGCTGCCTACCGTAAATAAACATGGCCAAACAAAAAAGGAAGGAACTAGAAAGCTCGAAGGTTATACATTTATAACATAGGAAACGCAATATGTTTCTCCCTTAAACAATAATTGTTGTTGAATACTGATTCAATGTGAAATTTCCGAAGGTACAGAAAGGAATTGAAAGATAATTCACGACAAATTCGCTAGTCATCTTTGAATTGAAAGCACTTTTCTTGGGTGATGTTTTCCATTGGTCTTTAATTCAACGAGTATCTTTTTTTAGCCATGCGTGTGAGTCACTAGCAAGGAATATTACTTTTAGTTTACTCGCTAAAAGCAAATGTATCCTGTTTTTGAATCAATGCGTAGAATATTGTGGTCTTATTCAACGTTCCACGGTTTTGCGATTTTGTTCGAAGTCCTGTCTCAAGCTTTACAAGTTCAGCTGCAAAATTCACTTTCAACGGTAGTAAATTTTATTTTGGGTTGAATTTTCACTAAAAGTAACATTCGATACAATGATCTTATATTCACTAATGTAAATATAGAATCAACAAAACATACAAAGTCTTCTCATGCTTAAAGACTTTTAGTATTTCACCGATCAGAAAATCAGTCGATTTCGTTTGATATTGTTGAAACATTGATCTCGGATTCTTTTTTTGTGGAATTATTTTGAGTTAAGCTTAATATTATTTTGCATTTACATAACAGCATAAGGAAAGAAATAATTCAGAATAGCCGGTTTTGGTGTCCTAGTAATTTGTGACTCGTTCTCAAAGAGCATGCGGATTTTCAGACATACTTATGTTTCTTATTTGTAGAAGATCTAATCTCTTCTTCATCTTTTTTGGTAAAAGCTAATAAATTTGCTCGTACAAAGGTTTTGTTTGGTCTTAACGTGTAGTTTCTCGAACAATTCATTTACTCTTCTCATTTCACACCAACAATTTTATAGAATTTTCATTATGTCTAATACTAAGCATTTTGATTGTCTGTTGATTTTAGAGACAAAACATTTTCCTCGAGCACATAGGCCCAGTTGCTCGCTAATGTCACTTTTTCTCAACTATTGTGTGGTCCATTTACTTCGTATTAGCATTCTTGAAACTCTCAAGAGCTATTGATTTTGTATTCACATTATTACCTGAAGCAATTCCGCAGTGACTTCGGTGACTTTTCGAATATTCTGTGCACTCTTTCGAAATTTGATTTTGCTATTCTTTGAAAACCGGTAGGTCTTGTTGTTCGAGTTGAGTTCACTTGGTTTCCGTTTCTTGCCTTCGTCCCTATGGGAAATCAGGAAAATTGCAAAAGAAGAAGAAGAAGTAGTTTGCATAACGATTTCTCGCCCCATATAATTCATTTGTGTGTGTGCACTTGACGAGGTGAAAAATTTCGAAAGTTAAATCAGATTTGTGGCGAAGCGATTTTTAATATCAGGAATGTTCGTTCAGAGCCATAGACACCAACGCCCCCAAAGCGACCACCATTACCAATCTATATCTTAGTCATATCAGTCGCGCGCTGCCCGTGGAACGAAGTTAAATTTTCACTTAAGCATTCTTGCGGTGAAAGTTGTCTGAAGTAAAATTGATTAAAAAGTTATCCGGTCACGGCTGTCGGTTAAAAGGAAGGAGATACCTAAGTGAGAAGTGAGAAGGATCTGTGCGTGAATAATTTTTTCAAGTCTCGACAAGAGTTCTTGCATTCAAATAATGATTAGTCGTCTGCAATTTTACCTTGGAGCTATGCAAAACGATGAAGGAAAATATAACACCAAGAAATATTTTGCCAAATGCCACTTGATAAAAATATGCAGTGATTGGAATAATGGTGGCATAGAAATTCATCACGAGCTAAAGACGTGGGTCTTAAGCGAAACATTTGAGTTTGGTCTGAGTAAACTCAGATCACATAGACTTGGCAATTTTGTATCACCATAGCACTAGCCAATCTCATGTTTATAGTTCTTCCAAAAACACATACAGAATAAACAATTGTCATATTGATTTATTATTACATATATCTCACGTTTAGATCATATTATCCAAAAAAAATATTAGAAAACTTTGGGATACAATATCGGCACATAAATAAGAGCCCCTAGCGCCTCAGAACCGCTAGAAACAATCATGTTCGAAGAACAGTAGGGGATTTGTGCAGATTTTGAATTTATATTCTGCCACTTGCTACTTATGACCACTACCACTAGCTACTAAGCTACTACTAAGTAAGAATAGACCCTAAGGCAATTTAATTTCGATGATTTCATCGAAAGTTACAGCGATAGAAAAATTCTTAAGTCTGCCATCCGAAAAATGTCCAGACCTTAGAATATTTAAACATTGTTTACTTATTTTCATTGCAAATGTTTGCGATGTGAATACTTAATGTAAACATTTATTGGTACGAAAATTTAAAAAAAACGCCTCATGCTGGCAACCCTTTGTTAGTACCGAAGCCAAAAATATGTCACATCTGCTTCAGGTTGAAGTCAACCTACTTGGCGGATTTCGTATTGATCCGATGACTTTATTGGAAGTTATAGGGATACAAAGAAATTTAGGGCTACCACTCGCAAAAGTTTTCAAATTTTCTCGATCTTAATATTTGTTGTTCATTTTCACTATAAGATCACTACGATTTGAAATTTTTTGATAAAATCGCTTAAGGTGCAGCTGTGTGCTGAAACTAAAAACTTAACTTTAATCTAATTCAGTTTTAGAATGAACCACAGTTTTATCATACAGCTGCTGCAATAGAAAGCTAAAGCTGAAAGCTCTAGCTAAAACTGAAACTTCTTACAAACTGAGCTTTTAGATACTAAAAGTGAGGAGTGAATATGTTCATTATTTTCAGTTTTAGTTTTGGCGTTTCAGAATGTTTGTTGATATTCTTTAAATCTGATTTGAAATATTCTTTAAACCTGATATGGTTATCAATCAAGTGACAGTTGATCAGCAATTCTTGCCCTCCTTCGTTTTGCCTGCTAGTGAAGAAAGGTGCTATTGCTGTACGTCATTTTACTTCATTCATATTTTTTTCGAGTTCCACAATATCACATATCATATAGAATAACACAATGTCCAACACACACTTTCTTCGTCGATTATTTTGCCGACACGTGTTCATTTTACAATCGCGAACACACAAGAAAAGATTTTGATACTGACTTAACAGGTTTTGTGTCTGTCATATACGACTTAGATTAAGCAACCAGTAGCAGCATTTCCTTGCTAAACTAAACCGAAAATAACGTCATTAAGCTTTGCTAGCCTTAAAACCGAAATAAGTTTTAGTTCAAGTTTTAAGTTTCAGCTCCCAGTCGCAGCGTACCTTTACTAAAGATATGCCAAAATATACAAAAATAACCATATCTGGCAAAACATTGTTTTTCAAATTAGATTTCTATTGAATATTGCCAACATAAGTTTAATTTGCCATATGAATTTCGCTTTGATTCCATGACTGCACTGGAAGGTAAAGGGCAAAGAGCTTTATTTTCCTGAGCGAATGTTCAAAATTTAAAACACCAAAATTACCATAAATGGCAGCTTCAACCTAATTGTTCAACCAAATTTCTATCAAATGTGGCTTAGAGTAAGATTCAGCTACTGTGTGAATTTCGTCAAAATCTGGTGACTGAATCAGAATTTATAGGGCCAAAAGCAGTTATTATTTTAAGTGGTTTTTCAAGATTGCACCCCTGGCACAGAATTGCCCACATTTCGAAATTGCTTCTATCAGACCTGGTCCTACTTAAGACCAATACATTCTGTAAATTTGAACTGTATTTGATTATCGGACCGTGAGCTCCCGAGAACAGAAGTTTTTGATGCTAAAAATATAGGTTAATTGAAGAAGGGACACCGTTCTTGTTAGATATGGAATTTAAAAAGTTTTACTCTGACTGTGTAAACAAAGCATAAGATTTGAATAAGAACTTGTTTTTTTCTTAAAAGTAAAAATTTAAAAATTTTCCGATCTTATTTTAGGCACGTAGCGCATACACAGGGTTAATAATTTTCAAAACCCTATCAACTTTTTATTAAAAACACGTAGAAATGAGTCATAGATATAGCTTTTTTTAAAAACTATTTTTTGATAGAATAATAGGCATATTTGAAATATCACTAAAATGGCCGCCGGTGCTGAAGGGTTAAACATTCGCGTTTTGGCTCTTGTGGTGGAAGATTGTAGCCGGAGAACTGCTGAGTGATCTGCTTTTCTCCGAAGGACGGTCTTTCTCTGGAATTGACAAAATGTGAATCAACGTGTCTTAAATTGCGTGTTCAAGTTCGTCGCGTTATTTGGGACGTTTTTGTGTTATATGTTCGTAATTAGCTTATGAAACTGTTAAATTTAAAAACAATCGTGTAATCTATATCGAAATAATAAATCGAATTAAAAACTGAGTGTTTAAAAAAGTTGCAAATTAACAAAGTGAAATAAAACCACGTGTTTAAAAAAATCGAACCCGATGGCCAGTGCCGATAGGACAAGGCCAACCCCCCTGGTTCATGAAATATTGAACCATTTAGCGAAAAAAAATAAAGGGTTAAACACAATTTACATTTGGTGAGACCTGGACTATTCTGTAAATTTTAGCTTAATCTGATGGCGCATTCCCAAGAAATAGTCTGAATTTATATATATATATATATATATATATATATATATATATATATATATATATATATATATATTGGAACATTAGCAAAAAAATTATGAAGCGATACTTACGAAATACCAAAGAGAGTGGTGATCGTACTAAAAATGCATAGCACCAAAACCTACAACCCAAATCGCGAAAGCTAGTGAGTCACAATGAACCGAATTTATGCCACAATGGTGAAACATATCGCTTTGCATCGTGAACTGCTCCTAATTATCTTACTTTAGGGCTAATTAGATTGCTTCACTACTTCAACATACATCAAATTAGCTATTCAAACTAAGTTTATCTGAAACCTCATTACATATGCATTCAGCACTTCGGTATCTTTCTGTTTAAAGTAGACAACAAGTAAACGACGTCCATGTTAAGGAATGAGTTTTCACCTGACATATTTGGAGATCCTTGAATGCAAATTTGCCATCTCTCCCTATGGGGAGAGAAAAATTTGTTATCTCTGCCTTCATTAAATTTCATTAAAACCACAACTTGTTTCCTGAATTTATTTAGTTTCACGCTTGTTATTCCTTAATTTCAATTCTCGGCTATGCAGAAAACTTCGTCTCTCTTTAACGAAAACAATTACTTAATATATGGATGTATGAGTCGACGAATCGCTCTTATTTTCTCTAATTAGAGCAATTTCCTAAGCGAAAATGGATTGTAGCAGGAGCAGAAGGTCTAGCAACGTGAGATTTCATGCTGAATTATTTTTACCTAAGCACATCCAGAGCTACATACTCGCGTATGTGGTTATAAGTGCGTCGTCGACGGCAAACTTGCTATTTAATTTTCTTGCCTCTGTTGACTACATATGCCATGCAGGAGGCGATAAACCGAGGACCCAAATCAAATTATAAGCGAAGTATTTGTTCTATGAGATGCACTTAAGAAGTAGATGATTGTTTGGGGTAAATGAGACTTAGTGCCAACGTTTTGCAAACTATTTAGATGCTGGATATTAGAGGACTATCGGCAGAGGAGACTAATTACCGATGGGATCATCAAGGATAATATCAAATTATGTTTCAATTTGGGACTATAGACACACAAGTGAATTAGTTACTCTAGTTGGTTAAGATAGATGTGCCATGGATTGGCTGGTTATATATTAATTTAGTTCGAAATGATTATAATGCCTGCAGGGAAATATGCTTGCAGATTAAATACTAGCCCAGTCAAAAGAAGGCGGCAAGTTTCATAAATTAAGTTTAGAGTGAAAGCCGAAAGAACTTTAAAAGGATATTTTAACTATTAAAGTCAACAATTTAGCTTCTAGCTTTCTAAGCTTTCTTAGCAGAGAATATTTGATGCGAGAATATGGATAATTTTGCGGAAAAAGCGTCAGAAAGCATTAACAAAGAGAATTATTTTGACTGCGAGACGATCGAAAATTGAATTTCAACTAATTGGTTAGAAAGTATACATTGTTTTTCATCAGGCATCAGCTCATACTGCATACCTGACCAATGTGACCAGCATTGATTTCTTATGACCAACTTCTGTATGTACTTTCCGATGACAATTCGTCTTATTAAACCTCGATGGTTCTTTCAAAACCTTTGATAACCTTTCAAGGGCGCCAATAATTTTCCCTGATGCTTCTGCGAACGTCTATGTTTCACGCTCGTCGCAGAAGAGATTGCACTAATTATCTCATAATTTGGTCTGGAGATTGTTTACTAAAGTTGAGTTTGGTGCCCTGCATACTAAAACGTTTTTTCTATACGGCGAATCACCTACCAAAAACGATATTTTTTTAAATTTTTTAGTTGGCATATCGCTTTCCTAACATCAATGCCTTATCCAATATGTCGGAAATTTTTTCTAGTTATCAAAAAATAAATAAATTTGCCATAAATGTGTATCTATGTGTGCAGTGATTTCTCGTGAAATCTCTCTACATCGTGAGAACGTATCTTTTATCGCTTTTCTTCATTCTTGAGAGCAATAATAAATCACTAGGGTGTAATACAGAAAAACACAGGGAATTAAGAACTGTTGTCAAGTTGTTTTTTCGAAACTGATTGGTTTTTAGTGCAGTGTAGACAGGTGCCTTGTTGTACTAAAGCAACTATCTTTGCGTAACTGCCTCTCGCAGTCATTTCATCACTTGCAGGTTATAGTGGTGATTCGCCGTAATGTTCTGAAGAAAAAGTTCAATTCGGAACATTTTTGCGCCTGAGGATGAAGCTGCCCTGCACTGTTTTAGAACTATGACATATGACAAAAAAAACTAGTAATTTTCAACAGCGGTTTCAAATTCTGGTACACTCTTCCACCGGCGTCTCTCTGAGCAGCCATTGAACAAACTATTGCGCAACTGGTTTCATCTTGAGATCGTCAGTTAAGATTCTCGATTTTGAGCTTTAGACAGTCACGTTCAATTCAAATCATATGTTCCGCGATGGCATGGGGCTCTTTCGTCTGTTGTATAGGTCGTCAGATACCTCGAATAGTGTTCATTTCCTGTGATATTCAGCCACTTTTGTAGGAAGCGAATCACTCGCGAACTGTTGGCAATTCTACAATCTTTTCTAGTTTTATTTTGGGTACGTCCTTGGTATCTTTGATTTCGCCCTCCTTTTTTTAAAAATTATTTGATTTATTCGAAGCCATTCAACTTTGACTTAAATAACTAAAATACGATCTATATATTTTAAAAAGTAAGTCCATTGGGTACTGTTACTTCTTACTGACTATGCTGCCAACAATAGCCATTACTGTTAAGATAGTAGACGTAGCGTTCAACACATAAAGATATCAACCGAGCTTTTCCAAAAACCCACAAATCAATTCAACTGAGTTAGGTGACGACATTTTTCCCGATTGCGTTCCATGTGTTTTGATTAATCAACTTTTAACTTATCGCAAATGTCCCCTTTCGCTTGAAAAACATATTCATTGCAAGTTAAACTGCCAAAATTTAGGAAATTTGCATAAAAGAAGATTGATAACGGAAAATATACATCCATAAATCAGCCGCAGCAACCGTAGCGTTCTTCGGTTCGTATCTGCCCGGAACGCGACGAGGATAATAATGAGAAGATGTCATTCGAGGAAATCAATAAATCAATTCCTTAAAGTCGTTTCGGGGGGAAATCCGACGCTGATTGATGATGTAACTTCGCCTGCAACAGTTTTCAACGAGCCAAGAACCGAGAATTTGAGAACCATTGAATGGGAGAGGCTCCATAAAAATTTGTATTAAAAAACTTGTAAATTGAGAAAAGGTCTCGATTGGGCCAAGCCAGACTGCCTACGATAGGCGGAAGTGCGGTATGTGCGGTTGGTTACACGATTCGCTTTCGCATTTTACTCTGTTGATGACATGTAATTTACTTCCTGTCTCTGTTATCAAAGCTTCGCTGTGAACGAGGTAGGATCAAGTGCTCGTAATTGCAATGGCATTCAGAATCACGCTGCTTGGTTCTTCTGTCGATACTGCCAACTACTTTAATTGTCCGTCTTAGATGCTGAGACAAGCGAACTCTGTACGAGTCTTTCTTGAATCTGTATTCTGTGTTGTTCGAATACGCCATAAGCGCGATCCGCCATTGTTTTCTTCCTAGGACGGTGGAAATAGAACCTGTGAAGTAGATTGCCATACGGCATAAAAATGAGTTCGTAGAGTACTTATAACAAATATCGAATTCCAACCCGAAAGTCAACCAACATCTTGATATATGTACCATATCACAAGTATATAGATGACAATGTTTACCAAGCTCTCGAAGATATTCCTTAAAGAAATTAAATTGCAAGTTTATTTCCGAACAGTCACGTTTCAATCAAACATATTTAATGCGCTGAATATGCAAGAGTATTGGACCTGTGTGTGCTTAAATTAGTTGGAAAGCGACGCCATTTAACCTTTCTTTACACATTATTGATACGTGCTTAGATACTTGAGAGAAAAATTTCGTCTGCGGATATTGCTTTTTGCACTTTACTTGATTGTGTCGCACATGTGTGCCGCAAGTATGAAATTTATATTAACAGATTGTAGACGATCGTTGTGCGAATGAACGGTGCTGAGAAAAAAAAATGCCAAGGAGGTCTCATACATTTTGTTGAAATGTATATAGCCGATATAGCCTCGACTATGTGCGTTTGAAATGGCTTGATGTCAGACCGGGCATGAGCTACACAATAGCTGATACAAGCTAGTGTTGGAATAATTTCTAGTACCTACATGGACCGAATTGCCCCCTAGTTTTTCGATATGCATCTCGAATAATACATTTTAATTACACTATATTTTTAGTTAGGAATCAAAACACAAAATGGGTTATTTTTCAGAACTCTGACTCATACGGAAAAATGCTTTCGAATATGATGCCTCCACATTGAATTCTATGCATTAATTTAAAATCGGGTGCAATCCATTTGCTTATTCCGCTCCACAGATCCTGACACTTCGAAAATTGAAAAAAGCTTATTATTTAGCCAACTTTAATAGCATTACAGCCACAAAGTGTTCAGGATAGCCCGCGATTAATAATTCATTGGGAATATTGGAGCCAGTTAATACATTCAACAGTACATATTATCAACGTTTCTATAAGCACCCACTTTAATTAAATTTTTTGCGGCAAATACAAATGCAAAATATTTGCTGTCTACAAATCAGAATTTTAAAGTCACATGCATAATATATACAAACACCCGTACTAACAAACCCACCAGCAAAATTAATCTAACTCTGATTTTATTGCAAGGATGCTTATAAATTATTTATGGATGCGTAGCCATTTGACATGTCACATGTCCGCACACACACACACACACGTTGCATTGATCGAACGACAAAGAATGAAATGCGAGATGAAGAAGAGAATTGGGTAACATGAGGAAAATCTAAAATTCCTACCTTTTCGAATTCCAGGTGCACTCAACAGTAAAATTCTTTTCAACTATTTCCAACTTTCAACTAAGTTGTTCCCTATGAAGTTTATAGATGAAGGATGTAATGCAGCTTTGAATGGTCGGTAAAATATGTGGAGAATAAAAATAATCGGAAAGCCATGTGCTTGGATTTTTAAGGTTTGGCCAGAACGACGTTGTCCAATATGGCCAGCCAAACTGTGAGTGGTCCAGAAATATGTTCACTCGTCGATTGGTATCGAAGGTGGAAAAATGATACTGAGACTCTTTGGTGAGTTTTGGTAATCAGGCAGAGAAAGTTGACTCGAAATTTGAAATCAGGGGCAAACTTGCGAGGTTTTCTCAAGGAGGCATTTTTCGAGTTGGATTTCCGAAAGTATTGACAGTAATATGATGGCAAAACCTGTCGATTTTTCGAATGATTTTGAGTTATTTGAAGCTATTGCTGCAATTTTTTCTAGAGGCATGCCAGTCGTAAGGATTGGAAATATAATTTCAAATTCAATTTATATTTTTATTTCATTTGGCTGTATGTTTCAGTAGGTACACAAAATCAGCTAATACTGGTCTTACAAAATTAAAATTTTTGAATTTTATATTGTTTGGATTCGAATGTTCAAAATCACAAAAAAGTCATTGCTAGTGTTACAATCTTTTCAAACGACGAGTGTATTTAGGGCATGTGCATACTGCTAGAACCACTTCTACACACGCTTGTTAAAAAATTTAAAAATATTTTTTATTGGATTGTTCATATGCAATTTTTTCCGATAATATCAGTTGACCCTTAAACGTAGACTTCAAATTTAGATTTAATACGAATGTGAAGGTGTATAAATGTTATGATAGCTACGCAGGAGCTACTTAATTACAGTTTATTGAGACTTTTGTTCCATTTTGATTTTTTTCAGTTTGATTAAAACAAATTTCGAACATGCCGAAACCACAAAAACATTTTGACTGGATATCCACAGAGATAGTGCTGGGAATTCAAGTGCGGGCTGCATCATGCAATATCCAAATTTCCAGGGCATGCCGGCTGGACATTTATTGCTCCAAAAATTGAACGACTAATCTCTTAGATTCAGGAATACAAGATTAGTTACTATAGCATGGAAAAACTACGCAAAGTTCTGGGTTAAAAAAGCCTTTCTGGAACTTTCTGTAGCTGCTATATTATTTTTTATTTTTAATTTTTAGCATATCTACGATGAAAGTTACAAGCCTTTGCTTGAAGTAATGGATGAGTGCAAATTTTTCAAAAAATGTTTTGAAAAATTATTACCATTCAATTATTTTTCACTTTGTACTGATGAGTTTGATATAGAACTTGAGCTTCCCACAGCGTTTCATAGAGAACATTTGCCTTCTGCCAACAAACATTCATTTCCCGTTCTTCTTATACAGACTTATAATCTTCTTCAAGACGCTTTTCCATAGTCCCACGTTCAATTGTTACAACTCTTCTTAGCTGTCAGAGCCCGGCGGGCTGAAGTTCACTTTCGACACTGTCTTCTCAATACAAATGTTTGTCAAAGTCATATTTGGGATGTGATAAGTCAAAGTTTCAACTGCTTTTATTTGCTATCTCTTACACACATATGTATGTACTGACATACTTACGTACATTTGCGATTAAATCACCGCCAGCAGAAACCGATAAAAGTACAAATTGTACCCAAGGCGATGAGTTCCAGTTACAAATTCAATCGATTTGTGGAGAGAAAAACCTACGAAACCAGGGGGATACCTTCTGAACTTCATGAGCTGGAAACTTTCAAACATATTTTTATGGGCGCGAGAGTATTTCTGTGGCATCGATTTTCCGAATTGCTTTCAGCTCGATAGATTTGAAGGGAACACCGGAATGAGCTACATCACATAATAAAACCTATCGAAATATATTTTTTCATTTGATCGAAGAAGATGTATTAGGATACGAATGCATGTGTTCTTCGCTGGCGCTATGTGCTCACCACTATACTGCCCTACTAAGCATAAACTTTCTATCTGCATTTTTCTCATTTTTGACTTAACACTAGATTCGAAAACTGCATACTCTATTACATCATTCTACAAAATTTAAAAAATCTATCTTTTGTGAAAGTATGTTAAAATCAATATTGAAAAATGCACTCTAAATCAAAGTCAAAACACAAATCATTGAATATCTCGAAAGTACTAAAATGTAGATAGAACGTTTATGATTAGTAGGGCAGTATATTAGTAGGGCAGTATGTATATATATTCAATCCTACTGACGTTTGTAGTTGTTCTAGGTAGTTCGTTGGAAAAGACGGTGTCGCCAAGGAAGGCAAATACTCTTCACACTTTGCGATGAAATTGCATGGTGTTTTCTGGAAAATTTCTTTGATGTCCCGTTTATTTGAAAATACGATAGCTTATAGGCTTATGACTCTGCCGCGAAGAAAATCAGTCAACATGTCGACGGTGAATTCGCTAGACTCACACTTGACATTATTTCAAACTTATTTCACTTACGACAATATTGTAAAATTTTAAATATACATGCACATGACACACATTCATGTTCCAAATAATCTTCCTAACAGGAAGTGCGGTATTCATGTGAGTTTCGATCAGTTGTTCAATGCTCTGCCAACCTCGAATGAAAAGCATAAGCAAGTTTTTCGCATAGAATTATTTACCTTCAAACGAAATTCGCGCATGCAAATACCAGATTTAAACTTCGATCACATCATTTGGCAGAAGCTTAAAGGTGGGACTTTGCTTAAAATTTATTCAACCTATCTTGGTATCTGGGCTCAAAAACAACAACGAATTAAGTGATGATGACTTCAATTTGATATGACCGGTAATATGCTTACAACACGCGAAAGTATTACAGTCAGGAAATTAGTTCTCACGGAATTTTCCCCCGACAGCACTGAATCGACTTACTGCAAGAAAGTTTAAGACAAACAGTATTCCATGACCGCTAGCAACTAGATTCTCACCTTTTTAAAATAATGCAATTAGTGAATTTCACATGCATGCATGCATCTCAATCCGCAAACTTCCAATTCATTTCCAGCTTGAGTGAAAAAAACTGGTGTATGTGAGATCTGAACTACGATTCACCGGAAAACACTTGGCCATATCGTTACCTTCCATCGAAGCTTTTCATGTCACGTCTGGATAATTTAACAATCGAACAGGTAAAGTTGAAGAGTTTTCTTAATTCGGATTAAAAATCTTTCCCCGCACGAATCCTTTATTCAGGAGGCCGGGCAACGGAAACTAACTACCACCATACGCTTGGCCGCGCTCGCAACCTAAAGGCTTTCCTCTCGATTCATATTCAACCGACGCATTCATACCAAATTGAAGAAAAGTCGCTCAAACTTTTCCCTCTGACGTGATAAATTGAGGCAAATAATCGTATATATGTGGCATGCAGACACGTTTGCCAGATGTAATATTATTGCTTCCGACCACTAGAAATCGCTTTATCAACAAGAGGCCTGGTATTTCCACACGTTTCGCGAACCGACGCCTGAAAGACTTATGTGTTTTACTTTGCACAAAGCCGCTTGCGAAATTTATGATTTCTATTTACTTCAAGCCAGAATCCTGCCCGTTACAAGTAAATAAAGTGTAAGTTGAGACGGTGAAAAATTGCACAGATTTAAAACGAAAAGCCACACTGCCACATCCATTCTTCTCGAGGAGGAGAATAAGAAACTCGCTGGTCCTGTGGCTTTCGGCACAAATATATCTTTGTGGATCGAATGGCATTTTGAAATAATGAACTTTGGTAACATGAATTCTTCCTCTTTAAGTCTTACGAAATGAAATATATGACATCCAGCTAAGAAAATATTTCCATTATTTATTCGCACGGGCACATTCAAAATCACATTAAATTGCTTCTGGGGACCGGGCGAACCGTTTCACTTTACCAGTAATGTGGTAGCAATACATTTTTATATACTCATGCGGAAGTAGATTTTAAAGCTGAGTTTTGAATGTGGAGTAAGGGTGAATGGAACCTTCAAACGCTTCCGCTACGTCCCAACGGCTTTAACAGTAGGCTACGATGATCAATGCAAATTTCATAAATGTCTACTAGTTTAAGCTGTAATTTAGCTTATAGTATCTAAAACATAACCTTTCGCAAACCCATCCCACGTGCATAACCTGGTCAAGTGGAACAAAGGAAAATAAGGACGCTGACCTCATGAATGGTGTCAGGAAAAGTTACAGCGCGTATGTTAATGTAGTTGCTTGTTATGTGCTAGTGTTTTTCAAAGATTAGATTCAATCAAACGTGTGACCTGAGTACTGTTATACTACCTTGTCGAGAAGGAACCGTGATCCGATTCCATAGCGAAAATTAGTCGTGGGAGAGTCGTTTTGTGAGCCTTTAAGCATGGCAGGATTCAAAGCAAATTGCACTGCATACTTTCAGCAGGGCTGAAAGCGGGAAGGAATTCGGGAAAGGAAACGCCAGACAACCCGAATTTTTCCAATGCTTTGAATTTATGGGCACGCACTTATATCAAAGTTTATCGCGGAAACCAAATGAGTATGCCTTCTTATTCTTAAATATTGCTTAGCAATTGCTGGCAAGTTACGTTTCTCAGAGTTATAAGGCATCTCCACCATTTTTAAGGCTATTTGACCAAGCCGGGAAAATTTTCATATAATCTAATATATTATCTTGTAAAATAAGGGTTGAAATTGATTTATAGCTTACAGGCAGAAAGTAATAAAGCCTAATGTCAGCATAAAGGACGTAAAACTTCAAGCCCATATAAATGCAAATGGAAAAATTACCCCCCACTCCTAATCTCCCAAACATACTGGTCCCGCAGCAACAAGTTTTTCAATCAATTAATGGGTGGAATGATACGTTCATCTTAGTTTTCATATATTTCCTCACAGCCCGCTGCTTTCGATCAACATACTGATATACTTATACAATTGTATATACACATGTCTATGTTGTGTAGAAATACGCAAGATGCTCTATTAAAACAAGACATGACAGTCATTGAATCAAATTCTTCTTCGTTTTGCTTAGCCTATCACATTGTTCTTGTTGAGACTGTTTTTCACAACATTCGAAGATTGGCTCTCTCGAAAGTCTCGTATCGCATTAACGCTCCTTCTACCGTTTTTCTTTACGCATGAATTGAAATAGATTGTTTCGGATTAGCGAACTCGAGATTTCGTCCTTGTTCCGGATTAGAAAAATGAGCTGGAGATTGCGTTCGGTTGACTGTGTATCTTAGTTGTCATTTAAATCACGCCGAAATGAAGCAACTTGTTGAAAATGATATAAGGATATGTGGTGCGGGGATAGCCCTTGAGATATAACCACTTCACGTGATTGTAGTTTAAATAAAAAATCTCGGGCCCAGGCAAGCATGTGTTACGCATTCTGTTCAACGTAAACATAGCAGCAGTGGTAAACGAAGCATCTTTTCAGAGCTAGCTAACTGAGAGCTACTTCAAATTATGCATAAAACTGTTTTTGCAATGATTGATGTAACCGAAAAGAACTGAGAATAAGGTGCCAATTAAAGACATAAGAAAAGCATTTCTGCGGCGAAATAGCTAGCATCATATATACTGCTTTCAAGCAAAGTGAAGCAATTAAACATTATGGTCGATGCTCTCAATGACAAAAATGTTCGATAAAATGATCACTTTATCTTTCAATGAGCATTGTTATAACATCTACAACCTAGTCCAAGTCAGGATAGGTATAATCAATCTTCACCGATGCGTCGGTCGTTCAGATAACAGCTAAATAATAAATATTTATGCCGAAAGGTCGCCAGTTTCTCTTGCTTCCATTTAAGTGGCAAGTACTATTTGTGCCACTGATATTTTTACTAGAACAATACGACCGTCCAAGTTGCTTTTCAACTTTAATCTCCAATTTGTATCGGCATTCGGTTAAAGGCAACATTATTGCTTCTTCTATGAACGAAACGAGATAATATTTCAGTATCGTTGTTAACGTCATTGCTCCATTCTTTCCGAAAGCCATTTACTATGCAGGAAAAAACGAGCTTAACACCCTTACAAATCCTTGCCGTCTTCATGTTACGACCTTGTCACACTAATGGAGATTTATAGGTTTGTTTTGTTTGACGTCGTGGAGTTTGTTGGGTTGCTTAGCGCTACTGCCGCGCTCTTTTCCACACATTTCCCAGAAAGCGTTTCAATCAGGTCCGGAGCGTCATTTTGGTTCGTATGTATGCCTTTTTATCTGTCAACCGTTAGCGCGGTGGAATCGCTCCTAATGGCATATAAATGTTCTTTAAGAGACACTTCCATGCCCGATCTAATCTTAGCAAAAGAGTTTAATTGCATAATAATTGCGCAGACTGAATTGTTTGATTATGACACGCTAGATGTAATAAAAGAGGATACTTTTACGGTAGACACGTACACAACTTCCTACTTGTTCCACTAAAATGCACATTTAACTATCACACTTGGAGTTTTCAATGCGACAAGAGGATGTTGGGGAAAAAACATGGTTTAAATTAACAAGCCGCACGAAGGCGAGCAATTAACCTCATTGCATTATTCGGCAGTGTTCAGGTACGAGAACGCGGATAAAACGCTTCCTTGAAAACTGCCACCAGCCTCGATTCATTCGAACACCTTCAACTCTTCCAACCCAGTCGCCTGCACATACTATATTCCCTAGCCTATATTCCCTAGTCTGTTCTTCCTATATTCCTTAGTCTGCTCAAACGAATGATATGCTCTGCAGGACTCGACGCGCAACGTACGGACATCCTCTCGTATGTGCTTAAAAGACATGAATCGTATTCCTGTGTGGGGGTGCTACGTGCGAAGTGAATGGCGAATGCACTACTTTGGCTGATCAAGAACAACTTATTTGCTCCATGGTACAGAAATCATGATATTCATTTATTATGAATGTTGCACAGGATACGAATGTTGTCAATATACATCAGCCAGTCAGAGACCATGTAGCGTAGATGAAGTCGAAAATGAAACAAAGCTTAAAGACACGTGCGTAAGTTTAGTATATCAGTTAATTAGATGTAGTAATTGGAGGTGAAATTTGCATTTTTCCATCGGTCCTATCTTGTCAGGCCAATTAGAAGTCCTAAAGTCCTCCGTTATGGAACGTAAATTCGTTTACCATTGTTGTCAATTTCGTTCAATTTAATCTGCTTAGGAATTCCAATTAATTTTCCACCATTGCAACATTTAATTTAGTGAGCATCACATTGCGCACTACCGTCTTGTCTGTTTACGTACTAACAGCTTCTCATGCCATGTTTGCAGATGGAAAAAATATCAGTTGCAAGCATACCTATCGTTATTTCTGGTTCTGAAAGAGTTGTTGCTGAGTTAAGTTAGAACAGAGAGTTGTTAATTTATAAATTTTCGTAGTTGGGGGTAATTTAGTAACGAAGTTTATTGTAAGAGGGATGATTCTATTATCTTGGTCTATCTTGAATTGTTACGAACGCATCAGATAAGATGACACTGAATATTAAACGAAGTGTTCTGCTACTCGTATAAACTATGGTTAGTAATAAGCTAAAAATTAAATTAAATTGACTTCAATGACTGATCGCGGTGGAGTAAACTTAGAGATGGTCTCCGGTCCAGAGAAATGAAAGAATCGATTTGAACTATTTAGTTTCAAATTCCTGATACAACATTTGCTCAGATTTTTATATAATGAAGTCCAATGAACCCAAGAAGCATGGAGAAATATTTTTCTAAAATCTCGCTTAATATAAGAAACAGTTCCCGTTATAGCCTTCCTTCCCCCTAACACGTTTTTCCGCTTTAAGATACAAATTTTTTAGTTTAAAATTTTCTTACTTCTTATTTATATTTATTTTTATTGTTCATTTTCATTGTTCAAACAGAATAAAAAAAAATAAATAGTCATACGAAATCAGTAGAATTTGAACTTGGTGGTACACGACTATCAAAATTTACGCGTTGTGCACGCACAGATTTGTAAAAAAATAAAAACTTTTCAATTAAATCTGATGTTAAATAACGTATGCCAAGTATATATTGATGTATATACAAAATATAAGCTGAAACTTGTATTTAAATTTTTGGAAAGTTTAGAGCACTAACATACTTTCCGAAAGAAAATTCTGCGCGTCTGAAAAATGTTTCTTTATTCATATTTGGTGCTTTATTTATTATTTATTTTTACTATATTTACTTTCACCAGCCAAAAATCTGAAAAAGTCTCTCGTAATTAAATCCATGAAAATTCTCACACTCATTGCGGAATTCGATGAAAGCATTTCGGCTAGATAATTCATGGCTACGAATGTAATCTGGAATCGTTGAATCTGCATTCGATTCACAGCGCATCTAAAAATTAACATTCGGCACTTGCGACAAATGTACTGCGGATATCCGCTCGAAGAAATAACCAATTTTATTTTTCAAACAAAATGAACAAAAAACCGGAAGTAGTTCAAAAGAATGCTGCAACACACGAGAAGAAATGAATATATTGGAAAAATGCAGTAAAAGATCACTCGGGTTTGTTAACAATTTACGCTCAAAAAATTTAATGCATATAGACATCCCATAAAAACTGGCGTAAAACGGAAAAAGGTTGCACATGGTTTTTATGAAAAATTCTCTTATTGGTACCATTTTCGAGTCAAACTTAGATATTTTTTTATTAAATTCGTTAGTTTTTCGCTCCAATCATAAATCTGTGAACTTGACTCGAAAGATTATGGATTTGACTTGCAAGAATTATGAATTTGTATCTAAATCTATGGATTCAACTACAAAAATATATGAAATTGTACCAAATCTATGAGATGAGCTCACAAATTGTTTACAACACATTTAATACTCATTATTGGTTTGATCTGGCTGCAAGACCTCGACGAATAGAATCGGCGCACAAAAGAAGGAAGCAACTAAGTATTGGCAGTGGAGGATCAGAATATTCATAGAGAATTATTCTCGGAATATGTAAGTTTTTATGACAATATTTGGGTGCAGTAACTGGCATTAAGTAGGCCCCTAGTTCTACTCCGAGCCATATCGAAAACGACCTGAGGATAATTAATTTTTACGAATTTTCGCATCGATAAACCTATTCATCAGACGTATTCAAGGATAGACCGACAATGCTATTTGACTAGAAATTGAATTTCTATTTGGTCGAATTGGGTCAAATGCGGAATCGATTTTCGTCGGATTCACGATTGACACGTAGATTCTCCTTGAAAATAGTCAATCCTTCCATTATAGAGCTTTGCAGTATTATACCAAATCAATTTTACTTAATTTAACATCACATGAGGATCATCATTTACTATCTGCTTAAATACACCAATTTTGCCACTATGATGCCCACATTGGGCGCTAATAGTTATTCGATTTTCAAAATTAGGCCGATAGATTATAGATTAATCTTTCAAAACTAAACCAATATAAATCGACCGATGGATCAGTAAACACTGGATAAAAGGGTGAATTAACCTCTCAATCAGCACTTGTCTGTCAAGAATTGAATATACATATATCTATAAATTGAAAAGAATGGTCTTTCGTTGAAACCTAAGGAGGCAAAAGACCCAAATGAAAGCCTTTTTTGAGATCAGATACAGCAGAAAATTTGTCAAAGTTGTTGCAAATATATATATATATATATATATATATATATATATATATATATATATATATATATATATATATATATATATATATATATATATATATACAAGTATTAATCATGTTTAATCAGAAAATAATGACGTATGTAATTCGTAGGCATAAGGAAAAGTTTAGATATTATCAACGATGTGGTCGCGGTTATCAACGATGTGGTCTTGAAATAACTCACTACGGAATAAAAGCTTTTTGTAGCAAGTTTACTTTTGGACGCGGTGACTTGGCAATCTGGCCACTGCTGTTCGGATAATTGGTTGCATTGAAGTTTTCAGCACTAAAACGGCCCACAGACTCGGAGATCTGTTCGTCGACTTGGTTGCAGATATGCAATATCTGCGACCAAATTGACTGTCTGTGGACTTGTCTCAGATCTAGTTTGTTCGCAAATATCGCAAGTCTCCAACCAAGTCGGCAGCCAGATCTCCGTGTCTGTGGGCCGTTTAAATACCTCACTTCATGATTCAACATCTCCTATGTTTCAAAAATTTGGAAATCTTGAGTTCAAAAATCATTCTACATTGCAATAGTTTCTAACAGCACTGACAATCTCCTCCTTTCCATATAGGCTTGCTTGATCTTCTGGTTTTCTGAGTAATTATTCACCTTTGTGATTTTGTTGGTTCAAAATAGTTTTTTTTTTCGACAATAATTCGAAAACTGAAAAAACGACGTATTGAAGACAAATCTCAGCAAATACTGATAATTCATGATCCTAGCTACCTATCTTCAACAAGCATTCTCAACGAAAGCTGAAGTTAACTTTTATCCAGTTTCCTTCAAAGTCAGCGTCAATTTGGAAAGTTTGATAATTGTAAAAGCTAATCGTCGTCATGTTTTGAATTGCAAAGTGAGCAGTTTTCAAGTACCCAATGCTCTTCATGCTGCGAAAATTCGTTTCATAAATTGCTGTGCAGTCGTGGAATAAGTGAATCGAGGCTAAAAGTCTGGTTTCCGAGCAATGACCCAGGAATGTTCTATTGAAGTATTTTCCATGCAACTAGTCTCGTACCCAAACCTTCCGTTACCTCCCGTTTCCATAAATTTTTTTTAATAATTTGCAGTAAATACCCATTAACATTGTTATCCTCATTTGCTTTCCTTCGCTCATCAACACCAATAAAAAGATTATTTGTGACGAACTCGGTTGCGTAAAAGGTCCTATCAATGATATTTTATTATCTTGAATCCCCGTTGCACTCGGGCAAATCGGAAATGTTCGGCCAATTTAATTTGTGCCCTAGATACAACCGACCGGACAACAAAACATTCAAGCATTAAAACGAAATCATGTTTTGGCTGTAAATGATCTCATAAGGCCGGATATCTGAATTTTAATCCGCTTCTGTCGGACGGAGGCTCTAGGCCGAATGAGCGAAAGAGAATGGCAGGGAGCAAATGCTCAAACAAATATCTTCCGTTACACAGACAATATAGTCAATGATTATTACACAAAAACCTTTTCCTCTCGACCTGCCTGCTGCCGCTCAGCGTCGCTCAGTGCTGCTCGCTAGGGTAGTACCGATAAACATTGGACCGACCGACGACCGGCTCCAAAAACTGTTTCATTTTCTCAATTAACTTGAACAAACCCTTTTTCTGGGGATTTCTGCTTTTACGACTTTTAACATAGCTGTTCAATGCGGAAAACGAGCACCCTCGTCCTTTTGCGTGCCTTCCTGGCCGGCTGTTAGGCTGCTACGCTGCTTGGATTTCGGACTCCGACTCTACCCCGAACTGGAGGATACGGCCGTAAGCAATCGTGGTTCGCCTCAATTTCGAATCAAGACTTGCTAAGCTATGCGCTAATTCTTTTGCGTTAAACCAAACCAGACCAGTTGCCGTAATAGACAGAACTACATTACCACCACGTGATGCAGTTAATTATAATGAACAATCTAAATTTTCTTGTTATTTGAAAGGATGGAATTAACTTTTAATAATGTGAGTCCTGGCAAACGAGCTTCGCAGTCCTTAACTAATAGTGAATCTTGATCATGGCAAGGGTTTCCATTTCGTAATCAGAAGCGGACGGAGGGTCAGCCTCTCACCTTCTCCACTGATTTGACTCAATCTAATTGGGATGTAGCCCAACGGTATGCTGGCCTTATTCAAACCCTACGTTTCGCGGCGGACATTTCTCGTGCCCATGCTTTCTCGTGCTCCCAATTAGTTGTTTTTTTCCAGGAGCCTTTATTTAAAAAAGCCACAAAAACATAATAATAACTTCAATGTGTTCCCGATTTCGATGATTCGTTGCTGCGGAATGCCACGGACTGGTTGGCAGGGCAAATGAGCACCAATATCTAATTACCGAAAATGGGATTATAACTCTGTTATCTAGATTGAAATGCCTGGCAGCGTATAGGAGCGTATAGCAGTGCCTGGGTCGGCTGGTACGAATACGCTCACGGATAATCAGATAAGGAGACAATTTCCGCAACGAACTCAATTTGTAAGAAGCGGCGTTTTATTTACGACTCATAAAAGAATCGCTAAGAGCAAGATAATAAACTTTTGATAACTCATAAATTGAATATATAACACACCAGTGACACCCAACATAGCGATTAGCCAGCCAAGCAGACATTCCGTTGTTCTCGATACTGCTCTCATCTTCATCTTCTTCGACGTTCAGTGTGTATTTCAACTCGATATTGATGAACTCTGTACTCGTACGTGAATTTCTTCAAGATGCCAGCTCCTATATTGGGGCATGAGAAGTATGAAGAGTGTCGGCGATGCGTACCTGATTGGTTTTTCCACCTTCGACGAGCCACTTTCTCTGCCCGTTTTGTTTAACAGCCACGTAAAAATATTGGTATAAACACATATCTTTCGTGAGAGTTATGTTGGTTACACGCGTGGAAGTAATCACATCCTGGCAGCAGCGGCACGGATGCTTTAAGGCAAAACTTTCCTGTTCCAAAATCATTGTTGCTCGCGATGACATTTTTTGATTGCTCATGAAGAGCAGGGGGGAGAGATGATCAGAAAAGGTGATCAGAATTTACCGTCTTAGAGAGAGACTACTCAGAAGACTTTGGAATTAGTTGTGAGCATTTAGAAGAATGCTTATATAGATTAGTTGATTGGAGAGTAGCTTGTACTTAGTACATGTTTGTTGACAAAGTTTGAGGAACTATATCCAAGTGTTTTCATTCCCAAGAACGTGTTATGGTTGTTCGATATTACCTCAACAATAGATTTCTTTATCACATGACTTGAAATTGAAGTTCTTTGGAGCTTTAAGAGTTACTTTTGAAGCAGCTAGTATCGAGGAGACTTATGCGATTGAAACAAAGACTTTATGCAGGGAGAATATGACGTGGTATAGCTAATAATCAGTATAAGTTTCACAAAGGTATATGTAACTTGTCCGGCGATTGCTTACAGAAGGTTTTTAGTTCGCTTAGTGGATCACCTAACGTAATACTTCGCCAACCACCTTGACTGCCTACTGTTGATGGATTTTTTTTCCAATAAGAGGGTTAATTAAAAAAACTAAGAGATCTGGATGTGAAAAACGTTTGGACCAAATTACTTTTTCCAAGCTTCATAGTTAATTGTGCCGAATCGATTGTTTTATGACTGCACATAACGTTCAACAATTAGCTACGCTATACGTAGAAATCTTCACAAAATTCATAAAAACGCTTAGTTTCAAATAATAGAAACCAGAAATCAGTGAATGATATCTTGAACGTCCATCTACAACTTGAAAACTGCGAAATGTTCGTCAATAAAGGTTATTGAAATGTGATTATGGTTCCCTTCTTGCCTATAAATCAGCATAGCCAACGTATATCGTCTCTAAAGCTTATCAAAGCAGAGAATAATTGATACGGGAAACTCGATCGTTTTGCGGACTAAGCCTCCGAAAGCTGAATCCAATTGGAATTGTTTTTGCGGGAGGATTAAATTTGAAAAATTTTTATTTATATTGAAAATTTTATTTGACAAAGTGGTATTGCTTTCGGATGCTTAGTCCGCAAAACTTCCGGTCCGCCATTTTGTTTTCTAACAATTTTTATTTCAGATTTGAAATCAGCGAGTTCAAAACCATACATTTAGCGATTTTTCTTAAAATCAGATGCTTTTAAGGAACGAAAATAGTCACCTCCGGTCCGCCATATTGTTTCCTCAAAATGTTTATTCGAGATTTGAAATCACTCGAAAAACAAAAAACAAGTAGTGCTTGGCGTCATTAAGTGATTCGCACCACACGCATACGCGGATTCAAAGACGCGCGTATTGATACATACGAGAAATGAAACTACATTTCTAACAAAATATATAAGTAAAATGCTGACATACTAATACAGAGAAGAACTAAAATGCTGTACACATTAATACAGGAAATTGATTTGATCCACAAATTTTGTCACAGTGGCGAATTCATTCATCTTCACAATGGGCATTCTCTACAAAACCCTAGGTTAGGGAGTGTAAGACAGCACCAGAATCCACCATTGCTGAAGATGCCGCTGTAACCAAACCGTCCATATTGAAGCGGATCAAACATGTAAACTGGGCTGACAACCTACACGCATACACAGAATCAATCGATGTAGAACAGTTGATGTAGAAAGAAGTGTGTCTGAAGCGTCGTTGTGAAAACGATACGCAATAGACTGTGAATTGAAGAATAAAGTATTTTATCTTATTATCAGTGCATTTTTGAAGTCGATTATAGGAGTAAAGAATATTTTGGCTTCGCCATGTAAAATCTTTTCGAAGCTCACAAGATGTGGTGTAATTGGGAAAATGACTTATATTGAATGGTACATTCACCCCAGTGGTGGAAGTGATCATTCAAATCAACACTCACTTTAGAAATCAAAATTTGTTTGTTTTCTGCCCTTTTTCATGATTATTTGATATGTAGGTAGAGATAGCTCGACACATTGGTGCCGTTTTGGAATGCCCGTAGGGTCAATCAACATCCTCCAAAAATAAACTACACGTTCAGAATTTTCAATACTGGACATAATCCACGTTTTTAATTTTTAATACTGGAGACGGTGACCGATATATAGAAGCTGCAGAATATTTAACAATTTCTCAACCATTATTTTATGTCTATATCAATATCAAAATTTAAAATTGATTCAAGCAAAGCGTTAGCTTCTTAAATATCATAGTCGAAGCTGTTTCGCTTGGAAACTTCATCCAGAATTGACAAAAACACAAAATCCTGGTGGCATGAATTTTATATTAATTTATCTAAATTTCAAAAAAATGTTTCTCGTTTGTTATACGCTTCATTCGTTTGTAAAACAATAAATATAAAATAGCTCTGGAGATAAATCTTTGGAAACAGCGGGACACATGGGAGAAGCCGATTCAATGAAATGAAAAATAGGGTGGCAGTGTACTAGTGGACGTCAAGCAAATATACCTGTCCACCAAAAAATACATGTCACCAAATAACGATTCGCTCAAACATCCGTCCAGGAAAATTGCGGACGTGTTTCCACCCAAACAGTCAGCTGATGGGAACGGATAAGTCTTTTAAAAAATCCTCATTAACGTTTTGAACCTGAAATACGAGTGACAATTATTTCCTTTATTTTTCAACTGCCGTTCCTCCTGGTTCGAAATCACTACTTTTAATTTCCAGACGGGACGGAATAACTCGCCCTGACGTTTGAATTTTCTGCGAATTCCAATTAACTCTCACTCACGTGACTCGATTCATGTTCCACTTGCAAGATCTCCTCGGACAAAAGTGAGCGATGTAACCGTAATTGCATTTTATTTCAAATATAATTTATTTGCTATTACACCACGACCCTGAATACGCATCCATTTCGCTATTTCGTTTATGCAATAACACTTCGCAGCCATTTGTTTAATACACTCATGACACCGATCAAAACCTATGAGGCATAATATATATAGACCATAAACCCACATCCTCATTTTCCTTCTTTTCAATTTCACTTCCAAATAAAATTCGAGCACACGAGCTCATGTACCTACAATCCATATGTGTGGGAGTACGTATGTATTCATGTGTCGCTTGGCGCTACCGTGCTACGAATACGAACAAAAAAGACAAGTAACAATTTGATATCACTTAAATGGGTCTGAAATTTTTACGCTTTTAAGTCGTTTAACTGTGAGAACAGAACAATGGTGTCATCACACAAACTTTAATATATCCTTTCATTATAGCCGCTGGGCCGGTAGCGAGCGACCTTTTATGGGCGTTAGCATTGGAACGAAAGCAATTTTCCACAGATGTGTGTGCAAGCGTTCAAGATGCGAAGGATAGCCAAGAAATGTATTAAACGCGTTTTAGGGGAAAAATTCAAAAACCCATCGAAAAACCTTTTATTCGGGTCATAAATTTTCAATTGGACTATCGTCCGTTTGACCAAGCGAGTTGATTGTTCGGTCAGTTTTTACTATAGACGGTAATTTCTGTTATAACCCAGCAACACAGGTACTCGTACCCTTCTCAATTCAATTATTGCCGAACGCTTGGCCCTATTGGAAATGAGGGAATTCGAGAACTACTTAAAGATTTCAGTTAATTTCCCATCAAAGCGTTTAGTAGACCGCAGAAGCAGCGAGAGGCTGCGATAAGGAATCCGAAGAATTTTGATAATAATAGAAAGTGGTTGAAAGTATTTGATACCGTCGGGCTTGCGAATTCGAACAGACCCTAGGGACTACATTCCTCATTAAATACCTAAACTACTTAAATTTTTAGGTCGGAATAGAATGCGAGTAAGTTATTAGCGAGTCAACATCAAACTCAAGTTGATTCTTTGAGGATTTGATTTTCCATCCCGAATGCATTTATTATGAGACATGCAGCGCAGATACGTGTACGTCATGCATAAAAGAGTACCGCAACTTTCTGCTCCAAGAACGATTTGAGGTAAAATCGAATTCAGCCCAAAAACTGGTTTCCAATCGAATGAACGCTCCACTTAGCAGACTTAGTTTTTATGGTCGAGCAATTTCCATTCCAGCAATCAACATCTCCATTAATATTAATTTGCAAAGCATACTATCTCTGCCGAGGAATCTGCTACTTTTCGACTAAGCCGTAAACTAATAAACTCGAATAAAAACTGTCCGCTTAAGTGATAACACTAATGGCGTGTTCCTGCCAACGGCCTCTGACCCGTAATAAGAAGCGACAGTACATGCTCCCCCAATGACTATTTGCGACTACTTTGCAGCGATTAACGATTCGATCTGGCCAAAGTTTCTGCAAGTAGATGATTCCACAATCCTGGAGAGCAATCCGTAAATTATGGATGGTGTTTTATTGTGAAAATTTCCGTTTCATTTATATATGCGCTGCACGACAGCTAGAGCAACCTCCTGGGTGACATTTACATAATGGCCTGACATTTCGCTCGATGCCGGTAAGCTCGGCTCGAGCTACTGCCTATCGCTACAGCCATAACCATCGCCTCCTATCGCCACACTCGCTACATCACAATTCTCGTACTATTCAGGATTATACATATCGAATTCTACTGAAAGCAGTGGTTCCACGGCCCCTACATAATATTCGGGACGTGTACACACAAGTATTTCATGTTCCGAAAAAATTTGCACAGCGTCAGAATTAAGATTTATGCGACACAGCAGGGGACACATTGTATATATGAACATTGATTACGAAATTAGACCCTGCCAAACTGATGTTTTTCAAGAACAAATTAAGGCGCTTGCTACAATTTGCTGTGTTTTTATCGGTCACCCGATAGTCCGTGGGGATTATTATTTTACAGTTTCACTCCGAGAACCCGATAAGCGGCCCTCCTTCTTTGTAGCTGTCGGGAATATATACACATTGAAGCGTGGGAAAACCGTGTTCTGTCCGTTTGTACAAGTTCGCTGCTAAAGAACAATGTAATGTATCATAGACGTACAAGACCGTTCCGCTGTCAGCTAGGTGCCTGTAGTCCCTACCTGCACTTAAAACTTTTCATTTATTTCATGTCCCTACATCACAACACCGCTGGTAGGCGATACTTGTAAGAGGTGCGAACAGCATCGCTCGCTCGTGCAGGAAACTTTTCATTTTGGCGACTGAAACAAATGGTTTTCATTATACAGTTACATGTATGTATTTAAAATCTTAAGATAATGAACTCATAATTCATCATTTACAAAATCAGTTCAACAAAAAGAGCTTTTAGAAGATTAATTTCGCATTCGCAGTTACGATGGCTCCAACGAACGCGCTACTATTTTTCTTGTTCATTTCTTTGGCTCCGCAAGCGAGCCAACAACAATCTCACGTTCCAGGCTTCGATAGGAAGCAACCGAGCGAACCTTGCTCCAGTCTCCAGTCACTAGCAAAACTTATGAAACTTATTTCGCTTCATCGCAAGACACCTAATCAATAATTTAGACCGGGTTCGGACTCGGGCTCTGGCGATGTGCTGGTTCTTTGGCAGATGAAGGTGGATGCTACGTGCCGCACATATTCCATTGTTTTCTTTTCATATCTGGTGGATGTCTGATGAAGAACGAAGGACATGAGTACAACAACAAACTAAATCCTCTTACGGCGATTCGGCATCCTCACTCGCCGACAAGATGCCATTGTTCACTTGTTTTTAATCATCTTCACGATGATTGATTCCGCGGGGGTACAACCGAGCCGGGTGAAATGTATTGAGCGTTTTCGAAGACACTTTAGCACTCGCACAAATTGAGGTTCTTATCACAGAAGTTCTTGCCTCGGACACTGGCAATTCGAGAGAAAGTTTAGGGAGGGCGAGCTCCTGACGAGAGGATACTTGGAGGCGGAATTGTAATGAATGGTGTCGAAACTTCTATCATTATTTACTACTTTGTTGACCGTCGTCAGGATGTTTTCTGGTGGAAGAGTCGAGTTGGTGGTCCGGCAATTAGTCGAAATTGCTCTGGTGTCATGCTGCAGGTCGAGCCCGGTCCCGGCCCTGATGCCGGGCCTACTGCCGTCATCGCGCCAGATCGAGTTATTTGTACTTTCGAAACTATTGTCGATTATATCTGAGTGAGTTTTGAGTCGTTGCGAACTAATTCGGGAAAATGGTAGTGCGCCAGGTTCACAATTATCACCAACGTCTTGTCGGGATGCTTGCACGGGACAGTGGTGGGGGTGAAACTGTTGCTTTTCATGGGTGTGATAGGCCATTGTTTGATGATGGCCGTTACATGATTTCGTTGAGATCGTCGTAGACGGCACAGCCCCGCCTGTAGTCGTAGTGTAGAATCCTGAGTTGCTGGCGGGCATCGACTGGGATATATAGGGCAGAAGATCTGGTTGATATTCGGCCGCACCTGATTCTAAAGCAGGTTTTTGTTGACTGGGCAGCAACTCGGCAGCATATTGTCCCAACCGATGTGGATACGAATCTGAAAATGAAAGAAAAATGCGTGAGAAAATTCGACATGGAAATGTTGTGTCTATTTAATAATTGAAGTGTAAATAAACTTGCATTGCATGTTTGAATTGTATGATACAAGAAATCACCTGAAAATTGAAAGAAACATAACAACAATAAAAATGCTGAAATTCGCTATATATTCGTAGCAACGAAAGCATGGATGGCTTTCTAATCATTTCGATTTTATTTTCATAGCCGTATACGAGTTTAATTTCATGGGCATTATTCCTTCAATATCCCAGGTCTGCGCAAAACTATTTTATTTCCAACGAAACCCAAAGAAACTAATCACTCGGAAAGTCAAAGGTTTTCAAATTACCAGGGGTTGCATAGAGTCCGGCATGCATAGAAAATTTTGTATATTATGCAGTAGCAGAGGTGAAATAAAAGGAGTTGTGGTATACGGATTTCCTCTCGTTTTTCGTTTCGGTCTTTACACTGCGCTTAACTTTCCCATCCGGTCGTCCACAGACTACCTTTTCTCGAACTAATTTGCAACAATTCAAAACAGTTCGTGAATGATTTTTCTTTGTGTGGTCGCGTATACCTTCTGAGGTCCATTCGGGAAGCAAACCTGTTTTTCGTTCAAACATATTTTTCACTATAGAATCCTAGTTAGCTTCTTCTATAATCTTTTTGAAAGCACATATCTCATTTAAATCTTACTAAGCTTTTGACCCTTCAAAACATATTTTTCTTTTCAATTAATTTCCAAATATGTAGGCGGTGTTTCACTGTAGATTCAGTTTCTTTTCTTCTGTAAATAAATTAACTATTAAAAAAATGTTCTACAGTGAGTACATTTGAACACTATTGCATGCATGCACATATAGAAAAGAAAGAGAAAGTTTGATAAATATCAATTCTATATCATTACAGACTTTCGAGAAATCTAACAGGTTTGCGATGAACGCTTGTCAACCGGGAACGAGTCTCTGACGAATTTTACGAATACATCGGTACGAATATCTTCAAAGCATTCACGCAAAATTTCAATTTGATACTTCATTGAAATCAATTAGCGAAACGTGTCCTTACAACTAATTATCCAGCTATGTACAATTTTAGATAGGGGCATATCTAGTTATAATTGATATGTACAACCCTGCAGAAAGAATTCAAAGAAAATTACACTCTTTTTGAAATTCGCATGCGAAACGGCAGCACTGCAAGAACACGTAATGAATGCATATTGATAATCAACGAAAACCGACAGCCGATCGAAAAGTTAAAAAAGTTTCTGTTAATAAATGCAGAAGGCTTCGTTAAGGCTTTGCGAAGTCTATACATCAGCAATTGAAGGCTGCAGAATTAGTTGCCTGACTGAAGGCAGATGTTTGGAGTGAGTGGAAAGCCAGCCGATTACGAAGATGATTGCTCATGTTGATTTTTTTCAACCGTCTTCGTAGACGATTTATTGATTAAGTGAACAGTTGAAAATAGAAAACTTTGACTTAGGAAGAACAAAAACAATGGTGACACTAAAAAAGGATGTGATGAGAGCGAAGAAATAAATTATAGTTTCGATTTGGCGCTGTCTTGAAAAAAGGAATGAACAAGAATCTTGGACGGCTGAAACTCTCGAAAGAAGAAGATTTGCTTTTATCTGATATCAGGACCAGAGTTTTTTCAGACTAGCCGGTGAAAAAGAATGTTGGTGACTAATGTAGGAAACAGTGTTGAGAAGTCCTGGAATTCAGTAAAGAAAATTAAGGAAGAAGACTCGATGTAGTGCGTTCCTTTATAGAAGTGTAGGAGTAATTTCTTAATCGGTTGAAAGTTGTTTGAGGGGAAAATGGAATTTAATTTTATGTATGATGAAACTTGTCAAACACTATGTCAATAATGTTTCAAATCTGAATAATCGATGGCTACCAGCTTTATTCCTATGATCAGTAAAAGCGAGAATTGAAAAAGAGTTAACGTTGAACCACATAATTTGGATGAAAAAGTGTGCCAAAATATCGTAAGATTAAATTCCAACTTCAAAATTTTCCAATCGATTCAGTTCTATAAATTTTATTTTTGATTCGAATTTAAACGATAAGCCGGCGTCCAAATTCGGGTTCAGCAAATTGCTTTTAACTATTGATCTATTTTTGTATGTTCCTAATTATTGCATCGAAATTTGATATTAGGACGAGCTAACGAATATATATTTCTGGATTTTTATTTGAAAGTATATTATATTTTAACTTTATGCCGGTTCGATTTGATATCTACAAACACTTAAAGCTTTCGACCTTTTCCTGTTTCGATTACAATAATATATCTTGGGTTTCTTATCGTAGAATCTTGGAGGATGATATTAACCTTAACGATTATGACCTCTCGAAAATTATTAACATCTCCCAAATCGAAATTCCAACTTCTACTCTCTCTAACAAGCTCACATTAGGCCGAAACAACTCCACCCCCATTTCAAAGCGAGCTATTTCCAAACTTCATATAGTCAACACAACTGCTGCTTTAATCAAACACCGCAATAACACTCGTAGGCAGTGGCAAAGAACTTGTTGTCCTCAATTTAAAGCCCACCTAAACACTCTGAGCACCCAAATACGTAAAACGTTTCTTGAACTTCATAATAAACGGTGCAATGACTTACTATGCGCACAGGCACCTGGGTCAAATCGTTTCTGGAAATCGCTCAAGCGGCTGAAGAACAAAAAACGTATGCTTCCTCCTTTGCTCCTTCCTAACGGCGATATCGCTTATACTGAAAGAGAAAAGGCTCATGCACTTGCTGATTCCTTTCAAAGCTCTCACAAGCCTACGCCTATCCGCAGTGACCCCGATACCAGTCTCCAAGTTCACCTTGAAATCACGAAACTATTAGAAGTCAGAACCCATTTCCAACCTGGTGATTTTTGCTCTCATGCAGAAACAAGATCCCATCTCAAAAGTTTGAGATTGAAATCCGCACCTGGTTATGACGGCTTACCGAACATCCTTTTTGAAAACCTTCCTTGGGAGGTAATAATTTTAGCTACATTTTGCTCGTCATTAAAGTCAGGTGAAAATCCTAGGCTCTCCTGTCAGGCTCTCAGTTTACTTCGTTCCTTTAGTAAACTATTCGAAAAAGTTTTCCTAGTTTTCCTTTCCCGTATTCAAAAAAAAACTCGAAGCCACCTCCACTATTCCGGATTTCCAGTTCGGCTTTCGACCTGGTATGTCTACCACTTATCAGCTACTCTGAGTTGTTCATCACATCAATGATAATTTCATATCAAAACGCTCAACTGGTCTCATAGCGCTTGATATTGAAAAAGCCTTTGCCACGGTATGGATTTGTCCATTCAAAAATTGTTCATTCCTTTTTAGAATCGCGCACTTTTAATGTAAAGACACTTAGATTATTTAAAAAAATGTGATTTACCTGCCGGAGCTCCTCAAGGCTCAGTCTTCAGCCCCATACGGTATAATGTTTTCAAGTCTGACCTCGAAAAATCCCCGCGTTGTAACTTTGCTATGCATGCAGATAACACTGCAATTTTCGCAAGCGAAGCTGACCCAGTGTTGATAATTAACAATCTCCAGGAGCAATTATCCCTCATATACCAATTTTGTAAAAAGTGGAAGATTCAAATAAACTCAAATAATACTCAAGCAATTTTCTTCACATAAAAACGTGCACGTAAAAATATATTTCAAAGAAATTAATTACCTTGGAATCCATCTAGACTAAAAATTAACGTTTCACATATTGTTTCAATTAACGTTTCACATATTGAAAAACATACTCTTCTTATACCCACTTATCAACAGGAAGTCCGAGGTGTCACTATTCAATAAATTGCTAATATACAAATCCGCAATGCAGCCTATTATCCTATATGGTTGTCCAATATGGATTAGCTGTGCAGATTCTCATGCTAACCAGCTTCAAATACTCCAAAATAAATGCCTCAAAACCATATTGAACAAACCCTACTACTTCTCCACCACTCGCCTGCACAAGCTGGCAAAAGTCAATAAAATCAAGTCCAGAGCTCTTACTCTTCAACAAAAGTTCCTTGATAAATGTGCACGTTCGTCTAACCCACTAATTGTATCCTTGAATCGTGCGTAAGGTAGCATATTCTCCTATACATTGCTTTAACCTAGTTTGTAGCCTCTAGTTGTAAAAACTATCCTAAGTTAGTTCAAGTGTTCCAGTAGGTTTTAAGCTAATATTATTATTATTATTTTAACTTTAAAAGCTTAAAATTACTCATTTTTATGTTTTTACTGATTTTATATGCTGCTGTTATCGAAAATAAAATAGTTTTTTTCAAAGCGAAACATGTTCTGAGAAAAGAGAGCATTTAATTTATTGGAGCCATGAGCAGGTAGGCTCCCGTTTCGCTATCAAAATCAGCTTTTTTGTGTGATCTGCGTTGAAGCGACTTCCTGTTCCTTTAAATCGCCCACGATAATAGTGTCGAGCGACAAAGGCTAGTTCAACCCAACACAGTTTGGGCTGAAATCTATTGTGGTGGCTGCATATTTCCGGTCCACAACAAGCCCCAACCAGTGATAAAACCATTAAAAGAGGTGTGTAATTTATGTAAAGAAATCCGTTTAACTTTTTCCGCTTCAGAGAGGAAACTTTGAAAGTATTTTTGTCAGAAAACTAGACCTTGCAGGTTTGGTTTTCATATTTGGTGGACGAAATTGCTGTTGCTCATTTCAATGTCTTAATAAATCTATACTTCTGAGTGATGTTTTTTGTTTACTTTTTTTTTATAACATTCTGAATATGAAATTGAGCTCAAATGCAGATGATCTTTGTGAAAAACTCAGTAGCTTTCCAATCCAGCTTTAGTTGAGTTTCTGCTAGTATTAGCAGTGTGACAAATATTTTCAAAAATCTATCTCAAGACCAGATCATAAACTTCTAAAAAGTCCTATCGCATACTTTATCTTAGGCTTACTAGACTCCGATTCAACGTTTTCCAATCCGATGTATCTATTCTTTGAATTCCCAGCAAGGATCATTCATGTTCATGCTATAACTTGCAAAGATCTTGAGACAAAACTCTAGGCATATCGCAATTAAAAAAAAAAACGATTTCTCGAATTCTTGTAGTTCTCTTACAGATTCAGAAATCACATAGCCCTTAAAAACGCTCAAATTTAAGAATCCAATTAATTGTGTCTATATGCAATATAGATATCCTTCTAATGACCCAAATGAATCATGTATAGCGAAATTTGCACAGAGATTGGTAAAAATGGTTTGGTTACTTCAGTAGTCTAACATTTTCCAAGCTAAATAAGGTGGACACTCCTAAAGGTGGCCTCGTCCAAAATTCAGCCACCCAACCCTTTTTGGTCTTATATCAAGAACCCAACTCGCTAAAACGAAATCTAAAGTGTAATACTTGGAACAAAAGCCACTCTACTTACTTTAGTTGTCGTTTTAACAAGTTTGATCCATATCGTGAAACAAGAAAGAGTTGACAAAAAAGAGTTGCAGCAGGCCGACTTCAGGAACAATCACCCTACTTATTCTTATACACAACACAATTCAACGAAAGTTTTTTTCTTCATTAAAGGTAAAGTGTTATTATTTTTTTCACAACTCAAGGCTATATGCTACGCCTTTGAACACATCCTGCGTACAAGCTGATTCAGTAGAATAAATGGTGTGGATGAAACCAAACAAATGGGACTTACATCCTGCAATATTATTCAATTCGAAAACGAAAGGAAATTTCAAAGTATAAGTCCTATGCAAGCATGTTGTTGTTTCTCACTCATGAATAAATTTTTCAACATATAAAACAAAAGAGGAGTTTTGTGAGAGCACATACTACCCAAATTCACGAAATATATTAATTAAACGTCCGTGATAAGATCAAAAGATAACACACGAAACTTGATTATAGATTTCTTTTCGTCGAAGTTTCGTCGAACACTAACTTTTGAGGCCTCCAAGTGAAGTAAATATTTAGCTTGGAACGAGAAACACTTCAATATAATGTTTATTTGAAACATCATGCGACAACAAGTTCATGCATACTGTTTTTGCATATACATCAGAATAAATAAACAGACAGACAATGAAACAACGTTCAAATGACGAAATGAATTTGTTAGCCTGGGGCTGAAAGTTTCTAAGAGGATTTTAACGAATTCAAGATGATGCCGAGCAGCAGAGAAAGGGATCAGCTTGTGATTATAGCAGACAGAAATTAATGAATGTATTCGAAAGGAAGCCAGAGAGACCAGAAGGCAGGGCGAGCAGGATACGGAAATTTATTTAACGGGCGCTCAATGTGGGCAAGAGTTTGGTATAGGAACAATGGTCTTGTTATCAATTTCGCATTGTTCGAGTGCTGCTTCCAGGGAATTTCTCGCATGGTCGGGTTTGAATTAGACCGAATATTTTCAGTGAAGTTGGTGATTAGAGTTTTTGTGAAATGGTGTTAAGTCGAGATTGCGATGGATGCACTTGATAACAATTGGATACACGCCCATCAAATGCGGCATAGTGAATGTATTAAAAAAAAATTGCCGACGATGGCGAGATTATGACTTTTGGCCTATTTCAGCTTTGCTACTGCTGCTACCCACAGTTTTGGTTTTTTGTCTTTATTGTTGTGTTTTTTTTTTGGGAAAATTTTGTTTTTTGCATGTTTCTAGCTTATAGCTTCTTTTAAGTGGAGTCGATAGATTTATCCCATGCGGCGAATTGGTTCCTTTCCTTTTTAATGAAACATTCAAATCATTGCATAGCTGCCCACAGATACTTAAAAATTAGGAGTCGAAGCCATCAGCTGAATAACATATAGTATGTATGATCTGTTTATAAACGGACGAATGGAAGCGCAATCATAACATAAATCTTTCATAAGAGAAGGTTGGATCAAACTAGTTTCTTCTAGATTAGGTTGACGAGAGTTTCATATATACTGATATCGAAAAGCTAAATCTGAAGCGCTCAACATGAGTACAACAAAGACCTGATGGTGTAGCAATACAAGGCTACAGATAGACAGGGAATGCTGATTCATGAAAGAAATAATATGAATTGTGCTACAGTATGAAACACTATGTGCTCAGGAAAGGCTTCCTACTCAGCCAAAAAATGAAGTGTACCGTCATCCGCTATCAATGACAGCTACAAAATCAGCGACATAAACGCTCATGGACCTACGGAGAAGTCTGCTGGCGACGAAATATATGCGTACTACGAACAAGTCAACCAGACCCTCAGTGCCCGCCCAAGAAATGATGTAAAAATTGTACTTGACGATCTTAACACTAAAAGAAGTCGGGCACCGTTATTTAGACATTACTGAAGCACCCATAGTTTTCATGAGATCAATATTGATAACGAAATTGATGATGAACTTGATTAACATTCTTATGCTCTATCACCAGTTTGTGGGTGACAGAGCGTAAGAATGTTACACATCAATCAAAGCAGCATATGGGGAGAAATATCATGGTCTCAGAAGAACAGAGAACAGACTTCACAAACGAAAGGAAGTAGCCTGAAGGAAAAATCTGACCTGTGAAATAGAAGAAACTAATGAAAGTGCTGTCTGAAAACAGTCCAAAATATGACAACCCAGAAAGCAGTCTGGAGCGATGAGTGAACTTTGATTAATCGCTAAACGATTAGCCCACCGCAAAATTCGAGGCTCCACCGCTGGAAGAAGAAGAAATTTAACAAAGCACTGAGAGCTGATGACATGCTAAAATTGAGTTACACGCATGGCTTAAAAAATCAGAGCTGTGGTTCACTGGATGCATGTGCCTGAAAAATATGCGGGAACTAGCAAGATTAAATCTGAACCGAAGTTCAGTTTTTCGATTTACATGTCTACAGTTTCAAGACTTTCTTCCAGAAAAACACAAATTGGGCCATGAAAAACAAATAAATATACTTACATCGAATCTCAATTCCTCAGTTCGCAACTCAAGCGAATCAATCTATCACGAACGACAACTATAGAATTGCATTTCAGTATCAATGACAACCGTTCGAAAAGGCATTGATTTTGTCTGTCCAAGCATGCTAAAATCTACCTCGACTCGACGCTTGCATTCGTACCTGCTTGCGCTTTGAGTGAGTGATGGTATTACGGATGGCAGGCAATTAACTAACGTCAAATATGCAATTGCAAATGTCGATTCTGTTTCAGGTAGTTCATTAGGCATATGAGCCCACGCGAAATCGTTGTTGTTTCAGGGACAGTCTGCAAAAACTTGCTTCGCTCAATGGCGTTATTTGTTGTTGAGATTTTTCGTAGTTGGCGTAGGTATTATATTTGAATCGTTTGGAGGTCACGATTTTTGAAAAAGCTGTCAGCGGTCTTTACCTCGCTTTGCAACTACCTATTTCTGACTTTATTGCAGTGCGATGACTAAAATACTTCATTTAGTGTCCTGCTCATTTGACAATTATCATTTTTTTTCTATTCCTGCCATCAGCATTCGTTGACTGAAACCTTCATTTATCAGATTGGCAAATGAAGAGTGCGATTTCAGTTTCCAGAATAGGGAAAAAAATTGCAAGAATAGTCACGTCAGATGACCCGTACTATTCAAACTCATATCGTTACTGCACGTACACGTACTCACGAATTAGCTTGACATTTTTCAAACAAGAATGGAAAAATCTAAATCGGAAATCGAATACATCAACAATACTTACTTTGCACGTTGCCCGCGTCGTAAGAGTCCTGCGACACGGCATCCAAGTTGGTGAAGTTTTTTATGTTGCTCACAACCGCGCTTCCGACATCTCCATTTCGAATATGCTCCGGCTGGAGCTTAGCTGCTTTGATTTCCATATAGCTGGCGTCGCAGTTCCCCGAGGCGTAGTGGTATGGCTCATTCGTGGCATTGATAACGTTCAGGGCCCGGAAATTCCGTTTCTGCTGAAGCTGCTGGTCTTCGGCCGCACGGTGGTTTATCGCTCGAAACTTTTTGTATATACAACATGTTATCATGGCGAGGAATATGGATGCGGATAAAAGTCCCAGCACCATGAGACATATCACAATAATCAGATTATTTTGGACTAGGATGTTTTGATGACTGTGCTTCTCGACCAGAAGCCGCATTTCGACCTCGTCCTTGCCTGCGGAATTAATGGCCACACACGAGTAATACCCTTCATCGCTTTTTTCCGCTCCCACGATCGTCAGCCGAGACGTGACCAGCTCCCGGCCAATTTCCCGGCTCGAGGTGTTGGCGCGCTTTTCATCTCTCGTCGACTGGATGTGAATACGCTGATAATTGCTCAAATAAATCTGTTTGTTGTACTCCCAGTTAATTATGGTGGAGGGCGAGGTGTGCACTCGGCACGTTAGCGTAACGTTTTCCTTCGATGTGTTAATGGAAGTCCCGCGGGGAGGGTACACGATGCGGGGCTTGCATGCGAACGGAACCGTCTGGTTGTCGTTCCACAGCATGCCTCGGAGCTGCGGTGGGTCGTGACAAGACGTGGGTGGCGTGTATAGGTTCCGACGAAGGACGAACTCGCGGAAGTCCTGCAGTTCGCACGTACAGTTCCAGGGATTGAGCTCGAGCGAAAGGCTTTGGAAGTGACCGAGCGCCGAAAACGATTCCCTCCGTAAATAGCTTAATTTATTACCACTCAGGAAGACCTGCGACAGTAATGGCACATTAACAAACACATTCACTCCTATAGAAACTAGACGGTTCTCCTTTAACTCCACCTTCTTCAAGTACTCCAGGTCGCGGAAAAGTCCGTCTTCCAGTGACTCGATTGCGTTATTATTCAAAATTAGAGAGCGCAACTTCACGCAGCTGACAAACAGATCTGGCGAGAGTGTTTTCATGAGATTACTCGATAAGTCCAATTCGATAAGGATTTCCAGCCCTCTTAGTCCATTGGGCAGAATTAATTCCAGCGAGCAGTTTCGCATGAATAGCTTATGAAGGTTCTGTAGGCCGCTTTTGAGAAAAGCATCCTCTTCGATTACGGCTATTCGATTCAAGGACAAATCCAGCACCTGCAGCTCCGAGTGGAGATAATCGGGTATTGTTTGCAGTGAATTATTCCGACAGTCGCCCATCTTCTTGCCCGAATTCCATTTGCATTTACAGTCGCCGCACACCAGCCAGTCGCCAAGGACATAAGTAGCCATGGAAATCAGATTTACGGTGTAGAAGCACAGTATCAAGCTGTAATTCGAAATTTTCATTTTCGAATGATATGTAGGTAATGCTATGGATATGCTCATATGCTGCCTATATCATCGATTTCATGTCGTTGTGGGTGAAAAAGGAATACATTTGGCCAGATGTGTTATCGATAAAACGCGACCTGTGAAAGAATCGAAAGAAAAAAGAATTTCTTCAGCAAAACTTCAGTCAATAGTATATACGTACATATGTGTTTGATATAATTCTATTTGCGTGACAAAATCTGTGCTGGTAAACGGACATGGTTCAGATAGTTGCGCATAAAGCAACGTAATAGCAAGTCATAGACAATAATTCAATTGACACATATATGCATATGTTGCGTTTATCCCAATTTCGTACACATGCACCTCCATAGTGACTTGCGGATAAGAATTTTGACGAAATTCTTTATACATTGCCAAATGACCTTCGATCTGTTATATCTTCTGTGATTTGTCTTGGATTATGATCTGGTTATATCAACCTATGAATATACTTTAAAATTCTGAAGGATACATGAACATTGTTTTACCATATTCCTGTATTTGTTCGTTGAAATATCTTAAGGATAATTCTTCAGCTTATATAGCCAGGCAAAGACAACCGAGAAGTTGATCTTTGCAAATTCTGGCGATCGTCAAGAGGTCGGGTAACTATCAATCGAATATCTTTTGAAGCCCATTGTGATACCACAGATGTATTCTGCTTTAGCCACTGTAGTCTGGAAACCATTTGGTTCCTCTACTGCACTCTTCATACCCTTCAAGTCAACAGTCAGTCAGTCCTGAGAGGAAGGACACGCTCAGTGAGGCCATTTTTTTTGCGTGCCACAGGCAGACACTGGTACATGAAATGGGTGGACTCCTCTTCATCCTGTGAATCAGTGCTCCAACAGAAACCCTTGGACCCTAAGAGAATGAGTGCGAAAATAATGAAAGTGCTGACAGAGCAATCAATTCATTGCGCTATCAACAGAGTGATTACTTTCCCGCTCATCATCATAGTTCGTTTTATGGACGATGAGGAGTGCCAACCTTATAAGGTATTTTCCTATCACTGTCACGTAAAGCCGATTTTGTAATCGACAAAGAGTGGAGAAAGATAATTCTGTTGCAAGGAAACTTACTAGTGATTTAGCAAAAACATTCAAGAAGTTTTGAGGTCGATATACGTTTCAGTGTCACATTTTTCGATGTGCTCAGAATAGTCTGTGGAATGTTTAGATGCCTTTTCTATTTGATCAAACATAGTTTACATTTGCTCAAAACTGTTTGAATGGAAGTGCAAAATGCAGTGAAACCTGGTTAAGTGGGCCCTGGGTATGTGAGAAACCTCTGTTATTGATAATTACAATGAGGTCCCAACACTTTTGCATTGAAATAGCTCTGTTACTGGGTATTTTCATAAAACTTTGTTAACTGAGATTAGATTTCATAGATTTTTTCGATATTTACCTCTATAATTGGGACTTCGGAGCTCAATAACCTGTAAAAGTGAGACAATTTATCAGATTATGCCGCTTGTAGTAGCAACGAAAATGACCAGCATCCCATCTTTATATGATAAATGGTACATTTGGACCTCTCATAGTGGGGCCGTCTATAAATAAGACAGCAGTCATGTTAACATGCCTATTAAGGAAACTGGGTAAATGGAAAGCCTCTATAAGTGATAAAAATTGTTAGGTCCCTTGAGATCCCAGTAAACCAGGTTTCACTGTATTAAGCGTTGATATGCACAGCTATTTGAAAGTCTGCCGATTTCCACTTGTATAGCTAACTTTAAGAAGAAATACGCTCAGCTATAATGAATTAAGAACGTGAAAAGGCAGACAGTCGGTTCAACTGTTTGGTCACTTCTTCTCCGTTCTCAGAAAGCTGTCGGAAAACTTTAGCCACACAAATTATCGGGGATATTTTATGCTTGATTTCCTTACCTAGCCGTCACATTATTCGGAAATATAAAGTTTGGGAAAGGCAAATGCTTTTCAAGTAGCTAAACTTTATTTTCTGCGTACCATGCATTGCCACAGAATTTTTTTTTTATTGAGTGATTGAACCAGAATCGGATATCTATATGTACCCAGCAAGAAGAGGAAAACAATATTTGTTATTTAAATTAATTTTTAATGCATTCATTTCTTTAGAAACATTAGTAGCGCAAACGGTCTACTTGTCAGTAGTTACTTCAGATACATTTTTCTCAGGCTTATCAAAAAACTCAAGTTTGTGTTTTTTTAGAAAAAAATGACTGCAATTTTTTCCACAAAAACTCAAATATGAATGTTTCTAATTATCTTAAAAATATTTTTCATACCAGCATTTATAAAAATCAAACTCATGGTACTTCTACTAACTTCACTGTACTAGCAATTCTACTAACAATTCTTCTTTTTTCAAATAATATATTGTTTATATATAATCTACAGCGCAGTAACTAGGTAAGCAACTCCAATGGTATGCGTTAACATAGCCATGAAAAATGAGCAGAGTTGAATCAGTCTCAAAATGAGTTGCAGGGCTCATCACTCTACTCTCGTAACGGTTGGCTATCGAATAAAAGCTTTACATCTTTTGCTCCCGAAGGACCTGAAATGGGTTGTGCTCGGACATTATTTGCCTTGAATCCGCAATCATATTTCATATCACTTATTTGAAGCATGTGGATGATCCCCGTCAACTCATCCCCCAAAAAACCGTAATAGTCCCTAACCACAAAAGACATTTGCTAGAGTATTTTGCTCTTACAGTTTTTCTCCTTTTTCCCGAATCGTCTCTTCCTTGCAAACATTTCCTTTTTAAGAATTGAAATTCCAAAAAATATTTTCACTTTGCAACGAACCGGTAGAGAAAAACATTTTTCGTAATCAAAGTTTCGTTCAGTAAGAAATCGTATTGAATGCCCTAAAGCCCTCACAGCTGTACGTTTTGTGGATCCAAACACTAACTATAACATTAATCAAATTGCCCCAAACTATATTGCATTAGCTTTCAAATAAACTGGTTGTTTCATTAAAATCAGTGAAAACATGAAAATGCGATGAAAACACTCAAATCATGTGACAGTGAAAAATGAGATTCGGCATGTCTTATCATTCAGACGCTAATGCTACACGAAAAAAACGATGAGGCAACTTGAAGCGGAAGCAGGACCACCTCGTTCAATCGTGAAGCAGAAAGAATGGAAACACGTTTGTTCCACGATATTTTTCAATTCAACTTGTTGGCTTCGGGCATACTTTGTGCTTGATTTGCCTTCATTTATCTCGAAAGATGGAAGACATTCCGCAACCAGGAGTCTAAGAATACGACAGGAAGACACTCTTCTGAGAAAGTGAACGTGGCTACCGCAAGGGTGCGGGGACATAGTGAATTAATTAAATAAGAAACGAGGCTGAGTGTAATGAAGCATGAATAATAATTTCAAATTGATCTCAAGGTGTAAACCTGCGCACTGTGGTCAGAGATTAGTGTAACTAATGGTGCTCAGCAATAAATTGAATTTTTTGGTCCAACTGTCCTGTTCCCATTCATAATTTTCAGTACCCTTGATTAAATTTTTTAATGGAAATCGAAACAAACACACTTTGCGTCAACCAATAGCTGACAAGAGATTTGGGATTGATTTCGAATTATTACATGGACAAACAACAGGCCGAGTGCTTCGTCTTAGCTGCCCCCTTCGAGACATTTTCCCTCTAAGGACTAAGAAAAAATCAATGATCGGAAGATTGTTTGGGATGTCTAACTAAGTGAATACTTATTGACTGCCTGAGTATTCGAAGAATTCTTTTATCGGCCTAAGAGACAAGGACGTCCTCCATGTTTCATTGAAGTTCCACTGACAGATGACAGCTAATCGATAAAAATGATGAGCGTTTTATTACGTTTCGAAAATGATTACGGGACGTCTTTTAAAAACTGAATGTAATGTTCAATAATTATAAGCTGGTAGATGAAGATAATCCAATAAGGCAGTATTATTGCGCTATTTAAATATTTCCGTTCTAACTGAGTAAAAAACAGTTAAACGAAATTTGATTGTTCTTTTCTCACAGTCCAATTGCCGAATTGGCTTCTTTTTAGCCTGTTACGTAGGCATTAATTAAGTGGAAGTACTTACAGAAGGATCTATCGATATTTAATTGACAACCGTCAATTGCAGCTCAGGATGATTGAAAGCCATTCTTCTTCTTTCTCGAAACTCTTGAAAAAACGTGATGCTCAACGTTGGTGTCAAGTGGCTTTGTCTGGATTGATTCACACTCAGTTTGCGTCCAGCGGGTACTTTGATTTTTTTTTCTGAATTTATCTTTTTGAAAACCTGTCCTTGACAGTTCGAAAACAAACAATCCATGATCGGGCTCTGCGTGTATTGAGAAAACGCAAGGAAAATATGTCATTCTTTGTTGCTGAAATGCAATTTTGCGCATTTGGATTGAATTGAATTAATGCTGTATCGCAACGTTTTCAAATTCAACGACATTTATTAAAGATTGCAATAATTTCTGGCATTCGATTTTGTATGTCATTTTGTTTTAGATATTACTTAGTAGATGCCAATCTTTAAGGACTTAAAAATATTTCAAACTCCTTGCAAATGGGGAAATTGTGAATTACTTCCTCTTTTCTGGTGTTAGTTTTGAATAGAAGAAAAACAGTAAATAAAGACAATACCAGATAAATTCAATATCAGACTAAGGTAATTTTCTCATTTAGTTTTTGGAAAAGTGTGTGAAAAAGAATGAACAACAAGGCTCTTTTCCTACACCAAAGTTAATGTTGAATCGTGTGCATCTTTCTTAATATTTTAATCAGCCTAAACAATTGGTCAACTTTTGTAAAGCTGTTGTCCATTGGAAGATACATTGCTAACTTGGCAGCCACGGCCTTTAAAACAGATATTTCATTGCTGATGACCACCAGTGCTGGTATAGATTTTTTCAATGTCTATTCTAGTTTAAATAAAGGTAACTCTATTATTCGATCGTTGATTCAATAGCGTTATAACCAATATGCGCGTTAATAATTAACACACGTTATCGGCTGTTTAATTCAGAGTATTTTCATAAAATAAGTAGCTCAAACCAGTATCTGTTTCAAAACGCAGCCAATTTGAAATGCGTTAGATACTTAAAAACATTCAGATCGCAAATTCATGGAACACATATAATGGCGCCCAACGTGGTCATAGGGCCGAGCACTTTTGGTTAAATCAGCTTATTCTATGAAAATAATGACAAAACAATATACATACGTTCTCGTTAACATACTTCAGCAGAAAACACTTTTTACTGTCGAATGTAATTACACTAAAATAGATATCGGGAAGAAGCATACTGATTTTCAAACACTGAATGCTTTCTGACAAGTTTTGACTGAAGTTAGGTGGCTGTGTCTGCCAAATTCGGTGACTGAACGTTGATCGATTTAATTTTTTTTCAAATGAGAGCGGGAAATTGATATTTTCTATCCTGTCAGACAGAAAAACATCGGAAACGGATTATATTTTTCATTGGGCGAGGGGTGTAAGCTCTAGTTTCATTTAATTCTAAATATCTTTACGTGTGTCTATAGATTAAATTCTGAAATGTTTCCTAGAACGCTGTTCAGTATGTAAAGTCATAACAAACTTCACGTCGCATTGTATCGCATATTTCATGAAAAAATCCATACATATATCCAGCATCATTCCTACGAACCATTGCCTTTTCCTTCTGTGAACATATCTCGCATATCAATCAAAAAGTTTTTACAAAATTTTCATTAAAATCTCTCTAAATGATTTCTTTAAGGATCCCAGCTCGGTCTCTCATTTCGAGATGAAATCATAATCTTGAGTGGCATTTCATTTGAGCGAACCCAACTTCTCCCGCCCGAAAAACACAGCATTTCATAATCCGAAAATCCCTACAAAGGGAATATCAAGGACAGTTACTATAAGCAAGTTGCCACATTATCGTCCTTGCAGTATCCTTGGTATGCATTTAACGAAGAAAGAAGACTCGCTCTCAAGACTCCGAATGAATATTTCAAGAACATAATTAATACAGTGGATAATCATTGCTACGGTATTTTTAATGGCCCAGTTTTTTCGCTTGTCTTTCGCGATTGTAACCAGTGCCATGCCCGCACTACTGCCGTACCTACGTGTGCACAAGAACTACAATTAAAAGCTTTGTAGGCTTGCGTGAAATGAATTTATGTTTGAGTGTATGTAATAGTGGTTGGGTGTGTTTTTTTGACCGAGTTTTCGCTTTCGATGACATGTACACTGTTTCGTATTGTCATTGTGGAAAGATTAGTTCGGGAAATAATGCACATGAATAATATTCAAAACCGCAACGACCTTAATGCAGTCTGCCGTTTTCGGGCGATTGCGAATATCGCACCACGCTCGTTCGTTTGCGAACAGCTAGTACGAGCTAATAGTATTCGCAGCGCACCCCATTGTTTCCCGGCCACAAATGCAATTATAAATCGTGTCGTGGGACACACTAATTGGCATCCATAGAACATCAATATGCTAACAACCAAAAGGTTGAACAGCCATTGAAAATTCAATCACGAAAGTCACAGCTTTGTTATCGTTGAGTTATGACATTTCAATACAATCCCTACTCACAAAAGTGTTTTATTGATTCATTTTACGGAGGTTCTATAGAAATTCTCGCAATTTTTCCACACTTGCTTCGAATCGCTTCACAAACGGACCCGGGGAGTTTATTGTACATACATACGTGCATACGTATCATATCATTCAAAAACGTTTTGTAGATGAAAATACGGCGTTTAAGGAGCTGCTAGGAAAAGGATTACCGACACCCTAAAAGAGATTAGATAAGAGGATTTCCGAGCGAAAATCTCGTTGCATGCTGTGGGACTGTGTCTGGCTACACGCTTGGTTTTTCCATATACATATATGTAAGTCTGCATACTATAGTACTATGAGAGCTACGAACGTTTGGGGGACTATGCTTTTTGCCGCTATAATACGTCGTTTCAGCAAAAATTTTATATGAAAAGCTAGCTGCTCACACAACATAAGCACTACGCCGGCATTCATCGTTCCTATTGTATTGCACTTAGCATACATCTGTAGTAGGAAACGAATGAGCGAACGTCTCTTTGCAAAGAAGTCGTCCTCGAATAATTGAAAATTAATTCATTTTCTCTTACTTTTGCTACTTTCGTTTCGCTGCGTTTCGTTCTGAAGTAGAAGCACACATTCAAGCTGCGCTGAGGGACCCAACGGGAATCGCGGTAATGTATGCTGGCGTAATGCATGAATCAAACAATGCTGGTAATGCACATTTCCGACTTCCAAAGCTATTTTCCAGCAATTATAAGATATACTCGTAAACATGACTTGGAGCATGGAAAATGCTGCAAGGGAGAAAGCTCATTAGTTATAAGTCCAAGACTGGCCAATGAAATTCACTCGCAGAAACAAGGGGAAAAGAACTTGCGAGCATACATCGGTTATGAGTAGTCTGCTATATAAAGCGGAAAGATGAAAATTTCGAAGCATTTCAAATCATCACGCACGGGTAAGTAAAATGTATGAAGACAATTCCTCCTAGTAGCAAACAGCATGCGCTATTGGAATTTCCAATAAGCGTCAGCATCCAAAAACCACACATGCAGAGATACGATCGGCCGCCGGTTAAAGCTTTCATTCATATTGAGGCGTATAAATGCGAGAATACGATGTCGTACTTTCCAAAAAGCTCTTATACATAAAGCTATAGAGCTAAAAGCATGAGTTTCCCCTTGTATAAATCTTCCCAGCCTAGGACATGCAATGTTAAAAAGAAACAACGCGTAATGGTCCGGTAATGCTTACACGCATTACGCGTAATGCTTACCGAATATATCCGTAAGCATTATTTTTCCCGTTGGGGAGGGTACTTTGCATGAGGTCTCTATTGTGCATTGGATATTCGTATATATGTAGATTTCCCTTCCTTTGGATGGCAAAAGAAATCTGGAAAGTAGAAAAGCTATGTCAATGAGCAAAAATAATTACATACATAATTTGCAGAGACATACAAACTAGCTCTGAAGGGAATACAATTATGTGCTAGTTCCTACATATGTACTCAAGAATAAATCCTATGTACCAAAGAATATTTATATCAAAGAGCCAATATCAAGCACTCGGAAAAGCCTAATGTTCCTTGAAATGCGTTAAGTTTATAGGCATGCAGGCGTTTAGCGCCAAATTACTGAAATTGACTTCTTGATTTACCTCCAACTTTAATCGCATTCTGCTTCTTGCGCCCAAGCCAAAACCAAAACCAAATTTTTGTTCGACAGTTCCAACGATGCAAAAAGTTTAAGTATCTCACGTACGAAGGATTCTGACAAGATTTATTGCTGTGATCCACACGTCCATATAAATCCTTTGAAAATAGATGAATGCGCTTTTCGCTGACACAACGAGCACTGTATCATCCGATCCGCACTTTGAACAAACAATAAAACCACCTCCTACACGATAAGCCCATGCATGTAACTATTTGAATCTTTCTTCAATTAATTATGCATTCACTGGGCAAATACGAGTATGAACACAAACAAATCAAAAATTGATATTTTCTCTAACAATGATAAATGTGTAACTAAGCAAATTTTTCCACAACTCGGCTGTACATCGAAAACACGACAGTGGATAATATGTAGGGCGATGAAATAACAGACTCCACGATATACTAGTCAGTTAACGACCAAAAAGTCACGCAACGACCTACAGTTAAGGGGCTTCGTTGTTGGTTCTCGCACCGCGCCGCTTGGACTCCATACACCTTCGCGAACTACCCTTGGACATATCACTTGCAATAAACACTAGAAGGTCAACTAACGGCAACTTTACACTGCACCGTTATAAAATCACTGCTAACGATAGTTTCCCGTTGACGCTGTGTACTCTCACCGATATTATTTGGTAATCCGCAAAGCTGTTTACTCAGGGGCAACCAACAACAAAAACTCTGGCCGAATTATTTCCGAGCTGTGAGCAACCATGTTACGAATCCAACGGCCACATTGGGCGCTCCTTACCGACTAAACTAAGTTCGCCGAACTTATTACTATATACGAAAGCTTTTCAGAAACAAGGGTGGCTAAGGGCCCTACGTACGCATAGACTTCCGAACAGAGGTATGCACACTGTATTACCGACGAGCCTCCTTCCTAGCCGGAAATTCAGTGGGTGAGCGGGAGCCCAGCACGCGCAATAGATGAACTTCGTCAAAGCTCATGGTGTTTAGGTGAGATATATTCGTGTCCCTTAGTATGTTGCGAAGGCTGTAGGTTTTTTCCTTGCCGTAGGTTAATACTATCTCCTCAGGATGGTAGTTATGACTCTTTTATTTTCGGATAGAATATCCATTTCTTTGATTTTACGTCAACTAAATTTGGAATGACTCTACTCAGGAGTGAATGAGGGCTAATTCGTTAATTTGGGACTAATAGATTTAACGATGTGTTACTAGAAAAGTCCTACAATTACAAGGTCTTCCCACAGATGCTTATTCATTCGAAATTTGCATTTTGCTTTTCCAGTACTATGAGGCCCGAAATAGTTTCTAGTACGACATTAGCTTGTATGCTAGAGTATTGAGAGTTTACTACCCTAAGCACACATTTGAATATTTATTCGCCGCAACAACAAGTTCACTGCGGCCTCGAAATCGGCGGGTCGGTTTGTAGGAGTGCCGACCGCAAACTGAACAAAGTGAAATTAATATAATATGCTAATGCTATAAAATGTGAAATGAAAACATCGTTCCTGCGGCCAAAATACATTATTAGCATAATATCTTTTATGTTGAAAAAGACTCAGTAAATTTCTAAAATTACCACAATTTTAAAGCGAACAGATGGTAATAATAGATGAGAAGTGGAGATGTAGCATTTTTTTCGATTTCAAATCAACAAAAATTTTAATTGAAAAAATCTGCAGGGTATTTGAGGGGTACTGTTCGTATTTGATGTAAAAATCATTTTCAGCGGATTGTTACTTACTCAAGGCTGAGTCATTTGATGTAAAAAATGAACTTTTTGATTTGTTACTCGTCAGCTGCGAGTAGCATTTGGACTGTGGGCAGAAGTACATAAAATTATCAAAATGTTTTGCACTCTCCTGAATAACCTTGCATTCCTGTTTCCAAAGTCCAAACAAGATGATGGTTTTCAGCCTTGATATTAGATTCGTTATGTCAGATATTTGATATTACTTAGAAATGCAGAGCATGATTACGATTGCAAGCTGATGAGGCTGGCAATAAAAATGCTTGCCGCCAATGAGCAAATCGATAAGGGTAATTCGAGTAGTTATTTGTGCGTGACTGATAGGAGGAACGGATTCAAGCGCTGTTTTCGTAAAAGTTACCCACATAATCCTACATACACTTTGAATCGAACCTAAGTTTAACTATTATTTTCCAATCCATATGTTTGTAACTGCTTTGCTGAATTCAAGCGATTGAAGAAAAAACGGTAAGTGATGTGAGTCTTGCTATGAAATTTATTACCCGCTTATTGTTACCACAAACTGATTATCGACTGTATTAATTACTGGTACGTTTATCGTACTCTAAATTTTTATGTAAACTCAAGAGCGATGGCCATCATTATCACGGCACTACAGCCCGTTTTGGGCCTTTGCTTCCTTAAAACATAGCCTCCACTCCAGTCGTCTCGATTCAATAGCCGCGTCTTTCGATTGCTGCTGAGTTTCTCGAGCGCTTGGTTTTTAGACTGGCCTGGTTTCGCTTGCTCGTCCTTTGAGAGCGCGTTTAGTGATTCGATTCTTGTTAATTCACTTGGCGTGGCCAGCGCATTGCAGTTTTATTACGATGGAGACTTTTGGTTTGTCAATTAGATTATACAATTCGTTGTTGCATTGGATCTGGCATCCATCTTCTTCCCGCTTTTCAAACGTTTTAAGACTTTTTCAGACACCTCAGTCAACGTTTGGATTTCATTTCCATAATATAACACATGCCTGATGCTTGTTTTTTAGGTGCGGAACTTCGTTTTCCTGTTTACTCATCGAAATTTTAAAATTAGGAGAACCGAATAGAATATCTTATTGGTTGGCTGAATTCCGAGTTTGATTTCGTCAAGTTCGGGCCCACTCTTCGAGGGTTTTGTTCTTTGGTAAACGAAGTGGCTTACATTTTCAAGGTTATAGTCTCCCATCATTATCATTATACTTTGTCAAACTAGCAGCCATTTACTTGACTGAGTCATAATTTTTGAAAGCTAATTTCTTTGCCGGTCTCGTCTAGAAATCTAAACACTCCCTTGGCTTCGTCCAAGGCACGTAACATAATATAGATGTCAGCAGGGTAAACTACTAGCTGCTTTGACTTGAATAATAGAATTCCCCTAGTGTCAACGGGGATTTTCCCGCTGATATAATTAAGTCATAAATCAAAAAGTGAAGGAACTAGTTAATGCCCTTGTTTGAATCATGCATCGTAGAAAATGGGCTAGTTTAGCCATTCTGAATTAATTGTTTGAAGTAGAATGCCCATGCCTCCTTCACATGGTTTAAGCCGCTAAGAATACCTCCATCAACAGCTCTACACAGGCTAGTGCGTTCTAAGAAGCCTTGTTTTAAGTGCCCACTATTTTGTATGCTTCGCTCGAGATTCGAAATCGACATCGCTTCATCCATCCACAATACAGGGTGCCCACCCCTTCTAAGCCAGATTGTGATAGATCTGATTGAAAATGCGGTTGTTCGGGAATGTCTTTTTATGGATGTTTGATGCGGGGAAGCAAGTAGAGCTTATGATAAGATATTTGTTTGACGGAAAGCTGACAAGCTGTTGTCTATTGTGGCTGCAGGAATCGCGTAGCAGGACTGGAGGTTCCGCGATTTGTTACTTCCTATCCAATTTTTGTATTCAAGACCCCCAGAAGAGACTTAACATCAAGGCTATAAAAATCGTCGTTTATCAGAAACGTTTATGGATCAACTGTTAAAAAACTTTGCTTGAATGCGGATCGCATACAATCTTTTGCTGACAAAATTGGATTTGATCACTTTCGGCTTCAATCTTTTCGTCCACGATGAAAGCCATAAAAAAAAGAATTTCCACATTTCAAAAAAAGAATTTCCACTATAATCTTAGTACCAAATAGTTTCGTTTCCTGGACAGCGAGAATATTTGTTCCGTGATTCGGGACCTGATCCATAAGGGCCTTAATAGACCTTTGCATATTCTAGGTCCCAATAAATTAGCCTATATTTCATTTGCGTGATAATTTCCTTTAGCACGACCCAAGTAAAATTCTCAATGCATTATTTGCTTTGAAATAACCTGGTTTGAAATACATAAAATAAAAGAACTTGAAGAAAACCAAGTATAAATAGATTCACATCACACAGAAGCCACCACCAAACTAGCACAAGCAGCTGCTCTGCATCGAATGGCAGAATTTTTGAAGTTTGAATGGGAAAATCAACAAACAGATTCTAAGGATTTAAATGAATTCAAATACAAGTGCTATTTGGTAACAAAACATTGTTTTCAACTGGAAATGGAAAATACTTGAGTTGCATCAGGTATCACTAATGCTCAAAACGAATGAGTTGGGCAATGCAAAGTCGATTCGAATAAGAAATTAGAATAAGTTTCGCTTTCGAATCGCGTTACACGATAAGGCATCTACGATAGTCACTGACAATACGTAAAGCCGTCGCACAGCACAACGCACGTTACATCAACAGCAAGAGTATCCGGCAAATGCATGAACAGCGCATTTGGAACAACGCAGACTAAAATTGACTGAATTAACAAACACCACCTCCTCAAGATGAAAACAAAAATATCGCATTATCCGACCATTTCTCGAAACCCAACATTATTTTTCACATTTTTATCCGTTTTCCGGAGCCTTTAATTAATTGTAGCTTTCGCACAACTTCAATCCCACCAACGGCTATTTTACCGTCATAACATTCGATTCAATCAATTTATTAATTTAGATGAATTCAACTCTGAAGGGAAATTCGTGTCCCCCATCAGTGTAGATCCGTTCATGTTCCGTTGGCTCATCCGATTTTTACCTCGTTGCCTGTTATTAAATACCCCGATGCAAATATGCATTAAATTCTCCGAACTCTTTTCACTGGTTACATCTAAAAACTATTTATTTAAAAAAAGCCTCGCAAACTGCATGGTTGACAATAATTTCAGTTTCTGCTGTGTGCATCTATTATGTCATATTCACATTTTCGAAACACAATGGTGTCATATTTTATGTCTGTATGTATGTGGACTAAACTTTATTGGAATGAGCATATATTGGAAAATGCACCGAATCGAACATCAATTTGATTGAAAAAACTGGTTTACAGATATTTGCTTTAAATTTGAAGAAAAGGAAGACACACTGTCGAGAATGAGCTGAAAACGGAAATTTGCGCATCCCATTCGACTTAATCCTATACGACCAACATAAAGGTTGAATTTATAATGCACAAAATAGCAGATAATTATCTCATGAAAATTTCATGAATAAGTGAAATAAATAGACTTATAATATTTGCTTGGGCAATTTATGTGGCTTATGCAGCTTTATCTAAAAGTTCAATGCTTCTACCTAAAAAATAATTTTTGCACTTCTTGGGAGATAGAACAGTTAAAAAAACAGAAGATACACGAGTAGATAGAACAGCTGGAAATAAAGGAGTGAGGAAGAATCATTGTACAATACACTATTAAGGACCAAATAGTTTTCAGGAATCAAGTAGTGCCATTGACTATATTGTGGTTGATTCAAACAGGAATGCAGATATGTTGAGTAAATGATATATTTATACATACACTGAAAGAAAAACTCTTGGTTGGTTCAACTATTTTTAATAGTATTGCAACGATTCATACAAAATCGTTAAACGAACTACGGAAAATAGTTATTTTTATTATGCTAATATAGTTAATTTAACGATATAAAAGTAGTTGGTTCTGGTTGTACAAAAAATATCGCAACGTTCATGAAATCAACTGTTTTAATTGTTTCATAACCACGAAAATTAGTTGATAAATAGAAAAATTTTCATCAATTCACTCAAAACTTCAACGTTTCGAATTATCAACTGTTTTTATGGTACTTAAACTACTTCGCAATAGTTGATTTCAACAAACGTAATTCAGTGAGGAACGTCTTTGGAATTACTCTACGCAAATTAGAATGGTTTCAACATTTGGATGTTTTTCATGCTCCGAATGAAATTGTTTATCAACCACGCGTCATGTTGCATAAAAGTAATCAACAATTTTCTTATGGTTGTTTTAACTATAGCCCTAGTTGATGCAAAAACAACTAAGGAAAACTGTTGATTTTCCATACTCCTCATACTCATACTCCTATTCTATCATAGAAGTTTCATATACTATATGGCAAAATCGTGTTCGGTTTGCTGTTCGATATAATTCATATTCATGTTATGCTGTGAAGCCTTTATATTACGTTGCATGACGCTTCATAAGTTAATCACATGACAGTGTCTTCCACTGTGGCAAACGCAGTGGGCTGCGGCAATACATTCATTTTTTTTGTCTTTTGTATTGCTAAATCTTGTTGTACGAGGATTAGGTTGGCTTGGCACAATACACATCAGCCATCGCTTGTCTATTAGACCATTCAACCTAATTCAAACAGAGTTAATTCAACCTAGTAGTGATGCCAACCTATGGTAGGAATCGCCGCTAGCGGTGCGGCAAAATTAGAAATTTGGCAAATTCTGCCGCAGCGGCAAATTCGGCCGCAGCCATCGTGCGCGTTACCATACAAATGTAAAATTTAACAAACATAATTCCACACTGCATACTATGTATATTGTTGGAATACCATTGTTTGTGGTTGCTTATTTTTTTTGCACCACGGACGTTGTTTATCAACCACGCGTCATGATGCATAAAAGTAATCCACTATTTTTTTATGGTTGTTTTAACTATAGCCCGTAGTTGACGCAAAAACAACTAAGGAAAATTGTTGATTTTACCAAGATTTTTCTTTCAGTGTAGAATAGAGGCAAATGTGAGAATAAACCTCTGTACTAGCTAATTGAAAAAAACCAATGCAACAAAAGTGAGAGTGAAAGATATCAACTTGGAATTCTTCTTGCTTAATTTTCATGCTAAGCCTCTTATCATGGCCATTGGCTGGCATGTTATTTACAACGTTTGAGCTACCTGATAATTGCAAATGAAACTTTCGTTTACTAGAAAATTCACTTCAAATTCACTAGAAAATTCACTACTAGAATATTCACTACACATTAATCAATTTCTCAAAAATCAAAAATGATTAGATTTGCAGCCTGGTCTGTTAGTCCAAAGCGCATTTGCATTTGAGCTCGCTTTGCGATTCAACGCATGTAAACTTATATATTCACAAAAACCTATCACCTTTTCACCCGTTGCACTGAAAAAGCTCGTGTACCTTTGGCTTTTCGCAAAAAAAAACAATATGTACCTACATTTATGTAAAATTTATTTTAAAAAAATTTCATTCAAAACAGCTTCCATAAAATGTCCCGTGACGAGAGAATACAGGGGAGTTAAGCATTCGGGGAATGTTTACACAATTCCATGGCAACAAATCGCGGAATTCTGCTTTCTAGTGGAATATAAAGAAAATTCTTAGAAGTGTAAATGTATGAGCAGTGTCTTTGCTTTTCATTAAAATGCTAGTGTCACCTAATCCAGCAGACAATCCTTTGCACATTTTCTCTCTCACTAATTGCGCTCTTCCGGTCTTGCACGGCGCATTCCAGGAACCTACTTCGCCCAAAAGCAAGGATACATTTTCAACAGCTTATATTACAGTTTCGATTTCGGCTATCACGCTTTGTTGATTTTCCACTTCACCTCACAACAATGTTTTATTTCGTAATAGCACATGAAGCGTATAAAGTGCCTTCTCACAGTTTGATTTCTTTGGTACGGAGAAGATATGTGTGTAAACATTGTGTGCCTATATTTACAACAATATTTATCTTGTAGTCGTCTTGGCTCAATTCACAATTCGATTTCGAAAAGTCTTTGCAAACCGCAACTTACTTCCATTTCAATTACTGAATCTGTTTTCGTTATGTGATGGGCATCTATAATTGCCAGGGCAATTTCATTGGAAAAGGTCATAAAACTGACGAATGCATACATACACATGTATATGTGTGTAAATCAAAGTTCTCGATTTTTTTCAAACATTTGATGGATGGACCGCCAATCAGCATGAAAAGGTATACATAATTATTTCAAAAAGAAACAGAAACCAAATAACTATAAGGTAAATTCAAAAATTACTGCAAAAATACTGAATATTCATACAAATGTATGTACGTATGTTTGCTGATACTATACTTATTATTTCTACATCTTCCACACGAATATGCAAGTACAACAGGATTCAGAGCAGAAAAATGTAAATATTTGAGGGCATGTTTTTCTCCTCAAATTAAAAACAACTCGAGATAATCATCATCCGCTCAATTTCTTCGGAATACAAGTTAATTTTTACTGCCTACGAGAAAACAGAGCTGCGTTATTGTTCGTGAGCTGGTAATTCGATGGCCCTACAGTAAGACTTCAAAAAGGGAATATTTCACTTCAATTGGTGCCAGAGCTCTCTTCAGACTATGCTTTGCGATTTGGCTTGTCTGAGGATGCTCACACGCCGTCTTGGATTCTTTTGTGAGCAAAAAAAAATAAAATATATTTTTAATGAATCTTCCAGTCTCTCTCACCGATTTATTACTAAGTCACAATCAAAAATTTCAGTTTGTCGATTGAAGAAATTTTGGATAATTTAATTAGTAGGAAAACTCTACCCTCTTAAGCATAAACGTTCTATCTGCATTTTTCTCAACTACATACTCTATTACATAATTCTGCATAATTTGAAAAACCTATCTTTTGTGCAAGTATGTTTAAATCAATAGTGAAAAATGCCCTTTTCATATATCTGCTTGCTGCAGAAAAGCACAAATCATTGAATATCTCCGAAGTTACTAAAATGTTGATAGGGCGTTTATGCTAAGGACAGCAGCAGGGATGTTATTGCCCAATCCAAAAATGACCCCGACAGAAGTCATACCCTAGGATGAGACCCACTCCCTCCTGTTTTCATATTACATTGTACAAAATTGCTAATGTCACCGGAAGTGAATACACAAAGTCAGATTAAGGCAGCTCTTTTTGGTAGTTTGTTTGTGTCTTCTGCTCTTTAAAACATAGCGCTGAAAAAAGTTATTCAGGGTAGCTGGATGAAAATTAATGCTACCGTCCTCATTGAGCTCACACAATTATTGGCTTATACTGATGACGTTGGCAGCATACGCCCGAATGAGCAATCTGCCAAAGATTCCCACATGCTGGTTGAGCAGGTCGCTAAATATCCAGGGCTGGAAATAAATGAACGAAAAACGGCGCAAATAGTGATATCGCCGGTGTCGAAAACCACCAAAAATGGCAACACCACTTCGAAAGTGTTCAAAAACAACACAAAGTACAAGACACCGGGAAGCACAAATTTAAAACAATGTGAATACAGCTTCGAAAAACTTAAAAAGCCACCTATCTTAGGTCGAAAACTGCAGTCGATAACCATTAAGATGCAGTTTTGCCAGAACATTTTCGTTCATGGAGCAAAGTTTGGTTTTTTAAACCGCCCCAAATAGCCCAACACTGCCACACAATAGGTCGAGGCCAAAATTATGCTTAACCCTCCGAGGTCACACGTTCTAAAAATAACGTGAAGGTCACACGGAGTCAGATTGACCCCACCCATGTTCAAACGATTGCCACGTTGCCTGTATCATTCCAAACGACCCATAAAAATTCAAGATATTAGTTTGAACCTTTCAGAATGAGAATATTATGGAAAAAATGTGTATTGCACTCTCGACATTGCGAAAAAAATAAACAAGCATCATCAAATCAACAAGCATGCAATTTGCAAGGGGGCAATTTGACCCCTGATCAAAAGTGATCGCGGAGGTTTAAAGTTTTTCTATATCCTTTGTGTCCTTTTTCACATGGGTATTTATTTTTTACTTATTTATATAAAAATCTTTCATATAGTCGAAAATTATATTTACAATTTCATATTCATTTTTTAATGTAGTAAACGTGTAAATTGAAGAATCCATTATTTGTATCGTATCTTGTGGTATTTTATAGATGTTGCAACATATTTTGTTGAAATTCAAGAGAACTAGAATTCGTATCAAAGGTGTTAAAAAATGTAGTTGCATTTTATTTCGAATTTTAGTCTTTATATTATTTATCATGCAAACATATATCGACTATTGTGTTAGATGCAGAGAGAAACAATAATAAAAGAGCAAGCTCGCATATTTACATATTTGAAAATTTGTTATCTTGCAGCAGATTTTACTTCATTGGCTTTTACCCAAAATTTTTCCGAACTCAATGTATTTTAATCATTTGCTCATACTTATGAGTTTTACAAGCACAGATTTAAACTTCAATCTGATTACGGACCACCTTAGTTAGACGGTCAAATAATAGGCTAGAAATAAAGTTTAGGTTCGCGCAAATGCAACGGAAAGATAGCCCAATTGGCGAAAAATCGCCCAATCTGGCAACAGTGCTAAGATGACGAAATTCGCTCACGGATTTCAACGAAAACGTTTTCAGTCTGTCAAACCTTTCCGACAAGTTCAAGCGGTTTTTGTATACGATCATAAACTTTCCAATTACATATATATTCGTCCTAAATCTGGGTTCTTAGCAAGAAAAATTACGAACTCTTGTCTGCCTTCGAAAAGCGCAAGATTGTTCGAGCGCTGTCAGATATACCAGCGAAAATCAGGATCAACAGGTTGCAATGAGCTGGTCAATCAGCTCGTGTAAGGAGGAAGATCCAACTCGAAAAGTCTGTGGGACCAGAATCACTCGAAAGAAACGCTAAAGTAGAGCGATGGCGTACACCAGGATACCAAATAAACAATGAAAATATTGAACTGTGTGGCGGCGGAACAAAACTAGGGTGTCTGCATTTTTCTCTACAATTCACTGATTTCACCAAAACGATGATTGCTGAGTTTTATATATGCGAGTTTATACATACATATATGCGAGTATCCATCATAATAGGTCTGTTCCCGTACTACGATTAATTGCAATTAATTGCAATGAAGCGTACTAAAACAGAGTTTTTTACTCCGTTTTAGTACGCTTCATTGCAATTAATTGCAATTAATCGTAGTACGGGAACAGACCTAATATTGATCTTTCCAATCGGTAAACGTGATAATGGTGAAGAATGTGCCATTCCTGATCGTAAACTTTTAAATTTTTAAAATTAGGGTCAGTGGCTCATAAAACACGATTTAGAATATGATTATTTTGGACACTTAGGTTGCTGCAACCGAGCCGTCAGTGACAGTTTAGAAAATCATTATTTACAAGTTTATTTTGTTAAGAGATGATAATGACGTTCAACATTAATTCAGCAGTTGATTATACAACTTTGTGATGTAAGTGATTTTCAACGTAGGTTTTAACTTCAGGAAGCAGTCGAGCTCACTATCAAACGCAGTTTCAGCAAATTTGAACGCTTTGGCTCATATAAACCCTCCCGACATGTAAACTCATTAACTATTTAATCATAGCAGAATATTTAGCTGCTCCGGCTAAAACGCAGGAGTAGGAGCTGTTTTGTTGACAACAAGCAGTTGTCAAACAAGCACTCATCGTATTTTTTACTTTTATTTATATTTTATAAGTTCTAAACAATTAGTTGAAATACCATTCTACCTTCGACTTGTACCCCTTTCACGTACATCATTGTATTGCACTGAATGCCCCATAGACACTCAAATCATTTTGTGTTTGTACCTTATGCCAATAGCATCTGCTCTTCCATTCACATCATTTAATCTAGGTAGGTACATCTGTGAAATACATTTCCCATTGCTAATTTTCAGTCAGATCAAAAACAAATTTACATTGCAACACATTACAACAAGCCCACAAATCATTCTCATCTGTGACACACGGACAGCGAGCGATAAATAATTCAGTCACTTGACAATATTATTCTCTGACGGTTATCTAATCGATTTCACTTTGAGCGAATTCTAAACGCACAGACTAAATACATCAGTGTGCCTCCTCTGCTAATGTGGCCTGTCAGCTCCTATATTCACAATGCTGTAGTACGAAGTGACGCAAGCTCACGGCTCCTTCATCGTCCTGAAAAACTAACTGATGACGTTTCGACCCATAAAATGATATTTAATATTAAATTCCTCGGATCTGGGTGCACAATAGGAAGCTGTTGTGGAAGCGTTGTAGGCAAACATCTTTTAGCACCTTTGTGAGAGTGCCTTTTGAAAAATATTGTACACTATGACGGTATTGCTGAGCATGTGGAAGTGCGTACATTCGCAAACGTTTTATGAAAAAGCTGATGTTACGTACTGAGTGGTGTATCTATTGTAGTACCAATCAACATTACGGCGCTATATGTACATGGCGAAAATGTAATTGAATTTGAAGAAAAAAATAAAGCAATCATTTTCAAAGGATTTGAAGGGCTAGCTCTTTGTTTTTTTAAGTTAGTTATCAGCAACATTATTAACAGTGGGTGCCAGATGAAGACAGTCTGCACATCAAGAGCACTAGGTACCAGCATATGCCTACACCGGCTGATTTTTGCCTAAAAAAATGCACGGCTTCTTGAAATAAATACTTTGACGAATTACTAAAGTAATGCCACAACCGTGCATATTGCAAACTATCTCATCACACGGATATGGGGTTTCAACATGGAAAAATATATTCACGTTGTCGAAACAACACCCACTTTTTAATTAGAAATGATTTTCATATGATTTCCTTTTTGGTGGGCTGAAAAACCTTACTGGATCAAATGGGTCGAATCAATGAAAGCACACTCAGAGAAAAATCGTTGTATAAATAAAATAAATAGATGTGAATAAAATATTTTCAAATTGATTTAGCGTCATATACGTTTCTTTTTAATTCAAATAATCTGCCTTCATTTCAATAACGCTGTATCAAAGTGGTCTTGTTTAGCACAAAATGTTTTGTTTTACATTCAATGATGAAAATTATGATTTGAAAATAACATTTGTACTATAAAGTTGAATCATTTTTATTGAATGTGGGGGCTTATTTAATTCAAATAAGATTGGTTTTTTATTTAAAAGTGTTTCAACTTTTGATTTGAATTTGATTCTATTAAATTTTAAGTAGTGAAATTTTTCTGAGTGCAGTAAAACGATGATATGAAAAAGCTGCTCGATGTCAACCATATTTTAATGTGCACCAACTACTTATCAATTTATTCAAACACACGTTCCAGTGAGCCAACTATTATTTATTAACAATATTTCCATTAAATCGAATTGTCTTAAATGTATCCACCACACTTATCTCGGCGCCATACAACCGCCACAATCCTACAAAGCACTTGTACCTACTTTTTTCATATTTCACTACAGCTGTCTCGCTGAATTGTCGATAAACTACGAAATGTAGTAGCGTTCGTTTGGGGATTCCCCATAGTACAAAAAGCAATCGATTTTGGTAACTTACTTTGCTCGGCAGCCAAACTTTTCTTCACTGGGAATTCAGTGCACTGGCACGTCTTAACCATAACTTGACATCGTATTTGATTCTATCCGATAACTTCTGTTTGAACTTTCCAATGAAATAAACTTGGTTTTCGCTGTGCACTTCTTCTTAACTTCTATTTTAAGAAATCATGACGAGAATTGATATTCTCTCTAATTGTAGACTAGCCCCCCAGATAAAACAGTAGAATCGTGAAGCGAAGTGCTGTCTATGATTTTGCGGCGAAATATCATGAACAATGATAAAATTATATCACTTTCGGAATTGGATGAGGAAATGAAATTGCTTCGCTGAGACAACTTTAACCCATTTCCAATATAATGACAGCTGCCGCGGGATGTTGTGATCACGTTTATATGGATATAAATAATTCCAAACACTGCGAATACCACCGCTATGAATTAACCAAAAGAGGACTGTACCCTGCCGCAAGCTACTAGGCTAGTTTTTATTTGAGCCCTCACCAGTCTACGAAGTCTCCACGTACGGACTTCACTTTTTACACCTAGGTCTGCCCATGTAAATATTGTAACGCATTCCGTTCTCTTCGCGAGAATGTTCCGCGTCCGTAATCTTGCCCGGCTACCGGTTGACAATCGTTTATTATTTTCCGAGTTTGGGAAAATAAAACCGCAAATGAATTATTCCCATCCGCGTTCAGGGTTCGTTCCCTTAGATAAGACGAAAAAGTAATTGTGTTGAACACGGCCGACAGCAGATAAACAGATAATCACAAACAATGATATCCGTCTTCTATTCATTTATTCATCAATATTTAACTGTCAATATTTAACTGAGACTTAAGCAGATAATGCAACGAAATGGAACGGTTTCGATAAAAGTATTTTGCAGTCCATTACCTGTTTAATGGCGATTTAATGTCTCATTCTGCCCATCATCGCATTGAGTGAGCTGGTTGTTGCAGCTAAAATCCGTTAAAGTGCCAATAGTCTCGAATTATGGAAAACAAAGGTACTCGTAGATCCACTTGTGTGAAACAACAAAAATAGTTTGTGCTCTGTGGATGTGTTCTCTGCAGTTAAAAAATTAGATATTTATAAATCAACCTATATTTGTGCATATTTTTGTCCAATTGCTTAAACTACAAATCTGAAGGTAGCGGATATATACGTAAGTATATCTTGCATATGTACAAATCTTCTCTTGCATCGCTTCGGGATATCGATGCGAGGCAGACTCATTTTCCCCTTTCTGTTGCGATGAATGATGAAATCTTGACTCACATAGACCCAAACTAATAATTAATTTAAATCCATTTAATTATCTGATGCAATATTTTCTAGCTTCCCTATTTTGCGCAAAACCAATTTTTTAAAAACCAATAATTTCTTTAGAAGCCCTAAAGAGATATCGATATTTCAAGGGGAACTGACACCCATCTCTTCGTTAAAAAATTAAATTTATCAGAAATAGTAAACTGTAAAACAATAAATTATTTTGTTGGCCAACCCTTTTTTTTTGCTATCGAAGCTGAATATAGCAAGTAATAATTTTAATTATAAAGTAATATAATTTTCGGGCACATCGGCCCATGTTGATTAATTTTGCTAGTGACAGGCGAGTCTTAGCAGCATTTTAAAAAACCTTAATACATGAAACTTGTTCATTTCATACACGATCATGTACTTGGTCATTTCATGATGCAACTATTTATTGATTATTTGCTTTACAAGGTAAAAAATAAAATTTCTAGAAAGAAAAGCTGAGGGTTGTGGCATAACTTATAAAAATATGTTTGACTTTTTCTATATCTTTACCATCGTAAATTAACACAAAAACTTTTTCAAAGCTAAATCTACACGGTTAGAAATTTTGGTATAAAATGTATACGATTTAGCATTCATATGAATCCTTCCTAAAATTCTTATGAGTTGTATACTATAGGAGCGGATAATTTTGCTTAATATGAATCCATATAAAACTAATAAGAAAATAATATAAAATTATTTTATATGATTTTGATATACCTTCTATACGGAGATAGTTTTATGCATGTATATGATAACCGGATAAAATTTAGAAGATATTCTGATACATGGAAATATCGGAGGTCGTATTCAATATATCTTATTTGAGTATAGAAAGTGGCCTAGTTCCATGGGTTATAGAGCTAGATTACACCCAACACAACCAGCATTTATTCGAACTCCGCTATTTTAAAGCATTAAATTAAAAAAAAACTTACTATCGCTGTAATATGTTTATTTATAATTTTGTTTTATTGAAAACGAAACGTATATGTTTAAAAAAAACTAAAATATATTCTTTGTTAACAAATATTGTTTTCCGTCTTTTCGAGAGGAAATGCAGTCATAAACCTGCCATTTCTTAACCTGATGGTAGAAAGTCTAAGTGACTATTGAAAAAAACCAGACACAAACACATATAGCTAGCTATAAACTTAAAAGACGAAGTTTACATGATATTGACAGATTTCAAGATTATAAATTACAATAAAACGTAGTATTTATATCAGAATTTCTATATGAAAATTTTGGTTTTACACTTACATCAGGAGTAATATATAAACTGGGTCCAATCACAGCATTACATCTTCGAGGAATTCCGTGTGTGGAACTATTATTAAGTTTTACTTTTAAATGAAAGCTTGGATGGGTAATATATTGTTCGACAAAGTCTAAAAACACCTCCGGCTCAATCGGGATGTCAATGGATGTCGTGAAGCATTCAACTTCCCTCTCCTCTAATTGAAAAGCCTATAAACCTGACCAGTAAATAAATATACACAGAAGTGTGGTATATTACATGTGCCTCAATCTATTTATTCAAACCCTTAAACTTTTTCCAAAATAATTGCAAAAGTTTGGGTCAATTAAACACTTTAGGACAGTATTGCAGCCAATTGCGAAATACTTTAGCTGGAAATATACTTACATTCATTTACAAAATCGATGTATTTTAATTTCCAATCTGCAGCCAATAGACGCACTATTTTCTTGTAAGACTCACAAACGATTTGAACAAAAACACCAGAATTCATATTCATTTTCATCACGGACAACACTTCACAGCGTGAAACTCTAACGGCAACTGTGAAATTATGCGTCATAATGAAAAAGAAACCACAGACAAACACATGCCATTAACTCAACGCTCGGATAAAATTTATCCCAATTTCTTATAAGTTGAATACTGCATCAAATAAGTTTGATATTTCTTGTAGATAGATATGTTTATAATTCTCTGAGGGATAACATTTTATACGAACTTATGGTAAAAAGTTATACGTATAAGATAAATTTGAAACCACTTTTCTGAAATTGAATTATGGATCTGAATTTCGAATAAAGTTTATACTATTTCCTATAATGAACCTTTATACATTGGAATATATCGGGGTTTATATTGAGAATCGCATACATAATTCTATAAATTGGAAAGTATAGAAAATATACCAAGATTTCTAACCGTGTAAAGACAATTTGCGTGCTGATGATTAATTTTTTGATTGCTATTTTGAGACTAATTAGCACTTTTGACTTGATTAGCACTTTTACTTACTTCCAACCCGAATGCCACCCAACCACAGCAATCGTAATGGCATCAAGTTGATAGTTTTCCCCAGTCAAGTCTACTTCTAACAATGAGATGTATTGGTACGCCCAAGGTATCGCATTCAGCCGTTGAAAATGGCTGCGGCTTTGACCCATCCCACCGCCTATACTCAAGCCCAATTATATACTGAGACCGGCTTTTCTGTATACTCGTAATGATCACCCAGTCCTGCCTATTAAGTCCGAAAATGAAAATAGAAACAGGTAAAAAAAAACTTTCTCCTCCGCTCCCCTTACAACTGTAAAAACGATTTGATCCAAAACACTCAGCCCAGGCTACCATTTTACATCTGATAGTTTGGTGGGGCAAAGCAGGGTCAGTTGCCCCTCTATCACAATGAAATGTATAGTATATACTTTTGAATTGCATATACATAGATCCTACCATCCGCCGCCATTCCTGACATGCCAAAAGCAAATTCTTCAAGGCGGAGAAGTAGCTTAATTAGGAAATTTCTGTAAACTTCTACAAACATGGCCGCAATCCATCAAACTGTAGGTATACTAAGTTATTAGTAGAGGAAACGAACTTAAGTAGGAGGGTACGAATTTGGTAAATCATTTATTTTGAATTTACCTCATGCCTTTTCATATTTGCCTCCCGATCTTATCACTCAAATGTTGCATGAAGCATTTTGAATGGGCTGTTTGCTTTATCTCTTGAAGATGAAACTCCCTCACGCATCTGGAATTGTGTTGAATGGCGAAAGTTAGAGTTGCATTGGCTTATTGTTTATTGGCCATTTTAATTTCTGTCAAAGACACAGAGGAGAAGAATGTGCACTACTCTACTACCGATTATCTTCTACAAAGAAAGGAATGTGTTTGAGAGTAAATTTTCAAAGTTTTTGCTACATATTAAAGTTACTGAATATTATCTAGGCATATCCCGTATATGTGGACGTGGACATGAATGGTTTTCCAACTATATCGATATATAACGGTTCTTTATGCTTTTATGTAGGTCCAGTTGAATTTTCAAGTAATAAAGCCTCATACAATTTAACGTGTAGTCTTTGAAAGATTGAAGGCATGTCGAGACTTGAAAACATTATCTCCATTGTAAATTGTATTTCCAATTTCAAGACCCTATTCTTATAAGGCCGGAATTACACGCTCGGCAAATGTTGGCGAGCTGAGAGTGTAAATGGTCACCTCGTCTATTCACCTCTGTTTTTTTTTCACATGCCAATACATGGTGGCAAGTAATTTCCCATGTTGCTCGACGAAACGTTCAGGGAGAGTGTAATTGCGGCTTTACATACTAAGACACAACCCTTAGCTATATGATCATTTACTTGTATCTATTCAATCGATCACCATTTACTGTCGAAGATGAAACGTTCGTTAATTTCCTCCCACATTGATAACAGTTATCACGCGAATATTGTAAACATAAAAGTAGTCATGCAAGCCTGCAGCTACGTAGCAACGCGGAGCGTGTATACCATAGGTACTACTCTTATCTGTCGCTGCAGCTCACAGATTCCGTTGATACTTGCGGCCGAGTTGCATCGATCGAATCTGCCAGTTTGTTGTCCCGAACATTATTCATGAACGAAAAAACATACCTCATACCCAAATCAAACTGCAAGTTTTAGTTCCTTTATATCCACTTTCATATCCTGACAACTTTTATTTTTTCAGTGCGTGGCATCGGTGTTCGTCACATGCAGGCATGTTGGCTCTTCGCTGCAATGGTTTTCGGCTACTTTCTACGCGTGAACATGTCCATAGCGGTGGTAGCAATGGTTAACCCAAGTGCCAACGGCGACATGGCACAGTACGATTGGGACACACCAACCAGGTCCTTGATTTTGAGTAGTTTCTTTTGGGGATATGTGTTGGCGCAATTTCCAGCGGCTATGAGCGCCCAGCGTTTCGGCGCGAAAAAAGTCCTGGCAATAGCAACAATAGTGTGTTCAGGTTTGACCGCAATCATACCATGGGCTGCTAGTTTCGGTGGCTGGATAAGTACTTGCATTCTACGAGTGCTGGTTGGATTCTGTCAGGGCTCCTTATATCCTTGTGTTCATAACTTGCTTTCGAAGTGGGTCCCGAGGACAGAACGTGGATTCCTTTCGAGCATAACTTATTCGGGGGCGCAGGTCGGGACAGTGATCATGCTGGCTGTGAGTGGGTCCATCGTTAATTCACCAATCGGATGGCCAAGTTTATTCTATATATCCGGAGGATTAGCTTGCACTTGGGCCGTTCTATATTTGATGTTTGGTGCAGAGACACCTGATGACTCCAATATTATTTCGGATGATGAAAGGACTTTCATTAAAGAAATGAGCGGAAACTCGATGCGTGCGGTAAATATCTAGATTTGTGATTTTCTTATGATTTAAATATGCAACACATTTTTCTACTCGGCATACCAACTACACAATTTAATTCCATTACTATGTAGACACTGCAACAATGATTCAATCTTATCTGCTTTTCACTAATTTACGCTAAATACTCGTACTGCAACTTTAGTGAATGCTTCTGAACCAAATTAAATGTTAACCTTTTAGTATAATGATATGAATAATTACAAATCAATTCGATTTCAATTATTGCTGGAACTGATTGAATCTACTATCTATATCTATAGTTTACTCTGTTTTCGTTTATTATGTGTACATGTTTGAAGTTGGGCAATGCCTCTGAAAAGTTAAGCACAACGAATTGTTTGCTATCTACACAATGACTATTGAAAAGCGTAAGCTTTAAAGCCATTTCGTAGTGGAAATTCTTATACATGTACATTCCATTCAATAACGTTTTAGATGAATGTTCAATAGCAAACCTTAATCCTTTAATACCCACAGGCACTAAACACACCGTGGAAGCAAATGTTTACATCAAAGGCTTTCATTGCCTTGATATTCGCCCATTGTGGATTTACCTGGGGCTTTTACACGCTCCTCACCGAAATGCCAACATACATGAACGGAGTACTGGGTCTACAAATGGATTCGAATGGATTGCTTTCAGCCCTGCCGTACTTTGTGATGTGGATCTTATGCCTGATAGTGAGTCCTTTGGCAGATTTCTTAATCAACCGCAACTACCTGACAACCGGAAGAAGCCGCAAGATTTTCAACTCGATAGGACAGTGGGTCCCGATGCTTTGTCTCATCGGGCTCGGCTACCTGACCAAAGATAATGTTGAGCTCGCTGTGTTCCTTCTTACCTTGGCGGTTGGCGTGAACTCAGCATCATATGTGGGATATTTAATCAACCATATGGATCTTTCGCCGAACTTTGCAGGCACAATGATGGGTATTACAAATGGCCTTTCGAATTTGCTGTCAATATTTGCACCACTGGTTGTCGGGGCTATCGTGAAGAATGAGGTAGGCGAAAGTTCATTCATATTAATTTTCTGTTTATTTGATATATGTGTTGTTTGCAGAATAATGCGGCGGAATGGCGTGTAATTTTCTTCATAACCGCTGGATTTTATTTCGTTTGTAATTTGATTTTCGTAATATTTGGCTCGGCTGATTTGCAGCCGTGGAATGACATTGATTTCGATCGCGAGACTGGAAAGCAAAATTTTAATAAACATTAAGAAATTGCAACTTCGTTTGTTTTGGTTTGCGTAGACCACTTGCGAAACATGTTCAATTTTCCCAGATCGCCAAACGTAAAATTTTGCTTGGCCTCAAATTTCCCCATTACGGTTCCATTTCCATTGATTCACAATATCGAGCAGCAGGGTTGCAGGACATTTTCAGCAGATATATTTGCAATAAAATGAAAACAGCATACACTGTTCAAAGTGAACATAAAAGAAAAGTTTGATGAGCCGAACGAGTCTCTTTTTGGATTAAAGCTGCCATTTTTTCAGGGGGCTCAGCGCAATCCACTGCAAGATCTAATTAATCTAAGCCTGGGACTCAATTTTATATGCATAATTTATTTTTTTAGAATGCAATTTACAATAGAATACAAGTTTCGTTAATATTTATTGACTGTTCTCAAAAATTGTTTATTTATTTGTTGCTTCTGAATCATTTTCATTAATTATTAAACGGACTAGTACAGAAATATATGAATGTTCTCTATGTCATAAATTTACAATATTGTTTGCATATTCTATTGTATAGTAATATGTATTTATATGTAATTTGAAGCGTAACTGTTAAAATATTTAAAGGATTCGATAAAATTAATTAGCACTTCACTTTCTAGGCAATTGTCGTTACATACAAGGTTTACTACAAATCTTCAAATAGGGAAACATATACAATGAGCTGTTAATTTAATTTAGGAAAGAGTAAGAATTATTCTCAATAGATTTATTATTAAATAAATTCAATGAACATTCATGCAAGACCAGTATGCCATTACATGAGTAATATATAATTTTAAAATAGTTTAAATACGAAATCAGTTTTTAAGCGACACTTTTTAAAATTGCGAGTAGTATGTTAAACCAACCAGAAAATTCTTCTTGCCATAAAGAGTTAAGTAGAAGGTAGGTTAAACAATTGCACAGATTCGGCAGACAGGCATACAGCTAGACTCTACTTTATAATCCATTTGGAAGAGTGGTTTATGGCGGTCTTATTATTTTACTGAAACAACAATGCTATCTGCTTCCAATAGGCAAATTAGGTATTTACTATAAACAGATATCAGATACTATGATATTAATACATCATCATTCTGTAGAAAGAAGCTAGTTGGTTATGTCTGCAATACAGTAAACTTTTAAAAGTCAGCGACTTCGGGTACTCAATATTTCTTAATTCAAAACGCAAAACCTTTATTTTCAAGGTTCTCGGTAAGGCACTGAACACTTTAAACCATGCACCGCCAAAGTTTTCCACAGAAATTCCTCCGTTCGTAGCAATACTGACTTACTTTCCTATCTCTCAGCATAGAACGTGTTATTTTTTTTTTTTTTGCAAAATTACGTGCATGAATGTTATGCCTTCCATTTATTTTTTCCAAACGGTAAGACGGAGTTGACTGTGTTTCATCTTATATACTTTGATTGACATACTTTTCTGTTGGCAAAACCTTATTGACAAAAGACACGATTGCTAGTGCTGGCTGATTCGGTTGCAAATCGCAAAACACGTGACACTGATTGTCTTTCGAAGTAGCGGTACGACGAGCCACAAACGCAAATATGGTTCTGTAAAACAGGATTTCGTTCAAAGTCGCCATTCGATAGATGCTTATCGCAAATTAATATGTACTCACTTATTTGTTACAGGTATATCACTTCCTGGCGTAGGAATACTCCAAGTCCGTCTCTCCGGGTCCAAGCCGCAGAATGAAACCGTGTTCCCTGGATAGTGCTTTCTGCGAAGAAAGAAAATTCATTATTTTCGGAAACTACTTTTGTTTCGTCAGCTAATTCACCTGAAGAACTTCTGCCTAGTGTTGTCTGTCAAAGTAATTCCTTGCTGGGCCGCTTTGAAATGCACTTCTGTCGGAATCGGCAATCGCTTGTTAGCAAACAGTTGGGACACTGCCTTGCGAATAGCTTCCTCGCCCGTCAGCGATTCCGTCTCACCGGTGAACAGATGCAGGACGTTGCACGCTGCTCCTTGAGCAATCAACTGCCGCTGAGCTGGAGAATGAAGGTCCTGTGATTGAATATCCTACGGAAGACAGCGGGTTAATCAAATTTATGTTCGGTATGGTTTATAAACTCTCAACCTGGTCTGGGATAATTAGACGGCAAGGCAATGCTAATGGCGTTATTGAATGCTGGTAGACCAAAGCCGACAGAGATGAAAAAACTGGCTCGTTATTGCAGCCCTTCAAGCGCACTCCACGTGCTGTCGGTTCAACCAAAAAGTGACGAACTAGTTCGTCGCCTGTTGAGCTTCTCAGTTCTACACCCGGTGGCGGCTGTGCGACACGTAGTACTAGTCCGAAAGCATTCTTGTAAGTGGTCGAGTCTCGGACGATAAATGTCCCTGGCTCCGCTTTTCGCAGTAAAGCTACAGCATCTTCACGAGAAATATTCGGTTTGTACCAGTACTTGGACGAATCTCGAACAAATCTGAAAGAAATCAATGACGACAATTATCAAGGCATCAATGGATTCGCACGGTAGTAGCTAACTTCACGAGATGTGGGGCCACTTCTTGAGGCTCGCTGTTGGCATTTGATGTATTCGAATTGCGACGGGATGCGTAGCAGGAGATAGTTTCATTCTGATTGGCTACCTCGTGTAGATGTCCCTTTTGGCTTCCGGTGTATAAGTCCTTGCTGAGATGTGAAGATTAGAAAGCGGATTAGAAATTGTATGATTTCAGTCAGTAGTTTCGAACAATTATGCTACAGTAACAATTGTGCTAACTTAGTTCTTCGTGTCGAGGCATGCAATTAAACAAATGAATACTTCTACACTCTAGATAAGTTTACTTGCTACCCGTATTAATAGGGGGCTGAATTCGAAATTAGAGACGAATAATACCACTTAATTTTGCTCAAGATTATTTACAACACCAGTTTTACATTGAATCAGTTTCGGATACAAGTCTAATGATATGAGAAAATAATACACAGTAAAAAGATCAAACCATGTACAATTATCGAAATATATTTGACAATGCCATCTCAGGTGTCGTTAAAGGCATACAACGTGCACTAACAATGTGAGGAATCCAAAATACAACATCTACTTAAACTATGAAAACTCGCTGGCATGACAATTGCATTGCATTCAACTTTTTGCGGTGCTAACCTTATATCATAGGAAGACAACGATGATTTTTGGCTCCGCAGCGACCACGTTGAATTGCCAAATCGCCTAAACAATGTACATATTTATATAAAATATTTATTGGAATAGAAGTGAATTGTGAAAAATTTGCAATATTTTTCTGACGTTTTAGCTTGGATTTTTTCAATGATATAATTATGAATGGTCAAATATTTTTGATTTCTTAATATTATGTGTGACTCTTGGATGGGTTCCAACTACTCTAAACTCTTGATTTGTACCATCTTGCAGCAATTTGACTGAACAGATATTTTTTAGCACATTCTGAAGTTATAATAACACAGTTTTGAAACATAAAAATAAAGGTTGCTCATTTTTCATTCAAATGGAATCCGGGATCATTGGTAACTATTCATTATATGTGTATGTAAACTTCTTTATTGACATTTTATGAATCATTTAGACACGTTTGCAGTGCTGAGAAGACCAAAAGTTACGAAATTCAAATCAATATGACACACACAGAACGCCCTGTTAAAACAGGCTCTACTTTGTTTCCATTGCGGATAGTACTGTTTAAGCCCGGTCCAGACGCTAGGTTTTGTACAGCGTTTTATCTGCGCAGTCTAACACGTTGCAGACAAAACTTTGCGTGTGGATAGGAAAACTGTGCAATTTTGAGAACGGTACAGTTTCAGCGATAATTGAGTTGGTAGGGCATAGTTATCCACAACGCTATCCGCAACAAAACCTAGCGTCTGGACCGGCCTTTATGTTTGAAATTAGAAAAAAGAATACTAGTGGCTAAAATGTAAGGAGCTTGCTGAGCTAAGAGAAAGGGACAGTGTTGTATTTGTTAGCAATGATGAAGATGAGTGGAAGTATTCGTTCAAACGAAAGTGAAGAATACTATAGTGATGTCAATTGAAATTAACTTTGTTGAATAAGATATAAGAGAATATGTTGCTGATAAATGTGCTGCTGTCAAAAGATAAAACCATTCAATATATGTACATTAGAGCAGTGTTTTCCAACATAGGGCATATGCCCCTATAGGGAGAGGAGATGGGTAATTTGATTGTTAATGATGATGGATTGAACTCGCCCAGAGTTTAAGTTACTCGCATGGCGACTCTAAGTCACTAATCGGTAAGTTTTTTAGGTATGGGCAACTTCTGTCCGATATGTTCATAGCCTTGATTTCACTAGTAGACGTTCAAATCACCCGAGTCAAAATAGTCTCCAGTCTCCATAGTACATTGGGAGCAGCTTTTAAAGAACCGCACATTCATGCACCTGGACTATCAATCTCATCCATAGTGTCCTGAAAACACATTCTGTTTTTTATGTCCAAGTATCTTTACCAAGTATCTTTCTCCTTTCAGTTTCATTCATACACATAATAAATGATATTTTAAGTATAGCCTTACCGCATTGATGTCGGACTCTTAGGAGGTAATGCTGGACTTACATTACCATTCGTATGTAAACCGTATGGTGTTCGCGGTGTCACAGGAAAAGCTGGTGTTTCTGGTCGCGGCGAACCAGTTATCGATATTTCTGGATCGACTTCCGATCGATACGATGAAAACGATTCCTCACGAACCTGTATCAAAGAAATGCAATCATAAAAGTATCTTTTCGTTTTATTTGGAAGACGCTTAACAGTACGACAACAGATGATGGTGTGAACGATTGTTAGTAATCGCGGAAAATCTTACCTGGCACCTGGGCAGATTGGCAAAATTAGATTTCGCGGAAAATTGATTAGGGGTGCTGTTGCGAACTAGAAAGTTACTATAGGCGTTAGTACGATCGTTATTGTGGTTATTATTAAATCTCGATTCTGAGAGTCTAGCAGAATCGGTATACGCTGCTAAGTCAGAGAGCATATATGATAATGTTAATGCTTGCTGGTTTTCCCGACTTGTTTGCGTCAATAGCTCTGTCGACTGATATCTTTCCATTATTGGCTGCTCTTTGATTGTAGGATAGATAAATTCAGAGGAAGGATCACTGAAGGCTTTGGTTAGTTTCCCGCGTCGCTTGTATTCCGAGTTTCTCGCTGGATAGTCTATTTTCGTGTTCGGAAGTGAAACTCCCTCAAGGATTTCAAATATATTTTCCAATGAGTTGAACAAGTCTTCCGAAGATAAATTCTCGGAAGTAGGTGGAGAATTTTCGATATCAACGATTTCCATACCCGAGGCCAGCTTCGGAATATATACATGGGTGATTAATAAGAAAGCAGATAAAATTGTGGAGTTAGATTCAAAAAACTCATTTCTGGCATAATTGCACGAAACAAAGAAGTAGAATACGAAATTAAGGGAGATGCCGTGGTATAAAGCAAACATAATTTTGGTTTGGCAACATAAATACTGCAGTAAAAAGAAAACAATTCACTACAAAACATAATATCTTGATCTGGTATAGAAACAAAATGGACACAATTTTTAAAAATCAGGACCTCAGCGAGTAAATTCAAACAAATTGAAAATAACAGGAAATTCGCTTAAGGTTTGCATTTTCGTAGCCCGCATTTACACACGTTCATAGCTATTCAGTTCACTATTCGCACACACAAACTTAGTCGTTAATTCATGAAATCCAATGAAAACATTATTTATATAAACCGTATCAAATAATAATAATCTTATAGTGAATGCAATAAACCACAAAAAACCTACCAGTCGGACGTGTCCATTCTGCGAATTATTGTTATTGGCCATCGAGAGAAGACCGTTTTGTGATTGATGTTGTTGTGCTTGGAACTGCGATATGTGGCCGTTTGGTGATGCATTTAACACGGTTAGTGGTGATAATGGTGGTGACTATAAATGCATGAATGGAAATCGAATAAAATGTAGAAGTTAAAAAAACAGATTAAAATGTAATGTCAATTGATATATTGGGACTGTGAAACATGCATATCACTGTCAACTGCGAGATTAACATAGTCAACAGCTTACCCCAATCGTGTTTTGTTTGGCCTGTTGATGAGCACGTTTCACTGCAACGAATGGTCTCTCTTTCGTAACTGTTGTTGTTGTTACAGTTTTCGTTTGATATGCATTATCTGGCACTCTGAAAAAATAATTATAATAAATAAATAAAAATAGGCGTGTAAATGATCAACTAATAAGATCTTTAATTCAATTGAATATTTTGCACGAATTTATTGAATGTCATATTGATTCTGAAGCGACAGAAAGAATTATAGTAATCACCGGCGAGAAATTTCAGGAGGCAAATCGACAAAAATTTCTTTTTTTATAACCATTGACAGCAGTATTGAATCGAAGTGGATAATTGGTATCAAAGCACGAAAAGCAAAGTGCTTATCATGAACCCCAAATATTTAATCAACAAGCAAAGCTTCCCTTCACACAGAAAGCCAATTATCAAACAAACAAATATCTAACTGGTATACTGTCGTCCTAAGCTAAAAAGTCAACTCCATTTTTGTAGTTTTAAGAAAAAGAGAATTTTCGTTTTATCGATTTGGCACAACGTAATAAAAACTTTGCACTTCCGAAAAATGATTTCGCCGGTTAGATAGCTCTTTTTTTCATAAGCGCAGAGAATGTCAAGATGTTGTGGCATAGAAAAATGGGAGTTAAGACTTTTTAACTAAGGACGAGTGCTACATTCTGGAGATGTGACAATTATGTTAAGCGATTTCTTTATCAACTCGCGTTAGAAAGAAACTGTTGGCAGGTTATAAAGACAGAGCTCAGCCCGCTCTATTACATCAGGAAATTAGTTGAATTATTCAGGTATAGTTGAATTATTCAGGGCTGCGCCGTAGTAACAAAACTTTGATGATTTCACTCAAATCTTAAACAAACTAAACTCTACAAAAACTACATTTTCAATATTAACGAAACTCTCAACGCATACATAATTTAAGGGTTGGATTTAAAAAAATATAACATGGAATAGCTTTTAAACAAGTTTATCTTAGTTACCTTCCTACTTACGACTTCGACCATCAAATTTTCGTAAAAATCTACGTGTAAAAATCTACGACTAGTGAAGCGTACAGAATAAAGTAATTAAAATTTGAAAAGACTAAAAAACAACTTGATACTGTGCACATTCCATCCTTTCGGTCATTCACTTCGAGCGAATTTCTTGATACTGCTCCGCCGCCACTTCCGTTACCGGTTGGTCGCTTACGAAGACCAAGGAAGTACGGAAAGATTCAACTTTTCCGCAAGCTATCTAGACGAAAAGTTAGGAACTTGCAACTTTCAAGAGCAAGTGTTGGTAAATATTCGCCTAGAATTAGGACACAAGTTCAAGATAATAAGAACAAGAATGGGTGAAAGTTTTAGTAAGTTGTGAAATTAAGCCTTAGAAAAGTTGTCGAATAGACGAATGAAACGGCCACGGTTACTCGCGATTGAAGGATACAATAAAATATACTTTGAGAGGATAAAACGAAACACAAATTGATGCTGCTGCCTCGGGGATTGATGCCACGACAACGGTAGATTCAACGGCCAGATAGAAAAAGGTATCAGTGGAAGTCATCGACATGAACAAATGTGGCTAGGGACGAGTTACTTTCCGGACGAAAATGGGATAACTAGTGTGCAAGCAGTGTCAGGATACCAGGCCAAAGTAACCAATGGAAAAAAGGATGAAGAATTTTTTTGTACTCCTTTGACCAAGATGTTCAAAATTTCAAAACATTTGTGTTTTACGTAGATTTTAAACGATTAGAAAAGTGAAACTCATTTAAGGTTGTTAAAATGAGTATATGGACCGCTGAGGTCAGTTTTTTCATTGGGAGTCTGCACTTCTTCAACATCGATGCTGAATTCATCAACTTATGTTTCCGAGAACATTGTATATTGTATATTGTTTAATGTTTACTTATTTTTATTTTTATTGTACTTTCCAAGGTGTTTGTAGTTCCAGAGCAACTAAGCCAAGTAGCTCTACGAGTCTGCTCAAAAGATTATGTGCTTTGTTGACGTTTCATTCAATTAATTTCAGAGACTTTAAGGAATATTATTTTTATATGGGTTTTATATAATATTCCCATGATGGCTTTAGATTTCATGACATATATCAATATCTTTATCGACGCAAAGTTCGTTTTCAAGTCAAATCATTTTTTCTCCAAAAATTTCTCGTCATTAGCTGTGTTTCATGACCCTGAAAAAGAGCAGAGCATTTCAAGGGAAAATAGAATCGAACAGAGCATTTCAAGGCAAGTTAAAATAGAGCAGTTGTCAAAGAAGTTAGAGCAATTGAGGGACAAAAAATTGAGCACGTTAGAGCAATTGAGAGGCAATTCTCAAAGATGAGCGCTTTTCAGAAGTTCAACTTGTCAATTCACTATTAAAAACTCTATTTCAGTCACAATTTGGGCAATTGACAAACAGCAACCCCAAACTTGCTCTATAAACGATAAAGCAGAAATCGTCGGTACTTTTCTGTTTCCCCCCCCCCCATTTTTTTCACTTTTTGTTGCTGCAATGCTTCTAAAATTGATTAGAAAGTAGTAATTAACCAAAATTATGATGGAAAAACACGTTTAAAAAAAGAAAATTTTTTAATTTTTTTTTTAATTAATTTTTTAATTAAAAAATTAATTAAATTAATTTAAATTTGGAATTAATGTCACATAACAGTGAGAATAAATTTTGGTTCTTTTCTGTTTTTTTCCCTCCATTTTTTTTAATTTTTTTAATGAAAACTGCTCGAAATGGGTTAAAAAGTGTTACTCCACAAAAATTGAGATGGGAAAATGCATTTAAAAAAAAATTTTTTTTTTCCGATTTAAAATTTTTTTTCCATTTTTATGTGGCAGAATGAGTTTTTCAAAAGTTAATGTGTTGTTGGGGAGGCCTGCTGTAAAATAATTGTAAAATAAATTGTAAAATAATTGCTTAATTGTAAATTGCGTTGAAGCTTCGGAAAGGTAAGACGTCAAAAATAGAGCAAAATTTATTCTCACTGTTATGTGACATTAATTTAAAATTTAAATTAATTTAATTAATTTTTAAATTAAAAAATTAATTTAAAAAAAATTAAAAAATTTTTTTTTTTCTTTTAAACGTGTTTTTCCACCATAATTTTGGTTAATTACTACTTTCTAATCAATTTTAGAAGCATTGCAACAACCAAATGTGAAAAAAATGGGGGGGGGGGGGTGGTAAACAGAAAAGTACCAAATCGTCCTCTAAATTGATCTAGCTCAACTTAGAGCAGGTTCATGGAACACAAATCAGAGCAACTTCGGGCAAGTTAGAGCAGCCGAATTGCTCATGAAACACATTTTGTTGAGATATCTCAACCTGGCTCAACCTAGAGCAGTTCATTAAACGCAGCTATTCATAGTATCTACAGTCACTCCTATTTGTTTATAATTTGTTGTTTATTTGGATACTCACTTTATTGCTACAAAACGGTTCAAAAACAAATAACACTTTCTTTTTATCAAAACATTGTATCAAAATGAAAGACGGTGAAAAAATGCGCGAGATTTTCGGGAGAAATGAAGCATACATCTCGTCGAAAGTTCAGCGTTTTGATAAGGAAGCTCAAAACTGATTCTGTTGCGAATTTGAAACCACCGGGGTGTAATTACACTCAAAGCAACGATCGACATCTAAGCGATGACCAAACTTACGAAGTATTTGAATTCTGCGCCGCAACGGCAACGAAAAAATACTTTTCAGAGATGGTCAAATAATTAATCTTTTTGCGCAAAATGTTTCGCTTCTAAAGCTTTTCCTAGTCTAGGCTCTTTCCTAGTCTAGGTCAGACTTAAGGTAAGAAAGAAAATTAAATTAGATAAGTGTGGACAAAAAAGCGATTTTACAGGATTACATGACCGGAATGCAAAAAAGCATATATTTGCGTTTCGTTCGGCAAATAAATGCAAAAAAGCATATATTTGCCGAACGAAACATTTCAGAGGTGTTAGATTGACTGAACAAAAGCAAGAAGTGAGGTTGACAAGGCGAAGAAATACTATAATAGTCCCATCAGAGGTAGCGATACGTATTCCGGAGAAAATTCAGCGAGCCTCCAGTCAAAATCAGTTCAATCTAGCCCTTGGTTGAAATTGTGACCTTGATCTGTATTATGATTGTTTATTTTTCGATTAGAATCTAACCACTTCATACTGCATTAAAATGCTTAATTCAGGGCCCGATGCAATCAAAGATACATATTGAATTATGATTCATCAATTTACATTTTCCACCTTTGACTTGGACTATAATTTCCTCCTTTCAGGCTATGCATCAAACAGACAAACAATCATACAAACAAGCAAATTTGATGGTTTTCTACGAGCATCTATCTCCTACCTATATTGATTGTATGGTGTTTGTACTTGTAGCGGGCGTCTATAATCGACTTCATCAGTGAAAGCAGCTGTATCGCTAGCATATCCATCGAAACGTGGATTCGCTCGAGACCTGCAAGTAAAATACCCATTTCAGACATTTATTTCATTTTGATTCACGCAATAATCCCAAAACAAATTACCTAGTTGGACGACTTCTTATTTCGTTATGTATATATTCATCGAAATAACGCCTGCCCTCGCGATGCTGTTGATCCTTCTTTGCACGTAATTTCTGCTGTTGCATTTGCAGCCACGTTTGCGTTGAGATTCTGGAAAATATAAACAAATACTTAATTAGTTTACGCTCTTCCATTTATGATGTCATTCATTGCAAGTGATTTGTTCAGTCATGTATTATAATGAGTTGGCTAAATTAAGTTCGGCGGAAAGTGATGCGCTCAGAGCGATTACACCGTTTATTATTTCGCGAGTTTGGATTTTATTAGAGCTGCGCTGGTGAACGTTATTCGCGGGGAGACAGACCAAACCACCCTTCGCAAGCAATGAACAGAAAATTCGTTTCGGCAAAAGCTAAGGTTGCTGAGCAACATCTTTTTCAGTTCTCTTTAAGTATCAATCTGAGAAAACCCATCGAAATCAATCTGAAACATCTTTTTCACCCTACAATCATGCATGTTTTTTTACACATTACTACCTGGGACGACATCTGGGGAGTAAATGAGATTACGCTTTCTTATGATGGTTAGAATGTTCTCCTGTGGCTAGTAACCAAGCTCTTTTATTGTGCATTGTCTGAAACCAAACGACGCAATAAACTTGATTTTATGGTTAAGTTGATCTCTTGCACGCACTATGCTTGTGTCAGTTAATTAGCAGAGATGCTCTGCGAATAAATAAGCTGGGCGTTCGCTGTCATTAAAGGTCAATCCGACAATTTGTGTGTTGGGCTCATTTTCATCATCCTTTGAAGCTGCGGGGTTTCATCATGACAATCAAACGAAAATACACGTTTTCATTCTTTAATATTCGCATCACCTTGGACAGCAAACAATGCAAATAAACTTTGCTACGACATTTTCGAAATAACCTTACAGTATGAATAACGTGCATATATGTATGTATGTAGTTCCAAAGCAATCTGGCTTCTTGACTCAAGCAACTTTTCAAAGCGACATGAAGATTGTCTCCATGCTCATTTATTACAACCATTACTGACATTATTCCACTGGATACAACTCATCGTTCCGCTTTGCTCTGCTTACGCATAATACTTTATAACAAAAGTTTTCTTCGCATGCATTCCGAACAATCTTACAAACGTTGTTAGATATGAAGTCTTAAGCGTAGGAATACACGTGAACAACATTCTACATCCAGTTCACTCGAAGCAATACGAAGAAATAAAAGCAACATAGAAAGACACGAACGACAAGTTAGTATGATCCGTACCAGAGTATGAGTCTGGTGTCAGAAAGTCGCGTTGATGTGGAAATTTTTAAGCACACCCGTATGATATTGCTTGGCGGCCATATAGGTTCGACACCTCAAAAGTTGTCTCCGACTATCTATGTAGGTACTTGCGAATATGGCAAGAGATATCAATTAAACTTAAATCAACTCTTGTCAAGTAGATGTCACAAGCACAAACTCGATATATAGGTACTACACAAAGATAGAGCAGTGTTGGTCGTATTAGGCGACTCACAGAATATCTCTTATGGATGTTTATTACATATTTCTAGTAAGAGTGTGTAAAAATGTTGGTAAATACTAGTACTTGATCCACTATGATGGATTTAGAAGTAGCATTTGCTAGTTTTAGTTGAGCTCAAAATATTTGTTTCGAATTTGGCTTTCTTAGCGGTGAAGAAAGAAGTTCTTCATTGACTATGATGATCAATATAGCTGCTCCCGAATATACTGTATCTTCAGGACTTGGTTGCGCCTCATTTGAGAATCTTCCAAAATCGATAAATATATTTGAATTTGGGACTGCGTCAGCTTAGGCGATGAGATACATACATATATGTACATATTTTGTGGGAAACAACACTTAATTTGTCCATTCCAATCTGACGTGGAAGTTGAAGTAATTTACTAACATAGTATGGTGATAAAGTCTAGAACTTGTGTTTAGCAATCGAGCAAGCTATTTTATTTTCCAAACCGCAAGGACTCATCTATTGTTCAAATCGACTCAAAGTTACTGTAGCAATAAGGATGCAAATATTACTACTTTAGATACTTATACACCCCCTCTCCCTATTGTTCGAACAAACTTTTGCCACTGCTGGGGGGTCTGTGAAAAAATCAAAAATTACTTTGAGGGTACGTTCGAAGGGTCCCGAGACATTGAGGCTTTTAGGCATACTAGCAATAGTAATGTCACATGCATTATATGTGTTTTTGTCGAGAATACGCCGTTAAAGCAGTTAGTAATGAAAACTGTTTTGCTCAACTTTGTGTGGCAAATGATGAAAATTATAATCATTTACTACTTAACTTGTAAGTTTTTTGATTGTTTAAAAGTCCATGTTTAGAATGATTTTATGCACTCTTTGATCTAGTGTTGAAAATTTTACAAATAACGATGATAATTTGGAACTCAGCTTAGTCACTCAAAAAATGACATTGCTAACATGACGGATTTATATATGTAACAGATTTTACTATCAAAGCTACAAGGTGATTAAGTGTGATCAAAACCAAAAGAATATAACGTTGCGTTGGATGCAAAACTTTTTCTGCACATCAGAACTTGGAGACAGAAGAAAGCTCTCGGCTTTAAAAGCATACGAATTAGAAAAAAAAACCCTAGCGCATCAGAACCGCTAGAAACACTAATGTTCGAAGAACAGTAGAGGATTTGTGCAGATTTTTAGTGTATATGTTACCACTAGCTGCTTAAACCCACTACCACTAACTAATTCTCCTACTTAAGACCAATACACCCTAAGTAATAATAGACCTTAAGCAAATTTAATTTCGAACTCTTCATCGAAAGTTACAGCGATAGAAAGGAGTTTGGGGTTGCCATCCGAAGGATGGCCAGACCTCAGAAAATCTAAACATTGTTTACTTATTTTCATTGCAAATGTTCATGAGGTGAATACTTAATGTAAGCATTTATTGTTTTTTTAAGCATTTATTGTTCAAAAACTCCTCATGCTGGCAGCCCTTTGCTAGCACCGAAGCCTCACGTTGAAGTCAGCCTACTCTGCAAGTTTCGTATTGATCCGATGACTGCATTGGAAGTTATAGAGATACAAAGAAATTTAGAGTTACCACCCGCAAAATTTTTTCGAATTTTCTAGATCGTAATATTTGTTGTTTGTTTTCACTACAAGATCACTATGATTTGAAAATTGTATGATAAAATCGCTTACTAAAAATATGCACAAACAATACAAAACCAACCATAGCTGGCAACACTATCATTGTTTTTCCAACTAGATTTCTGCTGAGTATTGTCTACAATAAGTTTGATTTGCAATATGAATTTCGTTATGATTCCATGACTGCACTGGAATCTATAGGGCAAAGAACTTTATTTTCCTGAACGAATTTTAAAAATTTAAGACACCAAAATTACCATAGCTGTTAGCTCCAGCCGAATTTTTCAACCAAATTTCTATCAAACGTGGCTTACAATAAGATTTAGCTACTGTGTGAATTTCCTTCAAATCTGGTGACTGAATCAGAATTTATAGTGTGATTTTTCAAGATGCCAACTCAGCCATGGGACTGCCTGCATATTCATTAGCAGGCCAGCTCGTACCGAAAGCTAATTCTTCCTGTGAATTCCATAAGGATCTGATGTTCCAGTCATGAGTTCTCGTCAACACAAATTTCGGGTGCACAAGAAATAGGTGATATGGTGAAGAGTTACGGTAGCCGTAGCATCAGGGTTACCCGCACATTCATCACAAATCACAAACAACTATTTCTGGTAAATGTCAATTTGTTGTGTGAATTTGTAATGTTATCACAAAAAGTTATCATAGCTCGAATTTTGAAAAAAATATATTTGCCTACTTTGAAGCACCCAGAGCCCATATACCGACAAAAATTTCCAAAGCCGTGTTATATGGTAGTCAAGGTTAAAACATTAGCAGATTTCATTTTGCATGCCTTTTCCTCGAAAGATCTGCATTTTGATTATATATAGGGGTACTATAAAATTCACTAAAACTCCCACCGCCAGCAAAGGGTTAAATATATCGTAATTTCAACTTAGCACAGATTTACTGCTTACTAATATTTTGTAGTAACGAACAACCACCTAGCACCGTAATAGTCTGCTCCAACAAAGCTAGGACAAACGAATGTAAGTTAGAAGTGATTGCAACCACGATGCATCAAAGCGAATCGAAAAGTATGGATCGCCTTACAAATTCTGGTACTCTTTTGCAGATCGATTTATTGATTTATTTTGTATATTCGCCAAACAAGGTACAAATTACGTATGCAACACTAAACAAAAAAGGAGAAGTAAAGTAAAAATAAAACAAATTAAATAAGTAATAAATAAATTTATAAATAACAATCAATAAATAAAACATCGATATATATATAGCTTATAGCTTAAGGTTAGGGGGAACGAATGGCTTGCAAAATTTGAAGGATAATTTGGAAAGATTAGCGGAATAAAAATTGCTTATGCTGTTGAATATCCTACAGCAGCTCTTTATCGGTTCATTAGCCGCATGTGTAGTAGAATGTGGATATAATTTTAGCAAACGATTGAACCTGGCGTTCCTTACCAGGATATCTATCACAATTTTACTATTCGCGAATTCAACTCTAATAGCGCCTCTAATGACGTCGAATGTGAAGCAGGCAATTATCAACATTTTTCTGGAGGCAAGTTTCGATAAGTTTATATGAGCCAGTCAAAACTCATAAGGGGTAGGCTACTAAAATCATAAGGGTTGTACAGTTCTCTCAACGCGATAAGTAAAAATTGTTTTTGTATTGACTCGGGACTGTCATTGTGGGTTTCAAAAGCGGGTTTCTAAATAATGCAAATGGAGGACGTACAAGTGAAGTGTATAAGGATCTTGTGACCTCCAGATCACGAAATTCTTTGGCACGTCTTTTGATGATGCCTAGCTGTTTCTTTGCACGGGCAAGTATTTTATCATAGTGTACTCGTAAGGTGAAGCGATATTTTTCATCTAAGATAACACCGCGGTCAACAATGCTGTCAACTCGGGCTAGCAAATTATTACTGTGTGTGACCGTCCAGTTTCAGCAAAAACTAATAACCTGGCATTCATCGATATTGAGAGACAGCTTGTTTACATTGCATCAATGATCAAGTGAAACAAGCTTGGATTGGAGAAAAAGTGCATCAGATATTCAATGATCTGATAAGATTTGAGATCGTCTGCATAGACTAAATGAGGTATGTTGTAGCGTCTTGTGGTACACCAGAGGTAGCAGAAACGTTATTCGATAAAAGTCTTTGAAATTTTACACATTGTATTCGATTGCGAAGGTAGAAAATTAGCCAGCTAAGTAAAGATCTGTCAAGACCACATATCTTAAGCTTTAGAATTAAGGTAGAATGGTCAACTCTGTCAAACGCTTTACTGACGTCAGTGTAAACGGCGTCAATAATCAAAAAACATCAAAAACTCGGCTTCGCCTCTGAATCACAAAATCTTTTAATTTTTGGCAATATACCTTTGCACGGAAAGCTGAGATCTTAAACCGAAATAGCGTTTTGGTCAGATATTCATCACCCAACTGCACCTGATTAATCCGGCCATTCGATTAAGGTGTCCTTCGAGCCTGATATGATTATTTCGAAAAAAAAACCATGCAGATCTATATTTTTGAATTAGCCATTATTTTGGTAAAGCGTAACAACCTGTGCTCAGGTTTCGACAAGCATGTTTTTTTTTTAATTCAAAACTTAACTGAAACTAAGCATTGCAAACCCTTAAGCGTACGAATTATTCTAACGAGACATCAGCAACATATTACGCAGCCTCAAAATCAGCTCGCTTAAGCTCCTACCCATTGAAAAAAGATTTGAAATCCCCTTGAAATTCTTTCGAAGGCAATCAGCTAATTGCCTTAATTTGTATTTATATCGTAACATTGGAAAAAATAAAGATTACGTTAGAAGCGCAAATACATACATAGTTCTAATTCCCACATTCAAAACGTCAATGCTTCAAAATCAATCACATTATGCAACTATTATATTTGAAAGACAATAAAAATTGCAACTGACTATTCATCTTTTTATTGGTTTTACTTCATTCACAAATTATGTAAATTGCATGATTTTGCTATTAAACTGCCACAGAGGTCACATGATGAATTGCGCACGCCACGTATATTTTTTGCTGATGAATTATCCAATAAAGGCAACAGATGGTCTGCAATTATGGATGTTTATATGTGATGACTAAAAATGTTTTCGTTGTTTTCAGGCATTCCGAGAGTTGCTAGAAACGCAGCTATATTTGTTATTTTCGCTTTAAATTTCATGTGAGCCAACGAAATTTTCATGAATTTTAATCAGTTCGTGGCAGTTCTCATCTCTTGTACTTTTAAGTCCCAATTTTGTTTTAAATTCGTTTAATCAAATAGTGAAAATGCGCTGGTTTAAATAAATTTTTTGAAACAATTCAAAAATCAATGAAATCCCTGTCTAGCCACAATGTCACTTTCCATTTAGGAAACTTTTGTGGAATCGCCATTGATTCACACAGGAATAGAGATGTGTGGCAGTAACTTACGGTGGATATGCATCATTTTTCCACATTGCATGTCACTCACAACTCCTGGCACATTATGGTCGGAAAACTGATTCTTTTTGCATCAATAATACTAGACTCCAACTACATATGTACTCTCATACTCGCAAAGCAATGTACTCATTTTGAACCACCTCCTTCATTTCACTTTTCATCTTGGTGTTGAAGCAAAGAGAAATCTCATCTCAAAGTTCACTGCTCGCAATCGATATCACATCTTGAGACACCCTAGACGTCTTACAATCATGTGCAAAGGTGGCCCTCTACAGCGGTTCATTGAAAGTTGTTTTACCAAAAAATACCAGCAAACTGCGTGAAATCGATGAATTTGCCACAAACGGTCTGATCAATTCTGTATGACCATAAAGGAACATACGAGTATTTCTGTGCTGATGATGTAGACGTGATTATCTTGAATTTTGTGTTGATTCGTTAATGTAAATCGATTTACTAAAAATCCTTGACCCAAAATTTATCACAATTGTGGAAAAACAAAAAGCGTACAAGTGAAGGTATTTGTGTAGATATGTGTTTAAATGATTTCGTTCCAGATGTTGCTTGATTTGTAGAGGAAACTTTGATTGGTCGTCATCACCGACATGGAAGTTCCGTTGTGAAAGTTAATGATGATGAACAGTCCTGTTTTTCTGAAGAAAGTGGCAAAATGGTTATCAAGTTCAAAAGGGGTATTTTGTCATTTTGCTTTTGGTCAGAGTTTCCGGACATCCCTTAATTGGGCGGGTACTAAAACCCCAGCTAGCCTAAGGGAAAAACTTAAATAACATCAGCTTGCGAGTCGCTTTATCTCATCAGAACGAATGATACTAAGCTGTTTTAATGTAAATCAACATGCATGTGTGCATGTCTTTTATCATTTTCAGACTCTCAAAGCTACTGAGATAGGGGTGATTTTATGTCAATTAAATCTCCAAGCGACGATGAACGAAAGTCATTGGAAGAAACACATTTTTAGAATTTTGATAAAATACACGTTGAATTCAAGATCTCGGAAGATGTCGATTGAAAAAGATCTCCACTTTCTCAAAACTTGATATTGCATGTATTTCATAAATATCTCGAGCCATGTGAAATTCAAAGCGCCAGTTGATTTTCCGATCGTTGCGAACTAACTTATGTGCTCGGGGATAATGGTGATACAACACCGACACCATTTTTATAGATGATTAAATTCGCTTTCGAAACAACAATCGACTCGAATACTATACTCCAAATAGGAAATATGAATTGAATGGCTAGACTGCCTACACATGAGATTTTGAATCGCAAATCGTATTTGGCCAATGGAAATTCATTTCCCCGAAAAGGAAACACTCCTCTAACCGGTCTACCTCTGAATCGGTTCAAATTTTCTTATTCGCTTCGTTGGTTTCGATGCGGATACAATCCAGGCAAAGATTTAATGCAAATGACAGGCTTCATATATTTTAATTAGAACTTTGAAATATTTGAGAGAAAAATCACGCGAGCAGAAAATAGCCCCTACGTGGAGATGTATGCATAATTCTGCGTAGCAGTAGGAAATCATTCTTCATTCAAATTAAAATTATTATTTTTTCAACCTTGAAATGAGACAGCGAACGTATGATGGACCAATAACACTATTCAAGCAAATTATCATTCCATATTGCCGGATCTAAAAAAATATTCATTTCAGTACATCGATATATTTGGTTGGCCTCATACATTTGCTCCGACCCACGCGAGTTTCCAGCCAGGAGCTACTGTTGGCCGTAATTATACAATATTTTTCGTGGTTCTTAAGTACATCCATCCCAGTTGGCATTTTCTTCGAAAAGTTTAACGAGCAAAATCCATTTCCTTGACATTTTGTATTTTCAAGTTTTCCAACCATCTGCTAGCATCAGGCACGAAAACAAGCATCTGGAGGGTGCAAAAACTATACACAGACAACACTGATACGTAGTGGAGTCTCATCCCACCCCAACTTCCGTCTGCATGTTCGCTCATACCATAAAACTGAATCACTTTTCGATTCAAATGAGAAAAGTTTTGTTATGCATCAATGATCACATATTTCCGAAATTAAAGCATACGGCGCGCAAGCAAATTACTTCGCTATTGCTAGTGCTCGTCGTCTTGAAATGGCCTTTTGGAATAGCTTCAGCTATCAAACGTAAATGGATTATTTTTAGAACAATTTCAATTAGAAGTCTGCTGGCAGTCGAGTGAATGTGAGTATGTAGTAGGCGAGCTAATTCATCCTCACTCGAGCACAAATTTACGTTCTCGAGGTTGCGAACCGCATAAGGTAAAGTATCTTGTGATACGAAACAAGCCAAGCTACGTATAGGTCTTTGAAGCTCCCGCGAATGCAAAAACCACTCAGCCAGTCGGACAATAGTGGGCTGCTTAAGTAATGGAAACCCAACGAGTATTTGCCGTATAAGCTAAGCAGGCACTGGGACCCACGCTTTTGTCACTGCCTGCCAGCTCGAGATCAGTGGAGGTCTCCGGAGCGGAAACTGGTTGGCGTGCGAAGTTACGTCAAGCATCTCAAGCCTGGCGGTTATTTTTTTAACCGCGAACTAATTTTATCATTAATTAAAGTGTACTTGCAGTCATGTAGGTACTTACCCGTCTGTGCTGTTGCTGCGGTGGAAGCCGCCGTCCATCGTGTTGGAGCGCCTGATCGGCTCGTACGACTGACGATACGTGTCCATTGAATAGGGGTCCTGCGGGCGACCCAAGGTCGCGCTGGTTGACCACTGATTTTCACTACCGTACGATCGCGAGTACACGTTGGTCGAATTGTTCAGATAGGGTCGATCACTGATCGGATATTTGTCACTCATCACTTTTTCGCGACGCTCGCGAAGCAAATCTTCGAAATCGGTGCGCTGCGCAGTTTTTCGCAGCGTCGACGACGACGGTGAAGGCGACCGACCGAAAGTCTTCCGAACGAGCGAAGGACTCGAGAGGCCTGATTGTGCTTTGATCATGGCGATTTCGTCCTCGGAGGGAACACTACCGTACGAAAAAGGTTGCGAATGTTCGCGAGCGTGATATGGGATTTCTTCTTCTTCTGACGCCGACACTGTACCCACTTCCGTCCGCACTTGTTGCGGTTTTACCGACGACTGCTGGTACCGCTGGTGTACACTCATGGTCAGCTGCTGATCTCGACGTTGCGGCTGATGCTGAGGTGTATGTTGCTGCTGTTGCTGTTGCGCCGATGGAGATCTGATCACTTCTCGCTTTTCGCGGTGCTGATTCTGATGCTGATATTGCAACGTCGAAAAGTCGCCAATGTTACCTGAATTGCTGTATACCGCAATCGGGGTGTCACGTCCACTTTCGCTAGCTGGCGGAGTTAGGGTTGTGGCTGTACTAGTCGTATCGTAGAAATCCTGACAATCCCTAGGACTGTAAGTGGAAGGATGTACCGGCTCACTGACGTACGATTGGGAACGTCTTATCGAACTGTATTGCGATTTTTCTGGAATTTGCGAAGGAATCGCGTAGTTCCCAGATGACGGTATCACGCTCTGACTTCGAATGATTGGGTAAGTAGGTTGGCGATTCTGTTGTGAAGGGTATTTGCTGAAGTCTGGGATGTCTTGAACAGTCATTAGCATATCAGACAGAATATCATCGAGTTCTCGGTGGCGGTCCTCTGCGATAGAAAAGATATAGGTTACGTAAGACTTTTTGTAGCAGTTTGTTTCATAATACAAATTGTTTAATCATTTACAAATATCAATGGCTCCTTTGAACCGCCACAGCCAGCAGCAAACTTACCTTGCGGACTTGCCTGACTAGGAAAACTTGATGGCGAAACACTCGACTCTTGCAGAGGCCCTGTCAAAAAACATATAAACAAATTTTTTCATTTGTTACTTATTCGTGTTAGCGAGAGAGCTACGTAAATATTTTAGTATGACGAGTAAAATCAAGAATACAGGAAGAAACAAGGTGATTTTATGCTTATTTTACTTTTATACATTTTATTTTATTTTTTGTTCTCTTTTCGTCAAGTGAAAAAAATTAGAACGCTCAGCCCACATTGGGCGCGAAAACTTAATTTCTAATTTATATGAAAAATGTTACCTCAATCAATACGTTAACTTGAAAACATTCATTCAACTGATTATTTGTTGTTTTCACTTAGTATTCTAGAGGGTTAGGAGACATATTTCACCTAACCAGCTCATCAAAAACAAAAAGAATCTACTTACTATTCAGTACACCACTGCTCGAGATCCCTGAATCCATAGATAGTGTAAGCGGACTGTGTGCATATTGGCGGTTTGTGCTTGTATAATTTTGATTGTTAGCTGCATCATTAGATTTGTTATAAGTTTCAACTATGGTAATTTGGCGAGTCTCCGTTGGATTTATATTAACTGGTATCGTGTATTTACTATTGCTAGCTTCTGGATAATTTGATTGTGAGGTACTAGATCTAGACGTTTCAACATTTGTGCTGTATAATGACCGTGAGTTGTCCGGGACAATGGATCGTTGTTTGTTGCTGATGACAGAGACTGGCGTAGGCTGCCTTTGGTCAACCGTATCTCGTCCTGCGGCTTCGCTAACCGTTACACTATTGATAAATTCTTGCCTCTGCTGGTTCACCTGTTGCTCTTGATGGTTACTGAATTGAGGTGGTGGTGATAGAACCAATTGACCGAATGATGATTCTCGATGCGGTTGATTGGCCGATGCTGAAGACTGACGGGAGTAGGTCGGGGATGGTGACTTGGGAGATTTTAATATAGTTGCGTAGAGGGAACCGTCAATTGGACCCTGGGTGTGACACGAAGGCTCTGAAATTGCAAGCAAAAAGGCTTCTTGGAAAAAGATATCAAGTATCGTGAAAAATATCAGGTATCTTTCAAGTATTTCTGAATAAAAGTCGCATATTCTTCATTTTATTTCAAATTGTTCACCCAAATTGTACATAAACATTGCAAATACAAGCAATTACATCACTCAAAACAATCATAATCATTTCACTATTAATCACTTTGTTTTGCCATTTGGCTTCCTAATGCGTCATGCACTGTAGTAAAAAATCGCTACATGTGTCAATTTACATTTTCATATATATATACTTATATGATCGTCATACAAGTGATACTTTAAACCATCATCGAAATTCCGCACACATTAATTACGTTGATAAGAGTTCTGATAACCATTTTATCAAGAATCACTCAATGTCAAAAACACTCTTGTTCGAATCAGTGGAAAAGTTAAATTAAACAACGTAAAGGTTTGTTGACGAAGGAGTCACTTTATCACCATCGCGACAATGAGTGAGATGCAGTATTTTTACTGAATCGAAGAAAAATTTAGTCAAAATGTATCAGCTCAAGGAAAACTTTTGAGAGAAAAAATAGGAAACTTGAGTTAGTTTACAGATGATGTTAACTTAAAAGTTATCCGGAAGCAATTCCTTAAGATAAATGTGCAGAAAAAGAAGTGCAGTTTTGTGTCATTTTCATTTGAATCCGATCTAATGAATCATTTGAATAACTAATTTTGCTAATCGAATTCATCAGGAAAGGAGCTCAGATTTATTTACAATTCTACTAAGACGTATTCACAACACGGTAATTAATGCTTCAAAGGATTTACCATAACATGAGACAAACTGCAATCAATTATTAAAAATACTTAGATATGCCTATAATAGGAATTCTGCTGAAATAGAAAGTAAATAGATAGATACTTAGGTAAAAGAAAAATTTCAGAAAATCAGTTGATAACTGAAATTGAAATCTAAATTTACATTTAAGTTTGGCTTAAAGCATGTAAAAATATCATACAACAGCATATTAAGGAACTAAAACAGCGACTTGACCCGTCAATTTGGTTCTGATGATACATTTTTTCTATATTAGTAAACTTATATTTTACATACCTGAATTGTAGACAAGACAGTGCGCGTTGAAAAATGAAAAAGTTGAATTTTATTAATGAAAATTTAAGGTTGAAAATGTCTAAAATAAAAATCCCATCTACGAACTTCCGAGTTATTTGAATTAAGCTATCTGGAATCACTTGCACCTACGGATCTTGCAATATGTACCTAAATTGATCGACCACAAAGTGATCACGGTGTCGATACTTTTAAAATGAAGTTAGAAAATAGTTTCAATGTGGGGAAAATGTTTTTGCAAGTACCCGACTAACCACAAATCTAGCATGTACCTACCTAGCAAACCAATGTGTCTAGCAAAATAATTTACTATTTCGTTTTTGATTTTTTTACTGTAGGTAGATTCTAATGATGATTGGTAAATCCGAAACGAAGCTTGTGTGTAAAATACATGATCACATTTTTTTCGAACAACTAAAATCATCTAAATTATTATGTTTGAGACGAAATTTCAATTACAGCTTTGAAGTCTTCCATTCCAATTTCAAAGCCAAACCAATTATATCGAAAATTATTTACTTCCTCAAGCGACAATCATTCATTAATAAAATTTACTCTGCGATTTCTGCTAGAAAATTAATTCAACAATTGCTAGCAACGCCCAACAGGTGGGCGTTTTTAATAGTCTTCCATGTTCTTCATCATGCAGCATCAAAAAACTTAATAGCATTCAAATTATAAACGCACAATATGGAAGAGATGTACTTATCTACATGCAAACATTTTCGACTACCCCTATGAACAGCATTCTTTTGAATGTCGCAAATACATGGTGAAACAAACACATCCAACTGATTTCTGATTCCACCAAAAATACATTTTTTTTCTAACATCGCTGACGCCAACTTACAACATCCGTCTTTCAAATCATTTCGACAGAATTGTTTTTACATTTGGTTAAAAATAAAAAAAAAAGATATTCACTTCGTATCCGGCAATTTATTTTAAATATAGATGTGCCAAAATAGATTTTCTAACTTGAAAATTTTTCACCTGCAGAAGTGACTCATGTACCACGTACCTAGAGTTGTTTCAGACAATTGTAGAACTAACGTCGGACCAAATCTGCGCCAAAAATTAGCACTTTGATCTCACAAAAAGTAAAATGTTTTTGTACTGAGCCACTTAGTATTGGAGCACTTACTGTGTTTCAAGATTAAGGACTTGTCAGTTTGCGTCGAACTACATTCAACATCTCATCGCAGGTTCACTTTGATTATCTAAGCAACAAAAACATTGGCACTTGACACTTTCACAAAAAAAAATCGAGTATTCAGCCATTCATGTTGACAGTGACACAATAATTCTGTTCTCCTTGCACCGAAATGGTTAACGTGAGCAAACTCAGCACCTCTGGATATCGATTACGCACCTCACTATCTTTCGATTATCTCCACGAAAGTTATGATTCGATAAGAGTTTTCAGCTTGTTTGCCGTTACTTTTCTAGCATAGAATTATCATCGCGCTTACGTTACACTTTGATAAGCCCGTGTGCACTTATCGATGCGACCGTACTTTTCATAGCAAAATGGACACGTTGCACGTCTCGCTCAGAAGTTCAAAACCACTCAAAAGATTTTAAAAATAATTAACACCACAAACCCCCGAACGGCCGGCGGCGGCAGTGGCAGCAAAAGTGTAGAAAATCTCAAAGAGTCAGACCGTTCGTTCGTTGCTTTTGCATGCTGTGCTGATATTTCCTCAGTGCCAGTGGCTAAATTTAAATGTTTCTTTCGGTTTCTTCGGTGTGTGAAGTACGAAACTTATTTTCTGCTTATTTTATAGTGTCTCAAACACTTTTATAACGTATTTGTTACAAACAAAAGTGTCCGATTGAGTAGTTTTATAACACCGCCGCGAAAATTTGAACGGAATAAACTATTCCCAGAATCCCAGAAGCAAGAATCGGATTGAAGTCACAAAATCAAACACTGAACGACCAATTATTTTGTTTCTTGAAATTAGAGAGAAGCTTTCGAATTGCATGAATCATTTTGGAGGCTATCCAACTAGTTGGATAGCCAGTTAATATCGCGCCAAATAATAAATCATTCACTCTTTCACCTTGCCGTCTGTGTACTTTTAAAATGTGTATCAACAAATTTAATCTGTATTTATAAAATGCGTATTGTGTATTTTTACGGGGTTCTCCATTTTATTGATTTGGATAACACCAGCACGGGAACGCTCAAAAGTATCTGTTCATCTCCCGTTTTGAAAGCTGAGAAGTGTCATAATGTTTAGAATTGATAAATTTACTCGTATATCTCAAAGACGCATACTACCGTCCTTAGCATAAACGCTCTGCCTACATTTTAGTAACTTTCGAAATATTCAATGATTTGTGTTTTCTAAATGCTGCAGACATCTTCAAATGGCTTGAAAGTTTAAACATGGATACAAATACGTTTACTTGAGGTACATCTGAAGTAAAAGCTTTCACGTTGAAAATATTTGTGGAAGATAGGTTTCAGGCAGATAGGACTTTTTTGTAGGCTGATTTTAACATGCTTCCACAAAAGATAGGTTTTTCATATTTTGTAGAATAATGTAATAAAGTATGCAGCTTTCGAATCAAACTCAAAAATGAAAAAAATTATCAGATAGAGCGTTTGTGTTTAGAACGGCAGCATAATTCAAAGAGAAAGTAACGTACCGAAATTGATTTATTTGAACGACATGCAAACTGATATAAAATCTACAAAATTTCACAAACATCGAAACTTCGAATAAAACGACTTTATTGTGTCCAAAAGGAGTGCGTCCACGATTCTTGCTAGAGTCTTGGAACTATAGTTACTATTTAGCTGCTCTGGCTGTCCATTGACACGAAATCGCTGCTTTCTTGTGCTTGCTATTTTAAAAGACTTGAGATTTGAGAATAGCTGCTCTGGTAGCTGCTATTTGCTGCTCGCAGTCTGAAGGATAGCAAGAAAGTAGCTAAAGCAAAATGAATGTGTGTACATAGATGGCATATTGTTCAAACGTCATTTGCAAAGGAAATGGACAGTAAATTTGAAAATAGGGCTCTCATAAACTATACAGGTTTTTAAACACTTCAACTCAACTCAAGTTTTATTTAAGTAGGCTTTTACACACTCACACACACACATCTTGAAATTTTAAAAGCCATCAAATTTTAAACGTTTTTTTTCGCTCATCGCAAATTTTTACAGATATGACATCAAAAATCGTGAATAAGCAAAACTTTTTGAATATTTAATGAAAATTTTACTCGTTTGTGCTGCTAAATGCTGTAAACTCAGAATTTTTATACAACTTCCAAAGTGGAATGCGAGTGTTGAGCTGATCCACGTAAACGATTAGATTAACTTTAAAAGAGTACTGAGAAAAAAAGTTTGACCTTGAGTTATGCCGTGTAAAAGCCGACCTACAAAGCAGAAGATTTTCATCACCCTTCACTTTTTTCCAATTAATTTTGAATTTCAGACAAATTTCTACATTTGTCATGTAGATCAACCTTAACGTTTAATGTTCCGTTTGCACGGGCTGATACGTATTACTATTCACCGCTCTTACGTTTACCTAGGCAGCATAACGAACTCAGAATCGGTTCCCTGCCACCGACCTTGCTGCTTTTCAAAATCATCTTAAAAGATAAACTAATTACTTATTCTTTTTGATGCATGTTCATCTTGGCTAATTGCTTATTTAAATTTTGGATTGAATTATGACACTCTCGTTTTTTTATATATATTTTTGTTTATTTTCAGCATTGTCTATTGCGTAATTGGACTCGATCTGTTGTTGTAGACATTAAATAATTAATTAATTAATTATTAATTAGTAATATTAATTAGTTGAAACATATATTAATTGGTACGTCTTTTCTCAAGGTTGAATATTATCTGAATTTAAAGACTTTTTCAAATTTTAAGTTTAGCTTAATTCCTTTCTAAAGTCCTCCGTTTCTCAATCCACCTCCTCTCGACATTCAAATTCAGAGTGTGGCGACGAACTCTGTCCATCAACTAACTCGGCTTGGCTTATGGGTAGGGAACGACGATGTCGGGCACTGCTCTATTAGGGGTTCGATGCGTGAAATCTCCCCGATTCTCACAATGTACTGCCAAGGACGCTCGAGTACTCTTCCTCCACTTCGTGAGAGCCCAACTTCCTCTCAGAGCCCAACCATGCGACTGCGGGGAGCCTACTCAACAAGAGCAGGAAAGTTTGCAGAGTCATGACAGGCATACTGGCTGGACACAACTGCCTAGGAGGACAAATGTACCGAATAGGTGTTGCACAGAATGACCTCAGTTCATTCTGCCTAGAAGAGGCTGACTCTGCGGACCATTTCCTCTGTGAATGTTGAGCGTTACGGCGTCTCAGATGTCAAAGCTTTGGCTGGGATGTGGCACGCATGCAGAAGATAGCCTCTATTTTCTTATCATTAACCCTAGATTTTGTTAAGAAATCTGGGAAGCTATCTATGATAGACTGGGGGTATGAGTACAATGTGTCTGTTGGCCTGAGTTCTCAGAGGTGCTAGGCGCCTCTCCCTAACCACCCACAGACACAGACACACAAACACACACACAACCACACACACACACACACACATACACACACACCTCCAATCCCCAAAAGCCCATGGTTCACATCAAAAGTTTCCAAGCGCTGATTTTCAGGAATACTGTGGTTTATCCTTTGGGATTAAGATCAACCAGTTGAAAATGCGTGAATACTTTCCGAATATATGAATATTTTTAAACAATAAACTCCTTCAGTTATTACATCAGTTCTCTCAAGCAAAATCGAAACGCTGATTGAAATATTAGATTCGGCCCAAAAAGCATTCCCAATATCATTCCTTTTCTTCTTGCTATTCCTAACCAATTCGTTTTATCAACACAATTTCCTCTGGCTTAATTCGTTCTCCTCTAGTTTAATGCTTTCTTTTTGTACCGTTTTTTTTACTCTAATACTTAAGTTTCCTCTTTTAACGTTTTTTTTTATAATAGAGTATATCCTTCTGTCCAACGTTTTCTTGTTCCTGAATTTGTTTTCTTATTTCTATCTCTAGGTTTATTGCAGGTGTATGGTACTCTCGAACTATGTCATCTCAAGCTTTCAATATTTACATTAAATTTATGCAATCTCTACTGACTCCTCCCCGACCTTCGACTATGTGGCACATAAGCTACTCACCACAAAGAACATGGAAGGTTTTTGGAAGATTTGGTCCACTTTTTTCATGGTCCTCCCCCCTGACTCCTTATCCGTTCCTGCAAAATCAAGTCAGTGCTTTCCCGACCTTTCCCTATCCTTGGTCGTCTACTTGGTAGCGTGTGCGTTTCTCGTATATTTCCACTAGCATTTCCCACTTGTTTGCTTTTTGTTCCTTGATTTTTAGTATCATGTTGCATAGTATTCACGCCAAATCTAGCCACTCGTACTGTTTCTAGACACCAGACACCAGACCAGAAGAAGTTAATTTCTAAAACTGAGGGTGCGATCAAGAACTTTTCTAAAATGTACAGACAATACCTTAAGTCAACGTTCAAGATCCATTTTGTAGTTTTCAATGAAAAAGAATAAAAGAGGATAAAATGTTACAAGAAAAATTATTTTTGCAACGAAAAACGATTTTTTAATTATCAAAATAATATGAGTGGAAGATGAAGAAAAGGTAGTAGAGCAGTGACTCCCAGCGTGTCGAGTTCCTGGTTCGAAAGACTGATTTTCGAAGAAAACTAGAGGAGTTGTGTAAATTTTGAATGCATGTTCTGCCAAACATACTTTTTATTACAACCAACATGTATCCATGGACATGTAAAACTTTGATCCGATGACTGCATTCAAAGCCTGAAGTAGAAAGGTTACCAGTCGTATAGGTTTCAAAGCTTAGAGTAGTAAAACACTTGTTACTTATTTTTAGTATAGGATGTGTATCATATTAGAATTTAGTGCGAGCGTTTCCTAGTACGAATATGATGAAAACGCTCATTGCTGGCAGCCTTTTTAACAAATCTCTTTCGCGTTGAAATCAACCCCTCCTTTAAATTTCGTTTAAATTTGATGACTGCATCGGAAGTTTTAGTGGATGAAGCATTTGCTCGTTTGAGCGATTTTTTTTAAGATAGCACCACTGCTACTGCCACGAAAATTTCAATATGGTTCGTAGAAACGGCATAAAATTTACATATCAAATTAAAAAGTTTAGGGGGTTTGACGATTTGAAAATTTTATCCTTACGTGCTTGCCATAGCTACAGGGTTACCAGCACATTCATAAAAAAATTATTTAAGTCTATACTTTATGAAAATCAATGCGCCATCTAAATTTCGTAACTATCTGACGATGTCGTAAAATTGCAATTCGAAATTTCGCAAATTTTCTTTGTCTTTTTCAGGCATCTATGAATGAGCAATATCATTAAAGATTTCGTAATTTTTGTTTTCCGTTCTAGGATTAGATGATAGCAAGAGCCAACGATATTTTAAAGCGAAAGAAACAAAAAATGATTCTTAGAAACCTTCTGAAAACAAAATTTACATTGACAAAAATTTTCATTAGCTACGATAGTGTATTGTATAGAAAAAATAGAATCTTATAGGATTCGGGTCAACCCTATCGATTAATTATGGTATGACATCGAAATTATACTAAATTTTGCCTCACTTTATCGATATAAGAATTAAATTTGCAGGATTTCCGAAAAATGATGTAGAAAAAACGCTTGCTTCACCTAAGGCCCGTTATACATGAGCGATTTGATCGCGACTGCGACTCTGCGACTTAATCGATAGCGACTAAGCGATTGTATTTTTACACAAGCGTTTTCACAGAGACTGCAACTCAACCGCTTACCGAAATTTCTTCGTTTGACAAGAGCGATTTGCAGAGAAGCGTTCGTTCGTACTGAATAGGGACACCATACAATATCAGGATTTATTTCCTTAGCAATTTTGTTCCACGTTTCAAATTTCTGTGCAAGATTGGCATATGAATTTGTCGTAATTTGCCACAAACAGGGATACTTCTCTAGGGCAACAATGAATAGTTCCGTGTCAAACACGATCATTATGATGGTAGTGATATGCTGAAATCTAAAAATAAACATTTAAACTATTTAACATAACTTCGATCACTTTACATGAATAGTTCACACGCGTTTGTGCAAGTCAATGCGAATACACTCGGTGAATGGCGACTAATGTCAATTATCGCCGTCGCTGGCGACTGAAAACGGCTAATGTAAACAGCTTGATTCAATCCTTCGTATTTAACTTAGTCGTAAAGCCACTAGCAGCTAAGTCGCCGAATCGCCGTCGCAGCGAAACTGCTCATATATAACGGGCCTTAATTAAAGGCGAAGATCCGAATTTGAGAGATCTTTTACCACTTTACTTTCTTTTTTCGACATTATCCACGTTGTAATTATAGACATGTATTTTATTTGAGAAAATTCTTACTTATTACTAAGATCGAAGCATAATTATTTAATTTCGAACCGAAATTAGGGACCCTTGATTAGCGTCAGGTATATCAAATATTTATGCATATTCTCACCGTTTTCCTTTACATTCAATCAAATAATTATTTCGGGATTAGGGATACAAACAAGATAGCTTTGGCAAGCTTGAGCCAGTACCTTCTTTGGGTATTTCATATTCTAAATGCGAGTTCAACTAGCGAGCTTAGCTACATACATTTCAAAGCAAATACTTACGAGAATCTAAATCATCGATGCTATCAAATCGAGCGATTCCATTTGGTTCAATTGTTCTGATGAGCGGACTTTGAAACATGATACCGTTCTCATGCGACACACTCTTACTCACATACAAAGTTACTTTGTGATCATTTGGAAACTGGGAATCTGTAATGAAATGCATCAAATCAATTTATCGCTCTCTAATTTCCCATTTGCTTCAATAACATACCGTCATAGGCTAAGTCTAAATCACTCTTCCTGAAAACGACTTCACTTTCTGTTATGGCGCATGTATGAAATTGTATTGAAAATAATATTTCCCGTGATCCTTCGGGATTCTGATGATGTTGACGATGATAACCGTTATTATTTCGTTGTTCAGATGGAATTATACGATAGCACCTAATCATAATATCACCTCTTAAACGTAGCCCGCCAATTTCGAATAGAAATTGTCGTGTAGACACCGGCATTATATGGATATCTATTGTGAAAAATATATTTATACCAATATAAATTAGTGCCAAAGCAGAAATAATGCTCAATGATTATTTTTATCATTCTTTCAAATGAAATTATTATTTCTCCTCACCTGAAGTATATACGCAACGCAAGCCCTCGTAGATTTTCGCAAAAGTAATCCACTCTGGACTTTGTAATGATAGGCCATTGTCATATCGAATTACGGTCGGGGGGGATTCTATACAAATACGATTCAAGAACAGAGCCGACGAATTCATTCGAATTTTCCCGGATAGCAGTCCCGAAAAATATTTCAAGTAACGATTATGTGATGGTATGTTCCAAGGACTTATGAAATCTTCTAGAAACTTTTTCATCGAGAAAATATCTAAATCCAACCAATTTCGTTCGATTGTGTTTTGTATGCTGGCATCTTCTGTTAGATTTCTCTTTTGCATTGAACAATTCGATGAACAAATATCCAGATATTCTAAATAAGCTGCTATTGCCGTTCCCAACCTCTGTCGATCGTCCCTGCGTAGAAAATTAATAAGAATTATATTTGAGATTCATTAAGCAAACACAATGGTAGGTAGGTAGGTAGGTACTCGTAGGTAAAAACGATAGAAAAATCTTAAGTATTGATTAATTCGAAAATAACATTTGAAGCCAGAAAACAAAAATATTTTTACCAATATTTCAATCAAAATGATAGATGTTTACTCAAATTCGCACGCTTCTCAAAACCAAAACTGTCTTCGAAACAGATTACGCTTCTTTGATTTAAATCATGTCCCATATATTTTCCCGTCGTTTCCGATTTCTGAGACAAGTAGTCAACGCTGACGTCAGAAGATCCTGGCTTTTGCTATCAGCACAATTCTCAATAGATATAACAGTATCTGAAAGGTTTTTCCTTCATCCGGTTTGGCAGTGATTTAGATTGAGTTAGTCTTTTTTTGTGTTCGACTATACTGCCGTCCTTAGCATAAACGCTATATCTACATACATTTTAGTAACTTTCGAGATATTTAATGATTTGTGTTTTTCTAAATGCTGCAGACATCTTCAAACGTGTTGAAAGTTTAAACTTGGATACAAATACGTTTACTTGAGGTACATTTGAAGTAAAAGCTTTTACGTTGGAAATATTTGTGAAAGATTGGCTTTAAGCAGATAGGACTTTTTTGTAGGAAAATGCAACGAAATAATGATAGCATTATTTAGCTTAAACGTCCTATCCACGCATTACTTAGCATAACGTTCTATCTACGTTAAATAGAACGCTTATGCTAAGTAATGGCTACGTTTTTTGTAGATGGGGGATTATTGATTTTTAACATACTTCCACTTCCATACTTCCGGTTTTTCATATTTTGTAGAATGATGTAATAGTGTAAATAGTTTTCGAATCCGGTGTTAGCTCAAAAATGAAAAAAAATGTCCGATAGAGCATTTAAGCTAAGGACGGCAGTACACAGAAAATTGATGCAAGTACTGGTGAGACATTTTGAAGTTTAAGGTATCGATAGCCTAGCACTGTGTTTATCATAGCTGGTTCTTTTCAATTTGGTGTGTTCTTTTCGTTTGTTGTGAAAAACTTTCATGTAGCAAAGAGGGTGTTAATTTCGTATGCATGCATCTATATAGAAAACATAAATGTCAGGCAAAATGGGGAATGAAATCGTGCCTTCGTGTTATATTGTGGTAATTATACGGGGTACGATTCAATGAGTTATTTGCAAAGTATCTAGTTGCAAAATCAGGAAAAATTATTTTTCATGATTTTCTGACTAGACTAAACGAATTATTTTTCTTCTTTAAAGGCAAAGTTGGGATCATTTTTAGGCTACCCTTGCATTAGACACAGATTTACATTCATCACCGTGCCATATTTCTTTCATTATAGTTCATTTTGGAAAAAAAGCTTCTTCTTCAACCGAAATTACACAGGAGCTATATGTTATTTTTGGGGAAAATTTAAATTAGCTTAATTATGCCTGTGCTGTCAATTATTAAAGACCCAAATGTCATTAATCAAAAATAATCAATAGCACGATGACCTATTAAAGCTCGCAGGCAAAAAAAAATTATTTACCGATCTTGTAGCACAACGACTTTGTCTTGACCATCTCCCAGCCATGAATCGATATGTTTACATAGTTCGCATATTCGTTCTAAGGTTATAACCGATAGGCATGATTCCAAGTCAAACACACGATAGTTCTGAAATTGAAATTGAAAGTCAGAATCTGATATAACGATAAGTGCATGCGAGCTCCTACCTTCCCATGTTTCCTTTCCAACATAGATATCACTTCTTTTTCGTATGAGCTTTTAGCTTGTTGGTCGTCCTTTGGTAATATTGATGCTAAAATACGTTGTGTCACGTAATGTAGACGCAAGCTATTTTGGTTGATGCGACGTAGAGTAGCGGAAACAGGAAACTGAAAACAAAATAGTTGAATGAAATGCATAAAAAATATGTCGATTGAAAATAAATTAGAAGGGCGAAGTTTATGAAAACTGTGAAAATTATTATTCACGTATAGGATTAAATAGAAGGGGGAAAATTATGAGAATAATAGAATCAGAATTAATTATTATCGATTGGTTTTTGATTTTTGCATTCTACTGAAAGGTTTTTACTTAAGTCTGGTTGTATAGGTTAGCAGAGAGGAGTTGAAGAAATACATAGCGTAGGAGGGTCGCGTAGCCGAGCGAATACAGCACCAGCTGTTAGTGGGTGTTTGGTCCATGACTCAAAGCCAGCACAATCGCACACCGGGCTTTGAGCTAATCTAGCTTTAAAAATGTACTTAAGTTAAATTATGAGTAACATGAGCCATGCCATTTTTCATTCCACGCCTATAAAACATTGATTGTGAATGAAGTTTTATAAACTAAAACACCCAGTCTCCGCAATAGTTGCAGTGAAACAACTTTACACCTTTATTATTCAATCGAATAACAGATTTCGCTACACAAATACATATAGATATATACGGATGCGTTAAAGATATTACTTACTGATTGCGACTTTGGAGCATAGTGCTGTTCTTCTTCCCTATTTTCATCTTTATGATTTTTCTGAAAAGTTAAATGAGAAAGATGCATAATTGCCAACAAATTCAAAACAGTTTCAATATTTATCGAAATAATTGTTCCACATTTATAAATTGAAACGACCATTATATTCAATTATACATATCTCGTGCAATTATATCTCGTACAATATGACATCATAATGTACACATTGATTTAAATTTTCCCAGTACAACGACTTAATACAAATTTTACACTTTGTCATTTTAAATACATGAGAAAACAGCTTCACAAATGATAAATGCATGCATTAAATGCATGCTCGTGTACATCAGGCAGATCAATTCCTTAATATTATCTTTATGACTCCATCAAATAATCTCACGTCGGTTCAAAAGCTTAATAATTAGGTCGAATTTATGACGGTGTTCATATCCGTGCAACGTATGCAGATGGAAGATGACCTTTTGCGCGGAAAATAATGAAATTCAAATATTGCCTGTTCACACATTAAAAAAAAACCTGTTTTCTATGTGAGAAACTAAACTGTGCATTGCCGGCGTCAAGGCGAATTATTATCACTTTAAGCAAATTGAAAATTACACGATTCGCGGTCGACAACGACGACCGCTAACGGACTAAACAATGTATTACGTCACCTCTAGCAGATTGCCGACATTTCAAGATAGATTTTGTCGTTATTGTCGTTGTGTTGTTTTCGTTAGCTGGCGAGTGTCAATTCAATTTTTCAACACAAACTATGACTTATTAAGAAAAAATTGATGAATACCACTTGATACTTTTCGTTTATTTATTTCTCCGTTTTTTGTATCGGGTGAAAGAAAACAAGATCTTGATGAATTGCTCGTAGATTGAAATAGCTTGAAGCTGAAACAGGTTCAAGTGGATTTGAATTTTAGAGATTCAGATTGACATTCAATATTTGATTTAGTAGATGAGTTAGTAGGTAGTTAGTAAATTAAATATGATATTTTTGTCGGTTATATGTTTTTCAAATTGCCATGTCCAGTCAAATCGAACTTTTGTGAAGGTCATAATTTCACATGAGTATCCATTGCCTGAAACTATTCTGTTCATTTTAAATTTCGCTTCTGTGCTGGTCTGTTTTGTGACAGATTATCTTCGTTTTCTCTCGATGAAATTTAAACAAGCAAGTTTATTAAAGGTATTTCTTTATTGCTAACTTGTTTCTGCTGGGTCTACTATAAGTTTTATTTTTTTTAGACAATAGCACTAATCTACTCTTCATTACACTTAATACATTTGTTCGATGTGTGTCGCCATTCTTGGAAAAATTTATAAAATAAATCCGCTTGGATGATAGACAACGACTATTTTTTTTCTTCACATCTTGTGAGTAATCAAATCAATAATCTTTTATGCTCCAGTTCTTCAATCAAAAACGCGCTTAGAGCGAGGGTAGATGAGTAAGGAGTAGAAATCATGCTACTTTTAGTTAAAAACTGGTTCACTGACTTAGCTGTGTGTGCAGATGTATTGCTCGGGTGGATATAACAATCTATCTTTTTTGCCGCATCCTTTTACGCAACATTGATCTCTTTATGTATAAATCTTTAATAACAATCTCAAATGCGCTATCCTTTCACATGAAAAAACCAAAGGAGCATCGTCTTGATGTTAGACCTCACTTAACGAGCTTTTTGCAGGTTGTGAAAATTGCATCTGCTACTGGATTCATTGATATTCATGTACTGTAGTGGGTAGAGCACTGGCTCCTAATTCAAATCCAGGTTCGGACCTAGCTCTGAGTTTAATCATTACTCCACACTCGTATTCACGATGGTTGTAAATTTGTGAATAAAGCTCGCTACCACCTTCGACCTATAGACCATACAAAGGTTTTTTTGGAAACACTTTATTCGCTACGCTGATTAGAGTTTGGTTTCGGGATCGTAAGAGTAATCTATGTGTCGTCACCAGGTGCTATTCTTTCGAACAATGGCGCTTTATTTGCTGATCAGTGGAAACCTGTGGCAAAACGTTGCAGCGAACCTATTCATTTTTAAATTACTGCACTTCTCATTAACTATCTTCTCTGTCAGTTCAATCAGCGAGCTATTTTTTTGACATTTTCGTCCGTTCTGGAAGCTAAAGAAAGTTCAGACCGAAGTTGCCATCAATCGAAATTTCATACTTTTTGTAACGAGAAAACCACTCAAACACTTGGATTATCCCAAAAGCATTGTCCATATAAGCTCTGTTCAAGATCATATTTCGTAAGGAGGAAACCAGCTTTCACAATCGTACGCTGTTTACAAAATTGGTCATTATAAAAGCCAGGAGCGAGCGAAACTGCTTTAACGAAGATATGCCCTGCAACCAACGCTATCCTTCTCAGACGCCGCTACTGGTTAAGGTAATATTGCGCTATTCTGGCTTTTTGAGTAGTCCAATATTTTTATTAATACACGTACAAAGTAGAGTAGGAAAACTGCAAAGCGCCGGTTAACAAATGAGTGCACACTAATTTAAGGAAATTAAGTTGAGTTGCAGGTGAATATGATGAGAGCCCTGAATTCACCACAATTGTAACTTGTGGTTTATCAAATATAATCCCCATATCTGGGCAAGGCTAGACCTAATTGCATTGAACGAGTTGAAGTACAAAAGAAACTTTTTGACGAATCAATCGCTTCCCAAATAGAATCGTTTGAGGCAGGAAAGTTATGTATTTTTTTCAGTTCTGCTTATTTTAAAAAAAATTAGTTATAACTTGGAGAGAATGGTCTTCAGCTTTCAAAGTTTAAATGTCTATAAAGAGCATATTAGTGACATGCTAAAAAACGATTGCAAGCAAGAACGAGGACCGCAAGCGCTTGGCAATAAAATCTCAGCAATTTATTTATTAATTTGTTCAACTGTCTAATACAACAGACTTACGTCCAATGAGAAATAAGAAAGTAATAACGAACGAAAAATAATCCAAGAAACAAACCATTACAGTATCGGAACACAGTGTAAGAAAAAAAAACTATGCAAACATACTATACAAATAATAATAATAATAATTTAACAAGTTCAAAAATTGACATTATATTTGAGGACTTTATTTTTCAAATGATATTCGTGGGAAAAGAACGTCCACGGAAGAGGTCCGAATTTCAGATCATTATGTTGTCCCAAAAGGAACGTTAAACACAAAGGAGGATCTGTTAAATCGACTAGATTCCCGAACTGAGACCCGGCTGCATTGATTAGAGTAAACAAGACGGTAATGCAGTTTGAAAAGGATCACTCGACAAGGAAAACTCTGATTGATTCAAGGAAAGGAGATTCTTACCATCGAATGTCGATGATTATAATAACAATAAGGGATGTTAAATTTATAAAACAATTATTTACTTATATAGTTCAATTTTACGGATACCGAACCAATTGAAAGCTAGCTTAAAAGCACAAATAAGGACTAATAAGAAAAAAATTTTATAAGAAGCAAAACTTGAATGCATAGAACCGAACTGGTGCTCGCTATGACTTCTTCACATGCGTAAGAGATGAGAATAAAAATATAAATCTATAAGCAACAGGAATATTAAAAGCAGCCTGATGTTCAGAGATACAATTGTGAAATATGCATTGGCCAATTGGCACCAAAAACGTTCATCAAGGTTCAATATGCGGATGCTTAAGGAAGGGAGTTGCCAGAATGTTAGACGCTTTTCGATCGGACAGTAAAGACCATGAATTTGCACAACAAACAACGAGTTAATTTATGTTGAACAGATTGAATGACTTGTTTGTGGTTTGCTTGAAAGGATGTACCCGGAACGCGACTGAATCTTTCAACAAGAGTGTTTGGCACTGTGGATGAAAAATCGTGTAAACTACTGCTTTTTTTGGCTTCAAACTTATTCGAAATTACGATTTGATGTTAAAAACCATGTCAAAGAAGTAAAATTATCCCATGACACTCTTGGCGGATCTATGCGTTGAAGTTGGTAGAGAGCTTCATTAACCAATTTATAATCAATACGAGTGTCGAGTGATGAGTTTCACGACTAATTTCATCTCGGATTGAACACAGGTACTTATTCAGAGTTAGGTTAACTCAAACTCGGTGCGCGCTTTCTCGTCCAGACTTGGGTTCAAACCAGAGACTCCACACACTAGCTTCTTAAACAAAGAGAAAGGGACGGTGGCTGCTCAAATGGATATATTTGCAGGGAAGGAAAGCATATTATACAGCCTTGGCATTGCGGAATGATTACACATACCCGTAATTACCCTTTACCAAAACTTTGAGCGCGGCATTCTCAAAAAGAAACATTTAGCGCATCGCGTAGTGCAGCTCAGCTAATTTTTAACGGATATAGATAAAACATTTCTTTAATTTATTTAAAATAAATGTTAATATCGTTTTTCCCAATTGTGATAACTATAAGAACAAAGTTTTGTTTTTAAATCGACGATGCCAAATTGCATCTTTCTGAAACCCACTGGTTTGAAAATATAGGGCATGTACCTAGTAACCTACATATTAAGATTTTCTTTATGCAAAAAAAAATTGAGGAAAAATGTTCGTTTATATGACTGATGTTAGATTCAGTTGCATCCTAAAATTTGATCAGCATCGGCCCCCTCTTTCCTCAGCCCCCTAACCTTACTTTCCTTTCCCAACATTCCTTTCTTTACCAAGACCATACTAGAATTGGCATTATCATACAATAGGAAAAAGTTTAAGAAAGCTAAGAATACTCTGTACCCACGTTGGAGGCCACAAAATACACTCAAAAAAATTTTGGTTGAATTTTACCCTTATAATAGTAGGAAACTGGTTTCCTACTATTAAAGATATAAATTTACAAAAGTGCTTAAAAAGAATATTTTTTTACGACCAAATCGTGTAATTTTACCCTAAAAAATGATGCAATTTTATGGCTTTGGCGCAAAGGTGAATAGCAAACTAGTAAATTTACACTCTTTTTGCTTCAATTTACAAAAGCTGTGTATTATTCAGCTGATATGGCGTAAAAGCAAAAAAATGCACATCGAATGTGTAAAAAAATTTATGATTCGTTATTTTAAACGAAAAAATGAATATATTTCCTATTATCAAAGTATTAATTATAGACCCACTTTTTAGAGTGTAGTATACTCTAAATTTGAAGATATAGCCTCAAGTCCTTTTTTAAGCTTATCTTTAAAAGCACTAAGAAGGTCTAGAAAAGTTGTTGAATCGATTCAGGGCTACAGAGATGCATGCATTCAATCCATCACGTTGATCCTGAAGCGAAACGACGGCCTTCTGCCAACACCGAGAGAACTTTAACTCGATCGATGAGGGAAACTATCAGAAAACGTATTGCTCTTGTAAATAAATGTTTCGGAACGAACAGAGAAAAAAATGTATTATCTTTCATTTAACATAATAAATAGTAATACTGAATGAATTGAAGAGAAGCAAACCCGATAATCCACAATCTCAGGATTTTGGACATTCTTGCAAAAGCTTAATATGATTATCGTATCAAAAGCATTGTAAGAACATGGTTAAGAGAAGAAAAACATGTTTGAAGAACTATATTAATAGTACTAGTAATACCTGTTTGTGACACATAACTTAATCTTCGAGTTACCCAATACACTCAATTGTCTGCAGATGGTTCTTTTTTGTGAAGGCTCCTTGGGATGAGAAACCAGTCTGTCATGGTTCGTAATATCGTCGCTGTGAAATCAAACCGGCATATCTGCAAAATACACATTTTTCCCTAGAGCGCTTTAAAGTTTTCGCATGTGGGCTATTTCCACGTGAATGCAAAGCGGCAAAACACCATTAGACGGGTTTTTATTCAACTTTACAATATGCCGGTGCGACATAAAAATAGAGGGGAAAATAAGGAATTTTTTGATACCAAAAACTCAAAAACTCAATTTTTGCAGATATGCCGGTTTGATTTCACAGCGACGATATGTTTGATAATAGCAAATAAAGTGAAATGAGAATCGAGAATACTGTGTAAATATTCGAAGGGATCTTTTCAGGAGGCATGAAAAAGGACAAATAAGCACACCTTAGTCTCTTGCGGCTTGAAATGAAAGAAAGTTAAACATAAACTTGATGTTTAAAAACTCAAGAAATTTTCGTTCATATATTTAATCCTAATGAGATTAAAATAAAAACACAGCTTAACTGAATGAGAACAGAAGAATTAAAAAGTATAACTAGGAACAATTTGACAATTCAACAAGAAGTAACAGTGGAAGTGGCAATAAATCTGGAAGTTATATGGCAATAAATGGTCGGAAGCTTCAGATGCTTCAGATCTCACAAGCGTACGAAAAGTTCTTGGTCAGTATTTGATGTGTGAAATAATACCATACAGTGTAATATTACTGTTGAGTATATCATATAAACTCTAAACAGATTGATGCCTGATCTCATAAACCTCTTGTTCCTACTATGCTTCCGCGAAAATCCTCAAAAAGTTATATTAATTTCAATGTATTCCAAAAATATTTGTGTCACATGGTGTTGATTTGGCACTCAAACAATAACAGGATTTGATATACATATATCGGTGATGCATATCAACTGGATTCTTAAAAAAATTATAATCTTGTTTGCAGGTCGTAAAAAAGCATAGTGGGTGTGCTCTACAACTTTGACGTACTACCAATTCGGTGCTGTCGTTTCCTGTGCTCTATTCCACAAACCAAACTTCCTTCGCTTTGATACATGAAAGCAACAAAATTTGTATGCTTTGAACAAATATATCCGAAACTATAAGGCCATTTACAATATGTATCTATTAATTAGCCCGTACATTCCAAATCAGCTTAAATAGGCGTTGCGACGTTGCAGCTTTGCATACATTTTTGCATGATTAGACCACTGCTCGGTCAGAATACAGGGAAAGAGTACGACTCAAGATTTTGGCTATGGAGAGAATGAGAATGTGTATGTTGATTCTTGGAATACTTAACCGGTTGAGCACTAAAGATCTTGCAAGAATGAACTAAGGTATAAATCCAGACTGGCAAGCTCATAAAATGTCTGATATAAGTTTAAGCACCATCAAATTTCTAATCAGGCAATTTTGCAGTATCATATCTCGAGATCTCGCATTTACGACGCACAACGGTCAAAATATTCGGCTATAAATTATGTCAATGTTGATCAAATATCCGACTTATCGAAATACCAGAGATTACATAATACCAAACTATGTCCAAAAACCTTCACCAGGCAATCAGGTAATCGCTTATATGTACATAGATAACAAATATTCAAAACTATCAGTATTTTTACCTTGCGAAGTGTGCTTGACAAGCTGAAAGATTGCGAATTTACTCGAATCATATCGTCAGCATCCACGTATTAATCCAAGTGCGATCTCGAATTCGTATTTATTACTCTGCTAACACATACAAATTATATTTTGCAGAAATTCGTCGATCGGCGGAATAATATTAGAACCAAGGTTACAATAATATTAGTCGGCTAAACACTGCGCAAACATTTTTCTCATACAGACATCACAAGCGAAACACTACCGAGCACCCTAAAAATATTCTTCTTTTGATATTTATACGTGTATGTTATTGCGATTACTTTTACGGCAACACTAGGTTAACAATTAAAAAAAAAGCCAACGAAAATCTGATTCGTATACCTAAACAAGTTAATCAAAACATGATATACTAATCGAGAGAAAGAAACACTGCGAAAAGCACACGAACGAGGACGCGTTGTTTGCAAATTATTAGAGGGGGCTACGTCATTTTTATAAATAAGCCGGTGAACTGCCAGATTAGCTCCAAGCAGCTGAAAGATAATGTATGACACTAGGTTCAATTGTAGGTGACTGCGACTGCGACTATGACCATTCCCATTCCTAAAAACAGTATATATGTTTTCGTCGCCGAATTAGTTAAGCTAGCGAACTACTTAACTATAATATCGCATCGCATCGCATCACAAGCACAGCAGCACAGCGCGAACTAAACCAAACAATTTCCCGACCCCATTCGATTCATCGACGCTCAAGCACACAACACAACAGAACACACGTAACTCCTATTGCTATTGCTTCGCTGCGTTAGCTAGCTAGTTAGTTTACCCTGTTTCAGTTAAAATAAATAGTAAAAAAGCTTAGTTGCAAAATTATAAACTACTATGCGGTCACTTCTATGGCATTCAGGAGACTGAACAACTTTTGCACTTCGAATGGGAACTTGGGTGCTCCAAGCGACGAGCGGTTCGGCTCGCTCGACGGCCGTTGGATGGATGGATTGGAGCTTGTGGCCACACGGCAGCTCCAACGACGTTCATGGCAACATTTCCACGAAAATTAACCTTAAGACGAAGTGCCTGTCTTGCTTATCGTGTGTCTGTCTTACAGCGCTACAGTATGGGAACTACGTCGACACCACACGATCCGACACGGCTGGTAGCGAGCACGGGAGCCGCTCCGCAGTCGATTGAGAAGTCGTATCTATAGCCAAAGGAGCACACAGCGTCTTAGAAGAGATGGCCCAAAATTTCAAAGACGAATGGCAACCTTCAGCGCGACCGACTGCCGGATCCAAGCTGGAATTCGAATTGGTCTGGTAGAATTGGCCTGGCATTGGCAATGTTCAAAACAAGCCGTGGCGGCAGCAACGTTGCTCTGCTCCATTAGAGCCGCCGAATCATACCGCGTTCTTTATGCAACACCAGCAAAAATTAATTCTTTGTTAAGCTCTTGGAAATGTATTGTACATAAGCGAGGTCACGGCTTGATACATTCCGTCTTCTTTCTTTGCTTCCAAAGGCAAATGTTTTCGTGAATGACTTGGAGCGTACGTGATGATATGGCGGACGGTGACTCCGCTCCATCCAGTATTTGCTTTATTGCCGTCGTTGCCGCCACGAAATTTGTTTACACCATTGAGCAAATAATGAAGTAATATGCCACTCGAGGAGAGAACATACACATTCGATTCTCGACAAGGAAACTGTCCAAGACGAGAACGAACGTCTATTCCATTTGCGCCTAGAAACTGTAATTTCTTCTTAATTTCCTCCTCTGTCCACCCACTCGGCTGGTTGAATCTAATGACTGGAAATTCGAAGCAATTGATGTCTACATGCCATGCACAGTCTTGCGCATCTAGAATCGCTGCAGTTTGCGAAGCGTTCTACATCACTTTATCGCAATCGCTAAGATCATAAAGACTGAGTAATCGCGAAAATGCAAATGACACATGAAAGCCATTCAATTTCGAAAACAGGTTAAAGATACGTGGACCAGAGCGTTTCGAGCTGTACGAGAAATCACTGAAACGTGATAAGTACCTGGAATGCGAAAATATTTTCATCGTCTGAGTTTCAAGTTATCTACGTGTTTGCCCAAAATGCCCAAAAATTTGGGTAATGAGATACTTTTGCTGAGATTTTTAACCTTCAATCATAATTACAAGCTATTGAGACTTAAATTCTTAAAATTGTCAACTCTGATTTCGGGTCCCATGTAAATTAATTTGAATTTACATAAGTCTGTTAACTATTCAACTAGTTTTACCACATTTGCCGTTTACATTTTATAGCGAAAATAGAGATCTTTGTTACTCCCTACATCAGCAATCACAAAATCAGTAACCGAAACCAATATATATCACGCAAAGAGTCGAAATTTAAATTGAGGATACAAAAATAGACTTTGTGCCAAATCGTAATGAAAACCAGACATGAAAATTCAATGTTTAGAAACATTAGGTACATATGGCCAAGAAATATGTGATGTATTCATGCAGAGGAGTGTCGGGACGATTTACACTTTTTGCACTTTGTACTACCACTTAATATATATTGCTCATTCTCGAGATGTTTTGAATGAAACATCAGCACGTATCAAGGATAGTATAATTTAGCAAAAGAACTGACGAAAGAAATTTCCATTCAATGTTATACTGTCGCTCGAAATACTTTTCCAATCCAAACGATGTCTCTAAATTTCATTCTTTCCCTATAGGAAAAACAACGAAAGGTGGAAGGAAGCCATTTAGCTAATATGACCTAATTTCGCTAATGTTGTAGCGTGATGCATGAAAGAAAGCAAGGAATCGTGGGTGGCAAGTATAGTCGTGGTTGTATTTATGTTTTTATTATGTTGCGTTGCGTTCCTAGGATTACAAGGTCAAACACTCTTTCATAATTTTAAATGTACCGTATTTCGTAGTCAGAGTAATTTGATTAAAAAATACGCTTGAAGAAGGTGGGAACAACATGCTAGTTGTTGACGTAATGTATGATAGGTCTTAGGCAGGATTGGCGAAGTGTTGTTGTTGTGAAAATATCACAACAAACATTTTATTTTAAAAATTATATAAAATATGTAAAATATCCAGTGAAAATCCGAGCGAATAATACAAAGTTTGATAAACCTGCCTACGGTATAAAAATTATACTGCATAGGAACCACTAGAAAACCTCATTTTCAAAGAAAAGTGCCGCAAATGTGTAGGTTTTTCAAGGATTGCAAAGCAAGCAAACGTGCTCTTTATTAGAATTAACCTGTTTCCAAGGTCATGTACCATTTGGATCCGATTACTGCATTGAAAATCATATGGTAGAAAGATTTCCAGGGCTACTACTCGCAAGAGTTTCAAAACCGAGTAGAGTAAAGCAATTGTTATTAGTTTTATTAAATCAAACTTTGGTTGGAGCACCGCTTAGTACGAAAATGATGAAAGTGCTCATTGCTGGCAACTCAACACGTCTGGATCAAAAAACCTTTTTATTTCCATTTTCATCCGATGACTATATCGGAAGCTATGGATAGATTTGTGAGGTTTCGATCCACAAAATTAACAAAATTTGAAAAATATAAGCATTTTCTATTTGTAGCACCTCTTGGTACAAAACTTCCTGGCGCTGGCAACCCTCATCTGCAAACAGGAAGATTTTCGTTAGGAAAAACATTGGAATATCTGCAATGCCAGCCAGTTTGCTTCCCTTTCGAGCTCCTTACGAGCTCCTTCATATCTCTTGGGAGTTCGTAAGGATAAAATACCTTTACAAAAGTTTCAATAGTAAAATACTTATTTACTTGGACTATTCTGGCCGATAGCGCTTCTATTGTTCTGTTTATCCCGCTGGATGTTTCAAGTTTTCAAGAAAGTTTTCGTTTTCGGTTGAATCACCGAATGCATACCAGTTGATTGTCTTCTTGTGATGGAGAGGATAGGCTCTATGTAGGCCCTTTCTATCAAAAAGAGTGCCGGCTTATGTTTGGATCAGGGCTCATAAAGAACATTGATCCGCACATTGTGCTTATTTGTTCAGGAAGATAGATGGTAGGAATACAAGTTCTCAACTTTGAAAACAGTACCTTCGCGGTTAATAAATTGAAGGAGATCTTGTCTGGATTTTAGTCTCCAAGAACTATCTTCCCCGATCAGAAAATGTATTGTTCCTCTATCGAGTGCAGTTAGGAACATAACACCTGTCCGTGAGTTCAAAGAAAGTTTCCATCATTAGAACGATAACAACTTTGCAGTCAAACAAGATTTGCATCAGTTCAGTGTTTGCAACGAAATTTGCATTCCTTATGAGAGTAGGAGCATGGCTAGGAATGAACATTTGAGATGTCTCAGTGGGAAGTATAGTGATTGCGAAAGTGGAAATCATTTTTTGTTTCATTTTTAATTTCTTAATCAAGCTACTCAAGATGTATCCACTTTATGCTAGAAATAGTAATCCTACGCTTCATATATTTCACACACAAAGATAGTAATATAAGCTCAAATCCTTTCTTAATACATTAATATTTTTTCAATTATGAATAAAGTATTTTTCAGCATTGCATTACAAGTATTTTTCAGTTATGAAAAAAGTGTGATTTAAAGAAGTACAAAGTTCTTTTTAGCTACCCAACATCTAATGAAAATATTTTTTTATTGCCGCTAATAGGGTAACATACCACAGAGATAGTGGAAACTTCTAAATAAAATATAGCCACATGACCATCTCAGAAATCGCCTTCAACTCTATCCTGAGTTCGCCAATAAGTACCAATCCAATTCTGAACGATCGACTTTTCAGATGCATTATCGATATTGGAATCTTTAACAGACATATTACATGGAAATAATAAGCTAATAGTGAGCTAAATAGTGACCCGCATCTTTGCGAATTTCCGTACTTAATTTCCGAGACAGAGCTCAAATACAAATCCAGAAAATTTGAAACGATAGAAAGTGAAGCGCATTAGCCATGCCGCACGTTTACTGTTCAATAATTCGATTTCTTAATTACTATTTTAAACTATGATATAACGCATGAGACCAGATTCATTAATCACTTCAGTCATTGAACCATTCAATCATTCATTCACTTGCCCACTGCATTATGCATACTTTTATGACGTATAATGCATTATGTCTTTGGACCGCAGCCATATTTGGGGCTACTAATATTGGCCACAAATTTTAATGGGAAATCGTTAGAACCGTCTTTGATGATGTTATTGTCACCAGCTAGAGACATTGCCAGTTAGAATTCGTACACACAGAGAAAGATTCTACTCAAATTTTCACTTCTGGAAAAAAAACGCGAGCATAAAGATATTCCCCGTAGGATATTAGCTTCATAAAAATAACGGACACATCAGCCAAACTTTTCATTCGCGTTGGTCATAGAATTCTAATTAGAGAGTTTAATTTCAAGACACACTCATTGACCATTGACTGAACGGTTTTATCGAGAAATGTTTGAAGCGTTGTTATGCCGCTGTTTCCTTAAGCGTCGGCCTCTTAACGGTTCCAAGTAACCTCACCATGGTCACAGCGAACGAAACCAATCACATCATCTTCCGCATACTCCAGTCCATGTTCAATTACTCGATAGGCAAGAAAACATTACTGCTATTACCTAAATGCATTAATCTATAAAGTACGGGCACAATGTAAAGTTTTCTTCGAAAATCGCATGCTGAAAAACTCTCCCAAGCCAAAGAGACTAAATGAAACGAACGCAACGAGTCCACAGTCGACTTTGCTTTTGGAGTCCCGGAGTTCCGCCAAAAATGGACATAAAACTTGAACTTGTTATCTATTGTAGGTAATGTCCTTCTATTAGACGGTCGACATTCGACACGCTATCGGCAACATGCAATGAAGTACATGCCATTTGCTCCGCTGCAATGTCAGACCGACCTCAATTCAAAGCGATTTCTGATTTTCAAGGGAAGTTCATAGTTCCTCGAAAGATCTGCCGCTAGTTTGCATCCGCCGCAAGTTGTATTTCTCAGCTCAATTTACACCTGGCTCACCAAGTCTGTGTTTTTAGTGCATAGAAATACAAGATGCAGCCGAAAACCCGCGTGACACATGTGACGAGAGCAACATGCAACTAGAGCCCACATAGAATTTCATTGATGCCCTTTTCTGTTATTATGCCACTTCCATGTAGCTGCAACGAGGCAAAAGTAACGGTTCGGATGCAACTATGCAGTATGCATTCTGTACAGACAGACTGCACGGAATATAGTGTTGCCTTTACATTCCGCAAAAGTATGAGGTACTTTGCTCGGACTGGTTAGAGAGCAGTGCAGCAGATGCATTTATGACGGAAGACTTTTCTTTATCTCGATGAAGTATCTTAGCATCCGTTTGTTTGAAAGGTTTGCACTTACGTTAATGTGCATTAGCAATAAACAATAAATCATTTGCACACTACGAATTTAGAGTATGTATAGGTAGGTATATAGTGCGCAAATATTTCAAGTTGAATTATTCACGAATGTTAGTATGTGTGCATATGAATTTGATTGACTCAATAATTCAATAGGAAAGATCTTTTGAACGAGAATATGCATATCTATTGTACTGACCAGGCACGTAGGAGGGAAATATGTGATATGCACTTGACAGTTTTCTAGCAAGCAATCTATACGGATTAACCCTTAAGTAATATTAGATGTTTTGTACTTGTGAATTTGTCTCATTTAATGCATTTAGTTTCAGTGCCAGCGTCATATAAGCCAGTCTGGTTAATGGAATAATCTTTCTAACGCACAAACAGTTATACACTTCATGTTCAAAATAGCTTTTACCACAGTTAACAGTAGCTATACTTAATCCACTACTGCTTTCGGACTACTACGGAACTATGTGCAGGATTCATCCAAGGCATTTCAACAAAGACCGGTTTCTTTGCGAGAAATAATACTGATGGAACAATTTTCTCAATTTCTTGATAGGCATCGACTTTTCACAGGTGAAGGCTGAGATGCTTATGGGTTCAAAATTTAGTACTCCTTGAAGATGTATTGACATTGCATTTCAAGTAATATTATACTCATAGGCACTCAGAAATCACCTTATAATATTTATTGTCCCACTATACCGCGGACTGTCCGGTTAGTTTAGTTGGTAGAGGTTGAAAAATTTAATCTCAGATTCGAAGGTTCAGGACCCACATTGGGCGCTATTTTTACCAAATATTTGTGGTGAGAGTTGGTGCATTGGCCTCTCCTGAATTTCGACTCAAGCTCAGAAGTCTCGGAAGAACACAAATACTTGCTACTCGGCAAGATCGAGCTACAGCTCAAACATAGTGTTTTTTGTTTTTATTTTTGAAGCTTTTATTAGGCTACATGTTTTAGTACTAGATTACATAACACTCCAGAAATATCTGCTCTCGTCTTTGCAAAAGCAAAGAATTCTGACCGCACATAATTTGGTTTGTTTCGTGTGAGCTATATTCCAAACTTGATTCAATACGGAGAGGACATGAAGCTACCAGCTACGTTATAGCAGTTTACGTATATATTATACGTTTCACATAACGTAAATATAACATCCCTCTCAATGAGATTTTATCGCCATAAGCGAGATAAGAAAATTAACAAAACATAGAAAAGGATATTTCATCAGGTCATACTATATATCAAAAGCTTGACACTATATTTTGACTTGGCACTATGAATTTTTTATCAGTTTGAGACTATGTATATCTTAGACCCAACGCAAATTAAATAGTCCAAATCATGTGGACTGATTTGAAATACTTTCAGTTAAAATATATTTTAAGAATGCACAAAATATATTTTTCCAAATCGCATTTTGTAAACTATTTCTATGTTTAAATTGGCGAATGATTCGAACTGAATATTAGCATGCTTTCACAAAAATACATCTCAGTCCAATCAACATGTCTTCAAATATATGCCTATATGTCTGCGAAATGATCCTCCGGCACTCTGAATTGATATTCCATGAGCAATTCAGTTAAAAATAAAGAAATTACAGCACTCACGGTATGAAACGATCACAGAAAATCGAAGAGCATCCACATCAAGCACATGCAACTAATTTCACAATTTTATTGACCATACAGCAATGTGTTTAACGGCCAGCAGCGTTTGTTTACAAAAAGAGTGATTTGTTCGTGAATATCCCGCATATATTTGCTTACATACATACGGCTGGTGTTAAAGAAAGTTATTTGGACTAAATACATAAGCGCGAGTATGTACTGCACCCGAAAAATTCAGCCATTTCAACTATGTTTTCAAAAAGTCTTTCGTAATTTGGTCCAGCTGGATTCTGTAGCTAGCACATTGGCTGTTGAGTAATCTCGGTCATTGATACATGTCTATATTCGAAGACGGCCGTACTGAATTTTTCGTTTTATTGGATTCGGTTTGCATGTAATGGAATATTTGACGCGTGCCAAGTTAAAAGTGGCAGAAACAACTTTAGACCGTAGAAGTAAACATTGTTTTGATGAGTCTCTTCCTGCTGATGGGACAGATGTTTGCACATGGTCGAAAAGTTGGCTTTGATGGAAGCTCTGTATATTTTGCATACGTACAGCGGATTGAAACATTGAGATCGAAACAGTCGAATTTAAAACGTTTAGGCAACCTGTTCACATTCTACTGTTTGAATCTCAATTCTGTTTATCCGGATTCATATGCTTTTGACTATAAGCGTCTTTGATAGTTTTGCATAACCCTAAATAGGTTTTCTTATTTACTGTTGAAAAAAACTTACCATAAGTTTTACCAGATTTGCTTCCACCTGATCACTTTTTTCTGATGTTACTCGTACGTCTAAAGCAGGTGTGGAACGCGTCTTCCCGTTTGCCTTTCTAAAATTAACAATCTCGGAACATTCGTTGTTTTCAGGTACATTATCTTTGGCATTGACTATCCTTGGATTGATATTTTCGCAGATGAGAAGTACTTCGGAGTCGGGTCGGTGATGGACATCAACTCGGATGCGAGTCGGATTTACATAGATTTGACTACTTTTTGAACTCCGATCACTACTCACAGTATTTCGATTTGATTCGATTATATGCAGTCCGATCTTTTCGCCTTTATCGATTTTACTTAACTGTAGAGATTTTTTGTCGTTTACAATGTCTTCGTTATTGCTAGGATTTAATTCGTTGCTGGAAATTCTGTCGTTGTCCTTGCACTGCGTAGTTATATCTCCGTTGGTCAAAGGATGACTGTCTTTTGTACGTTTGGAGTTCTCCAACTCCTGGACACACGCATAATCAGTTGGGCTTATATGGCCATTTGTAGGAAGCTGACTAGTCTTCTTTATGTGGCAGTAGCGGAAGAGTGTTGGAAAAGCATATTTCTCTTGACTTTCAAGCCATTTCCGAAAAATTATGAAGGATATGTCGTGGTATCGTATGTTAGGCTATAATGAACGTGAATGCTTATGCTCACTAGTTGCAAGTTCTACACTATTGAATGCTCTCAAATTACAATAAGTTTCGATTGATATGTATTCGCGATGCTCAACCCTAACACGATATTATTGTAATATTTTATAGAAGGAAATTGCAACTCGAGTTTATAATTGAAAATAAGGTCAACGCGGAGTCATTTTCTAATATTATGTACTGCCGAAAGTCTTAACGTGAAAGGCTTACTGAACATCTACTAAAATAGAAATCATTTCAACAAATAAAACAAACGAGAACATTATACAGCGCCCACGCAGATGATCGCGTCAGATGCTAGCAAACATCTGCTGTAGATTTACGCATTTAATTTCTTCATTTCACTTTGTTAGTCTGATCCAACACAAGATACCCTAAATCGAACCGAATATATATTATGCTACTGATTTCATGCTTTTCGCGAGTCCATACACATTTTTCACACACTCAGAAAAATCTAATAATAAATTACGGCATCGACCAACTTTCCTTATAAATTTTGGAATTGAACCGAATTAACCTTTTGATTATCTAGCTGCTAATCTTTGCTGCTAAACTTTGCTAGTCAAGAGCATGCAAATCGAAAGAAAGATTGTGATTTGAGAGCAAACAGTAGGTATCACTGAATCTTTACCGATCCGTAACGACACTCCAAATAATCCTTTGGCAAATCCATTGGTAACCATGAGGTCATCGTTTCTCCCATGTGTATGACCGCGTCGAAACACCTGTACGAGTCGAAGCCAGCAAGTTATTGTTTAGAAGCGATCGCATTTCCGTCTAGATTTCCGCACCGTACACTTTTTAGCTTACCACTGCGATTTCGCAAGCATTTATATAAACTACATTACTAAATTTATCTTGGTTCTCAAAAAAATAACACTTTCGGTACTCGTAGTTTCGTTTAAGATCAACTAAAACACAATTGGCACATGACTCGCAGATAATTTTTAAGTAACCAGCTTCGTGTGTACATCACTTCCAACGCGGCCGGAGCTTAAGATAAACAACGGACGCGCACAAGTTAACAGTCACCACAACTCTATCGCCGACGATTTCTGGCAACGAAGCCAAGCTTTACTGTCGGCCCACACATTGGATTTGCACTCTCATCATCATCATCGTAGTTAAATTAGTTTCGATTCGAATAATAAAGCGTTGCACGCCAACTACAAAATAGACGAACGTACCAAATAACAACATTAGACAACATTGCATGGAACTGTATTCATTTTCGTTTGCTCCATTCCATGTTCGAAATACAATATTATACAAGAATCGGCCGAATGCATGTAACTGCGCGTTTTGCGCCCACAACAAAATGTATGCAGCTTTTATTGATCATGATTAACGATTAATTTATTCATCGAGATGTTTTAGAAAGAGAGTGCCGAGACAGCGTACGGGACGTTTTCAAAGTTTCTCCTCACGCATCACTTTCGCATCAGATATTTATCGCTATCAGTCGATTTGGACAATGAATGCAGTTCGGAGTATCTTCCCGATGTCCACTCACTAAATCTCTACGCCCTCCCTATGCAGCTACTAACAGAAAACCGAAGATTTTGTGGGAGCTAAGCTTTTCGAAAGAATCTCGACGCATACCTTGTTTGTAGGTCGCATAATTGTCGCCTACACTGCGACAATGTGTTGTGCCCATTCAGCTTTAAGACGGATCACAAATATCTACAGTGTGCTGCACCACACAAACTTTGTGGTCTGATTGGGAATTATAATTTCTTTTCATTCTAGTAAAATTGGACCAAGTCACTCATTTAGGCTTAAGTATTTTCAGGTTTTACCACCCAGGCATTTCTGAAAAAATGTTACAAAGAATCGCAACAGCATTCTGGAGGCGGAAGAGCAAACAACACTGTGTAACTCCACACTGCTAATGCTAAATGTAGAGATGGGCAAAATAGCTCTTAGCTCACCACTCATGACTCTTTTTTACAGTGTTGCGCCGTACTCTCAGTATACTTTTCGCTGCACATTTTACTAAGTTTAGTCAAACCAGAGCTTTCGTTCGCAGACTATGCTTTGCTTTTTCAGGCGCTGCACTGTAAAAGTGAGTGGTGAGTGGTGAGCTATGAGCGCTTTTGCCCATCTCTAGCTAAATGCAATTCATATACATATCTGAGCAAGTGATATTCTCATCGATAATGATATGTAAACATCCGATGAAAAACCACGTTCATCCATGGTCGAAAGTATCTTCGAATTTGGATCCTACAGGTGGCTTTAATACAAATTACTGGCGCAATGTGAAGCAGTTTTTAATTTTTTTTAGATAGATTCTAATAATACCTAAACAACATCTTCGGAACATCCAATCTAGCTTATATATTGAAAACTTTTAGCGGCAGATCGTCGATAGTTAGGCTTCAATTTTGGACACATAAACTAATTGGTATATCTCCTGGGCGTGAAATGCTTGTGTTTATCATTGTGGCCTCCAATCAGTTTTAACCTTCAGTTCAGTTGAAATATATTAAAATTTCATGTGAGGTGCGTACTTTATGGAAACCTCCTTAGTTCTCAACTTTCTTTTTGGAAAGGAGATAGGGCTGGGAAGCAACTACTGAGTAAAATTCTTACAGCGACTACGTAGATTCAACTACAACTGGATATTTATCTGAGTGGAACTCATGCAGCTGTTGTGAGTCAAAATAATGGTGGAAGGAAGGCAAAATGTGGCACCTCGTTTATTTTCACAAATATTTCGTGTCTGTTTTATCTAAACTTTATTACTTACGGCAGCGTACATTTCACATTTCTATTTCTATTGACAGCAAAAGCGGGCGAGTCTGAAAACTATGGACGCCAAACGAACATTGCGTAAAAATGTATTCATTCAGAACGCACCCCTAGATTCTCCTCAACAGCTCTAACAAAACCACCCTATAACTTTTTCCTGCTGCATTGCGTTTACACCATAGAGCATTAAGAAAACAGCTGCTCTTTTGAAAGTAGTTCGTATCTACTGCAGCGAGGAAGATGTCCTTGGTGAGCTCAAAAAAAGCAAGGAGAAAAAAACTCCAATGCTAGGCATTGAATAGCATTGATGTGGAAAGTTTAACAGCATCAAACAGTCCAAGCCAAATAGTCCAAACCAGCTTAGTCAGACTATAAAACATGCCAGAAAAAAGGAACAAATTAAAAAAAGAAAATTCCAAACCGTGATCGCGAAAGCGAACATACCCAGGGAAGTGGGTAAACTCCTTCCATAAGGTCGATTCGATGGCAAAACAACTTATCATACATAATGAGCCAAATGATTTCGAACCAATTCATCAGGTAATGCATAAATGAAATTGTAAATGAAATATCATATTATTTTCAAATCGCGAAGAAACTGTACACTGAAAGAAAAATCTTGGTAAAATCAACAATTTTCCTTAGTTGTTTTTGCGTCAACTACGGGCTATAGTTAAAACAACCATAAAAAAATAGTTGATTACTTTTATGCACCATGACGCGTGGTTGATAAACAACGTTCGTGGTGCAAAAAAAAGTAAGCAACCACAAACAATGGTATTCCAACCATTGTTTGTGGTTGCTTACTTTTTTTCCATACATAGTACGAAATATAGGCAGGGAAGGCGTGAATGCCGCAGTTGAATTTGGTGAAACACAATGCAGCGACAATGTCGCTTTCAATGCAACCAAGGCACCAACCAAATTCATTTTTTTTCTTTTGTATTGCTAAATCCTGTTGTACGAGGATTAGGTTGGCTTATCACAATACACATCAGCCATCGCTTGTCTATTCCACCAGACCATTCAACCTGATTCAAACAGATGTAATTCAACCTAGTGGTGATGCCAACCTATGGCAGGTATCACCGCTAGCGGTGCGGCAAAATTAGAAATTTGGCATTTTCTGCCGCTGCCGCAAATTCGGCCGCAGCCATTGTGCGCGTTACCATACAAAACAGTGCATTCTAATTTTTTGACTGCGCTTTGCCGCAGCCCACTGTTTTGCCACAGCGGAATACGCTGTATTGTGAACAAAATAGCGTCATACAACGTAATATAAAGGCTTCACAGCATAACATGAATATGAATTATATCGGACAGCAAACCGAACACAATTTTGCCATGTATCATATGAAACTTCTATGATAGAATAGGAGCATGAGTATGAGGAGTATGAAAAATCAACAGTTTTCCTTAGTTGTTTTTGCATCAACTAGGGCTATAGTTAAAACAACCATAAGAAAATCGTTGATTACTTTTATGCACCATGACGCGTGGTTGATAAACAATTTCATTCGGAGCATGAAAAACGTCCAAATGTTGAAAACATTCTACTTTGCGTAGAATAATTCCAAAGACGTTGCTCACTGAATTCCGTTTGTTGAAATCAACGATTGCAAAGTAGTTTAAGTACCATAAAAACTGTTGATAATTCGAAACGTTGAAGTTTTGAGTGAATTGATGAATATTTTCTATTTATCAACTAATTTTCGTGGTTATGAAACAATTAAAACAATTGATTTCATGAACGTTGCGATATTTTTTGTATAACCAGAGCCAACTACTTTTATATCGTTAAATTAACTATATTAACATAGTAAAAATAACTATTTTCCTTAGTTCATTTAACGATTTTGAATGAATCGTTGCAATACTATTAAAAATAGTTGAATCAACCAAGAGTTTTTCTTTCAGTGTACTCTAGTTACGAATTCTCGAATTTCAAAGTTCATCTCAAATCAGGCACACACAAATTTTCTGATTTGACTAGCTGTGCACGTGTATAAAAATGATTTAGGGATTCTAAATAGGGTAAACGTACTAGTACCCAGGCTATTAGTGCATATTTCAACTTTAGTTCGGTATTATTAATTAGAAGCTTAATATTTGGTTTACATGCAAACTTTTTTATACATTGGGATTGGTTGTGGGTCTTTTGTACCAATTGTGAATTCAATAAAAGAAAGAAGTATGCTGATATTCCAAGTAAATGAACTTGAGTCAAATTGTGCTAGTCTCCGGACACCTTGAGTGCATATTTCATCTTCACTTTACGTGCACGTGCAGCCATAAATAATTGCAGAAGGGTGTTATTGCACGCAAACCAAAATAATTATCACTGCTTTTGAAAGTTTTCTGATTAGTTAGGCATGAAGTTCAAAAAACTTTTTCATTGATAGAAGTCAAGGTTAGTTTCAAATTGAACTAGGTACCACTTCTGCTCCCTTCAAAATCAAACTATTATGCCAAACTAGCATTCTGCATCGATTATTATTATTTCGGGACATTATTTCTTGATCACCCTGTATCAAATCCGAATTCCATAGCCAGTACGATATGCAAACGATCATAAACTTCCACATTCATCATTGGCTGTTTGGAATTATATTATGATCGTCATTGTGGACATACATTTTGTTGGGGCGCTTTAAACTGATTGTAAGTGAAATCTCCAATTTGATATCAAAATGATAAGATTCTACACGAATTCCGAATCGACGCGCCTGCGCCAGATCGTACAACACTATTTCCGATCTATTTTTAAGTGGTATACGAACGTGAAGTTCATCTATTATCATACATGAATATGAGAGCCGCTCTCCCCGCGTACATATTCCCGTAGTATCCACCTTTGTGTCTATATGTACATATATCACTCGTACGTTACGTACACGAACTCAACACCGAACCGAATGATTAAAATTTCAAAAGTAAACCAAATGTAAACAATGCGCACTGTGATTCCAGGTAAGTACTCTACGCTCGATCATCGCCCCACCACACCGCAAACACGACGCACCAGTGACGCAAGCACTACTACACTATGCGATCCACGTGTGCCAGGCTTAATTAAGGGGAGTTGTATCACCAAATGCATCACACGTGACTTGATTAAAAGTTCGCAAGATGCTGCATGTACTGTCGTTGCAAGCGTGGGGAACGCTCTTATGTGCAACATACGCGCAGAAAAGTATCTATTCGATCTTTGGATTGCTTCGAATAGCACTTCAGCAACACGAACATGTCACAGATTACACACGACAATAAAACAGAGTTCTAACACCGACCGAGGAAGCTTGACTTCGCTTAGCGCTTGCCACTCGAATGTGATCCACACCAGCGCTTAAACCGATATGAAAGTAGGGTGGTGGCGTCACCTAAACGCCCGGTCGAGCTCGGGAAATCTGGGAAAAGTAACATACCGAGACTGACTGAAACTAAAGGAAGCACAATGAAAACGTAAACTTGGCGACGATCAACACAAACAACACCAAGTCGGGCCATGCAAGGCACGACGACAGCACCTAATGAATTAAACTTTAGAGCTCCAAGTCCAATAGATATCACCTTGCACCGCCGCAGTCCCACATTAAAGATACCACACGAGAAAATTTCTCAAATGCATGCTGCATGAATACATGCCGGTGCAGATTGCTGCACTTACGTACCGCCCAAAACGGTCTTCAAGTCAAGAAGAAGCAAATGCATTTCCCAGAATGCCCAAGTCTTGTTCGTAATAGTAATAACAAAACAGTGTGCTAGCTGGATGCTGAGATGAAACGCAATTTCTAATAGTTTAGTTATTGGTCTGAATGTTTGCTTTCACTCCAGAAAAGTCAGGAACATAGTGTTTAGGCCAGCAATTATGCGAGTTTTCGGCTATACCCTGTTCCTAACGGTCTCGACCCACGCAAGGCTTTTAATTTCAAAATGCGCTCAGCTTATGTTAAAAAATGTAATTTCCATAGAATGCACGGACACAGTATTGGAATCTAGCACGAGTCATTTTCTTATGTAGCACCTATAAAATTTCCTTTAGATCAGTTTGATTGAGGCCTAGTTGTAACTGTTAACCACCTTTCAAAGGAACGAATGATCCAGCGTCCAGCGTTTTATTGGTAGTCTATGATTTGAATATTAAAGTAATCGAATGTTGCCGCAATTGACTATGCTGAATGACATCAGATTCCGGTTGGACTTCCAATATACGGCTGTTTAATATTTTGTTCGAATTTCAATTTGAGATTTTGCTCAAATTTTCAATTATGAAAGATTTTATGCATTAGGAAAACGTTTATATTTAGTATTAAATTTCAATTTCCTCAAGACTGCATTTTTTCTTCGCATCGTGATGACCTGCCGATGGTTCATGCCTTAGGAATGGTCCTTCGCTTACCCTATATCCGAATGAATGCACTATAACGAACGGATCATAGTTAAGTGGTTTTTTGAGAGCAATATCACATTTTTAAATAATAAAAACGGGAAATGAGTTCTCATCATACTACAATTACTTACAAAGTAATTGAATGGCGGCACAGCAACCCCTTGAAGGTCAGTTCTGCCCTACTATAAACGTTCTATCTAAATTTTTTTCATTTTTGAGTTAATATCGGATTGGAAAACTACATACTCTATTTCATCATTCTACAAAATATGAAAAACCTATCTTTTGTGGAAGTATGTTGAAATCAATAATGGAAAAGCCCTCCATCTACAAAAAACGTCGCACTACTAAGCATAAAAGTTCTATCTACCGTAGATAGAACGTTTATGCTTAATAATGCTGCCATTATTTCGTTGAATGTTACTGCAAAAAATTTCTATCTGCTTAAAACCTGTCTTCCAGAACTATTTTCAACGTGAAAGCTTTTACTTCAGATGTATCTCAAGTAAATGTATTCGTATCCATGTTTAAACTTTCATCAAGTTATCTGCAGCATTTAGAAAAACACCAATCATTGAATATCTCGAAAATTCTAAAATATAGATAGAGGGTTTATGCTTTGTGGGGCAGAGTTGTCTTACAGTAGATACAGGTATGTTGCGTTCTTTCTTTCATTTTGTATTACAATCAACAAACAGAGAATTACAACCACATATTGATGACTTTGTCGCCTAGCGATTCGTTTTTTTTTTTTTTCAAAAAAAGGCAGATAGATGCTAGTCCTCTGCCCCCAGAGAATTGTGTGCCTTTAGGAGTCTTGGCAAAGTTGAATGGTAATAAATAGAAAACACTGGCTGATATTTTTCTTCCGACTGCAACCTTTTTGATTAACTCTGTTTGTTTTTTTTTATTATTATTATTATTTCATCAACTCCAATTGATTCATCAACTCCAAGAGGAAACTCGATAATAAACATCCCAAATTTCTTCACCTCATTTCCTAAGTGGGTAGTTGAAAGACGCCGTTTTTCGGTGACTTGAAGTTCGGCGAAGAGGTATGAATTCTTTTCAGAAAGACCGTTATCTAACTGATGCTATGTGACCTACAGGTAAATCTGACAAATAGCTCAAAAATTCGCTGGTGTCACTCATGGTTTTAAGGAAGTGTTCGGGTTTAATTAAAGTTTTTGACTTTAACGTTGAGTTTGAAGAATTTGTTTTGTAACGTGTTTCAGTTCTAGTTTAAGGCAAAATTATCAGGATAATAGCATCATTTTTTCTTTAGTGTTTTTTATTCTCGTAGTAGGCATTTGAGTTAAAAAATGAGAGACGTGGCGTTTAAAGGAATTTAAAGGAACACTCCGGTGTGATTTCGGAGACTTTCATATATATTTGGGCCATGTGGGATGAAGAAACTGAGCAAGGGTTTGCGCTCGTTGCCATCAAGTGTGTGGTTCAGTACAAACTTCAAAAACTTCCTCATTCCAATCGACATTCACTGCCCGTAAATTGGACAAAATTCGTTTCCATTTTGTCATCTTCTCCCATCTCTGCATTGCGTGCGTTGGTTTTGGCCTCCTCAGCATCATCCTCAGAACAGCACGGTTTCCTCCCAGGTCCCACAACGTTAACAAACCTCGTATATTTCACGAATTATGTTGCTAAAGTCTTGGAGACTCAACTTGAAGTTCACGCTGTATATACGGACTTCTCTAAAACTTTTGATAATGTTCTTCTTTCTAAACTACAGAGAGTTGGCTTTTCTTTGTACATTATTAAATGAATAGAATCATACCTATGCGATCGATCTTGCTGTGTTCGGTATGATTTGTCCCATCCTTTCGAGCCTGGAGCCGTTGTTCCACAATGTTCTATTCTGGGTCCCCTCTTCTTCCTGCTTTATGTGAATAAACTGCCGCCGCTTCTTTCTTGTGAATGGCTATTTTTGATTATCTGAAACTCTTCGTGACCATAAGGTCCATTGATGACTGTAACTTTCTTCAATCCAACTTTAAAATCATCGAAAGCTGGTGGAAGGAAAACAAGCTTCTTCTGAATCCAAAGAAATGCCAAACACTGATTTTTTTCTTCATAAAATACAGCCTACTTATTCCATTACTCATTGGATACCCATGTACTCTCTTGCCTGCCTCAAAGGACCTTGGGGCTATGTTTCACAACAAGCTCAGATTTGATGTTCACATCTCAAATTTGGTCAATCGAGCCTCTATACTGTCAGGCTTTATCTTAAGATTGTCGCAAACATTCGAATCCATGGTTTATGTAAAAAGTAATAGATAAACACTTATGTTATAAGTAATAAATAAGTTCAATAAATAAGTTCAAACTACGGATTCAGCTCATTATTTATTTTATTTACTTTTTTCTTCGGACTGAGAAGCTTTCGTTAGTATTTTCGTATTTTTCGATGTTCAGAAAGCTTTTTTTTATACTTTTTGACTGACAACTGAATAATAAGCTGGAAATTCATGATTTGAAGGTGGCCATCGAGTTTTTCATTTGCAGTAATAATAATTAAATAGAAAGAAAAAAGACCACGTACGAATGGTCAAAGACCAACTCAAAACTTAACATATTTGTCGCAGCTCAATTTTCTAAAAACAAAAAGACTGTGCGCACTCTTGTTTGATACGTGCTAATTTATCACGTTTTCAGTTTATTCGGTTCAGAATAATCGAAACTATAATCTACTTATATTCCCCTAAATCTTTGTCCGCAAAAACTCCTGTGCGATATGCGTTGAACACATTATAGGAATAACTTCATTGCGAGTCTAATCAATTATGTAGCTCTGAGGATTGATATGCGTTGTGTGTGTGTGTTTATTAATAATAGAGAAATCTAATAGGAAAACTTCCAGCATAAAACGTACGAGAAGCGAATAAAAATCATTTTCGGTCGAACGAATTTGACGAGGGTTGATACTGAGTAAATTGAGACTGCTAGCAAACATAATGAGCGAAAGATTGAAGGTTGACTATTTTTAAAACTTTTTATGCTAATTTATCAGTTTTCCGGAAGTGAGTACTATCGACCTTTTCTGGTATTAATCCCATTAGTAAAATGGCGAAAAATCTCAAAGCATAAACATTTATTTGCAGAGGGAGGTGTTAAATTTAAATGAAGGTGTTGAGATAGCCGTAAATTCGTTTTAGTTTTAGCTGCTTATGAAGCATACACATTAAAATTGATTCTGTCATAGGATTTATTATATTGTATTTAAGCTTTTACGCAAAACGTTAAAGTACCTAATCAACATATACTCAGTGTCTATCAGTCAAATGTGTATGTCATCAAATACATTAGGCAACAAATTTCTTTAAGGAGAAGTTTTTCCAAATTAACAAATAGTTTTTGATTTACTTTAAACTAAACAAATCCGACAGCTAACAGTTTCACTCGTCAGCTGTACGATGAAACCTACATCAAACCGATATCATGACTCTATCCTTTGCACAATCACCGTGTCCTGCTTTCAGCTTTCAAAACGTTTTCGTCGCGTTTCGCAAACATCGTGCGGTCGTGTTGTATAAGAACAGTGGAGCAACTGCTGGAATACCATCATTTTGAATACCGTATTGAAGGTGTTAATTAACACGATTAAATTTCCTAGATCAAAAGTCCACTTCGTAACGTAACAACAATCGATCGATATCACTTTAAATTAGCACTGAAGTTTTCTTTGTCATCCACCTTCTATCGTCAAATTAAGACTGTAAAACAGAACTGAACTTGATTTTTGCAAGGAGTTATACAAAGGATTTTATTGTGGTGTGGTGCGAATTTCAAAAATAGGGGTGGATTTGTATTTTTTTTATGTTTAATTATCAATCAAGGAAGTGTAGATGATGTAATATAGCCTAGAAACGTGAGAGTTCAGGTAATTAATAGAAAGTAAACAAGCTGACGGTGACCTATGGACACAGATGTAGAAGGTGGATTACCCGCGGAGTATGAATATATTTCAAAAATACTCAGCATTTGCAGCTCTTAGAGGAAAGAATGGTAGTCAAATAAAGAATTAATAGCAGCAAAGATATCCTCGGGTGAGCTTGAGGCGCCAATACTATATGAATTAAAAATATATGACAAATAACTTCGCTTACATTTTGACTTACATTAGTCTACACTACACATTAACCACAATGCAGGAACTATATATGTACATATATACATCAATGAAAATTATGCACACTGTACTTTACTATTGCTTCTGAGCATGCATACCTCGTGAAAGCGCCCAGAAAAAACTTCAAGTACGAATGTTAGTGATTAAGTCAGTCAGTCAGACTATTACATTTAATGCTCATAGTCATGTACAAATGTAGAACTGTGATTGACACTTGTCATCAGTAGCTACTAGTAGTTTCAACATCTAGCAATATTACGATTTTGTTGAACAATGAAGCAACGATTTAATGGGTTTTGATTGAGTCGATAGTATCGCAACTTTCATATTTACATTAAATATTAAAAATATTATTAGGAGCAACATGTAAATAAATATGAAAATGTTGATAAATTTTAATTAAATTGATAAATTTATAATTTTATGCGGAAAGCATGTCGAATGATGACTTCTTCCTGACGTTAATTTCGGTATATTTAGTGGCCTGTTATATACAATTAATGCTCACACTTGATAAAAAGCAAGAAAGCGAAAAATATGTGGATAAACAGAGCAGGTACAAAACTAACAACAGGTTTATAGAGCCATAATAAGTATGACATGAAAAGAATGAGGAATGCACTGAAAAAAATTCTGTTCATAATAATAATGAATGTAGATCATCAACCTCAAATTCATTGGTATTATGAACAATTCATAATGCCAATGAACATTTTCATTACTATATTTTGGAAGTCTATGGCCCTGGTTATGCCGTAGCTAAAATAGCGCTGCCAAACTGGCGCTGCTATAGTAGTAGCGTTTACACCGTACAGCTTATTAACCAAAGCAAAAATGGCGTAATATCTGAAAGGAGCTCAATATAAGAACAAAAACACCCTTGCACCAAGGCTTCCAGATTGCGAATGTCACTCGAAACTAGAAATCCCATTTATGACTGTTCTAGTGTTTATACCACTGCTACCTTCACACTTATAACCGCGCTAAATTTTAGCAGCGCTAAAGTAGCGTAGCCAAAATAGCAAGCTCTGCTAATTTAAAAGTGGTTTATACCGCTGCTAAATAAGCAGAGCTTACTAATTTAGCTACGGCATAAACGCACTCTATGAACAGTTCATCAATGCTATGAATCAACTTTCATCAAACTCTTTCACCTTGCACAAATGCACAAATACTTTTTCAAAGTTTCGTTGCGTTGCTTCATGATACTGTTGAACGCGGTCAATAATTGATTTAAGAACTATTTTCTTACTATCAATGCGAAAAATCATTAAATCGAAGAACGAATTCATCAAATTTCTGTATATTCTGTATTTTGACACATTGACAAGACGCGATTGCGATTAGATATTTTCCAAGTGCGAATTGTGTAAATTGATTGTTGTGTTCAATGTGAAAAGTGAATTTGCAGCCGAGGTGCGCAATCGCTGTAAGTATGCAAAGTGTATATTTTCGATTAGTGTTTTCTGTTTCAAAAAAGAAATCAAAGTGGTTGATGATAGGTCTAGTCTAATTTGAGCATAATTTACAGCAATCGCAAAAGGAACTTACTCGATACCACCAGGAAGCTGTTAAAAGGAAAAAAAAACAATCGTATGAGTTGCTGATATAACCATCCGAAAACCAGAATAGGAACAAATCTCGCAAAACAACCGGATTCCAGTGAGTTTTTGTGAAAAATTAACAGTATAGAATTTATATTATTGGAATTTTTCAGATCCAGACGTAAATGCAGAACTGGACCTTGAGCTGATTTGGCAGTAAAGATAATTTTTTTTGTATACATTTTTATTTAGAAATAATACTTATTATAATTAACTAATAAAATTATTAAAATTTTCATAATTCGAAATAGTCTGTATTTTTTTGAAACTATTATGAATTCCGTCACAGAAGATAAAGCGCTATCCATAAAATGTACCCGTTCATGAAAAATATAATCTCATTCATTCATCAATATTACGAAACGTGCTATAATATCCAATTCCATATTATGAACTTCCATAAACATTACAAATATGTTCATTAACGTTATGAACCCCTTCATCTATATTATGAATGGATTTAGAAGAAACTAGCCAGAGATTCATAGCAGTAACGAAAAGTTTCATCGATGCTATGAAAATAACGATGAACGTGTTCTTTGTGACTATGATTTGATTTCTTCAATTGTTTCAGTGTGTGAGTGTTAGCTTAGCATAAAACAATTGATGAACGGCTGTTCATTATGCCAATGAACATCTGCATCGGTTGGAAAATGATGAATTTTTCATTGTAATGATGAAAAAATTCATCAATGGCATGTACCTTTTTCGTTCAGTGTGCGTATAAGTCGAAAGAGGTAGCAAAGCGATAATATTTATACGGAAACATCGAGTATATTCGTAAAACTAACGAATAGCTCATGCGTATCAATTCAACTTGACCACTCCTTTCACTGAATACAGCTGATCCAGATCAATGATCTGGGTCATTTGGCTTACATATCTATAGCTGCAGTGCGAATAATATTGCGTTGGCTAATGAAGAGTTAATTTAGATTCTTGCTAGCTGAATCTTTCTTTTTAATCTGCCCGTGAATAAAATTAGTTATGGTATCATAAAAGCTTTCAAATAAATCAAGCAGATATCTATGGTTCAACTGCAAAGCTGTACAGCATATTAGGCTACCGATTACATCATTCGTGGTATTAATGATGAGTATTTGTTTGTTCTAATGCGACAGTCCGCTACTTAACAAGCTAAAGCCAATATTTTCGAGAAAATTTAAGTTTTAGATTAAAGCAAAATTACAATTTCGATATACAAGCTTTGAATGAATGATGCTCAAAGAACATTTTGTCAGTATTTTTTCTAACACAGATTTGTTTTTTTTAATAAACACAATTGTCATATTAAACAATTGCTAACTTTACACACAATCGCGCAGCTAATATAGAACTTTTTCGGTAAGCGGATTATCTGAAGTAGATGACGCGTTGTGGACAATGCGCAGGACAGGATATGTTGATGAAAAATCATTTATTAAAAACTACTTGCCGTATAAGGCGTAAGATCCAGTATAGAGTTGTAAAAAAGGAAGGACATAAAAAATCGAGAAAGTACTGTTTTCTAAAAATCAAAAATTGCTTTTTAAGCTTGCATTCCGAGAAAAATGGAACAAGTTGAAGTTGTTGATCGACCAATTATAATTTGTTGTGCAGCCTTTCAAATATTAATCGGAAGCAATTCAATTAGTCTGATTCAATGTTTGCCTAGCTTTAGAAAAGAAATCTTTTTATTCAAAGACCAATTTTTCCATTGAAAGCTACATATATTTCAATTTCTTGATAGATATTGATATTTCGAGGCAATTCACACTCTTTTTCAAGTGTCTATCTATCCTGTTTTCAGCAATAAACACTAAAGATGAGGGCAAATCGCTCTCGAAATGTCAAAACTTATAAAAAAATGGAAATACATCCGGTTTTTTAAAAAAAATTATCTTTCAATAAAAATGTTTAATCAATAACAAATTGAAACTAATATCAGCTAAATATTGCACAATTTCGATAAATAAGTACAATTAAAAGCTTCAACTTATCTATAAATAAAAAATTCTTTGGAAACTCAGTCATTATTAGGTCATAAGCAATATATGTAAGTATCTTACCAACAAAGCTGCACACCGTATATGACAGGTCAAATCGCATTCTTCACATTTTGCGAAAACCGAGGATTTTGTCAATGGATCATGGCATAATTGACAGCGTTTGCAATCCACTAGCTTATATGACCGGAAATTATGATTTACATCTGGCGGCGAGTGTTTCATACCATTTTCAATATTTTTCGAATTGTTCAGCTCCGAAATATTCAGGGGTGAACTACCCTTCCCTTCTGACACCTTTTCAACTTCACTGGTTTTCAAATGCCATTCGGATTGCATATCGGACGTGTCATCCGAATCCAATGATGGTTTAGATAAGGCATCCTCATCGATATAGGGCAGCTTTTCATTGCTGAAGGATAGATGCTGTACAACGGAGGATGTATCCAAGGTGCAGTTTCGAGTTCGTGGCGTATACGGTATTTCGTCGTAATTGCCCATATTTTTGTCGCTCGAATCTTTCTTGTCGCCGTTATTATGTTCGTTGTGCTCCCCATGCTCATTGGATTTTAATAGCGAATTGCTTTGAAGTAAGTTTGCAGTGTTGAAATCGGGAGTTGCATGCTGTGCTCCCAAGCCATTGACATAGCCCTCTAGAGCACCAACCACACAATCTTCGTCTGGATTTCGGTTAGGAAGTATGAAGATTTCGAGCAGTTGATTGTTCAGAATATTCGTTTCAGGATAGTTGATTTCGTTTTCCACTTGTTCTATCTGACTGTAACTTTTCACCGAGTCATTCTCGTTGCTCGCAGTTTCGGTGTGATGCCTTCTTAAATCGTCATTGCCTTCGATACTATTCTTCCGTGCGATTTTCGTTATAGTATGCTTGTTATTATATTGGGGTGGTAGCAGGTGGTTTTCTTGTTCATTGTCCGGCTAAAAAACAAAACAGAAATTGCATATTACTACCGATGTCATAAAGATAAAGCTCATAGATAACATAGATGACAACAAATGTTGCAATAAATCATTAAACAATAATGACACTTTTTAATGGTGTCACAGTGCTAGTGATCGTTGGATTCATTTCGCCTCTGTACAAGTTTCTGTACTAACCGCAGACAAAGTATGTTATTTATACGCATAGATACATAGCATAGCAGTAATTTTATCATAACTACTATTTAGACAAGAGATCATCGAGCAAATCATCGAAAAACCACTAACCGCGTACGCTAAGCGACTTCATAGAAATTGTAATTAGAGACGATCAAGGTTTCCCCACGAATCAATAACCTGGTGCGGTGGAGTTAATAATACATACACAAATCATTACTTTTACCAGAGAACTTGTCCTGAATGTCAGTATGTGCACTCCAGCAGACAACCATCCGTAGTCACGTCTTCTTTACATGAGCGAATAGAAATCGGAAAACCTGAGCAAAACCTCATTTTCAATTATTAATGTTGAATTGGTATACCCAATCTACGTGCTTGCACAAGTCGTTTCTTCATTTTTATTTATTATTCATATTTTTCGGGTTTCGGTTCTGTTCAGGACTTTGACTCGTTTATAGGTTGCACATCATTTTTCAGCTCGAGACCTTAAAGATTTTTTCGAACGTACTGCTCAGTAATAATAAAATTTTCTATTGAGTACAATGACTAATCAGCCCCATTTTTTACAACCAGATACTTGACTATTGATTGAATCAGAGCCAGTAGATGATAGCACAGCTACCATAGCCAGTAGAATATAACGCAGTCGCTTGTTTGTCTAATGTTCGTATGCTATGTGAACTGACTTTTAATGACACAAGCGTTTTATGCACATCACTATTGTCATGCCTCGCATCATATGCTAATTGGTTAAAGTCCTAAAAGCAAGTAAAGTTCCATAGACTCAGACAACGAACTGTTTCTGCGAATAAGGCTCAAACGTGCTGTTATTCGCGTGTGTTCTCGGTTTTTGTGACAAGTGTATTTGTGGTCATAGAGATTATAAATAATCCACTTGTCATGCCAATGCCACAGTCTTAAAACACAATGTGTGTCTTATTTCAATTTAAATGTTATTGGTTTCAATCATAAGAATGAACACACTCCTCGCCCGTTTGTTTCATATGTGTCTTATTAGAAGCCGTCGCCGTAATTAGATGCAAATGGTTCCGTTTCCAAGACTCAATAAGACAGTCAGTCAGACGGTGACTTCTGCGAAGAAGACTTCAATTCATTTATGAAGAGCATATTAAACACTCCATAAATATAAGTTTATTTGGATTGGTTACGTAGCACAGTATTTAAGTGGTACTGCTTATGATATCGATCAATTTCCATCTGCACATCTGCACATATGTGGATCTATTAAATTTAAGCTTTAAGTTTAGGGTATTTCAATCTGAAGGAAATTGATCTATTGAGGTTCGAATTTGTTGGCTTCAGGTATTGCTAGTTTCTTTTGTACATACTTTCTCAACATACAAATTTCGTCACCACATTTTTGTGATTTTAATCACAAAGCGGGCACCTAAATTATGTCGCTCTTCGTTGTTTTTTTGTTGCTGAGAGTCCCAACCAAAGCCTTTTTCGTATTGCTAACACGAGCATTTTGTCACCCAACGAAATTTCCAAAGCTAAAGACATTTGCTTCTTAGTCTCTATTAACAGATTTATCGAGATCGCAATGGCAAAAACAAATCATTGCGCTGGCTTAAGTATTGAGCAATTATATATAATAGCCAAAGGAGCAGTAAGCTTTGGCAACAATATGTAAGAAGGATTTGATACAAATATACAGTAAGCAGGGGGTATTTAATGCTGCTAAAATCAAAATACTAAGGAATAATAACCTTCTCTTGATGGAGAGACTACAAAAAATAAAATCAAAATCATTCCTGACATTAAAGCCCATAGCAAAATAATGTTCCTTGTCCAATCTCAGCTTTGAAATTCGAAACGAATCGTACTAATAAAACCTCTGGACAATTGCAGGTTTGAAACACAAACACAGACAAAAAGCCTTAAGACTACAGCCAATTCAAAGAACTAAGGCAACAGAGCGCACAAAACAGTTGCTGGACCAGTAACGCTCGCCTTAGTTGGCCAAGGCAGAAGTAATTAAAAAATTATAGCGTGTTTGTCGCCCTTTTCTATAAAACCCGATTTAGTTTGTTTCAGACAACGCATGGTCAGCAGTTCATCGCTAACTATTAGATCGCAGGGCGTTGCACTGGATACAAATATTTTCTCTTCCTATGCCGCCACCAAAAAAAGAGCATTATAAACTGTTCGAGAGGAAGGGCAAAAAAAGTTAAGATTTTGAACATAAATGCCTAGTCTCTATGGTTCGACTTTACTGTCATCTTCGAAAATGGCAACAAACATCAGCAGGCGAATTCCCGCTCAAATTTCAGGACTAGAAGCTTGTTAGTAAGAAATCACTAATAGATACGAAGCCTATATAAGTGATGGCTTTGACTTAAGGGTTAATCAAAAGAAGGTCAAGGAGCTCCTTCCTAAGTTTAGGAAAATATATGACAAGCAAGAGAAAAATCTTGCTTTCATGAACTCTGTGTTCACCATGTGTCCACCATGAACCTGAAAGTAACTTGTGTGCATGCAATGACACTTGTAGCATTTATCTTCAAATTGAATTTTTGGGGCATTGGCAACATTTTTTAAATATAATACCATGTCTAAGCTTCTTTAGCAAATTTCGGAAGGGTATATTGGTAAGATAAGCGAATAAATAAGGTTGATTTCATGGTTGAATTCGGATTTTTTTACTTAGCGTTTTATTACCAAGTGAAAAAAATTCGTGTTTGCAAATGTCAATTTTTTCACCTGGTCTTATAATAAAAATTTCAATTTCAACCAGAAAATCAACCTGATTTGGTCTGCGGCATTTGAAGTTTATGAACGCGTTCATGCAAGACGAATGCGCTGTAAAGGGGAGTCTACACATGAGTCGATGCGTCCAAATGGGTTTGATTACAAGGCGGAAGTGGAAGTATAAATCAACGTACCCGCCGCCCTATTCCACTTCAGTCACACTGACTGAAAAATCGACTTGGACGTATGGACTCCTGTGTAAACTCCTTTTAAGACTCAAAAAGCTTGATTAATATAATGGATTACAATGCAAAATAACAATCTTCAGGCGTGAATTTAAGCCTCTGTGGACCATTTTTCTTACATAAATTATTATTATTGAGTAAAACAGATTCTTATGATCCCTGGCTATACAGTCTTGCGCACAAAATGATTTTGCAATAAAAATGTGAAGCCAAAAATATCTGTACTGTAGATATCGCAAATTCAATTATTTATTATACCCTAATATAATTGTTTTGCTTCAAATAGTAATAAACTCACAATAAAACGTACTTCAGAGATGGGTCATTTTAAGATTCGTTGTGGCCAGTAAATTGAAAACTCTCGAAAATAGTTGGTACAAACAATTTTCACTATGTTAATTACTATTTAGTCTATCAAATACATTTTGCGTTTTGACAACTCTGAACTGAAAGTAAACAAACTAGTGGGCAGCACAACTGTTTTAATAAATACCACTTAGATAATTTTTCATGAAAATTTACTATTTTTATACCATACATTCAGCTTATTTATTTACAATTTTCGTAACTATCAATTTTCTTTATCTTGCAAATCAATCGTAAACGATAAGATAAATTTCGAATTTTAACACAACTACTCTACATAAATTACCCACAAACTATTTCAGCACCTATCTAAACAGGTTTGTTTCAAAGGAAAACATAAATTCATTCTAAACTATATTTTCCGGCAATATCCTGTAAATCACCGTTTAATATATTGGTTTGGTGGACGTGTTCCGTTTCTCAACGACTTCACGCCTGTACCAGCACGAGTGTAGCAATGCAGGAATCTTATGTGTGGCTCCACACCCATAAACACCTAATACTGTAAAATCGCTTGCTTATCCTCAATTTAGTCGAAGAGGGGATGGTTTTTCTTCGGTTTCATGGTTTTTCATTCATTTTTGATGGTAAATCATATCATTCGACGGATCTGAAACATATTAACTCGGTTATGGTCTGTTTTGAGAAAGTGTAAAGCAAAAGCAAGTTTCGGTAGATGCTCGAGTTGAATGAAGTTGTCAAGCTATTTATGGGCTTGTTAAAAGACAAGATGTTTTTTTGCAATGAAATCAGTATCTGTAATAAAGCGGAACTTTTGGATTAAGACCACAGAATTCGAACAAGAGAGCGAAAACTTAAGTACGCGATACAATACACCTATAGCTTACTTTTCATTTATTTTAATCTCAGGAATCATGAATTAGTTTTTAGTTTAGGACTTTGTAGATCAGACATACATAAATATGTATCTTATTCGTATATCGATTTTCGCTGTTTATGCAGAATTTAATACCAATTGCCGTATACGTTGCATTTCGATAAACAATTCAAATCACAACGTTAATAGGATTTCTTTCTTAATGTTAGTGGCTATTTATTTGACACGTTTAATAACTAAATATGGCATTTTTGTGAAATTAGTAAATAACGTAATAAAAGTATTAGTAATACAAATAAGAAATGACAAATTTCATAAAATTAATACACCTATAATATTTTCATACAATAATTTTATGTGAATTAAGTTTGAAATTAGATCAATTTTTTTATCTTTCGTATTATATATAAACAGTTAATCCTTTCAATATAAAAGTTTTAAGAAATTGGTATCAGTACCAATCATTAAACGATCATTCGAATTCTAAAAATCTCGTGCTACCCTAGGCTGATTAAGGCGACAATGTATGTATGTAGAATCAATTGTTATGCTGCCTCTACATTATGGGCCATCATCGGCCACTACAATGGTTGCAATGATGGCGATCATCACACAAATTTCACTGTGCACAATGGACCACTAGATCGCCCACAATGTGGAGGCAGCATTAGAGTTAGGTTTTCAGTTTATTCAGAAATAAAGTAAAGATACCTTTGTAAAGCCCTAGCCACATTAGGGACAATTCTTAGATATTCAACTCGCGCAGCGTAGAGCATTTCGCTCCCGATGAATCTTTGAAGTATTCCGGGGAGAGAAAGGCGTTTAACCTTGAAGGGTGCGAGTTATAAGGGAGCGAAAGAAACTCACCCAAAACCGCAACCTAAACCATTATCGCAGTCATTGGATCGAAACGAAACTATCGGAGTGGGTTGGCATCAACGGGGAGCAGATTTGGTGTACTTCTGACTGTGGTGCTAAGAAAGTAATGCCAGCACCGACAGATACTACCATTGAATTTTTATATGATTAATATCTACAACGAAAATGAATGACAAATGTTTAAATTTTTAAAGTTTTGGAAATTTCACGGATGGCAGCCCCAAAATTCTTTCCATCCCTTTACCTTCTATTAGATAAAAACGAAATTCGCAGAATGTGTTGATCTTGATGTGAAAGAGCTATGGTAGACTTTTGATTGCAGTGCTAGTAAACTGTTGTCACAATTTTAGGAAATGGGGGTTTGAAATTTTCTGTTTAGTAAATTCATTTCTTTTATATTACTATTATCTGCCCTGCAAATATTGTCTATGTACAAGCTATATCGAAAAATAAGATTCTCCACTTCATAGTTCAGTGCTAATGAACAATAAACATATAGCCCTGGTCACGTGATAATTTTCTGAGCTCTTCTGTTACGAAAGCTTATATGACAGCGATAATTGTTCCACATTAAGTTCACTAATAGTCTATTGTTTGATTAAGCTTGATTTGCATACATTGTAGAGTCACTGAAGTATGGATTGAATTAAGTTGGCCGGACATATTATGCCCATAAAGTTTTAAAAATTCTTGAAATTCAATTTAAGAATTTTTGAAGAAAATACTTGTTCTCAAAACACTTGTTCTATAGCGTCCGCAGCTGTTACATATTTTCGACGATTTCTACAGAATGGCAAAGATCGTCCAAATGGAAAACTGTAAAAACACAGACAAAGGGGCCGTCTGGCTGCGTAACAAGTTGTTCACTTTAGACATTGATGAATTTACGCAGAGCAATTTTAAAACCAACATTCTTGGTGTATCATCAATGATCGTGAATTATGTTCGAAGTGTTGTACATACATATCTCTAGACGGGGAAAAACAAACATTTTCATTTTGCAGACAAATGGGTATGTTGAAAGCAACGAAAGCGGGTTCCGGAGAATAATTAGCTTCGATTGCATAATACTGTAATTAATCTCCAGCGTAACATAAACACATTGATAGTAAGTATACGTGGGCAAGTGCCAAGGCCCACCAGGCTCAATGTGTGTGAATGCATCATCAAAGTGCAGGCCTTAAAACTTCTCTTGACTAGATAGTCTTTTGCGCTCTGCTGGTCTGTTCATCTTATAAATAAAGCTCACGATCGTGACTGCATCATTGATTAGCAGTCGAATGATAATGGCACGTCATTTAACTTGATGTGGACTGATGCTTAGCCCAAGATTTGCTGCACTTCGGTGTGTATCAGAGTTCGAGTGCAGGCATCCGTATAAAACATGGTTTGTGCGTAAACGCTCTGTTTCCAGAAGTATGTAATGTCGAAACTACTCCACTCAGGCTTCGAGATTTCCTTGAAAAGCTGAAATTCGATTATTTTCACAAGAACTCAGCAGCAGCTCCAACTGATGTGGAAACTCCGGGAATCGAAATGACTTGAGAAAAAGAAGCGATCGTTTACCACGGTCGACGGATGGGTGGATGGATGGATATTCCAGATTCCCCCGTCGAAATGGATCCATTTGCGGTAATTACACATGCGATAGATGGGGTCTAAGTGTAGTGAAGACTTGCCCGACACGAATCAATAACAACTTATGGTCTGCTGACGAAAAACACATCGCCCAGTCCAAATAAAAGAGGAAGGAGCCATCGACCATTTGTGCGTCATCATAACTACGAGTGTATTCTATTAATAGGGAAATATTAGAATTAGGTTAATGAACCTCGTCGTAAATAGAGTGCAATAACAGACGTATTGCTTCAACTGCTTATCCGAAGAATTACTTTTGGATTCGGACCAGCAGGACTAGTTCGACGGATAGTAGTGCGTGCACGCATGTCGGTAAGTATCTATGTACCACATATGTCTGCGAGTTCGTATGCAATTTAATAAGTTCTGATGACGTAGACGGCTTCAGTTTCATTTACACGCAGAGTGTGAACATATGCTTGGGGAAAGTAAAGGGAAGTCATTGAGCAGCGTGCCAAGAGATCATAATCTCGAAAGGATCGAATATGTGCGCTTAGTCAAGCGGAGGGTTGACTTCTGGTCGGGCTTAATGGAATATGTCTGCACTGCACGTTCTGTTGGTAGAAATTTGAACAAATAAGTGTACGGAGTCTTGTTGCGGTAAAATAAAAACACATATCCCTTATCCCGACCATAGATTTTTGATTAGTGATTCATTGTTTCGGAAGGGTAGCTGCTACCATTTTTCAAACTGCCAATAAGTCAATTTACCGGTAGAAGGATGAGTACATGCAGTAACACGTGAATTAGGGAAGTGTTGAAAATATGGTGGTGTTTGTTGCGCAACAAGGAGAGGGTCGATTTTATTGAATGTTTTGCAGATGCTTCTGGTTCGCTTGGTGTTTAATTGAGCACGTATTCATATTGGAAATTGAATGGTTTTTCCATTTTAATCCACCTGGCCTCAGCTGTAAAATATTTTTCGATGTTTTGATCAAAACAGATTTTGAGTGCTAAGTATACTGCGTCGCGGATGATGTTTGAAAGAAAAGTTTGCGTTGGCGATGGGCCAAAATAGTAATTTTATGGTCAACGACTTTCAATTATATGCTTCACCAGTGTATACTTATTTATGAATTTTATCATGTACTATTCACTGTTGCCATTTCTACTGATTTTTATATGTAAAATTTAAGTTTTCCGATTTCCGATTTGCCTCTGTAAATTAGTATGATTTAGGAGTGTTGATCCAAAAGTAATGATAGTGAATAAGGACCACGGTGATGAAACTTAAAGAAAAGTATTTATTTTTCAACATAGTCTCCTAACAAGTTAATACATTTAGTTCATCTTTTTTCCAAACCCAGGATATCCTTAGAAAAAATGTTTGCCTTTACTCTCCCGAAACACCTCATCAGTCACTTCGCTATCATCTTCAAATTTCTTTCTCAAATTTCTTCCAGGTCATCGATTGCAGTTTGGTGTCTGGATCAAAATGGTGGATTCAGGTCTCGCCCATGGTCACGAGACGTGGCAAAAATTCTTCTGATCTGCCTGGAACTTTTGGAGATCCAACCTCGAAATGTCGACGCGTTTCTCCTTTTGCTCGTCGGTTAACATTTTCAGCATTCAACGCGCAGAGACCTTTTTCATATGTAATTCGTTGGTAATGATTCTTTGAACACTGCCATACGAGATCCCTGTGATCTCAGCTACATGCCTGATGGTCACTCTTCGATTTGCCTACACGACATCTTCGACTTTTTTGACGTTGTCTTCAGTGAGGGTCGTGGATGGACGTTCTCCGCGGTGTTCATCTTCAGTGAATGCTCTTCCAGATTAAACTGCTTGACCCCGCGTGCAACAGTGGGATATGGAGGAGCAGAATCCCCTAATGTTTCCACCAAGTCGCTTTGTATATCTTTGGTAGACATTTTTTTCAAATACAAATACTTAATTCTAGCTCTTATTTCGTTTTTCTCCATTTTGATGTTCTTTCTTCGACTGTTCGTATTCCTGGAATCGTGGCCTATTTATATGTTTTTTTAATGCTGACTTAGCGGGTATATGAGGTAGTAAGAAATTTATTTTTTATTTTATGCGAGTTGGAAATAGCCGATTATCAGTACTTTTGGATCAACCCTCGTATTTATTAAGTACGGTTAACGATTTATTTCGAAATGGGTAGTTCTAATGCTGTGTAGAATGTGCCATTTTTTTAAGTCATCTCTATGATCGATTGACATCGGCCTCACACTGTATTCAGTTTTTCATAATATATTTTCGAAGTAATCTATCGATTTTTTCAGCTCAACCTATTGATTTTTTTAATTAAACCGTTCGGCAACATTGGTACTGCTAACTTTTGAATAAATAGACTATCCTTTTAGAAAATTGATTAAATTTTGCAAATCATTTATTTACACCTACACGATGTAATTGTAGGTATTGTTGCATAGCATTGCGTTGTAGTGTCCGTAGTATGCGAATAAACAGTAAAGCTTTATAAAACGATGCATCAACTTCGAAAGTTATGTATACCTACATTTAATTTCTTGAAGACGGTTGTATTATCTGTAGTCCGGCTTTAATGTACAGTGCCAGACTCAAGTTCGCGTAAAAACCGTTCCCAATTTCCATTTATGAAATTTGGATAGGTCATTTAAGCCTACTTTCACTTGCAGCCAGGAGGACGAGGCCCCTCTTTGGTTAACCTTCAATATCAATAGAGCCGATACTAAAGTTATGTACTGAAATAAATGGATGGTGTTTAAGAACAAGAACTCCAGCCTCCATTGTTTCGTATATGCAGCCAATGAGCTTCGTATGTGATACAGGATATTCAACAACAGGGTATTCACTTTAAGCAGCGAACTCATTTGCCAGTTGTTTGCAAGTAGGCTTTGAGTTAACCTAGCTCTAAATAGATGCCTGAGTTACATCAAAGATAAACTAAATGTGGAAATAATCATTTTACATTCGTTTACACTGATTATAAATTTGTGAATGAAGCTCTCTACCAGCTTCACCCCCTAGACTCGACAAGAATTGTCGTGGGAATACTTTACTTTTATTTCTTCCAACAAGGATAGCTTTTAAAATGTGATGCAATATTTGAAAATGCTTTGATGCTGTGTTAAATTTCGATCGGCTTTGAGGAAGAGCAATTGCCTCCTTTATTTAATAACTGCTCTTGAATGTATTTTTTTTTTACACTTTACCCCGTTCTACAACATTCGTGTGCCTTTCACAGTACTTCACTGAAAAGTAAAGAAAGTGTGTTCCGAATTTGGGTACCTGCCCCCTTCATTTCAAAGTCCTGTGCTCGCCTATAATTCTTAAGATTTTTTGAAAAATCACGACAAATTGAAATATGCAAGTATCAGAAAATCGTGTTTGGTGATGGTTGCTTTTACCTCGACAGGTTGAGGACAGAGTGAGGTTATTTAATAGGAGACTATAAAGCTAATCACACCAACAAAAGTACTATACTGGTTGGTGCAGTTTTAATGCTGTCTGCATCATAGGTCTTTATTTTGTCAACAATGAGGTCAGAGCTCGTAAAGCAATAAAAGATCAATGTTACCGGAAAATGAGTCCTATTTGTTCATTTGGACTAAATTGATCCAGATAATATGTAACTCCATCAGGATCTCCCTAGATCCCATACTGCTGGTGAAACCATTGTCTTATTGGGAACTCATTTCAACGACACAAATATATCGTGAAATGGGTGAGTGACTTGCGAGAACGTGCGATTTGACATTACTCGATTACATATTTTGGGGTTTTGCAAAGTTTTTAATGTACACTAATAAACCGCAAACTATTAAGTCCGTAGACACCAATATTGGGCGCATTATTGGTGAGATAAACCGCAGCAACTTGAAAAAGTGCCCTAAAGTTGAACCCTAATATGCTTGAAACGGCATTAATAGGTGCGTTTTTTTGCTCCTCTATCCAGCATAGAATAGAATAGACGCATTGGAAACAGCAACATTCCTATACCAGTGAATTCACTAGTACAGAAATTCTATTCCTCAAAGATAGTTCACGTGCTGAACTATAAAATGTGCTGATAGAAAAAAGAAAATCTCATGAGAAGTTGTCTTTTTTGCCACGAGGTGGCTTTGATTTTTTGAATGTTTTCGTAGTTAGGAAATTATAAAAAGCCCTCATAATGTGTAGAAATACTCGTTATACTCGTTATTTTCTCCCTTTCTTTTCAGCTGTTTTGTGCTACCACAGCGAATACAGCAACTTATGTCAATCTTAGCGAATGCACTGCTGTTTTGTACTAGATCGTTTTTTTTTGCGGAATAGTTATATTCTGTTCTGTATCGGAGTAAAAAAAAACGCACCTAATATAAACTCCAAACCCCAAACTCCAAAAAATAGCTACTTGAATACGCATATGAAGTGAGAAATTATTAAATAGTTTATAAACGACTGTCGTGATTTTTCAGATTCCTAACAACTCCGAACTCGGCTTTGGTCTGCGCGTATGTGTAGATAGTCTGTAGCAATTTATGTTCAAATAGAAAAATAAACTTATCCAATTTCGATCATGTGAAACATCACATATGTTTCCAAATATTCAAGAAAAACAGATGGTGATCGTTTGTAACACTTCCGATTTTTTATTTGTACGATGATCTAATCAAAGAATGAAGTAAAAGAGTTTTTTTTTTAAGTACTACTACTAGTTTCGATTCGAAGTGATTTTGTTTTGTTTATTGCAAAAGTAATTCGGACCTCTTATTATCAATTTTTATGATCACTTGATTAATCAGCATTATGTTCAATTCATCAGCATTATGTTCAATTGGCATGAAGATCACGTTATCAATTGATATAGAAATGTCAGAATATGCCTTTCGAGTTTTACTTTACAATATGTACTGATTTAATACCTACTTTGTGGGTAGGCAACGAGCACATAGATAATATAGTGCACTAGGTCAAAATCAGTAATCGATTGATTTGTTTAGGTATCGGTGAAATCAAAGCGTTCTGATTGCTGTGGGATCCAATTATTCATCTCCGTCATCTCATTACATAAACAAATAACAAATATGAATTATAAGCTATCAAAATAAATAGTAAAGGAAAAATTACAAAAGTTATATGTGAGAGCTGCATACTTATGAAGAGTTTATGCTGTTTTTTTTTATCTTTTTCAAAAACAAAACTGTTATGTGTAAGCGAATTTTTCCTTGAATATGGAGATGTCTCGAAAGTTTCAAATAGATGTCAATGCTTCGAAAATGAAATGCTCGCTTCCGTGATGACCATAGATATATTGGCTTTCTCAGTACTCTGCAGAAGAGTGATTCGTTTTCCTCAGTCGAGGCTTTTACATTGATTTTAAAAATTTAGTCATTTTATACTAGACTTAAATAATTCGGTGCAGAGTTCCTTAGCCAAATGATTGTTTAAAAGTTTGAAATGAAAATTTTTTTTAATAAAATAAGTACTACAAATAAAATATAAACTAATGAAAAACACAAATTTCAGATTAGGAAGTTTTAAACAGGAATGTATTTTCATTATAATCACCATTAACATTAAACTATGAAAAAATTGACTGTCGTCGCTAGCACCTCAGTTGCACCAAAGCCAACCATAAGCTCGGATTGAAATAAAGAAGGAGGTGGCTGTTCGAAAAAATCGCAATTTTCGCATAAAGTCCAGCATTAACAATCGCCCGAAACACAATGATTAGTTATAAAATCAGTTGATGTTATTTTAAAGGAAAATATAAAAACCTGAGAATTCGTTTTCAAAACTGTTAAAAGCTGAAATCTAAAAATATAAAATCAAAACTGTTAAATTCAGTGAGATTATCTCTAGATTGCGAAATACGATCGAGATGGAATCATAAGGAGCAGGTTTGTGTTGTTGAGTTGAATGTGACTTCTCAGGTGCCCCTATATTTCTACAGAAAGAAAAACAAATATGCTCAATTGAAACAGATTATTTTCTTAACTTGTTTTTGAAAATTGTTTGGGAAAATTTTAGCTCCGGAGAAATTTATCAATTCTTTAGAGGCATTAATCAATTTTTAGAGACATTAATCAATTCCTAGAGTCTGCCGAAAATCGTTCGATTTTTATGAAAAATACAAACGATTAATAAATTTGATGCTTGGTCTAGACAATCAAAAACACGACCGGATCATTAGATCGAACTGAAATTCACAGGAGATATGAGTCTTAAGTAGAACCAGGTCTGATATAAATTTAATGAACATGCTGGTAACGCAGTGGCTGCGGTGGCATCTTGAAATAATTCTCAACAAAATAAAAGCTATCTGCCCTATACTTAAAACATTTCTGAACCTATAACTTCCGATGTAGCCATGTAGTCATGGAGTTGAAGAAAATTCACAGCAAAGGTTGGCCTCAACTTGAAACAAACCTGCAAGACTTTAGGTAAAGGGGTGCCAGAACCAGGTATTTTGGTCATTTTCGTACAAATTTTCATGCGAAAAACATTCTAGAATGTAAAAACAACAACAAATGTTTAAATTACCAAAATTTTGAAACTTTTGTGGTTTGTAACCATCCAAAGCTTTTTACCTTTATACTATCACCACCAAAACAGGTTGGTTTCAAAATGGAGCTAGTCGAATAGGCTTTTGGTGGCGATGACTGCGCGATTTGATCACTTTCTTCCTGAGAAATGCTTGGAACCTATGAAATGTGAAACAAATTATTCTTCAAAAGCCCCGTTTTATTACACCTCTATCGAGTTTTGGTTAGGTGAGTAGCATTGAAAACAACAACAAAATCCTGCTTCAATGACATCACTGAGGCGGATTTTGTGGGAAGCTAAACTGTTTGAGTAAAAGCTCGTAGGTTCACAATAGAGTGCGAAATTGCTTGCAGCGGGTTGGGAATTGTGGGAATTGTGTGCTTTTTGTTGTAGATTGGCTGATCTGAAGCGTAAAGAAACGCACCTATTATAAAATAAAGATATTGTAAAATAAAGACTAAACTTTTCGTACACCATGCTTTTATCGGTAATAGATTCTACGAATGAAGCTATTTTTACGATGGCAGGTATAAAGTTTGAGTTAAAAGAACCTTTGTTGAATTTGTCTAGTTATACTAAATGAATAATTATTAAATCCGAATTCACTGAGTTTGCGAACATCGTGAAATTCTGCGACTTGGAACACGGTTCCGGGTGAGTTTTGAAATTATATTGGCATCTAGGCTTGGGGAGCGATAAACAGATAAACTAGTAATAAATACCAGAATATCGCATCAATTGTATTAATCTCTATAGGTTTTGCAGCATTTTACAACCTCGCAAGACCCATGCAGAAAATTTCCGAGTACTAAAGCCGACCCAATGCCCTAAGTAAAGCATTTTCTGATGATAGTGCTTCAATCCTGCAAAATGAAAGTGTGTTTTCGGTATATAAGATGTAATTTACAGGTTTCTTATTGCTGTTTGTATGCTGTACCATCACACCAAATCGAAAAATACACCGAGATTTAAATGTGCTGTAAAAAAAACAGAACATTGGGCCGTAAATAGTTTCAAAACGGTCTTCAAAATGGCCGGTCTCAACTGTTTATTGCATTTTGCGCTTATTTAACCCTCCAAGAACACACCTATTTTTTCGATCATCGAGAACAATTGGGGTCAAATTGACCCCAACCACTTTTGAACGTCTATAGAATCGCCGCCACAGAAGATTTTCATTTGAAAAAATTTGTAGGCATAGATTGAGCCCTTTTTTAGTAGTTCTCATCCATTAGAAGTGCCTTAAATGTCCTTAACTTAAAAAAATTCGCGAAAAAAACAGTTTTATCGAAAATCAGCTTTTTTACAAAAAAAATCGTAGCTTTGTCAATTTTCAATGTTTTTGGCTAAAAATTTAGGATGATACACTCAAGGTATGACAAAATCATAAAAAAAATAGTCCTATAGTGACCCTTAAAAAAAGTATTTATTTTGCATATTTACGGTGGCGATTGTGAGGATTTTAAAATTCGCACATTTACAAAAATATCATAACTTTGACAGTTTTCAATATTTTGAGCTAAAAATGTATATGGATACTCTCAAGATATCGTAGAATAATAAATTAGCCCTATATAAAGGATTGCAAAAAAGTGTAATCTTCTGAATAATCAGATCCTGATTGCTTGAATCACTGTCGCCAAAATTGTTATCATTGTCTCCAGCTAACAAATTATTGCGTACACTAGAACGCAGATTATACGTCATATTGCTAAAAACAAAAAATAAAAGCACTTGCATACTTATTTTTTGGCTTTTTTAAATAAATCTATCGATTTATAAAGTAAAAAAAAATGAATTTTTAACTCAAAATGACGTCGAGTACATATGGGGTCTATTTGACCCCTTAATCTGCTTCAAATGCTTCTCAACGACGACTGACGATTTGGGACTGTATGCGAACGGTGTAAACTTAGAGTCAAGACACAGAAATACACTTAGGAGCCTATAGTACCCCCCTTTGCCCGCAGGCCTAAGCACTGCGATCGGCCAAAAAGGTCACTGGGGTCAATTTGACCCCCTGTGTTCTCGGAGGGTTAAGCACTTCAGGACTTAAAAGGTTAAATACGCAGTCAAGCTATCGCACTAGTTGTACTAATTAGGTTTGATAAATTTTCTGTAATGATTTACAAATACGTCAGATAAATTATTTCCCGAAAACCAGGTTTTTGACAAATTCGTCAAATTTCTTTCTGATACTTCTAATGTTCACGTGCAAAATAGAAAAAAAAACATATGCTTTTAAACGTTTCTACTTCCAAAAAGCAATAGAATCATTTTTTACTTCAGAAGTTTAATACCAATTCCATGTAGTCACTGTGGATAATACATGAAACTTGTAAATCACGATTTTGTGCTCTGTATCTTAGTGATTTTTCGTACAAGTTTACTCTGTCCCAATTAGCTTTAATTTTAAATTGTCCAAAATAGCTGATCAACAAATAACCCTAAGTATTTCGAAAAATCAGTTAATATAACTGTTCTCCCCAAAGGACTTGAATATGTCGGAAAACGTTGGTTTTATTAATTTATCGAAATTTCATGAAACTGTTTTTATTATACATATATTACCTTGTAAGTAGTATTATTTCTTTGGCGCTTTGAGCCCAAAACACCAACGTTTACTGCAAATTTTTGATTGAATTGATTTACTCACAAATAAAGTTCAGATAAAGAAGTGGTAGTTAGAACTGAAAATACACACAATCGGCCTAGTTAATGTGACAAATTAGTTTTTTTTAAATTAGGTAAGGTGCGTTTAGCAATCAGTTGAACTAAGTATTCAAATATTGCTAGCTTGAGTAACAGAAATACTTATATATATTCACGAAGCATATTTATGATGATTTTTTTTCAAACATGTATACCTTTGTCTTGAGCTGTTGGTACATTCTTGAAGCGATTGTCGGATTAGGAAAATGGAAGTCACTTTGGAAGATTAACTACAAAAAATGCTTAGATGATATTAACTACTACTAATACATCAATCAGCAGGGCCAAATCCAAAAAACAAAACTACCAGTTGCAGATACTTTTTTCGAAGGCGCTATTTCATTGTTTAAGTTTCCCATTAACGTCTTATGTACTTACATCTTCGGACTTCTTATCCTTTCGCTTATTCCTCTTCTTCTTCGATCTACACAGGCAGCTCCACGGCATGTTCAACTACATTTTCGTAACATTCTGAGCGCTTAAAATACACACAATAGCATTGCGATAATAATCGATTTCGAGTCGAAAAAATACACAAAATTAAGAACTGTCGTCGTAAGTCGTAATGAGCCGCTTATGAATGATTACGCATTGATATTGTTTCTAATTCAGAGTGATTTCGAGCGGAACGCTCCCGCATACAATGTATGTGGAATGCACAAGGGATTAACATACTCGTACATCTCATTAACTGATAATACACTCATATTCATACGAAGCACGCACGGTAACCTCTCGAATCGTTTCGGATCACCATTCATAAATCGGATGTTTTTTTAAGTTCGGAAGTAGAGGCCAACTGGAATTACTATTGTCAACGTCATCTTGAAAAGGAGTCGAACGAAAACTGAAAACTCAAAACTACCCACACCGCTCGAACACTCAATGTACACTAAAAACGCTACAGTACTGGTGCCGAAGACCGGGCGGAACGACTATTGTATTGAATGAATGGTGTGGAAACGGCTCGGCACAGCACAGCACGGCGCGGCGATCTTTTCCGTGCTGCATGCCATGGCATTCGAATATCGAATTTGAGCCGTGGAATGCATTGAATCTGGTGCTGCTTCCTAGGCCTATGCTGCTTATACTATGCCCATACTAATGCAGCCACAGGTCGCCGGAGCACATTCTATGGCATGCCAATGCCAATGCGCCAACCGCTAGGTGGCCCGGCCAGTTCGTTCCATACCCGTAGCTTCCCAAATCCCTCAACGATTTTCATTAAAGTATCTTGTAGATAGTCTGCAGTGTTGTGCTCTGCATCAACTATGCGCAGCACTATGAACACCAGCGAAGAAAATCTAAAAGACGTCTTGCATCGCAAAGAACTGGAAGAACAGGGAAAGCTGAGAAACAAGAAACGTGAAATGATGCTTTTTCTTTCAATAAGTGCTCCGCAGTCCCCAGCAATCTTCGCCGTTCGGCTCTTTGTCTGATAATTGTCAATTGTTGCGCTATGCACTTTTGCATCCACATTGCATGGCCATGGAGCACTGCGCGCATCGTCACATAAGTTAAAGGGCAAAGACGCTCCCATTATTCCCGCAGCATAGCGACCCATTGTTATCACAACGAGTTCTTTTCATTTACATAAAAACAAACACCCGCACGATGAGATGTGCAGCCCTTTGATACATACCTAAGTACGTGTTTTGTCCGATATCGTGATTAGTTTGGATACTATTCAGTGGTCGATAATTACGATTCAGGCTCGAATCCAGAATTCTGCTCGAATCCAGAATTCTGCTCGAATCCAGAATTCTGCTGCCCAATAATGGACCTATTTGCTTTTGCTACGCATTGAAATTTTATGTGGGTCAGCATTTGGTCCGTTCAGATGATAATCATCGACAGATAATAATGTTGGCAGATACTAAACAGACAGATCGTTATTCTTGATCTCGTAATCAAGTTATGTTTGACCCATATTCTATAGCGTATCTCGTGGACGAAGCAAGTGATGTTACGGAAAATCTTTTATGCAGAGGAACAATGTAAACAAAACAGCTTTCAATTTCCGTTTTTTGTTTGTTTGCTCGGGTTAACTTTCAGCTAACTTGATTTTCCACTACCCCGATTTGGTTTCAGAAAATAAGAAATTTACTAAATGGTGTTTTATTTTCCAGCAATATTTAAAGATAATATCGATTGCGGTTCGTCGCTAATTCGATAGTATACTTCATAAGTCATATTGATAAATTTTGAAGAAAATAAATCATTTAGGCTGAGTACCTGGGAAGAGTTTCAATCAAATATTTCTGGCTACGAACGCGAATCCTTTAAAATTGTGGGAATTCAAAAATAAAAATTCAAAAATTGAAATTTTTGAAAGGGAAACTTTATTGAAATAAAAAAGACAGAAAGAGGACATATGGCGCAGCTATGGGTAATTTGTTCGTGTACCAAAGCCACCATCATTTAATTTTCAGCGTTAGTAGAAATGCAAATTAATGTTCTTGTTATCAGACCAGACAACAAGAGATGTGAATAGAAGAGGAGAGGGTTTACAAGTTTCAAAAGACTGAGATGATCTAAGAACAAAGCCGGACATTTTAGTGACACCATTGAAAATATCAAAGTGTATATATATATATTGTAGATTAAATCTCAATTTACCGTCGCAGATAAATTCAAGATTCCTGACATGTGCAGGGGAATGCAGTATATAGTATAGTATTTATGTAACTATAAACCAGCGAATTAGTTTTTTTAAGAAAAGACCCTTGCGTGACATTTCTTTAATATTTAGCACAAGGTTGTTATTTTTCAAGTAATAGTAGATTCGATTCAAAGAGGCAAGAGTCGTGGAATGATCTTACAGTTGAAAAACATTTAGGGTCATTAGCGTAAAAAAGCACTCACAAGAAAGTGGCGCTAGGTCATTGACTTAAAATAAAAATAGAAAAGGAGCCAGTATAAATCCTTATGGAGATCCAGTTGTTGATTTAAAGATAGTTGCCAAGCAGTACTTGTATCGAGTATGCCAGAACGACCATAAAAATAGAACTCAAGCTATAGTATTATTGTCGAGGAAAATTTAAATTACAATGATTTGGGCAGGAGCATGTTATGGTCCACTTTGTCAAATGTCTTGAAAAGGTCAGTATGAGTATACTTGTATGCATACAGCGTGTACACCAAACGTACTAAATTCATCGATGTAGAGTGACCTTTGCGGAATCCATGCTGCTCACGACAAAGTAGGTGACCAAAATCTGCGTTAATTATATCATGAATATGGCGTTCCAGAACTTTGGAAAAAGCTGGAATAAGTGGTGTCGGACGGTAATTAGCAGCGCTCGATAGATCTACAGATTTAGAAATAATGTGTATGCGAGCTCTTTTCCAGGATGCAAATAATATGTTTTTAGATAGGCTTTTGTTGAGTATAATAGATAGTGAAAGGCTAACAGACTGATTGGGCCTTTTCAAGAAAATGGTTGGAAGACCATCCAACCCAGGCACCAGAGGATGGTTTTAAGTTTTTTTGTAAATTTTTTAATAGACGACGAAGTCATAAAAGTAATTGGGAGCAGTAGCGTGCAAAATCGGGTGCTTAGGAGACAATTGCTTCCTCTATTGCACTTTTGTACTTCACAGTACTCTAATGAAAATTAACGAGTTATGTGCCAAATTCTGAGCTGAAGAAGTGCACAGATGTTATTTAAATTCAAGTACCCCAGGCGACGGTGGCCAGTGGATGTTTGGAAGGTTGTAGTCTCCACAAAGAATGAATTTAGAGTTTGGGAACAAAGATTTGACAAAATTACTGAAGGAGTCATTGTATTCATCGTATACATCGACACTACCACTAAACCAAAATTGGGTCATTACTATTTTTGTTGTGGACGATAACTTAATCGAAAAAAATATTTGATGAGGAAGGTATAAAATCAGAAGAAATTGATTTTTTGACAACAATGAGGACACCATCACAACTCAAAGCTTTGGAATAAATAACTATATTCCGATTTCAGCAGAATATTTAATGTGTGACTAATAATTCGGAGCCAAGAAAGTCTGAGTTTAGCCAGGCCTCGAACAGGCAAATTACATCGTGCCAGCAAGTTAAAAGTCATGAAGCTTGGTCCTCAAGCTTCTTATATTTTGTTAATAAAATGTATTTTTTTATATTTTTGGTTGGTGCCGATGGTTGGTGACGCTTCTGGTATTTTGATGCAAAGTCCTTAAGAATTTGTTGTGGATACCAGAAATATTGCTAACCTAGTTCTGGATAGTTGGCCGGATACATGAATTTTCTTCTAATAAGCTTGGTTTCTTCTAATTTATTCTTCATAAATGTGCTAGTAAGTATCTCCGAGGGTTTCGCATGAGATTTTCTTTTAGTCGTTATGTTGATAACTTTTTTGCCGAAATGGATGCAGCCTAAAAAACAATTCGATGCTCGTAAAGGTAGTCGAGGGCTTAGATCTGATGTCGTGTTTGACACCTTTGATATCGAAATGACTCCTTTAGGCCGAAATACTGATGTCGTCCATATCAAAAACCCTATTCAGTGCACACTGAAATAATTTTATTTCAGCTCTAATATTGGACTCTAATATGTTTATGCTTGTGGTATCTGATTGACTTAGCTTAATTTCAGGATGTGTTTTTAGATAACCCTGGGGCCAATATTTACCTGCTAATCGATATTCTTTACTAAGCTTATGACGAATATATTTTCTTCTGCATAGCTTATTACTAGGTGTCAAAACTCTTTGGATGTCAAACCATAAAACAATTTGCACTATAACTTTATTATTTTATATCTCTTTCCGCTCCTTAGTGAGTTCTGGCGTAGGTAAAATTGCTTGAGTACATCTTCATGACAATTCTTTCGGAAAGTTGAATCGGAAACTGCATTGCATCATCTGACTTCTTTTATTTTCTTCCCTGCATTTTTAATCGATTTCTCTGCGCTTACTAGATATGCTAAAATCTAGACTTAGAGTTGGCAGAATGTTCGGCCCTTCCTCGCAGTAAAACCACTTTTCATCACCAGTTATCATCCGGTCCAGGAAGCGTTCGGTCTTCCTCCCCGCAAGCAGAAATGTGCGTTTGATAATGCCAGAGGTAATGGAAGTGACAAAGGATGTTAATCACCTTTTGTTTTATTAATCACCTTTTGTTAATCACCTTTTGTTTTAAAAAAGCAAGCATACATCCGAAAGCGCATTTTCTACAACAAGTGTAGCTCAGTTCCAGGAATAGGAACAACATGGTTAAAGATCTGTGGAGCTCAACAAGGAAATCCCATCGGAACCGTTGAGGAAAGCATGGATTTGGTTTTTTATTATTCATGGATATCTGCGTGCAATCGGGAAAATCAGTAAGCTTGGCCAACGGTTCCTTCAAGAATTTTTCAAATTAAATATTTTGCAGAGAGGGAATGGCTATTTGCTCTCGCGAATCCGGAATGGACGATATCAGTTTGTTGGCATATAAACCGTTTACTTCATTTATTACTCTATAGCCCCGACCAAAAGGATACCCATGCGGCATGAGACCATCATTGATCTTAAGATGAAAGGTGTTCTTCTATCAAGATCATGCTCGACCAGATACAGCGGGACCTTGCCCCTCTGATTACCATTTATTCGGTAGTTTTCAATATCATTTGGGCGATAAGATACAAATTATGATATCAGTAGAATAAGCTAGAACGGCATTGAAAACACTACTAGATATATTTAAGACCAATGTGAAAAGAGAAAAAAAATATCTTCTACCTAAAAAATATCTAAAAATATTTTTGGAAAATGACAAGAGAAAGCAAAACTCATTGTGTATGAGATGACGCAATATTTTAAGCTCTAGTTCAAGCCAGTATTGATATGCATGTACATATGTATGTATTTCATCGAAACAGTTGGACCAAATATCGATGAAACCACCGAATATATAAATTCTTAAATGATCAATGCAATAACCACGCGAAAGTTGAACATTTAAGGTTAATGCTCAAGGCCCAAAGAAAATTTCCCCCATTCCTGAGAAAATAACAGTAGATAGCTTCCAGGGCATGGATGCGGTGTGTATAAACGATATTTCTGTTCCACGCCGTTTTGTCATATCCGAACTGCATACAACCAATAGCAATAGGGTAGTTCAACAAGTTCGTTGAAATTCCAATTGAGTTTTCTTCTCCTTCTTAAAGCAGTTTGCAATCCGTCAAATCAGTCTTAATCGACCTGCTTATTTCCTCACAGCACAGTTACTTCAAATTTTGAAATTCCTTCTGACTCGCATGTTCCAAATCGTATTAATACGCTGATGAGAATAGATGATGCTTTAAATGAACCTCAACGATTGAGTTTCGTGAAATCAGGCGAGCCACCATGAATTTTTCAAAACTCATAAATTTCAATTAGAGTTAAAATGCTCGAACTGAGCACCCCAAACACGCTACCTACTCGCAATCGAAAGTCAATTGTTGAAGTTGCGTTAATTTACGAGCATGTATGCTGATACATACCAACCTGAACCAGTGAGTGAAGAACCAATACATCTCAAAGATAACCATTTTGATCAAACAACAGTTAATCTATAAACAGTCGTTTTCGTATGAAATATTTTCAACGCGTTCGAAAATTGCAATATTTCTAATTTTCCATAAAACACTCAGTGAATTGTTCTATTGGCTCATTTATTGAAAAATAATACAGGAGCTTCATATGACGCTTATTGAATTTTATAATATAAAATATAGAATAGTCATGCTGAATCTTAAATTTTGTTCAAATGTAATATATTTTTCAATCATGTTTATTTGCCATTTGCTTATTCGAACAGTTTCTGAATAAATCTTTTGATTTGGAAAGTGAGGAACGATGTGTCTGATTTTGCAGTTCCATAACTTCATATATAATTCCTGTAGTCTTCTTGTAGAAAAGCACTATTCAATTTCCGCACTCATCTATCGACTGATTCAAAATCTTGATCACTCGGTAAAAATCTGTGATCACAGATATGAAATATTGGTGTACCTATCTTCTTGAAAAGTTTGGTATCTGTTAGGTTCAATAGTAGCCTTATCGTTGTGGTGTCTGACCGTTTCGGCCAGAGTATCCCCACGAAAGTAAGAGTAGTTTCAATATTAATCGACAAAAATTATTTCAAGTATATTATTTTTCGAAAAATGCATAGGTACTTGTGTTTTGGTTTTTATTCCTCTTCTTCTCATTCGAGTTGTATATTTGAAAGACGTAAACTCACAACTAACGGTAATATTATTTGACCAGAAGTTGAAAGTATTGAATGGTGTTCTGTTGATTTAGTTATAATACAAATAGGTATCTTTTATTGCAAGTACCATTCTTCATTTCATTTTATAAATATTTTATATATATTTCAATAAAATGTTCGTTAAATACTCGTATACAAAGCTTTAGTAAATATCTCATAAAATTTTTACAATTTCCGTTTTATACAAAATTTGGGAAATATTTTCATTGCACTTGCAATGACCATATTACAATGTCGTCTCGTGAAATCTGATTTCTATAATCAAATATTCCGCTTGTAACAATACGAATCCCTCCCGCCAATCCCATCTAGAGCCCTCTACACTCCTTTATGCTTCCTTAAGGAGAAGGAACGATGTTTAACGCACCCCGAAGCACGGAGGTATGGATGCCAACATTGTCGATAAAAACCGTGGTACATTTACCATCGAGCATCGTGAGGAAACACGGAAGTCTGTAGTAAACTTAACACTGAATTTCATTACACAATTCCACATGCCTTAATCCATCTTTGCTGTCCACATAAAAGTCAGATACATTCCACAAAAATTGGCGCTATATTGACATCACCACCGAAACTCCAGTAGGTATCTCAGATTTCCGATGAATTGTCTGTCGTATTGACGGTTTTTTTCACACACTTTAATTGATTTCACTTCAAATACACTTATACAATTAAATATTTACAATTCATCCAATAATCTCACGAGAAAACTAGAATAAAACACTTTTTTCCGGCGCGCACTGTTACCACTCACTCCCGGTCGCGAATTCACATTTAACTGTCAAAATATCCAGGACACGCACCAAATTTGATCAACTAATTGGATGAAATTCAGCCTTGTTTCAAGCAAAGTCCTCAGATGATTTGGATTACTTATTGCTAGGATGAAATTTTTTAACGTATGTTTTGCTGCTGAGTATGTTTGTGTATATACACCCCTTTGTTTATACATACTATCTCAAAGCGAGAAAGCGTTAACTGGAGAGACTTCGAACTTCACCTTACGTCAGTTTAATTACCAAAAGTTGCTTCGGCTTGTTTTTCCTGTAGCTCTAACGGCATTCTTACCATTTTTCAAATAAAATTGAAGATGAATACCAATTAACGACGAGGTAGATTAGTCATTTTACCGCAAGAAGTTTTACGCGCAAAGAATTGTGAAGTAGCTCAAAGAATGGTTTACATAGTCCAACATATATAGTAGTTCCATGGGGGCTTTAAACCGCAGGGCAATATCTACTTCTTTTTCCAAGAAGGGTCTTAAATTTTGAGTATAATGTACGAATAGAAAGTGTCAGAGGATATTGTCTTCTTAGTTCACCTAAATGTGGCTCACACGTATTTTTCATCTCGACCCATTTAGTTCCTTTCAGAAGCAGTGAATAATAAGAAAAATGGTTTCCGGCTTTTCTATCATTGAACCGAGCGAAATAACAACCGGCCATCAAATAGACGAGGCAATATATTTTAAGCTTCATTCGGCGCACGGATATTCAAGTTTCCGAGTTCGAAAACTGGCTTACCGATGATATATCGGAGTAAGGATACGCAACTAACCAATTTTTTAACCTATGAAAATAACCATTAAATGATAAATTCACATTTTTTGAATATTCCACTCCAGTTTTATGTTGAAAGAACGCATTTACATTTATAGTAATCCTTGACGTTTTAAATCCTCATAAGTTTTCCTATTCACGACATTTCCTTGTGAATCTTCGTATTCCTCTTCCTGGTCGGGTATCCAGCGTTCCCCCTGTTTTTGGGTCTTTAGTTTTTCCCAAACTGAAAATGGAAAGAAATACATCAAACTTTCACTTGTTTGGGTTTCATACAGAAATACTCACGTGTTATCGCATCCTCAATTTGCGTTACGTTTGCAAAATGTGCAGTATTCGGAATGCCCAAGCAACGCATCCCGTGGGCGTGTCTCCATTCGGCAAAATGACGTTGAAAAGCTTTCGGCCCTTTGTACGTGTAATTGCCACAGATTTCGCAATTATAGCTTATATTCAAGCCGTGCAACTTATACAACCAGTACGGAATTGGCTTTCCGTCCCAGCCAAGGGGTAAATTCTTCGGATTGTACGGCACGTCATCGTTGTCCTCTTCCTCGTTTTCGCTCTCGCTGGCTTCCGCATCGCTATCCTCACGCTCACCTTCTGTCCGGGCTTGTTTGCGTTGCACGTTTTCTTTTGTCGCACTTCTCTGCTCCGAGACGAATTCAGCGAATCGGTACAATTGTGCTTCTAGAGCGGCAATTTCTTTCTGTCGAGCCAATTCACGGCTGTTTGACTTCCCGCCGGTTTTCTTAGCCATTAGGGAGGGATCTAAAACTGTTTTTCCTTTAGTCAAAAAAAGCCTTTGGGCTCTCTCTTCTAAAGTTCCGCCGCATTTAAGACCAAGCGCCATCAGTGCGGATTTCAACCTATCCAAACCGAGAGACGCCAGTTCCTCCCAACTTGAAAACGCGGATAGGTCCAAATGGGCTCCTGTGTTAGCCAATACTGATTCAGTTTCTTTAGGCCAACCAGGGAACATCCCATTTGCCCATTGTTTCTGGAACTCCTTGTCCACCTTTTGCAATTCGGCTTGCAGGTCCAGCAACGGTTTGATTCGCTGTATGTAGTTGAACAGATAGTCGATCAGCGTTTCCAAATATTTTTTGTACTCCATGTTTTTCCGATCCTTGGGAATGTCGAATACGTGGTCGAAAGTCATCAAGTAAGTGATGTAGTCAACTTTCTCGATCCCACGAATATTTAAGTATTTCTCGTAGCATTCGTTCAGATCGAGGTATTTGCCGAAACCTTCCTCGTCTGTGAAGTCGACAAGAGCGCTCATTTCCTCGCTGTTTGAATAAACTCGGGTTAGTTCCTCGAACTCAACGGACAAAGGTACGCTAATTTCGTTTGGGTGCTTTTTATAGAACTCCTTAATTTGTTTCAATCTGTTGTAAAATTCACTGAATTCATTCGGGCCGGACAGAGCCTGGACTTCGTTCTTTCTCTCATTGTCTTTGTCTTCGTAGAGTTCGCGAAGTTTCGTTGTTGCATGATGATGCAGCTGTAAAATAAAAGAGATTTTGGATATGAGGTGCGGCAGGAGTTGAAAAGCAGCACGAAAAGTCATGACAAATAAGTGCTCGCGATTCGGTGGAGAATGAATTTGAAGAAATAAGTCTAGAGCCAAATATATGGTGTAAACGATTAATGAAAATTCCGAAAACTTACCTCTAAAAGATATTTCAACCTATGTTCCGAGTAGATTTTGTCTCTGTCCTAAAAACAGAAGAAAAGATAAATTGTTAATTGAACGAATTTTATTTGAAGTTTTCATCGAATTTATACAATCCCGAACGCAGCTATCATACAATTTAAAAAATAAAATAGTGAAAAATTGTGTAGGCTTGAATGATATATAAACGCAAATATCTCCTAGGATTTGTTTCAAACAAACTAATTAACAGGTTTTTTTCTACTATTATTCTTAAATTGGATATAAATATGACTAACAGGCCGACAAGTGCTCAGGCCGAAGCATTGTGGTAGTTTGGTCGATTTCCATAAGTAGAAAATAGATAGGTTACATAGATTGGATAAGACAGATTGCATAAGATCGCACATGTCCAGAGGTACTTTCATCAAAATTAATCTCATTTTTTCAATTAAACCCAGATCATAGGATATAGCTCCTCACAGACTCTACCAAAAACTTAGTAAATTGCTGGATTCGACTTAATTTTTATCAGGTGTATTTAAAGGCCCGATCTTTCGGACACGATAACTATATGCAACGCAGGGTACATGACATGGAAATATCACATGTATCCTCAATTATCGAGAAACAATAACAAATAAACAAACGAAACATGTTCGGTTCTAAATATGTTGTTCTTCAAAGGGATGCACTGTTGTGTAGAGGATATAATACTCATTCTCTGAGCATGAATGTTACTTCTTACCTGCCTTTTCTGAACTATCTCGTCAACCATCAACTTAATTAAACGTTCACGTTCCTCGTGATAGCGTCGTTGCTGCTCCAAAATTGTCTCCATCTTCCACACACCAGTCCGGCATTTGCAAGCAGTCACTATTTGACAGTTGTCAAAGTGCTTGTCACAAACAGTATGCTATCTCATGCAGGCAATATAGCTTTTGCTCCCTCTATAATCCGGAAATGCGAAATGTGGTTCGTTAAGTCGGATAAGAGCGATAAGAGCCATTGTGCCGGTTTACACCAGTCGGACCAAAAGTGACCTGACCTAAAGCGCGGACTAAATGAACTTAGTCCTCAGATGTTTACACCGAATCCGACCTAAAATTTGCTTAGGTGGAATTTAGTCCTCGTTCGTAGATGACAGCTGTCATTTAGTTTAATTTTCCTTCATGCACTGTTTTTATCATTTCATTTGTCTCTCAAACATGTTTATTTCAATGATTTTGTGTCAAAGGGGAATGTTATGAGCTTATATTCAACATACATACATTATTAATAGTACTGTATACAGCGGACGTTTAGTCCGCGGACTAAACACCAAATTCCACCTAAATTTTTTAGTCCACGTGCTGTATACACTCGTGGACCGACCTAAATTTAGGTCGGTCCACGATTTCAAGCGACCTGACCTAAATATAGGTCGTGGACTATAATCGTTGTAAACACACGCGACCTAAACATTGATTTTTGCGCGACTATTAATAATGTATGTATGTTGAATATAAGCTCATAGCATTCCCCTTTGACACAAAATCATTGAAATAAACATGTTTGAGAGACAAATGAAATGATAAAAATAGTGCATGAAGGAAAATTAAACTAAATGACAGCTGTCATATACGAACGAGGACTAAATTCCACCTAAGCAAATTTTAGGTCGGGTTCGTTGTAAACATCTGAGGACTAAGTTCATTTAGTCCGCGTTTTAGGTCAGGTCACTTTTGGTCCGACTGGTGTAAACCGGCACATGGACAGCTGCAGCGTAATCACACCAAATTATCCGATGTCACTTTGACAGCACAGATCAATCGATTTCGCGGGGTCGAAAACGTTGCAGTATATCGAAATTGAATGCTGAAGTGTTTTTGTGCGTGGAATAGCGTCGTAATATGATTCGTTCAATACAAGAGTCTCTAAGCTGATGTCCAAACAAAATAGTGCTAGAACAACGAACCGGTATCTTTTCGATCGAACTGCGGGGCTCGTGGATTTCTAACGGGCAACATTCCATTCCGAATAAATAAACCCGCCTGCATTTGCAGCAATAATGTCGGAACTTTCAAATAAAGTGGTCACTGCAAAAAATGCACTCGTATCATCGATCGGTGAAAATGTTCAGCGTTACTTCGATTGCTTGAAGACATGGTTCGGAGGTAAATGGACCAAGGAAGAATTTGACACTGAGTGTCGAAAATTCCTCACGGCCGAATCAGTCCACTTGCACAATCAATTTTTTATAGCAATGTTGAACAAAATCGACGCACTGCGTCGCCCTCCACCTGCTACTGTGGCTTCAACTTCGTCCACAAGTCGAAGTAGCAGAAAACGAAAGCGCAGCTCGAGATTTGGTTTAGAGCGTGCGACCTTCGAGCCTTACGACGTGTACGACTTTCTACCCGAGGATGACACGGATCTGCTTCGCCAGACCGGCTCGACCGAAGACAATCCACCAGCTACCCCGAAATACTGCGTCCAAGAGTATTTCTTGCCCGACATTGGCTTCATTATGGGCCGGATGATGGTCGGAGCTTGGGAAAATGGACTAGTGCACGTAGATGACGCCGTGGCTGAATATATGGTGGTCGCAGTGCAGGCTCTATTGAAAAACATAATTAGTGCTGTAATATTGAGTCGAAAACAGTGCAAAACGACATTGGATGGAGGCTATTTCTACGACGTGGGCGTCACACCACCAGGTCCGTTTGTTAGAAGCAGGGCTTCGAAGCACAACACGTACGATGAAAAGAATTTGCCGGACCGAGCAAGTGCGGATAAGCTACCTATCGAAGAGACATTTTTCGCTGCCTGCGAACAATTGTAGTACAATTCGAATGCCGTGTTTGGTGGATTTGTAAATAATTGTTTACTTTCAGGTATCCGGTGAAAAAGTCGCTGATCAGCACCAAGGATTTGTACCTAGTTCTGCGCAACCGCAACATTATAATGTCCCACACTGTACACTCAATTAACCTGGAGCGGATATCGCAAATGTTGCACTGAAAGGATTGATCAATTATGCCAGAATGGAGGAACCTGATTAAATTTTTAAAGTTTCAACCATCTTTTTTATAAGTTAACTGTAAGCTTGATTTCAAATCTGTAAAAATATATGTATATTTGAAAGTTAAAAATATTACAATTTTGAAAACACTGGCTTCTCGCCTTTGGTCGCCTGAGCCATGACTGCATTAACAAAGTCCTCACTTTGCAGCAGCAACATACTCATCTCCCGCTGGAACGAAATATTAATTGAAATGCATTTGCGTGAGTGCTTCAAGTTACTTACGATTTGGTCCAATCCCTCTTGATTTGAGTGTTCCAGTGAGAAAACCATATTTTTCTTCGTAGCTTGAACCGCCACTGGGCTTTTGGAGGCAATGTCTGCTGCTAATTCGATCGCACCGGCAAGCAGAGCGTCTTTCGTTTCGAAGACCTACAAGCGAATGAAAGAAGATCTTCGATATTGGAGTTACGACCCGCATTACCTTGCTAATCAACCCGCAGCTGTGTGCTTCTTCACTCTGGAATTTCCGGCTAGTCAAGCAGAGCTCTCGAGCAAGACTTTGGCTTCCTATGGCCTTGGGCAGGCGTTGAAGTGTCCCGACGTCCGCTGCCATCCCAATGTCCACTTCTTTCACCTGGAACCAAGCATCTCGTGAGCAGTATCTTATGTCCGCAGCCGTTATCATGTCGACGCCAGCACCTACGCATGCAGAGTGCACTGCTGCGATCACCGGTTTAGCGCATGTTTCCAGTGCCGTAAATCCATCCTAGAATAATTAATCGTGTCCAACAAATAGGTAATCTGGTAGCAGTCAAATACCTGGTACAACTTGATGCGTTTTGCCATGAAGAAACCTTTACGTCCAACATCGTCGATTTCACTCATCTCTTGGCCCAGTTTCAACATGTCGCTTAGATCAATGCCTGTAGTTAAACTCAAGAGATGATATCGACGTTTCAGTTCATTTTTTAATTACCAGCGGAAAAGTGTTTTCCAGCAGCGGAGAGGACAATTACACGACAATCGGGATCGTTGCTCAATTCATGGAAACAGTCTCTTATCTCGCTGGTAAAATGCACTTGGTAAATGATTAACATTTTAAAAGATTACAATGAGTATTACGTCCACATATTCTTGGTGAAAGCGTTCAATTTTTGTGGGCGATTAAGCTCGACATGATAGACATACGGCTTCGGGACCGTAACCGCGATATCCTTAAAGTTTGATTTGGGTGATGAGGCGGCCGCCGCTGCCGAGCACATTTGTCTGGATATGTTCGCTTTTGAATACATGAAAAATAGGGTTTTCTCGAGTTGAATAGCGCTGGAACCTTACAAACGAGAAGCTATTTCTACAGTTCGAAAAACTTTAAATCTCTCACGGATCAGTTCTAATATATATGACTATTATTCACATCAAGCATAGCAGCGCAACTTATACACTTTTAACACTGAATAAATATATTTGGTTGATATCAAAGTCCAATATATCGAGGCACTCGTTTACGGATATTGCTTACGTAGTTTTGGTGAGCACAAACGCCTCCCTAGGGATGTCATTCTGTGGGTAATCATGGTTTATTGAAACACTTGGATATCTTAAATTGCAAATAAATTGCAAAAGAATATAAATAAGAACGAAGGGAGCAAAGAAGCAGCACAGGTTGACTAGGTTGACGTCTAGCCTTCAGCTGAGTGCTAAATTTTTCTCTTTACCTAATCATGCGACACTGATTTCCTAGGCGGCGGACAGTCTTACCAAAATTTGCAACAAGAAGGACTTGTATTTTGACAGCTGTCACGTATCTGTCAACGGCCGGCGGAGGAAGACGAAATGTGACTCTGCTCGAACAGCGACTCCCGGAAATTGGTGCACAGGATTATTTTGGAGCAAATATCGATCTCGCAGTTTTAAAATTCGAAACCTAAAGTTTCTCATGGCGGCAATTAACAGAAGCATAGGTAGAAACCCTACGGGTTTTAGTCAATCTGTAAGTTGAATTCTCAGTACGGAGCTGTCATAGGTGAACTGACATATATTTTTCAGGATGAGCGTGTTATTCCTTCTTTGCCGCGAGAACAAGACAGTATAGTATTCAATGGCTGGAAAATCTCGTATATGCAGTCTCATATCCTGAAGAGCGTTTGTGTCGATAAATGCACGCCAGAGTCTGAAAGTCTGTGCGAACTCTGCATGTAAAGTTGCAATGCAATTTGTTTTCGACGGTCATGTATTTTTTATAATCCTTTCGCAGCTATGAACGATCGTTGGGTTTGCCGCACCTTCCAGATATGGTATTCCATAAGAACTATCTACGACTAGAGCATGAAGGTGGTGCGGTTCTTGAATTCAATCCGATGGACGCATTGAAATTCGTCGAGAATGGGAAAATGGGACCACAGGTTGCATGTGCTGATGAATGGAGGGAGACCAGGTAAATAAATAGCAATTACAAATAAATTGTTTCTTAAGGTAGTAGCTGCAAATCATTCGATTGATGAAAGCTAGGCTTCTTATCATTCCGTACCCAAAAGGGAATTAGATGTGAATACTGATGCACATTCGGGAGTTATTTCATCTGTGTACACGGTTCTATGCGAGAGATTTCCTCAGTCGTGAGGTATCTGGCTAACTTGGTTTGTCGTCGATTTTTTTTTGGTTCTATTTTTTGTTTATATTTCCATCTTAAAGAGTTTTAATGATTAAATAATTATTTTTTTGCCACAGATCTCCACAACACACTGAAGAAAAATGCAAACCTTTCGATTGGACCTTCAAAACACCCTACGCTGGCACCGTTAACAACAAATTTCAAGTGGAGGACGTAAACATGGACCTAAATCTAAAAAAGCTATCGGTTCGAGAAGACATTTTATTTTATGCCGACATTACTCTATTTGAGGATGAACTTCACGACAATGGTATCGCAAAATATTCCGTAAAAATTGTAAGTTATTTTCAGTTTCGCGCCTTTCCCTAATTAATTATGTCCCTTGCAGAGAGTCATGCCTTCCGGCTATTACATCCTGGCACGATATTTCCTGCGCCTGGACAAAGTTATGTGTATGCTAAACGATGCCCGATATCACTATGAAGTCGGCAATGATTACATCTTGCGCGAATGTGTGGTTCGGTCCGAAGAATTTGAAAAAATGAAATTTGTAAGGCATTGAATTGAATCTAATGCAATGATTTGTTTTGAATTGAATGTAATGCATACTTGAAACCAAATCTACTGCGGAAATTCTCTATGTATTTGCCTTTACATATATTACAGCAGCAGTAGATTTGATTTCAAAAACTCCCAACACAGCCTTCTTGTGACTTAATTTCTCGCCTAACCATAAAATTTAATCGTTTTCAGGAAACAAGACTGCAACTCCACGATCACAATCTTCAAAATCCTGAAACACTTCTACCCCTTGTTAGTCGGAAGTCACAAAAAATTAAATTCAAGTAACTGACTGGACTGTAGTCGATTTTTTATACTTAACGAAGTAGTTTGCAGTTGTTTTCCTAAAGGCTTGGACTCTATAGCCACGACTTCATGATTCCACCACCAGTCAAAATTTATTGTAAATAAAACTGAACATAAGGAAATAAAAACATATTAACCTTTAGTTGTTTGAGATTTGAGTGAGTTTATGACATTGCAGTAATCCGTTATATTTGATGGTTGTCTCAGAATCTTACCTAAAGTGCGTACAAAGCAAATGCGCGCATAATCTTTCTATTTCTTTTCTGATTCAAGTGTTTTTGTTATTTACGTGTTTCTAATCATACATAAGTATAAGATTCTTTCTATAAATTTAATCCAATTTGCAAAGCTTACAGTAAAAGTTATAGATTATGTTTGTGTTTTTGTGGTTTTGTTTGTTTTTTGTTTATTTGCTTGTTTATCATCATCGTGTTGTCTTCTCGTCTAGTTTCTGTATGTTTTTGAGTATTCTTTGTATATTTTTTGCCCTTGCTCCCGTCAGAGGACGAGCAGGGATCCAAAAATTCAGAAAAAAGGAACAAAAAATACACGATAAGACAACACACTGAAGGTGAATCTCTTAACGATTCCAGCCAAGCCTGATAAATGATCATGTTGGATTTTAGCACACCACTCTCGCCGTGTAAATATCCAGCTCATGAATAAAAAAGATAATCTAAACAAAAAGACCTTCCTTTCTTGATCACTCACCGAAACGCAATCATAAAACGTATATTCTCCTCGCATACGTGCGATAATGTGAATAATATAAAGTGCACAAGCTCAAGCTTCTTATAGTGTAGAGCTAGATTTGGCAATATTTCAAATTTTCTATGCATTCACGAGCTATTTTCAAGCAACGCTTGTCTAAAAAAGTTGAATATCTAAAATTATATTCCTTGCATTATTTCATGTTGGGAATTCTTCGTCCTTAATTAAAATATTTGACGAATACGATCAAAATTCTTCTAGCATCATTTTAAATTCCAAATAATTTCATTCCAATCTTTACTTATTTTTATCTAGATATATCATTTAGTCCAAAGTTTTGCCAAACTTTTATTTCAACACATGCATATTCTCCAGATTACAGTCATGACCAAGTTCCCCTGTCCACTCTTTTAAATGTACTCCTACTATTGAAGTAGATGCAGCTACTTCGTATTTACAAAATGAGCACTCTTCCATACTTCATTATCATAGCCGTTTCATTCCATTTGAACATAAGAACATACTTTACGACTGACATACTAAATATACAGAATCGCAACAGTACGCAAATACTCAACGCAATATTGAAGTTCGCGGAATGAGTTGGTAGTTCATTGATGAGGGTATTTTAATGGAACGTAATGAACTCGGAGAATCATTGTAACTATAAATAGCACCTCAATCTGGAAGAAAGTGTAAAATATGGAGAAAATAGAGCACCGCGCTGTTATAAAGTTGCTCACCGAACAAGAAAAGTCGGCTCGCACCATAATGGAAGAAATGGCATCCGTGGGGTCTCTTGTACAGGTAAGACCATGATTTACAAGTGGCACAGCCTTTTTAAGCAAGGAAGGGGCTCACTTGAAGGCGACCCACGACCAGGACTGCCAATTGGACCTCAGAAATTGCTCAAAAAGTAAAAAAAGTGATACTAGAAGATGCTAGACTAAAAAAGAAACAGCTCGCAGAAATGGTTGGAGTATCAGATGCAAACATTTTAAATATTCTTCGCGTTCATCTTGGTATGAATAAGGTCAGTGCCAGGTGGGTGCCGAGAATATAGTGTCGAATCGCTACGGGACACGAGACTTGCATTCAACATTATGAGTCTGAGTCCAAACAAGACTCCATACAAGACACATCATCATCCAAGTAGTTCAAGGTGTTACAATCTGCTGGAAAAGTCATGGCGACCTTTTTTTGGAGACTCAGAAGGAATCTTGTGGATCGATCTAGTGGATCCATACCCGAAGAATTCTACGCTTCAATTTCAGAGCGACTGAAAAAAGCGATTAAAGAAAAAAGATGCGAAAAATTAACCAAAGGTATCCTTTTTCTGCACCATATCGCGTCTGTTCACATGAGTCGTTTGGCGTCGACTTCCTTTCATAAGGTGGGCTTTGATATTTTAGATAACCTGCTCTACAGCGCTGACCTGGCTACCAGCAATCATTTCTTCAAATTGAAGACGGAACCTCGTAGGAATAAGTTTTTAAACGATGAAGAAGTGAAGGACGAAGTTTCGGCTTACTTTTCCGCAAAATATAAAACATTTTTTTGAACGTATTCATAAACTAATTGAAAGACCCAAAAAATGTATTAGAGTAGTAGGCGAATATATTGAAAAAGAAAAAGAAATTTGCATTTTTGTTTGAACCTCTTACCCCCCATTCCGCGAACTTAATGACTAACACTGGTAAGAGAAAATATTGATATGGCCGATGTTTTTATATGTAATTGTTTAAGTTTAAAAGTAAATTACATAGTAATTAGTAATGTAAAAATAGTAATGTATGAAACTAATATGCACTAGCATAAGTTAGTCAAACCATTCGTTAATGTAAAAGTATCAGGCTCCACTACTGATCGGAGCTAATTTTAAACATCGAGCTTTGGGTGTTTGTTTTGACAAAATGAGTAAATGACGAGGGTAAAGCTGAATAAGAGGTCGGTGGACTTATTTGCCTCTACAAGCAGATGTGAATCTAGTCGTCCTAGTTGATCATCGGAGGTGTTTTGCATTCCGTTTGCACGCACGGAAAACTATTTTCATTCGCCTTTGTTGCGTCTTCTCAGAATGCACAATGCTCTTAAGCTTGGCCCTTCTTAGATTTCTTTCTATTATTATAACTATGTTTCATTTTCATTCTTGGCGCTGTAATTGGAGAGTATCTGTAGCGCAATGGTTAACAAACAAATAAATATCAAATTGTTAAAAGTTAATTCAGTATATTCCAATTAGGAGTGACTTATTAGGCAACTGATTAGAATGAATAGAATGTTACCACAATGATAATTTAATAAATGCAACTTAATTTTGGATGCTATCATTGTTATGCATATTTTTCAACATTTCAAAAACCGACTAAGACAAATTGAAACTGCAACCAACTCGCATTTCCACCAAATTTCCAGATGCTTTCGTTTTCACATGTGTGAAACATTCTTCGCTTTCAAAAGCTATGCATCCGCACTACTGTTGAAAATCTCAAGGATTCTTTCACTAAGTAGCTTTAAGTGTTAAGTAGCAGAATTGATTTATATGTAAGATCTCGAAAAGAAACCACCCGAATCGAGATACTGCTGTGCACGACTCCAATCGGAAACAGCTTAGAATAACTTACCTAGCATCGAGGTAGATAGGTTTGTGGTAGATACAAAGGCTAAAGTTAAAGTGTCTTTTTGAAAGCAACTAAAGTAATCGGCTTAAAGAACAGAAAAACTAGAGCATTGTCTAGAAGTTGTATTTACATTACATACTTGAGTTCGGAGAATACTTTAAGTGAATTCAATGCCATCTAAATGATAATTTCTAAACTCATATAGTGAACTGGGTATATTTTCTTTCCACGATAGTGGAGGGAGGGCTGAAAATCGATTTACGGGGCCATAGTTGATAATAAAACTGCGAGCCTGTCCTTTCCGTATTTCTTTCGGAACGGAAGGGAATTGAGTACGAAAGGACTGCAAGATTGTGGGACTAACAACCGACTGTGCATTCGACATACCGAAACTTTTTCGTTTTTCTATAAGCGGAAGTCAATTCAACTGGTTGAATTAATTTCATTTCACCGAACACGTCATGCATCCTCTCACAGTTTTCACTTTTAAAGCCTTAATTTCCGTTATGCCATACCCGTTACGCTTATTCAAACATTTAGTTATAAATCAGCTGGGGAATACTGCAAAAGAAAAATTTGCTGTATTCGGCGTCACCGATCGAACTAGAAATGATGACGATTTTATCAATTGTGCATTGAAATTCGCATCATTTATGGTAATACAATCAACGGTTATACAGGTTGTATTCTCCAGCAACAAAATGTGGTTACAGCCGAATCGAATACAGCCGTCCTTACCATAAACTTTCTATCTGACATTTTTCATTTTTGAGTTAACACCGAAATACAAAACACCTCCGATGATCGACTAGGCCGACTAGATGCACATCTGCTTGTAGAGGCAAATAAGTCCACCGATCTTTTATTCAGCTTTACCCTCGTCAGTTACTCATTTTGTCAAAACAAACACCCAAAGCTTGATGTTTAAAATCAGCTCTGATCAGTAGTGGAGCCTGATACTTTTACATTAACGAATGGTTTGACTAACTTATGCTAGTGCTTATTAGTTTCATACACTACTATTTTTACATTACTAATTACTATGTAATTTACTTTTAAACTTAAACAATTACATATAAACTACATACACAATTTCATCATTCTGCAAAATATGAAAAACCTATCTTGTGTGGAAGTATGTTAAAATTAAAAATCAAAAATCCCCTCATCTACAATAAACCTTAATAGCATAAACCTTCTATCTACCGCATATAGAAGGTTTATGCTAAGTAATGTGTAGATAGAAGATTTATGCTAAGTAATGCTATCAGTTTTTCGTTGCATGTTCGTGCAAAAACCTTCTATCCGCTTAAAACCTATCTTCTACAACTATTTTCAACGTGAAAGATTTTCCTTCAGATAAACCGCAAATAAAAACGTATTTGTATCCATGTTTAAACTTTCATTCCGTTTGAAGATATCTGCAGTATTTAGAAAACCACAAATCATTGAAAATCTCGAAAGTTACTCAAATTCAGATAGAAGGTTTATGCTAAGGACGGCAGAATAGTTCAGTATAGTTTTGAAACAGTATCTGTTTTATCAATAGTTCAGATCAGATGCCTGAAATATTCGTGGCCGATGAAAAATAAAATGCCACTTATCGTTGCAAACATTATAACGTTTGGTGAACCGAATTATTGGCAAAGCGATTCAATTACAGCCCAAATGTCCATTATCAATTCAAAATGGCCAACCTACTAAAATGATTATCCTACACGCTTCCATATGCCATGCCGCCATCGTTACCGTTATCGCCGCCACTACCAGCAACTTCTCTGGCTGCATCCTCCAGCTGGTACAGTGCATTTTCGTTCTGCATTCAACTGCAGAAGTTTATGCATATGCATATGCATATATGAGCTTGTGGGACTATAGACTGGATCGATTTCACTTTCAAATAGAATAAATCGGTAATGAAAATTTGGACAAATTTACATAGTTGATGATGTATGCAGTATGTGTGTCTTAAGAGCGAGTTAAAGTATTCCGACAAGTACGAATTATGTCGTGGTCTACAATGCAGCTCAATTGAATATTGTTCTAAACCCGGATTAGTTGTGAAGTGTGGCTAATATTTCGGTATAAATTTATTCCCATGCTCGACAATCAATTGTTAGGGGGATTATTGCAAAATATATTTCTTGCAAAGGTGCATTAAATTTTACATATTCCTGGTTGAGTTATGCATATTCTACAGAATATGAAAATAGTAAGCACAAAATAACCGTTTCTTGGCTCGGAAAAAAAGAAAAACAGATTATCGCTGATTTCTCTTTTTCCCGGCATCATCAAAAAGAATCATACAATTGAAATTGATGTCTTTTGCGATTTCACAAAGTTATGATGCTCGGTTAGCCAAAAAATCAACGATATCATTTGTGCACTTACATTGCCAAGTTCGTTTGATATTAGTTTCCGCCTTACGGCTCATATGGGAGATATTCGATCGGGAAAATAAAAGCTCCCAATCTTTTGGCTGTTGTGATTGCAATAATGGTTGAACAACAATGAAAGGCTCCTGAGCAGAAGAATGAAAGCGAGCTCAGTTGTCATGTGGGTATGCATCATAAACAGTGAGATAAAACTCAATATATTCCGGCGGATGTTATTTAAGTGTGCATCATTGTCGGCGGCTGTTGCCTTAGCTCGAGTAGAAGAACTCTGCTTGGTACGCGATGTTCTTCCCAAGCTCGTTCCCTGGTTGGTCTTCCCGATCTGCAAACATATGCACACGTAATCTCTCATGCCCTCTGTTCAAGATAGAATAAATACCGCACGTTTGAAACATTCTAAGCATCGACGGCGAGAAGGACGAGAACGAGCACTTGCCAGCATTCGGGTCACGAACTATCGATACGTGCCAATATATGACTAGATCTGCTAAACGCATAGATGCATACTAAAAATCATCACAGCTGAAACGATAGCATTGTTTTATGCTCATGCACTCTTATCCTTATATGCAACGGTCTATATTGTTTTAACGGTCCACCGAAGATAGCAGAGGTAGTAGCACTGGCAGCCAAGCCAGCGTAACCGAGCCAAGGGTGAACGAATGAACGGAAGGAAATTCATAAGACGGCCCTCAAAGGATTGACTGATAATTTAAATGATCCAGGAAACGTAGAAATCAATTGATTTTGACATTACTGTTGCAGACTGATATGAGACCAATTTAGTTCGAAATGTGTTTAAAATGTGGCCATGAAATATGTTGAATGGTTTGAAGGAGATATAGAACATGAAGGACTTGCAGTATCTGATTTGTATTAGTTTTCTTTGCGTTTGTTTGATCAGTCTTTGGGCATAAGCTTTAGTAAACATTTTTATAATTAAAAAACAGGAAAATTTTTCCATTTTAATTGCGCTGGCTCATCGTGACGAGCTGATTTTTTCTTGTGTTGATAGTATCTTACGTGTATGTGCCACATCTGGCGATGCTCCTGGCTAAAAAGATTTTCCCGAGGACATAATTTCGAGTGAACTGAAAAGATTCAATAAGAATCGCTACACACTTTGAAAGCTAATTTCGGTACCGAATTTAACCGCTGTGCCATAAATTGAAACATTTGTGTATTCGTGTATGTAAATGTATCATGTCCATTTACTGATCAAATTAGTCTTTTTCTGATCAAATTAGTCTTATTGTTTTTTCTTTAAATACGACATTCGGAAAGCTGTGGTTGGTAACAGATGCCAATCATTCTAGGTATAATAAAGGCAAATGAAGATATTGGTATTTGCAAGATGCATTGAAGGGAGCCTTTCTGTTAAAAAGTTTTGTTTTTCCAATAGTTCTTTTTACGACAGAGAATAAAACAAAGGTTCAGTTACCTCCTACTTATTCCTGTACACAGTTTGAATGTACACTGTTTTTAAGAGAGTCCTCGAGAGTAAACATTAAATATCTTACTGTAAGGGTTCCTGCTAAAAACAGCAAAAATGTCCAAGAATTATCGAAGGATTATTCATCATCATCGTGGCACTACACCCTGAATCGAGCCTTAGCCTTCTGAATGCTCCGCCTCCATTCGTCTCGGTTCGTGACTGCGTCCTACAGTTCGCTGCTCCCAAAAGCGACCTGCTGTCAGCATCTATCGAATCCTCCCAGCGCTTGTGCGGCTTACTTACCGACTGTCCTGGCTCCGCTCGCTCGCCCCTTGAGAGACCACTTGGGGATTCGATTGTCGCTCGTTGGACGTGGCCAGCTCATTGCAGTTGTTGCAGTCGTATGACGGTAGAGGCTTCCGGCTTGTCATATATGGTATTCAGCTCGTTATTGTATCGGATTCGCCATCCATCTTCTTCCCATATTAGACCGAGGAATCTTCGCAAAACCCTTCTTTCGAACGTATTTAAGGCTTTTTCAGACATCTGGGTCAGTGTCTAGGTTTCGCTTCCGTAGCATAGCACAGGTCTGATTATAGTTTTGTAGATGAAAAACTTCGTATTCCAGTGTACGCGTCGAGATTTCAAAGCGGGAAGCACCGAAAAGAATGCCTTATTGGCCAATTGAATCCGTCGTTTGATTTCGTCATGCTCATTCCCATCTTTCGAGAGGTTCGTCCCTATGTACACGAAGTTGTCTACGTTTTCAAGGTTACAGTCCCTTACCGTTATGTTTTGTCTTACTGGCGTTCTTTTTGTTTATTGAGTCATAGTTTTTTTCGCCAATTTCAAGACCAACTTCTTTGGCGGGGTAGTCTAGAGTTAGAAATACTTCTTTGGCGTCGTTGAACGAACGTGACATAATATTGATGCCATCAGCGTAAGCTACTAACTGTGTTCTATAAAAGAGTTCCTCTCGTGTCAACGGGGATTTTTCTGATGACATATTCAAGTGCTACACTCAGAAAAATTTCACCACTAAAAATTTAATAGAATCAAATTTAAATCAAAAGTTGAAACACTTTTAAATAAAAAACGAATCTTATTTGCATTAAATAAGCCCGCATATTCAATAAAAATGATCCCACTTTATTATACAAGTGTTATTTTCATATCATAGTTTTCATCATTGAATATAAAACAAAACATATTGTGCTAAAAAAGACCACTTTGATACAGCGTTATTGAAATGATGGCAGATTATTTGAATTGAAAAGAAACATATATGATGCCAAGTCATATTTGAAAATATTTGATTCATATCTATTTTTATTATTTATACAATGATTTTTTTCTGAGTGTAAGTTGAAGAGTACAGGAGCTAATCCATCCCCTTGTTTTAGCCCTGTATTCGTCGAAAACGAATTGGTCATATTATTCTGAATCAGCACTTGAGATGTGGAGTCGGTCATGGTAATTTTTACCGAACTGCAGCATTATGTTAGATAATGCAGTTCGGTTGGTGCTGTCGTACGCTTGTTTAAAGTCGACGAATATTTGATGGACATTAATGTTGAATTCCCAGCACTTTTTCAAAATCTGTTTGACCGTAAATATTTGGTCAGTTGTCGATCTTCCACTCTAAAACCGCCTTGACATTCACCAAGAAAAAACATCAATACCAAATAACCGTCGTAGACTATGCAAGCTGCTTTCTTCATTCAAAAGTCGTGATGATGACAAATGATTTTGCTATCTCTTCAATTCAAGAAATCTATAGGCGCATAGTATATTCGCCGTAAAAGAAATAATGTAGGAAAGAGCAATTACCATCAAATATAGCATTCGCGGAAAAATCAACAACCATCAACTTTCTTTTACGAGTATAGGCAATTTCGAAACGTTGATTTTTCTCAGCTTCGGCCACGAAATCTATTTCAGCCCTCACGACAAAATTCATGTTGATTTTTTTTTGTTTCGTACGGAGAATTAAAATCGGAATAATCAGGAATACAAAATTTCATCAAAAACATCTTTTATTGTTTTTAAAAAAAGCCAGGGCGAACAAATTAATTCGTGAGCCCAAGGATTAAAGGAAGTCACTGCACCTGAAATAGAATATTCACCAACGAGTGTTCAGGATGAGTTCGTACACACTTCACTGCTAAATTTGCAAGGACAAATAGTTAAATCTGTTTGAAACCTGGCAATAGATCTGATTGGAACCTGGATTCTTAGCAAACAAAGAGAGATCTTCCGATGGACATTCGGTCCCCGCCACCTATACAACAACGATATATGCATATGAATGATATTGTGGCCGTAAGCTCATTGACAAAATTAGGCTCAATAGACTGTGGTGCACTGGGCACAGTTTGTATACAGGATTATTGAAAAGTGACACCTAGCCAGACCCTGTTTTCAGTACTGGGATGGTATGCGATCAGGATGCCAAAGAAATGCTACACTCAGAAAAATTTGACCCCTTAAAATGTAATAGATTCAAATTTAAATCGAAAGTTGAAACACTTTTAAATAAAATACGAATCTTATTTGAATTAAATAAGCCCCCACATTCAATAAAAATGATTCCAATTTATTCTACAAATGTTATTTTCATATCATAATTTTCATCATTGAATGTAAAACAAAACATTTTGTGCTAAATGAAGGCAGATTATTTGAATTAAAAAGAAACGTATATGACGCCAAATCATATTTGAAAATATTTGATTCAGATCTATTTTTTTATCTATGCAACGATTTTTTTCTGAGTGTACGAATATCGAATCGAATTTGTATTGAAGATTTGTTATTAATTTTTTTTATTTTATTTTTTTCAAAATTTATTTTTTAATTTATTATTATTTGATAATATTTGTACATTCCTAACCTAACTTAAGTTTTTATCAATAATGAAAAACTTAAAATCTAGCGGCTATACTATTTTGGCCTGCTGGCTCTTTTCGTTATTTTTATTATTATTGTTTTTTGACAATTTCTTATCTTACAAACTAACATCCGAATATCGAACTGGATGGCAGTTTGGCAAACCTGGAACGTATGGAGTAAATTACATTCAGCAAAAATAAAATAAATTTAACTATGTCTATGTCATTAAAATAAATTTAACTATGACTATGTCATTTTTATGTTTTTAGTTCTGTTTTATTTATTTTAAACTGTTTTCCTCCACTGTTATTGCTCGCTCCATAATGGGATTCTAAAATGTACAATTTTGGAAGTAGAAACTATGTATGTATGAATGCGTCATGTTAAAGAAAATATGCCACTCTCAAATGAACTTAACACTTGAATATTTATTTTATATGCTCAAAAGCTTTCAGTTCTAAAAAATATATTCAGTTACTGGGTAGTCTCACGGGTCTTTAGATTTGAGTAATTATTTTAACATATAATCTTACCTACGACATTTCTCAAATGTTTCTCCTTCATCCACGAAAACTGATCAATGCTCAATGTGTAGTACTTTAATTCCTTTAATCAAGCCTTAATTCTGAAATCCATTTGTGAAGTACGAAGTGACTAATGCAATTGAAAGCTCCATGAGCACATCCGAATAAATTATAGTAACGGTAAAAATACAGGCATGCTAATTGGCTACAAAACTTCATAATTACATTTCACTTCTTCATACTGTAGATGTAATATAATTCACGGAGTAAGATGAACTTATCTACAATTCTGAGACTTAGTTTTGGCTGCTTTCTCGCGGTAGATAATTTAGTGAAGAGTTCCAAGAGGAAAGAGAGTTGGGAACATTTTATTCTTTTTTATCTTCATCGTCGCCTGCGGTATGTATAGAGTAATGCGGCTATCCATTTTTCTCTCAGCAGGTTGTATGGGATAAAATTTGTCAATTTTTGCTTGGCTTAAGCTTATCTGAGCAGTTTTCAACTGAACGAGAGATATTGCGTTTGGTTTTTAGCGATGTCGCTAGAAATCATTCGTAAATTTATTAGAGTTTCCCCGGAGAGTGAATTTTATTCATGCGAATTATTTAACTAATAATGCTCCCTCCTCACAACGTCATGCTTTAAATCGTTTACCTAGTCTAATTCTCTCAGTAAAATTTACTTTGAATCACTAATCCTGCATTTTCGTGATTATCCTAGATACACTGTATGCATACATTCGAACTAGTTGGTTGTATTTCAACAAAGTTTAGCTGCGAATACGTCCGTGGCTCAGAGAGAGGTAGTGAAGGGGACACTCTCTAATGTTCGTGAAGGCGAAACAAGCTGTGTAGTCGCATGAAACAGTTGTAGTTTCACAAAGCCTAGTTAGGTTTATGCTCCTATTTAATTAAGGTAATTTCTTTTATATGCTAATCATATGCCTATTTAAAAGTTATTATAATTGTTGCTGGCTTTGTTGTGTCGAGCGTGTGTGTATGTGTGTGTGTTTGGACTGTCGTCTGGGCATGGACCGAAATGAGAACTAAGCATTAGATACTCGTAGATGAAAATTTACCGACTAAGTTAGAATCGGGATTCTCATGCGAACACGGTAATGTCCGCAATGAGGGCGTTCCGACTTCATCAACGAACGTAACACTATAACTATCTGTCGGGGAAAAGTCTGAGATTAATTAAGATATGATGTTCCTTGAAAATGTGTTTGCGAAAGAACATTCAGAAAATGAAATGCGTGAATTTTTAGAAATGTAGGTAGTCCGCTTTTCTTACCAAAAAAGTTTTCGAATTAAAAGTTTAAGTTAGGAATTTGATTTTTAGTAGGCATGAGGCGGCTGTTGACATGAAAATGTATTACAATTCGTAGAAACTACTGGAAATCATATGCACGATTCCATACATACTTTATTTGTCTACTGCGGAAACTTTAAAACTTTTGTGTGGATGTATGTATGCGGTTTCCAAAGAAGCCAACATATCCTCACTGCTCAGCCAAATCACTCTGAGTCAAATATTTTGAATTTGTTTGGCATTTTTCCTGCGAAAACAAAAGCAAGAACACACCAGATCAGGCTAGAGCAGAAAGCGAAGTTTACAAACATTAAATCCCTCAGTGATGCCAGTGAAAAACGAATTTTGTCTCCCTGCACTCTGGTCTCCATCGTTGCGGTGCAGTAGTGCTCTGTTAGTTGGTAAAAATTTGAATTAAAGTTCTCGAGGGTGTTTTATATGCCCACAAAACAGTTTATCAAAGAGTCTGGCGAGAGAGAGCTAAGTCTGGTCGAAAATCCCATAAATGTAAAATGGAGTGAAACAGATGTTAGTTGGCTGCACTTAACCACAGAAGTTTGTGTATGTTGTGCACGACGAAACCTACAAGCTATACAGGCCACACATCGGCCAGCCTTTCCCTGGGAAAGGATATTTGATATGGACTGGATGCGACTACTACACAGAAGAGCACATCGTGCTCTAGCTAAACTTTGGTAAATTATAGAATCGTTAGGGGCTCTTTCTGCTGGGAAGAATGTGAAATATACGAATAAAGACCATTGGCCATTCGACGCCGTAGCTGTCCTCATAGCCGGCAGAAAATTTGCTTGGATATCTAACTGTTTGTGCTGTTGCAGATTATTGTCTCCTTTGTGTTGGTCGCATTTGATATTATCCACATTCAGTTGGTTGATAAGAATTTCGAGGCAAGGACACTGTTCTTTTCATATTAAGAGCATTTACCTCTAGCCTAATCCGATCAGATATACATTTGCTTGCATGCCGGGATTAATTAATTGTGAGTTTGCAGTATTTTCGGGCATAATCTGTAATCTTAGGTTGCTTTAAATAACTTGATCGCGGTTAAATTCGGCTTGTGCTATGTCTTTGCGTATTTGCATGATTGTTGGTCAAATGTGCATACGTATAATTGACACAGACTGAAAAAAGCTTGTTTGTGTGGCTGTGGTCTTTGTAGCTTGTCGTGGTATTTCATAGAATACAAATCCCACAGCGGGCGCTTTAATGTACACTGGTGTTTATTTGGATAGCATTCAAGTAACGACTGTGTAGTTCAAGTAGATATAAAAGAACTATCAAACATACGTCTCATGGGATAAGAGGTAGTTGTTACTGCACTATATATTCATTCTTGAAGATGTACGGAAGGATGTGTTAGCTCGACATACAACGAATTAAATTGAGTTCGACCAAAGATATGGTGTCACGACAAAACATTACAAAACGCCAACATATTGATTCGTATTAACTTCTCTTTACATGACCGCTCATGTGAATACATATTATGTGCATTTACTGAATCTAGTATTTATTTACCAATCAAATCATTCAAATTTAGACAAATAAGCAGCTTAGAGCGCTCAAAAAAAGTATTTCAATGTTTCCTTTCTACAACAATGCTTAGGTATCTGCACATAAGCTGCTAATAGAAAGTACTGAGAAATAATGCCAATTGTTTTGATGTAGTAACCTGCTATTATAACTACATAATTACACTTTTGTTATGAAACTCCCTTGTGCACATTTCAAATAGAAGAACGTTCTGTTTATCATCTCATCCATTCTTTTTTAACAGAGATAACACAATCCTATTTCATGAACAGTTTGCTCGCTCGTTCCTGATCTGGCAAAGCTGTGACTTGCTTGCGTTAAACATTCAGGTATACCAACGATACTAGAAGAAAGAAGTTGTATATGGTGCTAGTCAAAGATAATAAAAGTTTCACACAAGGTATACATCTACTTACTACTGTAAGTACGTAATTTGACTCGTAGGAAATCTATCGATTGACGATGAATTTTTTACTAACCAAAAAACCTTTGGAGTATGATTTTAAGCTATACAACCACCAATTCGAAAATAACGAGATAAATATTGTTTCAGATGGAACTTTTAGTGCCAGGCAAGCTTTGCTGATAATCAACCAAATCAATTATAGGTTTGTCATTTTAATCTGAAGGAAATGCTCTTACGTTTAAGATAATCACGTTTTCCCATTGGAACATCATAGCTGAATAAAGTCGTTATAGTCTGTTGGACACTACTCTAGTTCTCTCTTCTACATTCTATCTATGTAAGACCTTTCGAAATTCTGTTGTTTTGCACACCTTTCCAATTTTATATGAGTACAAGCAATTTAAACTTGATAGAAAGTACACAGTGCATGCATACACACTTTCATACAATATAGCTCATGTCAGTGTAGTTCACTTTGCACGGATACTTCAAGTAGTAAGTGCACAGGGCTTTAGTGTTCTGCTTGCTTGCCCATTACTGCTGTTCGGGGCACAGAATAATAACAGGTGCCTCATTAGCATATAAATGAAATCGAACTCGTTAAAATGTTTAGTGAAAGTATGCAGTCTAGTGTGCACTTCAGCCTGTAATGTCATATAGATACATACACTGCTGCATTGCTACTCGAAAAGCAAAAGTTTATGCTACCCGGAGTGTGTTCAAGATTCTTGCTTTATAGCAGCTATAGCTGCTATTTCAGCGCCTCTCGCTGCCCTAGTACAAAATAGGTGCTTTACTATTTGACAGTCGATTTGCCCAAGATTTCAGAATAGCTGCAATGGTAGCAGCTCTTTGTTGCTCGCAGTCTAGAAGCTAGCCACAAAGTAGCGAAGGTGAAATACATGTTTGTATGTAGCTGACATATGGCTCAAACGTCATTTTTGGTTAGAAATTTAAATGAAAAGCAGTTATCCCGATTTCGTGACAAAGCAGAGGAGCAATAAATTAATAATAGAACTATCATAAACTAAATAGTGCTATCATAAACTATACATGCTTTTAAGCACTTCAACTCCACTCGAGTTTTAAGTAGGCTTTCACACAGCGCAGCTCATCTTAAGAAGGCGAGTGTGAAGCGCAAGAGTTCTAGTACGTTGATTCGTGTGTCAACAAATTTTCAACGTTTTTTCGTTTGATCATCCCAATTTTCATAGATATGGCGTCGAAAGTTGCGAATAAGCAAAACTTTTTGATTATTCGATGAGACTTTGACTCGTCACAAAGTGCGATGTAAGTATAGCTGATCAATGTCAATGCTAAGATGAACTTTAAAAGAGTACTGAGAGAAAAAATTATTATTGAGTTGTGCGGTGTAAAAGCTGACCTACGAATCAGTACTTGACTGTCGAAAACCTATACTACTTCCCCTTCCTACTGCACATTTTCGCCTCATAAACAAAGTGATAAGACTTAAGTCGTAAAAACTTAATGTCTTGATTTCATAATAGTTAAAGCTACTACTTTATTACAACTATTTGGAAACAATTTACTTTACAATTTACAAACGAAATTTCACAGCCAAATTTCAATGGTTAACAAAACATGCTCGCTAGCTGCTGGTGGTATGAATTGAGGCAAATGAGTCATAACAAGCATATTCTATCAACTGTCTTGCTTACTATAATTCAGTGACTCTCCAACAGTCGTGGTAGTTTAGATATCGTTTTAATGTGTTTCGTTCTTGTTATTAGCATAAAAAGTATTTTGACTTCATCTTTTGGAGCAGGCCAAGTTCAGGAGCTTTTAACCTACGCTGGAAAAAATTGAATAGCCTTTATACCTACTTGAATATCAGCAGCATATTCCAGCTTGTTTTTTCTGGCCATCGCCAAACATTTCTTGCTTCTACGCTGCTGACATCAGAGCCCGGAGGCATTTGCAAGAGATTCGTTTGTGTTTTCCTCCATCCTTTTTTAAACGAACCAAATTTCTCCAGTCAACAAATTTTATCTATTATTCATTTCTCAAAATCAGAATCTTCGACATAGCGGGATTTGAAACGACCTCACGTTTGAAACAATCATTCCAACTTAATACCTTCTCAAACGATTCTGTCGTTTTCATTTATTTCACTAACAGTTTTGGACCAACTCGACCGATAAAACCACATCACATGTTCCCAGACTCATGTGCTTATACTATGAATATTGAGACTGACAGCGTGAGTGTATATGTGTGGGTGAAACTCTTTAATAGACCGCAATTGCCAAGCCACCGAACGTAGTTATGCGGTCGAGCTATAAATTTGCAGTTACCACATGTGCAAATGCTGTACGAATATAAAGGACATCTATATACTCGTACATAGGTAGGCGAAATTTAGTGCATTTCTGTGGAATATAATCAATAGCTATCTGGGAGCTAATGTCTCCTTGAGCTCCATTAAGAATCCGCCACCGAAATGAATGCGATCGAATATTGTGACCTCTTGCCTTGCCTTACCGTGCCATGGTCTTCAGACTTTGGGTTAACTCGTTTACATTGGCTTCAGCTAAACTATCGTTTTATCAAACACACTGTTGCTTTTTTCAGTGTTGCCTGCCTGTAACTATTTACAGTTCGGAATCAAGCAGCGTCCGGAACCGTTTTTAGCAAAGAATATCAACACCGAGTTGTACTATTCATTTTAAGAAGTAATTGCCCTCCCAGACTCAGTTACGTCTAATAGAAAAATCGTTAAATTGATGTGTTTTATGTTAGCAGGCTAATTTTGTTATTTGGCGCGATGTTGAAAATCAAAATATTGCTACTTTATTTACTATTGGGAACCCAATCTTTCCTCTGTACAATACTATACTCCTGGCACAGCCGTATACCCTACCATACTTATAGTATATAACAGGAGACACCGAGAAAAGTATTCCGGCTGCCATCGAGGACTCTCAATGACTGATAAAGTTTCTCACTGTCGGAGCGAAGTAAACTCATCCATTCTATTCCGTTTCAGGAAAACTCCGATGGCCTTAAGTCCAATAGCAGACACTGGATGGATGTGAATTCCCAAGTGACCGAGCGTAAATCTCCTGAAACAATATTTGAGGAAGTTATGGGCCACTTGGAATAATCTTCTAAGGGTTCACTATCAAGCTCGTACTGAGTGACAGGATACGATGATACTGATATATGCGCTCACGTGAAGTCAGCCTTGCTTACACTAAATGGAAAAGCTGCTTAACCTTCCACTTACACTGCATTACAATTTCTCATCGACGACCGACATAAGGCATAATTATAGTATCCTTCGGGTTAGGAGAATCGAAGTTGCAACTTTATGCGGAGCTATTAAGCGGCACGTATCTTGGCGAAGTAGACTCTTCAGCTTAGTAATGTTTGCGAACAATACACAATATTAAAAAATCCAACGATGGATCGTAGTAAAGAAAAAGATTCATTTTCACATCAAAACAATGATTATATTCGTTCGCTGTAGTTAATACGGTTCGTGTCAAGTATAGTTCGATTTTATCTCCATATGCTTCCGTTCTATTGATTTATGAAATATGAAACAGAGCCATGATGTTACCCCATCAGATGAACGACCTTTCATAAAGAGATTTGTAGGAGGAAATACAATTTTAGGTGGGCTGTAAAAAAACAGATTATTAGTCAGAATAAATTTGACTTTTTATGATTTCTTTGAAACATGTTGAGGTTTGGCAGTGACGCCGAAAATATACTTAAAAAATTACCAAATAATATTTTAGGAAATTTTGTCCAAACGGATATGCAGAACATGTGCGCCGTTAATTTTTTTTTTAAACAAGTCAAATTCTCTAAAATATATATCTTTTCTAATTAATAAACGCACTGTTACAGAACCATTGTAAGCCATACCAATTGAATTGTAAAGTGCTCGGAATACAGCTGCTAACCTGATTTCTCTCCCTGTCCTAAGTCAAATTCTGAGTGATCTAAAAAAAATTATTGTAGTTATTTAGTCTTAACATTTTACGAATTCCATCAGAACGGCTCTTACAGCGCTAGGCTTAGGTCACTGCGCACTTATGTTGCGTTGCAAAATTATTTCAGGAAGTAGCGTATGCTATGTTCTTTATTTCAGGAAGTAGCGTATGCTACATGCAATTTTAGCTTCAAAAAGTGCTACGCTTCAAAGCATAAAATAATAAAAACTATCTGTGAAAGAATCCGTATCTTAAAAATAAAAAATTGATTTTTGGGACCATACTGTTTAATGTTTTATATTTGTAATTAGTTATGTTATCGCGTACATAAAAGGAAAAACCGTTGAAATGGCTCTCCATAAGGTAGTCCTCGAAATAGAAAAGGCACTCCATTATAAAGAATACGCTTTGGGAGCTTTACTAGATATTCAAGGCGCCTTCAATAATGTCCATACAACAGCCATTATGGAGAGCCTTCACGCAACCAACACCCATCCCGCTATTTGTCGCTGGATAAGCAACATGCTTAAGCAAAGGCTCATATCAGCTGAATGGGCAGGGTCGCAAATCACAACGAAGGTCTACAGAAACACACTGCAAGGAGGAGTTCTATCCCCTCTCTTGTGGAACCTGGTTACAAATTCAATTTTGGAAAGTTTGGAAAGTAAGGGACTTACGGTTGTGGCCTATGCTGATGACACTGTGATCTTAGTCTCGGGTAGGTTTCCGCATACCATCGGCCAGCTCATCGATTAACCTCTGGGGCTGGTTGAGGAGTGGGTGAATACCGTGGACCTCGGCATCAACTCCAATGAAACTGATCTTGTACTCTTCACAAGGAAGTAAAAAATTCTTGAATTAGCCCCAATCAAGTTGGGTGGCGCCAGGTTAAATCTCAACTGACAAACTAAGTACTTGTGCCTTATTCTGGACAGCAAGCTCACCTGGAAGGTGAGTTGAGAGAATAGAGTTAAGAGGGCAAGCAATGCGATTTACGCCAGGAAGAGTGTGCTGGGTAAAAAGTGGGGTCTAAGCCCTGCTTTAACGCACTGGATATATATGTCGATTGCTAGGCCGATCCTTGCTTACGGATGCTTGATCTGGTGGCCAGCAGTGAATAAGACTACCTTTGCTAGCATGACGAACAGAGTTCAGCGGTTGGCTCGACTCCTTCGTCTGCTCTGAACGCTTCATCTCCCTCCGCTTGGCCTCTTCGTTAGGGGCACTGCTCCAAAAGCTGCTGTCTGTCAAATCAACATCTTTACATACAATCAAGCAGCGGTTAAAGCTCTGATGTCTTACACATACAAATCCAAGTGTGTACTTGACTGCATTCAGACTCTGAATAGACTGGGCAACAACAGAGGAGTCAGCATTTTCTGGATTCCTGGTCATAAGGGCATTGAAGGAAATGAGAGGATGGACGCGTTAGCCAAGTACAGGGCTAGCCTTCCCTGTCAGGACCGGTAGACATTCCAACTCCAATCCAAACAATCAAGTACTCGATTGACTTCAATATGATGCAAGGTGCGATGTGCAAATGGCGAGCAACTCAGACCTGCAGGGTAACCAAAATCATGTGGGGGTCATACAATCTCGCAGCGACTAAGTACCTGCTTGAATTAACGCGAACTGACTGCAAGCGGCTGGTCGCCATCATTACTGGCCCCTGCTTTGTAGCAGCACATGCCATCAAAATGGGACTCCTAACCAGCGACACATGTAGGAAGTGTTAAGAACCGGGAGCACCTTCTGTGTCACAATCGAGCACCTTCTGTGTCAATGCCCGGCTTTGGGGAAAACCAGACAGCGCTGCTTCGGCGAGCACTGGCTGGTGGCTATTTGACATGTGACAGAGCTGACGGACATACTTCAATTCGCAAAAAAGTCCGGGGCCTTCAATAGCCGTTTGGACTGAACTTTCCTTCTCCGGGTCCACTTATCTGGTATCACTACGGACCAAATAGGTCTATGTGTGGCCCTGTGTCAGCCAGTATAACCTACCCTAACCTAAATAATAACCTTTTCCTAAGCTAAATAATAACCTTTTCGAACAAATGTGTAAATACCTTTTTTTATTGCACAACATTTTTATAAATTTGCTTCAATTTTTATAATATATCTGCAATCAGAATTCCACGCCAAATTGTTGCCCGCAAAGGATCTACCCGATATGAAAACATTGTTCGGATTTCCATTTTATTGATTGGATTGAAATATTGCAGTTTCTTAGTTTTCTTTTACGAATAGTTTCAGTACAATATGAATGCATAGTATTCAAAAACAAATTTATATATTTTGAACTTTTAACACCCAAATTAAGTTAACGTAACACCTTATTGTCATTTAAAATTCACGAAAATCGCATGAAATTATCATCGCATGTAACTAAAGCAAAATTATGCACATGAATAGTATTTCTCTTCTCTAAATAGCGAACCTTAGATCTGCAAATTCAAAACCCTATCTGCATATGCAATTTTTCCTCAGATTTGAGCCCAACACAGACTTTGAGCTTTTCGTAAACGAGCTGGTTTTGTCCACGATAACTTTTTCGAAGTTTCCCTTCAAAACACGCTGGTCTCATAAGTACATTAAAATGCATACCTTCAAATTGAATACATTCCCATTTCATGAATGTGGCTGCTCTCCTGCATACTACAGCTGCAGGATAATGGAGGCAGGAAGCTGTTTAACGCTTTGTCTCGGGTGTATTAATTTCTGAATTCCACGCTGGTTATTGCTTGGTCTGGTCCACCTGTCATAATGACAAACTAGCTCATGTGAGGAAGTCCAAAATTTTCCATTGTACCTACTACTAGGAGATAAGTATATAGTGCAGTGTTATAGTCCATATTACAGAATGGTCTGGACTGGACTGTCATACTCTGCATACTGGATGAAGTTATAACAAGAATAGGAGGCACTGATGCATTAATTATAATTTTTTTCGAGGTGTCGAAACAATATCATTGTTCATTTCTTGCTTTTGGACTTTATCCTGGCTAAAGCAAATAGTGATTATTTCTGCATAACTTCAAGATGAAACGCAAAAGTGAGCATGTATGCGTTCTATGTGTGACTTTGAGATTTATGTGCTACTGAAGAGCTAATCGTCATATTGAAGAATCACTCATGTTCACTCATATTGAAAAATCACTCACCAGGAGCTCATTATATTGTGGTGATTTTTTCTAAAATAGTTCTCAGTGTTACTCAAGTCTAAATGGTATAATCACGTACATATGATTATTTGTTCATTCAGAACTAATTTAATCTTCCACTTTGCTTTGTTAAAAGAGCATAGATACTTAGTAAGATTCTACACAGTGCCGATTATTGCTATACCAAGTCAAAATCGTAGTTTTTCAAACGAATAATACTGCCGTGCTTAGCATAAACCTTCTATCTATTTCAGTAACTTTCGAGATATTCAATGATTTGTGTTTTGATTTGTATTGGAAATATATGGAGAGTGGATTTTTCAATATTTGTTTTAACATACTTCCACAAAAGATAGGTTTTTCAAATTTTCCAGAATAATGAAATAGAGAATGTTGTTATCAAATCCGATGTTAGCTCAAAAATGAAAAAAATGTCAGATAGGGCGTTTATGCTAAGGATGGCAAAATAGACAATTTACGATTGAATAGACTAATGGTCAGTACCAAGATCAAAAACCAGCTAAGTGTAGCTTTTTAGCCCGCGTAAAACAAGAACTTATCTATATCTACCTGCCGGTAAACTTGGATAGATGATCCCTAGCCGGGAGAACCATTTATAATTTTTAAATGCCAGCGGACGAATTTTTAAATGCGAGCAGAAAGTAGAAGAAGAAAACTGTCGATATGCCCATTGAAGCTGTTTTCCTGGCTTGTCCAGTTTCAAACAACTTCCATTAATTTCGCCTTTGAATCAAGGGATACAAAAACCTCGAGCGCACAAGAACCGCTAATAAGAGTGATTTTTGAAGAAATTTGATTCGCTCTTCGTTGCATTCGGTTCCTACACAGTGATGTCAGAAACAATTCAGGGAACACTAAAGCCCTTTTTAGACATGAGTCCATGCGTCCACGTGTCCATGCGATCTAGCGTGTTTTGCTTACACGAGTCAATTCGATTTTGTTTATATAGGCGGCTCTAAAGCGAAGGAGGTGGAGTATGCTGATTCATGTACAACAGATTTTATAATGATTCCTTTCGCTTAGTGGCATGTGTGGATGATTCGTTGATGATCATTTAAATATATGTTTTGTGGATGATTATTTTATTATATGATGATGTGGATAATATTTTTTTTACATCCTTACGTGCATGATTATTACGAAAAAAAATGAATGCGTATGAATATCTAGACACAAACATATATATGTAGGTATATATAGTCATATGGATAAATATATACAATTTTCTGTTACCAATATATTTGTACGGAGCAAAAAAAAACATCATTATAAGCGTGTAAAATCCATCCACTTATCGCCTTAGCCCCGTCTTTAAACAACTAGTTTTTGAGTTGACTTGACTCGTGAATTCTAAAAACGCATGGACGCGTGGACGCATGTCTAAAAAGGGCTTAATAGCTTCCCCCAATCAACCGATATTCACACACACAAAATCACTTGACAAACAATATCTAAATTAACCCTGATTCAATTGCTTGCAAGCTAACGCTTTGCCAGCCATTTCTTGTCAGGCACTAAAACACTAACAAAACACATTGCAGGCGTGACGACAGATTCCATTATGCTACTGTGTACGATTTCAACTCTGAATCGCAAATCCGTTTTCAATGCAAACTCTTTCCTCTTAAAATCGGTTACAGCTCGCTAACCGTATTTCACTTCAGCTTCCGTTCTATTCGCAGGACATAACAAACAGGCAGTGTCCGAATATCATTTTCAAGTGTACCTTTTCGAGTATCGGAGCCTGGTGGCTACCTTGCTATCCTTTTTAATTTACACATGAATGTCAACGACAAGAAGAAACCGTTTTCGGATCATTTTTCAAATCAAAAAGTCGGACGTAATGTCACCTGCTCGCAAGCAGAATATTATTCGTTTCATTGCTATATATAGGTAAGTACCATCTACAACAACGAAGGTGAAGTTGAAGGCGGCACAGCACAGCATTATGGGACGCTGATAGAATGAGAGAGATTGGGTCCTTTTCCTAAACAAATTTTCACGATGACAGAACCAGTGTCGGTTTGAATAAATCATTTCCGCCATGGTATGCGGACTCCATTATGCAGTGGCACTTTTTGCTTGTGAAAAGACTCAGAGAACAAAATAAATATGAAACATATACGTAGGAGCATACGAGCCAAATAGATTCCCCGAGCTCTTCTTAAGACGTATCATGCAATGAAAGCTACATAGTGCGGCGATGCCATTCGTCCTTGCATCGGGTCCTGATCATGCTGAAATGCAAGAGTGGAGCTCTGAAATTGTCCATAACATCTGATACTGTATTGCATCGAACTGGAGGAAGTGGAAGGATGTTGTAAAATGTAAGGTGAATATGAACGATAAGTTACAATTGTTATGACGGCAGAGTGCATGCCACGCGGTCGGGTCCTCGTGGGGATTCGAGTGTGATGCCAAGAAATGTGATGTTTATTAAGGTATTGACACAAATATTGGCAGCTTGCAATGGTAGAGCCCAGAAGCCACAATGGTTAAACTGTGACCCACTCGCATGAAGGATTAAGTACATCCGCTAAAGTGGTAATGTATAGGCCTCAAATAATGGCGATGTATATTGTCTAAGGCCGAAACTATCCACGACGTAGATGCAGATCGCACTTAAATCCATGGCTGCCGGAAATATTCGAAAGCCGCAAAACTAAAAATAGGGCTTTAATTCTTCACCGACTTTCCTCTCAGCAGAAATAAAATAGGTTTTTGTGGTCTGGCGCATATCATGGCGTGAAAGCCTTTCGGTATCTCAGGGAAAAGTTACGTTGAGGAGATGCATTTCATCGCAGTCAAAGTATTTCTTATTTCCCGTGCACGGAAACTGTAAAAAACGGATCAGGGAGGCGCAATAAATTCTCATTTATGTCCAGCTCAGTCCTAACTCTTTTGCGAGTTACGTTAGCCTACTACGTTGAAAAGGTAGTCGTATTTACTGCTCGGTTGAACGGATGGTGCAGCGCAAGCATGCTGTGATGAAATCATCTTTTCGTCTGGTGTCGTGAAAGCTAAATGCTGAGAGTTTAGAGAAAATATAAATCGGATTTGTATTTGAGAGCGGATTGTATGTTACTTGCAGCGTCATTGGTTTTTAATTGCCATTGCTTGTAGCATTTTACAGTCGCAATGCAACCATCGGATGGAACGACTGACTGCATGATCAACTGCAGTAAAAATCAATCACCGCAAAGCGTTCAATGTACCGCTTTTTGCACATTAAAATGAACATTTTGCTTCAAAGCGAATCGGATGACGCAGAGTGTGTAGGCATGCACCAAATGCAAATAAGCCTCAGTACACACCTAAGCTATTTATTATAATCTTTTTATTTATTGGATCTCAAACACGCATAAATTGTCGAATTTAGGAAGCATGAAAGCAATTTTGTATGGCATTTTTGTGCAGTGGCCCATACTCACCCAAAAGGGCATTTGCATTTTAATGAAGTGCTCAGAGGTGTGTATGCAGATTTTGTTGGTTAAAAGATTTGTACAACTACTATTAAAGCTATTTTCAACAAAATCCAGAGATTGTGTTTGTCATAGCCGCAATCTGCCCCATACAGTATGGACTGTTAAATGGATAGTGAAAGAGAATATATTTAAAATTATCTAATTGTCAAGAACATGAGCACTGAAAATTTCAATTGCATTTATGTAAGAGCTTTTCTCACTAAAAGTATAAACATAAAATCTTATTACAATGGTCTTATTGCTTGGGCCACATAAATAAGCCCAAGTTATTTTTCTGTGACAACAGCAAACTATGCACCTTGTTTAGTAGCACTGACTGCTATTAGCATCATTGAAGCGAGAAGCATAGCCCCATCTATCAGCCTAACTCCTCGAATGTCTAAGATCTTTTCAAACTCCTACAAGGCATTCGCTTCTATCGTGCTACAAGTATACGTACGTAGGCTTGTAGAAGATACAAAAGATGCAAAGAGTTTATATGCAAAACCTCCGGTGTGATGCCAGCATGCCCGTATTATCTCTTGTGCTGCTGTCTTGTTTCCGCTTGTTATTCGTACATATACTCGTGTACGTCTCGTCTAAATATGAAACTTTTATTTTCCCTTAAATTAATTTACATAAAATGTTTATTCATGGTGCGATTATGTGACGGGATCAAAACTGTTTGCACTACGAGCATCGCATGTATGTGCTAATGACGTTGGCAATGCCGTTTCGAGTGAGCTTCAAGTGAGCTCGGGGTGCCTACCCTACCACTAAGATCAACAAACTATGATACATCGAGACCTGGAATGAGGGTATGCTGCCGGCAATGTATGAGGATTATATTAAATTTTAATTAATATGGTATTTTTCGCGATTACTCTGCCTACGTATCCGCATCAAAATTCAACTCTTTCACTCCTGAATGGCAGATTGAAGCTTTACGGTCCTTTGTGCTGTTAATGACATAAACCCTTTAATGAATAAATCTAACGGTTAATGATAAACTAACAAATAATGTTAATTACATATTTCTTGATAATGACAATCATAGTGGAGAATGGGAAGCATTTTCAGTTAATGAAATTAATTGCTTTCTTAATGGAAATATTGTATTTCGCAATTATTTCGGCTAACAGTATTTTAGGACTAGTGAGACTAAATGCTATTCAGGATAATATAAGCGGCTAAGACAACTCTAATATGAGCACGTACTACAATTTTTTATGGATAAGTTTTTTTTCTGGAAAGTGGATCTGTCCTAGATATTTTAACTATTTCAAAACTGGAGGTCCATGTATAATATCTGTAAAAGCTACCATGAATAAAAAGTGCAACGATTTGAAGTTTTCATATTCTTATAGCTGCCAATATTGTGCACATTCTTAAAGGAGAACCCCATCTGAAAATTTTTGGATAGAGATGTTTTCAAAAATCTGTAATCCTTCAGGATGATCAATTTTGCAGCATCCAGAAAGGGTATTCGAAAAAGATCCAACCATTTAAATCAACGTGGTAGAAGCACATCAGATGCCAACATTTTATAGACCTTACGTTTGATTCGATCTAACGAGTGCTACAAATATTTTAGATTTTATAAATAAGTCTCATCAGAATCATATTATGGCCATAAAATACAATTTGATAAAACTGAGCTAGCTTCTTCCCCAACATATGTAACACACATATGAACACATATTATTTTGCTAAGATTTCCAATTTCAGCTTTGAACTAATGAAAAATAATTCGCGAGTCAGTTCAGATGAATCTTAAATCAAATCAACTATACATGACTGCATGTAATCCCGCAAAACGATTCTGCTTTATTTGTTCTAGGAGAATGCAAGAAAATCTGTCACAAATTCGACCATATCAGTGACAATACGCCTAATCTAAAATGTCTTTCCTGTTGCTTTTGTTCTTCTTGTAACGATGTGAAACTTGCAATTTAAGGGCTTTGAATATGGACTGACATGACTTCACCTGAGCGAGGAGTGAGAACGATAGAAAGCAACATTCAAGAAGTAGAAAACATCAACATCTCGAATAATTCTTTCGAGTCCAAAGGATGTCCCTGGAAGTTTCTTATCGCATTTATTTCGAGCATGATGCTATCTCGTATGTACAGTGGCTGTAGCAGAGCTAGAGCGATGTCAAGCAGGTGGTGTTGCGAAATGAGAATGGGAGGCGACAAGTGAATATTTCAGGTAGGATTTAAAAAGCTGCTATTGCTCGTGGAATGTTGTTGTCTTTCGGGTGAACTAAATCGGATATGGCTCGTTCGTTCTTTTCGAATTGCTTTTGATATCGTTACTGCTTTCGTTGCGGCAGTGTTATAGCGATGTCAATGTTAACGCCAAGCTAAGCCATGCCACGCCACAACGGATGCCAAAGTCAAGCTTTGTGCTCTTTTACTGCTGCCGAAATTGTTGTTGATCGATTTCATCGGAGACATGATACTGACTGGTGAAAATTGGATGTCACTATCATGAACTTCATGACAATAGCAAGGATAAGGATATGCACGCTTGTATATTGAATGTAAAACGCTCAACTGCTGTAGGAAGTTTATGCTCGTGCCGACCCTACATCAATGCCGAAGATATACGGGCCATGTAGATTTTCGTTAATTTTCCAGTCACGTATGGTTTTTCATCACATCGGGATTTCTTCGTATAATGTGCTCTGAAAAGTCTTTATATTCCACTGCACGCAGCGCAACCAATAGACGACTTAAACTCCTTTTCGGGTGTAGCGTATATCTGTCGAGAGCTGTTCAAGAAGGGGTAATCATTGAGTAACAATCTGCACGGAAGATACGAGCTCGTGTATTGAATTTGATGGATGTTTTGCAGGGTGGAACGTGGTCCTTGATGGTTCTGGTTGGCTATTTAATGAGCTTGATAATGACAGATTATAATGATTTCCAGGGTTCATGGTGAGTTTAAGCTGCTGAAATACGGTATCTCATAGCACCATGAAAACAGCAAACTTCATTGAAGCTTGTCTCAGTACTTTGAGCACCCTGTGTAGCAAAGTTGCCAGTTTTGTGCTATTATTCCGTACACCTTCAATGCTCGCAAAGCGTGAATGGATGTAAATTTTCCTCGAAGGTAGTTTGTTTACTTGCTTGCTACTTACTTTTCTCACTCCGTGATTTAACTTGTCTCAACTCGAAGTTTGGGAGTAGGTACATGAAGGATGTTCGCTGGAATTGAATGGAACATACGGAGGTGTATTTTTTCTGTCATTTTCCGTTATCAAGTGACAAAGAACATGTTCTTTGACTACGTATCGTACTATAGCAGTGTAGCGTCACCATGTTTCAAAGGCAATTAAAGAAACAACACGAAGTTTATGTGATTCAAAAGAGTTGAATCAGATTCTGTCGTGTTATAGTTGTCTTTGACAGAATGATTCTTCCAATCAGGTAAAAGTTAATTTTCGGATACATTCCGGCTGAGGATTTGAAGTTTTGCAACTAATAATAGATTTTTTTGTAAATTTGGATAATTGAATTTAAAATAGAACTTAGTTGTAGATCATGGTCCTGCTGCTTTGTTTCTTTGCGCAAATTGAAACAAATACAGACATTTCAAAAAAATTTTGAGCTATCAGAATCATGATTTTCCACTTTAAAATCTAGAACATACTTCCACTATGAGCTTCAGGCAAAATTTTGTAGTTATCTAGTTAATTCAAAATACCAACCATGGGTTATCTACTAGCTCTCTTCGTAGTCCATTTGACAATGATCAGGGAGCCTGAATATGAAATTAACTGACCATACTCTGAATTGGTGAATTTAAACCGCTGAACTTGCACTCAAAAAAATGTTGGTTTAATTTTACCCTCATAATAGTAGGAAACTGGTTTCCTACTATTAAAGATGTAAATTTACAAAAGTGCGTACAAAGAATATTTTACGTCTTAAATGTGTAATTTTTTTTACGAGCAAATCGTGTAATTTTACCCTAAAAAGACGTAAATTTAGGACGAAAACGCATGAAATTTGTGTATCAAAGGCTAGTTTTTACGACTCTTTTAGTGTAAAAAGCGCAATTTATTCGTGAGTGTCCATAAAAATGTTTAAAAAACGATAATTAAAGGTGCGTTTTTGCACTCTTGGGCAGGGTAAGCTTAGGTAAATTTAGGTAACTTACCCTGCCCAAGAGTGCAAAAAACGTACCCAAAGAATGTTTTATCAAACAAATGACATCAAAAAGTATTTATTGCGAACAATTTTAGGAAGTTTGCACTACTGAAGCAGGAATTTCAGCTAACCTCTAGATAAGTTTCATTTTCAATAAAATTGAAAAAATTGAATGATCCAAAAGTCAGCCCCTCAAGACAGGTAACTGCCATAACATAAAATATTACCCCAATATTAAATATCACTAACAAAAGCCTGTAAATAGGTAACGTTAAATGTTAAAAAAGGCGAAAGTCCTATCAAATCAAGTAAGCAAAATATAAATATTTTTCTTGTCAAATACAAAAACTTTTTGCAATTCCTTTAAGTTTATAATTTATTTTAATTTGATATACACACTATATACACATTATACACACTAACTTATATCACTTATTGCTACACTTCTATTTAACTTATAGCTACACTTCTAATTAACTTATAGCTACACTTCCACAATTATTACACGAAAAGATTGACACTCAACTGTTACTATTCAAAGCAACGATCACGACATATCCGACTCGTTCAGTCTAGCCAAATAACCGTCTTTCGTCACAATGTTACATCAATAATAAGTCAAATTCGAGCAAATGATACAATTTTACAGCTTTGTTGTAAATGAAAGTAGCGAAGTAGTAAATTTACACTCTTTTTGCTAAGGTTTACAAAACACTATTTATTATTCAGCTTATATGACGTAAAAGCAAAAAATACACATCCAATGTGTAAAAAAAATTGTGATTCGTTAATTTAAACAGAAAAATGAATATGTTTACTTTTATCAAAGAATTAATTTTAGACCCACTTTTTAGAGTGTGGATATTGCAGAACAATACACTCTACAATTCAGTACACCGATGCATCTGTGAGATAGATGATTATAAAAAGTCAAAAGAAGAGAAGACAAATTTGGAGCAACAGATATTCCTGTGATGGGTCCAAATATGTAATTGGTAAAAAAAATCGTGTGTGTACTCAACGTAATAAATTTCGTATTAAACGAGTTCTATCTATGTAATCTAATGTGTGCAGCTCATATTTCAAATCGCAAACAATTCAATTAGGTCGACGACGAATATCAGAGTGAAATTGAGAATCCACTTCATCACATTGGCCGTTGGCATGTAGGAAATTTAGATGACGACGGACGGGATACAAAGCGAAACAAAACAAAACCCTTCAAGCCAAGCAGACATTGAAGCACGTCTTGCTGTTATTAATTTTACCCTCGATGGATTTATTTGTTCTCATAAACTGCAGAGAACTGTAGAAAGCTGTCCTCATCAAATATTTCATTCACGTTTTTAACCTCAAAATTTCGTTGTTGCTATCTATTCTATTACTGAAGGAATCGAAGAACTGAAGGAGAGGCACGGCTCTTTCTGAGCTTCCTCCAAAATCCTTATTGAGTTCAAGTTTAGCAGAAGTTTTCGTCTTGTTGGTGCTCAGACAGTAGCCACGGTGGCGGCCGGTTTTCGTTAGTTGTTGGTTTCGATTGGTATTGCTGCGGCTGGTTGTGTGATACTAGAGGCGGCGGATATCGTAAGTTGTTAATAGAAAAACAAATCGCTAGAAGGAGGAAAGGTTGTTTTCGGCAGAATAAACTTTCCATCAATAGATTCACTTGATTGCTAATAGAGCGATATTTCGATAATACTGTTACAATTGAAATGCATGGCGAATGATCGCAGGACGAAGAATTTGCATCAAGTGGAATTATTCGAAGTATTGATATTCAGCATAAATACGAAGAGTGTAGGCATTTTACTTTTCAAGAATACTGTACTGGGCTCTTGGCTTATAAACGGAAAGCCGCAAGGAGTAAACGAATGTGGGGAATAAGGGTATGCTTTTTATTTGTGGGTTATGTTTAACAGCTAAGGCATCAGTTAAAAGCTATTATGCACATGAAAAGATTTTGAAAATGCCATTTGATGTCTGAAGCTATACCAGAACATTAGGACAACGTGCACTCAAAAAAAATTTGGTTGAATTTTACCCTTATAATAGTAGGAAACTGGTTTCCTACTATTAAAGATTTAAATTTACAAAAGTGCGTAAAAAGATTATTTTTTTTACGACCAAATCGTGTAATTTTACCCTAAAAAATGATGCAATTTTATGGCTTTGGCGCAAAGGTGAATAGCAAACTATTAAATGTACACTCTTTTTGCTTCAATTTACAAAAAGCTGTGTATTATTCAGCTGATATGACGTAAAAGCAAAAAATGCACATCGAATATGTAAAAAAATTTGTGATTCGTTATTTTAAACGAAAAAATGAATATATTTCCTATTATCAAAGTATGAATTATAGATCCACTTTTTAGAGTGTGCATTCACGTCGAATTCTTAATTTAAATATATCGGGTTATATATATATATATATATATATATATATATATATATATATATATATATATATATATATATATATTATATAGGATATACTATATATATATATATATATATATGCATATATATACATATATATACGCACACACATACATATATATACACGAGGGTTGGTCCAAAACTAATGATAATGAATGTAAACAATGGTGACTAAACTTAAAAAAAAATATTTATCTTTCAACATAGTCTTCTAACAAGTTAATACATTTAGTCCATCTTTTTTCCAGGCCCAAGATACCCTTCGGAAAAAACGATTTATCTCTACTCTCCCAAAACGCCTCAACAGCGGCCATCACTTCGCTATCATCTTCAAATTCCTTGTCCTGAAGGTATTCCTTGAGTTGAGGAAAGATGTAGAAGTAACTGGGAGCTAGATCTGGCGAATAGGACGAATGTTCAAGCAATTTCAATCCTGGTTCTTGAATTGCAGCTGCAGCCTTGTGAGCCGGTGCGTTGTCTTGATGACACAAAACTCCAGCTCGCAGTTAGACGCGTTTTTATTGCTCAATAGCCTCTCGCAATCTTCTCATTTGGTCTGCGTAGTAAGAGCCTGATATAGAGGGCCCTTTTCCAAATACTCCACGATGATAATTTCTTCAGCGTTCCCAAAAACTGATGCTATAGCCTTCCTCGCCAAGCTCAACACTTTGAATTCGTTCGGCGTCGGTGAAGAGGGTCGCTTCCACGTCATCGATCGCTGTTTGGTTTCTGGATCAAAATGGTGGAGCAGGTGTCGACCATGATCACGAAACGTGACAAAACCTTCTCCTGATCTACCTGGAAATTTTCGAGATTCACCCTCGACGGTTCTCCAATAGATTGGTCAACTTTTCTATTTATTTTTTTGTTTAAATATGGTTGTATCGGCAAAGGTTTCGCTTTTTCGCTAGGTTATTTTCACCTTTCTTTAATGATAGTATGTGAGTCAAGAATTATGACCCTATGTATTCCTTCATGCTCATCTAAGTTTGTTGAGGAGATCAAATCTGTCAAAGGACGAATCGAATTACTTAATTACTTCACCCAAATTGTGGTTTTTGAGATAGAAAAAGCTTTATATATTTAATTAGACTAATTTTAATAACAAAGAAAAATAAAGAAGTGCAATGTTGTCAACTAAGTTATCATCTTTTGGTTAAGAACGTAAGATACCATAAATTAATATATGATTTTTGAAACATGGCAAAGCATTCGTAACAAACAAGTAACCACATCAAACTTAACCTTGTCTACAGAACAGACGTAAAAGAGGGGAGTGAGGTATATATGTGTACGTTTTGTACGTTTATTTGTTAAGGTATATATTTCTAGGTTCGTGCCACCTCTAAGAATTCAGGCCACAAGACGCATTCTGCCCTACTAAGCATAAACGTTCTATCTGCATTTTTTTCTTTCAATTTTGAGTTAACACCGGATTCGAAAACTAGATGCTCTATTACATCATTCTACAAAATATGAAAAACCTGTCTTTTGTGGAAGTATGTTAAAATGAATATTAAAAAATGCATTCTCCATATATCTTCAGTACAAATCAAAACACAAATCATTGAATATCTCTAAAGTACTAACATTTAAATAGAACGTTTATGCTTAGAAGGGCAGCATTGCACTCATATATTTTATATTTTTTGAATCGTGGAAACTCTTTAATCTGACTTTTGAATGATGACTGTCACAGTTTCCCAACGTGGTAGATTTGAAATATTTCTAAAATCACTAAACTGGTTTCAAAACGAAGCGAGTATGATTGCTTTGTTAAGTTTACGTTCATTATGTGAGATCCTCCAAGCTGGCATCAATCAAGTATTGAGTTGATAATTTTGTTTCGACTTTATTTTTTATTTCAAGAAACTTTATTAAAAGCATAACTAAGTGAAGTGCAGAAGCTATAAATTCGAAAGATCACAAAGTAGATATCGTCGAATTCATTATCATTTTGATGAATTATTATGTTAATAATTGATCCCAAGTCATAGCCAAAGCAAAAAAGTTGAAAAGTTTTTAAGTTTAAGTTTAGTATTTTAAGATTTGCTTCTAGTACTACTTGCCTCATCCAAACAACACTAAAAAATACCTAAAATATATACCTAAAATATTTTTGTCCAAAATTCTTTTTAGATATTTTTACTAAAATGTAACCACAAAGAGGAAAATCGGATTTCTGTCCAGTCAAGAATACTCTTCCCCCGGAGTTCAACTGGATTATGAGGACGTGAAGCCAGGTCGCCTGGAACTCTCTTCTGTAAAAGGTCTAGACCAGCCTATTGGTTGCAAAAAAACTATGGGAATTTATTTGAAGCTAGAATTATAATTTTTCTTGTTTCTCTTATTGTTCAAGAACTTTCCTGGGTGTTTTAAGCGTTATGTTATAATTTTTTCCCTTCACAAACTCTTTTTGAGATCTAGTGGGGTCAATTTGGAACTTTACTGGAATAAGTTGTTTTATTTACTGCTAGCATATCAGTACAAGTCGAAAAAAATTTTCTACTTTTGTGAACGAAGTGTTAGAAACAAGCTTTTCAAAAATAACTCGTTGATTTAATAAAAACACATAGATATGTTGGCTAAATAAGACTATTAGCAAAACATTGCTGGTTTTATTGCGTTTGTTTTGTTTAATTTTTCTGTTTCTAGTTAATGACTACATACATAATTTCTATTTTATGTGCAAGTAGATGAAAATTCCTATTCCAGCGCCCTTCGAATTATCGACTGGACCAGGAGTGAATTGATTCACTACCTGATACTGATTTGTACAAAGCTATGTTTTCTTTGCAAATATTCAATTAAATTAATCTTTCAAAACATTTCGCAAGCCTATGTGAATATGTCTGTAGTTGAATATAAATGCTAGTGCTGAGTTTGCTAGTGCTGGCACAAGCGCTCAAAACTATATGTATGTCTATTCCCGATCAATTAAAACGATGGGAATATACGTTACAGCTCGATTATATAAAAATATCTATACACACATTAAATTTTTCATGCAAAGGACACATTTGAATTTCAGCAATTAGTGTAAATAGAAGCTCAATCGACCGTTTCATTGCAAGCGCTAAAAACGATCACTGCGGGAAGGACGAGATTCAATGAACAAGTTACAATTTTCTGACCACTTGAAAACGTTCATGTTTTCATGGACTGACTAGACATGCTCATACCAAAGGCGTTGTGTGCAGTGTGATTGTATAGTGGATTGCACATTTAGTGAGTGCCATATTATTTGCATGTTGGCCCGGAACAGATTCATTGGATTGAACTATCCGACCATAAGTCAACACGACAGCGATAGCTATCGACTATGACTTCAAAGCCAGAAAACCGATATTTTTAAAACTTCCCCGACCAATAAGTGATGCTTGATGACGATAGTGAAAAGTTCAAAAGCCTTAGTAGTGAGGATGGGGCGGTAAAATCATGAGATATAAATAAACAGTAGAGTCGAAATCAGCTCAGAACTGTTCATTTTTGCTCCATGAATGTGTGAATGGAATTATGTTCATTCATTCTGGCACAAACATTTCTTCTGGCAAATATATGTAGTAACCGTATTTACACTGAGTCTAACTTTTTCTAAATAAAATTAAATGTCCTGACTTAGGGGAATCATTTGAGTGCTATTCAAGAAAACGCAAGCTTCAAATTACCATCGCAATAGTCACGCCTCTTAACTGGAATATCATGCATTTTAAGTACAAATCTTGCAAACTATTGGCTAAACACAAGATTTTTACTTGCTAGAATCTGCAGTCTTTCTTAGTTCATGTTGGTACATTAAGTTAATTCTACTTCAGAGTGATGAAGCAACTCTCGAGAATTCGTAATATACGTGAAAGTAATTGGAGTACAGTGGCAAGTGAATATGATAACATCAGTAATCTTTTGCTGAAGCGTACAAAGCCTCATTTTGAATCGATTGACTCCATTTCAATGCCAACTCAATACAATATCTTGCTGCCATAGATCCAGTAGATTTGATTCTAATTCTCCGAAAGCCCGAGAGATTAAGATATCAATTCAATATTGATGCTGGCATTCAAACCCAGGATTTTCAATTCGAGCTGTTCCGCTCAAGGCTTAAACTAATTTTACAAGAATACAAAAGGAATTTCGATAAGAAAATCGACTTCGTATGTAGTAAATAGGTCTACGACACACTCGAAGTAGCGCAATGATAAATAGGACAGAGTTCACAGCTCTGAGACACAGTTGAGAGTTTATAGGATTGTAGCAAGTGTTTTCATGATTCAATTTTTCCTTTCCGTTCCCTAAATTCTTTCGATTCATGCTAAACGCGTCTATTTCACTCAATCCACTCGAACTTTTCATCGCAGTGAGCGAAACATTAAGTAAAACGGATTATTCAATTTTATCGATATTCGTGCCATGCGATCGCAAACACAGGCGGGAGACAAGATTCCATTCAGTTCACACGAACCAGGAGGAAGAAATGGTAAATGCTTTACTCGTAACGAGCGACAATGGCATAGAACCTCCTTGGAGAATTCTAGCGAGAACAATTTATTTGCTTGTATTTATTTAAGTTTTTTTTCTTTTTCATCTCGTCCCTGGTACTCCGCTGAACCTGATTTCGGTAGACTATGAGCAATTTTTGTAAGTCTCGACGTCTGCGACGGTGACTTCGAAGACTTTCTTTTCAATAATATTTTCTGCTGCCCTAGACCAGCATCAAATTTTATTGACGTTCGTTCTTAACACTTGGCGATTGTTCGCCACTTTTCAATTGTCATCAGATTGTTTTGATTTCTTCAGAATCTATCTCGACATGAGCTCTTCAAGCTGCGAAAGTGTTATGGAATAGAAACTGAAGATTCAACAACTAAGAACTTACTTTGAGATGCCAGATAGTTACAGAGTGTCACAGAAGCAATTTGCTGAAAATGAAAGATTCACCACTATACGTTGCGATTAGAAAACATTCTGCAGGGACTTTCGATTATTTTACAAAGTAGTAAGCCCACGCTGGGCGCTTAGATAAGTAACGACTTTTCTTCAGTGTAAATTTAATCAAGACAGCGGTTTCGGGATCACAAATTTATAATGTAGTTGTTTATATGTTGTTGAAGTGTTTGGGAGTAAAAAAATGTTTATGTAAAGGTATGTGGTCAGCTGAGACAGTTTCAAGTATCTTTTCTCTATTGATTTTATTTACTTACCAATTTAGTATATACATGGCGTATCTGAGTTAATTAGAATATGAGCAACATAAATGGCTTTTTCCACTACTTCTCTCTAAGTTCTCAGGGACTGATTACTTTGCTCGAAAAGATGCACCATAATGCAATTCAGAATCTACAATAATCAATAAGGTATAGATCTTTTCATTAATTAATTTTGACCAAGATGTTCATTTTGTACTGCAATCAAATACAGATATATACAGTAGTGAGTACAATAATATATACAGTAGCTAACTCGAACTACTAAAACCATTCTACGAATGCTGTTTTGTTTGCAACATCTCGAATGGGAGCATATCGTACCCGGATCCTAGACACTTGGTAGTTATGATAAATGTATTTCCGTTTGTCACAACATATCTCTGAATCCCACATGAAAACCCTTTTCATATTTTCGTTGACCATTCCGCTTGGTTCCGTTCCGTGCCGTTCTTCTATAAAAGTAACTATGTTTCTACTGGCACTTCTTTTTCCATCCATAGAAGCTAACTGCTCTGGCCACTGTCGGATAATCTTCATGGGTTTTGTATCGTAAAGAATGGGCAGGCAGAAGCAGGGCGACGATGTCCGTACAAAACGAAATCTAAGACCCATCCATGGGTACGTTTCTAGGCGAAAAAGACATTTTTCAAAGCTGTGAATATTTATTGCGTAGTCTATGTGACATGTGGTTGCGATTTTATTTATGCCAGTTTATACGCTCGTGATTACTACGTACGATTGAACTGTTGACATATTTAGGTTGCAGCTAATTTTTTTTAGCAAGATAGACATGGATGAAATAGGTGAAAGGTTGCATGGATGGAATGATTTCAAATAGAGAATGAATTCGCGACAAAATTGGGGGCAATTTTGGTTATAATTCGAGTTCTTGGTGATTGTCTGCCTCTGTATATGTGGTGTTAAATTGTATACTTGTTACTATGTATACCTGATTAAAAGACATAATTGTATACCTGATTAAAAGACAACTGGGAAGATATTAAAAACTCCCTATACGTTATGCTTGTCAAGTTTTTTTTTGTGCATTTGTCTGTCGTGATTCATATGCATAGGCAGTTATGCAAAAGTAACTATGTCCATCGCACTTAGACGGAAACTGTCAGGGTCACAAGAAAATTCTGTTAAATTATCATAATTACAATTCAGATATCCGTACGAGTTCTACAATTCATTGGTGGACGCAAATACTAATGTTGGGTCAAAGGTTCAAACCTAAACCGTTCTAATTGAACCCTTCTACTGCCGATTCGTCTGCAGGCGTTTAAAAATTATGTGGCAATATCACTCGACCATGGCCACAGGTCACTTGATGTACAAGATTATTTAGTTAAAATCTAAGTACTATAAATAAGTTGAAAGCTAGGCATACCATCATGATCCACTTCCATTTTTCCATTTCTATGTATCAGTGGCTAGCAGTCTACGTGGGTCTTACTCATATCAATCGCGGACAATAAACTGGCAATGATTATATGAGAATTTCTAGAACTTCCAAATGAATTTTGTCCATTTTGAATAAACTTAAATACAACCACATTATATTGAACAGCTATAAAGAAATCGAGTAACCAAAGAGGTGTCTCAGTTATTTATACAACTAAAGGGAACAGAAAAATCACCGCATATATCCCATCTACGTGGAAATAATAAATTATTTAGCTTATCTGCCTCAACTTCAACCTATCACGCAAACTATTGCGGTCATAGCAGTCACATATACAAGTGTTTACACTTCTTACGAACTACCTTCCCCAATTCAAACATTAGCCTGATATCTTGAGTAAAAGGATTTATTTTATCGTCTCGTTCTCAACACATTCCCATTTACGGCTTTCGCAATTTGTATACTAACTACATAGGCTGATAAAATCTTTACGGCTAATTTTCCAAAGAGGACTGATATCATCGTAATTCTTCCCGTACAAAAAACTTTTCGCATTTCGTTCGTTTCCCTCACGCTTCCACTTACACAGGTCCGTGCCAAGCGCCAGCACTGATACCACTCATAAAATAATGGTTAAGTATAATTAGCCAACAATAGTCCTTGTTACCTTCAAAAACCATCTAAAAACTTTTATAATTAACGCATACACTACCAAGAGTTGACTCCTTGATTAATACTGTTACCGCAGTGTTGCTGCTCCACTCTTGGATTGTCGCGACTCAAGTCAAAGGATTACACCGGGGCCACGACGACTCGGAAACAAAACGTCGCATTGAATGAATGTGAAGGCGGCGTACGTTCTCGATTCAGCCCAGTTGGGTATATGACTGACATCGTCCTGTCGTTTGCAGGCTGGATTTCAATGTGACGCGTTTTACGTTGCTGCCGGAGCACTCCCGATTTCATTTCGTTTAATAAACAGGACATGTTCCAGCCCGAACACGAGCGCCACTGCGTCGTTACCGCAATTCTAAAAGACGCGGTGTTACACCATTACACCATCGCCGCTCCGTCAGTTGTGTCTGCTGTAAATTGAAGAAGCCTTTTTACAAATACCTTGGAGAAATTTCTTAATTATAACTGATTAACATCAAAAGGATTATCCGGGAAATCTCTTGGGTGTATTAGCGTGTAACCTTCTTTGTATGTATAACGTTTCATTACCTTTGCACCCCTTCGCTTATTTTAAAAAACGTGACTGACATGAAAAGTAGTACACTTGTTCGCTTTGGTTCCGATGCGACTCTGACACGAGATGAACCAGCACACCAATGCCGGCTTAAATATGCGAATGGGAACTCTGCACTAACAATGAAAGGACCGACGAAATTTGATAAATTTTTAGCCGAAACGAAAAGGACTGGCATCTTGAATGGAACTAACAAAGCAGTCATAAAGTTCAAGTGTTGCCATATGCTTCAACAGTTCAATGGACATCCACCAAAACTTTACTTAATTGCAAAATGGCCTTCACGGCTCTAAGGTGCGAGCCGCTGATAACTAAATGGTTATTCTAAAACATCCAAAATCGAATTTTAGTTCATTTTTCCTCCAAATATTCTTCTCAAGTTTATGCACCCAATTCGAACGGAAATGCGCCTTAAATGCAATGAACATGGAAACTCATGCCTTGATATACTCTGTGTTCTTTTCGAGCATTGTAATATTGCAAATTGGTTCGCTATTGAAACGAAAACAGACTTGTACTATATGCAGAGTGCTATAATTCAATCAGCAACTCTTCTGCATTTTTTCTGCCTCTATGTTTGCGAATGATGCGAGAGAGATTCATGGAAAGAGGGAGCTTGCAAACAAGATCTGAGCCACTCCATCCACCAATGCTTTCTAAGAGTTGCTTGCAATGGCTGATCGAAGCTGTATTCGAATACCCAATGCTTCAACATACATTTCAACTAACATCTAGTGGAAAAGGAAAACTCTTCGACGGGTGCTTGTGCCTAAACAATAGAAAATTGGACTCATGTGTTCCGAATGTCTATGGGAACTAACATTGCGACGGACATGGTGTGAGCCCTTAGCTTGCCCTTCGCCTACTATAATAGAACTAAACGAATCATACTAGACAATGGTCCCTAAGTGGGCTCTTATTTTGGGGAAATTGTTTCGGAGAATAGAAGGTGGTCGGCCTTATTGAAGCGAAAGTGGCACGCATCTAAAAACTTAATAAGACAAAGTACGTAATTGATTTCAGTAGAATGGACCGACAGATGCAATCACGGAAAAATCGAGATGAGAGCATAACGGTAACGAAATCTTAAGCGTAAGTTTGTTCATTTTTCCTAAGGATTTTTTAAGCCTTGTCCTAGAGTGAGTCTATGAAACCTGAAACTTAATCTTATTCAACAGTTGTTGGCTTCGCTCCAGTGTTGCGAAACGATTGTCCTAATTAGATAAAGCTACACATCGTGGCGACCAAAAAAGCATCAGACCCATTTAGTTGAAAGCCCAAAGAGCAAATATCATTTCTTACGCTCGGGCAAATAAAATCGTTACGGTCTCTAAAATGTTTAACACCTGCAGCTATTGTTTCGCCAGCAAATCCCATGAACTGAGCGTTATAAATGTCATTTTAGTACCTTGTTTCCGAGTCATATCATCACATTAGAGCTTCCCAACAACTAAGTTTGTTTCCTTCAACTGACATGGCAGTCGTGGTACCGTCTCGCTGCGGATACACCCATATCCAGGAACATTTTGAAGGAAGCGATTTGCTTCCGCAATCGAGGAAGCACAAGTGAGAGCGTCACAGCTATGAATGACCGTGAAAGTACACACTCACACGTTATTTTCAGTATTGGCTCTGTGCTATGTGTCGACAGCGCTGTAATTTTATTGATGTCGCGGAAAGCTTGGCGAAGAAAAAATTAACCACATTTCACGAGCTACGGAGTCAACGAATCGAAACGGCTTCCCTAACAGTGTTTTTGGAGTGACGGATACGATGTTTGTTAAGATTCAGCTTCTCGCGCAGATTGTGATAAGAATGACAATTTCCTGACACGGCAATGATTGCAACACGATTCCCTAATATTTACAAAGCTCTCAAAGATATGCAAATACAAGAATGTACTTTCATCATTTAGCTTACGTGCGTGTGTGTGTGTGTGTAGGTTTTTAGGACTATTTTTCAACGAATAAATCAAAAAGGGAAGGAGAACAGGGCATGGGAATTGAATAATCTTCCGATACATTATAAAACTAGCAGCGTTAAGACCAAGAAAAAAGGCTAAATGAAAGCTAGAGTTTAATATTGAGAAATGGTGCTTATTGTTCGCAAGAAGCAAAGTAGTCCCACTACTCGAAGAAGACAAGGTTGTAAAAGTAAAACTTTTACTTTTATCATCATCACGCATATTGGATTCAAAAATAAATATTTGTTCATCTTATTAAAAAAAAAGAAGCTTAAAAGCATTATTTTTGATACGCCACAAGAACCGAGCCTAGACGTGGATATAACCGGCCCATCAAATAATTTGCAAAAGAATCGTTAGCTCGAAATCTCAAAAAAAAATTTAAAACCATCAAAAACCTATATGGGACCATTGTGTTACAGAAAAATGAAAGCCTCACGAGGAAATGTAAAAACTCTTCTGCTAGTTACTGTTACAGTATTGAACGAAAATCGTAATGAATTCAGCATGAATATTTTAGTTTGAACTGAAATCGTCTACACAGTCTGGACATATTGCGCATTGTAACTAAGTATGTGCGGCTTTCAAATGTGCGAGTTGTGGTGGATAATATTTATCCATTCACAGCATATGTGTTATGATATTAATGGAGCAACATATTTTCCTGTACACCTTGAATATACGTACGTCTTACAATAGGTGCGTTTTTTTGTACTCTGTAACTTCATTGCGGCAGCAATTGTTGTTGTATTCAATGTACTTACCTAAAATTCTGTCATAAAGAGCTTAACTTACCTTAGCTTACCCTGCCCAAGAGTGCGAAAAACCGCATCTAATATTTTCGAGGTTTTCAAGCCACAAAACTTCACAGCCGTAATTTGGTTTCTCTTGCCTCCTTCTATTCTAAAATGGGGTAACGCCTCAACGGATTGACTAGAGTAGTTTCGCGTAAGTTTTCCCAGGGATCTACAGAGAAGACAATTTGATCAGCAGATGATTAGATCATCTGCGTGGCAAGTTAGCGGTACTGGAAATTTTGCGGCTGTGTGCAGCTAACTAGAAAATGTGGAAATCAGATTGAGATCGCCCACCATAAAGGTCAAAGATGATATTGTGTGCAGGATATCGTTTGTATAATTGACATTTTCTTTGCTAGTTAAGTAAGCTGCTGCAGTATGGAACTTCGGTAGTGAACATTGCTTGTTTTCGTATTTGCTGAGGAAACTACAATCTGGGAGATGCACCATGTGCCAGCAGATTTTTTAGAGGAAGGTGACTGCGTGTTCTACTTCACGTTCCGACTCCGAAATGGATCTTTTATGAACCGAATTGACCGGTGATGGAAATTTGGTTTTAACAAGAATGTCAGGTGCAAAAGACAAGGAAGGCGATATAATTTCTCTACTTGAAATTCAAGATGCTGCTATATTTATAACCAGCTAGAAATATTGCAGTCTTGTTGCATAAAATTTTTCTTTTTTCGGGAAAAAATGTTGAATTAAAGTTAACTGCACCTTTAGTAAATGATATTTACACTGAAACATCAATTCTTCGACTTAAATTTCGTACATTACAAATCAACAAAAATTCAAAAGAAAATGTTCACAAACCAAGTCACAAGTCCGTAACCACTCTAGATAATTAAGGAATTGAATAGAATGTTTACATTAAGCATTATCCTTGTCTGCAGCTCATATACCTACCGTATCTTGCACATACTTCAGCCAACTCTTTCCAGTTGAAATTGTTTCAACCATTTCGAGCATCTTTACTTAATTAACACAATTTCCGAATCTAAAGGACATCTAGGAAACGTTGTGCTTTGCACCGTCTTCCACATCTTCTTTTGGGAAGCAAACAAACAATTCTTACAAGCTGAGTAGCTGTGGAATCAAACACAAGGAAAATGCCCGATTTCGGGTTGTTGTATGCCCTACATACCACGACGACTACAGACGTCAGCCAAAGCTAAAGCCAGGCAACCAGTCACTTGGTTGGTTCATCGTTGTCGTCATCGTCTTTGTCGTCGAAAGCTGCTGTGAAACAAAATTTGATCTACTAAGAAATTGTTCGGGCACAATTACGTGATTAAAATTGAAATGAAATGCTGCAATGTTGATGCACACGTACATACGAGTCTATACATATCGCATTCGACAATTGTATCTTATCCATTTCGGATTCGTAAGAATCATATAGACTACTGAATATTATCAACGATTCCGCAAATAGTATACTATATTTCCTCTTGCGAATTGGCAAAGTATTATTCGAAAAACAAACATGAAGTGTAAATAGAACCGATTTCATGTTGATGAAGAAGGAATCCTTAAGAAAAGAGAGATATTGTTTTGTTAAGAAAAGAGGGAAAGTATCCGTAAGACATGTTTGAAGTAAAATAATTTTACATGCTGCTGAAGTAGCATCTCATGCAGTGAATCAATTTAAGGGTTTTGTAGCATCTTAGTTGCTTGCGTTACCTTTTATTGCCGCCAAGTGGCATGGACTGCAGGAAACAGTTTTTCATTATTTCAACAGTTTCTCATGCCGCAGTATTAGCTTTTCAACAGTTTTGGTTTTGCATTTTAGAAAAAGTGGTCGATTGAAGAAAAAGTTTTATTGATATTGCGATTGGGGTATGACAACTTCTAGACACAAAGTGTATTTTACACTTCAAGCAAGTGTATCGAATCAACGACTCAATAAGTCATGAACAGTAAATTTTCCCGATTGAACTAATCGAGAAGGCTTTCGATTCCGTAAGACAAGGAAGGTCTTCTGTTTAAGCTGATCAAGTTTGACTTCTCGCAGGAGGTAGTAAGACTCGCTGAAAGCTTTCTTACCTGCGGACAAATCTATGTCCATTCTAATGGAGCAGATTCTCCCAAAGGACCTGTGACATCAGGAGTAGCACAAGGTTCTTTCACTGGACCAATCCTGTATACCATATTAATCGCTGATCTTTCCATTCCAGCAGGCCAACTTCAAATACAATACCTCTAATATACTGACGACAAGCTCTTATTCGCGTCGAGCAAAGACCCGCTCAAAGCAGGGAAAAGCCTGGAATACTACATGGCAGAGCTAAGTCTTTATTTTATCAGTAAGCCACAATTCTGTGTATTTCAAAATCCTTCTTAGTATCGGGGATCCCAATTTTTCGTAACAAGACCCAAATAACATCGGTCAAATTGGCCACCGTGCAAAAATACCCCCCGTCGCTAGAATGTCCTGGGCCGATGAATTATCCTGTGCGATAACAAGACAGGTCTGCGCCTGGATCTCCATAGACGCGCATCGCACCAGCCAACTATTAGGTCCAACTCGTAGTGCTCTGCGTTGTGCTGTGGGCATTCTCACGGGCCACTGCCTCATAATATCCTATGCGCAGCGTTCGGGCGCAGGGCTCAACAATTTTTGTTGGAGCTGTGGCTCGGAGGACGAGGAAAAATCTGTCCTCCATCTCATTTGCCAGTGCCCGGATTTGGCGAGGAGGAAGATGGCGGCACTCGGTGCACCATTTCTCTCAAATTCCACCGAACTATCAATGACCAACTTAATAGGGATAGTGCAGCTAATCAAAGGAAGCAAACGGTTTCCTGATTTTACTGACAAGGGGAGAGCTAACTACTTTGGCATCACAACGAGCCTCTTTTGTGCCTATGTGCGTCTGTCGGCAGGCCCCTGTAGATCGGCAGCCACTACAGCCTACCTACCTACGGCCAGCTTTCTGAATGGAACTCAAATTTTAAATTTTAAATTAAATTTCAAATTAGCATCTTTCCACGAGAAATGAAGGGGCACCAATCACGTTTTATAGCTCATAAACTATCTCGAGCAATTTGTCTAAAAGTTATTCCAACTACTAACATGAAAAATAAATAAATATATACATAGGTAGCCTATATCATCAGAAAATAATGTTCCAGTTTTGTGTTGGTTTTGACTTATTTGTATTATTATTATTTTATTTATTATTTATTTTTATTGCCAATCGTTTTTTGCATTAATGAGTGGATGTTTTTGTATATTTATTGACATTTGATATTATATATTTATGTTCTTATTCAGGTATAAACTTATTCAGGTATAAACTTTTCTACTCGATTTAATTTTTGTTTGGGTCTTCAGCATGCCCACTTTCATTTGAAAGTAGATGGACAAAAGTACACGACAAACATTGCCACGCAATTGCTTCTCCACGGTATGCAATTCGTTTTCCACAACATTTTTGTACTGATGCGTTCCAAGAAGATGTCATCAAAACTTGGACCCCAGCAAGATCCACAGAGGAAATAATTGATTTGCTAGTATATATGTAGGTAGTTGTCCATTTTGATTTTGACACGTTGATTATTTTCTAAAGCATGAATGCTCGTAATTTCAAAATGATCGTGAATCATGTGGATATTTGAAATTTCTTTCAGTAGGTATAACACATTTGAATATTTGTGATTGATCATTGCCTCAAATCTTTGCTGACCTCAATTTAATAGTGCCATATTCACTATTCAATATTCTGCCGCTCAGACCAAATTCACACATTTTCAAGACACAACGGTTTTCAATTTCATTTGACATACTTTTCCACAGCCATTTTGTATCTCTTCGTGCAAGAGACTAGCACAAAAGCTTTTGCCGTCATACCATCATCGTTGAAGATGAGTCTTGGAATATGTGTTGTATCTAACGCTCTAATATATAATTTTTTGATAGGCTCATTGTTGATACCAACAGGCAGCAACATTCAATGGAATGCCAAGCCAACAACGGAATATAAATCAGCAACAACCGCTCGTCCCAAGAACTCCTTCATCGTGACATTCTCAGTATATCTTTCCGTTTAGTTTTTATTATTCTCATGATGCCCTGCTCTTCTGTAAGAGCACCGAGGGCAAGGCTCATTGTCGACAATACACATATAACACCTTCGAGCAGAAGGAATAAGACGGTCGGAAACTACTTAGTATTCCTTTAGTTCTTTAGCGTTGAACTCAGCGCGCTTTTTTGCGTTTCAACGATACTTTCCTATTATCTGCCTCTGTAGGTATACTCCGACTCCGTTGAGACCTGAAGACTCGACCAATCGCTTCTCATTCACTTTGCTCGCTTTTAGAGCGTCAACTTTGCAAAATATTCGCCTCGCCTCGACACACTCAGCGAATATCTGAATACTGTTGAAGCTGCAAAAGACTTCCTTTAAAATGCCAATGCAAGAATAGTCGAATGAAAAGAATAACAGTTAAAATCCATTACTTCGTGCTCGTTTGCACTGACGCTGGCATCGAATTGAGTGTTTGACAGGAAAAATATGGAAACGGTTGCCAAGAATAGAAAGGATTCCACGAATAATGTGACTAGTGAGAGATGGCCAGTGAATGTTGCTTTGAATGGAAGGTACACACAACATCGAAGGTTGGAAGCAAAAAGTCAAACTGTCATAAGCTTGTTCCTTCAGAATGCGTGTTTTAGTATGAAAAGAGTGAGGGCACAGTACACTCCGTTCAGAAATTTATTTGAAATCGACCAATTTACGAGTATAAACGGATTTTTAACATAAGCGTTTTTCTATTTTCAAGGTCACCGAGAAATGCTTATTTCCCTCGCATCTATTCATCTCTGATTGGCATCGCAATGCACGTTTGCTTTTTAACGCAGTTGAATCAGGGCACGAAACAGGATTATATCGTTGAAACACAGCCAATCCGGCGTACTTTACAGCAATTATAAAAATGCCCAATCCAGAAGCACACACATTCACATATGATGATGAGATTAATTCGGTTCGCGAAAGGAAATTTTTGCTTGAAGTTAAATTGAAAAACTTTCATAATTTAATGCCAACAAGTTGGTATGAACAAAAATAACAAGAATGCCTTGGGAGTGAGAGTAATTGTACTCCAAAAAATTTTCCAATTGTCAAGTTTGCAGTAGTTTTTGATTAAATATTGAGTGCATTTACTAATTTCAAATATTCAAATGTTCACAAAGTGTTGAAGGATCGATCATTTTAATGCAAAAGGGACAGTTATTTCGTGTGGTGACTTTGTTTCACATGCACGCGAACGTTTTTGAAGTTTGGATGAAATGAAAGTGTGTCCAGTTTCGAAAACATTTGCACAAAATACAGAGTCACGAGCCCAAGAACTGTGTTTCAGGACAAAACACCACAGTAAAAATAAATTAAGCTTAGTTGAATTGAGTAGCAGTAAATCAGCTATTGGTTAATAAAGCAAACAACATCTTTCATAAAATGAAGTCAGGACTGGGGAGTCGGAGTCGCGGCGCTGTACGCCATTAAAGCGGAGTCGTAGTCGAATTTGATCACAAAAAGCTCAAAAACTTTTTGTTTTGCGTCAGCTTCAGGTATTTCTTTCATCTTATGTTTATGATTGACCACAAGTTACATTATTGAATTGGCCATCCATATCGCTTCTCCGATCACTGGGTTGACTTCTTTCACTGGACTGAAGACGTTAGGAGCAATCAGCCCACTATTTCAGTTCTTCGAACGATTTAAGTATTCTGACGCTTGTCGGCCGGATGAAACTATTTTATTTTTCAAGCATAACCATGGAATTTATATTCAGAGCTACTTGAATCTACCCGCGAAAATAATGGTGTTTCTAGTTTGCGGAACGATTGTGGTCTTCATACAAGCTCCATATTGTGTATCGGACGAAATTCACCCACAATTTCAAATGAAATGTACATCATAACATTCTTCGCCAACTTGTACGCATACGGCTCATTCTAGTAATGGGACACATTTAACACCTTCGGTGTCTGAGCACATCCCACGCAAATGGTTGACTTCCAGGCATTTGTTCAGAATTACAATGCTTTACTCATAATAGAATTTAATAGGATGTTTGGCAAAATTTCATTTCTAGTTAGCTGAAAAGCGTACGTGAACCAACCGTCATAATTGGATTTCCCGCTTCGTAACGAAAATCACGTACCTTCAATAGGAGCCGATTGTCTCACTGATGAAAAGCGATTTTTCTAAATGATGCATGTCGAATCGAACAGGAAGGTTTTTTTAGGAATGACACCAGCTAGCGGGTCTGCGTCTGGGTCGTGTTATTTCCATCGTCTGCATGAAATTTGGTTGTGATGAACGCTCATTAATCGCTAATACAAAATAGGCTTTATGAGGCCTGCAACGCAATCTAAAACGATTTCCCAAACAATAGTCTCGTCATTTTCTTAAATTTCTTCTTTCCGTGCGAAATCGTTTAACACTTGCTTTGTTAGTGCCGACTTTGATTAAAGTTCAGCACTCCGTAGGAAACGGGTGGTTGTACAATGGTGTCTGGACACACAACACTTTCTGGCTCAAGTATTTCCGGCTCAATTGTTATTTAATAGACGGGAAAATGCGTTATGATTAGGACTTGGCTCGACATGGCGAGAAAGAAATCGGAAAGAGGAGAAGAGTAATAGTCTAGTAGCGGACGTCGAATAATATTGTGGAGGAGTTTTTAATTACAACAATGCCCTCTCGATGGCCATTCCTGAACCTGCAAGACAAAGAATTCGAAACTCTGAAAAAGGAGTTTTCCGAGTAACAATTAGTGTGAAACAGCCTCACAGAACATTTAATAAAACACAAAAGTTAGGTTGATGGGCTTAGAGCTCGTCAGTTTGGCGGTGGCGATAGAGGAAGAAAATGCCCAATTGGGTGGTGAAATGGTTGTAAGAGTATGAATCGGCTTAAATGAGATGCTCGCTGCGTTTTATTACTTGAATTTAATTTTAAATTCAACAGGTTCTAGTAGGTTTTGGTTGGGACTGGTTTTGTTTTTATCTCCCCGCTGTCTTGCTGATGAAGTGAAATCGCGTTTGGAATTTGAGGATTTATATGCAGTAACGGGCAACACAAGCTCTTGCGAAAATTGTTTGAATATTGTCGTTTGAAGTGCCACATCAATTTCGTGGATAATATACATCAGCATTCATTTCGAGATAATATTCACAGTGGATCAAGCAGACAGTCATTCCACATATCTCGACTTTCTTCATAAAATTTATATTTCAAGAGCCAAAATCTTTTGCACTTTGCTCTTCGTGTTTTTAATATGATTTTCAGCCCACGTTGGGCGCTTCGAACACCATCTACTATTCCTTGCAAATTCGTCAGTATCAAATGACTGCAGCCAAAAATTTAGAAACCATCATCACAAGAAGTTTATGACAAAGTGAAAACACGCTTCGTAAATCTTAATCACGTAATCAATAGATGAGTAGAGTTCGAAAGTCGGTTTCACGGCAGTTCCGTAACCCACCAGGAAAATACACAGCTTTTCTTGGTAAAATCGTAGTCTCCTGGCATTCGTTGTATGGTTCGCTGCCTTGTTGCCACTGTCACGGAGCTAGAAATGAGAGATCAGCAGAAAAACACGAAGAATTGTTGCTTACTTGAACCTAGCGTTAATCAGGCACGCACGTGAGGAATTATCGTTGACTAAATGGGGAGTAAATGATTTCCAGGACGTGATGCACGGAAATCGGTCGACCGTATGTACAGTCAATCGAACGACCAAACGAACGCTTTCGATAATATGTGTGTAGATAAAGTGATACGTTGAAACAATGAGAGGTGTTAGAAGAGAGATAATCGACTGTCGATAATTTTGGTAATTAGCAATAGTCCACGTATGAATAGTGATCTGAGAATGAGTTAAGACGAGGTTCAATTAATCGAGTGATTTAAAAAAGCGTTTTCAGGTTGCTTATAGTTTTTGGAAATGTGACAAACATAACGATTGTTCATTTTCATTAGAATTCGTATTCACTAGTTAGTTTTTTTCAGTTTAAGACAGTAAACAATTTCGAAAGGGAGAACTGAGTATAATATATATAAGAGAATATAAGAACGAAAAACAATTTGAAAGCAGCTGAATCTTTTTCCGTTCTTTTTTTTCAGAATTTGAGAAGCTTCGAGATGTCGCAGACTTTTAAAGTACCACCAAGCCTGGCGGAAGCTTACGACATCAGACAGGTCATCGTCCCCACTATAATTTAGGCTTTCAAAAACTTATAAGAGTTCAAACTGTTTCGGCTTGGACCATATTCTGTAAATAAAGTGACCTACTCATAATCAAATTCAAATTCATTATATTACGTAATGTATAATCGAGGCTGATAGTGCCACTATATGTAATTGTTAGTAGATGTTTCAGGAAAATCCGAGAAAATTGGTCACAAGAACTTATTTACATCAGTGAATAGTGTATTGCAAATAAGAATTTGGGACTTTTAATTTTTAAATAGATACTTGGCATTTTTCGGACTGATATCTTAGTATACCACTTCTGCTACTCCTTTATATTTCAATGGGATACATATTCTAATGTTGAAATGTTTTCATAATTCAGCAGTATTATGAGATGAAAGAGTCTGATTTCTTTCTTTAAGCTCGTTTTAAAAATTCCCTGAAGTTGAAATAATTCTAATACCAATGGCTTTGGTTGCAATAAATAATATCAATCTACAAGTAAATCTGAAAACTAAGTAGAATGGGATGAAACCGTCAAAGAAGTATCCTTGTACTTTGTATAATTTCGCAACACATTCATAATTTTGTAGTATTCATTATAAAAACTTTACAGTTTCTGAGCACTGTTACGAACACTTTCTTTCATTCATTTTATTCTGTAAAAACTTTAATATACTCTAAAGTAAATTCCTGCGGATTCACGAGCTGTAATTATATCTTTATCTGCACTGGATAGGGAAATGAACAGTGACAAAATAAACAGTCGTCTAACGTGTGGATCATACGGATAAGTGAACTTAATTTTCATAAGGAACACCAAGGCTTAAGTTAAACGGCGCGTATAATTTGAAAGTGACAATTTAAGATGAAATTGAGTTGACTGCAGAAGGCAAAACGAACATAAATTTTGAGGTTTTTGAAGTCCATGAAACTTTGTAGTTGTTTTCCTCAAACTATGAAACCGAAAGCCAATTTTTAGTAATTTATTTATTTTGAGCTTTTATGTATATGTTTCAAAAGTTTCTAAATTATGCATTTCTAAATTATTATTTTTTAGACTGAAGATGTTTAGTTAATTCCAAATGTATTAACTTCCATGATTTTACTCTCTATTTAGTAAACGGGCTGAATATTTTCCTGTTTGTTGCTTTAGCTTGTTGTTGTTTTATCAGTTTCTACACTTTCATTAAATCTTTAAACGTATTCGAACATATTGCGCAATTTTTTCTTAGTTAAAACTGCAATCAACATGAATTTCATATCACTCAAAATCCAGCAAGCTTATCCATTCTATTCTATGACAGTTGGACATATCAATAGAACAGAATTCGTTATTAATTTTTCCGATGTAGTGCAGACAACCTGACTGAAAAATTTCATTCGTGAACATCACGTTGCTGTCATGACTTATCGCTCGGTCCGTAGGTTGTCGATTCAGTACAATTAGTAGACAACATTGAATAGTCGCGAAATTCTGGTCCAGCTGCTAAAACATAGAATGGTACAGTATAATGGGTACAGAGTTGTGGCATAGTTTGTATGCAGATATTTAGCTAAAGCCATCGCCCAAACGCCGGAAGTCGAGAGAGTTTTAATGAGTCTCGATAAATTTTGACCACCGTCGTTGGTACATATGTAGTCTGTTTATGTCTGCTATATGTCCTATCTGGTTTTTGAAATGGATAATATCATACATATTTCCGGTTCAATTGTTTTATTAATATTATGTTTGTTAAAAACTCTTATTTTTGTTCCAGTTTGTCAGATTTCATTAAGTGCAAAAACTCAAAATTGAAAAAAAAACTTTAGCTTATAGCAACCGCTAGAAACACTGATGTTGAGTTCATATTCTGTCATACGTATTCCTTATTACAACCGACCTGTTTCCACTACTTCGTTTCGAAGACTGTATTGAAACTCATAGGGTGGAGCATTTTCAGGGTCACCACTCAATGAATTTCAAAATTCAGGAAACTAAAACACTTGTTACTCATATTCACTGTAGAATGCTTATCTTATAAAACTTTGAAAGCAATATCTCTCATGACATAACCGATGAAAATTCTCAGTGCTTATAACACTTTACCAGAACTACTATCAAAAGTCTACCACAAGTGCTTCACGTCAAAATTAACCTATATTGTGAATTTGATCTGATGACTTCATCGGACGTTATAGGGTTAAAAAGATTTTTAGTGGTGAATTCCGTATAACTTTCAAAATTTAAACATTGGTAGCTTCTTTATATTGTGGATGTTTGCCATATGAATATTGAATGGTAGCATTTTTTGGCATGAAAAAAAATACCTGGTGCTGGCAGCCCTTTGCTACTTCGGTCCGATAACTGCAATTTAATTTATAGGGGTAAAAAGAAATTTAGGGCTACCATCCGCAAAAATTTTCGAAATTTTTATTTTTGTTGTTGATACGATAAAATCGCTTAGTAAAGATATGGCAAAAAAATACAAAACCAACAATAGCTGGCAACCCTATATTGGTTTTTCAACCAAATTCTTCCTGAATATTGCAAACAGTTAGTACCATTTACCATATGAACTTCGTTTTGATTTCACGACTGTACTGGAAGCTATGAGCCAAAAACCCTTTTTTCTCAGAAAATTTTCGAAGTCCAAGACCCCAAAATTACCGTAGCTGGTAGCTCCAACCGAATTTTTCAACCAAATTTCTACCACACGTGGCTTTCGTTCAGCGGCTGTGTGAATTTCATGAAAATCTGGGCACTGAATCAGAATTCATAGGGCAAAAAGCAGTTTTTTTCTTTGCATTATTTCAAGATGGCACCACTGGGACAGAGTTCGCACATTTCCAAATCGCTTCTATCAGACCTGGTCCTACTTAATACATTCTGTGAATTTCAGATGTATCTGATTATTGGGTCGTGAGTTCTCGTGAACAGAAGTTTCGGATGCTTAAAATATAGGTAAATTGACCGATATGAAGTTTCAAAAGTTTTCAAACAAAGCATACGATTTTTATATGAGCTGGTTTTTATTGTTTTTATTTTAAAATTTTTCAGAAGAGTCGACAATTTGAAGGTTTTCACTTTCAGTGCCTACCGTAGCTGCAGCACATTCATAAAAAATTACACAAGTTTACAAATTAGTAGCATCAATATGTGCTTTAAGTTACATAATGATCTGATGATCTGATCAAAATTATCGCAATTCAAAAATTTTCAAATTTTCCCAACCTCATTTTAGGCGCCTAGCGCACACATTGGGTTAAACATTTCAAAAATATTATCATATTCACATTTAAAACAAGTTCGAAATTCATTTCATAAACTTTATTTTTGCAAAAATTATTTGTTGACAGAATAATAGGTATATTTAAAATATCACTTTAATGACTGCCTGCGCCAAAAGATTAAAGATTATTAGCATTTGGTGAGACCTGGCACTATTCTGCATCTACACTACAATTTTTGGCCAAAGTGATTTTAATACTAATGTTCTTTTTCGAACATTGGTAAAAATTTAAGATTACCACCCACAAAACTTTTCAATTTTTCGAAATCCTGTCATTTGTGTTTTATTGTCACAACAGGATCATTACTAAATAGAGATATAATAAAAGATATCATTACTAAATAGAAACGATAGTATTGAAAGAAATTACAAAAAATTACAAAGACAATCATAGACCCATCTTAACTTTTCAAAGAAATATTGATATTATCAAACTTGCATCGGAAGTTATAGGCCAAAAAGCTTTTGTTTTGTTCGACAAAAAAAGAGACAAAAATTACCATAGATTTTTCAAACAAACTTCTATGAAGCTTGACTTTATTTAGCAGAAACTGAATCCGAAAATACTGCATGGAATAAAAACCTGTCTGAGGCAAATTAAAGACTTCGGCTCGATTATTGTATGACTTCGGGTACGATACTCGCACTTAAATGAAACCCTTCAGTATTGAGCTTAACACTAGGTGTAAAGTTTATAGGAACATGCTGACTTAACTTACCTGCTTTACCAAAAGTTATAAATACAAGGAATAACTTGTAGGTTGTGGTAAGGGGTCGGGACTGCTACTAACTCATGGATGTATATCCTCATTCAGTTTACATTTCTTATACTATCTTCTTAGTATACCATTAATGGTTAAGTTAGAGCAGAATATTTCCGCTCAGTAAAACTCATGAAAACTTCGTGTATTCTATCTATATTTCAATCGAATGAGGACATAACAACCAACTCTGACTTAAATTTTGATTGATTCGAAAAAAAATTGTTGATTCGTTTCATTGGGAGATTAAAGAACCGTTCATTAAATAAATTGGCTATCGCTATTTCATAAAAATTTCAACCAACTTTTGTGGAGCCAACCAAGCAAGGTTTGATTTGAATTCTGTGCAAGCATTGGAATTGACAAGGGGACGCGGTATTCATATTACTATTCAAAGTGATATTAAACATTTAATCACCCAAGTTTATTTATCCATCTCTTTTATATATTTCTTTTATAAATTTTTTTAGATATATATATATATATATATATATATATATATATATATATATATATATATTATACCCTGTAATGATGTGAAACCTAACAAGTGGTGAGAACGTTTTATTGTTCTACGAAATGACGTTATTGAAAATCTGAAGTTCACACTTAAGTTTTACTAACAACGCTCAGTAAAATCCTAAGATAAAACTTAGCTTGCGGTGCTGTTGAATTATTAGGAGTATTTATATTGTCAGCATCTCTGTATTCCTCGAAATATAGGAACTCCAATCTTACTGGATGTCTACCATCAGCTGACCAGATTCCAGAGATACTGATACAGATACAATAAAAACTGCACGATTGCTAGTCGAGTGTGAATACATCGCGTATCGTACGAGTATTTACATACTGTATTTTATCCTGCGCTTAGTTATCCTTCAAGCTATTTAAAAAGCCACTCGCATTGCACACCAAAGGTTCGGACAACTGCAGCTGACCGATAGTTCTCGTTGAGTGGAGTGCCTACTTCATAGAGCGGATTCACTAATTTTCGGCTGCAGAAGCTTCGTGGATATAGTTGCATTGTATTGTTATCGTCTGTGCCACCAGGGCGCAGAATCTAAACGAGTCTTGCACAAGCGACGGAGGCCGACTGCGGAAAACGAAGGATAAATGGCCCACCGATAAGATAGATTCCGTCGAGAAGAAATGGGAACTTTCAGTCGCCAAAGAGGCTCCGTCAAAGTGAAATCCTTTTCCGTGGCACAAAAGACCTCCATCGCTTAGGTTTCCGTGTCTCAGCCTCGCGTTCATTGACGTGACTATTCTTAGTCGTCCTGTTTAGAATAGAACACACGGGGCGATTGGTGGTGCTTGTTTGTGGAAAGTGCGTACTTTTGAAATATAAAAATAATGTTCGCAGGCTCTTGATGCCGAGGACTCGGTTGGCAGTTGCATCGCAGGGTGGTTGGATCCCTTACGCTCATTGTGTTTTTCAAAAGAATGCCAGGAAGTACGGAGTAAAGAATCGGATGCCTCGAATCGTTCGAATTTTCCGAATGTTCCGCGCCCAACGGTTTTCCTCGCCATTCAATTTTCAATGTGTAGTAAATTACTTCTCGCAATTCGGGGCCTTTTGAAGCAAGTACTCCGTTACGAACAACAAACAAAATGAACGGAGTGTGGTATGCGTTGCATAGACGACAACAAGGATAATTTCGTTCGGATTAAGTTATCTGAATGATGGACGGATCATCGTTTCCTGCGGATCGCGCGTGTCTTCGTTGTAGCTGCAATGCCTGGCCTGTTGTAGGTCTTTAGTGTAGTAGTGGTTGCATGAATAGAAAGTTACGCTCGGTAAGCATTCTGTCTATTTTCGATTGTTTTGCAAATCACGAACAGCGACCGACGGATATGTGTGCATCGCGGCGGTAATTTCAAAGTGTCGTGAAGAATGGAACTTCATCAATACTCGGCTTGCTGCTAATGTTCCTGGTCTGATTGAAATCGGCTGTCGGCCGAGGTCAGCATAAGCAAATGAGACCTGAGCCGCGTAAATAGCGAAACTGTACACATGTCCTGTAGTCGGAAGTTAATGAGTTTCCGAGTGAATTTGAGGTTCGCTTGGCTAGTACGAATTTGGAGCGACGTAATATTTACAGATTTTTCAGTTTCAGAGATAAATACAGAATTTGGAAGAGCGCTTCAATCCAAACTATGTTGATTACGAAGAATAAAAACATTTAGAAGAACTTTTAACAAATAATAAGTATATTAGTTACAAAGAATACAATATCGATCTACTCGAGCTTGATTGAGTCTGAAGCATCATATCAATTTTTTAAAGTTTTCCCTGCCACATGAGCCTTTAATGCGTTCAAAATAACGGCGCTTTACATACTGCACCTTGTACATTTCGTGGCAAACTGACTGTGTACATTCACGGTATGGGTTCAATGTTAAGTACTTCGTGAATGGAATGAAGTGATTTTCAATTTTCAACTATAGTCCACGCAGTTGATCACTTGATGCCATTTTTCATTACAATCCAAACTGATTATACATTAGCAGAGTCCAGAATTGTTCTGCTTCTTTAGTCAGATTCAAACTTTCTGATATCAAGAGATATTTTTTTTAATCTGAAAAGATTCACCAGCGGCTCCCCTATTACGAGTACACACTCCCGAATCTTCCTGACACTGGTGGCAATGCAACACCATATATTCAATGACATTTAGCTCGACTGGCAATATGAAGATAAGGGCTGCCCAATCTCTACGTGGATTATGAATCAAGAATTCATCTGCTTTTATGCTATTTGTGGAGCTTATATGTTGTAAAGACATTTAAATTCTGCATATGTCTCATAGAAGCAGTCTATTTTTGTGTTCACCCAATTTTCGATCCCAATGATGTTGAGATATTCATGTTGAATCGCAAAATGTTGTTTGGGTAGAAGTGAATGCTGAAGTTTTCTAATTCAGCATACAACTCCTCACATTCAAACCTATGCAAGAGCAAGCCCATGAAAGACGGAGTTGAAATGATTGCGAAAGGGAAGAAATAAAACCAGTCAGGCACTGGTGTATTAAGAACCGCCTGAGCCATGCAACTCATGTCTTAACAATTACACTGTATATTACGTACGGGTCGGAGTATTGATAAAGGTTAGAGTTTCCTGTTGAGCAGCGCATTCAGTTGTGGCTGAAATCTAATTAAAAATTGCATTTCCTTTCCCATTTGAAAAAGAATTACTTGCGGAAGGTCTTTCACCATTAGCACGTACTCGTGACGCAATTAGTATTCTCGCGAATACGCTCGCATTCCGTTCTCCTTCACTAGCATCCTGGTTGTGAATCCGAAGCTTTGAAACGGGTACTGTGAACAAGAACACATAGGTAGTGCTAATTACATGTTAGTTACGACTTAATTATCCCAGCCGCCTCCGAAAACTCAACTCAAGCAGGTAGTACCAGCATACATATGTGTCTACACACTGAACACAAACATAGCTCGTTGCCACTGTTTCTAAAAACCGCGAAGATAAACTCGTTAGGGTGTCGGTTTTATATTTCGATGGATAATTTTGGTCGTGAAGCTTCCAAGTTACCTTGACTCCTGCAACTGTGAGAGAACGACCCCGAACATTGGACTTTGCGCCATGCGGTAAGTTTAACATAATGGGTACACGATGCTAATGTCCCGTAATCGGGATAATTAAGGATGATATCTCTTTCTGGATTTCCGAAGCAAAAATCAATGATTTTTGCCTGATCGAATGATTAACGAAAATTAAGATTATTGTCGGTGATGAAAATTTAAAGACGAAGGAGGTTGGCTCCAGACGTTGGAAAGGCTCAAGCTGATACGAAATGCAGAGAAGGACAAAGAGAAGCTTGAAAAAATTATAGCTTCTGAAGTAATGGGTTATCTATTTCGTGCTTGATAACGTAAAACCCTGCATACCGACGTTTGTCAAAGATACACGTTAGCCGACATTTATTCATTTGAAGGTTTGCCATTTTAGCATGTGGATCCTTTAACAGTCGAACAACAGTGTTGGAACAACAAGCTGTTGATGCAGATTTTTTGAAAAAAAAAATATATTCAGTGATGAGGCCCATTTTTCGCTCAGAAAATCATCATATGATCGTAGAGAAGGCATTACACCCGGAAAAAGTCATTGTGTGGTGCGCATTATGGTCTGGTGGCGTGAGTGGGCCATATTTCTTTGAGCACGATCAAAGACGAGCCATCATCGTTAATTCTAAGCGCTATGACCGCACGTTAATGGATTATTTTTGAACGGCAATCGAATGGTCTTGACGATATGTGGTCAAATTACCTGAAAAGGATTGAGTCCTGTATGAAATCCCGTGGAGAACATTTGAACGATATTGTAATTCACATATAATGACAAGGATCAACGAGATAAAAATTACATCACTTTCCGAATATTTTGTGTATTTTTTCAAGTTTACTTTTCCAAGCATGAAATGGATAAACCTTACTATTAGCTTACATAATTTTACTATATTTGCTTAGTTTTTTGATTCAGGTTAGGTAGATTGCTGAATTCACTTAAGTTTTTGTATTCGCTTATACAGCTCTTTCTTTACAGGCATTTTTTTTGCAAGTTAATGATGTAAAAACACCATGTGATGCAAATTTAACAGGTGGACTAAAGTAACATAGTGCAGCATTTATGTAGCATACAGCAACTATGTAACATAGTGCAGCATTTGTGGTCGCATATGCTATGTGCATAGTACCCTGAGCTATAAAGTATAGCTACATGGAACAAATTTCTATACAACATGGGCTTTTGTCCTATGCCTATAGTCTCGACTCCTATAAAACATAGCCCCAACTAATATGAACATAATTTCAGCACGTATCATTAAAGTGAGTTGAAGAACAATAGCTTTTCTACAAGCTCGTGTAGTTTAGTGGATAGAGCGTCAGCTCTCAAATTTAGATACAAGGGTTTGAATCCGGATTCCTTTTATCAGGGCTATAATGCATGGCGTTGAGGACTATAATACATGGCTTTGCAAGCAATAATACAAAGCGCATACCCTTTTGAATTTTTCAGTGTCATGCAATATATTTTATCACAACCCTGAAATCAACTATTACCTATTAACAATTAAATCAACTAAATTATGGTCTCGGATGCTATGTGTTTTCTTAGCCTAGCAGGTTAACGTAGAACATTGAGTCGTTTTTGTTTCCTCATACTTTCGGTGTTTTAAAATAGTTTTTAGGCAGACTTCAACATTTTAACTAGTTTCTACTGCAAGGTTTCTGTGGGAGCTTTTTTATCAAACAGGAGAGAGACCACTATTTTCTCATTTGAATGTTAGAAGATGTTGGTGATATTTCTAAATAGCGTCCAATATCAGTTTTTCCAGTGTTCTTTTAGCCGTTTGAACGAAAAGGTAAAGCATAGTACTGAGTTCGATTTCACGTGAAATTTTCATACAAAATTTCACGTGAAATCTGTTTCGGCGAAAATTTAGCTTGAAAATAAGCAAGTTTGGTACTGTGTTCTTAGCATGAAAAGTTGCTTTGAAGTTGCTTTCGCTTTGAAAACATAGATGGCACTGAAACATGTTGTCAATCATTTTACGCCAATTTAGTTTGTGCAGTTCATTCTTTCGAGCGAAAAAGTGACATTTAGTGTTTCAATTTGAAAATTGAGCAGTGCAAATGACTTTCCAATAAGAAAATCGATCGAAAAGTGAAATTCTTGACATTTTATCCGTCAAGAATGAGCAGTGTCTCTGCTTTTCTCCGTTGTCAAAATTTTCGCTCGAAAGAATGACCAGATAATGGAAACATGTCAAAATTTCACGTGAACTCGAACTCAGTACCAGCCTTAAAGGGAAAAACCAATAAGTTGATGCTTTCTACACAAACTTGGCAAAGGCACAGTGTACATAACCTTGGCACTTGACTGTATTTGTTGAGTATTTTTCAATTTTGGTGATCCACTATGCCTCTATTGCCCCGACCAAGCTTTAAGCTGCAATTACGTACCTTGTATTGCGTTGCGTGCGTTTCAGTTGAATTTGATAGGCTCTATATACTTTCCATTGCAAAACGCAACGATGGTTATACAATCGTTTCGTCAGACGGAACGAGAGCAAGAGTGGAGCAAATTTCAACTCTGAACGCATCGACGCAAGGAAAGGTGAGTTTAGAATTTGTGATGAGAGTTTTTCAAGGTATTCTGTCAAATGAGTACCTTTTGAGGTGAGTCTGATTTGAAATTGTTTGAAGCAAAAGATCATCATTCGCAGGTTTTGTTAATGTTGCAAGTTTGTATTAATTAATATAAGTCTGAAACACTGACGCCGTGTATTCGGTCTCTTTGTCTTCTCAGTCAATTTACTTGACTTCATTTCCGATCCTGCCTCACAAATTCATATAAAGGAGTTTTCAATAATGACATAACAATTTTGTATATAATTCACCGTTTCTTGTGAACAAACCAGCTGAGCCCAAATTTTCAGAATACATTGGTGTATATGAGGAATGGGCCCAGGTTTTACCTAATGTTAATTATCTGGAACCCTTTGGTGCCAGCGGCCATTTCAGTGGTATTTGAAATACCCTTATAGCTCTATCAACGAATAACTTTTTAAAAAAGTCAAGAATTCCAAACACATTTTTAACGTGTTTCAAGCATGTAAATTTAAATCTTATGTGGGCACTGGGCGCCTGGTAGAAGTGGTGGAGAATCAGCTCCAAAAAATCCATCGCTGCGAATGTGCTTGCGGTGGCCATATGAACAAAATCGAATTCCAATCGAATCGCATTGCAATATGTGTACAGCATTTGAAACAAATTTCAGCCCAATATCTCTGTTCTGTAGTCTTATTTAAATGCAAAATTATTCCGTCGTTACTGAAAACCCTGTATATTTCAATTTAATAATTGTAAATCGGCCAAAAATTATTGAACTACCAAATTACAAAACATTTCAAACAAATCTCGCATTTTAACATGAACTATACACCACGAAAATAACTAAACTGACCACCTTTGGCTTTGACAGACGGAGCACACGCACGCCGTGAATATAATCATCGGTGCGTTAGCTACATAACCGCAGCTTTAGTTTTGACATCATATATGTACATATTTATGTTCAGACACATTTTAAAAGCCTGCATCATCCTGTATTTGGCAACTTCTAAGTAGCTTTCATTCGCCTATGATTTTGTTTGAAATTGAACAATTTTAGAAGAAATTGTTCAAAACATTTTAATTTTTAGCCATAAAAAAACTTTGATGTGAATTTTTCTAACCTCGCCAACGAGCAGAACCAAACCAATTTGAATTCTGTGGAGGGGAGATCTGAAAGCACAGTCGATGCTTCATATAGCATAACAAATATCATGTATCAGGCGTTAATATAAATGGAAAAAATAGCGCAAAAACGGTTTTAAACAAGTGCGGCTAAAGAGCGCCCAGTGCGGGTCGAGCTGATCAAATCACTTTTTGTGTGTATTCTTTGCGATATGTTGCTCTGATTTCTTCGAGAAAATTAGCAATGAAATAAGGGGAAAAGTATAAAAACATATTTATAAAAACATATTGTACGCGAAATATTTATAATTAAAATTGCATAAATGTGGTTCAATAATTATGTTTATTTTATTGTAAGCATAAATATTCATGGCTATAAATCAGATTTTTATATTGGCACTATACGGGGTCTTTATCAAACGTAAATCATCGTTAACAAAAAATAATTAGTTGAACGTCAGTTTAAACTCTACAAATAAACTTACATTATTTTTGTTATAGTCTTTCATTTGTAAAGCCAAAGTTTCATGATAGTAATTATCAAGTTAAAAATAAATTATAAATTTAGAAATGATAAACAAACAAAAAAATTACATAATGACATTTGGGAAAAACCAAATAATTACGAACTTCTTGCTAATTTAAATCAACCTAATTTTTTAACAAGCTTTAGGGAATAGAAAAAAAGTGTGAGCTAAATACTTGCATGCAAGTTTCAGCATAGAAATGGTTGCCTCTCGATTAAAAAATTATATATGGCAGGTAAATTGACTAAGCACAGCATTGGTTTTACTTTGAATTTTGTTTGATTTATTGTATTTCTAAAGTCTCTGCATGATTGTAGCATAAATCCAGCATTTATAAATCCTTCTTTCAGTTTTCTAGTCAGTTTTAACCAATCTTGAACCAATACTACCAGAGCCATAATATATAAATTTTGAAACTCCACCAACGTAGGTCATTATCAAAGACTACACAAAAATGTTTGTTGATAAATCACCATTAAAAACTTTTCTGCACAGTAATGCCATAAAGTTGCTTTTGATCATTCAAATCAAATTCAATTTCCCGGAAATTTTCTTCAGCAAATTTACATAGTTCAATTTGAGTTTCTGTTTTCCTCACACTCGTCAATCTTAAACTTGCCATCGAATTGCATATCTTCAAGCACTCTATGCTTTTATAAAACACTACCAGAATGGCCTTATTTAATGTAGTTCGCATATTTCGATTCGAGGCAATAAATGTTTTTCATAAATTACACTTCAATTTCGAGTATCGGAGAATAGAGACGGAGCTTCAAACTTTATCTATCACACCATCTCGGGCTCATATCTTTTGCATCAAAATATATTGGTTCACGTATTTTATAGCTGTTACTCAGTAAACTTCCCATTTTCTACGGAAACAGTTTCAGTTTTGCTTTCGCCAACTGCTCGACGTGTAGATGTAGATGGAAGTATCTGTCCGGGGAGCAGATACATTCATATGCACAACAGATGATAAATCTAATTTATGTACACAATTTCGAATATTGTTTGACAATCCATTAAATCTTAATAAGTCAATTATGCCGGTCGAGATCTTGGCTATAAATCGTCATAGCTTACTAACTTGGCTCCGCCAGGATGATAGAATCCTTACTCCTACGAGACGACCTGTTTGGCGTTCACTCGCTCCACTAGTAGTTCTTCGCATCGAAATTGTGGACCACGGGGATTATGAATGCCGCCACTCTCCGTCGTCGTTCGACATTTTGTAATCATTGACATTATGGAGGGCACAGATATACGATACGAAAACTCACAGCCCGCTAGTTCACAGAATCGTATCCGTTTCGGTGTATTGTTTGGTAATAAAAGTTTAATTAGACACATGCCAAGCCACTGTTTGGCTTTGGTTTGCCTTTGGCGTAGCGGTTGTCAATTTTATGGTCGTATTCATATGGATTTCGGGGATAAAGTTCTCTCTGCTGCACTCCCAAGTTTATTTACTCGTTTAGTTACTCGTACAACACAAGGATAATGTTCAGGTCTGAGAAGCGAACCGTTGCGAGTGCTGTATTTGGCATGCCTCTGAGTACCGATTTATAAGTGATACACTGAAAGTTTGAAGCTGTATCCCGTTAGGGGTTTCGGGAGATAATTTGTGCTTTGGAGATCCTCTACCGCGATACGGACTATGGATTATTATTCAGAGCCATTGTTATCAAAATGTCATTAAGAGGTTTTTTTATTACAGTCTGAAATAAGCAGTCAATTAGGTTACTTTATGCATAGTTTTGTCATGTTGATGAATTATGCATTTGAAAATATCGTAACCTAAATCGAAATTCGACCGAAAGTTCGAGTTTTCCTAGATAGATAAGCAATTTCGGATATACTGTTACGGTAGGGTGTGAATTGAATCAATATCACAGTTTAGCAGACACAGGAATATTTGAGGCGAAATTATACAAAACTTATATGTATTGAATTGTAATCTAATTGCATATTAGAGATATAAGATAACGACCGAAAAAACATTCAAGAGTCTCGATGATGCAAATCCGTTTTTCGATGTCTTTACTTGATAAGCATCTAGCATAAATGTAACAACTATCGAACCTAGGCAATAATAGCTTCAGATCCGTGCACCGGCCAACGTTAAGTTGCATAAAATGTCATACATACATCCATAAATGTATACCTGTGACCTGATAGATTATATGCAAATCCTTAAAATAGCTCTAGGAATAATGAAGTCTAAATTATTCCATTAAGATAGCCGAAAAGTTTCTCGGAGCATCCTATACTATTTATACTTTAGGTATTTTCTTTAGTTCCAGCAAACAAAAGTGCACGACAATAAGTAGAAAGAGTTTTTTGACTGATAAGCTCTTAAAAGTTCAAAGTTTTATCGGAAGAAAAATTTTCCACTCAACGTAATCTTCGTATTGTGTCGTTAAAGATACCAGATCAGCTTCAGTTCATAAGCACAAGTGTGAAGTATAATCTTTGTAGGTTATTTGGAAATTTATTTCGGCAAAGTTTTTTTTTGAAAAAGATAGATAATACTGTGTGTACTACATCCACTTCTCTATTCATATAGTCATGTCAGATTTTATAGTCATGTTAGATTTATTCTCGTGAGTAGTGTTTATCTACTCAACATCGATTAGCGACGAGCCATGGCAAGGAAACAATCAAAATTTCCGAAAAAAAATAAGCTGGTAGAGAGGTCTTTGCGAATTGTTATACTGCGAATAATATCAGGTAAATAACGGTAATCGGAACAATTTCAAGTGAAGGTTTTTCATTTATTCATAACATTATACGTTTTTTATTGGAGCTGTAATTTATCCACTGTACAGAAGCCTAGCAATAATGGAATTGGTGAATGAATATTCGGCTCTTCCAATTCGAATTCATTTCTTTTCCCTCGTTGCAACTGAGTCTCTCTATTCGACACCGCGGTTCTTCTTCAATATCAATATTGATCAAAGTAATCATATCAACAAATGTTAAATCTGTTCTTTTTCCGCTTTCGATTCAATGTTAAATATTTACAAAAGCTACTTGGGCTTACTCGATGTCGATAAAAATTCAACAGCCTGTACTATAAATGCGAAATTCTTCCGTATGCGAAGAAACTCAAAAATAAAATTGAATTTCATGGAGGGGCTGGTCGAGTTTTCCGCTTTCGTCATTCCAGCCTCAATCTACACCCATCCAAGTCGAAGGACTAGCGACACCAACGCTCCGAAGATGCCACAACCGGCGCGTCGCAACCACACCGCCTGATTCTCTAGGTGCCGCGTCATGTTTAAAACATTAGGATTGACTATTGAACACGTATTTCAATTTCGTTAAATAAAACACCCGGGTCGAGTCGAGGTTAGTGGGAAATAAGCCATTATCTCATGAAATCACGTTTTTAAATTCTTTCTAAATTACAATGGTTCAAGGAAATGTTATTTGTTTGAGCTAGGAAGCTATGTGGATGACGCGCAACGAAGAGGTTTGAATTACCGATTTGCGAATTGGGTTCAATGCGTGTTTTTTGGGGCAATGTGGCTGGGGTGGAAATAGTTTTAAATGAGTAGGATGAAATAAAATATGTAGGATGATATTAAGTAGTACAAAGGAACTGCTAGAAAGACTGAATTTCCAAGAAAAGTAAAGAAACTATCTAGAATTATGGTAGAATGCATGTTCTATCAAACGTACTCCTTAGTGCTCCTTATGACGACCAACTCGAAGGTCATGTACAAAAAAGGCTTCAAGGTGTATCATTTGCTATTTACTTTACTACAATGGTATACCTATTCATTTGAAAATTTAATGGTAGTATCTCTCAGTAAATAATAGCGAAAAAGACTAGAAATTTCGGCCCTATCCTAATTTTGCAGCGAAAAGTCTACCAAATTAGGCTAGGGTAACCGACTGAGTGAATTTTGTTTTGATCTGATGAAGTTGATGAAGATCAAATTACAGGCCATAATGCTGTTATTTTGTTGAGAGTTATTTCAAGGTGACATCACAGCCACATATTCACTTAACTTCTATGTGTGAATTTCAACTGGATCTGATTATTGGATCGTGAGGTGTCGTGAAAAAAAAATTTCGCCTGTCAAATATACATATGTATAGGCAATTTTCTTAAGGGCTATTGTGATATTTTGAATATTTCAATTTAACATGTTGGACAAAGCAGTTAATTTACATATATATAGTTCGCTTTTTTCTGAAAAGCAAAATTTTTTAGGAGATTCGATAAGGTGAAGAATTTCTCTTTAATTGCTTACAATTTACAATTTTAAGACTACTTTTTTGATACAATCATCAATGAATAATAGTGACATTTACCCAAAAAGAAAAATATCTCTAAAATATTTGTTCTTATTAGCCCGAGCGGTAATAGTCTGAAACATTTGCTCGAAGATTTCATCTCTCATATTCCGTGCTGATATTGACTATGTAAATTGAATAACAAGATGCGGTCAGTATTTGGAATGTGTTGAAAGGTTAAACATGTTTGCACACCATACGTCCAGTTAGAAACATGATATCTAACTCCACTACCTAAATTTCTATGTGTTTGCAAATTAAATATGAAAGCCAATAAAACTGCTACCAGTATAATACTATAATGGTCCACACTCCACTTGTCGGAAGCATTGGCATTGTGAATTATTTCGAGAACATTAATTACCATTATTGCGAATGCCGCATGTAAGAGATACATCGGTGTGTGCGTTTCACATCCGTTTCCATCTAAATTTAATTGAGTTCGCTCAGCAACGCTGGGTTAATACATATTTTATAGCCAGATATTGAACTTTCGCTTACGTGCCGTCCTTCGTGCTGAGAACAATTTTTCAACTTGGACTCCTCAATTATACAAACAATTTGCACTGTAATTTTCGAAAGCATCCCCCGCATCGAACCGCAGCACTTAGATTCAGATATTCTACGGGCGCAATCTGGATTTCGCGTTTCAGTTTGAAATTCCATCACCTAATTCTTTCAACAATTTATCTCTGCCACGCTAACCGTGCTCGCTACGGCCATGAGAAAATGAAAAAAAAGCGAAAGATTTTCTAGTCCACAGTCCAGTTGCAGTCTTAGACTTCAGATCAGACTCTCATAAATAAATTACACTGCCTTTCGGAATGTGCGAAAATTATCACGAGGCAGTGATTTGTGTTTTTGTCGTGGTCATAATCATCTCAATACCCGTCAGCAAAGCCGAGACTCCAGGACGCAGTACGAATGCTAGTAACTGTATTCAAATTTCTAAGCCGGTCGGACCGAGGAAAATGGAATTCCAAAACTTTTCTTCCAGCCGGAAGACCAACGAAACTTGTGAGGCTTTGCAAGCCTTGTTCTGCGGTTCGAGTGACAAAGTGCCAGCTTCTTTGAAATACTTTGAGAAACTCGAAAATTTTGCGAGGAGAATAATTCAAAGGACTCAACCTACCAGTCATCTTAGCGCAGTATAAGTCACGAACGTGGAACGCTTCGTAACGGGTACCTTACGTTCGGGACGGGTGAAGTCGAGGAATTGCAGGTCAGGTTGGTGAGAGAGCGAGCATCGAAAATATTCCAAGCGACTAATTAACCCAATTATAAGACGAATTGTTCTCGGGCAAGGCAAGCAGGCAAGGTCGAGGAAAGGTACGGAGTTTCGTAGAGAAACTAAAGTTGCCATTTTACGAACATTTTTTTAAAGATTCCATGGTGTGCTCCGTCGTGTTTCAAATGCAAATTCGTGGATTTTTTTTTTGAATTTGTTTTCGAAGAAAGTAAATTGGATTTTACATCCAATTTAAAAATCTGCAAAGTTGAAGATAGGTTCGGCAAAATTAAGATGTTGAAAATAACGGGGCTAGCGTAGCGTGATGTAACTGAAAATTTGTATCTATTAGTTTTGTATGCAACATTAGTAGAGAGTGTCCAAGCCAAACACATTTGAATTAGCTGCAGTCGGAGAAGTATTTGCTGCGGTTTATGAGCCTGGTTGATGATTTCTTCTGGAGGCTTGACTTCCTGTGAGATAGAGCGCTAACAATATAACGAGTTGTTATATGAATTAGTCCTACTGCGCGTTATCAACAAGAGGTAGGCAATTCACGGCGATTTAGGTCAGTTGATTTATTGCAACATACATACATATATCAAATTTGAGCTGCCTGGTGTCTTTCAAACCTTTTATGTTTCACTGTCTTATCAAAATTTTAGTCATACAGCAGCTGGTAAACATAACTGAATTTACGAAAATCATTTTTGTTCTAGCTTTAAATAGGAAAAAAACAACATTATCATCTGAAGAAAACTTCAGCTGGGGCTCAGCAAATTATCTTTTAATATCCAACATAAACCTATATGCTGTAGTAGATGCCGAATGGAACAGATGATTTACCGATTAATTCCCATTGTTGTCAGTCGCCACATCTATTCATAAAAAGTTTCATTTTCTTGCCACCGGACATGTTTGACATTTCTAAAACAAGTTATTAGAAAACTTTGCAAGGTTCCATGACTTCAGAGAGAGAGAGAGAGAGAGATTACAAAGGAAACTTTATAAGATTCGGAAATCAGATAAAAACCTGTCAGATTAGTATGTTCCGCTCTCAAAACGAAACGATGTTGTTCAACCGGATGATTCAAATAAGCTAACTGTAAAGAAAGCACGCTCAACTTAAATGATTCGCCACTGAAAAACGTTTATGCGTTTACCGTTTATATATTTTGTGGCAGTCCTGCTTTGCAAGCAAACCCTTATCATTCACTCGACGAACATTTGCGGATTACCTGTATATCTGTATAAAATCCTTTCTCCGGCAAGTCATGCTGATGAATTATTAATTTTTAAAGTGGACACTTCACATGCCTCAGCCGACGTACCAACAATGCTGGAGAATGTAAGTAAGCCTAGGTTACCTGTGATAATGTTTGTGATTCGTAATTCAAATGGGGAAACGGGCCTATTTCTAATTCGCGATTGAATGACGGTAATTTGTGCGTACCTAAGATGATTGACGTAATCAATTACATTATTTTAGGTCATGCTACTATGAACGAATGGACAAATTTCTAACGTACAAAATAAGAAATGAAAGAGCAGTTGATTGAAATTAGTAGTAGTATATTTTAAAATTCATCAAAAGTTAAAAAATTACATTATTAATATTTACAGACAGCACTTTATCACTGCACTTTGTCACAGCTTGCGTTATCAGAATGTTTGCAAACTTAAAACCAAACGGTAACAGCGGGGTTAGTATTTGTATGATGCAATGGAGAGTGACATCGTATGGGTAATTGAAATTTATTTTCGAAAGTTCTTTTACATCGGCATTGCACATTCACCAATTCACGTTTTGCTTACAATTCACATCTTATTTTATTCTCATCCAATTAAATCGCGCTTCTTTCAGTTTCAACAAATCTAAATGCGAATCGCGCCACAAGAAAAAAAGTATTCATACCTAAAGAATGGAACGCATTTATCATTCGTTGATGCAAATTGAAAATTGAGAGCTAAAAGTCCCATGCATGACTCGAAATTTCCAAGAATGCTATCAACTTAAGCAGGACCGAAGAATACCCAATCTGCGAAGAAGAAGAAAGAAAGTCCAGTACCGACTGAGAATGTTTTTATTAGGCAATGTTTATCAGAATGGAAGAAAAACGAGAAGGTCGTGTGTGCGGTGGCGTGAGTGCTGCAGGGGAGGCTTTCAAGGAACCTTTTAGGGAAGTGAATCAATATAAACATTGCGTTATGATGGTTGTGTGCCTGTCATTCGGTCGAATGTGGCCAACAGACTTTTCACTCGTCAGCATCATCCGCCCGGAGACGCGTCCGGCGAGGGAATATGTGTATGAAAGTAAGAAACCCTGCAAGGCTCCTATTCTATTCACAGTATCATAAGTCATAACAATAAAAATAATGACACAGTCAAACGAGGCAGTCAAGAGGTTGAAGTGGAGACTGTCCTTCCGGAAGAAGGAAAAATTTACGGCGAAAATATCAATTGCAGCTTCCTGCCCTCATCTCAGGGAGCGAAAACGGATGACGAATGGAAAGAAAGCAAAGAAACTCCTCTCGTCCTATGACATGACTTTTGCTAATGTGAGAATTTATAGATATGCGTTGTTATGAAGACGTATTTAAGCTTCAGTGGGTAATGACACGGCACGCAGACCGTCATTAAGAATCGATTGAATTTAGGTCGCTCTAACTGACTCTATCTCCTGTCATCATTCATCATAATGTCAGCTGGGGTGAAGGGTGCAGCGGTATGTTAGAGGTAATTGAAACAATAGCTGAGTTTCCTTGGATGTAGTAGTACTTAGTGCTTTCGAGATTGTAATATATGAGCTGTTGTGTTGTTACAGCTACAAGTTTTTAATATTTGAATAGAAGATGTTAAAAGAAAAAAATAAAACACATGAGCAATGTTTAAGATGCAGTGCGATTTCACCAAAGCGATAAAATACAAGATTTTACTGAGTGCCCCACTATCTCAAGCTTCTTAAAGTGTTTGCTTCTAATAAAGAATCAATACAGGGTCATTCAAGTATGAATCTTAAAATGATTCAGTGCAAAACTTAATTTTAAGCACTTAATACTTCAAACGCTTATGTTGCTCTATATGTATGTATGTATGTTCTCATAAATTTACATGTCAAAAATCACAGTTAATTGCAGAAGAAAAAACCTTCCTTGCCTACTCTCTGTTGGCCAACTTGTTTGTATGTCTTGCTTGGTATATTACACCAGTTAGTTATGCAGGCACTTAGGTATAATGTAAATGTGATACTTCCACAAGTTGTTTAGTACTATTACTCTAATTAATGTTTGTGCTTCTACATAAATTTTCGCACAGTTGCACTTACCTTCATTCCAGTCAACGACATACATACGTAGGATTGTATAATATTTTCATTTTCACACATCCGAAACTAAAAGAATATTAATGCTGTCACTGAACTTGCTTTAATTATCAAACAGGCTCTGCAATGCGGACGAAAAGCTCGATTTACTCGTCCGTATGAAATTCTTAAAGCGACTGGAACAACTAAATTGTCATGTATGTATGTTCCTTGTTCATATAGTTGTACTGTTGTTGGACTTTTCGATGGACTTTTGTGAATATGTGGAGCCGTAATGTATTTTATTACAGGTATATGTTTATCTTATTTTGCGAAAAAAATTTGGCGTAATCGTCGTAAGCACAACACCGCTTAATTTATCTTCATAGACGGAAATATGACATCAAACTTTTCCTAATCCAAAAACAACTCCTCAATTGTGTATTTCACTCTAATATGCGCGTTTTTCTGCTCACAATTGTAACTATTGCAAGTCCACTGGGATTTCAAGGTACTGGAGCAGTTTCAAAATAACATTCCCCTACATCTGAATTTAACTTATTGTAACCAAAGTCGCTAAATGTAGCAAACTTTTTTTTTTGTCGATAACAATCTGAATAATGTTACAAGTAAAACGACAAACACGGGAAAGTTCATCGAATTTGTACTTCTACACTCACCGACATTGCTCCAGAATGCAAAGCCAGACTACTCCAGACATAAAGACTAATAAGACGTGGTAGGTTTGTTTCACGTTCCGACAAGAAGAAGAAGATATTCTCATTCTTTTCGCCGCACTTCATAAACACCTTGAATTGTCTCTTTTGTGAGTTTCAGACTTCCCACTCCCAGCACACATACTCGTACTATATGGGTAGATATGGTTGAGGATTTTGTTGGATTGCTGACACTCTAGAACGGTAGGAGATGGTGAGTGTGGAAACAAGTGCGAGTAGCTAGCAAATAAATGGCAAATGTCATGTGGAGTCTACAAAATGCTTATAAAGAAACCTCATTACATGATTTTTTTTGCTATAATTTAATGACGAGAAAGCCCAAGTCATCGTACTTGAAGAAAGGAGAACCAATAAATAGTTTAATTGAAATGGCTTTAGTGCTACTGACTTCTGATAAGCTTTTTTTTTTGAGATTGTGAAACCCTATTCAATCTCTCGTTACTACTCGTCAGATTTGTATTATCGTTTCACGAGTGGAAAATGAATGCTGGATTTGGAACTCAGTACAACACTTTTCCTCGTTGAAAATAATAAGGGGGGTACTCAAGCTGATTTTCGTACTTTCTGACATTACAATTGAGCTTCTTCATCAAATTCTCGACCAATCAAAAAACGATCCAGTACAGAACTGCTGGTGCATTCGCTGAAATTGCTATAAATATATATATATATATATATATATATATATATATATATATATATATATATATATATATATTTGTGTATGTTTCAATAGCCAAAGAAAAATCAAAGCAAATAACATACACATCATCGATATCAACAAACTCAAAAAAATAATATTCTTCAATTTAAAATAATTTAATTTATAAAAATCACAGAAATTTTGACACAATAGACACAATATTCAGTAAAATGGGAACAAAATTAAATTCCAGCTTGTGGATTCCGGGTCACTTATCGACTTTTTTCAGGGACCACGTTGCTGATAGGTTTTTTTTTGTTTTATTCTAATTTTCTTTCTTTTGTGTTTTTTTTAATAATTCAATTTCTTCTCATTTCATTGTTTGAAGAAACATGAGCACAAATCATTTTGTAGTTTATACCTTCCATTAAAAAAAAATTTTTAAAATAAGGCTAATTCAAAAGTGAAAAAAATAATAGTTAGATTTGTAGTTTGTAGTTTGGAAATGTGGGGATATCACACTGCCATCATTATAATTTCGTCTCAAAACTGCTTGATCTGTGTGACGAACGGGACTCTTACAATCGTTGCAATCCTGCACGTAACCTTTTTACGAAAAAGACCCGGTTTGTTCAGAAACAGCACTTCTTACAACGTTTTTAGAGCTTGCTGATTTATAGGCATACCTTGAACACACAACTTACCCACATCTTAATGAAATCAAAGCTTAATAGATCGACTGATTTTTCCCTTTGGAAGAATTGACTTTTAGGATTCGAAACAAAATGACAGTGAAATATCATTCACAGAGGCAATATGAAGTAGTGAAAAAATCAGACAGTTGCAATAAAAATTAAAAATAGTCATAAAGACAGTCATCACTATTCTTTCGAATGATATTAGAGAGCTCCAATTAGACTATTTTGATCACTACACTTCTGCGATATTACATTCTTCTCACTATACGCACGCTTATACTTCTTTCCACTACCACTAGCCTTAACAACTAGTATCCAACCCGAATCCAGCTCAACAGTTTCCCGACCACTTTAGCCTCCTCGTTTCACTCCCAGGACAATTCTTTGTTTGTTTTTTATTTCGAAGTTAATCTTCTTTACCATCAACCAGCAGCAACACTCAACTCCTTTTTCACCCCGAAATTCCAATCGTTAGTTAACTTTTTCTCCATTCTGCCAAATTCAGCTATTTCAATTCAATTCCGTCCGAAACCAACTTTATTTTTAAGCCTTAAACCTCCAAAAGTTCATACCATAGATTCATAAATACCATATGAGAACAAATACTATGAGTATTGCTGAGTAAAATTAAATTAAGGAAAAAATCTAAGCTTCTCTCTCATTTCTAGTATTTACTTCTAAAACCCCACATATATTTTCTAAATTTTGTCGATTGATAAGCCTGTAGCTTTTGTTTCGATTGGATTCATTCCACTCTACAGGCACTTTGTCGACATGTCCTCATCATCAGTATTCATCGATATGATCGATTCATATTGTCTCGAAAAGAAAAGATATTTTAAGTGGACTTATGCCTTATTTACTTGTTCCATTTAACGAATTGCCCGCAATCGAAAATTTATTACAAGAAGAAAAAGGACTATAGATAACAAACGCAATGAAAGTGATTTCTCAAAGGTAAATCATGAAAAACAGTGATTAGATACTGGTATTGCTCGAAAGGTCGATTTTCAAGATATCAAGGAGCATTTTTCGAAACGATGACAAGTACGCACTTCAAAAGCTCGGTATTATTTTGCATTCAAATATAGAGTAATGACTCATTCAATTAGAAACAAAAAAAAAATCTAAATTTTATTAAAGGGGCTTTTGTTAAAGAGTATTTTGTTTTGCTCGTAAATACTCAGAACAGAGAGATTTAAGGAAATGAAACAAGCGTATAAATATACGAAATTTAGTGAAGTAATTTTAAAAACAAATCGAGAGAATTACTACCTTAAATATTCCCTTTGGTTCGCTACCTAAGTTCTACGAACTTTCGGTTGTTACTTATCAATTTCCTATTGCTCCTGTACCTCGACTCTCCACTCTTGTCCCGTTAATATCATTACAGGGCAATATCAAAAGCGGCTACGGTTCGCTTGTTTGCCGAATGTGGATGAAAAAAGAACGAGCAAGTCCACATGACAAACGGCGCTCGAGTGTCATGGAAAAAAATAAATTTCGCATTGCGATGTGACCACCTCGAGTCATACTCATGCTCTATATACGACAACATGAGTTCATTTAGACAGGTACATATGTTCGGGACTTCCTGTACACATGTATACCAACACCTCAGTCTCATTCACCCAGACTCGTTCCTAATTGGGATCTCAAGACGTAGGAAATGTTGGCTTATAACATAACGAAGGCAAAATGTAGCCAGAGTCCTTGCGCTTGCCTAAATTAAATTAAGGATGATCAAATTAATACCTGGCCCCGAAGCGGTTAGCTAAATTAAGTTCCCCAGGGAAATGGTTTCAAGTTTGTGAAAGAGTGTGGGAGTCTTTGAAGTCGTACAGGTTTCGTGAAACCGCTTTACCATATAATTTATAAAAGATATTTCTTTTGGAGCGAAACAACATTTTCTAGATTGCGATTGCAGTAAGTGTGGTTGAGTAGTTGAAAGCATTGTTTGCATCAAAATTAAAATCAATGTTACTATAATCAGTTATTGGTCGATTAGCAAAAAGATAAGGAAAAATGACGTGGCAACAACTACACAGTTAACTAGTTGGGATTAGAGATGGGCAAAATGCCTCATGACATACCACTGATTGCTCTTTTTTAGAGTATTTTACAGTATTGCGCCGTACTCTCAGTACACTGTTCGCTTCGCATTTCATTAAGTTTATTCAAACGAAAGCTTTCGCTCACAGACTATGCTGTGCTTTTTTCAGGCGCTGCACTGTAAGAAAGAGCTATGCCTCATGAGCCATGACATTTTGCCCATCTCTAGTTGGGATGCCTTGGCCGTTTTCATGACAGCATTTTGAGTTCAAATTTCACGCGGTTTGTTTCTCCTTAGAAATTGGGTTAGCAAAATACGCTATAACATAATAAATTGTTTCAGAAATTTTATCGCTAAGGTACTTCAGATTGATTTCAGCTCAAACGATATATACATTCATAAATTTTCGAAATGCATTCACAAGCCACAAACTGTTCAATACATTTACTGCTGGAATTAGAGGGTTGATTCGTTGTTAATATCTTGATTTGACATTTGATTTGTTAATATCTTGATTTTTTCAAATCCAATAATCCATCAAATGTGAAAATGATTCCTGTATGTCAAATTGTTTGAATAAACATCACGGATCAAACGGCATAAATAAATTTACAGAAAAAAAGAGACTTCATATTTCCAGCGAAGGTGAAGAACTCTTTCTTTTTCCTCCTCCCATCTACAGCTCCGGCAGAGGGCGTTATAAGAGGCACCCAACTGCACTGCGTGCTTGCCAAACATACAGTGTCCCATTAGGACACCCACCGCTGTGCGAAGAAACCCCTTTCATAAATCGAGAAGTTGCCTAGTGCGACCAATGTCAAAAGTTTTCCACAATTGCCTGGTGATCGCACATGAAGGTTCTTCCACCCAGGAGTTTGCATCGTTCTTTAAATTTTTTCACTTGATTGTCAGTTTAGCTGGAACCATCGGAATGCCAATTGGGAGACTGCAGAGCACTTCCGGCAAAAGCCTGTCAACCTTTGCAAGTGGGTTCGCTTTATAATTCCCTTTGATGCCCCTATGGCTTGGTACCTAAAACAGGTGCATCATTGAAAATCTCGACTAGCTTTGAGGTGGTGTAAACTCTAGCAAGCGATTGTACAACAGCTTGGATTTCAGTGAAAATGCAAATATCTAATTACATAAGAGCCAATTGGCCGCTTCAAGAATCGGCAACAAATCTGCTTGAAAGACACTGCAGCTTAAGGTTTAGTTTACTGAATAATATACCACACTCCACTCTGTTGTTCAGCATGGAGCCATGGGCATATATTTCTGTTCCTATGAATAGTCCCCTAGCCCATTTCTCTCTGCTTGGAATCTCAACTTCAAATCGTTGAGTCATGACCAAGAAGGCATTCGGCTGGGTAGTGCGGAGTGCTCCCGTTTTTAATAAGACCCCTTCTACGTTTTTAATACACACCTTCTCTATCATATTCTGATTTCCAACCATTAACAAGTGATCTTTCTGTCAATTTTCGTCGTATGACAAACTGTGATGGAAACATGAGACATAAGGGAGCTAAGAAATCGGTGGTACAACCTGCTTTTCAGCAAAAGGCTCTTATTTAAAAGCTTGTTCTCTATCGCCCCTTAGCCATTTCTCTCGTCAAGATCCTTTATTGTTAAAGAACTTTGGTTGTAAAAAACACTAAGCTCCATGCAGCGTTTTGCAGGGCTCCGTCCTTTGTCCTACAATATTTGTATGCAACCGATATCAGAAGGTTGAAGTGGCTGTTGATTACTGATGATGACGACAGACGTACGTAGGCACAAAATAAAACTCGCTTTGATATGATTAAGTTTTGGTATGGTGTTTCATTTATTTGCTTCTCCGGAAATTTCTTGTCACTCCTTAACCTCGAATCAAACAATAGATCAAAGCGTTTTCGCTCCATACTTTGCCGTAGAAACATTGTAAGATTTTATATTGCTCTTTTTACTTGCTCAACATAATGGGCACAGCGACGACGACGCAACCATTCTGCTTAATCATCTCAAATATTCTATTTGTAAGTTGAATTAAGATTTCATTAATTTTATTAAAATTAACGTAGACTGAAGTGCTCGTAATGACAAACTACGCTCTTGGGCGCCACGTTACAATTCCTTTAATGGCAACGTCTTGGCGTAGGTTCCCTGGCTCTTTTGGTCTAACAGACGCTTGTCTCTGCGACTTTCGATTATTTCTTCTGGGTTGGCACACTCGTGCACAGGACCATATACAAACTTCCCGTAATTTATGCAAAGTTTCCAAGCTCTAATTTTTCCCTCTATGTTCCTTTTGGTGTCCCCTTTTTCAACTTTCTCAGTTTCTTCTGTTCAGCAGAAGACTGTAGAAGAGCGAATGTGGATTGCATTCGAAATGTTAGGTGTAGATACTTATAAGTTTAAGTAACTGCAAGCGAACATTTCGTTTTCATTTTCGTTTCCTGTCATTTGACTGAGATGACGATGAGTACGATGATGGCGACGAGACGAAAAAATGTGTTCCCGAACGAGTTTTACTTCTTCAAGTACTTGAAACTAATTTCGACGAGAGCTGAAAAGGTGAGTGAATAAATGTAGTTATACCAGAAGGCACTGGAGGCAAGCTAGCTGTCAGGCGGAACCAAGAAAACGAAATCGAAACAGGAATTTCTAAGAAAAATTGTATGTATTCTGCCTTCTCCTGTATTTAAGTATTTGCATAGCGGACTTCCTTGGGTGAATATTCCTGCGATGCATTTTCGCGAAGAGAATGTTTCGAAAAGAATGTATAATTTGATTTTCAATACCGTTGGTTCTATAACCAACGGCAGTGCGACTTAATCCAAGAAAGTTAGATGGGCAATGTGACGGCAAGGGTGTATCGATTGCATATAATTTACTTCTATTCACAGAAATTGAGAAATTAAGATCTGATGTAGTTTGAAATTCTTTGATGTAGGGATGCTGGCTTGTTGGAAGTATTATCTATAAAGAAGAACCTTTGATATTAATTTGAAAAATTATTGAGAAATGAGTCTCCAAAACACAGCTAATATTGAATGGAGAAAAAGAGTAAATTCTATCAGCTTTATAACGATTACATCTAAAGACTCATGGCAGTATTTTTGTTGAATGCATCAGAACAAATGCTTGACAATCTTTTTTGACGTCTGCGGTCTGCTGTCATGCATCGTTGTGTTTATTTTATCTTTACTTTATCAAAAGTAAATATAGAAGTATTGCAGCGTCTTATATTCAAGACCTGGACCTTAGGCGAAGCGTTTAGGGGCCACAATGTCAATAATAAACTATAATTAATACCTACCTTCGTATGGAGCTATATTTAATTCATTATTTTTTTATCTTGCCATCATCGTACGTCTTCTGAACGTTATAGCTTTCATTATAGCTTTCTTTCTCGGCCCAGGTAACAATTTCGAGACAGTTGGCAGCTAGAACATTATATGTTAAGGAAGCAGGTGCCAATGTACTCATCAAGTGATTTTCACGAGTCAATTAGTAGAATTTCTATGAGTGTGCTCCCGCTGACATACCCTTTCTACGATTTTATAACAGCTATCTTCCTTTTGGTTGCTAAGGTCATTGTTTCTTATTGCATCCTGATCTCTTATCCCTGCAGTACTGAATGTACTATTCGGTTTAATATCATACTTTTTACGACTGATATTTCTTTCAATAGAATAACTTTCAGACTGTTATGCCATTTCGGACAGTTTTTTACGTTTATAATCAGTGTTGTTGTAAATGATAGTGACTAAGCCCAGAAAAAATCAATCATGGTCATGGTCATCAACATGAGTCGTGTTATTTTGCACCTCTAGGGAGTTCAGGCTATAATGAAAACTCCTAGCCTATTGATCTGTCTGGTTTGTTTAATCTGACTTATCAAAATGCTCCCACATATCATAGATGGTGCTGTTGATGTAAGAAAATCTGTTCAAGTCTGCTTAGTAGTTCAATTTAATTCAGCTCAATAAATTGCTGCAGCTTAGACTCGCATTTGAAATCATTTACATCGTAATATTAACTGATTACTTGCTTATCAAGTGTTACAAGCCGTTATCGTGACTTGTAAATAAAGAGCTTCAAACCTATCGTTGGTGGTTAAAATTGTTCCAACTGCAGGAAAAAATGGGACTATTAGATTGTAAATCAAACCAATTAGGCACTGCAATGATCGATCTTATCGAGTTACATAAAAGCTCTGGTCTGTTCTGAAATACAGCAAACCATTTATATTAAGCACATTTTTCGCTAAAGATACAGGCCCAAATGCTCAAAAGAGTGGCCTAAAATTACACTGACTAGATGCGTTTCGTGCGCTTAATTTAATAAGCAGCTTCCATTGTGCATTGAAAATGTCGAACTATGCATTTGAGCACAAAGTAACTTCCAAGTAAGTTACGCAAACCGAAATTGATTAGCATTGACACTTCACCACTACTTTAATTAAAACTTGGACTTCCAAAAACAGCGGTTAATAATCAAAGAAAGCAATTCGCTCGCTCGCTCTTCACTTATTCTTCGTGAACATTGTACATAGCTTTTGCCAATTAAGGACTGTGGGTCATCGTATCGCGTTATCATTGCCCACAGGAAAACGCTTAGCAAATTGAATTCCTCTGAAGACTTTTCGTTTCGGTAACCAACTCTGAACTTTATCCAAAGAATTCTATTATTTCTTGCTTGTCTCCCCCTCCCTCCCTCTCGCTCGAGCTGAATAGTTGCGGCGAAACGAAAAATATCACTATTTGGAAAAATGAGCGAACGAAAATTAAAAAAATCCACCAATGTAGTGAACATTCTCCTTGGGCGCCCGTTATTTCTATGGAGAAAAGTTCAACCATTCGTATTATGTTAAAGGATAAAAATGCATTTTAGAAAGCGACACCATGCCGAACTACAGCGTCGCTGCTGCTACTCTTGTAGTACCATCTTGCACTTACATTGGCTAAATATCGTTCCAGAGCAGTGCTCGTTTGCTCTCAGTCTATCCGGTGACGATCGGGAATACGAGTAAGAGGCGGTGGAATGTTGTCGTTTCAGAACAATTCCATTGCTATTTTTCTCATTCATGGAAACTAAAGAAGAAGCTTGAAAAGGAAAACTTTTCCCACCAATCGCAGTATGCTGAAAAATGTTTCCCAGAGACAGGGAGAAGAAAAAAGGACTGTGTCTCTGGGACGTGTTCGATGGCGAGGGAGATCAGCAACTGTCTTTCTGCACGAAATTCCTTAGCTTTGTGCAAAAACATAAAATCAATGCTATAGCTAGAGCTTAATATCTACGTAGTGTGAAATTCATTGCAATTCGCTTGTACAAATAACTACATACACTTTGCCAGCCGGTCTACAATAAAGGCTTTTTTTGCTGTGCTCTTCTGAAACGATTTTGTTCTGATAAGTTTTTAAATGACTTGTTCCTTGTGCCCTGTACAAATCTCCTCTGTGTGAATCGGAAACACTTGAGCGAGCTGCTAGTGCTGAAACGATGGAGTAATGGGACGGTAAGAATATATATTTCAATTTGGTGTCGAACATTGATTCGACATTTAAGTAATTGTAAAAATTAATAGAAATCAGTTTTTTTCTAGCCTCACGGGTAGAACTTCATAAATAGTAAATGACTCAACTTCATAAATAGTAAAAATAGTAAAAATAGTAAAAATAGTAAATGACTCAATAATTGGCTTATCAATGAGTTTTTTTCAGTCAACAAAGTTTAAAATAGCGACTTGTACTTTCCAAACAAAATAGATTTCAAAAATATATTACATTTACGTAAAAGCAAGCAAATCATTCATACGAAATCATAGCTACATATGTCAAGGATTTAATTTCCTAGCGTCAATTTTCGGTCATATATTTGTAATTATGCATCCTTTACAGAAATAAAAGAGTCATCTTAATTTAGGCAGTCATCAGATTCTTCAAAAGATTTTTATTCGTAACTTTTCGACGCTCTGACTTATACACATAGAAAATGTTAGATTAAATAGTTTAAAACCACCATTTTAAGATATTCCTTGCATGTTCACAGTCAGCACATGCACAAATAGAAATTGGGCCTAAACCCAATTCTTGGGTTTAATGCTATAATCTAAAAGCCGAATTAAATTGGAATTTTTTGTGTCCGTGGTCAATGTATGCATGAGTTTAGCGGAACTAGGAGTTCGTTCTTCAGGGATCTTCAGTGATGAACCAACATGGTTCTACATAAATTTCATGACGCAGCGAATATAAGACGGTTGATCCAAAAGTAATGATAATCAATATAAACCAAGGTGATTAAACTATTTATAAAAAACATTTATTTTTCAACATAGTCTCCTAACAAGTCAATACATTCCATCCACCTTTTTTCCAAACCCAGGATACCCTTAGAAGAATTTTTTGTCTTTACTCTCCCAAAACGCCCCAACAGCGGCCATCACTTCGCTATCATCTTCAAATTTCTTGCCCCGAAGGTGTTTCTTGAACCGAAGAAAGAGGTAGAAGTCACTCGGAGCTAGATCTGGCGAATGGGTTGGATGTTTGAGCATGGTGGATCCAGGTCTTGTCTATGGCTACGAAACGTGACAAAAACTTCTCCAGATCTGCGTGGAACTTTTCGAGATTCATCCTCGAAATGTCGACTCGTTCCTCGTTTTGCTCGTCGGCTAACATTCTCGGCACTCAACGCGCAGAGACCTTCTTCATATGTAATTCGTTGGCAAAGATTCTTTAAACACTGCTATACGAGATCCCGGTGACCTCAGCTACATGCCTAATGGTCACTCTTCGATCTGCCAACACATCTTCGACTTTTTTCACGTTGTCTTCAATGAGCGACGTGGATGGACGTCCCTCGCGATATTCATCTTCAGTAGATGTTTTTCTCAGCTTAAGCTCTTTGGCCCAGCGTGCAACGGTGGAGTATGAAGGAACAGAGTCCCCTAGTGTTTCCACCAAGTCGCTGTGTATGTCTTTGGTAGACAATTTTTTTAAACACTGGTACTTAATGACAGCTCTAATTTCATTTTTCTCCATTTTGATGTTCTCTCTTCGACTTTTCGTACTCAAATAAATGTACCTCCCTGGAATCGCGATTTATTAATATGTTTTTTTTTGTGCTGACTTAGCGGGTATATGAGGTAGTAAAAAACATTTTTTTTTTAATTTAATGTGAACTGGAAATAGCCAATTATCACTACTTTTCGATCAACCCTCGTATATCGATATCATCTACATATGTTGACTTTATCAAACAGCAATGTAAAGAACCAAGTATCCAAATGCTATTTTTCAAACTTTAACAGATTTACTTCTCACAGAGAAAATTGTGTCATTAAATTTATTATCCAGGTTAATAAAATTAACAAATTCCAGAAAAGTTCAGTAAAGTTCAAATTTAATTACGATCGTTATGAATTTGGACGAATATGGTTGATTTTCACAAGCATGTTGTTAATTTTCAATGAAATAAAATTGATTTCATTGTAATAAAGCATTTTCACTACATAAATATTTAATGAATTTGACTATCAAGAAATCCAAATTAACTATTGGTCATATATTAAAGAAGTCTGTTCCGCATACTTGTAATATTTTTCATTACTAAATAGTATCTTTCACTACATATCTAGTAGCACGGTAGTAAAATTTATTACACCATAGTGATTTTCACTATGCATCTACTGAAAAAGCGATTGTATTTACTGGAAAATAGTGAAAATTCTGAGGGTGAAATAGTGTGTTTGTACGGAAAATCGTTCTTCGTAGTTGGTTAATTAGTTGGTCGCAGTTCAAGTGAAAACTCATAGTGAGCTAATCATATATTTTATAAAACATAAAATAAAAAACATATATGTATAAATGGTAGATATGGAAACATTAAAAGAAAAGGAAATTGATGCATCAGAAAAATTATATTTAAGAAATAATGAAAATTTTCGTTTTCATAAAAAACTTGTAGTTGCTTCAAGTGCTATTTATAAAGACACTTTATATAAGACAAGCTATTCTGTATTAAAAAAGAAATACTCTCTCGTGCTTAATGGGATTTTCGAAATAATTTTTCATAAAAATAGGCTGTTATTAGTCTGTGATCAACTTAAAATAGATTTAGACAAGCATTTGAATTCTTATATTTTAAAAGACAACTTCCAATCATTTGATATTTGTGACATTGATAACTTTGATTATTATCCTTGTTTAATTCATAAGCTCTCGAATGGAACTTTAGCTTTAAGATTCAAAGTAATTTAAAGAACATAATTATTTTTACAAAGAACTATATTTTGATGTGTTATAATAAGGAAATATAAATAAAACAATTACAACAAAAACTGTTTCTTATTAAATTTTGAGTTTCGTTCGGAAAAGAGAATGAGAGAAAATAAATTTCTAAATTGATACCAACTTTTGAAAATTAGATATTGTTAAATGCATTGCTTTTGCGATTAGACATATGTAATCTTTTTAACAATATGAAGTGTTATTTTCATCTTTCTTACAATGAACTTTGGTTTAATGGTTTTTATTAATCTGATGATGAATTAAACAATAATGTAGTTTATAAGATTAACTACAGTACTGTAAAGGCTAATGATAAAATTAACAGCTGTGTAATCAACCGAAAATTAACTACAGAGGAAGTGCATTTGATTACATTTTTCAAGCACTTTCATTACACTTTTCTCTGTGTGTTGGGTGGAAACTTCACATGTGTAGCTCAGAGTGAAAAAATGTCAAACCCTTATGTACACACATTTTGCGAAGATACTAATTTACGCGCGTGGGAGATTATTGCTTCAAAGCTTTTTCATAAACATCCATTAGTCCATCTTCTTCAAATCAAATTGCGATTTCCTTGCTTTGTCACTTTCTACTCAATACCATTGGCCTCTACTTGCGAGCCCAAAATTGTCCTTTCGCGTCAGATCTACCACTCGTATCTATTTTTATCTTTCCCAATTGCCATTTCGCGAATCTGGCGTCCTTTATCTTGCAGGAAATACAATTTAACAGTCAACCTTTTAGTGGCTTTCGACATTTGTGATCAACGGAGTCGTTTCTCGTTTCATGAATTTTTCACGAAAATCCTCATCTAGGCATGAATGCAAATGTAGTAGTTCCACCGATACAAAATTGAAACAGAACGAAAGTTTTAAATAAATGACAGACATGTTCAGTAATTATTCAATTGCACACCAATAAAAACATTGGAGCTCCATAAATAATTGATGGTTCGTAATGCTGACGAAGATTATGATTTGAATTTTGGTCTGGATGCTCAGTAATCGATGCAATACCGGTACGTGAGAAACTGTTTATATACTGTTTTTATCACACCGAACAGTTGTAATGTGCTTTACAATATGAAGCATGCATTTTTAATTGAATTATGCCTATTTAGACAAAGGCCTTTACAAAGTAATAACTCTGAATAGTTTTCGAGCCAAAAATAGCGATGTTTTAGTAGTTTGCCCAACACATGTGTGATTGATTCATTGGGGCCTCGAAAACATCAAACAAAGCGATTTGATTCATCGTATTCTGCGATGAATTTGAACGTCAAAATATAAACTCTAAGTTTTCACTAAGAAGCATTATACTCACTCCCGTTAAAATTACTCTTCGTATGTATTTATTTCCTTGTAAATATCTTTTTTCCTGTATTCTAGCAGCCTACGTTCTAACGTCTCTAGATTAGATTTATAGAATTCTTTTATAACATGCATTTATTGCTTATCATTTTCAGTTCGAACTCAAGTTTCTTCATCCACTCCAGCCATATTTTTTTCTAATCAGACCCTGTTCATATTTTCATCCAGAGAGTGATTGTGAAAACACATCTCAATCTATTTCGATTATTTATGTAAGCTTCAGCAGACCTGGTACACTCAAATCCAGGCGCCAGTTAAGATCCCTTACCATCAGTTCTTATTGATTTAAGTGCAGCATAGCCAGCGTGAAATACGGTATGCTTAACGGCGTTCAGGGCGAAATAGCGTGCAAGAATTGAAAGGCTTTGCTTGATTCTAGCAAAACAATAATGCAATTGCTGTGAAAATTAGCCGCATGAAATGCTTCGAACTGTATTCCGTTCGCAAAGGCCTCGTGCCACTACAGCATACTGCCTCTACATGAAAGAGCACGGAATGCAATTAAGAAATTACCTTTTCTGTTTTGAGTCTTGCTGCCTCTATGCCCACAGCTTCGTGGGGTTGCTTTCTTTAATTAGTTTTGGGTCTCAAAGAAAATAGTAAATACAATAAAATAGTCGAGCAAATACTGTTGATTGCATGTGAGAAATTTTAAAAAAAGCAGAAAACCCGTGAGTTTTATAAGCAGCAGAAAACCCGTGAGTTTTATATGCAGTACACTGGTGCCAAAGGATGAACCAATGAGTTTTTGTGCAATTATACAAGAGATAAAAGCTGCATTTAGCCTCCTTATGAAAAGGCATCCTGCAATACACAGAGCGTCCTAAAGACGTTTACAAATTTAACGAACACCTAGACTACTGCAAACACTTTGTGTATAGTAGGTGGGGTTTTTGTTGCACTTTAGATCAGACGAGAGATAACCGGTTCGCAAAAAAAAAAACAATTCACATCAGGCAGATTGCTGCATTCCCTTACGTTGCTGGTAACTTAGTAATTTTTACAAGTTGATGATATTAAAAAATTATAATGACGTGTAACGCTAATGCATCAGGTATTTGTGAATGTTTTAAAATGTATGTTTAAATTTCATCAATGAAAGTGCATTGATTGGTGCAATTTTCCTTGATTTTCCACACTAGAGTGAACCCCCATGAGCTTTTACTCAAACAGTTTGGCCGCCCAGAACGTATTTATCATTTTGTAGGAAAATCTGGTACATTTAAGTCCAAAAACATATACAGTGGGTAAAAATAGTTAAGGCACAAACTCTCAGTAAGAAAAAAAACTTATTTTTAATGCTACTTTAATCATATATGATGGTGGTTTTGCATTTAATTATAAGTTTTGGATGTTTACTTTAAGAACAATATATAAAAAACTGGAAACGAAACAAATTTCACAGCATTAACGTAACATTTTTCACTGAAGTACCAAAATAGCGCAAAAAAAGTTAAGGCACAGCGCAGTTTTATCTAAAATTATTTGTAGTTCCTAGAAAAAAATACCGTTAAGTGTACTTAAAATCATGAAAATATCCAGCTTGAAAAATGTTTTGCAAAAGTAATTTTATTGAGGGTGTTTTTAAAAATGAGTGTGAAAAAGAAATCGGTAGGTGCAGAAATCCGTGAATGTATTTTGCGACATTGGAAAACATGAATGGCGTATTTTGAGATCGGAATACGAATGGGAAAATCAAGATATAGAGTGAAAAATTTTATAACAATATATAAATCAACCAAATCGTTTGAAACAAAGCATCTGTCAGAAAGCCCTAAAATTTTATCTGAGCGTGAAAAAAGTGGATTATCAGCAAAATTGAGAAAAACCCTAAAACCCTAAGTGCCCCAGTTTTACGAATTAAGGTGAAAGGACGAGTTGAAAAGAAAGTCTCTACTCAAATTATTCGAAATGTAAAAAAGAAAGCGGATTTGAAGGGCAGAATGTGCCGAAGCAAACTTTATATTAGTAAAAAAAATGAAACTGTTAAATTACGTTTTGCTTAACTATACTACGTAAAAAAGCCAAAATCATTCTGGAAGTCCATAATTTTTGTTGATGAAGTAAAAATTAATGTTTTTGGATCTGATGGGCAGTGATATGTTTGGCGAAAGCCTAATACAGAGTTTAGGAGGAATCATACTACTCCCACTGTAAAACACAGCGGAGGGAACATTACGCTATGGAACTGTATGGGGGCATCTGGTCCTGGAAATATACATTTTGTGAACGGTACGATGGAACAAACGTGTTACCTGGGTATTTTTAAAATAAATATCAAAGTGCTGAAAAATTGGGCATTTTATACAATTTTGGTCTGTATCAGGACAACGATCCGAAACACAATTCGGAGCAATATCGGCTTACAACTGTCCAAATGCTATTAAAACCCCCCCTCAATCTCCGAACTTATACCCGATCGAGCATTTATGGCATCATCTCAAAACCAGAGTAGCATTACGAATGGTAAAGTACAGCAAAGGGCGCCAGTGAAAAATGTTACGTTAATGTTGTGAAATTTGCTTCGTTACCGGTTCTTTTTATATTGCTCTTAAAGTAAACATGCAAAACTTTTAATTATATGCAAAAACACAATCATTTATTATTAAAGTCGCATTAAAAGTAGGTTTTTTGTTCTTACTAAGTGTTTGTGCCTTAACTTTTTTTACCCACTGTATATGTACTTACATACTTCACTAATCCTTTCGTCAATCTAAAAGTCCTACACTTTGGCTATGGAATTTGAATGCAGTGTGTGATTCAGCTTCAAAAACTTACTGTGCTATGACGATTATTAACAACAAGAATCAAATTTAATAAAGCTTTTCATCGCAATCTACACTTAGTTCACTTTCGAATCCGCACTTTATACTCGTATTTAGTGCAAAATCTCATTAAGGGAATTTCTTGTCAACCGTAAATCAAATTAATATAATCGCGCGCCACCTCCACCGCGCATATAATACAATTTTACAAATGAACGAGTTCGGAATGGCTAAAGTGATGCAGAGATAGGCATAGCGTTACACGGAACGTTAATTTATTTCTCCATAAATGGTATTTCGGCGTATTCAGCGGACTCGCCACGACCGATAACGGGTCGAGGCATTCAGAATGAAATGAATGTTACAAATAACCTCGGGAAGTCATCTCCCCCATTTTAACCCTAACGTGGTACAAAATATTTGTGGAGCTTGTGAGGTAATTTCAAATTGGTGTACGGTTTTATATTTTACATTCCTGCCGGCCGCCCATGATCTTTTCGGGGAAGCATGTGAAAAGCTGGCCGAACTGAGTGAAGACTAGTGCACTAGTTTATTCAGAAGAGTTGTCTGCTTTTTCATTTGAATTTTGCAGCTAGTCAGGGGTAAAATCTTATAGAATAGCATTTGATAGTTTGATGATAATGAATCATGAGGTATAATTTATTGCAAACTTTGCGGTAGCAAATACTTTAGCAACATGAACTTACGTGAAAAGATGCTAAGACCGTCTGTAAGTGTGCAGAATCAGCGCCAGTACGATAACCGTGGCAGCATTACACAGCCATCCCTTAATAGAGTTATCATATGCATGAGTGCCACGTTCCATTTATCATGTTCTCTTTGTCAAATAAATTTTTTTGGCAAGATTAACATCCTCTTGTCTGGTATTGGCGTGCACGCCTGACGAAAGATACATTCGACCTCGGCTCGTACGTCCGTCATATGGGGGTTCTAGGGACTGAGTAGTTTAGGTTACACGCTGAGGCAACCATCAGAAACATTGCGTCATTCTAATGGTCGAATGAATTTTATAGCGTTTACTGAGCATGTGATGTATCTGTATCTCTTAGTTGATTTAGTGACAGTTACAACTGGAAAACTGTCAAAGTGCCTCTAATCAAAATCTGTACGATATGCTATTCTTTTCCGCTATTGCCATAGGCATCATATACACAGCCCGAGCTCAGGGCTTCCTAGCGATAAATCAGTTGACATACGAGTTATGCGTATATCCGTTACCCGGTATGTACTCAGTCACAACATATTTCGAAAGTACGCTATGTACGTAAATAGATGTATCCAAACCGATTACATGGAAGAAGGCAACATCTCCCTATGATGTAGAGGACATGTCATTTTCTTGGAAATTTGTTAGAATTAGCAAGTGCCTGGAACCGTTTCGGCCTCTGTCACTCGTTCGCTTCTTATCTATGTGCGTATCAAACATCTCTAACGTTGAAATACACACTGAAAAGCGACTTGTCTTATTCCTTAGATCTATTGTCAATGCTGCGAGTCAATGGAGCGTTTCATTCGGTTCTAGTACGGTGACACTGTGTTTATTATGTGATAAATCTTGCCTTTAAAATTTATGTCTACCGAAGATTGGTAGCTTTTGCGGGGCTGACTGAAGAGATTTATGTTCTTGATACATATATGTATGTATGCTTAGAAGCGACAAGTGACGAATCAAAATTATTTCAAGGAAATCAATAAGGCATTTAAAGTGAAAATTACAGGACATTGATTATTGGCATAACTAACGTATTAGTGCAAATGCCATTGCGATTCTTTGCACGTACCACTAAAGTTGGTTCACTTTCACAAAAAATTTTGGGATAGATACTTCGAAGACCTTTTTTGAATACTTGGATCCTAATAGGTGACGATGGATGAATAACTTTAATTAAACTCACTGTCAAACTTATCCCACAGAAGCTCTATTCGTTATCGGTTTGCGCGAGTGTGAAATACTTAGGATCACGCACCACTTTACTGTTGATTTAATTCAACTCAAAGCTAACTCGATACTTGATCTAATGAACCTTTCGCTGTAGTCGTTTGTTACGAATACTTCTTTAATACTTTCGTAATTATCAGTGCTTTAGCAGCAAAAAATATTACCATTAAATTGTGAATCACATATTCTTCGATAAAACTTGTCTAATAGGCAATGGTCTTGACCTGAACTAAATAGACATCCCATAAAATCTCTTCTTTTATTTCCAGATACATCCAAAAAACTACCAAACCGTGAAATGGTCAATATTTGGTTGTCGATTATGATTATTGTATGCTTTTGGAATTTTCGACATTTGGATTCATTAATATCATGCCCTTTGGAGTGCATATGCCTTTCACAAACGCAGGTATGTACGAAACTAGGTCTTCTATACAGATTTTGTATTAAATGTAGTTGCAATCAAGTTAATTTTTATTTGAAGTACCTACTTCCATGTCAGAGGCCTCTTTTAATGTTGTAATGCCTGCTATATGCTCGTTTCCAATTGATATATCTGAAAACGAAACAAATTGATAGGATCAACATACTTGAATTTTTAATCTTCTTATAGCATGTCTTTTTCATTCGCTACCTTGTGTATCGATTAATTCATTAATCTAACTTAATATTTCATTTTACAGGTGCTTTGTAATACTGGCGGACTCCAACAAATACCATTACACACTCTTCCCTCGACTGTTGAAAATCTCGCTCTGACCAAAAACAACTTTCCCGTCATCAAGTCCGATTCTTTTACAGGGCTGCGAGCACTCAAGAAACTCTCGCTCGATGGCAACAATATTACGAAAATCAAACAATTTGCATTTCGTGGTTTACCGCGTTTACGCGAGCTCTCCATTCAGTATACACCACTTCGAACAATATCGCAATTTGCATTCGCCGGCCTGCAGAACATCTCCACAATCTTGCTCAGTCACAATCAAATCGTTCGTATCGAGTGCAATGCATTCGCCGGGACGTCGAATGTGAAATTAATCTTATTGTCGCACAACCCCATTGTCAAACTGGAAATGTCAGCATTTTCAGGCCTAACCAGTGTCGGGCATCTGATCCTGCCGTCAGGCATTCGCGAAATCGAGCCGGACGCCTTCTACAGTATGGATACCGTTGGGCTGTTGAAACTCTCGTATATGGACTTGAGAGAACTGCAGCCGTACACATTTCGAGGCTTAACGAATGTCCTCATCCTGACGCTGCAAGAGTCTGATTTGGGGACAATTTGTGCGAATGCTTTTTCGGGTATGAGCCAGGTTGACACGCTTCAGATACAGAACAATAAAATCGACGCCATCGAAGAGCTGAATTTCACATACCCGAATCAAGTGAAGAAACTCAAATTGACGGGCAACCACCTGCTCGAGACTCCCGACCCGGCCACGATTCTCCTAGATGGAGTGGAAAATTTATCAGTCGTCAATAATCATTTTCCGTGCGGATGTCACGTTCACACGCTGCTCGACTCGGCCCTCGCTAACGGTAGCTACCATCAGAGTGATTTCCTGTCGAAAAATTTCTGCATATCTCCGCTGGAGGTGAATGGGAGGCCGATGAGCGATTTGGATTTACTGGCTATAGGCCGATGCCAGGAGCAAGTTACTCGTGAAAACCTTGAAGCATCACAAGCAGTTCGTCTGGAACTCACACGATCAGTTTTAATACAAATCTTAGTTAGTGTTCATGTTGCGCTCTTCAGGTGTTTGCTGGAGCGTGGAGCATACGACTTTCGGATATGGCTACGATGAATTAAAGGAGCATAAGCAATATGTAAGCAACCTTATAGTATGTCAAGTTAGCGTGAAACTAGTTCGAAATGTTTTATGAATAACGAGAATTATTTCTAAAGGCTACTAGAAATATTTGTTTGGCCATGAAACTATTATTCCCCTTTCCTTTTGTATGCCTACGTAAAAGGATTAAAAGATACTCGTGCAAATGAATCAGCAACATTTTCCTTGATGCGTAACGATAATTTCATATCGTGCCGATGAGGAGCACCTAGAAATTAAACCTATGGTCTGAGTAGTCTCTTACGATCCTACAAATGAACATAACTAGCCAAATTCAAAGTAGGTACTCATCGCAAGAGAAAATTGTTTTTTTTTATTGGAATTTATCTCATGTGATAAACTTTTCAAAACACCGCATAGTATATCAGCGCAAAGTTGCATGTATCTTTCATTCAATAACGTTGCCACAATAACATATTGAGACCCACGCTGGGCGCTATCATCTTACACCACATTAGACTGACTAGCGTGAGCTATTTCAAAAACGCGTTATACCAAATATTGCACCGATAATTTCACTTTATGATACAACTATCTGAATCGGAAGAGAATTGATAATATGCCTAATATTATAATGCAATATTTTCGTGTTTCTTTTCATGCCACTCTCAACGACACTGAGATCAGATGGTCAATACTAACATTAAACGCCTCATACTATCAGAAATAAGGGTCATTTAACGGGTCGAAGGAGAAAAGTTAGAATATTTGGTCTACATCTCCCTGAATTCGCATCGATTTCATAGAACAAATTGAATTTTCTAAGAATAACATGGCACAAACTCCTCGCTTACATTCCCTTTTCAGTCTCGAATTGAAAACAATCGATCAAGCCCATGCTCGATAGTAGTCAAACGAAAACCTATGATTTGAACGAATGAAAAAAATCATTTGTAGTCTAGTATTAGCTGAGATGAAAACGCATCTACGAGTACATTTTAATAAATCTGATAATGTCGAGGCTTTGCAAAGAACAGATGGAATATATCTCAGTATTTAAAAAATTAAATGCATTTTGCACTCGTAGATGACGGTTGATTGAAATATGATCACCAGAGGAGTGGAAACAGGAAGGACTTACTCGTCAATTATGGTTGCTTAGTAGGCGCATGAAATGATTTGGGTCTGTGGGTCTCAACAAGAATTTCGAATTGCATATATATATTTTCAGAAGAGAGATGTAAGGAAATGAAAACAGCAGTGAGAATTGAAGCAATTTGCTGGATTCCGATTGTTAGTAGTAGTGAAGGAAAACTATGGGTCTATAGCCAAATTTGACAGTCTTCTCCTCGGCGAACGGAAAATGGCCACCATATGCGCTGAGATAGTAGGCCATATGTACACTAATTGACCAGTAGCAACCAAGAGCTCGTAGAACTTAGGTAGCGGGGAAACCAAAAGGAATATCTGAGGTAATAATTCTATCAATTTATTCTTTTTATAGATTTTGTCTTTGTAGTGAAATCGCTTTACTAAATTTCGTATATGTTTATGCTTGTTTCATTGTTCTGTTCTGAGTATGTATGATATATAATTCAAAAATTCAGCTAGTCCCGAATGCGGATTCTTCAAAAGACTAACAACACCTCTGACTAAAAAAAAGAGTCTTGTTTCTTTTCGAAAAATACTAAATATTATTTGCAATAAGAAGAAGAAGCTCTGCTCTTATTTCCCATTATAACTCACTGATACAGCATACTCTTGTTAAATGAACGTACATTCAAACACATGTACATACATAAAATAGTATAAGTGATCCTAGCGATATGCTATGAACCCAATTAACTAAAATCGCGTCCAATCTAGGTATGTAAGCCTACTGAAAAGACTAATTATCAATTACAGTGACATTTGTGTACTTTGAATAAGATCGATAAAATGATATCAATACCAGCTACATAGTACGTAATTTATATACCGCAAAGGTACATCTGAATACGTTTTAAAAGCGCTCGATACCACTGAACTGCCATTACGATACTAACAAAAGTGATTAGATTTAATGAGGTGTATGATGTCACGCAACACTCTGAGATGAAAAATTTCAATGTATGAAAGAAACGAAATATCAGAAAGTTAGATTTAAAAACTGTCAATTTATTTCCTATTACTATCTATCCCTTTCAAGTAGAATAGTCAAGCATTAATGTAATAATAGTGTATGTATACGACGACCATATCGAATGTCTCTAGGTTTTGAGCCTCACTAAAAAAGAGACTATAGTCAATTCTTTAAATAGACGCATTGTATATTTTATTTGCTCCATACTTGTACGCATATTGTATGTAGAGTGCAAAATTGCTAAGTGAGAGTATAACTTATAAAAAAGGAAGAAGGAAAACAGAAAAATTCAAAAATAAGAAACAAAATGAGTGCCTATTGTGATAATATTGATATTTTGTAAATAAGTAACTAAGCTAAATATCGTGTAAGTGACATATGTTAAAGATTTAGTTATTGTTCATGATATCTTTAAAACGGAAAAATATGTAAAAACTGTTTTTTGTTTTTGTTCTTGCTCAACTAAATTGACTAGATAAATAATGTATGTTAACATTAAGATATGTATTTTAAGTGAACTACTGAAACGAATTATTATAGCAAATAATTATTATAGCTAGTCCCAATGTCGAATTATGGGGAAATGTGCTACGTACGAAGAAAACAACAATGATAAAATAAAACACTATATTGAATTCTATAAAGATGTTTTGCTTTCAATATCTAGGGCTTGAGAATACGAGAGAAGTTATTGAGATTCAATAGATCGAATACAAAAAAAACCAGTGATTATATCTCGCGATTGCATCATTCGATTGAGCTAAAATTTTCAGGATGCACCAAAGTGTAGTTATCGTTACCCATGTGGCGTCCGTGAGCATTTTAGTGATATTTTAAGTTGGAATGTATTTTAAATTTGCATATGATATCGTGTTGGAAATTTTTAACGCTATGTAGGTGCAAAATGCCTAAAAAAAGACAAGAGACATGTGTGCAATTTCGAATTGCGATAGCTTCCAATAGAATCGTCAGATCATTCGGAAACGTGCAGATCGCATTGCTGCTTATAGGATATACACTTTTATGTATGTGCAGGTGCCTTTGCAGCTACGGCAAAGACCTAAGGAGAAGTCCTTCAAATCATCGAAAAAAAATCAAAAAAGCTCGTGTAGCCTAATTTATGGCATAAATGCTCCTAGTGTGTGGGGTCACTGGTTTGAATACAGGTCCGAACGGGGGACCGCGCATCGATTTTTGAGTTCAGCTAGTTTTGAATAGGCACCGGAGTTAACCAGGGGTAAAAAGTGAATCGTGGAACTAATCACTCCATACTCGTATTTACGTTGATTGTCAATTAATGAATGCGTCGACATGAGTTGTCGTGGGATTACTTTACTTACTATGCTTAGTACTAAAAAAAATATTTTTCAAATCAACGATTTTCGGGTTGCAAGATTGCATTAATGAGTAATAACTTCTAGAATTTTCAGAACAGAAGGTTAGAGCTAACCATCTTCCTTCAATTTTCAGTATTGGTTGCAATCGAAGTTACTTCGCAGTCTGTGGAGTGTTTATAAGCTTGATGCTGGTAAAACAATTAAAAGTAAAGCTCACGTTTCCAGATTTGATAAAATGGTAGTCTGCAATGAGATGAAATCGTGTAAAAATTAAACAGTGCAGCCAGAAAACCAATGAAACCTAAGGACTGCGAAAGCGTTGGTCCATTTTTAAGATCTAGATTGTAGCCATATGGTTCAGCAAACAGTTGTGCAATGCAGAAATTGTATTGCTAGTGATAAATAATTCGAGCGTTGGAAAAGTTCACAAAAATGTTTGGAGAAACATTTAAGAGGCCCGAAACTTGTACCTATAGTGGAGATGGTGCTCCAACATTAACTCATATTTGCTTTCAAAATAATTGTACATTAAAGCAAAACGAATGAACCGTTATCAATCAATTTTCATTGCATCTTTTGTTGTTGTCCCGAAATAGGTAATAATTGCTAAATGACAATTGCAATATCTCTTAAAACGATGTTTATTCATGAGAAAGATTGTGCTAAAGAACAAATAAATAATTTCATGCTAGTTTATTTAATCTATCAAACGAATTTTGAATACAACTCCAAAACTGCTGAAAGAAGTGGAAATACTCGTAATTGACAACATATGGATTTAGTGTCGAGTCCCTATCCATATGAGCGCTCATTTAAAATATAGTAGATAATGACAATCAGAGTAAACTAACCAGCTTCATTGCAAAGCTTAAGTTAATCCTCAAACATATTTTCAAATGTGAATACGACCCGCATTCTTTATTGTCACTCAAACGGCAAATCACAAGTATTCATATGCATATGTTTAGCTGTATTTTACTAACTCAACACCTCCCCAAATTATTTTTGACTGTTGCAAAACATCTCTGTGTCTGTGTACGAGAATTCCTTTTGCCAGGTCGTCGTCATGATGCCACAACTGTGATGTTGCTGTCGTATATTCTGTGCGATTTGATTTTTGTTTGTTACTTATTACGAGGTATCCCGCAGATCTTGACAGACATGTCAGCAGCACACACCACACATATAATAATTCATTCCTGTCGCTTCATATCGGTATGGGAAAAAAACGAATAAACCAGCGAAAGGACGAAACAGTGAGTGAGTGAAGGAAATCGTGCTGCACACAACAAAAAATTCTTCATTCAGTTGGCGTCGTGCTAAAAAGCTGTGATGCCTCCCACTTCACTCTTTAGATCCATCCAAAGCAGTTTCATCGAATCTTGCCTGATAGTCAGTTCCCATATTTTTAAACCGTCAATCGACGCGTTATGAACTTTTTTTTTATTGAATCGAAGTATTAAAAGATAGCTTGCGTATGATGTGGCTGACATTTTTACTTAATAAGTTTGGATTTTTGAACAGAATGCAAATTCGATGGAATGTCATCGTATGCTACTTGAATCTGCATGCTCATCGCTAATTAAAGGATTCAAGCAGATTGAGTGCAGCATTCATTTCGTGTGCCGAGACTTGGACGTTGCGCTGCAGTCTCTTCTCGAAATGCAGAATTTAAATAAACCTGAAGTGTACTTAGCACAGCTGAATAATGCAAGGGGAAAAACAATACTTTGCATCCAATAAATAATAATTTACCGTAAATGGATTCGTTAATATGAAAAATTATATCCGAGTATATGCCATTCATTGAAATGCAATAAGAATCGATGAGGTAAATGAGTGTAATTGATGAGATCGATTTTAACTTTTTGGTTGAAGACTATGTGGAGTCAATATCAATTCAATCACTTACAACATCAAACGTAAAAATATACGATGCAGCAGTAAAAATATGCGTCAAAATATGCGATGACATATTGAGTTTCCCACAATGGGCGCACAAAGGTTGCAATGCATATTGTTTGTCTTGACAGATTTTCGTGGTTGGTTTATTATTAGAGGTGGGACTAATATATTCATATTAGTTAAGATATTACTAATATTTGAATATATTAGATATTAGTAATATCTTGATATGCTATATTATAATATATAAATATTAGTTTAGCCTGGATATTCTATATATTCTTGTTTCGTAATCATCAATCAGTTTGTTCTCAGTTTATCAATCAAAGATTTTTAGTACAGCCGAAAGGTAGCTACCCATGATTGTTTTATTAGAAAGGAACGGCACTGGGAAGAAATTTTATCACATTGCATTGCCACTAATAAGTGACGAACCGACCCTACGCAATGAAAAACAAGATAATCGGTATGTTCCCGAACTACGATTAATAGCGATTAACCGCGATTAATTGCAATGAAGCCGTTTTCGTACTCCGTTTTACTGAAAACTGAAAATTTCCCCTCTTTCAGTAAGTACGATGAAATTTCAGTAGGGTCTGAGCTATTGAAAATACTGAAAAGTGTCAAACGGAGTGGCGGGTGTAAATATTTTCAAATGTGCGCGGCAAGCAACATATTTTTTGCGTAATGTTGTTATGAAGGTCGAATATTTTTGTGGCGACAATTTATCACCGCTTAGGATGATTTTATAATCACTATTGTTTTTCCAAAAACCGAAAACTGACACTTTTGGTTGTCAATTTTCAGGAAATGCAATGAGAGCGTTCCCGTACTTTCATGAATTTCTCCCACCACATGATTCAGGCAAATTCAGGAAAATTCAGTGACTGAAAGTACGGGAACAGACCTAGTATCTACACATAATAACATCTCCGTCGGCTACCACTTATTATTAATGGTCGCCAAACTTTTACTAAAGCATATTCGCATTTATTGCATTACTTCACTCAAGAACAAGATCATTAATTCACCCAAAAATACGTATGCACATACATATATCGACAAAACTTACCTCCAAATAAACTCATTAAACTTGCCTGATTCGCGATCATGGTCATACATACATATATCATTATATGAGCGATCATACACTATCCTAGCCATAACATTGAGCAGATATGCGAAATTGTAACAAATATCCTGCCATTATGCGCTAAAATACAAACTAATGTTAAATTACGAAACATTTATTAACATCAATAATACGATATATTCACTAATGCCTTAACTAATATGTTATATTAGTTAAGACATTCACTATTAGCTTAACTAATATGTTTTACATTTATATTTTCTCTCTGTTCCCTTGCAAGACACATCAGTATTTTTCTTCACTATTCTTCTAAAATGGAAAATTGGATGAACAATCTATGAAGTGAAATTTTGGGATTTCTTTCTTTTTGGAGACAATTCCTTCCTCCTCTTTTTTTAAAATCGATTCAATGGTTCAAAATAGCTTATAACATTATATAGACCTGGACAATTTATAAAAATATTAGATTTAAACATACATAGAGCTCTATATCAGTAACTACATCAAAACTCAGCTGCTGCGATATTTTTGTCAACTTGCCTTGTAAAGCATTGTAGCCAACGAGCCTAAAATATCATAAAAATAGATCAGCCATTCTGCCAGATAGAAATGATCAGATCAACATCGAATTGGGCTACGACCCGAAATCGTCGGCTCCAGGTCAACGTCACTAGATAATAGAAATACATCAGTCATCATTCTATGTGCTGAAGCACAATGAAAACGGGACAGCTTTATTTCAAATTCACTAAAATATGCATAAATACATTCATTCACTCGCTTTCACCAGTTCGTGGCCATACGTACGTTTAAAGTCATTCATCGTATTGAGACATTAATTACAAATTATGGCGCTGATATTTAATTTCAGTTCAACTGCTGGAAATAACCATAAATGATAACGTACCGGAGATAATTTATGGAAAAGCAATGGAAATGTGGAAAACAATCTGTCCATTTGTAAGCGCCAGCCACGTCCAACATATACCGCCAGTCCTCGTAGATGAACGTGGAATGAGTCAATGATGCAATCAAATATGCAAAGGACACAGACGCAGCATAGAATGGATACGTGAACATGCTATACATATCCATGTAGTTTGTAATGTGATGAACGCTCAATAAACTGAACGGAACTGTCAAAGATAGATTGGCACAGAGTTGATATATGAATAGCAGCTTACGTACTTGCACGTATTGATTTTTTATTTAGTGGCATGAATGATTTTATGGATTTTTTTCCCAATTGGCACGTTCATGAGCAGATACATGTGTGAACTATACGAGCAATAGTACTAATGAACTTTTATAACATCTACATATGAAACATTATTCTAGCAAAAAATTATCTTTTGAAATAGGTTAATGGAAAAGTCCAAGATAGTAGTCCTTAGTTAATCACTATGTACCGAGCTCATCACATCTCTCCCAAAAGCACTTTTCCAATATTATTAGGGATAAGTATGATACAATAATACATCCATCCAACAATTATAGCCCTCTTTCCATTCTAAAGTTCACGTCTCGTCCTGACCAAGTTTGTTTACATGCAGTTGCTATTTTATTAAGACATACATATCTACTCAGCCGAGTGGTAGGCAATCGACAGACGGAATATGATTATTGATTGCTTTTCAGAGATACAGAGATACGTCTACGTCTACGATGCTTACAAACATATATTAGGCCCACTGACGGTCAACACAATCGGATAAAAACACTTCAGTTGCCCAAAACTGAAATTCAAAGAAACAAGATTGTATCTTCATGCAAGCCATCGAGAGTTTTTACAGCCCCGAAGAAGCTTCCCTGCAACTTCGTTCGTCGAGTAGGAGCGAATCTTTGCCAAATTGCCATAACAAATCACTAGTGGATGGCTGCTGCGCCGAACAAAATGATTTATTAGAGAGTTATTCTACAACACAAAGTAGGAGAAAGTTCCTCGTCATTTCTTATTATTATTGCATACATACATTACGTCTCTGCGAAATCTCGTTCGAGTAGTCGTTTGCCAAGATCTCATCAGAAGGAAGACCCAAAGTTCTCTTTTGGATGGTTCTCAGGAATGAAATATAAGACGCAACTTGCGGACGATGAACAGAGAGTTGCAGATACGCTGGTAGTAACAGGTAGCAGGCATCTTGTGCCGCTCTATTTCCTATTCCCACGCTCGTTATCGCGCACACTGCGAGGATAACCGTTTCCCTTATCTTTCGGCCAGCAAAACTGTCTAGGACCTCTTGCATCATTAAGTCATTTCACCTTCCATCCCTCCCAGATGCTCGGCTTTATCACACTGTCAGTTGGAATCAACAAAAATTTGCGAAAAAAAAATTTTGCTGCGGCTTTACCAGTACACTTGAAGACAACTCGTTCCATCGATTCACTACACCTGCCTCGCTGCGCCACATCCGTTAACCCCATTCGGCATTCGTTCGAGGAACATGAAAAAACCAGTGGTGTATCAGCCCAACGAACTAAATTGTATACTCGTGCTACCTGTGGAATGGACGACTGCTGAGAGCAAGTTTAACAATCAGTTCAGTATCCTTATTTCTCCTTGGCTCGTACGATTTGGTTCACGTTCTCGGTAAAATGAAGTTGTTCTTCTGTTGCGTTGAGCTTGTAAATTGAACGGGAAGGTATGCTCGTACTTCCGTTGTCGTTGATGGAATAAGCATGAATACGAATGGCTGTAACTTAGCCAGTTCAAGGAAATAGCCGTTGAATTTGACTGAAGCAGCTTTTGAAGTAATCGGAATGTGCAATTGATGCTGATTAATTTTGTCACGAAGATGACATTTGAAATAACGCGTCATGCTTGTAACTAGTAGCTTTTGTTAGATGTCAGAATGCAAGAGGAGAAAGATTAAATTTATTCTCAAATAAAGCCATGAATATCAAACTGTCTGGAAACTTAACATCTTTTTTTGTGTTTTTTTTTTTGAAACGATATATGCTCTAAGTCTGCAAAGATCATAGCGATTGTGAGCTGTAATTAGGCACTTTTAATTTAACTAACATCATTTACTATGCTTAACGTATATTTAACATGAAAGGAAATTTAGTGTCTGACTTTCCTCGCTTTGTCTGTATTTAATTTTGCGACAAGTATTTTCTTTATCAGCCCATAAAAGATTTTACCTACCCAGGTTTTTTCAAACCTAGTTCATCTTACGTGGTGTGAAATGGATTGAACATCGCATACTGATCCTATCCCAACAGGTTTGTTTTGCTACTATTTCGTTTGGTGTCCCATTTCAATAGGTTATTCGTAGCTTTCAGCGGGTCTTGGCTTGATACTCTTAAGAGCGTATCGTTTGCGTAGTGGAGAACTTTGACTTAACTCTCTAAGGTATATGAAACTCTAAATGGCGTTTAACTTCATGTCTTGAAATACAAAATAATTATTATAGCTATTTCAGTTGCATGAATGTTATTCAAAACAGCCCAACAAAATACATGATAATAATGAACTGCTACCAGAACACAGTTATCGATACGATTCTTTTATTTTTTTTGTCACGAAAATGTGAAAAACTACGCAATACAACAATTTGAAACGTAGTGAATTTTCAAAACCTTCCTCCTGGATATTCTCAGCAGACTCGTGAGCTGGTTTCGTCATAGAATTCTAAATTAGCTCCTGCTGAAGTCATGGAATCAAAGTCCTTTAGTTCTTAAAATATTCGGTGAAGCAACTTTTTTTCTAGGGCTATGTGATGAAAACTTGAAGGCCTTCAAGACTTAGATTATGACATTTATATCACCGCGTGTGAGGCATTGTATTCGATGCACCAACGGAAATCATTTATCTAAATGGCCCCCATTCTGGACCTTCGTTTGCATAACTTACTATCTTTGTTGTCGTGACCATTCTACTTGCAAGCAGGCAAAGGAATTCATGCCAGTGTTTACTTTCGAGCGGACAGCAAACTCGCTGACAGCCGTTAGGATCTTCCGACAATAATGTTTGCACTGTTTCCATCATATTGTAGGGAATCATGAAAATTTCACTTCACAATAAGTCAGAAGTGCTGACCAGCTTCAATCAAGGAGATTAGTGACTAGAGAGCTATCCCATCAATCTTGTGTGTGCTTGCCGGCACGGGGACTTTGTGTGGCTGTAGATGGCTGGATTCTCGTTTGTTTGCCAACTTCATGTATCCCCCCAATCCACTTCGATCCACTATTCAGAGGGCAGGCTTAGCTCTTGCCATTGAATTGACGGGAGTGAGATACGGATAGCTTAAGTAGTCAGTTGAGCCCGCCTGCTCGCCTGCTTGCTTGAAACTCAAGCGGATAGTGCTATGACCACCGACGGACATACCATGCGTACAAGTTCATACGTAGGGACAAAAGCGCTCACAAATTCAATTTGCTCGGTACTTCGGCAATATAGATGTAATCTGACGGCATTACGTTGTTTATTAATAAAAAGAACGTTTTCTCTTTTGAATACACCGAGCTTCAATGATGGCAGCACGGCAAATGTCCGATCGGGAATTCATGAGGAAATTTATTTAGATGAAGTTTCGGTTAGTGCATGTGAATCTTGCAAGCGGAAACCATAAAAGAAGCGCTTAGCATTGAAATTGAACATTTTGATTAGAGCAGAAATGCTAGTCGAGCGAAAAGGAATGGGACTGCGTTCGGAAGACGGGAGAACTTTCAGTGTCCTTTTGCACTGGATAATTTATATGATTTGTGCCGGTAGGTTAGGTTAGGTTTAACTGGCTGGCACATGGCCACACATAGACCCATTTGATCCGTAGCAATATCAGATAAATGGACCCGGAGAAGGAAAGTTCAGTCCAAACGGCCATCGAAGGCCCCGGACTTTTTTGCGAACTGAAGTATGTCCTTCAGCCTCTGCTCCGCTACATGTGAGAGATCCACCAGCCAGGGCTCACCGAAGCAGCGTTGCCTGGTTTTCCCCATTGCCGGGCAGTGGCACAGAAGGTGTTGGATTGTTTCAGAGACTCCCAGCACTTGACACTTCCTACAGGTGTCGCTGGTTAGGAGCCTCATTTTGATGGCATGAGCTGCTACAAGACAGTGGCCAGTTATGATACCGACCAGCCGCTTGCAGTCAGTCCGCGTTAAATCGAGCAGGAACCTAGTCGCTACGTGATTGTATGACCCCCATATGATTTTGGTTAGCTTGCAGGTCTGAGTTGCACGCCATCTGCACATCGCACCTTGCATCATATTATAGTCGATAGAGTATTTGATCGTCTGGATTGCAGTTAAAATGTCAACCGATCCAAATAGGGGAAGGCTCGTTCCGTGCTTGGCTAGCGCATCCGCCCTCTCGTTTCCTTTAATGCCCTTGTGACCAGGAACCCGGAAAAGTCGGACTCTACTGTGGTTGCCCAGTCTGTTCAGGGCCTGAATACAGTCCAGTACACACTTCGATGTATAAGACAGCAGAGCTTTGACCGCTGCTTGGCGGTCTGTAAATATGTTGATTTCCTCACTTGTGGTATCTCTGGCGTGTGCTAGGTCTGCGGCTTTACGTATCACAAAACCCTCCGCCTGAAAAATACTACAGTGGTTAGGAAGCCTGAAGGCTGCTTTAATAGTTGCATCTGCAGAACATGTTGCAGCACCCACTCCGGCAGCCGTTTTAGAGCCGCACTGAAAGAAAAATCTTGGTAAAATCAACAATTTTCCTTAGTTGTTTTTGCGTCAACTACGGGATATAGTTAAAACAACCATAAAAAAATAGCTGATTACTTTTATGCACCATGACGCGTGGTTGATAAACAACGTCCGTGGTGCAAAAAAAGTAAGCAACCACAAACAATTATATTCCAACAATATACATAGTACGAAATAGTAAATGACTATAGTATGTATGTAGTGTGGAATTATGTTTGTTGAATTTAACAATTGTAGAATGGTTCGCTTACTATGAAAATTGTTGATAAAATGAATGAATGAAAAAAAAATGAATTTGGTTGGTGCCTTGGTTGCATTGACAGCGACATTGTCCCTGCATTGTGATTTACCAAATTCGCGGCATTCACGCCTCCCCCCGTGGCGCCGCAGCCGCAATGCCGCTGTTATGTGTTTACAGCATCAACTGCATAAAAAGCGTCATACAACGTAATATAAAGGCTTCACAGCATAACATGAATACGAATTATATCGAACAGCAAACCGAACACAATTTCGCCATGTAGCATATGAAACTTCTATGATAGAATAGGAGTATGAGTATGAGGAGTATGAAAAATCAACAGTTTTCCTTAGTTGTTTTTGCATCAACTAGGGCTATAGTTAAAACCACCATAAGAAAATTGTTGACTACTTTTATGCACCATGACGCGTGGTTCATAAACAAAAAAAAATTCATTCGGAGCATGAAAAACGTCCAAATGTTGAAACTATTCTACTTTGCGTAGAATAATTTCAAAGACGTTGCTCACTGAATTGCGTTTGTTGAAATCAACTATTGCAAAGTAGTTTAAGTACCATAAAAACTGTTGATAATTCCAAACGTTGAAGTTTTGAGTGAATTGATAAATATTGTTCTGTTGATCAACTATTTTTCGTGGTTATGAAACAATTAAAACAGTTGATTTCATGAACGTTGCGATATTTTTTGTATAACCAGAGCCAACTACTCTTGTATCGTTAAATTAACTATATTAACGTAGTAAAAATAACTATTTTCCGTAGTTCGTTTAACGATTTTGAATGAATCGTTGCAATACTATTAAAAATAGTTGAACCAACCAAGAGTTTTTCTTTCAGTGCGTCAGTGTAGACGCTAAGAGTTGCTGCGCCCTATTGCTGATTCCCCTCCTGCCCATCCCCCCGGTAAATAAAAGCAGCTTTTGAAATTATAAAGATTCTAGAGCCTTGTAATTTAAGAATATAAACTTAATTTATTAAATGTGGCATTTGATTACCAATAGAGCAATAAGGGTTGCAAATTTTCCAGGCCTGATTTTGGTGTAGCGATACTTTGTTTTTTCAATCAAACAAAGCTTCTGGGTCTTTTGGGATATTCAATTGAATTAAACGTTAAGAGAAAGGCGCGTATTTTAAAATTACTAAATCAATTCACCAAACTTCTAGTTTTTTCAGATTATGAAGATAATTAGAACTGTCAGCATTATGAACAATCTATCAAAACAACTCAGCTAAAAGATTCATCCGTGAAAAAAAACTGAGTTTACTGTTCGCATTGGCACAGAAATGTTTTTTTCGACTAGAGTCGTAGCTACTCTGGAAATCCGACCATCATTGTAATTTGTTGCATAGTTTCTGAATCGTAACAATAAATCGTCTCTAGAAGCGAGATAAGGAATCTAGGAACAATGATCTAATCAGATACAATTCATTCAAGTGAATTCACAGCAATTTGCAATTTATTTCAATCAGTGTTATTGTTCTCTGTCTAAAGTACTATGCCGAGCTACATACGTATATTATGGAAACATACATGTATGACATTTACATGCATTTGTTTGAATGTTAGACGTAGATTTCCTTCGTTTCGATATTTTCGCACGAACAGTTGCTTACTGCTGATGTGCAGTGCAGCGGGAAACAACTATCTATGCTGGTATTTAACATACGAAAGTATACTCATCGAAGTAGTCGTGAGTTATCCATGTTGTCAATAGCTGCGTGTACAATACCAGATTCGAACAAGATTTAGATTAAAAGATTGGAATAGAAACAAACAACCCGTTTACATTTCTCGGATTCAATCCGGCATTGTATCTAATTATTGAGCCTAGTTGACAGCATAGCCAAAGCATGAAACTTATCAAAAGATTTTAATTTTTTCCCAAAAAAAACCGATTTTTTTAATTTGGAAATATTCTATTTAAGTATCTGCCGTAGCTACAGGGTTGACAGCACATTCATTAAACACAAGCGTATAAGACCCACTGAATTTTTGAGTCGATAAAGTAGAAATATGAATTTTTATTCAAAAGTTTTCTATCTACGAGCTTTTATTTAAGAGTTTTCAAAGTAATTCTAAAACTAATTTTCTTCGAGAATCGTAAAAATATGTTTTTAATTCAAGCAAAACGTAAAAGCAAATGAGCATGTCCTAAAGCAGCAATAAATAACATACTTAGGAACACACCCACATCAAAAAATTGAAATTTCGGTCGGATACAGTTTTTATCCAAATGTTACCCCTCGTCATTGTCTTCGGCAGATTTTTACAGTATTATATAAACCCTTCCCGCAAATGATGAAACAAATTTGCAAAAAATCTTTAATTACCGAGATAAAAAGCATTTTCTTTTTCGAACAGAAATTCTAGAAATTTTTACAGCAACTGAAAATTTGCGCAACAACTGCGTAGCAAAGTAAAGCACTTGAATGCATTACCTGAGGTTCGTTCAGTCATTTGTTACATTGCGAGAATTTATCTGGGAATAATTGAAGTTCCTACCAATACACCTTAACATTATGAATTGTGGTAACTCGCTCATTTTAATTACACTAGAATATCTTCACAGTCAATGAAATATATATTTTATTCACCAGTCAGCCCTCATCTCTCCTCACCAAGGCTCTCTATGTCATCCATAATAATTTTCTTTTTTCGTTCTTCAAATTCACTTGGAGACATTCTCGTGTCCTCCTAAGAAAACAACTTCACTCTCGTAAAGTTTGAAATTAGTTTCAGCGATAATTTCGCAAAGCAACGAGAAAGCAAATTAATTCGTCAGGTGTTCTTGTCGTTGGTTGGCGGCTATACAGAACGGTATGGTTCGATGTGCTAGTACTAAGAAAAGAGGTAAGCTCGGGCTTGACAAGAAAAGTGCTAAATTCAATTTCTGTCAGTTCCAACGACGAATCAATTTGCACAAGAGATAAATGTTTGTTGATTTAGAACAAGAAGTAACTTCAAGATCAAAGACTATTTCGTCCTTGTCGCTGTCGTTATCATCTCAGAGAGAGAGGTTACGCAACGTATATATTCGAGTAAAAATCTCATTAAAATAACGGTTCAGCGGAATTGTAACCGTTTCGAAAGTTTGACATAGAATGGGTATCTGTGTGGAATGATTCGTATGAGTAAATCGAATGAGATGAGTCAAACCACGAGTGATAGAGAAGCATTGACCCATTGTTGATGGACATCGCTTCATGTAGGTGGTTCCTTGCTAGAATTTGTTCCAAGCAGCCTCAATGTGGGTGTAGTATGAAGGGATGGAGAATGGACGTGCGTTTAAATTGTCGTTGACCTCAAAACACAAAGTGTCGAGCTCTAATGGTGAGACAAAAATAGGTGCATTTTTTTGCGTTTCGATCAATAGCAGGTTAGAGTAGGCAGCATTGAAAACAAGAGCAATCCTGCCTCAGCTGTTGTTGTTTTCAATGCTGCCTACCCTGACCTGCTATTGATCGAGACGCAAAAAAACGCCCCTAATAGTCAATAGATTTATTTTAGTTTTTTCAATAGATTTATTATAAGACTTGAACTATTGATTTCAACAGCCACTGCCTGGGAAACAGTCTTTAAAATTTTGTTTTGTCAAGGATATTAAATCATATGTTAATTTTCAAAACTTTTGTAATGCTATTGGCTACATTAATAGGTCCGAAGGCCATTAATAGGTCCAGTCCGAAGGCTATCGATGCCAAAAAGCAAATATTTTACGAAAAAATCTAAACAATCTTAGCCAAAAATATAGCACTGATGTCCACAAAGAATTTATTTTGGAACTGCTCGGGCAATCCAGTTTTGTGCAAGAAAAGAAAACGAAGATTTAAATGTATCATTAATCTTATCGATGGAGCTGATGAAAAAACTAGAGTAGACGAAATTAAGAACGAGATAGAAGGAGAGGAGTTACATAGGAGAGTTAACCAAATTCGAAGCAGTAGTTAGTGGTGGTGAATGCCATCAATTAATAAATGTATTCAATCAAGCATTTTGTCAATTTTCGCTCTCTACAGGCTAAAAATGATCAAACTCTACTACACTCCCCATCGAAGTTAAAACGAAAAAAATGTTTTCGTAGCCTCGCGCGAAAACGTTCTTGCACTTACTACAATAGTTCAGAAAGCAATCAATTTTACTCCCTCTCCTAGCTCAGCGCCGTATTATGCGGTAGCAAAACCGGTAGGTATAAATATGTTGCCAGCATAAAATTCAACAATCAATGTCATCTCAGAGGTTGCTGGGGCTGTAGCGAGAGCGGAAGAGGCATGCCATCAAGTCAGACCGGTCGTCTTGCTGGTAACGCTGGACGTACAAAACGCCTTCAACTGGGTGACGTGGACGGACATCCTTCGGATCCTTGAGCAGACGTTTCGTATCACTGGTTACCTGCTAGCCCCCGAGACCGATGGTTCCTTTATGACACCGTCGGCCGAGTCAAAAGGATGCCTGTCACCTCAGGTGTGTCAGAGGGGTAAATCTTAGGACCTGATCTATTATTATATACTAACATTATATACGATGATCCGCTACGCCTAGAAATGCCTGCGGATGAGTCCCTGGTAGATTACGCTGATGACGTCTTAGCAGTAATCACTTCCAGATCTACCTATTTCACTCAAGTTAGACTTAACCAAGTCACGAAGCCAGTGGATCGGTGGATGAGCGAGTATGGCCTCCAGCTGGCAGTCTCAAAGACAGAGATTGTCATGCTGACCAAGGGACGGATAGCAACTGCCATACCGATGACAGTTGGCTCTGTCGATATCCAGACCAGCATGTCGGTCAGGTATGTGGGAGTGACTCCAGACACCAAGCTGACGTATTGGGATCATATCCGGAGGGCATGTGACAGTGCTCTAGTAGTCGTCACTTCACTGGGTAAGCTAATGGCCAACGTCGGCGGACCCAGTGAGATGAGATGGAGGCTGCTCATGGCAACGACCGACTCCATCTTGCTATATGGAACCGAAATTTAGGGAGATGCACCCCGAACTTAGAAGTTCCGGCAGCGCACTGCCAGTGTCCAGCGCAGGGGTGCCCTGTGAATTACCTGTAGAATGCAAAGAAGGGTACCAATTTCGCTCAGAGCTGGCCAGAACTGAAGCTCTGTCGCGCGTGCGTACGCTAACTCTCCAACCTTGGCAGCAACGTTGGAGTGAAACTGATAAAGGACGCTGGACAGCTAAGCTAATTGGTCTTATTGAGCCATGGCTTAACCGTAGCCGCGGAGAGGTAAGCTTTTACTTTTGTCAATTCTTGACAAGGCACGATTACTTCAGGAAATACCTGAACAGGATGGAAAGATGCTCACACCGTACTGCCGGTACTGTATGACTGTATGCACGTGTTGTCTGCCACATTCCAGAGTTGAAAAATTTTAATGAGATGTCTAGTCACGGCACGTACGACAGAAAAAAGTCTTGAATTCAGCTTTAGATTTAATAACTCTAACAACTCTCCCTTCTAGCCAAGTATCTAGAATCGAAAAGATTAGTTTTTAGACTTTTTAAAGTTGTCATCTCCCTGCTTTACGTATGTATATTCCACGCAGCCTTCATAAAATAACTGCACTTTAAAGGAGCTCATATCCTCTACGGCTAGAGAAATGTATAAAAATAGGAAAACAGCTAGTAGAACAAGTCCCCAATGTAAAAAGTTTCCGGAAAGAAAGAAAAGAGGTTTCTTGAGCAAATAGGTAGGCATGTTTTTGCATTGAGGACGAATTTATTTTTATTGTGTATTGTGTATATTGTGCTATTCATTGTGTGGTTTTCATTTAAATGTTTGTATTTCGTCGGCAAATTTCCGATTACTTCACCCTGGTAACACGTCCGATTCTGTTAGAGCAATTTTCATTCCACATATCACCTTATCGGAACAATCTTAAGGGGTTACACCACAGTAGAGAGCGAAAATTTAACGTTTTTCTGCGATTTTTTTTTAAGTGGAAGGAAAAGTAAAAAAGTAATTCTCTTTAAGAATGTTGGTTAAGCATGTTTTGAAGTTTTTTAAAAAAATTTGTTAATTAAAAAATATTGCAAAATGGCTGCCCAACAGCCGTTTCTGCGGAACGGTTTTTTTTGGATCGGCTCCGCGGCACGCAGTAGAAGTGCACCAAAAATTAATCTGGAACAAAATAAAAATTTTTTTCTTAAAGAACATTAGTATAGCTAGAGAAATACGTAGGGGATTTTGAAAATATTTATTTTTGTAAAATTGGCGAGCATTTGAAAAAAAAGTGCACTTTCCTTCAAAAAAACCGGCACTTATTTGTAGCTAAAAAATCGAGATATTTACTTATTGAAAATCGGCTACGTATTTCTATGCGGAATGTTGTTTTAAACATGTGATATTAATTTGGAGTGAAAAAATAAAAAATTGTTTGAGTTATGCTGCGTGCCGATTTGAAAAAACGTGTTTCGAGAAAAACGCGTTTAAAGTTTTGACTCGTGTTTCAAGTATGATAAAATAAAAAATTTTGATCATTTAATTTTTTTTACCTTCAATCAATAACCAAATTTACTTTATACATCGATAACGTCAGAATCCACTTTCAATTTTTTTGCCGAAGCACTGACACCGGCCGAATCTTCCTCCGCCTCATATCTGTTCAACGGTCGTCGTTTCGTCACGTTGGTCCGTCGCCGCGTCTTATACGATATTTTTGGGCTTTTAGGGCTTGCTACACTTTCTTTTCACTCATTGTAACTCACATAAATGTAAAAGCTACAAATAACGTGTGAGAAATCAGCACTGCAAAAAAATCGTAATTCGAATAACTTCCACGCAAAATTTACGTCTTCTCTCAACATCAAAGGACACTGTACTACTGAACTTTGTGTTCAACATGCTTGAAAATGTTTCTAATGACTTATATTAGTGTATTAGAGAAGTTGGAAATCGTATGATAAGACATAATGCTGTACCCAATGAGCAGGTGTCGCATCTATCGCAGGTAGTCATTTTCGAGCAGTCGGCAAGAGTCGAAAAAGTGCTCGAAATTTCTTTGAAAACGATTTCCAGCAGGTATGAAACCGTTTGCCTCTTATTCTAGAGGTTTCAAAGGATTTTTTAAGCCAATAAAAAGAAAATCAATTTTCTGAAATTTCTACTGTGGTGTAACCCCTTAAAGCCAAATCTCTATCAGGTCATCAGCAACGAAGTTGAGAAAATAGAGACATGAAAACAGCATCCTCTGAAATGCCACTTCCCTCCATTACAACACCAATGGTATTTCTGAAGTTGTTACATATATTTCTAAGCCAAAATTATTCGCGTACCAGCAGCATTACTCGGCAATCTCAAAAGCTTCGAACATTTGCGAAAATTGCATATTACAATCGTGTCCTCAGAGCCTATCTATCGTTTTAAACGCATGAAATCAAATTGAAGTGATAACTCTTCAAACGGAAAGTCGACTACATAAATACCAAACCCGTTCATGCTCCTTTATGAGCCTGCTCTTATTGCGGAGAGCCGTTCGATTGAGCACAAGACATGAGTCCATCAGCTCGTTGAAATTTAAATAATTTTCCGGTTCACTCGAGTCTTTCTCATCCACTTCTTCCTCGCAGCTATCTTTGTTCATTTGAACTGCCCCGAGCAAAGAAAACACTTCGCCACGATGATGGCCACATTGGCTTCATGCGAACATTATTGAAAATCACTCGGAATAAAATAAAATAACCGATGCCAAATGCTACCCAGATATTTACTATTTGGGACAATTTTCTGGCCATCTCTGCTCTAATAGCGACAGAAAGAACGGGGCCGATGTCGTCAATACAGAAGACGACGATTGCATTATATTTTTTCGAAATTGGCGAGAGCTCTTGTTCCAGCTTAGTCGTCGAGTAGACATGAAAATGGAATAACAGCAAAAGGATACAGCACAAACGGTGAGTGTTGCCCTGTATCTAGTCGGCTCCATCGGCTCGCGGAGATGAAAGTGAGACAAAGCATGCCTCGATTGTGTGAGGCAAGCGAACAAACGGATCCTGGACAAGGAGTATGGCTCTAACGTCGATATAAAACGGTCCATTTATTTAGTTTCCCATCGTCTCGCCCTCACTTTCGCCCTTAACTTATGCGGCTCCACATTTTTTTAGAATCGTTTAGATTAATGACGCAAGGGTTGCGATGCGATGGCCATTGGCCTTCATATTAGAGACGAAATCTATGCAATGTCCTACAAACAACTCCTTCGCTTCATTCTGCTCCGGTCGCGCTGCCATCTCGCTCCATTCGTTTCGTAGTTAGTAAAGCAAAGGATGGGAAGAAAACAATAAACACTTTTATATTTTCCATATACATAAAGATTTTTATGGGTTTTTTTCAGCTGTTGTAGAATAAATGGAATACCGCAATCCGTTATGTGCTTATATGGTAGTGAAGTGAAGAGTTGCTTTATATCACTTGAGCTTTTCAGAGTGCGTGTGCATCATAAAGAAGAAATTTCCGCAATTTCGAAACAATATTGTGCAAATGCTGCTCCTGAGTATTGTAATAAGGCGAGCAGGAAACGGCAGACTCCAAAGCAAGCATTATGAAGAAGCGTATCTACTAATTCATTGCCCCCTCATCTCACTCAACTTAAACTGTAACGTCGTGTTTGAACTGGTAACTTTGGTAACTTTCCAGCCCTCCTATCATTTTCGACTAGTCCTTGGCATTCAAGTGTAAGTATGTTCAGTATTGTTCGAAAGATTACGATAAAAAGGCGTTCAGCAGAAAAATTGAAAAAAATAATTTAATCGACAAATCGTGTTTAGTGACGAGGTCCACTCTTTACTCATTGGGTGACTTATAGAGTAAGATGTTTTCCATTTCTGAATTGAGGCGAGTTCGCAAGAAACTTGAAGTACTCTATTAAAGCCACAAATTCATGAATTGGTCGTTTTTAATGAACGCCTGCGCACCTAGTGAAAACTGTTTGTTGCCTTTAGTTAAATGAATAGGTTTCTTACTTGGTACTAAATATATAGCTATAGTATTTCATGGTTTCGAATTTGTCGCATTATTTTTTATACCCACGAGGTCAGCAAAAAGTAGCCAGTACAGAGAAATCTACACAAATTTCAAACAGAGCCTGTGTAAAAGTTCTTAAATTGTTAATGAATTCAGTTTCAGCCAAATACTATATTTACCGCAAGAGGAGAATCACTGCCTTTGAATTACATACCACTCCGAGATGGCTTCCCCATTACCTGCCATGGAAAATGGTATATGTGGGGCATTTCACGTGAAGCGGACAACGAAAAAAAGTCGAGGTTCTGGATTTCGTTCATATTGTGCATAATGGTACTTCTAGAAGATATGAATGTGGATGCACAAGTTTTTGTTTCTATGAGGTTTAGTTGCCGAGTTATGGGCTTCTGAATAATTGACGAAATTGATAAACGGTTTTTTTTGGAAGCGGGTCCTGAGATTCAAAACAAAATCTAAAAAACATTAAATATATTGATTGGTGTAGAAAAATAGCTGTTCTTTTTAATTTTGAAATTAGATTTGAAAAACAATTTTTTTTTCCTGTGTGAAACCGGAAGAAGACACTTAAACTCGCAATTTGAATAATTTTGACCAGGTTAATTTTGTTTATTTTTATAACAAAACAAAGCTTAAAGTATACTTATTTTATCATAAAAGTTTTAAAATGGGATGGCCACTAGTTTAGGAGGTAGGTGAATTTCAATACGTATAAGTCGCATGGGGCGTGGTACCGAGAGCTATAGGGCAAAGAGCATTAAATTGGAATTGTTTTTGCGGGATGATTAAAATTGAACAACTTTTTATTAACATTAAAAAATTTAATCTACATTTAAAATTATATTTTGACAAAGTGGTTTCGAAAGTATGCACTGTTTCTCATCAGACACCAGCACACAGTGCATACTTGACTGGCGTGACCACGACAAAACAATCGAGTTTCCCGTTTCAATATGCTCGGCTTCGATCAGCTGTAGAAATGATATACGTTGTCTATGCTGATTTATAGACAAGAAGGGAACCGTGATCAAATTCAATTACCTTTACAAAGAGCATTATTTGCCTGAGCGAATTTTGAAAATTTTAGACATGTAGTGCATAAGTCGTGGGACTTATCTACTTAATTGAAATTGATAGCAAACACAAATGTTTTACTTAGATACTTATTTATTGTATGAATATGACTGCACTGGTTGGCGGCTCAAGCCAAAGAGAGTGTTGTAATGTGTCTCCCCACCCGATGATGGTGGCGCCACGGTCTGTGCGTAGCTTGCTGTCTCTTGATGCTAGCGCTCTCTATGGGACTCTCTACAGTCCCTACAGACACCAAAACTACCATAGCTAGCAGCTCCAACCGAATTTTTCAACCAAATTTATATCAAACGTGGTTTAAAGTAAGGTTCATCTACTTTGTGAATTTGATTAAAATCGAATGACTGAATCAGAATTTATAAGGCTAAAAGCAGTTAATTTTCTTAGTGATTTTTCAAGATGGTACCACTGGTACAGAATTGCCACAATTTCAAAATTACTTCTAGCAGACCTGGTCCTATTCAATACCAATACATGCTGTAAATTTCAACTGTATCTGATTATCGGGTCGTGAGTTCCCGTGAACAGAAGTTTTTGATGCTAAAAAATATAGGTAAATTGGGAGAGGGTTACCGTTCTTGCCCGTAGTAAAATGTCAAATGTTTTACTGTAGCTATGTACACACAGCATAAGATTTATATATGAGTGGCTGTTTTTCCAAAAAGTGACAATTTTTCAGGAGAGTCGATCATTTGAAGGTTTTCACTTTCAGCGCCTGCCCTTGCTACAGGGTTACCAACATGCTCATCAAAAGCAACACACATTTACAACTAAATAGTACCAATATGTTCTGAAAGTTTCATAATAATTTGATAGCTCTGTCAAAAGTTATCGTAATTTAAACATTTTCAAATTTTCCCGATCTCTTTTTAGGCACGTGGGGTTAAAAAATTCCAAAACATTATCCGATTCACATTTAATACACGTTCGGAATTTTTTTTGTTATCTTTATTTTTGCAAAAGATAGTTGTGGACGGAATAATAGGTATATTAAAAATATCACTAAAATGGCCGCCGGCGCCAAAGGGTTAAAAAATTTTAACTTTTTGTGAGACCTGGCACTATTCTGCATATGCACTAAAATTTCAGTTCAATCGGATAGCGCGATCCTGATATTTTTTTCCTGAAATTGTTTTATGATAAATATATATATATATATATATATATATATATATATATACATATATATATATATATTTTATATATATATATATATATATATATATATATATGTATATATACATATATATATGCATATATATATATATATATATATATATATATATATATATATATATATATATATATATATGTATATATATATATATATATGTACATATACATATATATGCATATATATATTTATATATATATATATATATATATATATATATATATATATATATATATATATATATATATATATATATATATATAAAGTGATTTGAATACTACTGTTCTTCGGACATTAGTAACAAAGCAATATGAAAATGCAGAATGGGTAGTTGAGTGAGCTTCATAGCTTGGATGCCTTTAAATAATTCAGTGCAAATCATTGCTGTAGAATCAGCGACATAGAGACTTGAGCTACATATATAAAAATTGGCATAATTAAAGAAGCTTAGAAATTCGTTGAATACGCAATGATGATGTGATTCGCAACTCAATGATTCGCAATGATGATGTAATTCATGATGATCATGATTTTTTTTGCAGATTGAGACATCGCTTCACAACGCTCACAGAATGCTTGTTAAATTACGATAAATCTAAATATTTTAAGTAATATCCAATCTGACAGACGGCTACGACCTGCCTTTAGCCGTTTTCAATTTTTTTTCTTCTACTGGGTTTGTAATTTAAATGAATTCTCATTAAAATAATTGTGTATCTGCCAAAGACGTTTTGCAGGAAAGTTTGATAATCTTCTTTCATTTAAAGAAAACGGCTGCTGCTAATACATAGTATCAGTTGTTGATTGAACCTTTTAGTGAGGGTTTAACCTTTTAAATTGGCGATTTTCATATAAAAGACAACGAGCGTCCGGGGACCCAGAAAATTTGTTAAGCATTATTAGATGAAGACTCAACTCAAACATTAAAACAATTGGCAGAACAATGCATGATGATCTGTCCACCATTACCGAACGTCTTCATGCACTACTTTGCACATGAATTGCAAGGGACATTCAAAAGCTAGCTAATGATGACAATTTGATTTTAAGATAATTTATTTTGTAATTGAAATAAACGATCAAAATTAAAAAATCATAATTATTGACCGAAGCATCTATTATTATTATTATTTTAATTTTTATCAATATCCGTTATTGAGCTCCGTATAAGAGCATGTTGTAAGAGCATGAGCATGCTTCCTTTCTACTTCTGCAGAGCCCCAAAACAATAAAATCTAGATATGTACTTGTTAATAGTGAAATTGCTCTAAACCGAAAGCCTCTTTTCTTTATCCGGCTTTCTCAGCAAAGCCGGTTTTATCACGATTTCGGTCTACGGTACCAACATATTGGCATCGGTCGGAAATACGGAATTTAACGGAAAATAGAAAAAACTTCCCATTATTCTTACGATGAGCTTTCTGTATCACGCAACATCTATCATGATGTCTCAAACTATCGTGCAAGTCCAATTAGATTTCTGGCGATAAGGCTTTCGCTATGCCAATCAGCTGTTTATTGTCAACGTAAAGACAAGTACGTTGATTAAATTTGTTTCGTGTTTATTATTTGTGCAATGTGGTTTATGGAATATTTCGTTTAAAATAATCTCAGGATACGACCGATTCAACTAGCTATGAAATCAAATCAACTTATTCAATTCCGTAACTGTCGTCTTGTACGCAACCACGACATCATCGTTGATGATTTATGGGTTCGCGGCGGAAAGATCATTAACCCGGAGCCTGTTTTCTTCGACGAACGAATGGAAGCAGATATCCAAATTGACTGCAAAAGTGCTATAATTGCTCCCGGTTTCATCGACCTGCAGATAAATGGTAAGATACATTCGTTCTATGGTTAGCTCGGTCTGTTTTTTGAGTTGACCCAGATTCAAAGGTCAGACTTATCGGTGATATTCTTATCAGTTAAATTCGTTTCAATGGTCCAATGTAGATACTCCTCAAAGTAGTCCGATACAGATTATAGTATGTTCCAAATACTTTTTCTTAACTTTAGCTATACTAGATCGCTGCGCAACAATTAATTAAAACAATTTCTATCCCCAAAGTGGTTTTGTACCCACAAGGGTACAATGAATTGTAAAAGAACAATGGACTGCGCACTAAAAAAAAATGATGGAAACAACACAAGTCAACGTATACCACACTGCAAGTTCCAAAAAAAAATTTAGGCGGGTGAAATAATTTATATGCTACTGGATAATATTAAGTACAGTACAAAAAAGCTGACTGCTGAATTTGCTCTATGTAAAATTCCTATCGTTCCTAAATTGTTTGGTCCTCTTAGTTGTCCATTTAAAATTTAAAATTGAAGTGCGACTTTTTCAAGTTCCTTCTGATTTGTGATGTATTTGTGTTAATTATATTGTTCTTTACCGTCTGTCGCTTTATTTTTTCTAAACAATCATTTCGTGTTTAACGGTTCTAACTACTTATATTTTTAAAACTGTACAGGAGGATATGGGGTCGATTTTTCCTACGACACTGAAACTGTAGAAACAGGCATAAATAAAGTTGCCAAAGGTCTGCTATCACACGGAGTAACTTCCTTCTGTCCAACTATTGTAACTTCGCCGACTGCTACCTATCATAAAATTCTAACGAATATCAAGAAACGACGTGGTGACAAAAATGGAGCCACAATTTTAGGTGTTCATTTAGAAGGTCCTTTCATTAGTAAAGAGAAAAAAGGCGCCCATCCAGTTGATTTTATCCGAGATATTGAAAACGTAGGTACATACACTTTAGTTGTCTTATCACATAAAGATTAATATTTTCTATTTGCAGGGAATGACGAGTATTGAAAATATGTACGGAACTTTAGATAATGTTGCTATTATAACATTGGCACCCGAGAAAAAACAATGTGACGAGGTTATCAAGGATTTGACGCAGCGCGGGATCACTGTCTCTATTGGGCATTCTATCGGAAATTTATGTGATGGTGAACGAGCAGTTACGCATGGCGCTAGACTTATTACACATTTGTTTAACGCAATGCTTCCGGTTGGTTGAACATTGCATTCGTATTAGATACAGATTTTGACAAATCTGCCGTTTTCTCGCAGTTCCATCATAGGGATCCTGGCCTAGTTGGGCTCTTGGCTTCCGACAACATTCCACGTGGCGAGACAGTTTATTTTGGTATCATTGCAGACGGAGTGCATACACATCCCGCGGCACTTCGCATCGCTCACAGAACAAATCCGGATGGATTAATCATAGTAACAGATGCAATATCAGCAATGGGCTTGAAAGAAGGAATTCATCACATTGGACAATTCGATATGGAAGTTAGAAGCGGGAAGGCCTACATCGCAGGAACGGATACTTTGTGCGGAAGTATTGCGTTTATGGACGAAAGCATACGGATACTTAAGGAATCGACAAGTAAGAAATTTGCCTTATGTTCATTGTTAATAGCTTAATGTTTCGCAGCATTTATTGGAATAATCTCAGAAACGCTTATTCGTTTCATCATTTTCATTTAGTTTTCATTTGAAGTAAACAATCTCAAATTTTTGATTCACTAAGAATGTGAATGCTAATCAATGTCTTTCTTCTTTTAGACTGCAGCAAAGTATTCGCCATTGAAGCTGCGTCCCTACATCCTGCCAAGTGTTTGCGCATTGCAGATCAGAAAGGGACACTAAACTTCAGCTCGGACGCAGACTTTGTTTTCTTAGACGACGATCTCACAGTTCTATCAACATGGATAGCTGGAGAATGTGTATACAAATTACATGCGGATAATTCTCCACTATGTCATTCAATAACAAAAGACTTGAAATAGTTTTAGGTTAATCCAATAATTGTTAAGTAAGCAACGAGAGTAATTCATACATTTTTATACCAGGAGAAAAATACTGTAAGTACAGCAATCAAAACTATAAGGAAATTTATTGTAAAACATTGAATGTGATACAAATACAAAATGTCTATTTTACTACATGAACAATACTCTTTCCATAAAGAAATGGTTTTGCGATCTCGGCTGAGTCATCGTCGGTGGTGTGAATTTGCATGGATATTGTACGTTTGAAGACAAGTTTTTCAGCTGGTTTCGAATCGAGTTGATGTGTGCGGGCTGATTTCTCTGATTGGACTTTCGCCTTTTGAGTCACGTTGTCCGGGCTTTCTTCACTTTCTTCATTGTGGTCAGTATGTGGACTATAAATGCATTCTTGGTTTTTGATTCCATCTTTGTTCGTGCAGTAGTAGCAAATTGCACCATTTTTATGCTTCATACGACATTTTGACCAGTCATTAGTTTTAAAATCCTTTACTACCTTATCGAAAAATTTGAAGCGAGGTAGGCCCGTATCCTGTGGAATATCTTTGTGTGACTTAATTTTCGATTTGCTTTTAACAGGATTATGTCGATTATTTTTTCCAGCCAAGAGTTTTGCGCTGTTCTCTCTTGCGTTCCCCTGCTCAGGTTTCAAACCAATTTTAAAACCGTTTCTCTGCTTTCTACCGTCGTCGCTATCATAGCTTTTTTCCCGTTTATATGCGTACTTCTGTTCTTTAGGAGATGATGAATAAGAACATTTCTCCGCGCGAGCGTTGGTTTCGGGATCTTTGCAAACGGTGCATTCTTTCCCATCTTCGAAGTAAGTTTTGCATGACTTATTCTCTTTTTCGTCTTCGGCGCTTTCTTTGCTGCTCCCAGAAGATCCTGAATTGAAAATTCCGAAATTCTCAGCTAGAAACTGATCATAGGCTTTCGAATAGTTGTACTCTTCGCTAGCTTGATCTCGTTTCTTGCGGAATCCCCTATCATCAATGTCGCTACCAGTGTCCAGTTTTGCATCAAGATACGATAAGTCTGAATTATTCAGATACGGCCCATTCCATAAGTCGTTCCAACGTGAGCTAGTTCTTCTGAAGTCGCTGATGGGATAATATTCAGTTGCGCAGCTTTGTGCTAATGTTAAGATAAAAATTGCAGTAAAGCATGCTATGAACTGGAATGAAATTGAGTATTATTGGACTAAAAAGTAATAAATACAGAAGTATTTCACCCTCATTGTCCACGCGAACCGAAAAGTGTGATGCTAAAATGAGAAAGTTAAAGACAGTGTGATGCTTTTATACAAAACACGATAAATTGTGTATTTGACCATTCGTCCATGAAAAGCCGCAATTTTACTTGAATGCAACGAGCTACACCGCTGTAAATTACAATTATTTTCAATCGAATTTTCTTTTGCGGAAAGTTGTAAAATAATTGCACTATTTATCCGTGACAGAAATCAATTCCGCAATCACTGAACACGAATGCTGATTGAAGACCGAATGTCGATGAGACTGAATCGTTCCGTAAAACAGGGAGTGCGGGCATCTATCCGGAGTGTTTTCTATGTCGAATACTCCATAAGAACGGGTTCGAGATAAGGTATTCTTCTTGGCCCTCTTACATTTAAACGTAAGTTTTAATTTTAAATGAAAGCAAAGATAATAACTGGCAGATCATTTTCCAGAATTTATTGGCAGATATCGATATTTCGAAGATAATCTGTTCTCTTCTTCAATGTCTAGAGATTACACTATTGTCAAGTCAGTATTTCCTTTGTTAGCTTTTTGATACTATCTATATCAAATATCAGCATCCTTTCACTTTTGTTAATCAGATACCCTCTGTGATTTATGCAATTTAATTGATTTTATCGGAGTTTTTTTTTTATTTAATAAACGTTGTGGTGGACATTATAATCATTGGTAGCCTATCTGCTAATTCTTGTCAAAGAATTGTTTTGTGAAGATTTAGCTTCGATAAAGCTATACATTTGCTAAAGTGTGGCACAAAAACTGTTGCGATGATAATATTCAGTAGTCATCATAATGCCGACTTTGAGTCTGTCTATTTTAGAGGTTCTTTTTAGATAATACGTTGCATACAGTAGTAATTCAATATTTTTTCTCACGACCATAATTTGCAGTTGTTTTATTCAAAAATTACATATAGTGAATTATAGAAGTGCTTAGTATGTTTTCGTCAATATGCCCTTGACCTGCAAAGCCTTACCAGGCGTAAATGCAAACGAGTTTTTTAAGTTTTTTTTTTTAAAATGAAGTATGCATGCCGATTTACATCGCAACTCTCTCAACTCTCCAAAGTGCAGCTGTGGCGATGCAATTTCTGACCGGTTCAATTCTATTATACGACTACTCATTATCTATTGTACGACTCACGCCAATCAGTCGACTGCTGAGTCGGTGAAGTTTTTTTTATTTATACAAATCTTATATTCTAACTCTCTTTAGTCTCTTCAAATAAATATCGCGTTGGTAAAAAACTCTTTTGTCAAGGAGATTAGAAGATCTTTATCAACTGCTTCGAGAGAAAAAATGCTGTCCACCAGCAAAACATGTAGGAGCTATTCGATATGATACTGGTAATGAGTGGTGATCAGTTACACCCTCAGTGCACTTGTTCGGTTCGAATTGGCTAGTTAGTTATTGGCTAGCGTTGTATAATCAGAAATAATCGCACTTGAGCTTAGGAAGAAAGATCCTAGAGTGAAATGTGGTTCTGGGTATTTGCCTTGTATTTCGTCGTAGTTTTGATTGTCCTTAATGCGAAGAATGTTGTGTCATTGATAAACTTCAAACGGCGCGTGGATTTCGGTAAAACGATTCCTGGACCGGAGTTTCGTGAGCTGCTGAAAAACGCGAAAAAAGAGAGTGAGTTGCGAATTTGCGATGAATGTTTGCGGCATTCTACCTTGTTTTGTTTTTGCATTATGTCTTCAATTGCAATAACCACAACTGTATAATGGAGAACGATTGATTTTATTTGCATGTTTTTCTCTATGTATGGTTTTTATTACTTGTGTTATGTAGATGATAAGATCCCGTTTTGCCTCTTCGTCTGTTGCCATCTCCAAAGGAATACAATGTAAATTCGGTTAAACAAAATTTGTCTAACGCACTTCATTTGTCCTTCACCTTTGAGCCTTGCATTAGTAAATATCGTAGTGAATACTTTATCTTTATGTTCAAATTGATAAGTGTAGAAGATGTTTTCCATATTGACATTTTTCGCGAAAACAACCTAAATACCACAGACCATGCATGTACTTAGAGTCTTGCAATAAAACATTTAGACGTCGTTGTGTCACTAGTGGCTACTTTATTATTAAGTGCATCGTTTCTAAACGCGTATTCATTTGCATAATATTGCAGAAAGGCGTTCTGATAAGGCAATCAAAATGTGAGATCATCGCAGCTACGTGCTTCACACATTTTAGAAGCCGTTGCACTTTGCGAGCTATCTCGCAGACAATGTCTGACATGATTTTCTAATTTTCAAAGTCTCTCTTTTTCTAATTGCGTTCTACATTACCAACCAAATCCTAATTATCTCATGTATCATTCCAGCCATGCGTCACTATTCGACGCCGGTAATAATTTTCGAGTCATAGTGAAATGAGCTGAGCATAATGAAAGTGCGCTGAGCCATCTTCTGTGGATGCTACTGATATCCTTATCGTGAAATGTTCAAAAATAAATCAAAGTTCAAATTTTATGTGGTATCAGTACTATATACAATGGCATTCGCTGACGTATGTATGTTCAAAATCTCTCAAAATTTTTTTTTAGTTTAAAATATCTTGATTTTTTCTATCTTTGGAGAATCGAATGTCCCCCGTAGAGTTTCTTGTCAGAGTGGTGATATTCTTTATCACTAAAGAAAGTTTCCATTTCTGATCATGTGATTTGGCTTGTCAGTCAGATGTAGAATTAGATATGATAGTAGACGAGAGAGAATGTATTATTAGACATTAAATTAAAATGAGTTTCATAGGCAATTTGTGAGCATAGAATGAATAAAATCATGCTTCGCCTTGCTTTCAGCAAAACAGCCCTCGTTTTGAGCCTTTTATTTACTTTTGCCCCGCACTGAAGGTCACACATTTTTTATATTATTAATATTACAATGATAATGATTGATAAAAGTACTTTGAAAATGAATGATCAAATGAAACCGAAATTTCACAGCTAATCATTTGACTCCGATATACTTCAAATCTATTATCTATTTTTCAGAAATTCTCCCTTGGTTTTACGATATCCGAAAGCGCTATGGTCCAATCTTTCGCATCTGGTTCGGCAAGGATCTGTTTGTATTTGTAACAACTCCGGAAGATGCACGCGCCATATTAAGCAATAATCAGCTTCTCTACAAATCGAAGAACTACCAAATGTTGGAACCATGGCTCGGAAAAGGACTTCTGACAAATGGCGGTGAAGAGTGGCACAAACGGAGAAAACTGTTGACGCCAGCTTTCCATTTCAAAACTCTGAGCGCGTTCAAGCAGCCCATGGAACATAATTGCCAGATTCTGATTAGCAAACTGAAACCACTAGCTGACGGCGTAACCGATTTTAACATCTACCAGTACATCACGCTATTCGCTCTCGATGTAATCTGTGAAACTGCGATGGGTATAAAGAAGCACGCTCAGGACGATAGTGAGTCAGATTACGTGAAAGCAGTGCAAGCGTAAGTTTGAGGACTTCTCACAATCTATCATGAAGAGTCATTGAAAAATTTCTTTTATGTAGAATGTGTCGCATAGCACACAAACAGTCATTTAGCCCGTGGCAACGAATTCCTTTCCTATTCAACTTAAGCACGGCTGGCCGCGAACGGAATCGTGCTTTAAAGATTCTGCATGGGGAAACAAATAGAGTGATTGCCATTCGCCGTAAAATGCTTGAAGACGAGCAGATAAATAACGTTGCTGATACAGGCAAGTATCAATTTTTACATCCTTATGCTTCCTTCAACATTCAGACTGGTCTTCACTTATTGCAGAAAACGAGATTGGTCGAAAACGTCGATTCGCGTTCTTAGACATGCTCTTGATAGCCCAAAAAGAAGGCGCACCGCTGTCAGACAAGCATATTCGGGAAGAAGTTGATACTTTTATGTTTGAGGTACCTTGTAACATCAGCATTTGACGTATTTGTTCAAACGCTTTCTACCGAATTCCAGGGCCACGATACAACGAGTTCAGCATTATCATTCGCTATCTACTTGCTCTCAACTAACCCAGACGTTCAGCAAAAAGCTTATGAAGAAGCAGTCGCTTGCGAGGGCAATGAAAACGAACCTATGAAATATCTGGAGGCTGTCATCAAAGAAACTCTACGTCTCTATCCAGCTGTGCCGTTCTTCAGTAGAATTTTACACGAAGATCTGGAGCTGCGCGATTTGACTATTCCTGTAGGTACAGCCGTGAGTGTCCTGGCTTATATGCTTCATCGCGATCCGGATGAGTTTCCTGACCCCGAAAAATTCAAGCCCGAAAGATTCCTAAGCAACGACGAGAAAGATTTGCATCCGTTTTCGTTTGTTGCCTTCAGTGCCGGCCCCAGAAATTGCATAGGTATAATGAAATTTACTCCAAACACATCAATTTTTTGCAATTGAATAACAATTTCTTTAATGTTTCCAGGCCAAAAGTTCGCAATGTTGGAGTTGAAGTGCACTCTAGCGAATCTACTTCGAAGCTTCGAAATTTTGCCTGTGGAAGACTTTAAAGTGGTACCCCTGGCAGAGCTCGTTATGAAAAGTGGAACTGGAGTTCAGATTCGACTTAAGAATCGAGCATCTTAAATTTTGTTCTCTACTTTGCAGCTTTGAATAAGAAACGTATCAATACAATCTATTTTGTATTGTAGTCTTTTGAAATCAGTTGTTTTTGCTCTTGATTAAATAACCTTTAAATGTCGATTTTTCACAGGAAAGAATATTTTAATGTATTATAACACTACTATGTATGTGAATAAAGCTTTGGTATTAAAAGAAAAAATAAAGTTTTCATAACGTGAATAACCTCAATTCTCCACATAAGAGAAGGTACGCCAGCATTGATTGTCATACTAGTTTCATTTTAAGATAGATTAGTTTAGCTACATAGATATATGATACAATAACATTACTTCGATTGGAATTTGTAATTCTAGATCTAATTTTCTTGGTTGCTGTCCTAGGGTAGAGTAATTCAGACAAGTCTTGAGAATTTCGTATCTCGTTCTTTACCTGCTACATTCATGAATCTTAAGGGTAACAGCAAAACGAGTCGGATGCGTCAAATCACCCTATAGTGTAATGAAAATGAGTTTTCAGCTTAAATGCCAAAAGTAGAGGGTTGTACTCTCAACCGAACAAATCACATATTACATTTACTGACAAGAGTCCGAGCTCCTGCATTTTCTTCGAGAAAATTTCACGAGGGAAAAAACATTATTCATCAAAATAGACATCAAATTTATTTAGGGAAAACTGCTATTATAAGAACGAAATGGATTAGTTCTAAATATTAAAGATATGTTCATTCAAATGGATTCTTTTAATACCTCATCTATTAATAAAAAAATTCCACGAGGCAACTGTCGTGAAGGCCTTAAAGAATTCAAAATATTTTGACTGATGTGAAATAAAGAATAACCTTGCGATTCATCTAAACAAACGGAATTTTAAGAGTGATTGTAGTGGTTTAATGTTGAGTTTTTCTTTTATTTGCACATCATCTGAGGTGAATTAAATTATATTTTCCATTTCAGAGTCGAATAATTCGGCGTTTGTTTCTATATATCGTCCTTCGAAAGGCTCTGTTCGGGTTTTCTGCTAATTCTCATGAGTACTATGAATAATGATTGGTTGAGTTATTCATTGGCAGTGGTGCATTCAAGCAGCAGCATTGAGGGGCAAAAAAGAATTCGGAACATTTTGCGTAGATTCTCAATTTTCGCAAGAACGAATGCAGTCCTAACCAAATACGATTTCTTATATGCATATTGATACTAAATTTATGGTTTTCATCGTATGTGCCACCTGTTATCAATTAACTATCAAATATGCAATTCTTTTATAAAGTCCAGCATTGGAGATTTATCAATGGGTGAAAAACAACAGAACCCCCAGTTTTTATGCTTTTCTTTGGTCGCATTTCAAAAATAAGAAAAAAATTAGCACATAATTCAACAACACAGATGTTAATTGTGCGATTGAACTGAGCTTTGCGCAAATACACTAGTTTTCTGGGCGTAAATTAAGTAGCAATCCTAGAACTAACACACTTAAGGTTAAACACCTTCTTAAGTTGCTTTCCGTATTTAAAAATAGCTCAACTTACTTCAAAGCAAGAAATTCGAATCACTGTCAGGACGATCAACGGCAACTCAAGGCATGGAATTTTTAAAAATTATTTATTCATTCTTCTTACAAATTGCAGATTATTGTGGTCGAGAGCCACGACCGAATCCACCACGGAACTCTACGTCACCGGCACCAGCACCAACGTCGGCCTTCTTATCTGAACCTCCAGGCACTCTTCGGTATGCCGACCGATCCTCCCCGGTCTTGGTCGAGTCTGAGCGTGGAGCAGCAGCAGGACGTGGACGAGCAGTCTCGGATCGTGTTGTACGCTTCAGTGTAGCCGGAACAATTTCAGGGGGCAAATGCAAATACGAGCGAAGGTACTCGATACCCTCATTTGTCAAGTACCAGTAGTAATGGCGCCAGGCGAACTGTTCGGTAACCATTCCCCGTGAATGCAGAGACTGCAGCGTTTTGATAACGTGCAAATTTGGAATATTTTCCAGCTCTGGGTGCTTGGGAGCATTGAAGTCCTTCTTTGCCACCATGACACCTTCTTTGAAGAGGTACTCATAAATTGCTACGCGATGCTGCTTTGGCATAAACATCTGAAAATGAAAACATACACATCATGCAGATGTCAAGAGATAAACAATCGCAATATGCATCTACTGCGAATCCCGGCTGGCTGATACAATGCAGAAAACTATGCTGAGTAGTCGTCTTCTCATAATCAAACAAATGAAAACACTCGGCAGTGGAGAGTTTGACATTTCACAATAACCTAAACATCCAGCTACATTTTCCGCCGACACAAAAACACCATCAAAACTACGCTGAAAATAATTAGCAAATCTACCAGAACACAGTTTTCTGCACGTATTGGCAGCAGTTATTCGGAACAGCGGCCATGGATGATCGAAATATTGAAGAATTTCACCCCGAAACTTACTTTGACGTCTTGCGTTTCGAGAACACCGGAAAAAGAGACCGCAGTGACAGAAAACTTGACATTGACACTTGTACTAGTTAGTGAGATCTGCCACTAGGAGCAGAGCTTATGGTAAAGCTAGAGTTACAATCAATGCAACCAACATTTGTTGCACGTCAAAATGAGTTTGAACCCATGAGAACGTATGAGAGCAGTTACAATGATGCAACACAACTTTGCTTGGCAGCAGAGTTTGCTCATATCTCAAACTTGGCATGGCAACAACATTTTTGAAAATATCCAATTCCACCTGTTCCTATGAGAGTCCGGGAAATGGAAAATGTCATATGCAAATGACAATCAGAATTTGTATTTTTTTGTCTCATTTTTGCTTTACATTATACTCCGCAGCTTTTAGAGGATAAAATATTCACTGATATATCTCTCCGAGACTTTAAAGGATCCAAATTATCGAACAGCAATTTCTTTAATATAGCCAGTGACAGATGGCAGTAAATGTTGTGTTGCATTGATTGTAACTCGTTCCACCAACAAAACTTGGCAGCAAATGTTGGTTGCATTGATTGTAACTCAAGCATAAGAAGTAAAAACGAAGGGATACTTGAAACGGAACGGAAAAGCGAATGCGCTGACGATTTGCAAGTATTTGAAAAGAGGAAGGCAATATTTTATTGGCAATATCTTGAAATGAACGTTTAATTTACGAAACATATTTTCATCTACTCGTGTACAAAATTTAAACGCATGCGTGTTCACAATACATGAAAAAATGCCTGGAATTTCGAGCAATAAAGTAAAAAATGAATTTAAAAAGTTAAAAATTAATGAGCAAATTAGTACAGACATTTATTAAAAACATTAGTACAATTCAGAGCTCTAACCTAGTTTTAAACGACAAATTGCTGAAGTTCTAGTTAAGATTTGTATGTCAGTGAAATACCTTATTCAACATTTCCGATAAATTCGTATCGACCATCCAATAAGAGCAAGCCCGAAAAAAAAACATTTTTTGATAGAACTGCACTTTGGATCAAGTGCGATGTGATGTGCAACAATGGAGGAAATATGGAAATGTAAAGGTTTACGTTGAAACAATTCGACTAGTTATCAGAAAGCATCTAAAGACGGAGCTGCCAGGATAGGACCATTTAGCAGTTAATAGAATTGCCCAAAGCATTTTGAGGATTTTGAAAGAAACGTTATTTGCAGAATAAAGTAAAATCAACGTTTTCGAGTCTTACAAAAAGTTTAAAGTATAAGAAATACAGAACAACAAATGTAACAGCGAGTGTAAGACTTGCTGGCAGATCAGTTGTGGTACGAAACTGAATGGGGCTAATGGAGTCAGAAACCATCAAATGCTCAAAAGCAATATGTACCGATTTATGCGTCCACAAATTTTAAAAATTATCTACCCAAAAGTTCAAGAAGAGTAGATATCGAGCAATCATTCGTGATAACGACCTCAAACATAAATCAATGGTTGCTCATGAATGGACTGTCGGCATTCCAGCACAAAAGCCTCGACAAATCAGTGGAATTCGTTAGGTGATAAGCTTCATGGCCATCAAATTCCAAATGGAGAGCAACAAAACGTAATATCCTGGAGGATATTTTGTTTGATATTTTATTTATTTTACTACATATTTTGTGAATTTATTTTTTTCGGTTTAAAAATATAACTACAAACTAACACATATTTGTCCATTGGCAGATTTATTTAACTTTGCCTCATTGCAGTTGTCTCCATATTGCGCCACTGAATGTCTTTTCCTGAACTTAACACTGCTCACCGCAACACATTAGATTCTATGAAAGTTATTATTTGTGCAAAATGTGCTACTGTCTATGTTAGAATAATATTAATACCTAACTTTTAACTGTCTTCAGGAAAAAAGATGACTATATTTTCTCATAAAAGAAGAAATACGTTTTAAAGAATGATTATGTTTTTTGTAAACAAACTCATAATGTCAATAACACTTGAACGTATAAAATAAAATAACCCCACTCGCTGTTTCTGTTTCATCTCATGACTATATTCATACACTCACTAGGCAAATCAATCTTTAGCTTCCCACATTAGCTTGCATCATATCACCGTCACAGATCGTCGTACATGCGTGTGCCCATAAAATATCTGTAGCTTTCCTTGCTTCCCCATTAAGGACACCTCATGCAACGGGTCATGTTGTAGTTGGATTGTCTTGGCCGTGAATATAGGTCGACGTGGAACTCAATTTGTGGGCTGTGTGCCATTAGTGGAAGCATGTCGCTCACATGCCTACGCCAAGCTGAAAGCTTCGCTGAACAGGTTCCGTCAGATACAAATACTATTGACTCAGTTTCCGAAATAAACTTTGGGGTCTTATATTTAAGGGGGTGCTCTGCTTGCAGCGTAGGACGTCGTTTTCCGTTTCCGACGTGCTGGCCGCTCTGTATGCCGCGCCGTTGAGTTCTACCACGGCTTCTTCCTCCGTCTTCGTCGTCGTCGTCGTCGTCTTTGTCGTAATCGTCGTAGATATTTCTTGTGCTTGGCTAATTCTGTCGTCGTCGCTTGCGGAGTGCAGCCAGCACTCACTCAGTCCGGTTTAAGATTTCACGAGTGCTAGATGCGCGAACAGAGCAGATTACGGAGTAGTGGACGAATATCTCCCCGAAATTGGACCCGCGAAATTTAAATTCAGTGCCCGCCCGTACGGTCCGCGGAAGTTGCAATAGTTTTTGCTTGCTCCAGGCAATATTAGTGTGAGTTGTTTTTGCTTCGCAGGTGATTAACGGTCACTCAACCTGCTAGAAGTTGAATAAAGATTTAAAGTCGGTAGTGGTCCAGCATTTGTCGGCTTACTTGACGCAATTAAGCCGCGGTAGACGCGCTTGATCTCATTCGCTGATCACTTTGATCTTTGAGCCCTTTTTGCGAACGTATTATGCAATCGAGTCAACTTATACGGTTGTAACGTGTGACCATAGTGACGAACGTATAATTTTTTTTGAATATTGTGTCGAATAATAGGTTTTCATAGGCATAAAAATCAATTATGGTTGAAACTTTTATGCTCAGTTGTTTCCGTGCGCTTGTACTTCATATTCGGCGTTAATGTTGCTCCGGATCTAATTTAAGAAGTGATACCACCTTTTTGATTTTATTTTTGAACTCGAGCAACGCATGCGCGACCGCCTAAACTGTGCTGGTGCTGGCGAGTAGGAGGAAAACGACCTGACGCGACTTATCTACAGCCCGAACGGAAAGGTGATCAGAGCATCGCCGAGATGCTGCAAAGATCAGGCCAAGATGAATATAATGTTGATTTGCAAAGTGACGAAAGATCCGTGCTAATTAAATGAGTTTCACCTGCAACTTTCGGCCCAGTTGTTCTGCGCTGAGGAACAGATGTTCAATTTCGATAGAACTGAATCGAGTGGAATGGAATGTCGCTCATGAATGTTTAAACTAAAATTTACACCTTCGCAAAACGATCCGAGATCGAATCTGTTCAGGGATACTCTGGTCGTGATGCAATGTTTTCAGATTTAGTCGTCGCGTCGGTTTCAGTTTCATTTTCATTTTCATCGAGATTTACATTTAGTTCGCAGATCAACTGATGTCTGAGCGCGCGCTGAGTGGCTGACGCTCGCACAGCTTTGCTGACCTTGGACCGCGGCGCGACTTGGTTTTCGCGAGTAGCTAACCAACTTTTAAGCTTGCACGTCGCGTATTTGATCGTTTTCGACTTAAGTTTCAGTTTCAGCGTAAATATTCGATTCTCAGACGAGAGTCAAGACCGGCTTTCCTTGATTGGGTATACTCGTATGTGAGCAGATGATATCACTGCTTACGTTTTATTTACCATTTTGTATAGAGGTGCGGTTTATACTCGCGAACTGAATTTGCCTGTGTGAACAATTGGAAGGCTGGTTTGGCTTCGACCGAGAACCGAATATTCGACTGAATTAATGAAATTGTGTGGGCGCTTATTTCGATTGAAAACCGTATGTCAATCGAAGATCGGTTCATGCAATAATTGACCATGTTCTTGTCCGTTAAATTTCCATTTGACAATGCTAATGCCATTTTCCACAAATTATAATCTGTGTTACAGTTCACGATGTGCTGGTGTAATTGAAAAGTTAAAAAATAAGGTTCGCTGTCGTAATTAGTAGAAAATTTATAAATAATAGTCCAATCGAAAAATAAGTACAATGAAAGTGCATTTATGTTTGTTGCCTGTGGTGCTGTTGGCGCTAGCCAATAGGTCTGTTCTGGCGTTCAATGTCGACACCTACAACTATATTCGGCATGAAGTAGAACCGAATTCTATGTTTGGATTTAGTGTCGCATTGCACAAGGAAGATAATAAAGGATGGTAAGTAAATAAGACAGATGTAATTCTATTTTTTTGGTGAATGTGTTCGGAAATCTCGATTCCGAAAAATGTCGTTTCCAAAACTATTACTGATTCTCATTTGCATCTTGAGCTGCTTGGATACATCAGTTTACAACTGATTAAGCAGTCATTGTCATTCGTAATTTTGAGGTCATAAAATATTTTGGTGTTTTATAATATTTACAAAGCAAACAAAATTTCAGCCGGAATTTTTATCGCTTGTGCTTACCCTCATTTTCATTGTGTCTGTGTATTTCGAAGGGGTTTACTTGCTAGTAAATGTTGAGTTAGTTTGTAGACAAAATGTTGTTTTAAAAAGATACGGGGATGGTTATCTTATGGATTATATGCTTTAATGAAGTTGAGATAGGTGAATACTGTATTCTATGTACCTACTGTCGTTCGTAAATAAAAAAGTCATACCAGTGTTAAAATTAAGTCTAACATAATAATTGTTCACATCTTATTCTTAACAATATCAATGAAAATGTTCATGTTTTTCTCAACAGAGCCCACACCAAAGCAATGCCAATTGTGTTGCAAACTTTTTCCGAAAATTGTAGACAAATTAGTATATAAAGAGAGTGACTTTACTGCGAACGAAGAAATGATAAGAAACGGCATCTTGTGTTTCTTGAATTCCATTCTGATAAACAAGTTGGAATTACTCAGTTCATAGGTAATGATAATTTGTATCGTTGTTTTGTCGCTGGTGAAGCATATCTAACTTGGAAATTTCTTTGCAGTAGGTACTTAATCATTATTTGTTCAGACTACTGCACTGTATGCATTTTTCTGATAAAATATTCAGTTTGATTTGTTGATTATGAGTAAAAAGGTTTCAGCTTCCGGATTTGAATAGTAGTTTACAACTTGATTCATTACTTATTCCAACATACAATTCGCACTAAGTTGTTCTCCGAGTGATGTAAAATCGTGTCAGAAATGATTTGTGGAATGCCGACTGCGTGAGACGCCATTGGGTGTGTTTACGACAGACGTTTAGTCCGCGAACTATACACCGAATGCGACCTAAATTATTTAGTCCACTTGCTGTAAACACTCAGTACCCGACCTAAACTGGTGATAGGTTAGTCCACGATTTCAAGCGACCTGACCTAAAATAGGTGGTGGGCTATATCGGTGTAAACACACCCGACCTAAGAATTGATTTATACACGACCATTAATAATATATGTATGTTATATATAAGCTCGCAACCCTCTCGATTGAATCAAAATCATTGATATAAACATGTTTGAGAGACAAATGAAAAAAATTGTTATTGCACAGGATAATTCATCTGCCCAGGACTTCCTAGCGTCCTCAACATATTTTTGCCTGATGGCCAATTTCACCAATGTCATCAGTATACCTATTGAGAAACAGCAAGAGTCTTCCGGTAGCAAGGTACCAAGCCTTGCTAGTTCATCGGCCTCATAGTTGTCCTGAAAACTCCTATGTCCAGGTACCCAAATCAATTGAATAACCGAATGTCTTTGGTATAACATAGGATCGATTGATCTTTTAATATGGCAATCAATGATCCTTTTCAAAATCTTAAGCAGGATAGAATTAAGACTTATTGGACGATAGTCCATCGGCTTAAGATACGAAATTTTACCTGCTTTAGGGATAAAAAAAAAACAACTCTAGTTTACGAGAAGCGCAGGCAAGCGTTAAAAATCTCGCTGAGCCATGGTAGCGGTACTTCCATGATCAGCAGCAGGGACGCCATCAGGGCCCGGGAATTTGAACGGCTCAAAAGAGTACGCTTCCAGAGGACATTAATTGCCCGGGAAATGTGGTCCATAAGAACGTTTAGAGTATCTGCGCTTGAACTAGTCTAAATGCCTTCAGTCTTTATGATGCACCACATAGCCTTCGGTGCTTTTCAAGCCATTTAACTCCCTCCTCCACTCTCTGATCTCCATATTCCACCAGGGGGGCTTGGGATTCCCCCTGGCTATGGGTGGATTACAAACTGCGCTAGACGTGGAGTTGAGAGAACTAGTAAGGCTTTCAATCGCCTGATCCAGTTCATGGTAGCAGGAGCAGTTTCCAGTGATGATCGGACCAGAAATTTAAATAGCTTCCAGTCCGTCCTCTTTCTGTTAATAAAGACTACCTGCTTAGCAGAGCTGCGGCCAGCCAAGTTGAACGATATGTACCTATGGTCAGAGACAAAACACTCCTATAGAACCGTCCAGTCACGGTCACGCCCACTGACCAAGGTAACGTCAAAAACCTCCCTACTATTTGAGGTGAGGAAGGTTTGTTCACTGCCAGTGTTGGCGATGAAAAGTTCGTGAAGTCAAAAAGTTCCTCACCTCCGCCATTTGTGTTGGAGCTACCCCATACTTGATTATAAGGATTAGAGTCAGCCCCCAGAATAAGAGGCACACCAATTTTCGTGGCTTCAGCCACAATACCCTTGACAATGTCGCAGGGGGAACTAGTGCCATGATCGTGTGCCATGTAGCAAGAAACAAACCAGCATGATCTTTGATCGAATTCTACTGCGACAGCCATTTTATCCTTGTCACAGAAATTGTGAAGTACAAGGACGTTAATAATTTTTTCTTTTTCAAGTAACTCGCAAACCCGGTTTTTGGCAACCCATAGTTCTTGGATTAGAAATTAGCTCCTCTTCTGTTCTGGACAAGCGGAGCAGCAGGGCAGCTTATGCTGCTTTGGAATGGTTTAGGTTATCCTCCAGTGCCTTCACCATCAAACATTAATGAGTGTCGCGTAACGAAGAATACATTTTTGAAGTTCTGCATCTCCCCAGTAGTCAGTTGTTAGCAATCGCGCGTCTAAGTGATTTGCCTTGTTTTTTTGATTGTTTTTTTTTTTAAACTTAAAATGTTTTCGCCTATAGGGTATTAAGAAAAGGCCAATTTCGAACTTTATATGAACTTATATATGACGATTCATTAAATTTATTACAGTTATGTACACTCAGAAAAATTTCATCACTTAACATTTTTTTAAAATCACTTTAAATCAAAAGTTGAAACACTTTTAAATCAAAAGGGAATCTTATTTGAATTCCACTTTATTATAAAAATTTTATTTTCAAATCAAAATGTTTCATGCTTGAATGAAAAATAAAACATTAAAACAAGCAAGACTCACTTTGATACAACGTTGACTCACTTTGATACCGCGTTATTGAAATGAAGTGAGATTATTTGAATTAAAAAGAAACGTATATGGCGCCAAATCATATTTGTTCAAATCATATTTGTTCAAATATGATTTGGCGCCATATACGTTTCTTTTTAATTCAAATAATCTCACTTTATTTCAATAACGCTGTATCAAAGTGAGTCAACGTTGTATCAAAGTGAGTCTTGCTTGTTTTAATGTTTTATTTTTCATTCAATCATGAAACATTTTGATTTGAAAATAAAATTTTTATAATAAAGTGGAATTCAAATAAGATTCCCTTTTGATTTAAAAGTGTTTCAACTTTTGATTTAAAGTGATTCTAAAAAAATGTTAAGTGATGAAATTTTTCTGAGTGTAGTACTTGGTGACTGACAATTCAAGCCGAGGCTGAGACTAAGAATCTATCGTTTTGATTGAATGAAAGAAAAATTTGCATTAAATATTCAAACAATGAAAGACACTCAATAGTTTGTGAATTAGTGCATTAATGTATTATTTTATTTCATAATAACATTATTCTATAAACTTTACCTGATTTGTGATTTATTTAATTACTTTCATTTTTAGTAAATGCATTTGTGGGCTCTTTTGCCAATTTCACATAGGTTGAGTTCGGGCTACTTTGGGCTGCATTTATTTGGGATTTGAGCTCCGTCACTCTGAGAAAATCTGGCAGCCCTGTAGGTAGATCATGTGTTCTTCAAGAGTGGATCGCGATATGACTCTTCGGGTGGTCGTAAAAATATTTTCAAAATATTGCGGGAAAACTGTTACCAATGATAAGCAAAGTGAGTAAGGATTCTGTTCTGCCCTGCCTGAGGATTTATTCAAACTGTTAATGTCAACATTCAGTTTTGAATTCTTTGTTAATAGTGAAGCCAAAACAGGCTTAATTGCTTGGTGGAACATAAACATCATGCAAACTGTCTTACGATTTGCGCATCAAACTTAACACCACATAGCACTGCGAACACTAAAATTAATTTACGATGTTTCAACAATTTACACTTTAATCGAACACCATTCCCGAGACCAATTCGTTTGACTTACACTAACATTTACTGGAATTTTAGGCCACCAAACGCACACTCACATTTTCAGCCATCACTCTTAATTGCAATCTGTGTTTATTTGCGCCATTGAAACAATCTCAAATGGGGCATGGAAAACAGTATGCAAACTAAAACAAGTGGTTTCTGCACAAATCTACATGTTCCACATATGACGTAATATTTTATTCCCAATGAATACAACATCTAGGCATAGGAAAAATTCAATTCGATTCAATTCAATTCAACGCGGAATTCACAATAATCGCTCACTAAATTTTATGACTGAAATGAAGGAGAAACTGTGCAAGTATTACATAAATTTTATCGATAACATATAACTGTACAGAACATACATTTTTAAACCGCCATGAACATTCGAAACATTTGGCAAATTTTAATTAAACAGCCCAATGTGAATTGATATCTGATTTGATGCATGCCATAATTGGAAGCGTATTAAACAAAGATAGCCGACTGTGGGACCTGACCATTCAAAGACTTATTTTAAAAATCAATAAACACACGGATCCAAGTAACTATTCTATTGTCTGGGCTTTCCCGAATCGCATATTGGAAATACATAAACAACTCCTTGGCTGCGACGAAATAGCCCATTGCCGCAAACAATGTTTACGCAATTAAGACTTGCCTTCAATTTGTCCGTGTGCTACGGAAATGTCCGTTAAACAGGAATTAGGTTAAAAGCGTTTCCGTAGAATTCGCCTCGTGACTTTCAGTTTTTTCGTCTTCTGTCTCGTGCTGTGAACGGAAAATCATAACATTTCACAGGAAGTTTACTTGAATCGATCGATACGTAAGAGCTTGTTCTCTGGCCCTAGCACCCTAGATTTTACAATGAGAGCTGGTGTAAAAAGGACGTAAATCGAGAATATTTTTTCGATTGTACACAGGTAGACTGGCGTTTTGGAAGCAAATTAAATATTAAAGGCAAAGTCACGCACCGAGTTCTAGTGTGTAGAGTGCTAGTTATGGCTTTCCTGTCGGTGATCTAGACGTCACGTTAGGTTTTTGGGTTAACTTTTGTTCAAGGGCGAAAGCCGAAAAGGAAGCTTCTGGCAATCAAAAGTAGGATATAATTTCTAGGTCACTGTAATTGTACGAACGAAAAAGTACACGGTGATTATATTTAGTGTTCGATACTACATACTCTTGCATACTATTCGGCTGAAAGCTCTACAAAACAAATAAGGTGTCCCAATCGTCACATAATAACTATAATACGGGCGTTCGTTGTAAACATGAGTAGACAATCATAACTTCAATAGCATCCACATTATCACCAATTTCCATTTTTCACTGTCAACAATGTCGACGGCTTAGCTCATGCTAATGCAAACAGTCGTATGAGTAGTCAGCAGCAGAACTGCTTAGCCAGCTTATGTAATAACTTCCGAGATGCAAATATTGCACAAGGTTATGTTGACTGTGACAATTACATGATTGAAGATAAGAGACGAGATGCGCGACGGGTAGGTCGCATACTTTAATTATCGCGGTTGTAAACTTGCTTCGCATAATTGACAAATGAGCTGTGCGGCCAGTGGTCTATGATTAAATAATTAGGGTTTCATTGAAGAAAACGATCTGAAACAGACCTTTCGAAGATACAATTGTTTGCTGACATAGCAGCTTGCCACCGGCAGGCAATGAAAATGGATGCAGATATAGAAAACTTATGTACGAATGAATAGAAATTCCAAACAGATTTGACTATCAATTATCTCTGTTCGAGACGAAAAGATTTTTTGTTCATTGTTCAATAGTTTTAATTCTCATTTAGCAAACCATCGGCTGCGCTGATTTTGTCTATATTCCAAATTACAGGCTGATCACGAGCATAAAGATTCAACATTTCGAAGAACAAAGTGGACTACCTGAACTACCTGCGAATTAAGCTATCCCCTGCGAGAATCGCGACTGTGCCGTTTTGTAATCTTGACACGATCGTGATACGTATGTACTTGGCTGCCCACCTGAACGTCGAGCGGCCACCACAACTGCTGAGTTGACTTGATTGTTTCTAGACAAGCATATAGACATAGTGCTTTGTCAGGTTAGCTGCTGTTAACTAATGCTACCGATAATTAAACTCTTTTATTTGCTTGTCATGAGTTTCATTCTTTCTGATATTGTTATTTTTCAGTAAGCACAGCCAAAATGCACACAGAAAAAAAGAGCTGGAGTGGAATACTCACTAGACAAGCTCCCGTCGACTGTTTTTGCGCTCACATTACTGAGTAGGCGTTATTTCAGGTGTGCTTTAGGTCAGATTTCTGCACCGCTTCTCCTCAGGTGGTTTGAATTGTAATCAGTGAAGAATGAAGCTGAATAGGCGCCGCTACAATTATGTTTAGACAGGCGGTTTAAAGGGCATTGACAAACAATAGGAGATTGAAGGCATGAAACTTTGTGGATGGTGTGAGTGGTCTTACACATATAATTTTTTAGTGATTTTTTGAGGTGAACAACACTGGATGATATATGTATTTTGTTATTGATTAAAGATGCATACATTTTACAACGATAAAATCGCTAGGATTGCATTCTTGTACTAAAATGGGCTCATGGGTTGAAATTCAAGTCTGAAAAGAACCTTTCAAAATCTAATCCTGTTTTAAGCAATTTCTGATAGCCTTCCTTGTTTTCCAACAGCTCAACAAAATACTGGACTCATCACTGCAGAATTCCTAGCTGGGCAAATATCAGACTTCGATGATATCACAGTTTTAAGCTAACATCTCCGATATGATGCAGTCGATTGCACAAACGGCTAGTCTACCCTTAAGGGGATAATCGTAAACTTGATAAATGGGCCACCAACTTTCCAAACCGTTTGATGTTTTCGATCATGCACCTTTTTCCTTCAAACTGCAATATAAATTTACTGGTTCTTTTCTTTCCTGGTTTCCATCCTGCATTGGTTTTTTCATCTCCTGGTTTCCATTCTGCGCCATCTTTCATGACAGATGACAGGCAAGAGGTACTAGACCTTACGTTGGTGTCAAACAGTGCAGCACATTTAGTGAAGAAACGGAATGTCCTAGAAGTCGCTTCTTTCTCTGATCATAGGCATATCAACTTCCAACAAGGAAAATATATTGTAAAAGGAGTAAAGTACAGGCAAGCAAAGTGTACGGACTGTGAAGGCTATCAAAATGGCCTTACAGCGGGACTTTACGGCCTGAACCCGAATTTCACTACGAAGACGGTTAGCAGAATAGTCTTCGAATCATACTACGATAACTGCCCTGAAAAATCCAGTGTTTCCGAAACGAGGGTGCCATGGTGGAACAGGGAGTTCGAAAAACTCAGAAGAGCCGCAAGAATGGAGTTCAACCGAGCTAAAATTACATCAAACTGGAAGGCATATAAAAAGAAACACTCAGAATACAACAAAGAGCTAAGGGAATCCAAAAGCAAAGCTTGGAGCGCCTTCTGCGAAAGTCTCAATAGCATCACAGTGAATGCCAGGATGCAGAAAGCTCTGTCTCTGCCTGTAGGTTTACTTAGAACTCCAGATGGAGCGATGACGACCACCTTTGACGACACACCGGAAGTGCTGATTAGAACACACTTTCCAGGCTGCAAAATCAGGAGCAGCAATGAGGCTGAGGAAGAAGAGGAAATTCCTGATGGGATATTTCGTATGAAAATGCTGAATGGGCAATAAACTCCTTCAAACCCTTTAAATCACCAGGGTAATACGGAATCTATCCAGCTCTGCTACAAAGAGGGACGGAGCAACTAAAAACCATTCTGGTTTGCCACTCAGCTATATACCAAAATTGTGGAGACTGACGCGGGCTGTGTTCATCGCTAAAGGGGGCAACAAACCAGCCGATCTGACGGATACCTGACATGGATACCTTGAGGTCCAGAATGCAAAATGCCTTAAATGAAACAATCCAATGGAGTGAAGAAGAGAGTGTACCCATTAATCCTCAGAAAACTGGCATAATACCATTCAGCAGAAAAAGAAAAATCGAAATAGGAGTGTTAAATATTAGGGGCGCAGTCGTATGTCTGCAGGGAGAGGTAAAATATCTAGGAATAAACCTAGATAGGAAACTCACCTGAGACAATCATCTAAGCAAAACGACACTGAAGGCCACTAAGGCACTCTGGGTGACAAAACAAATGCTTAGACGCAATTGGGGACTATCTGCAAGGCAGACTCTATAGGCATACAAACAAATGGTGAGACCTATCCTCCTATATGAAACTGTAGTGTGCTGGAAGAAAACCATTGCTGTTAATAGACTCAACAAGCTTCAAGGATGGCCTGCCTGCTGATTACAGGAGCAATGAGGTTCCATCCCACCAGTAGGAATGAAGGCCCTTTTAAGTCTAGAGTCGCTACACCTCAGTTTAGGAGGAAGCAGCGAAACAGGCCATTAGCCTACAACAGGCCTGGAGGACATCATAATGGAAATAATGGAAATGTTGAGCCTCAGCGATCAAATAAAAACCGAAACAGCATTTGGGAAGTGGTTCAAAGTCACAATTGCATCAAGGGACAAACGGGATGATGACCCATCTCCCTCGAACAAAGGAGCGCAAATGTGGAATACGGATGGTTGAAAGATGGGTTATGGAGTAGGTCCAAAGTGCAAAATGCATTTCTCCCACCCAAAGAAGGCCACGATCAATCAAGCAAATAATAAAGACAAGGGACACTAAAAGGGTCAGAATTAAGATCCTATCGGATAGTCAAGCGGCTCTCATCGCTATCAGCCGCGATTAAATAAATTCAGCTATATCCTTAGCGGTGAGAGAAGCTCTAAATGAAATAGGGGCACAGAACAGCCCCGAGTTGATATGGATCTCCGGCCATGAGGGGCACAAAAAAAACGATGAAGCTGATACCAAAGCCAAAGAAGGAGCGAAAATGCCCTTCATAGGTCCTTCTCCGAACTGAGGGTTTAAAAAGGCAGATACAGACAAGGAAATCAAAACATGGAGCAAGAAAAAGATCGAAGACTACTGGCTTAATATTGAGGGTTCAAATCACTCAAAAAATGCCTTGGCTTCGATAACAAGAGAGCAAAAGAAGTAGTGGCTCTCTGTAAAAGTCGCATATGAGCCCTATGCGGAGCATTGGCAGGCCACCTTGTCTGCAAAAAGTATCTCCACAGGATAGGTGACGAGCAGGACGACCGCTGCAGATACTGTGGGAATACGTTTTTTTCCGAACGATTATGCGATTGCGCACGATTCTAATGGAGTCCTGAGGAAAGCATTATAAAGAAAGCATTATAAGCTGCACACAATTGGCTGGTATAACGAAGGATTCAAGATCGACGTATCACTTTCGAATTAATTTGATTTATGACCAATTACTTGGAAATATGTTGGCGACTTTGATGTGTATCGAATAGTAGGTAACTCGACGCAAACTTTTCACCTGACAATATCGGCTGCATGCTGTGCAAAAAAATGCCTTACTCTACAATTTACGAGAACTTGAATCAATGATACCAGAATATGAACAACACACTGTCGGTTTGTTGTTTCAAATGATTTATGATAGTAACATTACGATTCTTGCATTTTCAGCAAATGTTGAATGGCTTGTCAATTTGATTGGCTCTTGGCTAGTAACCAAATCAAATATATGCACATTAGCAATGCGGAATGTTCTCCATTGCGTATGAACTACCAACGAAGTAAATCAGGTTGTATTCGTGGGGGACATAGATCTAGACTTAATCCGCTCCTACCCAACTAAACGACAAGCCACACAAATCGAAACTGTTGCAGTCGTAGCTTATCGGAGCTAATTAAATTCTGATCAGGTCTTATATTTCCTGGATTAATCGACATTCATGTAATATCATCAGATCGCGAACTCTGTGTGCTGCTCATTTTTGTAAACCATAGATAAATGTCTCATTAATTCCCGACCGCACACACAAATCGTCGCTGTGAAATCAAACCGGCATATCTGCAAAAATTGAGTTTTTGAGTTTTTGGTATCAAAAAATTCCTTATTTTCCCCTCCATTTTTATGTGGCACCGGCATATCGTAAAGTTGAATAAAAACCCGTCTAATGGTGTTTTGCGCTTTGCATTCACGTGGAAATAGCCCACATGCGAAAACTTTAAAGCGCTCTAGTGAAGAATGTGTATTTTGCAGATATGCCGGTTTGATTTCACAGCGACGAAATGTCGATCATCCCGCCCTCGCCGTGCGTTCACCGCATTCTTGCATAGTTGCCACCGCGTCGTTTCAATTATCGCGTGAGCACTTTATTAATTACCGGGTGCATACCCCTATTTCTGCACTTCTGCGCTGCGTTCTTATCTGCGACTGATCCGTCAGTGATCTTTCCGATTAATTAAAAACATATTTGTGTTAGATGTACGATAGACAGTTCATCATCGCACATATGACATTATCTAAGCACTGGCATGTCATTGCATGGGCTAATTGTTGTTGAAAAAGAAGACTTCTTCGCGGGACATGCCGATTTGGTAATCAGCCAGTCGTATCTCCGCTAACATGGGATGGTGGTGCGTCATCATATTGATTTTTCTTGTCACGGAGAAGCACTTAAACAAGAAGTCGACTGGCTAAGCCTAGAAGAAGTAAAGAGTTTATGGAGCTATTGCAAGTGGATGTACATTTTAAATTAGTACAACGAAACAAGCGAAAAGTAAAACATAAAATTCAGGTTACTAAGCAACATAACATTTTTATTTTTAAGTCTAAAATTATCTTCGCGAAATTATGAATTTAGATGGAATTGTGTTGCTATCATATACCGCGAGACTGCCAGTTCAGAATATAATTTTTCGGCAAGCCATTTTTATGGTCATCAGAGTGCGATACGAGCTGACCCAGGGCACATGGGCAAGGCGCTTATAAATAAAATTTTAATCCGATTAACTGCTTCAAATATAATTCTAAGTCAAAAATTTAATTCCGACCTCTGAAGCCCTCTGAGCCCACGAAAAGCAAACAAGACTGCTTAGAACTCATTACCGATTCTATGCTGGCACTTTTCGTGGGGTGTGAATGCACTCCTCGATGCAGTTCCAAGCGAGCGATTCTCAAATGCCCGAAATATCTTCGAATTGGAAATTAGAATTACATGAACCAAAACACCTTTCCAAACAACATATGCTAGATTTCGGTTGCACAGAAGCAGCTTTATGGCATACTATGCACATTTGTAGTTTTACAGCCGACATCGAGCACTTTTCTGTTTATGAACGTCACGATCTCAATGCCGGGCCGTACATGGAACTCGCTGGCTACAATGACTACCTTTGCTTCACTCCCAATGCATCCAAGCCAGTTTCGTTTGGCTACGTAGATACTAGCATAATTGCATTTGCTTCCAATGGATGACCCACGCACATTGCAACGCGTAACGGCGAATTACTTTGATCGCACTTACCAGGCGTCACCAAGTAGATTTCGGCCATTCAATCGAATCGTATGCACTAGTTTTGATAACCATGTCGCATACAGCAACCTATAAATGGTCCTCTGCCTAATAAAGTTTAATTGTAATTGCCGATTCAAATGAGCCCGATATTCGAGCATGATAGTCAGTGATAATATCGGCAAATAGGGTGAATACTCCGAAAGTCGGCCATCCAAAACTTTTTTATTTCATAACAAGAATCAAACTCGTCAAAACAAAGTCGAAAGTGCAATATTTAAAACAACTGTAAATGCCTTTTTAACGAGTTTGATCCGTGTTATGAGACAAGAAATGGTTCAAAGAAAAAAAGAAAAAAAAAGAGTTGCAGCAGATCGAACTTTAGAAGTAAAATGGCCGACCCTTGGAACAATCACCCTATGCAAAAAGCGTTTTAATTTTAATGTGAATGATGCATTGCAGAGCTTGTATTTTTAGATTTTAATTCAAAGACAACGTCGTTGTGGTGGCGCTCGCTTCGGAAATGATAATGGGTTTCCTATTGCGTAAATGCCAGCTATTCACCATTACTCAATATCGTATTAAGCTCGAATCGTTAATAATCTGAATGTGAGAGTACATTACTTTTCAATAGGTGAGCTTATGAGACTTGAATAAATTTGAGTTGGCCACAAATTTGTATTTCAATTTAGTCTGATGTGTGGTATTTCCGGAAAGCAAGAGTTTTTTTTAAGTTATGGTGTGGCGACTTTGTCGTTTAAATAAACTATCGATGCATTTTTACTCAGAAAAGTTTTCAGATGGATCGCATGCTTCCGGTTTGTTTAAGAAATAAGAATATATCTTATTGAAAAGTGTAAGCCCAATCCAAATGCCTTCTGAAAATAGTTTTCCCCAAATAAAGAGATTGCATTTCGATAACGAAGAGAGAGAATGAAAAAACCACCAACATTACATACTCATGATAAAATTCCACTGCTTCTTATGCATATAATAAAGACATACATATGAAACAATTGAACTTCAAATGCATCCACAGGTAAGGAAATTGATTCTAATCACCGTAGAATATAATGTTTTCGTTTTTTTACTGCGTCATACAGGATTATCCTATAAGGTACGTGCTTCAGACGTCTCATGGGAATGAAAGTCGTAGGCCAGAAATGTGTGGTGCTTCACGCAGAAATTAAAAATCCGCGCATATATGTATCTAAGTAATTTTAGAATATACTAGACCTCGTCGCCATCCGCTACGTGTGAGATGTAACTAGAGTTACACCCGCAAAGCATTTACCAAAATCTGATAACTCAGTAAATTTTTCTTGGATTCCGTTTAACTTGCACCGGTCCCTAATGTCGAATTGACACTTTTTTAGATTTCAATAAAGTGTATCTTTTTATCTATAACAAGGTTTTAGAGGGCGAAGGTGAGGCGGGACAAATCATTCACCAACTCGTATTTTATTGATAGAACTTTTCGCCAACTTATAAAAACTTGAGTTGAGCTGTCTAAACCTGGACTTAGGGAACAAATCGCAGTGGAGCCAGCAAGAATATTCCTGATAAGGCAGGCGTATCACATATTTGTACCAACTGTTACAACCACGAGAAAAATTGTCTAATTTGAATGGCTTGATAAATAACTTCACCGCTAGAATAACATTAGTGGCCATGAATGGCTTATGCTATTTTCCACTGATTTCAGGAGCACCAGCATATGCAAAAGGGCGTAGAACTGATCTTTTATCAGCCTTTCTTTTGATTTCCGACAAGATTTTGGCAACGAGACTTGCTATATATTCCCTTATGCTTGTGTTCGATAAATAGAGATAAATAGGGTAAGGAGGGTAAGGATATGATCCTGGGCTTGATGTAACAGTTCACACCGTTTGGCGATTGGTGCTCATTTTCGCAATACATTCTATTAGAGCCACACAGGTGTGGAATACAAGTATGGTGTCTATAAGACTCTGGAAGCTATTATGCCGGTAATATGCAAATTTATACAGGCAAAGATAAGTATATGCACCCAGAGATCAATCAAAGGCAATGAGTTGTTTTGAAATTGGCAGAAGGCCTACAAAATTAGAATACAATTTGCGATAATTTTTTTTTACTTCATAGAACTTAGCCAAGAGCTTCAGATTGGGGACCTGACGAGTATAGGCACAATTCAGAAAAGAATTACCATCACTCTGACTGAACATGAAGAGAAAACCAAAGTTTTATTCAAAATTTGTTTTTTTTTTTTATCATGAAAACAATAGCAGTTTAGTCAGCTACAGTCCTAAAAAAACCAATTCGTTACTCTTTTGAGTACACACCACAGATCAAAGAAAATAAATGTATTCAAAGATCAGAAACCGGAAATTATACGTTTTTATAATGTCCTAGATGAATTTGTCGATATCATAGTTGAACCTTTCGTCCTAGATGTACCTGTTAGGTAAATAGGTGGACCATGGAATTGTGCGGAAACAAGCTTGTCGTATCAGGCTGCAACGATGATGCTCTCTTTTTTCAACTTTATCCAGATTCGAATCAAATCAGGAAATCTTTTTGTCGTCAGTGATTTCATTGAATTTTGGAAATCATTAGTTAAACCATGTATTGAGTCGTATCTGCTAAAAAGTAGTCATGCATCACATGTGGTCCAAAGTATTCAAGAAAAATCAGATAACAAGTACCCTTTGTGGTTTATGTAGCCTTTGTTGATTCCATACTGCGAGCACAATTAGCCATTGCGTTAATAAGATTTGATAAACCGAAAACGCCGCATTGGTTGCAACGGATTTTACACGCGACTCACTAAATGAATCTTTTCAGTTTCAAAAATTTATAATTTGGACAAAATTCCTTTGATCATTTGTCTTGGACTCGTTATCGTTTCCTCTCAACGGATGCTATTTCTTCTTCTGTATCAACCAAACGTTTCGAAATGTTGCGATTCCGATCGACTTTTAATTACGAAAACGAAGTAAAGACACAACTGGATTATCAATCATGACCTTTCTTCGCCTTGATCCAAAATTATCAAATTTAATCAAAAATTTTAAATGTTTATCGATACTATAGTGCTTCGTAACGTTAAATCAATAAATTCTGTATCATCTCAAGCAGAGTTCAATAGAGGATAAAAGACATGGCCAACAATGTAATTTTCTCCAGAACTCCTTACCGAGCGATTTGATCGGTTCAGCGAAGCCAGCATGAGCCTTAGTCCAAGTAAACAAGCAGTTAGAATAAGTTTTTTTGCTTGTTTTCCAGAGGGCTATCCAATTTAATATCTGTCAAATAACAGTGTGAATTGTTTGCCTACGTTTCGTGTACTACACTGAAAGAAAAACTCTTGGTTGGTTCAACTATTTTTAATAGTATTGCAACGATTCATTCAAAATCGTTAAACGAACTACGGAAAATAGTTATTTTTACTATGTTAATATAGTTAATTTAACGATATAAAAGTAGTTGGCTCTGGCTGTACAAAAAATATCGCAACGTTCATGAAATCAACTGTTTTAATTGTTTCATAACAACGAAAATTAGTTGATCAATAGAAAAATATTCATCAATTCACTCAAAACTTCAACGTTTCGAATTATCAACAGTTTTTATGGTACTTAAACTACTTTGCAATAGTTGATTTCAACAAACGTCTTTGAGCAACGTCTTTGGAATTATTCTACGCAAAGTAGAATGGTTTCAACATTTGGACGTTTTTCATGCTCCGAATGAAATTTTTTTTGTTTATCAACCACGCGTCATGGTGCATAAAAGTAGTCAACAATTTTCTTATGGTTGTTTTAACTATAGCCCTAGTTGATGCAAAAACAACTAAGGAAAACTGTTGATTTTTCATACTCCTCATACTCATACTCCTATTCTATCATAGAAGTTTCATATGCTACATGGCGAAATTGTGTTCGGTTTGCTGTTCGATATAATTCATATTCATGTTATGCTGTGAAGCCTTTATATTACGCTGTATGACGCCTATAGTGCAATTAATGTATGCATGTAAAGGACACGCATTGCGATGCAGTGCAGCGCCGAAGCAGTGAGCGCATACAGTGTATATGCTCTGACCTAGCTTTTTTTCTTACTTAATTATCTGTGCCGCTTTTATATGGCTGTTTTGAAAAACATTAAGAATTATGGGCTGCAAATATTTTTTTTAAGTCTCTTGGCAAAACAGTAGGATTTTATTAAACCCTTTACGTTTACCGCCCCGGACAAATGCCCGGGTTGTACGTTTCTAGAGCTAACCCTGCCAGAACACACCAAAATGGGCTAAGTTATTTCTTTTTTTGCTTACTTTGGTTGCTTACTTTTTTTGCACCACGGACGTTGTTTATCAACCACGCGTCATGGTGCATAAAAGTAATCAACTATTTTTTTATGGTTGTTTTAACTATAGCCCGTAGTTGACGCCAAAACAACTAAGGAAAATTGTTGATTTTACCAAGATTTTTCTTTCAGAGTAAAGCGCACTCTCATAACAATTATCAACATGTATCTGAATCATTTCATATGCCACCAATAATCACAAAAATTGAAATCAATATGTATATCAGCCTTGAGCCTACTATCTGCATACAATTGATCAATTCGCGTATGTTTCCAATTGATCGACGTCCGTACAATACGTAGCACTTAATCGATATGTGTGTGCTTGAATCGAACCCACCAAATTCAGACTTAGGCGCCATTTAGCAAGCTATTCAATAAGATTGATAGATGGACGGATAGATACTCGCTAGATATGGTTGTGCGGAAAGTATAAAGCACGTTTGTCTTTCTACTTTGTTCGCGTTTCCCTCCATACTGTTCGTGTCGTTGACTTGGTTTATAGTTTCGCTATGGCTCTAAAGCTTGGCAGTAAATAGAAACTAAATACTATTTGTAGCTCTGTTCCTGATTAATACTAAGACGAGTACTCCACGAATATCTTGCTAGTCTGTTACACAATAGGCCTACAACACCAGCTGTAGATACGTACAGATGACCGCAAAGCGCAACATAAGCAGGAGTATGTTTTTGAAAGCATGACATGATCGTTTGTCTGTTCAATTTCATAACTCTAATGGACCGACTAGAAGTTGACAGTGATGGTTATGTTCTGACTGAGACTGAGACAAATGGCAAGTCTAGTATACTTTAAAATTGATCGACTTTTTCAAAGAAAAGGAAAAGACGAACTATATGTTTGCAAAAAGCGTTGTTTTTATTATTATATTATATAATTTCGTTTTATTATTAGTTCTTAGACCAATTTTTCCTTTAGAAGGTTGATATATTAGATTAAATAAAAATATTTGGTTCTAAAAACAGGAGAATATTAAACTCTAAGAGTTCAACTATTTAAAAAGTAGAAAAAAGTAGTTCGGTTGTGACTGTTGTGGTTCGTATACATGTTCCATTAAAACTAAAGGATATCGCATTGTTGCTTTTTATAGGATGATCTGACACCGAATCTATTTCTTTGCAGTTATTCCCTTAGCTAGTTTCTATAAAGGTAGATTCAAATGAGTTTAATGACGTGCGACTTGGGTCCTACGAAGCTGTAATATGCACTTGAGATTATTTTGTTGTGTAGAAGACCATCTGGCTGTAAATGTATATATTTATTGCAATTTTTAGTTGGAGTTCAAAGACCCTGTTTACTGACTGAAACCCAATTTTCTTCCGAATGTTACATGCTTGTAATCTCTTCGACTAATTAGATTTGTACTTATTTAAAATAAACTGATAAATTTAAAAATATTCGCAATCATTAATCAGCTTCAAACATTTCCGGTTGATTTCGTTGGAGACGGATACAACATACTCTTTCTATTACGTATTATCGAGGGCCAGAGCGAAAGCAAAAACACCACTACCATTATCTCATCACTGAACTACTCATCTTTAAAATCACCTAATCAAAACGCACAAGTTCATCAAACCAAGAAACTACCAAAGAAAATCTAAAGTCAGCAGTCTATTCAAAACAAAACACGATCAACCTCCGCTTGCATATGCATACAATCACTGAGTGTAAATTAGTCCCTGATGCACTTATCCTTTCCTCGCAGTCATCATGATTGCATTGGTGGGACCGTCGTTGTTATCGTCATCTGCGTTGTCTCGCGCCGCTGCATCATCGCTTGGCGGGCTTCCTATTTTTCTTGTTCTTCCGTTCAAATAATGCTTATAGTCCGGGGAAATCTAACATGGTGCTTCGGAAAAATTAGGGGAAAACTGAATTTTGGTGTGAACTTTGGTACTGGCGTGTTGAACAAAATGTCAAAAGTCCCCATCGATCCGAGTGCTGCGTCGCTTTTTATACGGGGTCAAAGGTCACCAAAAGTGACCTTTCCTAAATATCTCAGTAACTGTTACGTCTTCAGAAAAACAATGTATGACGAATTTGTAGCTTAGCAAATTTCAAACAAAAAAGATTAGATAGCTTTTTCCTGTAACCATAACCGTTTTTGAGATATATTGATCTAAACATTTGTTACTAAGAGCATCCTCTTTCTCACGGCATGTTAATATTATCCGATTTTGATTACGACTTGGCATGTTTGTGAGTTTGTTTTTCTATATTTAAGAGGTGCATAGAAAAAACATATAAATAAGCTTACCTACCAGACTCCAGGGTAGGTGGAAAAGTGTGCTCCGAAAAGTTAACCCCTCCCCCTTTGCCATAAAACGGTATCCTTGAGCATCCATCCCAAATCTTCAGAAATGAGCTCGTTGCCTACTCTTTGCCCACTGTTAAACAAGGTAGGATCACTTTTTATCCTATTAATTGCCTATTCTTGACATGACACGACCAGCCCTACATCCACACCCTTCCCACACCCTACCCACCCCCGCAAACGAACCACCCCGAAATACCCGGTTTTTTAGTTTTTTTTCCATACCGTCTTATCCCATGAAAGATCAGGACAAGGTCACGTAATTTGAGGTGCAAATTGGTTTCGAGACGTGTCATATCCCTTTGGCGTTATGCAGCCATCACAGGATTGGTAAAAAAACTGATTATTCGGGGATGATCTGCATCGGATTGAGCTCCTGTAATGTCAGGAATGAGCGTTTACAGAATTATGCCATGATATTATCGTGCTTTTTCATGCTCCTAGGCCCATGATATGTTACAAAACCTATTTCCACCTGCAATTTGGTTATTTTGTCCTGCTCTTTTTGATGGAATATCTCATTAATGATGCCGCAATACAGTTTTTTTCGGAGAAGAGAGTAGCGAACAGATGTCCCTTATGGCAAAGGGGGACGGGGGGTGGTGGTAACTTTTTGGAGTACACTTTTCCACCTACCCTGGAGTCTGGTGGATAAGTTTGTGTACATGTTTTTTTTATGCGCCTCTTAAACATAGAAAAACAAACTCACAAACATGCCAAGTCGTGATCAAAATCGGATAATATTAACATGCCGATGAGAATGAGGGTGCTGTTAGTAACAAATGTTTAGATCCATATATCTCAAAAACGGTTATGGTTACAGGAAAAAGCTATCTAATCTTAGATGTTACTAACAAATCTTCATGTGATATGCATCTCGCAACAGGAATGCGCGACCAAGGCTCATACATTTTGAAACTTTTTCGGGCAGAAACTCTGAAAATATTGTCATGCCTATACTGCCCTGATTCGCATAAACGTTCTATCTACATTTTTGTCATTTTTAAGATAACAACGGACTCAAAATTTGCATACTCTATTACATCATCCTGCAAAATTTGAAAAGCCTATCTTTTGTGGAAGTATGTTAAAATTAATATTGAAAAACGCACTATCCATATATCTCCAGTACAAATCAAAACCCAAATCATCGAATATCTCGAAAGTACTAAAATGTAGATAGAGCGTATATGCGAATCAGGGCAGTATCGTTTCCAATCCTCTTATCTGAACAAAATTCACAGAATGAATTGGTCATTTTGTCTTTGCTATACCAAGAGATGCTAGCATTACATTTTTAGAGAATAGATACCAACGAAAACAATCAACAACTGTTGGATTTTCTCAGGCATGAAAGTTTTCACGGGTGGTAACTCTCAAAGTTTTTCTGCCCACAAACATGCCAAGTCGTGATCAAAATCGGATAATATTAACATGCCGATGAGAATGAGGGTGCTGTTAGTAACAAATGTTTAGATCCATATATCTCAAAAACGGTTATGGTTACAGGAAAAAGCTATCTAATCTTTTTTGTTTGAAATTTGCTAAGCTACAAATTCGTCATACATTGTTTTTCTGAAGACGTGACCGTTACTGAGATATTTAGGAAAGGTCACTTTTGGTGACCTTTGACCCCGTATAAAAAGTGACGCAGCACTCGGATCGATGGGGACTTTTGCCATTTTGTTCAACACGCCAGTACCAAGGTTCACACCAAAATTCAGCTTTCCCCTAATTTTTCCGAAGTTTCGCCTTTTTTATGTCGGATTTCACTGGGCTATTAGCGCATGCTAGCCGCTCATCCAAAACAGACTCGCTGCCGTGCATCGTCCTAACCATCCAAATGGAACAACGTTTTCGTCGCCCACCTCCTTCTCTTCGCTCACACACCGCTTACTAGTGGAGCACATAAACATTTCGTATTTCGGTCTACAAAATGAAAAAAATAATCTGATCTTGTACTCGTCACGAAAGATATTTTTCGTAGTCTGGATGTCTTAAAATAGATTACTGGTAGGTTGAAAGGAAGTTTTCTTGGTTTTTGCTCATGTTTCTGAAATTTTATGATTGAGTCAATGTATACGTAATGCTCGAAATAGAAATCTGAAATACTGAAATCAACCGGAAAGCAGAGGGAAAGAATATTACATGATTTGAATGGATATTGCGAAAAAGTTATTTGAGAAGACTCTGTTTTATTTAACAATTCTTTACGCAAAATGTTTATTAATTTACTAATTTATAGCTGCACTTCATTGATTCTCATGTAGGAAATACATATTGGGCCAAGCAAGACCAACAGAGGCTACGGCCAATATGTGTACACCCCCTTGGTGCAACCTGGGCTGATGTTGGGCTCACTCCCAACCTGAGTGGGTTTTTGGCCACCAACATGCACCAGCCAAACGGATTTGAGTTGGGTCAAAATGTATTTGGGGTATGAGAATCGATTCCTTCAAACTTATTTGAAGTAATTCTCCTAGAAAACTTAAAGACAAAACTACAAGATTTTCGTTTCGCCTCATTCGAATGTTTACCCTTGACAACCATGTGTCAAATATTCAAAAACAAAAAAAAATTCTCACAAAAACATAATAAATGAATCTGCATCAACCAGGCTCAGCGCACCCTCCGTAAAACTTAAACCTCTTCACAGCAGTTAATTTTCTATTTTTGTTGTGCCTCCATAATACGGTTTCAGTTTCATATCTGCTGACTTTCGATGCGACTGCTGTAAAAGTCAAGAGAATTTTCTCAAAAATTAATATCCTACATATGCAGGACATCCGCTAGCTTCCAGAACCCTTATCATTCATTCACTCATAGTTCTGCTTGGTGGCATTAAAATACGATGTTTGGTGCATATATGCAGTCATATGTGTGGTGCAACGCCTCTGTGAAGTCGTCCGTGCCTTAACATGCCGACCGCACCGTTCTAGGCGCTGCACATGGGAACATACAGTGCCGCTGAGCACAGCCCGATGTCTTTTGTACCCGAAGTGCATTGTCCAAAATGAATTGTTTCCATGGCCAGGAACTCAAAGAAGTGCAAGTAATTAATTTCCCTAACAATTGACTGGAGGACTTAATGAGCCGGCAAGAAGAAACCTACATACATATAACGCTATGGTGATACCATTGCATTGGCTTGGGAAAGACGAAAGGTAGTGTCATATGATCGCCAAATGTATTGGCTACTAAATCAATTTTAAAAGTTTGGTTTCAAATGCACAATATTCGAGGGGTGGAATATGTTGTAGTTCGTGCACAGCAATTTTCGCGAATTAGTGTATATTCATAGGAAATAGGATTGCGGTGAAACTAAGTTTATGTAGGGGTTTACTTTGAAATGATAAATTTGGAGTTTTCTCTTTTGACCATATAATATATGATATATGGTTTTAAGCGTGTTTGACACTGACTTATATCGACGGTTCAATTTGTTGATTAATATATACATATGATGGTTCAAATTTAGTTTTTTTTTATTTTCGGAGAAAATGAGTTTAAGATTTACTGTCTTAAACTCATTTTCTCCGAAAATAAAAAAAAACTAAATTTGAACCTTCCTTTTGTTGAATATTTTTATCAGATTAATAAAATTTCTCGGAATGAAAGTCCCTTACAATGCAGATACCGACTCTAACAGTCGGCTATTGTCAATCTGCTATATTTATTGACTCAAAAAAATTCAGGTACAGCAATTTCACGTTGTACTAAAATTTAGATACCTTAAACACTTTAGTGGCGACGACACACTTTAGTGGTTTCTTATATTTCTTCGAACTTAATGTAATTATTCGTATAAAAGAAATTTTCAGGATACATTCATGCTTATAATAAATAGACCAGCATGATGGATAATGAATGTGCTAGCAAACTTTTTTTAGGATCAATAGCTCTCAAAATATGAGGCTGAGACAACTTCGAGTTGGTTTCGGTACTGATGAAGGGCTGCCCGCACGAGGCATATTTGCACTAAGAGATGTTACTAACAAATCTTCATGTGATATGCATCTCGCAACAGGAATGGGCCACAAAGGCTCATACATTTTGAAACTTTTTCGGGCAGAAACTCTGAAAATATTGTCATGCTTATACTGCCCTGATTCGCATAAACGTTCTAACTATATTTTTGTCATTTTTAAAATAACAACGGACTCAAAATTTGCATACTCTATTAAATCATTCTGCAAAATTTGAAAAATGTATCTTTTTATCTCTCCATATATCTCCAGTAAATCAAAACACAAATTATTGAATATCTCGAAAGTACTAAAATGTAGATGAAAGTTTATGCAAATCAGGGCAGTATAGCTTCCAATCCACTTATCTGGTCATTTTGTTATCACATGGTCATTTTGTCGTTGCTATATCAAGAGATGCTACCATTAAATTTTTAGGGGATAAACACCAACGAAAAAAATCAACAACTGTTAGATTTCCTCAGGTATGAAAATTTTCACGGGTGGTAACTCTCAAAGTTTTTCTGCCCCCATAGCTTATGAAGCAGCCATAGCCACCGAACACTTTTTGATTAAGGTAACATTTCAATAATCTTGTAAATCTTAATATAAATCATATAAATCTAAAAAATAGATATGAAAAAAACAGCTGCATCGTTGAATGTCTCGACATTTCGTACGTGAAGAGTTTTGTTAGGATAAAAATTAAGGCCACATTCCTGACGCCATTTTAATCTCTTCGATCGGGTCAAGATAAATTTCCCTGATGCGGCGATAGGGAAACTATCTCATATTACTTTACGTACAGCTTAGCTTAGAAGCACATTAACTGTTAAATTCCAAAGCAAGGGAGAACGATTTTTTCGTTAAAGGACAATTTTTTCTTTGGTCGATTTCAAGTTAGAAATAAAATCAAAAAATGACTATATAAAAAAGATTCGAAATAAGATACAATAACAAAGATATTTAACTTTTAAAGGTTTAAAAAAAATAGATTACATTTAGATTTAGACTGACACTGAAGAGGTGACACTTCAACAAAACTTCCATCGAACTAGCTAATGCTCCAACAATTGATTCTTCCCAACACTAGTGTGGCTACTGTTTAGACTGCTTATTCATATCTCTAGAGTTTTTTCGATCACAAACACCTCCACATCAATCACTCGTCTTCAAGAATGAAGTCAAAGGCAGAAAATGAGTTTTGAACGCACGTACCTCGCACGCCGCCGCACGAAAACAGAACACATGTTCTGGTATGTTATTTACTATCGCTAGCTGTGAATAGCCCGTGTCCCTTCACAGAGAATATTTCTCGAATCTTATTTGTCCGGATATATTTGGTGGATGTTATAGGCCTTAGTTGTTGTCGTTCATTTGGCCTCACAGTATCGAAGATTTAGTCATTGAGCTGGAAAAAGCTTCTAGTGCAACATCTTAGATGCTCATTAGTACACCTATAGAAAACGACAAGGTGAAGCGAACCACACGCGGTGTTTCGCGCCGTATGTCTCATGTCACCGCTAACCAAACATATAATTTAGTCAGTTGTCGTTCACTCAAAGCTTGCACAGAAAATATTATGCTATTGGGAATGTATCGGAGAACTTGGAGAAGCAGTTTGCTTTTCGGAGCGTAGGCTGCAGCCGGATGATGACGTGATCGATTTGACCATCTGTTGATTAAATCACATAAAATTTCTGGAAAACGTCAATAGTGCACTTCTTGAATGTTTGCAATGAGTAATGATGGTGACAAAGTTTGAAACTAAGTATGAGATCAATTGATATTTTTTTTGTCGAAAATTAAAATATTTACTGAGAATGATTGAAAGCAAACGTAAGAAGTATTGGGCAGCCAAGTGTTGACTCAGAGTGTTTTGAAAGAAGAACATTACTGATGGCGTTTCGCCAATACTATTTCAATAAGTTTATTTTAAAACTAGGCGCAAATACCTACGTAGTTTTGTTTTTTGATCCACACATGAATGGTGAGTGAGTTATATATGAATTATCTTTATCAATGACGAGAGCCACAAATACATATTAACGTACGTGTTCCTGTAGCATTATATTCTTAATTATTTCTTTATTGAAAGAGAAGTCTAAACGATTTTCCAAATTTGGCTATCATTTAGGATGATTCGTCCGTGACTTGAATAATAATGACTTTCTTCACTGGAACGATTTACATGGTATTTATCATCTATTGTCTTAAACCGAAGCAAGTATCATGCAATAGAATCTCGTTTCGAAATCCGAACGATGAGTAATTGCCACATTCAACAAGAAATTTATTTCTGCCACTTAGCAGATAGCCTTATTTTTAACTCTAAACCCCTTTGAAACAAACCTAAGAGATACTCCATGCTTTGGATTTTCTTTAGGAACGTTTTGACCGAAGTTGCTTGTGTTTCTTAAATTTTCTAACATAAGGCCTTGAAAATCTGATTCAAAAAAGCAAATAATGCCAAATTACGTATTTTAAAGAGCAGGATTCAATTTTCCGTTGAAGTCAAAAAAATATCAACAGGTAATAAATTACCATATTTTTCAAATCATCAGCCATTCTAACGGCGCCAGCCTTTCTAGAGCTTGTGCTCTTTCAGCAGGCAACAGCCTGAATTATTGGTTTATTGCTATGATCTTTGCCTTTTCCAACAAGGTTTTTGTCGGCATGTTTAATATTTATTATTTTACAACCATTTTTTTGTACAAAAAAGGAATGTACTTTTCGTTTAAAAATCGGTTACAAAATCTATAGGGCTACATGCACACCTTTATGTTCATGCACCTGTTTATAATCTACATGCAGCCATAAAATGAAAGGGTGTTTTATTGCTTACGACACCAATTATAGTTTTGTTCTCATCTGTGATCTATTGTTTTTAGTTGAATGGTGACGTTGGTAAATTTTCAAAATATATTATTGCCTTTTACTTTAGCTTACTGAGAAAACAATGTTCGTTTCCTTACAGGGTCCTGATTGGTGCGCCTGAAGCAGAATCACTTCAACCTGGAGTAGTGCGAGGCGGTGTCGTTTATAGATGCGACATATCGGACGACAACCGATGCCAAGCGGTGCCTTTTGACAGAAATGGTAAGTGTAGATATGTTGGTTTTCAAGTTTTGAAGTTTATTGTGGAGGAAAGTGTCATCAAGATGGTTTAAGCAACAAACGAACCTATGCAGCGGAGAGAAATTTCAAGGCGAAAAAACACGAAGGATGTGAAAAAATGAAATTAAATTTGCGCAAATAAACTTTCTTATTTGGCAAATGTTCCCCCGGTGTCAGCTCAAGATAGGCTGACCGCGTAATGCCACGCGATCTAGCGATTTCCTACAAACAGCTAATTTGGACAGTATTTACATCTACCTCCTAAATACTTGCTTTGATGACACAGTTATCGAAAGATTAATTGATTATTCTCTGTTCGAGCAAACTCAGGATTACAAAAAAAAAAAATTATTCCAAAATCATACATAATATAAAACTTCATTTTCACGCTAATTAGTTGTCGATATCGACGAATAAATAAACAAACGACTTGACAAATCTTCGCATAAATGATTTTTCTTCATCTAATCTGACATCCTCAGCATGATTTTCAAGAAAATTTTTCTTTTTATTCATAATGAGTATCTGTTTTTGTCTTTCAACATTACATTCCAGCCGTTTTGCTATACATAATAACTCTCCGATAATGCATCATAATACCAAAAATAAATTTATCTGCTCATTTCTGTCTCTGGTTTCTTTGACTTTGTTAATGACATCAAAAAGGAAATTACTTGTGCGGTAGAAAACAACACGACGACGGCACTCGGCGGAAGAGTCAATAATCTCGAAGAAAGCGCGATAGTATTTCGAAGGGGCATCATCTTGGGTGGAATCATATCAATCGGATCATTGTGGTCGTCATCTTGGATGATGCATTTGGCATTTGTTACATTGGAAATGCACTTCGAAGGTTATCATCATCGACTCAGCGAGAATGCCAAAGTCTTAATCGAAATGCCTATCAATAAATTGTCTGCTAAGTCTTGGTAATGGAGTTGTTATTTAAGTGAGCGAGGCATTATTGATAGTGGCGTAACGGATGTTCTGAATCAGTGAAGTGCTTTCGGGAGGTATGAATGCGATGAAGATTTTATGATGGCGTAGGAAGAAGCTTTTATCGGAAGTGCATACGGCAAGATTTATGTTTTTAGTATTTTTTTTTATGAAAAGAGATTAAAAAGATTCTGTGAGATTATATTAGGAGTGTGTGATCCGATAGAGTTGAAATTTTCAGCACAATATTGATGTACATAGAAAAAAAAGTATTTGTCACGTTCAAATTAGATGTCTCCAACTCTTTGACGGCGACAAGTATTTTAATGAATTTTCAGTTACTGCTATATTTCTATGGAAGAAAGAAATTACGGGAAAATAAGTGTGAAGACCGAAAATTGATAATGCTTTTTGGTTATGATATCGTTTTGGCATTGTTGAAGTCTATTTGGACGCTGAATGGCGAAATTTGCTGGATATGTTACTATTAACTATAAGTGCACATATGTGCACAGCAAGCACATATGAAAAGTCTTTCAAATCATCGAGCTTCCTGAAAATTTCAGTTTTTTGAGTAAAAATGCAAATGATTGATCAATCCTTGACAAATTGAAATTCCACAAGAATGGTAACCCTTTACATAATTACCTATTTTTGAAGCACCCGAAATTCGTATTTGCAAGAACTCACGGCCGGGTAATCCGATAAAACCGAGATTAACAAGATATTTTGGCCTTAGGTAGGAGCAGGTCTGGTAGAAGCTATTTAAAAATTTGGGCAACATTGTGGCTGTATCAATATCGAACATAAAAAACGCTATCTCTTCCTATTATATCCGATGCAGACATTATATTACAACGAAATCAATACAGAAGGTTAATCTTCATGTAAACCAAATTCGAAAGATTTTAAGGCGCGAGATTAGGACAGGGTTGCTGGCTACTATGATTTTAGTCATTTTTGTACTAATAGATGATCACCAATGAATAAAATAAAATTATGCAATGAATAAAATAAAATTATGTTCAAATTTCTTTTTTGAATGTTTCGTAGGCGGCAGCCCTAAAAAGTTTTCTACCCTTACAACTTTCGATACAGTCATCGGATTTAACGAAGTTCACTGAATGAGTAGATTTAAATGCGCAACTAGTATGCTTATGTTTAAGAAATACGATATCAAATATTTTAATTTATAGGCCAATTTTTCTTTTAAGACCTAGATGTATTTTAATTTCTTGAAAGATATCGATTTTTTGAGGGCAATCTATCCTCTTTTTCAGTTTCTATTGTTTCTAAAGTTCAAGAGATTCGAAAAAGACCATAAACTCACAATATACCAGTAGTCATTGAAACTACCAAGCTATCACAAAAGCAAGTTAAACATTCATTTTTGTAGTCGATGTCTTCATTTCGATTTTGATTGAATCACTACCCACAAATGTATTGTCATAAATAAAATTTACTTACAATATTTGTCCATGGTATGTTTCATATGACGGAGGAACACTAAACATCACAAAACGCATATTTCAGCAATTTTACCCACACTGGACGCAATATTTTTTTACGAGTTCAATTGGATCAAATCCGAAGTCGGCCTTTGAACGAAATCCTGCAAATCAAAAATATACTGAACATTGCAAACTCTATTGGAACACCTGTTTCAGTTGGTACTGCTAAACGCAGTGGATGGAAACACTTTGCTTCATTTAAGTTTTTTTTGGTTTTTTGGGTTTATTTTTCAGTTCGTGTCACTAGTAGGTATTCCCTGTGCCAAAGCTATTAAGCTCTACGACGCAGCATCAAATACGTGAATTTTCTTTCCGCTTCTCTTTATACCACAAACAGGGTCAATCGAAACGGCATATAAGGTTAATAGAAACATAGGAGAATAAATATTAGGCACCAAAATATTAAAGATGCTAAAATAAAAATTTTTATTTGATTTTTGAAAAAAACAAGAATCCAAAAAAACACTTCATTTTCCTATTGTTCTACGTTTATTGGCGTCAATCACTACAAAATTGTTTTGTCAATGCAAAACAAATTATATTCTTTTTCAAAATAATGAAAATAATGTTTTGAAATTCGAGAAGTTGGCTATGGCTGTGTCAATTCTCATTGTATTTTTTAAGGATAATATTAGTTTATTTGATCAGAAAAAAAACCGAATTAGAAGAGTAGCTTCAAACAGCACGGAAAAACCAGAAAAAATAAAAATAGAATGCGACTTTTAACAAAAAACTATTGAAAAAGAACGGCTCATCGTGGTTCAATGTATTCAGAGATAAAGTGGTACGCATTTCTTTCGCTATATTCTTCTATTATTCCATTCTCACACTACCGCAAATTCTTATAAGAGAACGTAAATTTAGGTACAGACACTTGACAGTTTTTTGTTCGTATTTCATATTTCTCCTCTAGTCAACAAACTCTCAAAAGCACACGCGATTCGATGAAATGTTTGCCTTTAAGGTGAATGGAGCTCTTAATTAGCATTTTACGAGCTTACTTATGCTTAGCAAATCATGCAGAACATATCTCTTGTTAGCGTCGAAAAGTTCCAAAAGTTGTTTTGCTAGCTTATCAGAGTTTTTGCTCGATATTTGAAGTTAACCAAAGCAAGAAATAGTTTGGAGACTTGAATACGACGTAGAATCTTGTTGGCGCCTTCTGATCAATTGAGCTAGAGGTGGGTTATAGTCAGGTCTAAGCTCCCAGAAAGACTAGTTATTGAACATCGTCATGACGGAGTTTTTTAATAAGCAGCCTTCTCAGTTCATAAAATATTGAATAACTTTAATTAAACGTGAAGCTCGTGTAGTCCAGTGGGTAGAGCACTGGCTTCTAGTGTGTCGAGTCCCAGATTCGTATTGAGGCTTAGACGAGGGACCTCGCAACGAGCTTTGGGTTTATCTAGCTTTCAAAAGGTACCTAAATTAAATCAGAGCTAACTGAGTCGCGGAACTAGTCGTATGCATCAATTGTAAATTTGCGAATGAAGCTCTCTACCGGCTTCAACCTCTAGACCTAACAACGATTGTCGTGGGATTACTTTACTTTTAACTAGACGTAAGAAGTAAGTCTGTTAAAAATCAAATCTACTCACATACGTACGTATAAGTTTATACATGCGTAAAAATACAAACGCTTTATAATACTATCAGGCCATATTTTGATATTGTTGAGGATTTGCTTGTCGGCTTGAACTAGAATTTTCCCACGTAAGAAGCATCTGTCGATTTTTTGGATAAGTTTCTTTCAAAATCGAACCGAGGATATGCATTTTCAACTGTATGTTTTCACATGAACTTTTCAAACTTTGGCTCTACCGCCTGACACATGTCTACATTAAATTTTTCTGATTCATTCTCTCTAGACTTCTATTAACTTTATTTTTTTATTTGAATTTTAATCTGCTTATGTGGTTAGCATTAACGCTATTTCTCGGCAAAATCTCTTCCGATGCATTCGCCAGGCACACTACTCATATATATGTGCGTTGGGTCGTTACGAGCGTGCGGATGTTTCCTAATACCCCATATTGTCTCTTATGAGTTACTCGTTCGTAGTTGCAATTAATCTATTTATTTCCAGCTTGCAATTATTTATGTCTCTTGAATCCAAAGATATTCCTTGACATACCTTCATTCCGAAACCACAAACTCGTTCTCATCTTACGGTAGGTTCTTCCACCGACCAGAGTTTATTTCTTGTGTATTATTGTGTTGCCTACCGCATCAGCGAAAGATCGCACGGAGATAAGTACCTACTTTGTAATGTACTTACTCGTTTGGTTTATATATGCGTTTTAACTGCAAGAATAGTGTATTCATTCATATTTAAAATATGTATGGGATAATAAGTGATGTTACCTTTCAACTTGGATTATTAACGCTTATGGGGTGGATGGAGTGCTGATGGCTAATCAGCAAGTAAAGATAATTTTGGTACGGCAATATTCACAGTAATTTTGGATCTGTCTTTGCTAATCTTAGTAATTTCGAAATTTCAAAAATTCGAAACTGATCATTTATCGAAGATCCTACTTTACCATCAGGTTGGACGTGAACGAACCGTTCGCCGTCATTTAATTCTTAAAAACATCGCTGCGACGACGAGTAGACAAGACAAGTTAGAAGTTGTAGAATCCGCAGAGGAAAAATTGTGCAAAAGGAAGATTGCCGGTATTGTCTTCACGTGATTTGTGACAAAGACGATGAGATCAGACAACTTATTGCTGGCTCTTTAGTTTACAGTCGTTTATCTAAGTTCGCAGAGTTTCATGGAAATGTTTAGATGAAATACTATTTCTTGGCTTAGTTCTTGTCCGAATAGTAATCTTACACAACAACATTGTGCAACAATTCGTTTCTGAGTCATTCCGAATTTCGCATGTCACACTTAATTCAAGTGAATGCGTGTATAAATCGAAATGCCTGAGTGGATTTTAAATGAAACAGTTTGTCAGCTCTTATCATTAGTTTGTCAGCAGTCCGCGCAACGATAATCATACGCAAAGAACGCGCAGATCAGTTCGATGACTTCACTGAGTCAACTCTTTAATTTTTGCAACTTCTTCGGGCAGCCTGTCGTATTTTATTGAAATAATTTGTCATGCGAATTGTGATATCCGTTTTTCTTGCGCATTGCTTACAAATGGAGGATGTTGTTGTCTAGACGATTATATGTATGTATGTGGAAACGGTAAGGGTGCGCCACGTTTATTTGATTGTTTGTACATACGACGAAGAAATTAAAAGCGCATAATAATTCGTTGACCTTGAGTAGGGTTTTGATTAGTTAAGCTATGGCGATGCACTCAAATTTGTCACGATTCTTGCTCAAAAGAGTAACCGTAGATTTTAATAGATAATTTTAATGAAAATATTGCTGCTTGACAATAATTCAAATAAATAGAATGGGAATATACATATTTTTTGATAAGTCTCTATTTCTTTTCAAACCCACTAGCAGGGACATATGATAAAATAAGTCATATCCGATTTTGGTGTGGTAGGTATCCCGTAGTTGACGTGCTTAGTTATTTGCTTTGGTTTGGCAATATTCATAGTATCTTATACGCTTTTTCGAAAGCGCACCTACATGGAATATTTATTTCTTAGAATCCTCTTGATTTGTGCATTTTTATATGTAACTTGCTTTTGCCTAGTTACGTCTGTACGCTCCTTTTGATGTTAGTTCAATAGATTTATTCATTATTATTCAGTTTATTGATAATGCGATTTTTCTACAATAGGTAACAGCAGAAACAATAAATTGGAGCAAACGGATACAAAGTCGCATCAATGGTTTGGAGCAACGGTTACCAGCGCCGGAATGAATGGTCCAATTGTGGTAAGCTAGTATCCGTAAAAATATATAGTCATATATTCTAGTCTAGTAAATGAGTTCAATTGTTTTTTAACGGATTGACCCGATATGCATCGATGTTTTTTGTCCAATGTACCTATCGCTATTGGCAAACCATTTGACACACATGAATTATAAATCTTTCGATTTAAATATTTTGGATATATTCTGCTCAAACCCAAATTTATTTCAATCTATAAATACAGGGTGTTTTTTTTTTAGAGCTATAGAGCTTTAAGTTGGCAACACTTTTTAATGCTACGTTTGGTGTGACAGCTGTCATGCGTTTTATGGTTAGTTTGGTTTGCCATTTCATCATGAATAGGTTGACGCCTGAGCAACGTCTGCAAATTGTGCAGATTTACTTCGAAAAAAAAACTCATTTTTTGTTTTTTGTTTAGCGATGAGGATCATTTCTGGTTGAATGGCTACGTCAATAAACAAAACTGCCGCATTTGGAGTGATGAGCAGCCACAGGCGGTTGCCCAAACACCGTTAAATCCAGAGAAAGTCACTGTTTGATGTGCTTTATGGGCCGGTGGAATAATTGGTCCATGTCTTCAAAAATGCTGCTAGTAATAACATTGCAGTCAATGGTGACCGCTATAGAGACATGATCAATTACTTTCTCGTTCCGGAATTGACTCGCCACAATGCAGGGGACCTCTGGTTTCAACAGGATCGCGCGACATGCCATACAGCTCGTGCAACCATCAACTTATTGAAAGAAGTATTTGATGAGCACATAATATCTCGTTTTGGACCTGTGAATTGGCCTGCAAGATCTTCTAATTTAACACCGCTGGACTATTTCTTGTGGGGATACGTCAAATCACTCGTCTACGCTGACAAGCCCGAGACGCTTGACTAATTGAAAGACAACATTATTGGCGGGATACGGCCCCAATTATTGGTCAGAGTAGTCGAAAATTGGGCCTCTCGTTTGGACTTCCTCCGCGCCAGTAGTGGCGCTCACATGCCCGAAATCATATTCACATAAAATTGGCAGAGAATTATCTTTCTAATAAAACCAATTTCATGACAATCAAAACAATTTATCTGTATTATATTTTATTTCAAAGTTCTATACCTCTAAGAACGCCATATGTATCTTCTTCTTGAGCTAGGTTTTTCGCTTGGCGCTGTTCAAAGTTTCATGGTGGCTGTCACTTATTTCTACAAAGATAAGTTTTTTTTATGGAACAATATTGTTCTTCACATTGCTAAAACCAACATCAAAAATATTCCAACAGATCAATGTGCTTATCAAGAGTAAATGCAATGGAGAGGTCATCTGATTGAAGATGATTGTGCAGAAGCTTACCAATGCCTTGAACTTACCACAGAAGGTACTAACTTTCACACTCTCACAGTAGTTTCAGTGGTGAGTTTGCTTTTAATGTTACCAGCTTTTTTTATGGAGTTTGCATCATTCTCCATAATTACATTATTTTCTTCAGTCTTTCGGATTCATTTTCGAGTTTCTAGCTCAAAAACGTTCATTGAAATGTAACGAATTGAGCTTAAAACATTTTGTCCTAATGACAATGGTTCCATAAGGCTCTGCAGACACTCGCAGCGATTTACATGGTTTGGAAATGTCTGCATAATTATGGAAAAATATATATTAAGCTAAAAATGAGACAAGCTAACTTACAGTATCCAACAGTTAATGTTTCACGACAATTCTATAAGGGTTGTCGCTGCTGTTGTCCCATGGTAGTAAAAAAGTAGTCCTAGGACAGCCCTTGTTGGGTCTAGGTGTTGAAGATGGTAGTGAACTTCATTCACAAATTTGCAATCAATGGGGCGTAGAGTGGTTAGTTCCACGACTCACTGTACCAGGCGTACAGTGAGTCGTGGAAATAACTCAGCCTCTTAAATTGTGGTAGCAATTCGACACTTTTCTAGTTGGAAACTTATGTAGATTACTTTTATGAATCTTAGTTTGCGGTATAATCCGTTTTTCAACAAGAAGAGCTGTTTTCAGTTTGATGGCATTTGTGTCCTCTGAGGTGTCCTTACGGATAATTTGAGATTACACTATTAGGTGACATACCTTGAAGTTTATTCTTGATAGCAACAGAAAGTTTAAATTTTTTTTGGTAAATAAGTCCAGAAGTGACAATTTCGAAACATATAAGCATAAAGCTAGCGAAGGGATTGGATCTCGTTTTCTAGTTAATGAAATCAACCTGATCTAGATGACCAAATTCAAGAGGCTACGGTCGAAGAGACTTTTTCATTCTCTGTAAACTACAGTCTCAACGAATGCTTAAGTCTATTTAGGAGCTGTTCTTTTATTTGGTGAAAGCAGAATTTTCTTTGCAACCAATGATTTCCTTGGCGACGAATGATTATTGTAATCTACAAATGCATGCAAATTAGCATTGTTTGCAAAGTCGATGGTGATGATTTCATTAGTATAATTACAGATAGTTAAATAAGTTGCATAAATATCTACATCAGTTTTCAGAAACTATTTAACATGGAATGAATCTCGCTATACGACCTAGGTTGACTCTAGATTGTGGGAAAAGTGCAAGTCTGCTTGTAAATCTCTGAAATAATTCTACCAAAAAGTCTTCTTAAAAAGTTGTTCCACTCCAGTAAGAGAATTGTGCGTTTCTAGTGCATAAGAAGATAAAAAATCTTCCATCACCTTTTTCTAAGTTTTACTTTGATTCTCATCACCCAATCGTCACAAGTTCCTGTGCAGTGTTTTTCATATTATTCTAAATACGTACAATCGAGGTTAAATGAACCCTTATCTAATATCTGCGGGTATTTTTATTCTTTTACCTAGTTGCTCACGTTCTCAAATATTGTCCTTCATAACTTTATTATTTTGCGAAGCATTCCACGGTTTGTTATGCAATTATTGTCAACAAGAAAATTGTTAAAAGTGTTGTCCCATCATTAATTAATCTGCAATTTCAAATGACATTCAATGGGTATACACTTGTTATACAAATTTTTCAAACACATCACTTTCAAGTATCATCACATTATTGGATATAATTATGTCCTTGGATGAACTAAAACACGATAGAACCACACCTCCTTACCTCAACCGTACCATAATCAAGTCAATTTATCATAAAATTCAGAATGACCAAAGGAAATTCAAAGTCCAAAACCCGTCAATTCATTTTCTGTTGGCTCCCATTAACGTTTCCATTATGTGAATGTAAATACCATGCTATAACGATTATTCGACAAATTTGTCCGCATGATAGTTAAGTGACATGAGACCGCCAAAATCTCAGTATGCTTACTGTGACTCGGATCGGGACACACCTTCTATTCGCGAGAATCGCATCGACATTGTCTTGATTTAGATATGAAGTCAACCGTTGACCATTAGCTGTCTCCTTCGCAGTTCGCGATTTTAATGATGTCTCCCTGCTCGTTCGCAGCGCGGAGCTATTTAGACAAATCTAGCTCCAAATAAGGCCAATTATTGTTTCTGAAGACGTTCCCACTTTATTTGATTGACCCGTTTGCGATGCAGCCACGCGAGCTTATGGGTATCGTGCTGTGGGTGATTTAGAATGGCTCTGCCGATTTGTTTTGGAAAATTGATATTGCAGTAGTTTAACTAACCTTCGTGTTCACGAGGCAGATGATTGTGGATGACACGGGTGTGTCGGTAAACGATGGAGTGATTGTCTTTTGAGCCCCCGATTTAAGCATTATATTGATAAAATCGAAGAGTAGGAGCGTGGATGGTTCTAGTAGGTTCAGGATAACTTATACTGCGACTTGTTTTTTTTTGTGTTCAAAACGTTCTACGAAATAAGGGAAATCAAATTTCGGTACAATTATATTCAGCTGAGAAGTTGAATGCAATCCAAACAGACATTTACTTCATTGCACTGTAAGTTAATACAACTTTCAACGCTTATTATCGATAGCCTTCAGACTAATGTTGTATCTTCGTTATTTAGAACATATTCTTAAATAGAGACGTACGTATTCCTTTGAGGTAACTATGCATTTACTGCCGGATCGTTGCCCTCTTGAAAGTCACAGCATCTTTGAACATATGGTCAAGATTTCTTCTGCAAGACTACAAAACGGTACTTAAAACATTCATTTATGTATGATATTGAATGAAAGCACTCGCAGGTTTCGAAGCCATTGTCCATTTTTAGGATTCCGTACTCTATGCAGGTTTGTTTATGTCGAAGTCAGTTGCATAAAGTGGTCAATGTCCAAATAAAATGAAACGTGAGGAAGAGGACAACAAGACGATATGCGCAGCCCGTTGAAGGCAGAGGAGTAGTCAAGAGACGGGGAAGGTCCACTTGGCTACCATGTCGCGTTGTCGTTTGTCGTAACGCACGAGACACGGAGTCTTTCGTTTGAGCCATCCATCACTTTTGCTCAGCCTCAATGTCTCCGCTCGGTGCCGCGCTGCGCGTCTTCAGGTGTGTATTGTTCACAATGTCCGCTTTAATTCATAAGAATGTCGTCTCTGTGCTGCTACGAACATACGTATGTATCAACAGGTAGTCGGACGATCATGTCCATTTGAGGTAAAAGTGGCGTATCTTCAATCCGATTGATTTTTAATTCAATGCATGTTTTCGCGGAATCTCTTCTTCCCAAGACAACGGTGACGCTTATGGATTTGAAATTGATGTCGACTAGCCGAAACCTGCATTTTTATCGGATATACGGTGCCGGTGAGGATATACTATCCCGTTGGCCGAGTTTTATTTTGAATGCTATGAAATTTAAATTGGTATTGTGGAACTCTCATTAACTCTCTTTCACTTCCCGATTTAAAAGTTAAATTCTGAATAGAGGCTTTGTAGAATCTTTTTTATATTCAAATATCTATTTTTTCTAAATGATAATTTTTACTTTTGGTAATATTTTTAAAAATCAAACATAATTATTTGGATTTATCTCAACTAAAATTGCTATCTTGTTTTACAGGCCTGCGCTCCTCGCTACGTTTTCCACACGATGAACCCTAGGAAAGTCGAACGAAACGAGCCCGTAGGAACATGCTACATGCTAAAGCATAACTTTACAAACTCCCGAGAAATATCTCCATGTCGAACAAGTAAGTGTGACAGGGGAAAAATATTCAACGAATAAATTGCGCGATGGCTTTTTGAAAGCCATCAACTATTCAGCGATTAGCTGCTCTAAAATATAAAATATTAAACAATAGTGTGTCAAACAGTGTGGACCGGAAGCGTCGACCATTTAATTCCATTCCAAAACAATTTCACGATGTAATACACTGTAATTGCTTATTCGCATGAATCGACAAGATACGACACATTGGCTTACTTAACACCAATCATCACCTATTGTTCACAAGTCACTCTAGTCGTAAATGTCCAAATATTCTCCATTCTCTGATAATTTCAGGCGAGACAATGAAAACAGTATGGCATTATGCCTATCATATTGTAACCAAACACTCAAATGAACAGCCTGAATATTAACGCACAACTACGAATTTCAAAACGCTTTCAATAAATTACATCCTACGGGAAGCAATACTCATATATTTTTAGTGTCAACCGTTTTTAACTTCAAAAAAGGCATAAAACGCGAATAACAATCAATACGTGCGTGAGACCATACAAACGATACATAATAGACCGTTCTAAGTTGTACTACAAATTTTATCGATTTCTTCAAAATGAACCTGAGATTCCATGCGAGGAATTTAAAAATTTGTAAGCATCCAAAATGCGCAATCGAAAAAAATATTTCAAGCAGTACGTGGCTATCGACTTAGATTAGAATCAACTTTGACCCGTTATAAGTAAAGAAAAGGCGTGCTTGTACGTGTTGACATGCGAGAGGTTTTTCATCGTCAAATGTTAAATTTGATATCTTCGATCGCCCGAAAACGCTCTACATGCTCACGAGTGCTATTGTGAGCACGCATTGAAATGCAAGACGTTTCATTGATCGTTATTCTGCTGCAATTTGGTGGCTTCAAACATATTTTTTTAGCAGGTATCGGAATTAATGCTGGCTGAAGTGGCGTGGCAAAGGTAATTGATAGGTATCGATTTCAATCAGTAGGCGTCAGAGATTTTTCGGAAATTTGCCAAATAAAATCAAAACACATTGAAGTAGTGTTGAAAGCCACCAGTAAGAAAATTAGGGAGCTCTAAAATTTACCATATTATGATGTACTTACATGGATAGATGTGTTAAAGTGAAACTTTTTTCTAAGATTATTCTCAGTGATTACGAAAACGGGATGCACTTCAAAAATTGAGTAAATCTGTGTTATCTGTATCTCTGATCCAGTCTTTAACCGAGTATTCCGTACCGATTTATAGAGAGAAGTATCTATATAACGTGCCATGTCTGCATCAAATAGGTTGTTGTAATAGGCGCCCACAATGGTATCTTTCTTCTAAGCGTTTTCCATCGCTTCACAACAAAATCTGCCTGCTTGCTTTCAGCCAATCGTTAATTTTATAACTATACCACTAGGAGATACACACAGATTTTTCTGCGAAAGTTCGAGTTAAAAAGAACCTCTAAAGAGGTGCGACGTCTGCAAGGCCTGCAAACTTTCATGGTTTTTGGTGCAGTCCCGAGCAAGACCTACTTATGTTCGTAAGACTTTGTCGAAGTCTTATTTTCCCTCGCAATCGCTAAATATTGGTAAGATGTGTACAACATTAAAGATGCGACTGGTCATGCCGATGTTGAGCTGCCGATATTGTATTGCGAAATGTTCATAATCTATATAAAACAATATATTATATAACAGCATTCCGGCTAAAATCTGCTTAGATGAGCATTAGGAACTTTTACATAATGTACAATGTCTTCAGTTCTTCCGTAAAACCCTTTTTTTCATGGTGGCAACGTACATTTATACTGAGACACGGGATAAAGCTTGTCAGTTTAATCAGATTTTCGCACACAAGCTTCATACACAAAATTCACGTGAGAATTATATTTTTTGAGATATGAGGTCAAGTGCTAAAAAATTCTTTTTAGAGAAGCTTGTGTGCTCAAACTCAATACATTTTTATTGTTTCAATCAAATTAAAAATAATGGAAAGCATTATAATTTCATAACTTTAAAGAAGTTCAATTTGATTGATTAATAATATCCCTCAAGGCCTCAAAACTAATACAAAGAACGAGTTTTTTTGAAATAAATAAAATCACTTTCTAAGTGTAATAATTATGTAATAGATCTAATCTTAAAGTGTCCTGCAACGATTTTGGCGCTGCCAGCTTATTAATTTTTTAGGCAGGTTTAAGTGCAAGATCGGAAATGATCAAAAAGTTAGCGAAACAGTTGTGCACAGCCTAGAATTTCATTTCAATTGAATACGATTAGTGCAAGGATTTTCCCTTTTGTTTTTTGTTGCTTTTTTGTCACTTTCATTTTAGTTCAGTTGGCTTAAAAGCCTTGACTAATATGTATGAAATGAATACACAACATTGAAAAGATCTCATTTCTTCCAGGTTATTGGGGATACCATAGGCAAGGATCCTGTCAAGCTGGTCTCAGTGCTGCTGTGACGAAGGTAAATCATTGAACATTTATATTTTTTTACATAAAATAAAATTCTGCAATTCGAATCATATTCCTTTTTTAAATATATGTTATTTGCGATTATATATACTTATGACGACTCAATTGTTGGCCAACTGACAACCTATCCGTGATTAAAGGTCCAGCAAAAAATAACTTGCAATAATAATCACCTTTGAAAGACACCGCCTGCTGTAAACTTGATACATGAATGTATTCAAGACCCATAAACATGTCAATTTGCTTCAAGTCTGTAATGGCACCATCCATCTCTGGTTCTGGACTCTCTTTTCTTGTAGAAAGTTTATCACGATTGAATCGTTCTTTTGAAAAATCTCATTAGTTGTCAATTATTCTGTGAATTTACACACTTTCGCACATTTATGAATCATGAAATGTTAATTCGTAAAATGCTTACACTTGCAGGATGGCAAGCGTCTCTTCATCGGAGCACCAGGAAGTTGGTACTGGCAAGGTAAGTGTACAGAGCAATTATTTTTCGTTGTTTTTTGTCGTAGAACTACCTATTGTTCATACAACTCAGCAAGTGAGTTTCGTAAATGTGTCCATGTAGTCGATTTGTTGCTGCATTCGAGCGATAGTATTTGAATATTTTGGAATGCGTTCATAATTAGGCTAGATTATGCATTGATTTGGTGTAAAACGGCTACTTGAATGATCGTCAAAACTGTGTACTGGGCGTACGAATTGTAAAAATATTCAGTGTGTAGTAGATCAACCATCATCGTATATATAAAATGCATTGGTATTGTAACCGAAGCTAGCTAGTATGGCACTGATTTGCGTAAAGGCTCATTTTAAGTTGAAGCATCACACCATAGATTTAAAGTTTTATCGAAATAGAGTTTAAACTAATCAGCGACAAGGAGCATTTCGTGGCAACTGAAAGTAACAGCGACACAGTTTGCTGAAAGACGCACGAGAAATTCCTTGGTTTTATGTTGATTTCGATTTTAGTTTTAAGAATGTAATTTAATTTGATTCGAAGTTATAGTAACATGTTCAATTTATTTTATTTTCCGTTTTGTTCTGCTCCCGCTTGTATCTGCTCCCTATATTATTGTGTGCCACTGTCATGTTTGGTTCGAATCGTAAAACAAAATCGTACGACAAACGTCATGAATATAATGCACGCTAAAAACAAACACTATTTGTAATGAAATATCAAAAAATAATTTACTGCTGCGCAACACGTTTGCGTACTGTATAATCAATGGGAATGATCATGATCATGTAAATCAACCTAACTATCAACAATCATTTGAATCACAAACCCATAGGACAAGCGTATTCGATCAATACGAATGCCGCTTTCCCCTACAAGCCGCCGCTCTACTCGCAATTTGGCGAAGGTAATCATCAACAATCCTATTTCAAGTACAATTTTAATTCTTTTTTTATTTTGGCGAGGTTTCTAAATTTGTATTTAGCACTCCTGAAATCAAAACAAAAATACAAACATGCAAAATAACCACGATCGTAATATTTGTGCTTTCATCATATTTGCTTGGTCTTAATAAAAAAATAAAATAAACAATAATTAACAAAGAACATTGCGTTTGCGGTTTAGTTTTTGGAGAAATAATCAAACAACATGCTTCTTACTGGCTCTGCGTAGATTTAGTTACTTCAAGGGTAGACTAGTGGTGTTTGATGGCAACGTGAAAAAGATTGCTCATTTTAGATCCAGGCTTATAAAGGCTCTCTACTTTTTGGCGCATCGAAATACTCATACACACTTAATCGAATCAACTCGTAAATATATAAACTCATCAAAACTCTTCTATTGATTGATGGATGGAATATGTGGTGTAAATCTAAGCTTTATCTATCGTGACTTGGCAAATGGCTCCCTGAGGACGGAGTTAAATTGGCTGCTCGTAGCTTCAACAATATTGTGATTGCACACACTTTTTTAAAACTATTTCAATTATTACTTCTATTACTATTTCAATCTGAAGTCAAATAAAGAAACGTATTGCTTCACAAAGGATTAACAAGCCTTCATTTATCTTCAGATCATTCATTTTTATGATACTTAGTATAATGGTTCCTAATTTCAATGAAATCATTGGAAATATTTTAGCTATTTCTTTGCAAGGTTGACAATCCAACGAGACGGATAAAAACTGTAATCAAATACATTTAAGGGTATTAGAAGCCGGGTGCAATATTCGTAAGCTTTGAGCTAGTAAGATCTTGGCTATCTACACATTTAGGTTAAGAATATCGCTTTGGATGTAACCGAACTAAATTTATTTGGCATTTTATCATCTATAATACGGATTAGAAAATATCATTTTTGGTTGATTGACCATTTTTCACATTTGGCGTTTAACCCATAAAAGCATTTGGTGTTTTGGCTTCATTCAAATTGAATTTCTAACTCTTCAGCTTTCAAAATTGCAAAATTAACGAAAACTTCAAAACATAAAGTCAAAAATGTCTAATTGAAACTTGCACGCTTCTAGGCCAAGTGTATTCGACGGACGTGAATAATCCCGAGAACAAAGTTTATGCGACGGGTGAGAGTACTTCATCGGAAGATGACTCTTATCTGGGATATTCGACGACAACGGGTGACTTTGACGGTGATGGGGTACAAGATGTTGCAGTGGGCATGCCGCGTGGTGGCGGTCTGCTCGGAAAAGTTTTGATTTTCTCGTGGGATATGGTAAATCAGGATAATATAACGGGTGAACAGATCGGAGCGTACTTTGGATATTCCTTGTGCGCAGTCGATGTGGATGGCGATGGTTTGGACGATTTGCTGATTGGTGCGCCTATGTACACGGAACCAAACAACGAGGGGAAGTATGAAATGGGACGAGTTTACATCATGTTCCAAGGAGAAGTGGTAAGTTTTGTTTGATATCTTATGGCTGAAGCTAAAAATGAGATATTTCAGGACTCCGAATTTCGGAAACAAACTGAATTGTTTTCGCTTGGGCAACCTTCTTCTCTCTTTTTCGAATACACAGTAATAATTCAGCTGTATATTTTACATTATTTTAATGAATAATTTTCTCGGCTATCATCTCTTAGAGGCTCTGTTTTATGAGGATATTTTAGGATATTATGATGCCTGCATGAGTTCGTCATGTAATTTGAATTTTCAAATCATTCAAAGAGTCATCCAATTGAGCCTCTCTTCCTCAATGTGAACAAAAGATTTTTGACTAATTTTCTTCCAATACCTAAGGAAGAAATTTGATTATGCCCATCAAACTTTGATTTCACCATTATCTCCTGCATTAATTTTTTTCTTCAGCACTCTAGTACGCAAAAGTATAGCTTACTTGCCAACATGTGTCATTCAGGATTCAAATTACAGGATTTACAGGAAAATTTGCAAGATGCATTGATGCTTATTCTTGGAAGTCATCAAACCGAAACCATCTGTCAAAATAATAGTGTCCGTGTGTCACACTCTGTGATCGATTGTGACATCTCCCCTAATATTCAACTCTAAAATGACTGTACTTTTTCTGATATTTCAATTAACTTGTTTGTATTTTCTCTTAAGGTTATTACAATTCTGTACTATTAGTATCCTTGAACATGGCAACTCATTAAGCGCAAAGAAATTTACTTATTCTGATTGGAAATATCATGATTATATACTGTATAGGGTGTTTTTTGTTTAATTCTATTTTCAAAGTATCACTCTGAGTAGTCGCATTGCTCCCCGTTAACTCGTTTTCTCTAATAGGCCTGCATATACCTAATCGTTTTGAACCGATTAGTTTATTGAATCCCTGATAAACTAGTTTCAAACCTAAGCTTCAGGATTATTCCCTTTAAAATTTTCAGGATAAATTCAAAGCACTGGAAACTCGTGACGGTACTACATCGAAAGGTCGCTTTGGATTGGCCCTGACTTCTTTGGGAGATATGAATCTGGATGGATATGGCGATTTCGCAGTTGGCGCTCCCTACGATGGACCAAACAATAAGGGTGCTGTTTACATTTACCATGGGTCGAAAACGGGACCACTGGCTAAATACTCGCAAGTCATATATGCTGAAGATCTAACCATTCCCTATCTAAGTACATTTGGATTCTCCCTGTCGGGGGGCTTAGACTTAGATGGCAATCTCTACCCGGATCTGGTGGTCGGTGCTTATGAATCGAGTAAAGCCATTTTTTTCAAGTAAGGCTTCCGAATTTCGGAGACACTCTCCCCGACTGATAAGTTATATATGATTTTCATTGCAGATCCCGTCCCGTAGCTGTGGTGGAAGCGTCTACAGTTTTCTTGGCCGAATCGAAGCTCATTTCACTTGATAACAAAAATTGTAAGACGGCACGTGATCGAAAGGAAGTCACATGCACGAAAGTGAAGTCATGCTTAAAGTACAATGGCATAAACTTGCCAACAGCTTTATGTAAGTATAATTTACGTCTGAGAGAATATTCAAATGTCTGGATCCCGCTCTATTCTAACTAGCTGATTAACTCTTTCAACTAGAGAGTTCTGAACACTTACGGCTCTCAATGAAAACCTAAGACGAAGTTTCATTTTTTCAATTATACTCATATATAACCCTGAAATCGCATATTTATTCTTCAGTGAACTGCCTGATTGAAATGGTGTCAATACATACGAAAATAATAAGTTATAATTTATCTTTTTCGTGCAGATCTTGACGTATCATGGGTACTCGACTCAAAAAAACCAAAAAGTCCACGAATGTTTTTCTTCAACGACGAGGGCAAGAACGTTAAAAACTCGACCATGTCTTTGTTCCGCGGCAAACCGGAGTGTCGGGAAGAAGAAGTTTACATCACTGATAACATTCGTGATAAGCTGACCCCTCTCGAAGTTGAAATGAGGTACAATCTGGTGCCGAAAGCCTCAACCGGAATACGTAGGAAACGAGAAACACCTGAGCCTGTAATCGACTCAAATCTTGGCTTGATTAAGCGTGACTCGATCAACATTCAGAAGAACTGTGGCCCCGATAACATTTGCATTCCAGATCTTAGACTATCGATCAAGTGAGTGTTTTGATGTGGTCTTGTAGACCTTGTGCTAAAGGTGCATTCTTTGTTTTGCAGAACTGTTGACCAATACCTTCTTGGATCGAAAGATCTTTTGACAATTGACGTTCTGATTTCGAATCATGGCGAAGATGCCTTCGAAGCAGGGTTCTATATGAATATGCCTCAAGACTTGAACTTCAAGAAAATCGAAAGGATCGGAGACATGAGAGACACGCCAGTGACGTGTACTGCTCCGTCTCCAGCAACTAACCACACTTTGAAATGTGACATCGGGAATCCTCTATCTGCTGGCAAAGTTGTAAGTATTTAAAAGCAATGGTAGTATGATGATGCTTGTAACGTTTTTCTTTTACCGTAAGGCCAATTTCAAAGTGAACATGATTCCTTCCACAAAAGCTGGAATGGCGCCTAGCTACGACTTTTATATGGAAGCCAACTCAACTAACCCCGAAAGAGAGGGATCCGGATTTGACAACGTCATTAAAAAAAGTATTGGAATTTGGATCGAAACTGATTTATCCATAGAAGGGTAAAATTATACTTGCAAAAAATATTTTGAACTGAAACGAAATAAACTTAACCACTTTTGCAGCATATCGATCCCGGATCAGCAGCTCTATAATATTTCTGAGTTCAAGTCTATAGAAAACGCGACCACCGAAAATCATCTTGGCCCTCATGTAGTGCACATGTACAACATTAGGAACAATGGACCGTCAACAATTCAAGAGGCTGAAGTATTCATCTTGTGGCCGTATGAAACCAAAGCAGGTTTGTCATAGAACTTTTGATAAGTCTTCTGCGAGCTAACAATTTAAAATTTCCTCACAGGCGACATGCTCATGTATTTACTAAACCAACCAGAAACAAGTGGAAATATTCAATGCACCCCCACCACTTATGCGAATCAGAGGGACTTTCTCCTCGATACCAAACTATCGAGAAAGAGCTTTTTATACAGTAGAGGTATGCATGATGTGAACAATGCAGAGTGGTATGCAAAGCAACAAGGTGTTCACACCGAGCACAGGCAATCAGGCGCATCCTTCTCATCGTCGTCGTCAGCATCGTCTGGCAGCAGGGCTTCAGTCGCACTGAGTGAATCCGAAAAAAGAAGGTTGCAGGAAGAAGAAAATTTAGAATCCAAAGGAGATGCGTCCTATGTACATAGCCAACGTGCTCAGGCTGCGGCTGCTTCAAGTACTGGCAGTTCAGCTGTGTCGGGAGCATCTGCGGATGCGGGCGCGGGAACGCAACGTGGTTTTGCTGGTCAGCGACAGCATTCATATCAAACGAGCTGGAGCTCAAGCTCTCAAGATGGGGCTCCTCCGAGGACTTTCAGTGCAAGCAGAAATCGAACAGTTGTTCAGGGAGCAGACGGAAATTACTATGTACGGGAGTCAAGTACGGAGCATGTTGGCCTTGCTGGATTCGCTCACAGTCCCATTACACAGTTTGATGAAAGCCGGAATAGCTATTCTGGCGGGCATGCATCGCAGGCCCAAAATCAAGCGGTCGCACATAGAGAAAATCAACAGTACACTGGTGGGCAGTACTATGGCGCTTCTGGGTCACAGAGTAGCTACGGTCGGCAAGGCTCCCAGTTTTCTGAGCAGCCTGCACCCGTGCAACACACAAATCAATTCCAGGTATCCCGAGAAGGATCACAAGGCGAGCAACGTGCAGGAGCTTCATCTCAAGGAGGCAGCTTTCGGGGGCAAAACGAATACCGCGAGGGACAAATTGGTGGCCAATATCAAGCAGGAACAGTACATGGCTCGCAATATCAGGCAGGGGAATCACAATATCAAACAGCAGGTGTGCAGGCTGGTACTTCACAAGACCGACGCTATCAAGCGAGTGCCACCCAGGAACGATACAACCAGGCTGGCGTCTCACAGGATCGTCAACACCAAGCAGCAGGCTCCCAAAGCGGGTTTTACAACCAAGGCGGTGGAAGTCGTCAAACAGCAGGTGAAGCTAACTATGAGGCAAACAGGCTTGAATCTGGTCGTGAAGCGGGCGGCAGAGGCTTTGCCCAGCAAACAAATTACGATTCTATCGACTTGGAAGCGCAAAGACGAGCTTATGCTGAGCAAAGTGGAGTTTCGAGTCGACGTCGAATGAAGAGCCAGCAAGATGGGGAACCTGTGCGACCAGATCTCATAACCGGAGCTACGGGTTTAGAGGAAATGGCACAAGGTGGCCACGGGTTCAAAGTGAGCACTTTTGATTTGGGCATTTCCAATCGTGGTAACGTAGACGATGAGCTGCGCCGCAATTCAGGAGAAATCGGTGGCGGGTTTTACTCGCAATCCCAATCGAATCAAGGACAATATGGCGGTGGCTCGAGTGCAGGATCAAGTGGAGGAGCAAGTGCTGGCTCTAGCTACTATTCACAATCGCAGTCGGGTGGAAGTGGGGGCTCTGCCGGGGGATACCAGACCTACTCATCGTCGTCGTATGGCTCAGAATCGCGAGGACAGCAGCAGTCACAGCATGATGGCCAAAGTTACAGTATGGGCTCTGATCCGAAGTTGACTTTATACCCGCGAATTCGAAGAGAGGTTCAAAGCATTGAAGACGAGCAGGACAGAGAACTTGAAAAAGCCCTCCACTGTGATATAGTGCGTTGCGCTGCCATCCGCTGTGTAGTCGGTCCATTGGCGCATGAAGACGGTGCTTGGATTGCCATCAGGACTCGACTCGTTGCTTCGACATTGCACAAGCTTGCTCCTAGTGTGCCCATGAACGTCTCAACGAGAGCAGTGTCAAGGGTGACGAAACTCCCTTACATCGGAACGCCTAAAGATATGCCTATTAAGAGTCGCGAATTGACGTTTACTGCAACCCCCGAACCAGTAGCGAAACCAGATGTCGTACCGCTTTGGGTTGTTGTGCTATCGGCGTGCGCTGGTGCCGTTATATTGTTACTCCTAGTCTTCTTACTTTACAAGGTATGTATTCTTTTCGCTTCCTCCGAAACTTGCAACTAAAATATTGTACATGTCAAATCTTCACACTCGATTCCAATCGTTAACTTTTTTTAATCCGCAGTGTGGATTCTTCAATCGAAACCGGCCGTCCGACTCGTCCGAACGACAGCCTTTGAACCGTAACGGCAACTATCACGGTGATGAACATTTATAGAAATCGAGCAGTTAGCTCAAGAGAACAATCGCGTCTTAAGCAATAAGTGAAACATACTTGTTCATTTTATTTTCCTTCCATGAAGAAAACAACGAAAAGAGCCACCTTTTTGTAAATGAATTTATAACTGATGATGATTTTTTAAGAAATAGTTTTTACATTTTCATGTGATTACTGTGCATTGTTCTCGTTCATTTTTTCTTTTAGATATCCTTATTTTTGTTTCCTTGCATTTCCGAAATATTTTAATTGATTTTATTTTGAATAACTATTGATGCGTATCTTAGATTCGTAGTCTTTGACTTTTTTTCGGTAAAAATCTCAAATTAACTAGTCACGTTCACTTTGTAATAAAATGCGAAAATTTAGAGAATTCCTAATTGAATCGAATCATGAAATCAATGAATGTTAAGTAGCAAATATTTATTGTTTGTCAATACTCGAAACATATGAATGATGCTTTTAAGAACCAGGAAAAATATAATTTTTCACATTGCATAATTATATTTTGATACAATTACGCTCGGTTTGTTGTTGTTCGTAAGGAACGAGAAATCGATCGCGAAACTATATTTTAGAGATAATCATATCGAACTGCCTTACTAGGTTCTTAATAACCACACACACACACACATGAAACGCGTTACATGAAAAACAAACTAATGAAAGAGATTAGAAGAGATAATATAGAAAATGATAATATAAGAGCGAACTAGAAATCACGAAAAGCAATTCAATAACTTGTAATAATAAATGATTATTACTAATAAGTTAAACGCTAAAACAATAATATAATTAATAATGCAATTGTTTAATGTATGAGCACGTTGAATGTATTACAGAGAGTGAAAATGTGATTTTTTAAATTTTAATTTTTTTAAATTGTAATTGTTATTTATTTTAATTGTAATAAAAATGCAAAAAAATACAAAAAACTAACCAAATACAAATGTGCTTTTTATTAGGAAGTGATATGGTCTTCAGAATAATTCGGAATACACGTTTTGAGAAGATTCATCATGAATATAAGGAAACTGCAAGAAAAGTGTATACAAGAGAATCAGAGAGGAACAATAATATTTTAATAACCATTTGTCTCAAAGCATGAGCGAGACATTAGTTGAGTTGGGAAAAAGGGAATCACTTGAACATTGCAGAAGGTCAAGGTAGATAATGGACTTATGTCTTACCGACTGCCGAGATCATCTGGCTTGATCTTCTGCCAGAAAGAAGACCTTATTTTTATGGAATTGTAAAACATGGAGGCAAGTACCACTAAGAAGATTTCATAAGACCTATTAGACAAAAATATGAAGATACACATAAAAAGGTTTCAAAAATTTAGCACAGTTCCAGCGAATCTATTTTTAATCTCGATCATGTCAATGAACCAACGATGAGTCTTCCACTTGCCCAAAACGTCACAAATATTTCTGGTATAATATTTATTCTCTGAAAAAAATCCCATCTTTTTATCGATTAAATGTATCTCAATGATTCCACTGCCTCTGACTGTCAGAAGATTTTTAAATTTTTTGTAGAGCACTCTTTTTTGCTACTCTCGGTAGTTTACTACTAATTTATTACTACTATATCATCATTCTCTTTATATACCCAAACCACTCTTTTGAAGATGTTGCTCAAAATCAAATCGTTTAGCATAAAGCAGCATAGTTCAGCAGCAGCTCCGATGGTGCCACGTATTCTAATTCTATTTCTAACTACATACCTGTTCCCTTTGTTTCCTGTTTTATTAAAATTCTCGCAAAAGTAGTTTAGTGCAGACTGTTTTCAGTCCTCTATCCATTTTTGCTCCCGAGCAGCATGTTTTGTTTATGAAATTTTGTATTAATATTTATATTCTTGTAAATAGGCTCTAATCTATAAAAATGTCAATTTCAGTTGAAGGTTTCTAAACAAACTTGCATAAGTTTCTCTCAAGAAATGCATGAGCAATTCATATTTCATTTGCGTGTTTACTTCTTTCACCACAATTTCTCCGTGATTCAAAATAAACTCCAATAAACTTCATAGAACGCTCACGCGATATGATCGTATCAAAAATTATCCAAGATTTCGATTATATCCGATTTTCCTCAAGCCGGCATATTCGCAACATCTCGAAAAGGAAACAATGGTTTCGCAAACAATAAGTTCGCGTGACAAATATATGCAGAGAACGATCAACCAGAGGATCGAATCTGCGAGATGTTTTTCGCGGAACAATAACATCATTTGGCTTTTAGCGCGCGATCAATGTTTTTTTATAGCTGATTTGTTCATTTGGTATGGAAACAATGGAATCTCCTCCAATACCGACAACTGAGTTTATTGATCAATATGGGTAGTCGGAGCGTATTGGATACGAGTATGATGTAAATGCAGCTGCATAGGCTTCTAGCGAGAAGGAGCAACTTAACGACAGCGCACATTCACTCGTTTTGCATGACTATATTGCACTCCTTTTATGAAGTCCATAACTGAAACATGAGCCTTTTTTTGTTCATGTTCCAGGCGCATGTTTCATTCCAAGATAGTTGAAAATGGCTTAAGAAGTGGACCGATGGATGTGAGCTCATAGCATTCTAATACCATCTTACAAGGGTGTGTTCTTATCTCTGCAACTAATGAAGCACTTATGGAAAATATGATAACTACTAGCGACTAAGCAGAGCTGCGATAATCCCCAGATGCCCATTTCGTATCTCTTCCATTCCAATCTCAGAAAACCGCATATCATCACAATATGCTCGATATTTCACAGTAGACAATAAGCATCTTAAGTTATTTACTATCAAATCAAACGACCTCACTTCCCACTAAACCATGGTACTGCCGGATAAATTGAATTAGCCGAGTCACGGTTAGCACGATAAGATTTGATTGAACTTCGTCAGGCGAGGAGCCACTTCAACTGGTTGCCGGACACTTATCGCTCCTTTTCTGTTTCGCTTCATCATTAAAGAGTTAACTTTCCCATTAATATCCTAATTTGTGATTGATAGAGTGGCATGTTTTCATTACCGAAGATGCAATCGAGCAATTGTTGTGATCAGTAGAAATATACGTAGACAGAAATCTAAATCTGACTAATGCCGAAAAAGATCCACATAGGCTGCAGGTAGTGAGAAATTGTGAACTTAGGGAAATTTCGATAATTATTATTTACATGGTTACAAAGAAAAGATGCAACGCCTACTGTTATATTTGTGTTATTGAAAATCATTTAAATTCGTACCAGGCTTAACAAATAGCTTTTCGCGAGTTAGATAATGTCGAATGATGCCACCTGAAATGAACTAACTACATGGATTTCAGACACATGAATAATAGAATCTCTCAAACATCTGTTTTCTTGCCAATATCAACAATTATTTGCCTTGAAATTTAGTGAATGACCAAACTTCGCGAAAGCGAAAAAGCACTATATTTTTCAGATTTCATAGACAACTTTTCCCCGCACTACCCCATCTGCGTACAATCCTGGAACAACAAACTCCGACGATTCGCTACAAGGTGAATGGATTTTCAGTTATTTTATCCATTATGATAATATGATGAACTACAAGATGCGTGCCCTTTAACGTCTTCATCATCTTTAATGATTATGCACGCTGCATTGAGCGTGAATTGATAGGTCATCGTCGATTCCTGCAGCAGGTATTCGTTCTAGCCGCGAAGGTTCAACTATGCATTTTGATTGCTATGAATAATATTCAAGCGATTTAGTGAGTAATTGGCCATGATTAATTGAAAGGCGAGAGATAAATTAATGAATGTTGGTTGATATAGTTACTGGCAAGATTTTAAATCAATCTGAAGAGATGACGAAAGTTCATAGATTGCATAAGAAGGTAGGGGTGAAAGCATGCAATTTGGGCTCTTTGACAAAGCTGTTACGATATACATTTGTATTAGCCCAGAGACACATCGCATTCATCTTCGTCTGGATAAAAATTGACTTTAATTTGTATCCTAAAAGAAAATAATATCCATAACATAATTACGTTTAAAACGCAGAGTAATTCCAACAATTGACTGAGTATATCATTCAGAAGTATTCGTATGAAAAACTTAGGTTCTGCGACATCGATGTTCATAGTCTATATTTGAACGTATCTTTTCGTTTCAAGAAACATAGTTCTTTTCCTTGTTATAATTTACAATAAAATCGTAATGAATCTTCAATAGTATTAAAAAGTAAAAAAGTTATTGGCATATCTGAAAGCTCTCTGCTCCTCTCAAAAAATAGAAACAAATAAAAACTTCATAAATAATTCAAAAATATTTTTTATTCTTGAACAGTAAAATGGCATTTGACTATATTACAAAGAAACCAAAAAAAAAATACTAAGCTGAAGCTGAGAAAAAAGTACATGAGCCTAGATAGTTTTTTTACGGGATTTGGGGACGACCAGCCGTCCACTTAAGCTCTATTTAAGCAGTTCTCTTCTATTCGCTCTCCTGTAAATTGAAAGCTTTTTATTTTTCCCATACCTATTAAATTGGACATAAATTTTGCAGCGTGACGTCTTGAGGTCAGTTTTTTAAAGACAATTCAAGAAACTTGATATTTTCTCAACATATTTTAGCTCCTGAAAATCCAATAAAATTTCTAATTGAATTTGCTTGGTTAGACATTTTCTAGCTTTCAAACTCAACTACAGATGGACGCCGATTTAAGACTAATCGACACTGAAGGAGAGAACATATTATCTTTGGAATATTGATGTCTATCAAAAAATTTCCCTAAAGGAAAAATAGGTCATTGAGTAAAAATCTATAATTTTATAGGGTAGAAGAAATGGAGGGACTCAAGGGAATTTGTGAACGAATACCTTTTTGATACCTTTTTGACACAGCTTTTTCAGGTAAAGCAGTCCCACTAAAACCATTGCCGAGTCTTCTTATAATTGTAGATTTCGTGCTCTTGCAAGGTGTATAGCCAATCGATAAACACTATCGAAAGAGTTCACTAAATCAAAAGAATAAGAAGCTAGCCCCAGAGCAAGTAATATAGGACTCTGGAATGAAACGACATCAAAGAAGTGATTATTGAGTACATCAACTGAAACCAGACCAACTGAAGCATGTCCGCAAAAGCTAAATCCAACAAAAAAGGATAAGAGGAGTTGATCATACGGACCAAATGGATGGACTGTACGAACTAGATTCGAAATTCAAAAGTTTTTGAAGCTTTTTTTTGTTTTTTTTTTTACTACTAATTATGTCGGTAATTAACGTACATTTATTGCATAATGCAATTGCATAAGCAAAGTAAACCATTTAGAAAAAGAAAGCCACAGAAAATAGAAGAAATATCAAAAGTGCACTTTTATTTAAAAATGTAATGTTATGCAATATCTGTAGCTTACTTGCCATGCAATTTAAGGTTTTCTTCTTTGCAAACATTATAAACACTTATAAAAAGTAAAAAAATACAGTTTTCCGCTTTCTCATAGAATGCATATTTGTTATTAGACTGAGTTGATGCATCTGAGTTTAGTAAATTAAGTATTAAATACAATTTGTTGAACTGAATTAATTAGCATTCTTCAACTTTCTATAGGACTGTTATTATATTCTGTCAGTAAAGGATATACGCGCAACTGGAATGTATATTTAATATTTTAATTTATTTATATTCTAATATAATTATTACTATTTTATTTTGGTGTATATTAACATTAAAACATAAAAAATCCAATAATAATTTTAATTTTTGAAGTATTTGGACGTGCAAGGAAATAGCAAAAATAAGGGCTTAAATCAAAGTAGCATGAAGGCCATTTCGACTCCAGTATAGAGTCTGTAGAAATCTAAAATTAAAAATTGGATGAGTGAGCTGCGGTTCGATATAGCAGAAATAAAAAGCAATCTTCGTATGACAATCTTTTATCATGAAGCAGCAGATATTTTTGAAGAACAATTGTCAAATAATAATTCGCGTTAATTTGAACACATTTTTCAATTATAAGCAACGGCAATTTCATCCTGCTACAAACACTTCTCCAACCTATTACGGGCGATTAGGACTGTAATCTTTTAACAGTAAGTTGTCCTCTGGAACATCAATAGGCGGGTTTTTTGCTCCCCCTATCTATAACAGAACAATGCTAACCAGTGCAGACGCATTGGAAACAACAACAACTCCCCTTATCCATAACAGGAGTAATATGACTAACTGCAAACTATCCGTGATTTTGGGAGTTGAATATTTTCTTTCTAAAACAAAGTGAATGCTTCCACCAAGTTGGGTTAGACTGCCGACAGACAGACTAGCGTGAAACAAAGTTTAGAAGCCTCCCGTCTTGAGATACTTCCATCGTTACGGAAGGAACTTGGATTCTGCAGGCATTTACCTCATCTGAAATATAATTCGGGACTTAGGTTATGGTTAACAGCCAGGTTATCAGAGTGTATAAGTGAAGCGAGCTTCTTAGACTTCGTAATTAATTTAGAAATTAGCAACATAAAATTATAAAACAACACGAAATCACAATGCTCACATCGATGAGCCTGAATTCAACCTTCTGCCAATGAGTATGTATTATTCCAAATAATTGCACTAGCATCTTTCGCGATTATAGAGAACGTACACCCACGTCTGCACATGCAAATGCTCCAGTAAATGCGTACTACCATTGTGAATTATGGATACAGGTATTTGACATTCGATTTTGGGTTCAGTACTGGCTCCACAAAAGGAAAGTTCCCATACGTAATTTCAACGTGGGCTTCCAGTGTACATGCGAGAACAATGTTAATGCGATTTTCAGACCTGCTTCCACGGAGGTAAGGCAGGAATTCAACCTTTTGACCCGCGACAAGTCGTATTCAGTAACACTAGTGTCATACCATATCCAGCGAAGTTGAATACGCTTTGTCAACGCTCGTTGCGATCATCTTTGAGGTCGCACAGCCAAGTTTGAATGCAAATGTATGATTCAATATTCTTGACGGGATTCGAACGGATTTCGCGAATCTTGTGCGTGATCAGTTTTGTTGCACGTGTAAGACATTCGCCACAGATTTTGCATTTTCTTTCAACTTAGCTATTCATTACAAAATCGTGTAGTGCCAATTGCTTTATGGAAGCATTGTTGAAAGTCTGTTTAGAAGGAAATTTGCAGCCGCTCGAGTCACAGTTTCTCTTGCGACAATGTGTTTACTTGCTTGGTTGGGTCAATCCCGAAAGAAATACAATTGCTTCGATGAGAGTAATTATTCGATGTCCGCCGCAGCGACGACGTGGGACACCATCATCAAGTTCCTTCCAGAATATGATCGCGAATTGCCATTTAACTGGCGCCAAACATCCAAAACAAGTATGAATGTATCCGTCCATGGCTGACGTAGCCCATAAAACAAACTGTGAAAGTGAAGAGACGCGCGTGCGGCATTCTTTTTGCATCCATTTGTGCACATGACGTGTTTCCAAGACGATCTGTAATATATTACGAACATGAGCGCAAGCGTAATCGATGACAAATTGCTGTGTTACGTAAGTATCCTTTGTATGCTTGTCTACACACAGAACGCTGTACGCAGCTCAGAAGATTTCTTGAAGAAAGATATAAGAGACGTTTGCATTGAAAAGAAAAACTACAGGTTTAATTCTTCGCCCAAAGTTTTTCCTATAAAACGTAAAATTCGCAAGAAATCGCTTTGAGTATACTTATTAGTCAGGAAGTTAAAAAAAATTAAGTCTCAAGGATTTCGAAGGCAAAGCACAAGCGCAGACTCTGCAAATCTCAGCAACTCTTCTAGAATCCGCAATGAAATCAACATCCATCTATAATTGAATTAATTGCGAATCAGAAATAAAGGATCAAAATCATCAAAAGCACTCAGTTATCGAATCGATAGACTCGACTTAGGCTGAAGTAGTGAGGCAGTGAAGTAGTCATGTGGCAAATATCCGTGAATGCGACGCGATGGCAGGAACGGCGGTGTTCTGAGAAGTACTGCTGCTAAGAGCACTTGTGTTTTTGATAAATCATTTTGATTTCCACGATGAAATCGCTTTCGGGTACTTTTGGTTTCATAGTTAATTTGTCAAGTGGTGACGAATACAAATTTGAGGATAATTATGCATTTAATCTGTTCAAGTGATGTTTTTGATGATATCGATCCCATGCGAACTGTGGATAAGATCGATAAGGATTGAAAGTAATATGTGTCTCAACATATTTTTCTAATAATGTGACTAGCAATTTGTATTTTCGAAGGAAATTTCCCGAAATTTTAAACTTCCATGTGCAGTAGACATCCCGTAAAATATATTATGGATGCCCAGTGCTAAGTACAGCGTGTTTAATTCCATTGCTAGTTCTAAATAACGAATGGTTTGTAAAATAAATATCCTAGGTCCATACATTATTTTCTGGCTGAAATACATACATTATGTATATATTGTAGGAATTAGCTCAATTTGTTCACTCTTAAACATAGAAACCATTTCCATGAATCAACTTTTTTTTGTGGGACGAGTTTTCGATTCAAGAGATTGATTGGATAAGTGAGAAAGCAGTGAAAATGTTTTCAATACGGAAGCGTCAGTCTTTGAAAAATCTAACTTGATGAACTCAGAAACAACAACTCATTGAGAGAAAATTTGTGATATTTAAAATTCCTTAGCTTAGTGTTTGCACCATAATAAATGAAAAAAAAAATTGTAAAAAAATTTAAAGAAACAACGGATCTTCTCGGCGGCAATCCTGAATACAGGACGAGTACCCAAACATTGAAATGGCCCTATGCAAGCGAGCTGTCTCTTAACATTCCCTCCACATACCAATTGATGGAAACAAATTGAGAGCCTAGAAACAAAACTTTAACCATTTCTATCATGGCAATTTCAATGCAGTTATAATTCCAAAATTCGAAAGATGGTTTAGAATTCGGCTTTGAAAATTCATTTAATAACACAAAATACAAAATGTTTTAGAACTTAGTTCAATCGGTGATCTAAATCGTGGACATAAATATGTTTATACGTTAAATTTACAAACCACAGATTATTTCACACTCTGAAAAAAGCTAACAGACAATTCGATGAATGACTACCGTTATTTGAATTGATAATTTTCCTCAATAGTTTTTGCGAAATTTTGTTTTTATTGTTTATGCTTAGTTTTTTTTGTACTGTTTATGCTATATTTTGACAGGACAGTTATCATATTGGGCAGGGACACAACATAGATCAAGCCTCCAATAACATCAAAAGCAAAACAAGAGCATATCACTAATCTTCGCGAAGATCGAGATGATAAATTTAAAAAATTTAGTCGAAAGTGGAAAGTGTTTAGTGGAATATACAGATCTCTTGAGACAAAGAGCAAGAATTGCCTTTGCACTGATTCGAGCCTACCGCTATGGACCTGAAACGTTGGGTGCCATACAATGCCCGCATATTCGAGCAATGGGCAAACCTGAGTACAATGACTTCGTGACCCATAAGTTTTTTTTAAGTCTTTCGTACGTTTTTTTTCAATGAATCCCAACTGCATTGGCCTTGGTTGCTTAAGAATTTGTCATATTGTAAGTTTAAACATAGCTTTTTATCCAAAGTAAGCTCAAGGCCTATAATGTCAACTACTATCAACATTATTTGGCGACACATGATTGAGGCGGTAACCAAAATTGAAATTAGTGATTTTTCAGAAAAAGCGTATGTCCTGTCATTTACTAACGTTGGTTGCACCACTGCTCACGATGTAACAGTATTGGCTGAAGGGAAATTGAGTCTGATTACAATTTAATTCTGAGGTATATTTTAAGATCGTCTGCATACAAAAGGTGAGGAATGTCTGATAGAACTTCCAAAAAATTCAGTATGAAAAGTGAATACCTTGTGGGGTGAAAGTTCAATTTTAGATACCCTGAAAATTGACCTACTAAGTTCTATTTCAAAGCTGAGTCTAACCAGTTAACTGGAGACTCGAAATACCAAACTTACGTAACTAAAGGTAAGAATATCATGATCAAGGTTTTGCTGAAGTCGGTGTATATGGTATCAATTTGACACCCTTTTTCCATGCTAAAAGGACCATCTGAGACGAGAGTCACGAGGGTGGTACTAGTTAAACTGGCTTTTCTAAAACCATGGTGTTTTTCGTTCAGGAGAGGCCTGTAAGCTTATCATACACATTTTTTCACATAGTTTAGGCAATGCTGATAACATTGCAATACCTCAGTAATTTTCAATTGGCCGTCTATCAACACATTTAGAAATCGGCGTCAGATGCGAGGATTTTTAGAAGGAGGTGAAACCCCAAATTTATTTAAAATTATATGCAAGATAAGAGACTCCGTACATTCGAGTATGAAACTAGGAAAGAGCAAGTCAGGATTAGGATCCTTGTTGACGCTAAGATTATTGATGGCCTTTCCGCTTTGGCAGGCATGTTTGTGAGAATAGAACGTTATACAAGCTTGTTCATGAATAAAATACTTTCTGGATATGGTCGGCGAAAAGGGCACAAATTTCGTGACGACTTCAGGAACAAGAGTTTGTTTTTGTACCCCGATATAGGATAGCCCGAAGTTTTGGGTTTGGTGTTAGCTAAATTAAAAAACTTATGAGGATCCTGAATTACGTTTTCGCCTATGATATTAACATAGTGTTCATATGCTTCGTGGGATGTCGTCACAAATTTTTGTCTAATCCAGTCTATTTGTCCTTGATATCATCTCTGTGACCAGTACTGGTTTTAACTACTTTATAAAGTTTGTTTCTTTGACCTCGCTAACATCTTAAACTGTTATCCAGCCATGGTGCAAAAAATTTTTCTTTTCTTTTAATTTTAAGGACGTTTTTCAATCGTGTCTAAAATAACTTATGGAATAAAGATACAGCATCGTCCAGCTGTAGCGCTCAAAAAGTACAGGCCCAGTAAATTTTGAAAAGATTATCAGTGATATAGGATCAACGCACATATCAGATGTAGTTAGCAGCTCAACTGTAAAAGCAGAGTAGTGAAGAGGTTTGCCAATAAAATTTTCTTCGTCAACAGTTAGCTTAGACACTACATCGTCGTATCTATTAGTAAATATGAGATCTAACGAATTGCCGTTTTGGTTAGGCATCGGGGCTAATTGCTGCAAATCATAGCCATAAAGTTTACTAACTAGATTGAAATCGGTGGAGTCAAGAAGATCAACAGGAACGAGGTTATTGTCATTTTCATAAATTTGGCCGATTGAAATCTCCCGGCATAATAATTTTATACTCCTCATTAAGGGATGATACTAGGGAGGAAATTACTTCGCATACATCACTGTACTATATATGGCTTTGTCTGAACCGGGTGGGATGTAGAATAAATACACCAATATAATTAAAACCTCGAGACCCGGTAATAATTTTGTGTTAGAATAGATCGTATAAGCTGATTGCAGCTAATTTACTTGATAGCGAGTTATGGATAGCGATTGAAATACCATCACCTCAAGTTTAACCAGTAAAAAGATAGTTCCGGTTGTTCCTGTAGATAGATAGTAGATACATCATCCAAGTTCCTGTAGATATACCACCTAATATTTCTTTGTTTGTGTGCGAAGTGTTAGCGAGCCGTGAACGTCAGTACATTAAATTGGCTGGATTTTGAGAAAGATATGATTTACAATTTTTGTATTTTCATACATCGTGGTAATCAGCTTTTTCAAAATTAGTTGATTTTAAAAAAATTAGTATCATTCATTTTGAATTAAATAGGATATATGTGCACATTAAGTTTTGAATATAAGTAAGATTTCGAAAACAATTTCATGATTTGAGAAATATTTTAGACATATTTTTTAATGGAGAGCTCTAACAATGATCCGTCATTATCTTGTTAAATATCATCCACAGCTACAACAATAATATTTGCAATGCTTTGAAAATTCATTGCCTTGACTGTTTGGTATATCGAACATTTAATGAACAATTAATTTTGCATTTTTCAAAATCAATATCGTGATATTTCCGTCAGACTACCGTATCTCTCCCTTAAAATAAAGCTTACATTTCGCATTAACTTGGATGTGGTCTTCACTATGCTTATTATTATTCTCGGAAAAGCTTTATATTTTCATTTTCAGCTGTAATTGACATTTTTCTATAGCGGAAAGTTTATTTTCTGAAGCAGCTTAGGAGCTCCTACAGCGAATCTGTCAAACGCAGTCTTGAGAAAATCTACGATAGTAATCGGTTTGGTTGGTCGGTGCGTTCACGAATTTTGTGCGCATTCATGAATGGTACAATGTTTGGACTTGCAGGAAATCCATAGTAATGATTTCCACTCAGGAAAGTGGTACAGTGCGATGGATTTAGGTGATTGTTTCAGTGAGGAAAGAGTAGAATTTTTTTCCCAATAAACATTGTGTGTTGTTTTGATAATGTGAGTCGAAGTGATTGCGATCTGGAATTTGCATATCATCCGTGAGGTGAAGTGAAGTGCGCGAACAAAAATTCCAGGGCTAATTGTGGAAAACGGTGTAACTTACGGTTTTTGTGAGTTTCCTTAACCTTCGGATTTGGAAGGAGTTTCTGGGACGCTAGTACGTAAGAATGCTTATCAATGCTTTGCAATTTAAAATTCCAGCATCAAAGTCGAATGCAATGTACTAAGTCCATTGCATCGTCTGGCTAATAGAAAAAAAAACAATTTCTGCGAATTGCTGATAAAATGAGCAGGAGAACATTGATATCTCAAATACCGTGACCTTGAATAGATAACCCACATCCATGATAAAATTTGATCTTCAGACTTCGCTCGACATCTCAAGAAAAGTTTTGGTCTTTGTTTATTAAACTGAAAGATAAATGCATGCACAATTGTATGCACAACGCGTTCGTTTTTCTTGTCAAATATTAATTGAACGCGAATGCTGCAAACATGCATAAGCACGTGAATGTGTGGCACGTGAAAATTATTTAGTTTTAGTTTGGTTGGACCGTGGGCTATTGAGCTTGCGCGCACTAGTTCGGTGAATATTTTTTTCAAAGCAAACTCTAAGGAAAGCATTCGCTCTGATCTATTAGATTTATAAACAAAACAAATCTATTTTTAATTATCTTCAGCACAACCAGGTCGGAAAAAGATCTTTCTACCTCATCGAGATTTGAATTGTAGTTTTGTTGGTGTACATATGTCTCTTTCCATTAAAATTTTGAAACTTTTGCGGGCAGTCATTGGATCAAAACAAAATTTACAGGACTAGTTGGTTTCAAAAACCTGCGGGTCTAATATACATTTTTTAGTGATAACTGGGCAATTCACCTCTTTCACATTGAAAAATGTTAGCATTAAATATTCATGTGCTTAGTACCCGATGTGATGAGTAATTTCGCAAACATTTTAACCATATAAGGTAGGTAGGTAGGTTGACGTGGTTGCCGATCTACAGAGGCCTGCCGACCGACACACATAGGCACAAGGGAGGCCCGTTGTAATGCCACAATAATTTATTACTCTTTCCTACTCACTGAACTTTGACGAACCGCACTATCCTTTAAATTGACCAGGGATAGTCCGATCCTCCTAGTCCTCAGATCCACGACTACGACAGAAATTGTTAAATCCTGCGCCCAATCGATGCGCGTTCCGCTTCATGAGACAGTGGCCCGTAAGAACGCCCACAGTGCAAAGCAGAGCGCTTTAAGTTAAGCCAAAAAGCTGCTTGGTGCTATGCGCATCCATGGACACTCAGGACTGCCTTGTTATTGCACAGGATGTTTCATCTGCCCAGGACTTCCTAGCGTCCTCAAGATATTTTTGCCTGATGGCCAATTTAGCCTATGTTATCGGTATACCTATTGAGAAAGAGCAAAAGAACTCCGGTAGCAAGGTACTAAGCTTTGCTAGTTCATCGGCCCAAATCAATTGAACAACTGAATGTCTCGATATCTCCCTAAGAGATGCATCGTATTCAGCAACAATCATGGACACTGTACAATCATGTACACTATGCACAAAAGCCAGTCGATTGCCTGAAAAATATCCGCAACCTCCGCCTGAAAGACACTACAGTGGTCTAATAGACGGAGAGACAGCTTGAGATTCAGCTCATCACTCCCGACTTTATTGTTTAGCTTTGAGCCGTCAGTGTACACTTGAATAAGCCCACTTTCAAGGATGACACTATCACGCCATTCACCCTTATGCCTAGTACTATACTCTTCGCGAAACGAATTCAACGGTCGAATCCCATGCAAGAGGAGCTTTTCAATTCGGCAGTAAACCTCTTTTTGTATGGGATTTGACCGTTGAATTCGTTTCGCGAAGAGTATTGTACTAGGCATTATGCGAATTCAACGGTCAAATCCCATACAAAAAGAGCTTTTCAATTCGTCAGTAAAGCTCTTTTGTATGGGATTTGACCGTTGAATTCGTTTCGCGAAGAGTATAGTACTAGGCATTACCAGGAATGCGAGTTGTGAACTCCAAATCCAGTAGGGATCGCGGAGCGATGTAGTCAACACCCGCTGGAGTAGGAACTTCCTCGGCCAAAATCATCGCATGGCCGAACCCTGTTCTATTCCATACTGAGATACAATTCAGTCTCACAGCAGCAAGATTACTTTGCTGTAAGATCAGTAGATTGGTTGGCAGCCAATGAAGCAGCACGAAAAGTGCCTGAGTAGGGGTGGAACGGAGCGCTCCAGTAACCAGTAGTGCAGCCATTCTCCGCTTTTTTTCAAGCTGCTGTTTGCAGGTACCCTTAAGAGCAGCCTGCCACCAGAACGCTACCCCAAACAATAGAATTGGTTCAACCACAGCAGTATAAAGCCACGCAACAGTACGAGGCTGTAATCCCCAATTCGCCCCTATGGCTCTTTTACAGCAATAAAGTGCGTTGAAAGCCTTCCGTGCTCTTTGGTTGTTGCAGGTCTATAGCAACTTCGAGTCGAGAATTGGGCCCAAGTGCTTGACCTTCTGGTTCAGGTCAATGGAGACCCCGTTTAATTTGGATAACTCAAAACAAGGAACTTTGTACTTCCTTGTAAACAACACTAGCTCCGTTTTGCTAGGATTCACATTTAAGTCGCACTCACGATTCCAACGTGAAATTATGTCAAGAGAGTGATTTAGCCTCTCCGATAGCGTAGATAAATACTTTCCCGATACTGCTATAGCTATGTCGTCCGCATAAGCAATTACTTTGCAGCCGGCACGGTCCAACCTCATTAGGAGAGTATTCACCGTGAGAGAGGTATCCACCCTGAGGTGTGCCCGTACTGACTCCTCGTCTTGCGCGAGCATTCCCCAGGCAAGAGATTACGACTTTATTCTTGAGAAGCTACACGATTGAAGGCAATCAGCCGCTCATCCACATGTAGCACCGAGAGTGCCTCAACAATTGCGCCAAACTTCACGTTGTTGAAGGCCCCCTCGATGTGCAAGGAGGCAGCGAGCGTATTTTTTTTCAGCACAAAAGATTTCTCGACTTGCTCAATGAGGACGTGAAGAGCAGTTTCAACAGACGTACCTTTGGTATAAGCATGCTGTGACTGTGAGATCAACATAGCCATATAAAACCATATAAAAAACGAAACAAACTTTCAACAACAAATCAGTCATACAAGCGATTTATATCTTTTTAAAAAAAAAATTATTTGTCTCCTCCGTTCGCTTCGCAATCAACTAAAAAGAAATGCGAAGTGGTTACAACCAAGCGACAGTGCCATTCAATGCGAAATGCCAAACACAAGAGTGGTGACAATTAAGTTTGATAAACTCTTCTTTTCCGACAAGTGGCTATCCTATCCCCTAAAACATTTCCACATATCATCAGTATGTACATGTCTTTCATATATGAATACATTTAAAACGCAGCAGTTTCCGGCGAAGTAAAGACCCGTTTCCTTGAGTTTCCGAGACCAATATTGATGATTTCGTCGTCGAATATTGTTGCCCTACCATTATTCATATTTGCATTTTCGCAAAACAATGCTGAAATGAATTTAAATTTGGTTTCGCTCCTGGACTGTTGCAAGAAATCAATCGATTTTTCTACGTCACTGTTGACGTCACTTCCTACAAAAGTTTTGATGCCAGCAGAGTGATAGCGCACGTCAATAGAACACATACACACATCCAATATCCTTTTTTCGATTATTGGAAAGCGGAATGGAAACGAATCCGAAGAGCAAATAAACACAGACGATGACCTCAAAGTGTGTCAGCAGCAAAAAGAGAAAGGTTTTAATTGGAGTGGGGGCTTCAGAAATACTCCAAATATCATATGCTTCATGCGAACTTTATCAAATAAGAAACGCTTTGGTGCAAACGACTTCCATTTGCCCAGTGTCTGGTGTACGAGTGTTCTTGAATACAAGGAGCTCTTGCATAGATGATTGACACAGCAAAATGTCAATCAGAAAGATCGCACTTAACCACCTGGTGAGCATGTGATGCCTACTCACAAAGTCATTTGTTCAAAAGCCACGAGAATAGAATAATGATTTTTACTCGGACATTGGTAAAGTTTCCAATAACCGTTGCACTTTGTGGCAGTTCTCGTGGTATCAAATGCCGGAGGTCACGCATCCTATTGTGTTGTTTGATGGGCCAATCTTTCGTCAAAGTGAACTTTGAACTTATTTATAATGTTCGAATCAAAGAGAGGTCACAAGCAAAAATAGCTCCGTATCAATTGCAAAAAGCTTCAAGCGCAAATATACTCACTTCCGAAAATATCATCTTACTCGTATATTTATAGATGGGTAGGGTAGAATAATGGAACGTTGATCCGAAAGGTGTAAATCTGAAAAAGTTATCATTGATAACGTTCGCATGTGTATGTTGTGTCGGTGAATGTCATCTTCAGGGGGCAAGTTTTCGTATTTGAAACTAAATGTGAGAATGTAAAGAAATATATTTTTGGAACTGCATATATATGTATGAGATGGAATTACAGACAATGTAGCAAAAGAAGTTTTTTCCAGTTTTCGGTTGTTCGAAAATTCCTCCATGCCTAAAGAAGCAGCTATTGTGACGTACTGAACAATCCAGACAACTTTCAACGCAATTTCACAAACACAAAACCTACTACTACTTGTACACGAATCTTCATATAATCTTATAGAAATAATAATCTAAAGCACACATCTCAAATTGCTCATTCCCGCATTCGTACGCATTATTCAACTTAATTTGATAAAACTACATGATGGAATCGCAGTACTGAGCGTTATGCATAAAAGTCGGTATCCATAATTAAGCTGTAGATTCGCAAACATGAACAATTCGTATACGAGCTTTGAAAATAAAACATTCATCGCAAACTGATGGCTAGATTCAACTGAGAGATAGAGCAAGGTACATTGTGTGGAGGTTTTCAACTGACCAGACACTGCCTATGCCCCAATATGTTTTTGCAATGACTACTGATTAAGTAAAGACGTTGCTCTTAAAATAAAGTAGATATGTAAGCATACGGCTATATGTGCCGATTTGCTTATCTAATTTGTCGTAACTTGTTTACGTTGGGGAAAATATGTACGAGAATGGGTGTACGAAAATGTTGAAAAAACATTTTCGTTGGAGAAGCTTAGGAATAATTGAATAAAATTTTGGAGTCGCTCGTCAAATAGAATGCAAACAATGTTTCGTGTCATTTACGAATGTTTTGTAGCAACGACCGGTGTATAGTATGTTTAATGTTTTGTTCAGGCGTTTTACTCAGTTGCTGTTGAATTCCACAAAGTTCAATTCTTGGTCCCATGCTAATTAGAATTTGAGTCCCTTTGACGAAAAATTCAACTTTGTTTATGTACATATAACAGATATATAATATAGCTAATATATATATTTCGATATGTTTGCAACCGTTTGCAAAATGGTTTTGGTCTGCTAGTTCTTATTGATTCTATTGCCCTTATTATTTTTTTATTGCTCAAATTCGTATATTAAACGCTAATAGTAGCATCTAGCCAATGCAGCTGCTGCCCTATACGCTGCGAATCAGGTCTAGCTTCTTCCTAATTAGATATAATTTGTCTTATTTTTAGAATTGTTTGAAATAAATTGTCTTATTTTTAGACTCCTATTCGTTGGGAGACTTAGATAATACACATTACATTATCTTCATGGGGCGCATGAAATGGCTGACCTAATCAGTCCATTTACATGTCTGCAGAAACTTACCGTTAATTCCACGGCCCGGTCCTTAAAGTAGCTTCAGTCTCAACTCTTGTTCTCTTCTCCTTTCCTCCCTTAATCTTTTTTAGCATATATTTCCACTTTTAAAGCTTCGTCCATGTATTAAAATTTTAATTTCGATAATAAAACAAATAAATAAAAAAAATATAAAATTCTCTCTGCTTAATTGGTATAGTGTATCAAAAATGGATAACCAGCAAACGCATCGGAGGAGTCATAAAAACTTATCACATCAATTTTTTAATTATACCTTAATATTTATTGATGGACCGAGCAAATCAGACAAAAAGACTAATTTGTAACTATTCCTGTGCTTTATCCACACATACCTACTTTGCTATCCACCTGAAACTGTCCTGTTTTGTTGTGCACATATCTTGTGTTCCTTTCATAGTGGTTGGCCTAGTCACATTTGCTCAGCTTTTTAATTTTGTCCGTCATTATTACTGTAAATAAAACACTTTCTAGAACTGCTCCAACGAAGGCAATAAAAAGTGGAACAGGAGCAGCAAAACATTTACATGGGTATCGTGATGATGTCTAGTGTTTGATGAGCGTATAGCTCGCTCTGACCTTTGGCATTTAACAAGGCGCAGGCTCGAGTTTGCTCCTGTGGAGCGAAAACGGAATGGTCTTGACGAAGTGCCATAAGCCCTTTCTGAAAGAAGCAGCCATCCGACGAAAACATGCTGTTCTGAAAAGACGTCCTAGTAAATAGCGTTTCAGCTTGGATTGTTCCACGGACACAAACGCAGCCTCTCGTCGAGCCATGTGTGATGTGTGTGTGGTCAGGATGTGCGGAGTGTGTACAATGTTCGAATGTGGGAGCGTCAGCAAATGTAAACAGTCTATCGTAGGATATTTCACTCGTAGCTTTTTACTTTCTTGATACATACATAGGTAAATGAATCGCTTAGGCAGCTTTCAATCAAGGAACACTGAATCAGGAGATTATGTTTTGAAGAGGCCTGAAGTGCAAGTTACCAGAGAGCACGATTTGATTTATTTTTGACAGATTTAAAATTGTGTTTGTAATTTCGGGCTATCGCGTTAGTTGAACCTGTCAGTTTATTTTTGAATAAAGATGAACACTATGCGAGATTGCAGGGATTTTAATTTTTTAACTTTATTATGTCGAGAAACACAAAAATATTTTTGATTTCCGAAAAGTATGAAGTCGATAAAGATTTCCGGATAACAGCTATCAATTACCCGCACGTCTTCGCCGCTCTTCAAAAATACTCTTCGATTGTAAATCAAGGCACCAACACTTGACTTAATTCGATATATCCCAGCTGGATTCGCACTCGTGTTTAGTGTTTACACATATTTTGCTAGTGCGAGAATCTGCTGGGCTCATTACAGTGTTTAAACATTGCTCGAATTTGTGTTTACACAGATATGGATCGAGTGCCGTCGAAATGATTAAACAAGAAATTCAATGAATTTCGATGCGAATCGTTAATGACGCGAAGATCCGCGTGTCGCGCTCTCGAAGCGTCTCATTATTATTTTCAAAATCCATTAGATTTGACGTCATCGTGGGGCTCGCGATTCGCAAACTCCACCAAATGCGTCCCACTTCTTTCTGGAGGTCGTTCTCGACGTAGGTATGTACATAGGTGTATACAAAACAGCGATGGATTTGCACGAGGCCGTCCGGAGAAGCTCTACTTGTGATATCGACTGAAAACGGAAACGAAATTTTATCGCAACCTGGCCTACAATTCATCTATAATATCTAATTATATTCCGGGCAATGCTGCCGGGGAACAGAAATAAAATGGATTATTGTGATGGAAATATGCGTAGACGAATAGGTGAACTGTATCCTCGGTGGCGTCATAAATGAAAGTAAATACCATAGCGTGTCCTTGTCGAGCCACTTGTTACAGACTATGGTTGGCTCTCTTTCCGATACGGTGACGTAAATATCCCGGTGGATGATTTAGCAACTCAGTGGAGCTTTTGGAGCACTGCGCATCTTGAGAGGGACATGCAGTTTGTGTTTGATATGTGAGTGTGTGTAATTCGATGCGAACCGAAGTACCGTATCTTCAAGTACACAAGGTATGAAAATAAATTAACAGTAGGAAATTCTAAGATTTACTTTGATTTTTTTACGAAAGCAGATACATACATGTATCAACAGTTCAATATTTAGTTTAGACAACGTTCGAGTTTTCCCGGAAGTATGTAGTAGTATTTACTTCATTTAGGTTTTGTTGATAACTTTTTTTACTTTTTTCACCTGAAAACTTCAATCATTTCTCGGTTCCGATTTCTGCCTGTAAATCAGATACTAAGACTTGTGTAATTTACTGTAGAGCAATCATATTTCATCAATTTTCATTACTCTTTCGACTGGAGAAATCGACTTGCTGGAGAAATGGAGAAAGTAGAGGGCATTCGAATCTGCTTTCATCGACATGTTCTCGTGCACAGATTGGGCCCGGCGGGCTTGAGGAATCCAGTTCAGTTTTGCTCCATCTTCCGACAGGTCTAAACGTTTTGCCATGGTACCATGTGTGCTCTTCCAGTGCGAATGTAATTTTTCCATTAATTGCAGTATTCCGATCTGAATTATAGAAAATCCCAATTGCCCTGCGACTGTTCCGTGTAGTAATGACGCGAGTGCCTCAAACGAAGTGAACATTGATGAAGTGGAGGCTTTTTGATGAAAAAAAAGTGAAAAGAGCGTGCATTGTGATCATAGTTCATGGAAAAAGTGTGAACTTGTCCTCTTTGTAAATAAGTGAAGAATTGTAATCATCAGCTAGTGTAGTTAAGTACGTTTCGTGCGATTACTTGCCAAGGAGAAAAATAAACTAAAAGAAACTCCTAATCGGAGCTGTTTTGGCTCAAACATTTGAAAAGTGTAAGAAACGAAACAAGAAAATTTAAGATTATAGCTGTGTCGGTGGGAAACTCCTTGCAGGGATTACGTTTGAGTTAGAATAGCGACAAGTAAACTAGGAGAAATTCCATTCTTATGTCATATTCTGCGCAGCTGTATTTCAGTATTATAAATTGTATTAAGAAACCCTACAAGCTGCCATACCAGGATTGGAAATAATATCGCTACTTTTGAGGCTTCTCTAAATCGCTAAGTGTTAGATGAAGTGGAGAAAGATAGATTCACGGTCAGCAAAATGATAGGCTAGCTGGATTTGAGCGTCCGTCAAACGCTTACAAACAACTACTTGTTGTGTTACACAAGTGTGCTATAAGCGACCTTGCAAGAGCATGAAACCTTTATTATGTGATAAACGACTATGTACTCGGTGTAGGAGATTTTTATGTGAAATGACTGTACAAACGTAAAAAGATTTTTTTATAGTACATGATGTACCTGTTGCTGGTTGTGTTTTCAGCAATTTGTGTTTTCTAAGTGTACACGATACTGAATCTTTTGTTCATAATTGGAAAGTAATGATCCTGAATGAAATTTCTGGTCGTGATATTTTGGCTATTTGTTATTGCCATCGTAAAAAGGGCAATTAGTAGCTTAATTGATTCATATAACATTTAAGCCACTTAATTGACATTAAGGGATAGTACACTTGATTATTTGCATCGTTTGTAGCTTCTAAAAACTACAATCGCAAATAAATTCTATTCATTATATTACGCCTTAGTTTGGTGTATCCAGTACATTGACCGACTAAAAATTTGAATATTTCCCTCTTTCCTTTAACCCAGTAGGTACTCTGCAGTTTGATATTAATAATTAATCAAATCTCCGCACTTGTATTCACATTGATTGCGAATTTGTGAATGAAGTTTCCTACCAGCTTCGCCCACTAGATCCGTACAAGGGTGTTCATGATATTGCAAATCAATAATCGATGGGAAACCCAAAAGACGGATATGAAACTAAATTAGAAATCAGATGACTCAACGGACGATTTTTTGGCATTTTTTTTTATCGCTACTTAGGTTTAGTACCTTAGCCCATGGCCGATGGTTTGAGATATTTGGTCATCCCATATATAATATTTTTTTTCGTCTCTTATTTGATGTCGACAAATAAGATACACTGTAATATGTACTTGTCTAAAATAAATTTTTCGTTCTTTTTCACAATGTTCTCCAATATTTCTGGTAGACTTTTAATGCCCCTCTTCTAAAACTCACTTGTTATGTAAAGATATCTATATACATACTAATATATGTAAACACTTCAAACTCTGCCCGGTAGCTATGAACTCATTACAAATTGTTTCGGATCCTTAAAATAAGAAAAACATATTTTTCCATTTGTATTTTTCAGTTCTCTAATTTGTTTTTCTTGAAATCGATGTACTCATCGCCTTGTAAGCCATATAACCCAGAAATATCCAGCTGCCAGTATAGTTACGAAAATATACATACTCTCAACTGGTTTAAAATAAGCTTATATAAGTTACCCTAGGTTACGGTAGCACTGTAATATTAGGTCTGTTCCCGTACTACGATTAATTGCGATTAATCGCGATTAATTGCAATGAAGCTATTCCCGTACTCCGTTTTACTGAAAACTGAAAATTTCCCCTCTTTCAGTAAAATTCAGTGGGGTCTGAGCTGAGGGTCTGAGCTACTAGGTCTGTTTCCGTACTTGAATCTATTATAATATATTAAAATAGATTCGCAGCAAGTCGTTTCCGTACTTTTGCTGCAAGCCAAATGCAAGCCAAATTTTGCAGCAAAAAGAAGCCAGCTGCCAAATTCTGTTACTGCTGTATTTTGCTGAAAGTACGGAAACAGACCTACTGAAAAATACTGAAAAGTGTCAAATGGAGTGGTGCGAGTAAATAGTTTCAAATGTGCGCGGCAAGCAAAATATTTTTTGCGTAATTTTGCTATGAAGGTCGAATATTTTTGTGGCGTTAATTTATCACCGCTTAGGATAACCTTACAATCACTATTGTTCTTCCAAAAACCGAAAACTGACACTTTTGTTTGTCAATTTTCAGGAAATGCAATGAGAGCGTTCCCGTACTTTCATGAATTTCCCCCACCACACGATTCAGGAAAATTCAGTGACTAAAAGTACGGGAACAGACCTATTAACACGCAAATTTTTACTTTTGCGCATTTTTCATTCATTTCACTTTGAAAAATTTTCACGCAAAATTAAAATTCGAACTACGATCGACATTAAAGACATATATTTCAAGTTGCATTTTTTCGTGTGTTATGGAAAATTGAATTTTAGTTAAGGAGTTAGTGGTTTCTGACCACTCGTAAGAGAAGCACATAGTGGGAAATTGATTCAAAACGTGTGATTTTCATTTCAAATTAAATTCTTATTAGAGCACATAGTGCTATTAAATAAAGTTTCTCTAAAAACAAAATACTCGTTTTTATAGTTATTCCTTCGCTCGTTCGTTATTCTGGTCGAAGTTCATTCGTAAAAAATTGGACTGCGATTTGCCTGATGTGTAGGTTTGCTAATACAAATTATGAGGCGTAATTATGGCTAAGTCACTACCTCACCCACGTAATTTGCAATATGAAATATTGCTCTAGCTACTAATACTGATAAGCACAATCTTTATCCAAGTCAACGGAGTGCGGAAACGATAACAAGAATTGTTATTTGCCTGGTTTAATTGGTCTTATTTGGTTATCGACCAAGAAAAGTGGGATTTATGGTAAATTTTAGAGCTGGGTGACGCTGGGAAGATATATTTCACCTTCATGAAAATATATACATACTTCACAGTAGTTCTCATTTTTGAGTTAACACCGTATTCGAAAACTACATACTCTGTTACATCATTTTATTAAATTTGAAAAATCTATCTTTTGTGGAAGTATGTTAAAATCAATATTGAAAAATGTCCTCTCCTTATACATACTCTATATTCAGCACAATTTAAAACACAAATTATTGAATATCTCGAAAGTACTAAAATGTAGATAGGACGTTAGAGTATTGAGTTAGAGTACTTATTAGTCTCACGTGAATTTTTTGCAAGTAACCTTTGTGTAGATTTTTATGCTGAACAAACTTTGTGTACGAAATATCTTATAGATTCTTAATAGTTTATGATATATTTAAGCAAAAACTATTTTCGTGACTTTAGACCTTAATTAACATATTTTCACTTACACAATTTCAATATGAACTTTTCATATTGGGCTTCCCATCTTACGGTGTATATCGTAAGTGTCCGAAAAAGCCTAAAATGATTGGTCTATATGGATTTACTATTGATGCGAATTGATATTATCGAAATAATATTCGAGACGAATAATAAAAAAACCGCAATAATATTCGAAACGAATGCGTATACGTAAACGAAAACACCATCAACAATTGATAAGTTTAGATTCGCCATTGTTAGATCTGTGGCTGTAGACCCATCTTTTTCAATTTATAAATCAGTATTGGATGAAATATTGCAATCTTACACTATGAACATGCATGCATCCTGATCTTGCTTGTTTCAAAGAATATTTCTAAATGCTTTGTGCATAATTGATAAGATAAAAAATCGGACAATCATATCTGTGTAATATAACTTTTTTATCTGCATATTTACACAATTTTTGGAATTTTTTTAAATATATTTTGCCCATTTTAACTGCATATTTATCAGCATATTTTAGTGATTTTTCGTGGATATTTGAAAGCAAAATTTGAGCTTTTTTTCGTTCATAACTATTCGAGCACTGGTAATGCAATGACCTTTCTACTGATAATGATACCAAATAGCGGAGGTAGAAGTATATTGTACAATTGTAGTAGAAATATGTATGAAATTTGAAGTAGAAATATATTGTCTAATTGTAGACGCAGTGCTCATATTACAACATCGTCTCCTGAAATCTGATTTTTATGATCAAATTTTCAATATGTTGCAAAACGAATTCCCACCTACATTCCGCTACAGGCATTTGTGTTTCCGTACAGGGTACGGGACAATGTACTTTGTTGAACGTAACCCGAATCACGAAGGTATGGTTGTCAACATCGTCGATAAAAACCTTCCATGCTAGTGGTACTTCCAACATCTTACATCGTGACGAAACAGGAAGGTCTGCAGCAGACTTAACTCGCAAAACAGTCATAATAAATATCTCCACATACCTCAATCTATCTTTGCTGTCCATACAAAAGACAGATACATTCCACAAAAGTTGCCGCCATAATGACAATTCCACCACCGAAATCACGCAGGTTGCTGATTTTTTCGCCGTATCCACATATAGCTCCACACACTTTATTTCATTTCTTTAATAATACACTTATGCACCGCAACATTCACAACACAGTTGATAAACTCACGTAAAACCTAGAAAATAACACTTTTCCCCGGCCCGTACTACTTCCACCCATTGGCGGTCGCGGATTCACACATGTGACATAACTGTCAAAGTATCGAGGACACGCACCAAATGATCGAATTCAGCTTTCTTTCAAAGCCTAAATTGTATGTAAGTCCCGGAAATGCATGATTTTAGGTCTGTTCGCGCACTGTTGCAGCAACTGATTTTTGCAACTGGCTTTTTTTGTGGCAAAATTTGACTTGCGGCAAGAGTACAAAAACAACTTGCTGCGAATCTATTATAATGTCTGTTCCCGTACTACAATTAATTGCGATTAATTGCAATGAAGCCGTTTTTTTACTCCGTTTTAGTACGCTTCATTGCAATTAATCGTAGTACGGGAACAGACCTATAATAGATTCAGGTACGCTAACCTTTTGTGTTCAGTTTAGCTTTTCTTATCATTTTGATTTAAATTATTGCTATGATGAAACTTTTTAATAGAATTACATGTTTTCAATAGAATTACATGTTTTCATATGTAGATTTTAGGTATTAAGGATACATTAGATGGATTATGTAGTGCAGACAAAATATCTTAAAAATCTATGCAAGTATCAAAGAGGATGGACAGTTTGGTTTAATCAGATTTCTGTTGGATTTAGGTGATTCAGCAAATAAAAGCAGTTTAAGACAAATATATCCCATTTGTATCGTTCCGAAAATTGAAACAATGTCCAATGTCATCAAAAACAAAATCAAAATAAAAATTATGGTGACTAAGAAACTTTTTCATTTAATATTTTTGATTGAAAGGTAGAAAATCTTGTATGGACATTCGAGAGGGGAGGAAATTAGGCTGAACTCGACTTGATGAACCGCATAGACGTTAGACGAATTTCGCCGATAGATGTCTGGCTAGAATGCTGTGTTTTTGTGGTTGTGTGTTGGTTTTTGGGGGTGCTTTTTTTGTTTGTTTGTTTTTCCTAATTATATTGTCTTCTCGTGTATTTTTTTGTATAATTTTGTGTGTTTTCATATTTGCTGCTTTTCGGACACAAATATTTTTATATAAAAGTCAGGTTTTTCTCTCTCGTATGTATCTAGTTTTCGTAACTGCTGTACCTGCTTAATTAACTCAACGTTGTCCCATGTTTTGCTATGCTACTCCCCCAAGATGTAAATAAGTAAATAATATTGGACTTTAATGGAAACCTTCTGGTTTGTCTTGCGTGAACAGCGTTGCTGATTAATCTTGCTGCATTCCATCATTATTTTTAGTTAGGTGCCCAATGATGATTCTGACATGAAATACATTTTTTCTTGCTGTTTCTTTGATCTCTGAACTTAAACTTTACTGGACCATGAGCACCGCTACTTTTTAGAAATACCAATCGTTTGACGTCCTTTATATTTAAAAGCTGGATCAGTCACAATTTGTGGATAGGTTTCATATAAACGCTTTCCATATAAACTTCAGTGTCTATCACTCTATAAAAAAATCTTTTTGCATGATTGATAGTGATTCCGCTTGCAGCTTGACTCTAATCAATATATAAATGAAATTATGGGGCCTAAATAAAGATGTTGTTTTGTTTCAAATCAACATATTTGAATTGCAAATATTAATTATTTTTATTATTTATATTGTACGTTTTGCTATGATGAATTCATTTCTCTCTCTCTCTCTCTCTCTCTCTCTCTCTCTGATTACTTATTTTACTCGCTATGGCGAATAAAATAGATAATGATCTTTATAAATCATGCCCTTGCAGTCATTACCACAAAATAATATCACCTGCCACTATTCCAATATTGCAACAAACTATTCAATTACCGCGTCGAAATCAGCCTTATTCACATCGTTCATAGCCTTATCAGAATTCGAAACCGCCACATCGTTAAGCAAATCATATTAATGATTTTGCCATTAATCCAGCATATATTCCTATCTGCTGTCATACCTCATTTGTTAATTCAATTAACTCATAGCATATTGTACGAATAATTTCGATTCTTATTTACTATCAGGCCGGTTTGCGATGGAATTGGATTCGGTGTAGTTTCTAATCGACCACAACATCGATAAGCTTGAATTGCTCTGAATTACTCTGAATGACGTTACGGAGCGATTGGACGAGTGGTCGGATAAGAGTAGCGTATTAAGGTGATCTTAATCTCCACAACGGGCTGTTTGGCTGCCGATTAAGTTAGTAAAGCAGAGCAAACATGTTGATTAAGGAATATCGGATACCGTTACCACTTACCGTCGAGGAATATCGAATCGCCCAGTTGTATATGATAGCGGTAAGAACATTAGAAAAATATAAAATATGCATACACACATAAGCATGGTTTGGAAGATTTCTGCATTTATTTATCAAAACTTAAAGTTTGTGCATCTTTCCTGAATTGTGTCAAGCAGTTACATATTATCTGGTCTTCATAAGTGTCAAGCATGCTTTGAATCACTGTTTTGAGTGTCCTTCTTAATGCTTGCCGCAGTAAATGCAGCTGTTTGATGCAAAGTATAAAGCTTCTTCTACCTCTATTGTCCACAACAACGAAAACCGATGCAATATACTTCTATTCTCATTTAGAAAAAAAGTCGCGAAGAAAGCCATGGAACGGGGAGCGGTGTAGAGATAATAATCAACGAGCCCTACGAAGATGGTCCCGGAGGCAAGGGACAGTATACAAAGAAAATATATCATGTCGGAAGTCATTTGCCGGGCTGGATAAAAAGTAAGTGTCGTCGAGTCGTGGCTAGCAAACAACTCTCCTTATTATAAACTCTTTTTCCTGGGTTTAATTTGCCATTTTGCTTCCAGGCTTGCTTCCGAAGAGTGCTCTCACCGTAGAAGAAGAGGCTTGGAATGCCTATCCATTCACGAAAACACGGTATACGTGTCCGTTTGTGGAGAAGTTCTCATTAGACATTGAGACCTACTATTTTCCCGACAAAGGCCATCAGGACAATGTGTTCAAACTGTCGGGGGCCGAGCTGAGAAATAGATTAGTCGGTAGGTTGAAATTGCTTTTGGCTTACGAACAACAATCGTATCCATATTTGATATCTCTCTTTTTCCAAGATTTAATTGACATTGTGAAAGACCAGCTGTACGGAGGAGACTACTTGCAAGACGAAGATCCAAAACTGTTTGTCTCTGAGAAGACTGGTCGAGGTCCACTGAATGAAGATTGGCTTGAGACATACTGGAACGAGGTAAGTCATGTTTGTGTTCTGCTTCACAGGTCTCTGAAGATCTTGTGAATTTGGCAGGTCAAGGGCAAGAAACAACCAACATCCAAAAACATGTCGCTCATGTGTGCATATAAATTGTGCCGTGTCGAGTTTCGCTACTGGGGCATGCAAACCAAATTGGAAAAATTCATTCACGATGTTGGTAATGATTTGTCGATTGCTTATAGCCTCCGCTATCAGACTAAATAAACTTGCTACTTTGAACATTAGCTTTGCGTAAAACGATGTTGCGGGCTCACAGGCAGGCTTGGGCATGGCAAGATGAATGGCATGGACTGACAATGGATAATATTCGAGAAATTGAGCGACAAACACAACTGGCGCTGGCGAAAAAAATGGGTGCTGACGGCAGTGAGGGTGAGGAAGACGAAGGTGAGAATTAGTCGTGTTTGTCTTATTAAGTAATGTCAATACAAGTTACACGGCTGCTTATAGATTATAGTGCGTCCGATGTGGTCTCGAATCAGATTGATCCGAAGATGCAGCAATTGGCAGCTCCTTTAGTGAAAGAGGAGCCACCGAGTGCGGACGTTAGTTCGGAAGAAGACGAAGCCGGTAAAATCGAAGACCGCCAAAGATCAGGAAGTACACAGCTCTCCAAATCGAAATTCGGATCGAAAGGAGCTTTACACTCTCCAGTCGGATCAGCTCATAGTTTCGATTTGCAGGTAGGTTATTGAACAGCTGAGTACCAATGCGACGACAAAAACTAACTTGAACGAAAAAAAAACAAATTCTCAACATAATTGCATGAAATAACTAATTACTTTACTAAACCAGGCAACTACAGCAATAAAAAAGCCTGCAGCCCCAGTAAGTTTTATTCGTTTTGATCTGAGCTTCTACTAGTCGCTAGTGCATGTTCTGCTTTGAAATCAGTTGTCTCACAGATTCATTTTTTGCAGGCTGCCAACTGGCGAATGGAAAAGCTGGAAGTTGACTCTAAGTCCGGATCAGAGGAAGAATTTTTCGATTGTCTGGGTAAGCTAAGACACTTGTTTTCATTTTGCCACAAAGTTTTACGTTGTTCTTTTAATTTTTGTGACTTGATCGGATTGATTTAACGTTTGTATCTCTGAAGCATCAAGGGGTATGTGAAAGTGAAATGTTTCCTAGTACGCCGATTTCCATATTGCTTGTTCCAAACACAACACAATTTTACCAAATTTGGCATTTTATTGTTGCCGATTATAATATCTAATGCAGATTATTATATATTCTTGTATACAGTAGTTTGTAACAATTAATACTTACTAACAACAGTTTTGTGCATCTATATCCGCTTGCTTACTTTTATGAATTTAACAAATGATGTGATTCAAACGCCCACTGATCTAAATATTTGTTAGATACAGGAGAGTCCAATTCTCTGGCCAAATGGAGTTCTTTGGAATTACTTGCCGAAGAGGAAGACAGCCCACCACCACATATAAACAATCAAGGCAAGTAAACTTCTAATGTAGCACCAGACACAAACTAAGCTTTCATGATTTTCAGATGATAGTATATTCAGTCATGCCTTCTTGCAACGGGTCGCTTCAGAGCGAGGATCTAAGCGGCAACTTCGTTCGTCTTCAAGTGTCGATCGCGGACAGGAATCACCACCAGGATCACCTGGGCTACCACCATGCGCTACATCTGTTCTATTACTAGTTGTTCATGCTGGAAGTGTTCTGGGTAAGGTATTGTTTATTATCTAACAGTTTCTGTATTTTCACTTTAATTCTCAGATGCCAACACGGATATTACATCGAAAAAGTCGGACGTGACAACATTTCGAGCTGCTTTTGACTCCGTTATGCGTCAGCACTATCCGGCAATGGTTGCTCACGTCGCCATCCGTTTAGTTCCATGTCCGGCGATTTGTACAGATTCCCTTGGTATCCTTTCGAGTTTGAGTCCATATTCATTCGACTCATCGCCATCTGCGGCCGATTTGCCGAATATCGCTGATGTGCCAATCGGTGCTATCCCACTGTTGACTGTTTCTTCGCCAGAATTTCAGGACGCCGTAAACCGTACGATTGCCTCCGCGAATAATGTGTATCAGGACTTTTTGAAATCAGAAGAAGGTCGAGGTTTTTCTGGCCAAGTCGCAATCATAGGCGATTCTATGGGCTCAATTTTAGCTCACGATGCTATGTGCCGTGGAAGTGGGAGGCATACCAACGATTTATCCGGAGGAGAGGAAGATAGAATAGTTGACTCTGAAATGGATGCGAAGAAGTTGCTAATTGCCCCGTCTCCCAGAAGAAGGTCATCTTCTTCTTATGACTCCAGGATAATAAAATTTGAATTCGATGTGGCAGATTTCTTCATGTTCGGAACGCCTGTTTCCATAGTCCTTGCTTCTCGGCGATTGCAAGATCCGCGACATGGTAACTGCTTTTGATAAATTGATACAACCTTCAATTAATTAAGATCGTTTTATAGGTCTATGCAAGCCGAATTGTGCCCAAGTGTATAATTTATTCCATCCAACTGATCCAATTGCATCTCGCCTGGAACCCTTGCTAAGTGCCCGATTTTCAATGCTACCGCCCGTCAATGTCCCGCGATATGCTAAATATCCACTGGGGAATGGCCAGCCATACCATCTTCGTAAGTATATTACAAATATGATTGAAATTATGGCGGGTGAATTTGATTTATCCACTCAGTTGATATTATCCAATCGAATCCCCAATATTTCAACGATCACCAACAACTGCAGCGCCGCCTATCGGATACTTCCATGCAAAGTACAGTTTCAGGAATAACAGATAGCATACCTTTGAATACTATAAATACTCGTAAGTAAAGTTATAAGAAAAGCAACATTTTATTGCATTGTGTATGTATACCTATTTATACCTGTTGCAGTCCAACAGAAATGGTGGGGAACGAAAAGATTAGACTATGCATTGTACTGCCCAGAAGGACTGAGCAACTTTCCAGCGCACGCCTTGCCACATCTGTTCCATGCCAGTTACTGGGAAAGTTCCGATGTTATAGCATTTATTTTGCGACAGGTGACTTGTTAGATGTGAAGAGCTACATGCTTCTTAGTTGTATTCTTCTTTTAGATTGGTCGCTTCGAGTGCCATAACCTATCTGGAAGTGAAGATAAAGAAGGGTCATCTTTTCGGCCGGGTCAGGCGCGTGAGAAGTGGATGAGAAAACGCACTTCGGTGAAACTGAAAAATGTGAATGCCAACCATCGAGCCAACGATGTGATTGTCCTCGAGGGAAGTGAACAAAAAATTTGCGCTCGCTTCATGTATGGACCGCTCGATATGATTACGTTGACTGGTGAGAAAGTAGACGTACACATTATGAAAGATCCACCAGCTGGAGAGTGGACATTGCTTTCAACTGAGGTAACTGATAAGAATGGCCGTGTTATTTATACAATTGAGAAAGACAAAGCGGTTGGCTATGGTATTTACCCTATTAAAATGGTTGTGAGAGGCGATCATACCTCCGTGGACTTCTACATGGCTGTGATACCTCCTCGAACGGAGTGCGTGGTGTTCAGTATAGACGGATCATTTACTGCTTCTGTGTCCGTGACTGGGCGAGATCCAAAAGTGCGAGCTGGAGCAGTGGATATTTGCAGACATTGGCAGGAGCTTGGATACTTGCTGATATATATCACAGGAAGACCAGACATGCAACAGCAGAAAGTCGTATCATGGCTAAGTCAACACAATTTTCCGCACGGACTAGTGTCGTTTGCAGACGGATTATCGACGGATCCTTTGGGACACAAAACAGCATATTTAAAGAACCTAATAGAAAATCATGCCGTATCCATCCATTCAGCGTATGGGAGCAGTAAGGATATTGCGGTGTATACTAACATTGGCTTGAGGCCAAGTCAAATATACATAGTGGGAAAAGTAATATACTTTAGCAGGTTACCGAATGGGTTTAAAACACAATCTTTCGCCCATAGGTTAGTAAAAAGTTACAATCTAACGCAACTGTTCTAGCCGAAGGATATGCATCGCATTTAAGTACTCTGATGGCTGTGGGTGGATCAAGGCCTGCACAGGGTAATGCACGAATGGTTATACCACGCGGATGCTTCAATTTGCCAGGCCAAGCCACAAATCCTCGTCGAAGAAGGTAAATTATGTAAAATCGTTAGTAATATGTTACCACCTTAAACGAGCACACAAAGCAAATACACCTGAACATAGCACAATCACAGCAGAGCAATTTTACGAAACACGAAAAACACACAAATATTCACAATGGTTCTGGGGAGAGTAATGTTTTCAAATAATACTCTTCCGAGACTGTGTGACGGTTTTGTGGTGATTTTCTTTGATTTTCTGCGAGTACAAAATCGTAGAACCTTTGGTTACACATACTTCAAGATAAATGTTACGAATAACGACAAATATGTGCATTTTAGTGAAATTGGTTGATGATTCGATGTGGACGTATATGTTTGGCAGCATGCACATTTGTAATTAGTTTGCGAAAGTGTTCTGATTTCAAGGTTCATTTTATTTGACGTGTGATTTTTTTTTCATTTCGAACGAAAAAATTGTTAAATGTTGTTTCCTATGTTGCCACACGTTATATTCATTATTTTGCAAGAAATTTGACATATTTTGTATAGTAATACAAATGATTTGTGGAATTTGTTCGTACAAAAAGAGCCTAGCGTGGATTTTGTGTATAGTTATTCGGATAATTAGCGGGCCTAATAGTATTTGTCGTTACTTCAGAAAATCATATTGTTTGTTGAGTTACTCTCACATGATTTTTTCGCTATCGATGGGTGTTGTCGTTGTTTAATTTACAAAATCTTCTTTTTCTGCTTTTCTACCGTAGGTTGCATGAACAGGAAGCTTAAAGCAAAGAAAAATCACAAATTCACAAAGAATGAATCTGACTATTAATGAGCTAAATGAATGAATCAAAAATTTTGTTTTTGGATATTTTTAGCAAAGATACAGGTCTTTCGTCGCCAATAAGAAGTGGCTTTCTAAAAAGGAAAACATATTTAAGTCACGTCTGAGAATGCATAAAATATATACATATAGAAATAAAACTGGTGCGATTTCAAGCAAGCACATAAACTAGAAGAAAAATTACGTAAATGTAACATACATTTGTTGTTTCCGTCACAAGGTAAGTAAATATTGACTAATAGTCGACTCGATTTTTTTCGTACATCATTCATTGGTTGATGAGGTGAGAAGACTGAGTATTTTATCAGTATAATACTAAACCATCCACTTTTGCGAGTCCTAGTGAGAAAGAGCTTCTTAAGTAGAATGCATGTAGATTCAAAATTACGTTTAGTGTAATATGTTTCACCTATTTTTAGGTTGCCGTAAATTAAGGATGTTTGCGAAAGAGCTTTGAGCAGAACAAACGAAACTAGTGCCTGGGCCAGTTGTCGGTCTGTTAAATAGTTTTGATAGCAGACATTTCGCTTGTTATTGACCATTAGCTTGTGGTTAGCTCGTTTACAAGACTGTGTTGCTTTCTAATTAACCTCTAATAACAAAAAGGCAAAAAAATCCTTTTGGAATGGCATTTGTGTACACCTCAACCAATTTTCAACTTTCAAGATGTATCTTCATAGATATATATCTTAACATTCCTTTGCGTAAAATTTAGGAGTGAGTTTTTTAAGAAAATTTGTTAGTACTATTCGATCCGTCCATTGGTTATTTCTGAAAACATTTTATTGAAAATTATTATTTACGTTGAGCCACCAATGTACTTGCCAACGTACTTAAAGTTTCTACTCATTTTGAAAGATGTTACGAGTTTTTCATTTTTAATATCAAATATATAAAAAAAACTAAAACATTACTAAGCAAATACTTTTCCCCGTTATTTTTAGGTACCTGGCCGAGAAGACTGTTCTATCCTGTTCAACATACATATTTGCCGAGTGGAATTAGAATACGGTGCAAAAACTGGCTCATGTTTCACAATGTTGTATTCTGTAGCAGTGCGCTTTCAAAATAACAATACTAAATATACCTAAGCTAGTTAAAAATATTGATTGTTTTCTCTTCGAGAAAACCTGTTACACAACGTTGGAAGTGTCACGCGTATGTAAACACTACGTTGCAGAGAAATGACGAATATACATCATTGCACTTCTGATACATCATGAGAAAATAAGATTGCTACTAAACAAAATAGTATTTACGTTTCAAAAACGGATTTGAGTAAATTGATTTGAACTCACCGACTATTTCTTGGCAGCGCTGCCATTCACATAATTAGAATCCATTCCAATTGTTTTCTAGTTCGTACCAGGAAAAATAATTAAGAATATCAAAGAATTTGTCTGGAAAATAAATTTAAGTTAATACTTTTAGTTTTTTGAAAACTGGAGAAAGTATCAGGTAAATTCAATCAAAAAATGGTCTTCGTTCAGTTCAATAACGGCGATGGAATTGTAAATGAAATGAAATTTAAGGGACAATATTGATTTCTTTTCTTTAATTTGTTACGTGAAAATGGAAAATCCACGTCGAAGGTTGATTTCAAATAACACGTTTCAATGTATTCTGAGTGATATTTATTTTGTTTTGAATTCAAATGTGAAATGCAGATACGCTAATGGTACCGTTTAGTGTTTCACAATATTAATTTTAAAATGCATACTTTTCTCAATGATTCCGATATGTGTGAAGGCTGAGAATTGGCAAGATATGAGAAAAGAGTTGAAAGCTGTGATACGAGAATGCCGCCATTTCAATAGTGATAACATCGCGTAACTCTGATAAAAACAAATAAATTATTTATACATTTAAAAGGATTAGCAGAACAAAATTATATTTTAGAAAGATGTAAGAGAAAACATATATACATATGCAAATCTAGACTTTTGTAAGGTATTTAACGAAGATATTTTTCTATTGTTCCACATTAATGAACAGACCATTGCGTTGAAAAATATATGAATAAAAGCAAGCATATACGTTTATGTTATTTGTAACGTATTTTCGTTGATGTTATAGATTGCTATTATTGGTGTAGTACAAAATTTTCAACATTAGTATGCTGGTTCGTCCGTTACGAAATTAATTATAAGTTGGGCAAGTTATATGGCACATGTCTCCGCGTGCATCGTGCTGCACGCGTTGTGAAACATTGTTTAAAGTTTAAAGTACATACACACAAACAAATGAAAAAATTACTCGTAAGCTTAAGCGCGAGATGCTGCTTTAATTGTAAATCTTTTGCAAAAAGACAATCTTAAAAGAGATTGCTGTTGTAAAAATTGTGTATTCAAAAGACTAATTTTCTATGTTGATCAAAACGAATTGAGTATAAATGAAATACACCAAAAATAGACAAAAACTTTCCTGTATTAACAGTTAAAAACGGAAGTAGGAAACTTTATGGGTTTAAGGATTTAGATGGACGATTCTGGATATTATGCATGTCGACATAGAACTTTAAGCAACGACTTTGTGAGGATTAGCCCTAGGCTCCTCGGGAAAGCAGTAGTTTTAAGTATTGTGTGACAATTTCGTGAACACAATCTTTGCGATTTTCGATTGGTCGGCAAACCTCAATAAATGTATTAGTTAACTGAATGAAAACCAGTTTTCGTGATTTTGACTTGATGATAGTGAACAGAATTTTAATATATTAAATGGCCAGATGATGGTAGCCTTTTGAGTTTGAGGACCCCGAAGACTATCTTTCACAATCGGCCAAATATTCGATTATTTCCCTTCTCTTCGCCTCATGTCTTGTTACAAGACGTATACAAATTGAAACAGTTGAATTTCTTCTGTCACTAATTTACCTTGCACACCTTTATCGGGAGTCAATCTAACTTTTAGCGTCCTAAACAGCTTTTCCTAGTATTCGTTTAGAATATTATTAAAATTTTTGTTTATTTGGAAATTATATGATTCAACTATTTAATTATTAGTTTAGAATGATGTACAAAAACACATATGCAGCTCTTAAACCTAGTAAATTCTGTTCAGCTTTCGCCGCACAGTGTGCTTTTAAGTTTGGCATCATATTTTTCATACAAAATGTCTATTTTCGATCAGAATTAATCCAGAATTGGCGGCCTAGAGAAACTGCTCTAAGCTATTGCCTGGCGATCAAAACCTTTTCACTTTGACTTCCACAAAAAAATCGACCAAGATTATAACGAATAAAATTTTTATAATTTTCAATAGCTAAATGCAACTTATATACATGTCAACTAATTACAAATAAATTACAAAAGATGCAAACCCAAAATGGCTGTGAATGATAGATCCTAATCATTTAACCGAACCGAGGCGGCAGATTGCGATGATAAGTACCTACTACTAGCTTTGCTGTGTCCCGCTGCCTTTACCCCACAGCCAGTCTAGAAGAGCATTAGACGGACTCTGCACTGTTGCTGTTATTAAAGTGTGTGAATAAATCATATTTTTTCGATTTATACTAATATACTTACACAAATCGGTACCAACTAGTTCAGACACTGCTTCACTTGGAATATTAGCTACATCCTGATGTATCCTCTCCATCTGCCTTTGTCGTTGCTCCCGCTCTTCTCTGAGACGTTTATCTTTGGCATAGCCGACCGATTGCAGCTGAGAGAGCCTTTGAAAATGTTTCAAATGATCAAGTCGACTGCTTGTTAATTCAATAAGAACAAATACTTACTTCGAATTGAGATTATCGCTCTGTAGATTTCTTTCTGATACCGTCGCTTGTTTCAATTTGATTGACTTCTCAGGACTATTTGTATTTGATAAAGCTTGTTCGCTGTCGGATCCAGCTGAGTGAGAAATATTCAAAAAGAATAATGATCATAAATACAGCCAACCACAAGCAATTGAAGTTCTACTCACATTCAGGGTAACTGGTCTTTTCTCTGATGTCTTCGATCTGACGAAGTGAGTTGGATAGCTTCAACTGAAGCGTATCCCGTTCCTCCAACAAGTTCACCAACTCCAGCGTCAATTCTTCACAGCGCATATCTCTTTGATGAAGCATATACAGGGCTAGGTCTAGTTCAGATTTAGGAACTACACCTGCCTGCTCTCCGCTCGTAGCAGCTCCACTGCTGCTCGTCGACGGAATTCGTTGCCGATTCGGTTCGAATGAAAGATTCGATGATGTCGACATTGCATACGGATCATGTCTGGCCGCTAAACGGGCATATTCCGCACTCCGCATTGCCAGTTGTTCTTTCAGTGTTACGATTTCAAGTTCCTGCTGTTCGAGAGCTTCCTGCATTTTCTTTATTGTATCCTGATTTAGTGTTTCGTCCTTTTCTAATTCCATGTCTACCGATGTCTTTCTTTTGGGAACTACAATTCCGGCTCGTAGCTGCTCGATCTGTAAATTCAAGTTTTTCTCGGTTTCTTGAAATTCGGATTCACGTTGCTCCATATACACGCGCCAGCTTTCTGCGATTTCCGAACATTTCTGCTCTACAGTTTGCTCCCAGCTCCTGTTCACTTCGGCGAGCCGCGCGTCGAATTCAGGATCTGATACCTGCTCACCACTGCGGAGTTCGGCTGAAGTCGTTCTTGCGTTTTGTTTCAATGTTTCTATGGTACGCTTAAGTTCCACTATTTCCAAATTCTTGATGTCCATTTCCAAAACCATTTCTTTCAACCGATCTTCATTTGATACGCTTTCGAGGACGTGGTTGTTTAACATCTGCAATTCTACTTCCATTTGTTGCTTCTCTTCGACAACTACATCTAGTTTACTTTGCAAGCTTATTACTTTCTCTTCCAGTTTGTCCGTTTTCTCCTCAGGTTTCTGGGCCATCACTTCTGTAATCTGCTTCGACAAATTGTTTTCCAATTCAACTTTATCTGACTCCAATTGTTGCACTTGCATTCTCAATTGAACGATTTCCTGATTTTTCCCCAGAATTTCTTGTACTAGTGACTGCGTTTGATCTTCCTGCATCAGATCCTGAATACGTTGTTTCAAATGCAAAGTTTCAGCTTCCTTGTATTGAAGTTTCGATGTGAGTTCCTGCAGTCTTTCTTCAAGTACTTTATTCGTCTGCATTATTTCCGGAGGTGATTCTGATCCGACTCTTAGGGCGTCAATCTCCTTTGCAAATGTCTCGCATTTCGACATCCAACCCTTCAAGTCTTCCGACAGTTGTGAATTGGCATTCACTTTCTCCGAATATTTTGATTGCAGACGCTCCAGTTGAGATCTAATTGAGTCTGACTCAGAAGAAAGTTGACTTATTGTTGCTTGGTAGTCGTTCAGTTGAAATTGGAAATTTTGATTCATCAGGTTTGCGTTAGACAGTTCCGCTTCTTTTTGAGCTAACAGCACTTGTTGCTGTTGCACTGTTTCTTCCATTTGCGCAATTCTGTCCTGGTCAACATTACAACTAGCGCTTTCTATAGATGTAATTTTATCTTTTAATTCTTTGATTTTAGATTCTCCTATCACAACATTGTTACGTTCATCTTCCAGGAGTGCTTGAAGTTCATCTCTGTCAATTTGCACATCCTCTAGTTCCTTGAGAGTATTTCGTAATTTTGTTTCGATTTGCGATTGTTGATTACTGGACGTAGTGCTAAATTCATTATTTTCAATGCTCTGAGCTTTCACTTCGTCTCTGTCTCCCCAGTCCTCTAGTTGCTTCAGTTGCTGACTTAGTTGTCTAACTTTCATTTGAAGACTCTCCACCTCAATATCCTGTCTCTCTTTCATTTCCGTCATTCTCTCGTTTGCAGCTGTTAAAACGTCGATTCTCTTCACAAGCCCATCTCTTTCTGCCAGCTCTTTATGATGCTGCTTCTTCATTTCTGCAATCGCCTCCTCCAATTTCGCTACTTGGATCTTGAGCTCCTCTTGAATGGCCAGGTCTAAGTCATTTGATTCAACCGACGTAGATTTTCTGAACACTCGTTCGGATTCTGCTTGGTCGATACGTGCTTTGTACTCTTTCAGTTTTTTCATAAGTTTTCCACATTTCACTTGAAGTTCGATCATTTTCTCATCAGACCGGCTACGCTCCAATTCAAGCAAATCGATGCGATTCTGATATTCAGCTAGTTTCGCATTTTCCGTGGATTTCGAGTGCATTATTTCTTGCTGGTGCCTTTCTTCTAACATTGCTTCCTCCGATCCCCAGCCCCACCCCGCTTCATTGTCCGCTCCAGGGTCTTCTGATGCTTCTGGGTGCAGCAGATACGCCTTTTTAGGAACGATAGTTTCTTCTTGCACAGGAAGACGATTTGTTTCGTCGGCTTCATGGCTGCTGGGTACCTGAATTAATCGGTCGAATTCAAACGATGGTTCTTGCGGGACATTGCTGAAGAACAAATTCAGAGACGGTTCGACATCGGCTTTTGGATTTTCCGTCACTATCATCGACTCGACACTTTTTTGAATTTCCAATTCCTTTTGTTTTTCTTCGAATTCCCTTATCCGTATTTCGTACTGTTTCACCGTAGCTTCGTAGCGCTGAATATATTCCTGTAGTTGTAATAGCGTGTTTTCGTGGACGCTGGTGAGATTTTTCAGTTTGCTCTCCAAATCGTTCGCGTGCTTCTCCAAATCAGAGACATTTCGTTCAAGATCCTCAATCTTTTTCTGATCCGGTTGATCAGGTGTTTGTCCCAAATTACCAACGTTGTGCGAGGTCACAAGTTCGTCGAAAACTGAGCTTGGTTCCGCAGCAGTCGAGAAAAATGGATTCAATGGCGCCGGCATATCAGGGAAGCTTTGTTGCAATGGGCGGGATTTTTGCAGCTCAGCTCTTAATCTCGAGCTTTCCTTTTGGGACTTAGTTAGCTGCTCTCTCAGCGATTGCACTTCAGAAGATATCGATTCGTTTAGTCTACTCCTTTCACTCAACTGGGCTTGTAGTTGCATTATTTCATTTTCCAGTGTTTTAATTTTATCTTTCAGGGAAGTTACTTCGTCAACAGAAGCTTCGGATGTGTTTGCGATATCCACCTGAGTATCTCCAGAGAATGGCTCGCTTGGTATTTGGGAGCCAGATGCCATGGAAGCCATTTGAAGTTTCAGGTTTTCTCTTTGGTAGTTTACAATTGCCAATTCTTTTTCAGCCAGTTGGTCTTTAAGCCGCTTATTCTCGTTCTCAATAAACACTTGATCATCCGTTTGGTTCTGGCCAACTTGCATTCTTACAGAATCTAACTCCTGCATTTGTTCTCGAAGTCCCTTCAGTTCGATTTCGTGGTTCTGTATGAGGGCATCAAGCTGATGTTTCAAATTTTCAATCTCCGTCTTATCCTGCATGGCCTGCATTCGAAGCTCTTGTAACTCATATTGGTCCTGAGTCATATTATCATTCTGCATTCGAATCCAAGTCATTTCGCGCTCCAGGTCATTTTTCATTTGCTCTAAAGAGTTGGAGCCCTCCTTCAGCCTCACGTTTTCATCCTTGAGCTCATTAATTTCGTCTTGGGATTTTTCTAAACTCTCCACAAGTTTCCGTTTCTCTTGGTTCAAATTATTCAGTTGAACACTCCATTCGTTTTCGAGATCATCGATTTCCGCATGCTTCTGGGAGACCCGGCCCTCGTAAATATTTTGCTGTCTCGTCAGTTCACTTTGCGCAACGTTTAATTGGCTCTGCAGCGATTCGTTTTCTGCAGTCAGCTTGTTGAGCTTTTCATTCATAAGTGTCTCCAGCTCTTTTTCTGCTTTATTCAATTTCGACTGCATTTCGTAATGCTCTTGTTTCGATTGCTGTAGCTTTTCGAGCAATTCGTCCTTTTCTTCTTGCGCGTCAATCAGTCTTTTCCCGATTGTATCATCATGATCGAGGAGCATATTGAGGCGATAAATTAAGGCATCTTCATTTCTTTCATACTCGTCACTCTGCTTCTGGAGTCTTGCGTCAAGCATATCCGTTCGCTTCTGCAGCGACTGTCGGCGATCCTCGAACGCCGCAATACAGTTTTCTAATTTGATGATTTTTTCTTTATACGTATTGTTTTCGATTTCAAGCGATTCGATGTAACCCATATTCTCCTGGAATTTCGCTTGAATACCATCATAAAGAATTTCCAAGCGGCTGATTGTTTTTTGGAAAGACTCTTTTTCGCTTTCGTAAGTATGCATGAGTTTTTGATACTCCTCACGAAGTTGAGTGAGTTCACTGCTATCGTCAGTATGCACTTGAGGGACACACTCTTCGGCCTTTTTTCGTAGCTCCTCGGCTTCCGCAGTCAGACGTTGGATTTCACGATTCTTTTCTTTTATGACAGCTTTGCTCTTCTCAAATTTCAGGTTCTTGTTCTTTAGCTCCTCACTGACAGTATTTAACTTTTCTATGTTCTGGCATAGCTCGCCTTGTTTCATTTCAATCGCGGTTTCAAGTCCATTGATTTTCCCGTCCTTTTCATCCAACTCGCATTGGAGCCTGTCCACCAAGTTCCTGATTTCATTGAAGTTTCTTTGAAAGACTTCAACTTGGACTTGATACTGGTTGACTTCGAATTGCAATTTCTCATTGTCTAACGAAAGAGCTTGGCCATTTTTCACAGACAAATCGTGTTCGATCCTCAAAGCGGCAATTTCGTCGGACAAAACGTCGTTTTGAATGCTTGAGGTTTGACTGCTTTGAACTTGCATCTTGTATTGTTGAATTTCTTGTTGCAAAGCATTAATAACACGCTCATAATCGAGTTTTTCAGCAGCTTCATTATCATGAGATGTTTGCGTTTGAGATGATAGCTCTTTAAGCTTAGTCTCCAGCTCAAAGCACTGAGCAGTTTTTTTCTTCAAGTTAGCAGCAAACTTCTTGAGCTTGTCGATATGTTCTTTGTTCTTGGCGTCAAGTTCCCGGTAGCTCTTTTCCGACAACTCAATCTTCATTTGCAGTTGTTTGTTTTCACTTTTAAGGCTAGCTATGATTTCCGAGTGCTCCGCGCTGCTTTTGCTCGCATGCAACTCAAGTAGCAGTTTTTCAACCACTACCTTATTCTCTTCGCATTCCTTCGCCAACGCCTCGTTCTCTCGTTTATTTGACTCCAGAAGCTCTTGAATGTAAGAAATCTCATCTTCTTTCTCTATAATTTTGCTCGAATTTTCTTCCATGGTCTTGTACAGATCCATTATTTGCACATTTAGCGATTCGATGGTATCTTGTTTATTTTTCAGTTCATCCAACTGCTCAGCAATCAACTTTTCGTTTGAACTTAGCACATTTTCGAGCCTCTTAATTTCTGTTTTCAATTCCTTTACATAATTTTCATTTGATGTAGTGTTCTCGTCCCGCAAACTACGCAGTTCTTGTTGTAGATTAGAAAATTGATCCTCATACTTTTCTATTTCAGCTATTTTTCCATTGAGCTCGATTTCGTGCTCGGTATAAGCGTCGATGAGCTGCTGCTTTTGCTCGGCGACTAAAGTTTTCAAGATGCTTATTTCACTTTCTGCACTATTCAATTTGAATTCAAGATCTGTTCGGAATTGTTCCAATTTTGCGATTTCTACCTGAGTCAAATGTTTAGCATTATCTGCATTTTCCAGCGCGAAGTTTAGTTCCTTTTTCAATTGTAGATTTTCCTCGTCTCTCTGTTCTAGCTTTTTCGCCGATATAGCTATATCATTTTTCAGTTGCGACACAATACTTTCGATCTCCTCTCGTTTGCTTTCCAAGCCATGTGTACTCATCCGCTTTTCCAAATTACTGTCACTGCTTTCGTTCCCTCTGAGCTCCGCTAATAAGTCGTTGAACTGTTGGCTTACGTTCTTTGCTTCCTTCGCCAGCTTTTTAGAAGCACTTAAACGAGTGCTTTTATCATTGGACTTGCGATAATTTTCTAGCTCACTTTGCATTTGGGCTAAGCTTTCTGTGCACTGTTCGAGAAGTTGTGGACATGCGGTCTTCTTGGATGATAGCACGGCCGTTTCTTTTGCAAACCTAAGTGCTTTGATTTCCTCTTCAAGTTCTCCTTTAAGTTCTTGAGTTTCCCTTAGCTGCTCCTGCAAATTAGCCGAATCACGAATCGCTAGGTCTAGCTTTTCCTCAATTGATACAATTTCTAATTTAGATTTGGTCAAGTAATCTTCGATTATCGATTTTTCTTCGTTTAGTCCTTTGATCTGATTTGTCAAATCCTGATTTTCAGAAGTCAAAAGCTCCATTTTCGCCAGCACCTCTCGTCTTTCCTTTGTAAACAACTCGATACGATGCATGAGCTCCGAACTCTCCTCGCGCAACTTTACTAAGCTATCACTAAGTTCTTGTCCCATGACAGAATTTGTTGATTCGTCTGTTTTCGATTTCGAAAGTTCTTCTTGGCCTTGAGGGACGTTCTTATTAAACTCTTCCATTTCGAGCTTTTCTTGATGAGTCAATCTCTCCACGATTTCGATTGACTCGGCGGACGAACTGGACTTGCTCAGTTTTTCGACTTTATCGAGAAGCTCCATATTTTCTGCAATATAATGATTAACTTTTTTCTGAAGTTCGATTTTTTCTTCCTCCACAGTAAGAATTTCTTCACGTAGTGAATCATTTTCGGTTTTCTGTTTATCCAGATCTTTTTTCAGCTGATCAATTTCTGAGGTAATATTATTTTCATCTGCGGGCTGAATGTCAGCCTGAAGCTCTTCACTTTGGTATCCACCTGCCTTTTGTATTCTTTCCCTGAAAGCTTCTAATTCTTGGTTGCTCGTGTGTAGTTCAAGTTTTTGCTCTTCAAGAAGTTGAATGGCAGATGTTTGATTCTGGCAAGTCGTTTCCAATACCTAAAACAAAACCATTCAAACTATGCCCAGAATATATTTGATTAGTGGCTGTAGTTACCTGAATCTTCTTTTGCATTTCGTTATCACTTATCCTTTCGGTGTCTCCTTCGCGATTGAGCAGTTTTAGCTGCATGCTTCCTTTTTCCTCTTCCAGCTCAGCAATCTTCATTTGAAGCTCTTGATTCTCGTCAGTGAGGCGGATCACTTCACTATTCACATCCGACATTTTCTTGAACTTATCGACCTGTTTCTGAAGTTGCTTTGCCTTCAACTTGACTTTGATCATGCTTTTATTAGCTTCGTCTAACTGGTCTTTCAATTTCTTGATTTCTTGCTCGACCTCCTCGTCACCAGTTTTCGAGAACAGGGATTTCGGAGCTGTCGACTTCAATTTCTCCTGCAGCACAGAAAAATTAGCATTCAGGACATTGCATTCAACTGTTTTCTCGGCAAGCTGTTCCTCGAGATTGTTCACTTTCTGTTGTAGAGCTTCATTGAACTTATTCAACTCGTCTAGCTTTGTACTATACTCTTGCACATCTTCGAGTTTGCTCTCTAGCTCCGCGTTTTTCACCGTCAATTCGAATCGAGCAGATTCAAGGATGTCGTTTACTTCTTCTAGGTTTCGTATCCGCTGATTCTTCTCTTCAATTCCTTCATGTAATTTGTTGATTTCGTCCTTCAATGCATTTTCTTCATCTATGAAGTGCTGTTGCATCCTCTGCATTTCTAGTCTAGTGTCTTCCAAGGTATCAACAGTGGTTGCCGTTTTTGCGGAGAGACTTTCGCTCATTAGGCTCACTGCTTGTGTCCGTGCCTCGATGATACATTCCTTCTCACGCAGATTTTCTTCTAGGTCTAAAATCTTGTGCCTGAGGGTTGTTACCAGCTCCGCTTCAGAGCTACATTGCGTTTCGACCGATTGTTTTTCGATCTGCTTTTCCAAAAGTTTAATGCGGTTTTCCAAAAACTTTATCTTTTCTTTGTCTAAGTTTAGCGGAGTGAATGAGAGGTCTGTGGCCGATTTAAACTTCTCTTTAGTCGAGCCTGGGGTCAGAATGCTTAAATCGCCCATTGACCGCCCTAACTCGGAGGATCGCTCCAGGCATTGCTGTGTGCTATCGAATTTTGCCTTTAGTTGAGTCACTCGCTCTTCGATTTCACGCTTGTTGTGCTCCCTTGCAGCCATTTTAATCTTGCTTTCCTCGACTTGCCTGCGAAGCATTTGGATTTTTTCACTGCCCGGTGTCTCGGAACGAGCCTTCGGCGCTGGTGATGACACTGGCGTTTCTTCGAGGATCGTTTCATCTTTCAGTTCACTCAGAGACGAGTCGAGATTTTGACGCGAACGAGCTTTTGATTTGATGTGGCTGAGACGTTGCGCGATATTTTTTACTTTTTCTTGGGCAGAAGAAGTTGACTTGCCGTGCGTTGATTCCGATTTTCGTACTAACTCTTTAAGAGCTGATATTTGTGCCTGAAATAATCAGTTGACATGTTTAAACCTTGCGAACTGGTGCGATTGATTACTAGTAATCAATTCTAAACTATAAATCAAGCTTACTGTTCACTGTTCTTACCTGCTGTTTTATGAATGTTTCTTGCAAATTGGAAATATCTTGATGGCTCCCAGACGCTGCCGATAAATCCGGATCGCCGGCAGACATTTTCCACAATTTATGTCGGTAGCTTAACACAATATGAAGCGAAATTACTTTTCATAAACATAGAGTTTAAACAAAACTAAAACAAAAGAAAAACAATATTACAACTTATCGATGACGTGCACTCAACGAGTTCGAGAGAGTGGCTGACATTTTTCTTGAACAGAGGATGAAAATTATTGATTGATGTCGAATAGTTTTTTGTGACTTGTGGGTTTTACATTAGTATCAATGGGTCTATGTTAAAAGGCCGAAAAAACTTGAATTTTACACAGATTTACGTACAAATCTCGACGTGAACTCACAGCTTAAAATAGTTCCATGTCAGCAGTACAATTTGATAGCTAACTTCACTTGGTAGTAAATGTCACAATACATGACTGCCAAACTGAAGGAAAAATTTTTTAGAAAGCGAAACTAGTGGCGGATAGATTTATATGACTAGTGAAACGAACAATCTTTTAAAATTATTTCGATAAATGAAGTGAATTGCGTAAAACTTGACTTGATGCATCTTAGCTGCGAAATTTTATCACCAGAGGGCGAATAGGTGGTAACCGGGTCTAAAATTGAAGGAGAGCAAACAAATATACAAAAAATATATGAGAAGACAACACTGAAGAATTTTTTTTTCACTATATGGTTCACTTTTTTCAATTAACCGGTGTTTGGCCTTTGTCCTATCGGCACTTAGCCATCGGCTTCGACTTCCTTTTCAACTACGAAAACGGAGGGACCAATCGGACGTTTTTTGCCAATAATGTCCGAAAATGGCGAGAATGGAGGAATCGAGGAAAATTTTTTTTTTAATTTTATATTATTTAATTTAAAAAATGACACCCCAAAAGCAAGCGCAGCACAAAGCATTGGAGCAGATGCTTCGAAAATCATAAAAGGTACTTCGAAAATCGTAAAAGATACGAAAATCAAACAACGACAATTTCAATTCCACCGACAATAAACTCACATTTAACATCGAAAAAATGCCTGGAATGAATATATTATTACATTATATTACTTCTATAGTGATCTTTAACAAAAAAAGCTTCCCACACTTGGGCTTCTATCCTTATAAAATCGGAGGATGAAATCTATCAAATCCAATATCTATCTCTTCATATGAAATGCAACCAATTATTATTCTCTTACATTTAAATGTGTTATATGTTAATTATTGAGTAGTTGTAGTTGCAGTTAAAACTTGATGTCGGCTTTACGGAATATTATGGTCTTTGAGGTTAGGTGTATTGTGGAATCTTTCGATATCTGTATTTCGAGTATGGAGTTGTGGCCATGAACATTAATTTGTTCATTGGCGAAGAATTTTTTTTCAGCTAGTAGAAAAAAATTCTCCAAAGAAAATCACTTTCTTAGATTTTCCTACTGTATTTATATACTGAATAATCATGTTACGAATATCCAACCGAATTCGTAATTTTAATTTTATAACTTTCGCACATTAAAAACATTTATCGATGAGAATTAAGTACGGAATCGTTTTGGATTGGAACCAGATGATCTGGAACCAGATGTCGATGTATATTAATCCATGAGGTCCTGATGAAGCATCTGTTTTTTAAAAGACTTATAGTGGTTATCGTTATACTTTGCTGAATTGAAAATGTGGAAATTCCTAATGATGGAATCTATTTAATTTCTTTTTTAGAGCAATAAACAACACTTTTAAAATCAATATATGCTTCATTCGAGGAATCGAGGATTTTTTTATTTTGGAAAAATGCACAAAAGAAAGAAAATTATAAATTTTACGACTATAAAGGCTCAATTCTTTTGTATTTTTAGCTAATTATTTTATATTTTTATATTTAAATCCTGCCGGCAAAAGCGCCTAAAGGCGCACGTAAAACACAAACATACTAACCCAGACGTCTACCGTTTAATCAAGTTTAATCAAAGTTTGATTTTTATTTTCGATTTAAAATGCGTGTTGAAAAAAAATGTATAAAACCAATAACACTCGAAGACTATGCTTTAGATGAATTAGATATATAGCGTTCGCATTGTGTTGCTATGCATTCATTGTGTAGGCTTAAAAAATAGCTAACGAGTATCCCGAACCATAAAAAAATTTGAAGTCATATCGTAGTTTATTAATTCGTATATTTTCTTTTAAAAATACTAGCTAGTTTTTTCGTACTTATTTTCGTATTAGCTAGTATTTGGTACGTGCGAGTATTTATCACTTGCGTTCTTGTGAGTATTTGGTATTTGAGAGTAAATAATACTTGCTGATATGATATTGTACTTGAAAAAAGCTGTATTCGAGTACTGATTGATTTGCTTTGGGTATTTCATTCGGCTGTTTTGAGAAAGGTAGAAAAATTTGAAAATTTATGTAAATTTTGATTTTGCGAATTTTGAGCCAAGAAAAGATTTGTATCAGATATCGATCGGCAAAAAGTAATATAGTTGGCAACAGGATTAGTTGGTCATATCATAGTAAATTTTTGGGCTTTGGCCATTTTAACGAATACAGGAGGTGTTTTGTGCATATAATAAAATGGAAATCAAATTAAATTTGATTGTTTTCCCTTAGATGGCTTTTATACTGGAGAAAGTAAATTAAAAAATAATCATCCGACCATTGGAAAGTTACTGACAAGCTGCACAGACTAATATCTCGGAATCCTTTGATGATCGTCTTACACCATCACCATTCTAGTTTAGAACTTTGTGTCTGGAGAATACTAATCATACCATTTCGTTACACCACTGCAAATTGTATGTATTATATACTTAATACTCGTGAGTATGAAAGTATGAAATACGAGTATGAAAACACTAGCTGGTATGAAATACGAGTACATATAAATATAAGGATACTATTATGCTGCTGGTTGATTGAAATGAATGTATAGTTCACAAAAATACTCGTACCTAATATTTTTGAATTATTTTTGAATTTTATATACTAGGTAGCACCTAGTACGAAAATACCTGTTCCAAATACCTGTTCCAGTATATACGCCTCATCTCTAGTTCTATTCACAATTGACACCAGATCATCTGATTGTCCCATTTCAATTCCCCAGGCGCAAACACAGCGATGTGTGAGCCGAATATTCTCATGAACCCTTTTCAAATCTGCAAAACGTAATATTCTTCATCACAACAGTCGTTTTCATAGTATAGAAAGCATCGTTTCAGGCTGTGACTAATCAAAGGTGGTATTTCCGACTGAGAAAATTACGAGTCTCGTACCAGATATATTTCGCTTGGAAGCACTCATAGGAAAGAAGCCCAAAGCTTCCGACAATGCGTCTGATTGAAGACTAACCGACTTCCTGCTAAGGATCGAAACTTGAAGGATACTAGTTTCATTCCGACCACGCTTCATCCATAAAATATGTTATCCAATCTGTGTGCTATTGATGGCGTTAGCTGGTTGCATTCAGAATTAGTGTAAACTGCGGAATGCAAATTTTGGTTTGATAGGTCTGCATAATATAGTCTGAGCAGCTTTTTTCTATAAATAGTACGAGGCAAAGTTATTCAATCCTGATTTTCACAATAACATTTTGTCACACATTCAGTGTATGTGCAACTATACCAAAGGATTGAAGAAGACAGTAAAATGTAAATGTCAAAGACGATTGCCCGAAACCTCATTGTTTCTAGTATGTGCTTAATTTAATTCTCGTAGTCAGCATCGGATTTAACTCAAATCTCGACAACATGAATAATTATTCAAATAGGGAAATTTTGAAGGTATCTAGTATCGTTGTTACTTTGAATTTCGATTGCAATTTCCATTATTTATCTTTCTTTGCGACTGTATTTACTAATTGCTTGTAGCATTTTCGCGCCAGTCAACTTCTGGCTTGTTTCAACATGCCGGCTACATTCAGCACTGCTATAGGTGGTGCGAGCAAACAATAAAAAATATTTGTTTCTCCAACATACGGCCGTGATACTCAATATATCTGAATAAAAAATTTTATGGCTAAAGGCTTTCAGTAAGATTTTTCGTAAGAACAATGAAATGTTGAAAAAACATAGCACGGGTCTGATTTTCAAACAGACAACAATCAAGTTATTGAAAGGTTCAATGAGGCAGTCGGTCTAGGAATGCTACTGAACCACAGGTTTTCGTGGTGCCAAATCAAATCTAAAGTCTGTTTTATTGTTGGATTTCCAAGAACAGGAAAATATCTGTATCTTCAAAAATTAGATCTATCTTGCTTTTACAAATCCACCCATAGCTCACATCCCCTTGATCGGAATCCAAAGGTGAGGTTTTTTTTTTGCATCCCTATCGAGAGTTGAATAGATAACGTAGGGAAGAACAACAATCCTGCCCAATTGTTGTTTTTTTTTTTCAATTTTACCTACCATAACAAGCCCTCGATGGAGGCGCGAAATAAACGCAGCTTAATAATCTTAACAGCTAGTTTGTGCATTCTAGGATTACATGCTTACGATCACTCAACAGATTCTCTTATTCGAAAAGATGAAGACTATGTATAAAATAGTTTTTCAACAGTGATAGCCACTCTTTCATTCAACTAAGATTTTATAGTTTGCTTTAGTTTTGCCTCTTTCAAATGCTGAGTATCCATTATTAAATCAAAACTTCAAAAACGGAATAGAATAAGTAAAAAATTTGCATCCGCTCAAATTTTCAATGTAGAACTGTTACCTGCATTGAGTTTGAACCTTTTGAAAAATATTTCCGTTAACAAAATCCACAAAATCTATTTGGTTAGTTCGAAAATGATTGATCTTTCAAGACTGTGCAGGCAATCCTGTAGCTACAGCTGGCTCCTGAAAAAAAATCTTTCAAATCATCAACCCTCCTGAATTTTTTTTTGATTTTTGAAAAAAAATTCAAACTATTGATAAATTTTGATTTTTGTCCACCATGTCAAATTGACGACCGGATAATCGGATCAATATGAAATTTAAAGAACATGTTGGTATATGCTAGGACCAGGTTTGATAAGACTGTGGCAGTGTTGCCATCTTGAAAAATAACCGAGAAAAAAAAATGGTTTTTGGTCCATAGCTTCTGATTTCGCCAACAGATTTTAACAAAATTCACATAGTAGCTGAACCTTACTTTAGGACCAATTTGATAGAAATTTGGTTGAAAACTTAGCATAGGGCTGCCAGCTATGGAAATTTTTGTCTTCTAAATACATATTGTAAATTTGCACAGTAACGAAATCAAAACGAAATTCATGTGATAAGTGGATCTTGCTGTATTCCTAATTTTATTGGAATTTCGTTGAAAAATCATGAAAGGGCTGCCAGCTATAGTGAATTCCGTAATTTATTTTCATTTCTTTATCGAGCGATGTTGTCATTAAATTTCCAAGTGGGAATGATACTGCAATGACAATTAACAACAAATATTAACATTTGGAAAATTTGAAATGTTTTGCGGGTGGTAGTCCTAAATTTCTATTCATTCCTATAATTTCAGGCGCAGTCATTCAATCGAAACGAAATTCATAGGATGGGTTTAACTCAACGTGAAGCAGATTTGGCTATGGTGCTAACACATGATTGCCAGCACCAGCCGATTTCGTAAATATTGTACCAACAGGTGCTTCCATTTTTTATTCATAAGCAAAACATTTACAATAAAATAATGTTTAAATTTTCCGAGTTTTGGAAATCTACCGGATGGCAGCCCGAGACATAGTTTAATCGCTGAAACTATCGATGATATCCTTGGATGAAAACAAAATTCAAAGGATAACTTCTCTTAATCTTCAAAATGTAATGTAAACTCACTGTTAATTGCTTCATAGGATCTACTCTATGATCATAAATACCTTAATATGCTCTGAAAGATTGAAGTAACCAACTAGATGAATGGACGTTCTGAACAACTTTTTTCCTTTCAAAAGTGCAGGACTTTGTTTGTAGACTGTTTTTGTCACATTTTGTTTAATCTACCTTTCTGATTTTTTTTTGAGTCAGTTGTTTGGTTCTTCCGCACTCAATTCAATTACCTAATAATAAAACAGTAGATTTTGCACCAAATTTAAATTGGTTGTTAGCTTAAAACAAAGATTTTTGTTTAGGATGTTGTTTATATTCATTCGAATCGCCTGCTGTTTTATATCCTAGACAGACAGGCACTTAAATTACTCATTTATACCTAAATTAGTAATTTAAAAGTTGCTTACACACACAGCCCTTGCGTTAATGTTGAATACTGTCACTGACTGTCTGTCACTCAGAGCAAGAATATTCTATATTAACGATGTTCTAACAAGGTTCTATATTAATATAAGTACACACATATTGTCCTGAATAAAATTGCTATGAATAGTTCACGCATCACCAACATGAGGAAACTTACCTATCCTTTCAAATATTCATTCGTTTCAGTTTAGGAACATTTATTTCATCTTCGAAACAAACGGCACGAAAATGCCCAAAAAAAATATATTTATTATAGGTCATGCTTCTGTGGAAATAAACAGCTAAGTTTGATCATCGGCACCAATATAAAATATATTTTAAAAATTTTCCTGCACTTTGTTAATAATATAAAAGTATTGACAATCACAATTGACTTTATTCAGAAAATTTAAAAGTTGAATCGACAAATTATCACACTAAAATAAGACTCATTTCTTATTCCTTATTATAAGCCCTTTTGAGCGCACGAACCTGTGCATTTTTCAATGATTCCAATAAATTTTAATACGATTGCGTTGAATCCGTGCACAGTCGCTGGCATTGCATTCGACTTATTTCGAGGTCAGTCTCTTCAGTTCCACCTCCTCCAATACTGATTTTTCTTTTCGGGGTCCGAAATCTTTTGAAGCAGCGAAATAAATTCAAAAAAGCCTTTCGGAAACCGCGATTCATAAAGCAATATGTAATTGGATTGCAACATGACGATGAGTAAGCTAAAAGTTGAAAAAACGTAATGGCCGAATAGCCGAGATTCTTATAAACTATTGGAGGATTGAAGAGTGCAATTGTGTTGATGACGTAGAGTGGGGTCCAGCATAGGAAAAATTCAAGCACAACCATAAAAAGCATTTTGATGACACGCTTCTTGTTTTGCAGACTTTTTTCGATGTTGGTTCTGAAATGAAATGAGAAAGTAAATCGCGATTGATTTCTGAATGGCGTCAAAAGGTTTTATGTTTGTTACATGAATACTTTATTTCACTTTATTATTTCACTATATTTATGTGAAGTAATATTGGCTTATAGAAACCACCAATTATCATACTAGTTCGTTGAATTAAAGGGGAAAAGTATTTTTACGACCTTTTCAAATGAGACTCTTGTATGAAAAATAAATTCGTCAGAAAAATTACGGGATTCGAAGGACCGTAATAATTAAAGGATGCGCACCGAGGAATTATGATGCAATTGAATTATTGGCTTTTATCGAAATTCACAACTCAATTTGACCTATTTCTGGACCTAAGTACGAGTTGTTGAATTGCGAAACTTACATATAAGAATTCGAATGTAAATAATTGCTGCAATTTATAAATTTGCGGAAATATTACAGTTTTTGATTATTTAAGTTTTATTATACAATATATAGAATATTTAAAATACAAGTGCAGAAGCTGGACACCCAAATGAACCGAAACTAGGTATCGACGAAATTATTATAGCCCCATTTCGCGGTAAAATAAAAAAGCGAATCGACCAATAGACGCGGCACTAGTCGCGTTTTTTTGCACTTCAGATCAGAATAGGTTTGACAAGTTCGCAAAAAACGATCTAGACCAGGTAAGTTGCTGCATTCAGATCAGAATAGGTTTAACTGTTTTCAAAGTAATTGTTTTTTTTTACAAATTATGCTATTAAAACATTATCGTGACGTTTAACGCTAATTCGGCAAGTACATGTCTAAGGTTGTTATGTAAGTGATTTAAAATTTATGTTAAAATTTCATTAAACTATCAGTCTGTTAATCGTCATTGGTTGGTGTAACCACTAACCACTTCAAACAATTTCCCTTAATTTCTCACTCTATTGTGAGCGCATGAGCTTTTAGTCGAACGGTTTTGCTGCCCAGATATGTGAGATCACTGGGGTAGGATTTCGTTGTTGTTTTCGATACTACTAAACTAACCAGAACTTAATATATGTGCAAAAACGCAAATAGTGGTGTTTGATTTTAGTAGACAAATCACAGCTTGGCTTTATGTTGTTGAGAACACTATGAGTTGCAGCCCCTATTGCAAAGTACTACATATGTGTAATAAAGTATGATCTCACAGCTGAACAAGTGGTTTCTAAATGGCAAAGACCGAAAAATTTACTATTCGAGCCGACAAATAAATCACAAAATACTGATTTTTTTCTTTTCTTATATGACATCTACCGCATCAAGGAATGGGCCACATATCGCTTTTAATATTTTTCAGGAAGATATCATTTCTTTGAAATCAATGATGATGAATAGAATTTTAATTTTAATTTCCAAAAAGTTAAATTCGACTTGAGCTGCTGCAATGTAAATAATAGTTTTGGCATCTAAAACAAGCAATTTTATTTGTTTGGCTAGAAGCTCTTATAAATATTTGTTGAAATGCCAATCAAATATGAGTAACTTTCAGAAAAGAGACAAAAAGTAAAAGAAAATACCGGAAAAACAGAAAGAAATAAATTATCTAGTATTAAATAGAAAAGTACTGATTACTAATATATATATAGGTATCACCATAAAAAAATAGCTTCTATTCTAAACCACTTTGCAAAACGATTTCACCTGACAGAAAGGGATTCGGTCAATGAAAAGCTTTAGTTTGATTTTCAAATTCATTTCCACATTCTTTGCGTTTTTTAGCATAACAATTGATTCCGTTACACCAAAGTTTATTATACCAATCAAAGCTAAGTTGAACATTTTCAGAATTTATTGAAGTAACCTATTTTATTTACCATACCATATTGACCATTCATATACTTTTTTCATCATTGCAGAAAAACCTCATTTATTAGCAGAAATATATCACTCGAAGAATCTCATACAATCGCTACTAAATGTAATTTTTTCGGAGCATGATTACTAACCGCAGATTTTCGAGGTACTTGGTATTTGAAAATTAAAAACTGTTTCGAATCAAGGAAAAAATTATAGCACCTACCAGTGTGTGCAAAAAATCGCCATCTCTGATCCTGGATAAAATAAAACATGCTAGGTTGTTTTTTTTTATCAGTTAATAGAATATAGAAAATTGAAAATAGTTAGCAAATGAAAATATAACTCAACTCCAATGGCTTCCATTCGTAGCTGAAATAGTTTTTCAACGTTTGACTATATACATATGCAGCACTCTTCAGACAAAAAAAAATTTATTAACAATTTGCCATTGCAGAGTGATAAACTCTCGTTGCATTTTTAAATACACGTTTGATATAAACATTGCATAAATTCTATATGAAATTTGTAAACACTAACTTTTTTTTCTCGAAAAAGAAGAAGAAGTAGTTTTTGAATACATTTATTATATCTCATCGTGCCTTCTATCCCTACAATGCATATTTCAAATGGCACATTGAATCACAATACATCGAGCCCTAAGTGTAATACTAGGACAATCGGTGAAACTTACTATGAAAAGAAACAATAATATGATTTTGCTGTCTCATGCTCTCATATAACCACAACAAAGAAATTGCAGTTGAAACACTTGATATAATAATCAAATTCAAGAAAGTTTTATTTCCATGAGTTCTTCTCCCTTCTTCAGTGAAGCTTGAATGATTTCCAAAAAAGTATGACAAAATAATTAAGGCGATTGAAAACACTTTCTCTCCTTCAATTGTCTGGTTTGAAAAGTGTGATTACATCTCTCACCAAGAAACTGTAAACAAAAAGTGAATACCTAGCGATGTTGACGAAATTAATGACTACAGTGAAGTAAAAACTCAGCATTCAACTTTGCACAAACGTTACTTTTCAAAGTGTAATTTTTATATTCCAAGCAAGTAAGTTAAGAATGCCTGATGCGTACTGTCGTCAAACCAATTACATCACCAACCAGTTAGTTGCATGAAAAACACCCATAAAATACAACAGTGCTTGGAAACACAATCTACTATACAATCTACTATAAACACGATTTCGTATACAATCTACGTTTCCCAACGTAAATCAAATGGCTGATTTGTTACTGTAGCAAATAATGAGAACCTTCTTCAAGAACGTCGCTTCAATTCAACAATAATCGACACTCACGGTCCACCCACAATGGGCGCTATATATGATAGATTCTCTGGAAGTAGAGTGAGCTTGCCGCAGCCATATACAATACTCCCGAACGTGAGATGTGCAACGTGAGCCCCGTAACTTGAAAATTCTAGCTAGTTTTTCTTTAAAGTTTTACTGTACGTTCAGTTGTATTGAAATTTCGGGAATTAAATTACCAAAGGATTGAAATTGATCGCGTCGAATCCCGACCTAGCGGAGCGTCGTTTTTGTTGAGCTCGTTTTCGAATCTTTAAAAACTTTTGATCAATACATGAGTACTGAGGAACTTCGTTGGAAAACCATTCCGACTTAGCAGTACTTACCTCCTCAGCCCTTGCTTTCGTCGTGTCGAATACGAACACTCTTTCAGAATAACTGGCGCCTGCAGGCATTGATTGTTATATTGCTGGCAATTATGAGCTAAGTTCTCTCGAGATGTTGTCCGGTATGACATAAAACTACGGTTGCTTGGGGAGCCGTTCTTGTTTATGAATACTTCCATTAGGTTGTCAGCTGAAAGTACGCCGAAAAAAGGATGAGTTCGTTTCATGTCCAGCAAACGGAGTCGATCGCTTTATCGTTTAAGTTTATGACACTCTTAAATACTTCAGAATGTGTTTTCGCAGTTCATTAATCAACGAAAGACGTGACGAAGTAGATACTTACTGGATTGAGTATTTTTCGAGACTCGTTCTGCCCGCATTCCGTGCCAGAGTGTTCTTGAGATAAGCGTATAGGTCCCAGTCAGGACTAAGACTGGGATTATTAAAAGGATTATGTCCAAAAAGATGTTGAAGGCTTTCTCGTATTCTTTGGAATCGAGTGGCCAAAGCTCTCGGCATTTATGATGTCCTGAAACAGAAATATGTGTTATAAGTGGTAAAATCTGAATTGAAGCGAAAATAAAGTTCATTAGCATGGATCATGAAACAAATGATCTATAAGCAAACGGTGCATGTTCTTATAACTTAGGAGGGAATGGAACATAAACTCTTTATCAATTCTGCTGCATAGAAGGAATCAAACGAACACTTGTTCGTCCTTAGCTCTTGTTTGATTATTGTCAGCTTTCGAACACACTTCATTCATGCACACTTGCGAAGATCTTTGATATTATCATGGTAATATAAATACATATGTTGTGCGAATGTATGAGTGAATCAATAGCAATTATCAAATGATGACTGGTTGGCCCTCCTTCTTGGATTGCATTATTAAAAGTACCCCGTTGGTAACGGCTTACTAATCTATGCAGATTAAAGTTTGAACGATGTGATTGCAAATTGATGTCAGGTGGCCCCATAAGAAAGCGAATCTCTCTTAAAAATCATCGATCTCATTGATCATCGATCTCTACTACTTCAAAATTTGACAAATAGACTCCTTCTTATTTGAGCGACTCTTGACGAGAAAAACTAAAACAAGGATAAGAACTGACTGTTTTGCTGAAATATATATATATATATATATATATATATATATATATATATATATATATATATATATATATATATATATATATATATATATATATATATATATATATATATATATATATATATATATATATATATATATATATATATATATATATATATATATATATATATATATATATATATATATATATATATATATATATATATATATATATATATATATATATATATATATATATATATATATATATATATATATATATGAAAAAATACATTCGAAACCTTTGAGCAATTCAACTACTAAAAGGCGATAAATTCTACACTCCCAATGAACACTCTGTTGTATATTCAATTTCAGATCGCGTTGTCCTGACCTGAGCAAATTAAACAAATTATGCAAAACACAATTACCTAGGCTATAAAATAAAGAGCACAGCAGTCTGTTTAACCTTTTACATTACATATCCCATAAATACAGGAATAAATAGCATTCGAACGAACCTGAGCTCTGGTAAAAACAACGCTCCTATTTGATAAGGGTATGCAAGCATTTGGAATGCAGATGTACACCTATCAGAGAGTGGTGATGCATAAATTTTCTACCGAAACCCTCATCAATAATCTATATTTAACGAGGCCACCATGTTCCCACTGATAGATGAGTAACTCCCACGAAACTGGCAAAAATTACGTGCATTCATGCTCGTAATTTCATACCCATATTTAGTGGCGAAACGTTTCGTTAGGAATCATTTCAACGGTTTTGTAGACTTTCGAACGGTCAGCGCTGACCCATTTGAAAAAGACCGGCGTCCGCTTTAATCGAATGGTCGAATAAAATGTGGGAAATGAATGTAATGTCTAATTCAATATTGACTATACTTCTACGTTTCTGCTTCTTTTACAAGGGTAAGTAGACATATTTTTGTGTACTTTATCGAAACTGAAGGAGCAGTAACAATAGTAGCTAGTGAAGTCTGTTCCTTGCAATACTAGATTTAAATCCGGATGTAGATAGAATTCTGAGCTTTGAATTTATTTAGATTTGACTTGCTACTACCAAACTCAAATCAAGAGCAAAGTGAATCACTAATCATCTCCCTATCATCGAAATTGATTATGAAACCAAGCTACTCGGTGACTGGAGATCAGCGATACAAATTTACGACTTTACTAATAGAAGCCTTAAATTGTATCTCTATTAACCGCCGTTGAATCGTATAAAGTCGTGCTCAGATTTAAGTTCTATTAGTGTCTATTGAAATGAAATGAGTTTCATGCTTGATAGCCACCAAGTTTATTGCTTTCTGCTGGATTTCGTAGGATTTACCATGGGCCCCAAGAAAAACCCCAAATTACATTATTTACAAATCTCTCTCTAACAAGCGGGATTTACATTTCTTCTCTACTTTCACCCACAACTTTCACGGCGATATTTCAGTCTCACTGATGTTTCAGTCTCACCGACTTTCAAATGCTCATGGGCTCGAAGCTAAACGTTATTGTTGCTCCTGTCGAAGAATATGCTTGAAAATTCCGTGCACAAATCCTATTCGTATTCATCACAAGAGGCAACAAGATGAGTGCCTGATTTTCGATGCGAAACTTTAATACCACGGTATCAATTTTTACGAAAGAAGGTGGAGCGAAATCAGTAATCTCGAATAACAGCATCATTTCCCGAATGCGGGGAGCCTTCGCGTTCGCGTAAAACGTACAACTCATTGTCTCCCTCACTTACCTTTACTCGTGGGAATCAGTTTGCTGAGAATGGCGATGGGCGACATGAAAACCAAGCTTCCAACCCAAATTAAGCCAATTAATTTATATGCGTGCTTTAGAGTTTGCCACGTCCGAGACCGTAACGGATGACAGATTGCATAGTACCGCTCGCATGATATGGCAACTAATGTCCAGGCCGACACTGACACTGAGCAAGCTGAAAGTAAACAATATTGATACGCTATATTTTACGATTTACCCGGTTTACGATATTACAACTGTTGGCATGATGCATTTGCAATTGAAATCATAATAAGAATTTTTGAAAACAAAAGAAGTATTAGGTGGAAATATTTGTCTCTGGGGTGACAATAGTGTTTATTTAGTAAGTATACAACTGCATACAGGTGATTAATTCTTTTTTTTTTTATATGATAATGTCAAAGCTCAGGAGATTACCCTTTGAAGCGGATGCTTAGCTAAGGTGGTTCGTAGACATATATGTGAGAAGTCGAATACGATTAATTCCACTATTTTTTAAGTATTGCACGTTATTCTTGTGAAGTGCTGGCGTTATACCCAGTCACCGGCTATTAAGACAACACAAGACAAACAAATCAGCCATGAGCATACGATGGGATTCGAACCCGTGACCAGTAGTTTTTTTATAGGTTCACAAAATGAAAAAAATCGGATGAAGCGGATTGACTTGATAAATTTTCGAAAACAAAATAAGTGCTAACAAATAAAATTGGTCGCTTTTCCAGGTCCTTATTTTTTCTGTTATTTGACCTATATGAACATATTCATCATATACTCGTATACTGTTCTTATTTTGGTGCTAATTTTAAACACTGGATTTTTACTAGCAAATGTGGCGTTTACTAAGGAATCTGATAGTGCTTCTGGCAACGAGGTTTTACATACATATGGACGGAGGTGTGAGCATACTGAGTAGATCGTTTGGACGTAAAACTGTATCTGGTAAGTATTATACGCATCCGATGGTAGTCACGTCACTTCTAAACGGCGTATTATGTATGATTGCATATACAATATCATATGATGATGTTTGATTTCATATATAATTCTAGAGACTAGAATTGAGGTGTGGGATAAGTCCAGAAGCTAAATTTGGCTTTGTATAAATTTAATTTAATCTGTTTTTAATTAGATATTAGTTAAATATGCAATACTTTAATAGATTAAGATAGATTATTAAGAATATAAAGGCAGAAATAATCCAGCTAATGTGCAGGCTGGATAGTGTTTGCAGCATTTTTCATAAATACCAAAATAGTACAAACTGTGTCCCTGTAGCTCAAAATAAAACAGACCAAGACGGTACCAAAAAAAAAATTGATAAATAAAATTGGTCTTGTTCAAATGCTCGCAATTTGAGTAAATTGAAAGAAAATGTTTTTCTTTTTAATATTTCACGTTTTTTAAAAAATTTTCACCTTCAAGTAAGTTTCCACTCAAAATTTAACAGTTTAATTGGAATATTGGAAACTTTAGCAAAATTTTTCGATTCCTTCCATGTCACACCAACATTGAAAATCATCAAAACTAACCCTAAAGTTAGTCTTGAATGTTTTTTCTTCAAGGGCCATCTCGAACGAAATGCCGAATTTCCCACCATATTCAAATTATAAACCACTTTTTGAAGGGTGCTATAGTTAACGTGAGATTCAGCATGAACTTTATGGTGATTAAGACCCCCAGGCTGAGCTACTGCTCATACTTTTGAACGAAAATCAACTAGAAATCAATTTCGTCCTGCACCAGCTGCCGGTTTTTGAAGAAAATTTCCTTCAACTTTTCGAAAATTCAGAAAGAGCTTATGATTGAAAAGTTGTTCTTTCATAAGCTATAAGTCGAGACAATAGTTGAGATTATGAGCACACATTTCGGTGCAAAGATTTCGTCAATGCTTTAAAAGTTTTTTCTTTTCCTTTTTGTCAATGTTACTTCACAAGAAAGAAAATTTGAAATGAATGTGAACTGAATCTTATCTTGAAGCTCTTTGGCGCAATTAAATAAAATCTTTATTTAATTATCTAATGGCAAACCATGAAATTCTTTCAGATTCTATTAGTTAACCGGAAACTATCATAATATTATGGAAAATAATCAAATATCGAGCTGACACTTGAGTTATCGTTCTCAGTTCAATTCGTAATGAAACAGTCGAGCAATAAATATATTTTAATTGAAAAATCATGTTTGGCCTAGTTAATAATGACGACGTTCATAACTAATTTTAAACCTCACGCAATTTCGTTCAAAGCATTTTTTTCTTCATCACAATGGTAAACAGTCTTCACGTTTACTAAATTACCAATCAGAAACTCTCGAAAGACATATCCTGTCGCACTATGTAATATGGAAAATTTCAAACAGTTTTCTTTGGAAATAATTTGTGGGTATCCTATTTCATATTGCCGAGAAAACATTCAAGGATACCTATCTTTTATTGCTTCTAGGCTAAAATTTCTAGGGAAGAATGTAAAAAGGCTTTTGATGTAACTGAATCCTTACAGCAAAGCATTTTTCATCCACAAATTTATTTACATATTTCCACCACTCACAAAATGTACCGTAGGAAACCCTTAATAGAAATCATTATTGCAAGGATATTCTTCGAAGAAACGAAATGTCTCCACATTCGTCGTGATATCAGGAACTTTTATGCAAAATTGTTACAATCAGATATCTTGTGCTGTTTTCCGTTGATGCATTTGCAAACGTTTACATTTGTAGTTTAAACGGGTGATTACAAAACCATCGATGTAACTACACACTATAATAAACATTGATTGAAATGAGCATAGTTGTGTGCATATGAATTACTCATAGTTCAATCCTAGGAGTTATTACATTTACTAAAATTAGAGAATGAAAAAAATAGTCACTGGCCCTAAAAGCAAATTGTGATTGATAAAAACTATACAGGCCTTCGAAATCTGTTTTGTGAATAGTAGGAATCAAACAAACTTAAATATCAACAAAATAAAAAAAAATGCTTAAGGACTCAGCATTCCTTTTTTAAGACATCACTTTCAAGTAAGGAAATTAGAGGGAATTAGTGTTTTAGTGTTTTTTCGATAGATTTATGAAGTTTGGGTAGTCATGTGGGAGTGTGTTCAATGTTCTTGCTATAGTAGCTATAGCTGCTAATTTAGCTGTTCTAGCTGTCCAATGTCACAAAACAGCTACTTTCTCATGCTTGCTTTTTGACAGTTGGGCTGGCCAAGTTCGCAGTCTAAAGGACAGCAAGAAACTAGCTAAGGGTAAAATGGATGTGCGAATATATATATTTATTACACTTTGTTCAAACGTAATTTTTGATTAGAAATCGAAATGAAAAGCGATTTTTTCGCTTTGGTGGACAGTAGCTATAAACCCACGCTAAGGCTAGAAATGTTTTTTCATGACTTGAAAATCCAAAAGAAAAAAAACACTACGCACCCCTGCTTCTTTTTCAAAAGATTTACTGTTAACTTTAAATATCACTTTTTTAATATCACTTTCAATTTAATCACCATTTTACTCTTTTGCTGACTCAATAAATGTGACCTATCAAAATATATTATATATTATATAATATTTTCTCAGCCATTATATTGTCAACATGCTCATTTGTTTTTGTATCGTTCGAAGGACTGATTAGAAAAATCATCACTCAATTCATTAACAAAACAGTTGGTTGACGCTCCATTGAATCACATGGAAGAACATTTTTCGCAAACAGTGATGATTCAAAACAAAATACAAGATCGCAAAAATTAATTTACTTTCTTCAGAACTAATCCATTGAATATTTACACTATTTTCCAAATACATGAAATCCGTACAGGAAAAAATACTTCGAATCCGATACAAAGTAAAATCGATGACGGAATGGTTTCCGTTGCTCTGAAACTTTCATGCGAAAAGGACGATATCAATTTTTCAAACAATACGTTTGAGCCCGTGTAGAGCATTTGTGAGTCCTTTTGTAGTGATATGGTACGGAAATCAGTCAATATCTATGGCTGCGAGGAAGTAAAAGTTATTACATGGGAATACGCATCTACACCCTATGTCTACATCCTTATCGACACATGATGCTTCGAAAATGATAAAGAGTTCATCAATTCTTACACATCCTAAAGCACAAGTTTCAAATCAATATCGGACTGCTGAATTTCAAAGCCGCAAAAAACACGTTTTCATTTTCCTTTCATGAATATTTTCCACAAAATGGACATACTCGTGAGTATATTGAACGAATTTCTGGTTTTCGTCAAAATAACTTCCACAAGTGTTTAAAATAGTTTTCCATAATTCAACAAATTATACGAAAGTTCGTTCGTTCGAAAAGAGAATCTTCCATGTAGCTTCTGTCGTAAAGGTATTTCATGCGAAGTTCATGGCTAAAACTTATATTTTCTTGTCACCACAGAAGCTGACGGCAACAGAAACCTTTTGTAGAATAGAATCAATGAAATTCGTAACTGGATTCTAAAGTGAAATTTTTTCAAGCTTGCAATGACGGAATATTCTCATCCGCTGAAAAAAATGTTTCACCTTTTTAATAATACACACCATTTGAGATAAGTGCTTGTTAAGTGTTTGAAAGGAATTTGGGATTTACATGCCGGTGGACGTTTAAGGAGCCTTTTTCTGATTCTCGCTTAAGATTTTTGTCTTAAAAGTTTTACCATTATGGTCTTTAGCTATGGGATCTGATCTGCGTCTAGCATCTGGTTGTCTTTCAACGTACTTTTTAGCGTGTGACATTTCTTGGAGCTAGCTTTGTGAGTATTGCGTTGAGTGAATTCAGTAGAAGAACCAATACCGAAAAAAATCACTTTCTTTAACACTTGAACGTAAGCTATCATTACGAAACAGTTCTTGCGAACTCTAAGCTATCAATCCACATCAGCTAATTATTACATCATACTGTGGGCTGATGATATAAATAGTGTTGAGTTATTTCAACTTTCTTCTTGCAAAGTTTGTTCTTGAACTTAAAATCTCAACAATCTTACAAGAAAGTTATTAAACTTTCTGTAAGGCTCACTGACTAGATTTCCGAATGACCTTCAAAAATCTAATTTCCTTGGATTTGAAGATTTGTAAATTCGTAAGGTTCTGGTGAGAAATACACTTTAGTTTCTTCCTAACATACTTGAAGAGGGTGTAAAGAGGGTGAGTAAAAAGAAAACTTAGAACGGTTTATATTGTTGGACTTTAGGCAGTTCCATTGTGAGTACCTTTTACTGAAATCTTCACATCGTATATTTTTATGTACAAAATACTTATTTAATTTTATTTATTTCACCAAGCAAAGCTCATGTATACTAATAAAATATACGAGTCATATAATTCGTGTTTGAGAAAGTAAAACCCTGCATACCGACATCTGTCAAAGATACACGTTAGCCACGCTGTCAAATATTTAGTTGAATGTTTGCCATTTTAGAATATGGATTGGATGTAGAATACGAATTGGGTGTTGAAACAACAAGCTATTAATGCTGAATTTTGGGAAAAAAATTTCGCACCTTGTGGATACGTTAATAAGCAGAACTGTTGAGTACGGGGCTCAAAAAATCCACAAGAAAGAGGCCATTCAGGGAAGCCATTACACCCGTAAAAAGCCACTGTATGGTGCGCATTATGGTCTGGTGGCGTGATTGAACCGTATTTTTTTGAGAACGATCAAGGACGAGCCATCACCGTCAATTCTGAGCGCTACGGACGTATGTTAACCGATTAGTTTTGGACGGAAATCAAAGATTATGATCTTGACGATATGTGGTTTTAGCAGAATGGGGCAACAAGTCACGTAACACAGTCAAATCGAGGTATTTGCAAGAAAGATTTCCAGGACGTGTAATTTTGCGATTGGCTGATGTGAATTGGCCTCCAAGATCCTGCAATTTAACGCTTCTGGATTTCTTTTTGTGGAGGTACGGGAAAGATGGTGTTTATGCGAACAATTCTCAAACCATAAACGAACTGAAAGCCAATATTCGTGAAGTCATGCCCGAGATATTGCCCGAAATGAGCCGGAAAGTCATTGAAAACTACCTCAAAAGGATTGAGTCCAGTATGAAATCCCGTAAAAGACATTTGAACAATATTGTTGTTTTTTTTTTTACATATAATGGCAAAGATCAATCTTTACAATGAAATAAAAATTACATCACTTTCCGAATATTTTGTGAGCTGGGGCCAGCAAAGGTTTTGGAGATGGAGGACAAAAAATTTGCTTGGAATTTGCGGAGGGATAATATTTTCGCAAGCTGTTGAATATTCTGCAACATTTATTTATCGGCTCAGTAGCTGCATATAGGATTAAATGTGGATATTTCTCGAGCGAGCGATCAGAACTCGTGTACCCTACAGGCCTATTTACTATCATCTTATTATTTAAACATACAACACATGTAACGCTTCCGAAAATGTTAAAAGTGAAGCTGCCAGATAGCATCATTCTTCTGGAAATAAATGGAAGCACGTTTAAATCCCCTAGCCAAAATCCATAGGATCGTAAGCTACTAAGTTCGTTATAGTTGTAGGCCAAAGCAAAGAGTAAGATCTGTTTTCGCAAGGACTAGAATCTACTCGGTTCCAGGCAATACAAGCGTGTGGTGAATTAGTGATATGTATAATGATACCGCGACCCAAAAGTTTTGAAATTAATGATCGCGTCGTTTAATAAATCCTAGATGATAACTCACTTGGAAAAGAAAGGTGAAGCAAAGTGTCTCCCCCAAAATTGCTTCATTGTCAATAATTTAATCAAATTGAGTTGCCAAGAATGTGCGGATTATGAGCAAGTTTAATTTTAATGAAAAAGCTTACAATCTGCATGAAAATTAAGTAAATTCAATCCCCGTTTAAAGGGTGTACAAATATATATACCTATGCAATACGACATATTTTAATTTTAATCGTGTAATTATTGGAAAACAACAAGAACAGTAAACTGCTCTTTATTACGCTCTCTTCTTGGGGTCTTTGGGAATTAGGTTTGATCCCAATTGAGTCTCGTGATAAAATATATATCTTACACGAAAGAAAGGAAAATGTTCTAAACTAAGGAGAATCCAGGACATGAGCACGGTTGATCGTTCATTTTTTTATTTTAACCAGGGACCACGTACGCTGGCAGTCAGTACTCCATCCAATCTGCTCCGATAACACTCACTAAATGAAACTAATATTATTGCTAGACTTCCTTGCGAAAAAAATATACATAGCTGAATTAAATTTCAAGTGACAGACCTAAAAAATTGACCTTCTTAGCTACATTCTAATGTTAGAAAATGATGCTCTTGGTCTGGACCCGCGCCAACATCTGTGATTACACTATGATCTTGAAACTATTAAGTTATTACCATACACTGAATGCACATCAATAGGACGTGATTTGATGAGCACCAAATATGTAACAACAGAGGTGAATTTAGAGATGTTATCATCTGTTATAGCTGAAAATAATCTATCATAAAAATTATTATTGGAATTGAAGGTGTATGACCAAAATAAAATCATTAGCCTGGACAATAGCGTTGGGTATAAAATTAGATATAAGACTATGCTATAAACCAATTTGAAAGAAATCTAAAGCCATTTAATGCCTCAATTTGAATTGTTTGTTACGTTTGCACAGTTAACACTCGATTAAAATAACTAAGATTAGAACACTCTATTTTATGGAAGCCAACAAAAAGAAAACAAAGTCAAGCCACAATTAAAGTTAAAATTAGCACACAATAAAAACGCAACAAAAGTTGGTTCGAAAAATATTCATGCTGCTTGGACTGTGTTCGGGATCAAGGAATAATTCTATAATAAACTAAGTACCCTCGTACAGTATGGCCCCAACACTTAACTGCATGTAAACTTTTTTATATTTTCAGCCCTAAACAGCAATGTGATGAGCAGAATTAACGCCAAGCACGCACAAAATGTATTCGACCAGGTTTTTGGCATAAGCTACTATGGAATAATATTGTCAAAGGTTTAATATTCCATCCTCGATGTACTAAGCCGTCGTACATTGGCGTCGAAAACGCTAGCCATATCGACCTAGTCCTTTTCTGAATGCTAATGGCGAGTGTACAAACTGAAATCGCATTAGGTCTTCTCCAAAGCTACTGCAAAGTGTAATTAGTGAATTACCTGCTACACCTGAAACTCATAAAGCCTTTGGACTTTGCGGCTATATAATTAAGCAGATGGTTCCAGCATGCAAATAAAATTCTAGAAGCAAATAAACTAACATTTTGCGTTAGCACGAGCCTGTCACAGATCTTTTTCCTTCTTGAATTAAGATGTGCCACTTAGAAAATACACGTTGGCTGTTGAATTTCATCCTGGTGTGTGTTCATTCAGATGTTTTCTCATGAAAAAGCACTCAAAGTCTGAGCGAATGTTAATAGTGAGCTTTGTCTACGTTTTATAAAGATCGTAACGGTACGTTCCATTTGGTTGTGCGTAACATCTTTGCCAAATCATATTTTTTTACTAGTAATCACTTTAGCCAAAGCTGTTGTCACTTTAGTAAAACACGCGTCTATTAGTTGGTAATTGAGTTGAACATTTCTGGGGCACTCGCAAATGTGTTGATTCAATGGTCATCGCGGATAGAGTAGTGATTTAATATGTCTTGTCGATTATGCTGTTGATTCAAAAAGTCCTCACAGTTGAATTGGGGAATCGTTAGGTAGTTATTAGGACAAGGCCGAATTTATAAATTCGTGAATTTTAGTTGACCTAATACGGGCACTAGTATTAATTCATGACTATAGATAGGAAAGTTCAGTTAAGGGCAAAACATTAAAAATAATCCTGAGCATAAAATGTAAATCTCGAAAATAATAGGATAACCGCTTACAAATTTTATGAGTTCTGTTTTTGCTGCACATCTAGCTGCCGAAAGGTAAGCTTGTTTTAAGTGGCTAATCATATGTCAGCTGTTACAATGCACCCTAAGCGCCTTTGTTTTCATAAAGCAGTAATAATTTAAAAAATCAGCTCCTCAACGATTAAATAATGCCGGAATTCATAGACGCAGAAGTTGAAATGATTTCCATTTCATTTTCAATTTTTTTCAACTGCATGGTATTTGTTTATGGCAAACATTTGAAAATTTCCTTTCAATTTCCTTCAGTGACGCATTCTTCCACCACCAGAAGCTCAGTCACCACATGTTAAAAATCAATTTCAATCCGCCACAGCACATATTATCACGTTGTCGTGCACTCATGCTGCAACTAAATATATCTCATCTCGATCAACAGGGAATTTTCGTATTAATATATTTCCACCTGTAGCTGAGATATCGCCAGCTCTGAACACAATGCTGGGTGTTATGTAGCCGAACAGAAATCCAATTTAATTTGACATCTCGATTACAATTTTAAATTTTATTACTCTGACAGGCTGTATATTGACAATTCGCGGTGACAAGAAATTGAAAAAGAAAGAGTTCAGAGAGCAATATTGAAATTGATGTTCCTCTAAGTAAGTGAACACGTCAAGTCTTTAAGTCTTTGTTTTCAGTGTTTTAATTTGCAATTAACTATTACGCCTTACATACAAAAGCGTTCAATTAATTTTTTTTAAATTTTTCTGTCGTTGCAAGCTATGTGTTAGACGAGTTTTTCTACTTAGAAATTTCGATTACAATCGCTCTGGGAGGAAAAAAGACGAAGAGAAAAAGATAGTTTACACATTGTAGTGTGTTTAATTCAGTTTGTTCTCGTCAAAGTCGTCCCAGATGAATGGGACCTCCTGGGACCGTGAGTTTTAATGGACATGAAAACATCGAAAGACATCACTTGTAAGGGAAGTTTCTCCGTAACTTAGGAATACTTAATATTACTTTACCGCCAAAGCAACGTTTTACGTGATTGTGTTTACGTAAACCTGCCAGTGCGAGTTTGGTAAAATAGCTACAGTGGCTCACAGCTTATTTGATACAGTGACTATTTAAAAATGCAAATCACTGTAACTTTGAAATTAAGAACCCTATCCAAAAAATGTAAACGTATTTGACTAGATGCATGTTCAACGAATACAATGCAAACAAAAAAGGTTCCAGCAATATTCTTCGGCGTCCGGTAAAAGAGAAATACCACTGGCGCAGAAAAATTTCAGCTCACAGCTTATTTGATACAGACACTTCAATGCAAATAAACTTCTATTTGTCGCGCCGTTAATCTGTCTTGTTTTTGTTTCTTGAATTTTTGATTGTGTTAGACATTGGCTTAGGTAATTTTTAGCAAGATCTTGTAAGCTGAAGTGCCAAAATGAGCCAAAATTGTAAAATGGGTCATGGCACCACAATTGAACAGCGCGAGTTGGTATTAAACCACTTTAAAAAAGGACAAATTGTTCGAAAAATTGCTGAAAGTGTGAGTTTGAGTGTTTTTACAGTGCAGCACATAGTTGAGCGCTTCCTACACGAAAATCGGGTAGAAAATAAGAGGAGAAATGCGCCAAACAATATTTTCACCGTATCTGACGAACGATACATTGTAAGGAAAGTGAAAGCAAACACAAAGATTTCCGCTCCAAAATTGGTTACTGAGGTTCATCGTGAATAAAGGAAGTCATGTAGTGCTGAATCCGTCCGACGAGTGGAAGCCGTAGGAAGCCTTTCATTTCCAAAAAAAATACAATAAGCCGATTTGCCTTTGCCAAAGAGCATGTGGGAAAGCCATCCGCGTTCTGGAATTCGGTTATTTTTGCGGACGAGTCCAAGTTTAACATTTTTGTCTCCAACGGATTGTCATATGTCTGGCGCAAGGCAGACACTGAGCTAAACAAGGAGAACCTCAAAGCTACTGTGAAGCATGGTGGTGGTAATGTGATAGTTTGGGCCTGCATGTCCGCAGCCGGAGTCAGAAATTTAAAGTTTATTGAGGAAACAATGGACTAAACAAAGTACCTTGATGTACCCAAAAACAATTTGCTGCAAAGTGCTAAAAAACTGGGTGTTCGCGATCAATTTCGGTTGTACCAAGACAACGATCCAAACCACAAGTCGGGAATTGTGCAGTCCTGGCCAATTTGGGATTGCCCTCATTTGATGTCTCCGCCGGCACAGTCACCAGATATGAACGTCACTGAGAATCTGTAGACTTTGTTGGATAACAACATTAGAAAACACACGATTTCTAATAAACAAGACCTGATGAAAGCACTGCTAGAGGTATGGCAAAAAATTACTCCTGACATCACAAAAAAACTCGTTGATTCAATGCCGAATAGGCTCCAGGCTCTGCTTAAGTCTAAGGGCTATCATACAAAGTATTGGAAACAACTGGAAACCTCATAATTCACAACAATTTTAATGTTTAATCAAACTGTATCAAATAAGCTGTGACATGAAATTTGTTATTACTTTTAGTTTTTTTGTTTTTTAAGATGTAAAACAGCAACTTTGTAACAAATATAAACTTGTTTAATAAACAACAAACAATTGCCTTCAAAATGGTGTTGAAATTTTTTTTGATATTGTTATTATTTATTGAGTTATTGCAACTTAATTTTTTAAAGAAGCACTGTATCAAATAAGCTGTGAGCCACTGTACATTAATCGAATTTTTACGATTCTGGCCTAAATTGAAGTGCAAACAAGAAATTAGCTCGTGAATAGTAGCTACGTTGAATTTAACTTGAATTTCAACGGCGTCTGTGTGTTGAAAATATTTAAATGAAAAAATGAAATGTAGTTTTAGTTTAGTTTCAGTGAAAAGCAAACTAAATTTGAATTATTTGCAGGGCCATATAAACATTGCAGGGCCATATAAAAATAAAAAAATTTGCAGGCCATATAATCTGGCTTTCATTTTGTTGCCTGAACTTGCTAAGTGATAACAATGTCACTTGAATTATTAATCTGAGTGTGGTTTCTCTCGACTACTTCATTTTCTTGGCTGCCAGTAAATTACTCAGAAATTGCTTGAATGTTTCTCAGCTTTTCAGCTTGCCACATTATGAAGTGCAGATGTTGGTGACACAACGGTATTTCTACAAAAACACTCATTTATAAAGTGCTTCCACAAGATTTCATCGAAAACGTGAACGTGATATACCTTTGTATATATATACAGATTTAAATGTCTACTCTATGATTATACATGATGTACGGTAACGGTACAATGTGAGTGCTAGACATCTTTAGACTTGAATTCTCCACGCTATTTCAACAAATCTTTGAGTGGTTTTGAAAATCCATAGTGCGCGAGATGAGCAGTTTTATCTTTAAATTCATGAGAATTCAAAGATCACTTTATGATAGTTTATAATATTTTGCAAAATGAATGATTTTTATCCGGTGCAGTTTGGCACCGAATAAAAAAAACTTCGGCATGATAGCCAGCATTGCTAAGGTTGGGGAATAAATAATTTCGCGGTAGAGATTAAAGCAGAACGTTAGGTAATAAAAAAACGAACAACAGTTGCAGAAGTTATATCATTTTAGGCAGTTCAATGGCCTTTTAGATTTTCGTGAACGGTCTTTCATATGCTCAAGTATTTCTTAATTTTTATCAAATATATACATAAATTCCTTGTAGCTGCCTTCATTTAACGCTTGAATTTATATTTTCAGACCGAGATTGAAGAGTGCCAGACTGAAGTGCTGAGACTAAAAATATTCAGTAAAACCTGTTTTATAAAGATGTGGTGCTATAATCTCAAAATGCAAAATAGTTCTTCCAAAAAGTTCCCATTTGTTATGTAGCATCAAATTTTATGCAAACAATGGTCTGAAACTTGTATGAGCTCATCTCTTATGCCTTTTGCAACCACCGTTCTTACTTCCTGTTTGTATGTAAGAAGAAAATGAATTTAGCATCCAAGGAAATGTGAAACAAAAAGCAGTTTGGCCCACAATTCTATCAAATCACCCAAAGGACATAGTCCAGTTCAAATCAAAATCGTACTTACCCTGAAGATATGGAAGTATTTTACACATGAATTCTCCAAATATGAAATCACGTAGCAGCGCTCCGACCAAAGTAAACGGCATACACAGCACGCCCAGTAGCAAATCCGAAACAGCCAAATTGAGCAGGAATAGATTTGTGATTGTTCGCATACGACGATTTTGAACAAGAGTCAATATCACAAGTGAATTGCCGATAACGGCCAACAAGAATATAACTGCATAAAATGATATCTGTATTTTTCCCATATGCCATGCGCTGGTAGGTATCAAATGTGCGCTCGTTGTATTTTTAACTGGTGTGTCGTTCGTTGTCGAAGAATAATTCAGAGTGAAATTATTACTTAAAAAAATACTCTCTGTACCGTTATCAATTATGATCAACGACATAACTTTGTCGAAAGTGAAAATGTGTTGCTTCAGACTTTACGCATAGTTTATTGATGATGGTTATGGAGTCGTCAATCCTGCTGATGAGCTAATCTGGAATGCAAGAAAATATTTTTAAGCTGAGAGGGAATTTAAGGCTTCTACAACATGCCTAAATGAAAATAGACGAAGCGTTTCCGTTGCTACGATACATACAAAATCAGTATATTAAAGAAACACGACATGATAGCTTGAGCAGCTCTGTAGCTTTAGTAGCTCTTACGAAAAATCGCGCATTGCAGTGAAGTGGCGCTGCTTTGAGCAGCATAATAGTCCATCACAACGGAAACTATCCTACCTCAGTACGCTTTTTGTGAGTTTTGGTGTCAAATATTTACCGGTATCATGAATGTTTTGAAGGATAAATAAGTAGATATTGTTGGCGCCCAGCGTGGGTCTTCGTAGATTTATAGAAAGTTTTGTTTGTATTTAGCTTTTCAAATAAAAATGAAAAGTTAACAGAGCAGAAAATAGTTTCAAATAATGTAAAGCTCTGCCTACAGTTCTTGACATTCAGTGAACAATTGAGTACGATAGTTTGCGAATCAAACAAGAATATGGTAGCGAAATAATCGTTTGGCGGCAATTTAAAGCACCAGCTTACCATGGCCAATTTAATTTCGAGCTGATACTTATGAAAGTATTTCATTTTTTTCATTATCTATAAGAAAAACAGTCTTGACTGAAAGAAAGACAGTTATGTTATTTAAAATCAAACAAGAAATTAAATCAAACGTCGGTTTAACAATGCGCGAAAAGAAATTCGTCTTAACACTATCATAGCATGCGGTAAGTTTCTCCATAACTTGATTGGTCCATTTTTATTTCAAATTGAGTTTTGGAAGATGAATAGAAGATCAAAATCAAAGAAGATTCATTTTGTTCGATTGCATAGCAACCAACCACCGGAAGTTCTATGTTCAGATATATCCTGGGTGTTTTCTTAAAATATCTGTATAGCTTTCGCAAATATTTTGTGTCTGTCTTTATTCTTGTTTCTTCTCAATCAAAAATACAACTTGAATAAGTCGTGTGTCTAGCAAGGTTTCATGACTTCTTTTTCCAATCGAGCGAATGGAAAATTACTGATTGTAACAACGAAAAATGTATAGAAAATTGCAAAGCTGATTTTTGTTTATTTCTCGTGGGAGATTTCATTTCGGAAACAAAATAAACCTCCAGTATTCTATCATATAATAACAGATATATTAAAGCAAACGCATATCTAGTATTTATTGCGTTAGATATCTTTTAGTGAATTTAAGAGATTTTGTTCACGGTACGAATACACTGAATCCTGGCATGTTGCTCAATGTATGTTTATTAATATTTTACGTATTTACGATTCGTCTGATACCAATAGTCCGACCACACAAACTATTAGCATATAGTAAATGAGCAGGTTGTTATCTATCCTTTTTATGTCGGCCATTATGCTTGTCCTAAGTTCGTCCACTTATCGACGGAGGAAATAGATGAAGCTCTTATTTAGTCTTCAAACTGTGGATTAGTATGATCAATATAATATGTATGAATGTTTTGAATTCATTATCACTCTATCAGAACCTACATACATACGAGTATGTATCGTATTACAAATGACTATGAGTATCTGGAAAAACTGTTTTCGATATTCAATGTTTTTTGGGAAAGAAACTTGTGGCTGAATACAATCGGTATTGGATATTTAAAAAAGCATCCAATACCGGTTGGATGTTTTTGTTAAACAAATATGTATGACCATTACCGTTTTAAACCTACAAAATGCACTTTCGTGGTAATTGCTTCAAATGAAAACCGCGTTTGAGTTGATTGATATTGAACAGATAAATATTTCGAATTTTCGAACCTAATTTTGAAAAATATTGTGATGGGTTGGGTTTTTCATATGGCCAGCTCCTCTGAAACTAGGCATAAATTGCAGGAGTGAAGGCTAACTGTATAAATGGTATGGGGTAGACTAGCTATAACTTTGTCGAATTCGGAAGCTTTGTGGTTGGGCACACTTTTATATGAATTTTGTTTTCTATGAAAACAGCTGATGTTTTAAATGGAAATAATTGAGCCGAAAGTACAAATTACACTCTACTCACGTATTGTATAGTTTCTTTGTTAAAGCCACCTTTTGTATCAAAAGAAGTAGCTTCATAGCATCCACACATAAAAAAAATTGCTGCTTGCATTTTCAATGCAATATTTTCAAGTCATTTAAACGACATATGAAAGTTAAAGCTGCAAAATTAGGATAAGCGCATTATAATATGAGCATGTGAATGTGGTCAAGCCACTTAAATAAATATTCTTTAGAAGAGTAAATCGTGGATACCATAAATGATCTCGCCCAGAAAGAACAGAGGTGATTTACATTTTTGGTAATGAATTACATTACTGCCAGTGATGGACATATTCAGAGTGATGAAAATGTAGTTTTGGCTCTCTAAATCAGTATGTATCATCACATAGCTACATTCGGATAATACATAAGCTACATTCGGATAATACATATGTATGACACTGATAGTTTCCTGAAAGCTTTATGCACTGAGAAAACACATGGCGCCAGACGCCATAATTTATAGACTTCTGGCGCCATGTACATAGTCGATTTAGGGATTGTGATAAAATATAGCGCCACACGCCATAATACATGGCGAAAAGTACATAGGCCTACACGCCATGTACTATAGTCTTCCACGCCATGTACATGGCGTGGCGGACTATATTACATGGCGTGGAGAACTATAGTGCATGGCGTGGAGAGCTATAATACATGGCGTGGAGGACTATACTGTATGGCGTGGAGGACTATACTGTATGGCGTAGAGGACTATAGTACATGGCGTGGAGGACTATAGTACATGGCGTGGAGGACTATAGTACATGGCGTGGAGGACTATAGTACATAGCGTGGAGGACTATAGTACATGGCGTGAAGAGCTATAGTACATGGCGTGAAGGACTATAGTACATGGCGTGAAGGACTATAGTACATGGCGTGAAGGACTATAGTACATGGCGTGAAGGACTATAGTACATGGCGTGAAGGACTATAGTACATGGCGTGAAGGACTATAGTACATGGCGTGAAGGACTATAGTACATGGCGTGGAAGACTATAGTACATTGAAGAAGCAAATCAGTCAAAACAGTGCTACTTACCATAAATGAGCACACGGAGAAGTCACTAGCTCGCAACAAACAGGCGCTGGCTGCATTTAGAGTCGCCGAAGGAGCCATTCAACAATATGCGCCCTTAGCCGATTGAGAATGTTGTCGATCTATCGACGATACTCAAGTATCACTTGCTGACATTTATAGATCCCCTCACACAGTATGGCTGCGAGTTATAATTGGAGTGCCATGAGCCATATTACATGGCTCATGGCACTATGTAATATGGCGTGTGGGGCCATAATTTCTGCGCCATGTAATTATGGCGCTATACTGCATGGCTCAGGGTACTATGTACATAGCGTGTGGCACCATAAATGCTGCGCCATGTAACATGGGACCACGCGCTATGTAGATTCTGAGATTATGGCGCTGGGAGCCATATAGCATGGCACAGAGTACTATGTACATGGCGTATGGGACCATAAATAATGCGCTATGTTACATGGCTCTGGGCGCTATGTGGATTTTTTTCAGTGTAGACAGCAAATGGGATTTTCTACCGTTTTAGATCATAGAAAGTGTGGAGCAGTGGAAGTGGCAGTTCATAAAATTTCACATAGTCCTGTTATGTTTCATTGGACGCTTTGGATAAAAAAAATACCTTTGCATATTTAAAATCCTAGTGTGGGCTTTAACTTGGCTTGGCTTTTTAAAGTGTGCCTGGTATCATCTTCAGTATCATCTCTGAGTGCACGTGAGAAAAAATGTTGAAGCATAGTTCAGGATGGATCAAGTGAGCCAAAAAGCTACCTGTGCCAAAAACTACACCCTATTAATTAAAAATAGCAAAATATTTCTTCAATATTGGTCCTATGAAATTTTTCACTTCCTCAATGGCCGGGAAAATTGATAAAACTTCCATTAACATATGTAAATCCTAATTAATATATACATCATGTTCACGAATTTGTTAGTGAAAAATTTTCAAGTAGAGATATTTTCATTCAACGTGTTAATACATGAGCTGATCGACTTCAATAAAATTGTCGGGTGTCTGGGTTCAAGCTGGTAGAGAGCTTCTTTCAAAAATTTACACTCAACGTATACGAGTGTGAAGTGATTAGTTCCGCTTCTTACTTTATCACTGATTTAATTCAGGTATCTATCCAGAGCTGGCTGAACTCCACGCGTGATCTCTCGTTCGTACCAGGAGCCAGTACTCTAACCACTAGACGACACGATCATACGAGTACGTACATTGATTAAATTACTCTGTTCTTTTAGGTAGATTTTATCCTTTTTTAGGTAGATTTTATATTCAGCATAAGAAGTCTGACTATAAAGTAATGAAATTGGCTTTGAAGCGACCTTTGAACGCCTGAGAGCCCTCGGACGTTGCTGAGCCAACGGTGTGACACTTATTCAGGTTTATGCAAGAAGTTGCATGTTGCTTAGGCGAGTGTTTGAGGTTCACAAAAGGTTCACTGGAACTGGTCATCAGGGAGTGGAAGGTTACAGAAACTTTGATTGGCCAGTAACTTGGAGAGCCAACAAAAACGAGGAACCAATCCAAAAAGTCCGTAAACTGAGAATCTAAGTAACGAAAACTACTAACAGTGACAAATGAGCTGTGTGGAAAATTTCGCGGGAAAATCTTGTCACGAGAAAAGTTTGTATCTAAGATCAAAAAGAACGGTTTAAAAACATTTGTTTCGCACTAAAACTAAACGAAGACTCCGATTTACAAAACAAGTAATTACTAGTAATGTAATCTTAATCTTACAAAGTGATCCAGAACCAACAAAGAGAACCATGCATTAGAGAGCCTTCTCTTTCCGAAGAAGCAAGAAAGACTTAATGACACTTTTAACTTTAAAATGAGCTGAAATTTTGAATGAGAGCAAGTCAGATAACCAGAATGCAAGTCAAATATTCAGAGGATTGGGCAGTTAATTAGATACTGCAAAGAAATTTTAATTAAGCTTTGAAGAAGGGTAAGAAAGAAACGCGCAAAATTTTGACAAACTGACTACGTTCCCATCACGACAATACTACTTCACACAGTGCTCCTTGTGATGTTATTTTTGGTATAATAAGGGGCTATAAAACAATCACCATCAAAAATATATTTCTTATTTTCTTAACTGAGTAAACATCCAACATTCAAAACATGAATCTTGAAAACTTGGTCACTTATCCACTGGAGTTACAGATGCACCACGGAATGTGGAAAATCAACAATAATATAATTTATTTGTAGATTTATAAACACAGAGGTCATCTTGTATAACATCTAATGTTCAATGGCAGAATATGAATTTGTATTTTTAGCTTAAAATAAAATGAGTAAAAATCGAACACAACTAAAATATAAATAAGACTAGGCAATAAATGGTATAGTTTTATGTGAATAATTTTATTGGTGAGGCATTTTCATTGAATTTTTTACAACCACCTCACGTCAGGTTTCAAAAAGAGAAGCCGTCAATAATTTATTGATATTCACACTCGACAGAAAATTTAATTTTTTATTAAATTGCTTATTGTATACAGCATTCTTTTGAATGTATCAACTGGATCCCATTTACTCTGATACCGCATATCACATTCTAGTTTTCATTGGTGAAATTGTTCTCTCCATATAACTGAGTCGATGTTTTCGGGAATTAAATCATGGAGTAAAAATGAAATTTTGAGGACGTATTGTACCCTAGTTTATGGAAGCATTCGGCATCAAATACATTTTTTCATGGGAATGTGATGAAGCTGAGACCAAATAAGAAACGAAAGATCCTTGATTAATATTCTTATATCAGGTTACCTGAAAATTTCTTGAGTTTTGACATAACTGACCTAACCAATTTTTTTTTATATGGTGTCAAGTGATATAATTGATCATAATCCTGAAAACAATTATCAGAGAAAAGTAATATTTTTATGAGTACCCTCAAGCAAGCGTAGCGAGGAGGGCGTAAAATAAAATATTAGCTATTTCTGTCATTAGATGTGATATTTTAAACCATTCACGGAATAATAATGAACATTCGAAGTTCCATTTTCGAAAGCTTTTAGATGGGCATACTCTCCAGCAGGACACACAGTAACAGAAAAAGCCATGGCGCTCCAATAACAGCACGAAGAAATATATTTGAACTAGGTCGTCTATTTTGATGGGCTAGATATAATAACCATTTGCCATCGTCATTATCATATCATGAATATTGCTAACAAGACTATTCAGAAATAGATTTATTATAATTTGTGTTTGAGCAAGGCAGCCGCTACTAGCATATTAATTGAAATAATATTGATTTTTCGATGCGACAATCCGCTTAGTCTTGATGTCGCAATTTAGTGAATTCTCGAGGCTGGAATAATAAACAGAAATCTCTCTCTCTTTTTCGCAGCCGGTATAAAGCTTTCTATTAAAACCAAGCAAAAGAGTATAATAGGTTTTTTTCGAGCCAGTGTATATTTCATATCACGCACCAGCCGCTGATTTCATCGGTGACTTGTACGTCCATCATCTTATCGTTTTAGCTAAACAAGACCTGGTTGCTGGTGTAATGCATAAATATATGAACATTATCCTGACAAAATATTTGTTATACCCTGATGTACTCGTACAGGACTCATTGTTATTTCAGCGCTCATTCATTATCTTTCATAATTTTTTGAAGCTTTGTAGTGAATAATAATAACGGTACCAGGGGATTTATATAGCTTGTTTTCATCAGATATGGCATATCGTAGCAGCAGACAATGGAACACACAATATAACACACAATGGAACACTGATAAGGTCGTCTAATTGTGAGTGCACTTCTAAATTATTAAATTGTGTATTTTAATATAAGTTTTCTCAGCTCGATTTTATGAATTTGTTAGTAAGTTAGGCTAGTAAGAATTGTTTAATCTGAAGATACACACAAACAATGGCATAATGTTTTTGATATTTCTCCTTGACCATGTTCTATGTTAATGCAATTCCGGCAAAACCAAACTGGATGTTCAAGACCATAGCAAAAGGTAGACAATGCGAGTGTTTTGTTAAGCGCAAAGCAGTGACATTATGTATCAGCATATATTACTTTTTAGGCAACAGGTTTTAGTTTCATTAACATTAGAAAAAAATGGCATGTGGCTAATGCAGGAGGTACACCGGACCTAGTCAAGACATTGTTGTACAAAGTTGTATAAACCTAGGGATATAGAAATAATTCTGTAAAATGAAAAAAATAAAGTCGGGGACGCACACGAGCAGGCTTTTCTCACGTTATTGCTACTATAAATGTATTTATACTCAAATATCTGACATGTATTTAAACGATTGATACTTGGCACACTGAGAGAAAAATCTTGGTAAAATAAAAATTTTTCTTTAGTTGTTTTTGCGTCAAATACGGGATATAGTTAAAACAACCATAAGAAAATTGTTGATTACTTTTATGTACGATGACGCGTTTTAATCGCGACGAATTTAATCGTGGCTGTAAATCTATATTCTGAAGAATAAGTCCTTTCAGCAAGTCAATAATATTTTCGACAGATCACAAGCTAACTAGAATAAGCTTTTGCAAGAAAGTTTGTTTGTCTTAATGTACTTGGAGATATGTAACAAACACTTGCTCCTAATTTACGCTTAAGAGTGATTAAGGTACATCGGTTACAGTCGCTCGAACGAAGGGACTAAATTCGACCAACAATATCGCAACGAAGTACGAGTATGTGAAAGCACGTTTAGATAAGATAATCCACGTGCTCATTTTCGGATCAATATGAAAGAAAAGGTCAGCGGTCGAATGATACTGCTTCAAATGGAATGTGCACTGAAAAAAATCCACATAGCGCCCAGAGCCATGTAACATAGCGCATTATTTATGGTCCCATACGCCATGTACATAGTACTCTGAGCCATGCAATATGGCTCCCAGCGCCATAATCTCAGAATCTACATAGCGCGTGGTCCCATGTTACATGGCGCAGCATTTATGGTGCCACGCGCTATGCACATAGTGCCCTGAGCCATGCAGTATAGCTCCCAGCGCCATAATTACATGGCGCAGAAATTATGGCCCCACACGCCATATTACATAGTGCCATGAGCCATGTAATATGGCTCATGGCACTCCAATTATAACTCGCAGCCATACTGTGTGAGGGGATCTATAAATGTCAGCAAGTGATACTTGAATATCGTCGATAGATCGACAACATTCTCAATCGGCTAAGGACGCATATTATTGAATGGCTCCTTCGGCGACTCTAAATGCAGCCAGCGCCTGATTGTTGCAAGCAAGTGACTTCTCCGTGTGCTCATTTATGGTAAGTAGCACTGTTTTGACTGATTTGCTTCTTCAATGTACTATAGTCTTCCACGCCATGTACTATAATCTTCCACGCCATGTACTATAGTCATCCACGCCATGTACTATAGTCATCCACGCCATGTACTATAGTCCTTCACGCCATGTACTATAGTCCTTCACGCCATGTACTATAGTCCTCCACGCCATGTACTATAGTCCTCCACGCCATGTACTATAGTCCTCCACGCCATGTACTATAGTCCTCCACGCCATGTACTATAGTCCTCCACGCCATGTACTATAGTCCTCCACGCCATGTACTATAGTCCTCTACGCCATACAGTATAGTCCTCCACGCCATACAGTATAGTCCTCCACGCCATACAATATAGTCCTCCACGCCATACAGTATAGTCCTCCACGCCATGTGTTATAGCTCTCCACGCCATGCACTATAGTTCTCCACGCCATGTAATATAGTCCACCACGCCATGTACATGGCGTGGAAGACTATTGTACATGGCGTGTAGGCTTATGTACTTTTCGCCATGTATTATGGCGTGTGGTGCTATATTTTATCACAATCCCTAAATCGACTATGTACATGGCGCCAGAAGTCTATAAATTATGGCGTCTGGCGCTATGTGTTTTCTCAGTGTGGTATGGTCCGACTTTCAAGAAACCTTGCCTTGGCAAATAACTTGGGTGTGATACTTTCTGCAACTTTTGATATATTTTTTGGGTTTGAAATCGTATGGATGCTGTTTCCGAAAGTAGCTGAGTAGCTGTCGAAAATTTAATTTCCTCAAATAGCATTTCGGTGTAGATGGTCTAATACTTCAGCTTTGGCATATCACGAAAGATTGATTTTTTCCCCAAAGCTGGTGAAAATCGAAAAAATAAATCGCTCGTTTCTTTTTTAGCCATCAATCAATATTACTCACTAGGTTTATACAAGAACGTGTACATTTAATGTTTGCAGGTATGCGTGTTTCTGGTCTTTTTGCTGTTTGCAGTTCTTCTTGCTTACTAGGTTTTGTGTTTAATGACACAAAATAGCATGGACACAATTCATCCCTTACTGCCCAATAAAATAAATTATACTCGGTTAAGCTTTGCAAATATGTGAATTTCTTCCAGAATATGATGCAAAGTATGTTAATGATGCTTCGAAACAGAAACATTACTTTACACAACAGTTAAAACTGTTGGGGCTGCATTCTGAAGATATTAAATTGTTTATTTGTTATATTCACATTCAAAATAATATAACCATCTGATGGCTAAATAAATAACACCAGTTCTAAGTGAAATGTGTTATTGTCCATCCCACCAACATAGCATGATTATAGATTAAAATAAGTTTCGAAAGTGCTCAATGCTCTAACGTCCCTCAAAGTGATTATTTCATTGTTAGCATTTCGATCACTATATCCAAAGCTATTTTCTCACTGCACATTATAGTCCGGGGAAATTTAACATGGCGCTTCGGAAAAATTAGGGGAAAGCTGAATTTTGGTATGAACCTTGGTACTGGCGTGCTAAACAAAATGTCAAAAGTCCCCATCGATCCGAGTGCTGCGTTACTTTTTATACGGGGTCAAAGGTCAACAAAATTGACCTTTCCTAAATATCTCAGTAACGGTTACGTCTTCAGAAAAACAATTTACGACGAATTCGTAGCTTGAAAAATTCCCAACAAAAAAGATTTTCTAACTTTTTCTTGTAACCATAACCGTTTTTGAGATATATTGATCTAAACATTTGCTACTAACAGCATCCTCTCTCTTTTTGATTACGACTTGGAATGTTTGTGAGTTTGTTTTTCTATGTTTAAAAGGCCCATAAAAAAAACATGTTAACAAACTTATCTACCAGACTCCAGGGTAGGTGGAAAAGTTATCCCCCCCTCTTTTCCATAACATGGTATCCCTGAGCTTCCATCCCAAATCTTCAGGAATAAATTCGTTGCCTACTCTTTGTCCACTGTTAAACAAGATAAGATCACTTTTTATTCTTCGCAGGACCAGCCCTACACCCACATCTAACCCACGCCCTATCCACCCCCGCAAACGAACAAGCCCGAAATAACCGTTTTTTTTTTTAGTTTTTTTTCCATACCGTCTTATCACATGGACCATCAGGCCAAGGTGCAAATTAACATCGAGACGTGTCATGTCCCTTTGGCGCTATGCAGTCATCACAAGATTGGTAAAAAAATTTATTATTCGGAGATAGTCTGCAGCGGGTTGAGCTCCTATAATGTCAAGAATAAGCGTTTAAAGAATTATGTCATGATATTATCTTGCTTTTTCATACTCCTAGGGCCATGATATGTTACAAAACCTATTTTCACCTGCAATGTTGTTGTCTTGTCCTGCTCCTTCGTGGAATATCCCATACATGATGCAGCAATACAGTTTATTTCCGAGAAGAGAGTAGCGAGCAGATGTCCCTACAAGTTTTATGGCAAAAGGGGGCGGGGGGTGGTGTTAACTTTTCGGAGCACACATTTCCACCTACCCTGAAGTCTGGTAGATAGGTTTGTTTACATGTTTTATGCGCCTCTTAAACATAGAAAAACAAACTCACAAACATTCCAAGTCGTAATCAAAAAGAAAGAGGATGCTGTTAGTAGCTAATGTTTAGATCAATATATCTCAAAAATGGTTCTGGGGTCTAGTTATTACCAATTTATCCTGTATATTCCATAATGATCGGATTATCCGGTAGTCAGTTCTCATGAACAGAAATTTCGAGTGCTTAATATAGAGATAAAATTTAAAAGTTAAAAATTATCGAACATTTCAGTTTTTGTCAAAAAGAAAACATTTCTCAGGAGGGTCGATGATTTAAAGGATAGCTACAGGGCTACTTGCACAGTCTTGAAAAACCATGTGTTTTAGGTTTAGGTCAATGTCAATACACTATGTAAATTTCACGGTGATCCAATGCTGTTGTCAGAAGTTATGACAAATCGAGCCATGAACCTACTCACTATATACATCTATGTCCTCCGAAAATTTCAGCTCAATCGGGTGGTCCACTCCCTTAATTATTTTGCTGATATATATATATATATATATATATATATATATATATATATAAATATATATATATATATATATATATATATATATATATATATATATATATATATATATATATATATATATATATATATATATATATGTAAAGAAATATGAATTTTCGGCAATATAATATTAATTTTTTTCGAAAATCAGTAAAAATCATATGATTCAGCAGCTAAAACGGTGAAATATGATTTCACACGCAAATTTTCATCGTTTGCATAAAACCCAACTGAAAACATATTTATTAATTTGAAGCATTAGTAACTATATACGATATTTAGTTTTAATTGCTTACGAATTTGTGTAACCACAGATGAAATTAGCATGATAGAAACGTGTAAGAGTCTGTAGCGAATGGAAAACAATTTTTCTATTTCCAAAGCCGAAAAACGTTTCTCATTTTCATACTTCCAACTTTTCTATTCAAAATAACTGCTCGGGGTCGAAACAAAATTATTGGACACCACTTCAAATCGGATTTAATACACTAACAATGGAGTGTCGAGTCCTTTACTGTCCTTCAGCCTTCAAGCCGCTTATCCATGCGTAGGTTTAGCACTGTATATTTTTATTTGCGTTACTCGCACTGACTGAATGAATGTCAATAAAATTTTCTACCTCACAGCTAATTTAGAATAAAGGTGAAAGTTAATATGGCTCTGCACACACGCTTGTTTCAAAGAACCATTCATTTTTTTACATTTAATATGCAACCAAACTTCCAGCCAGATGTACATATTATTGCATATTATTGATAGCTGAATTGGCTGACGCTCAAGTAGGCGTATGGCGTGCAAATTTAACGCGAATTTCTGCTCCAACCCATTTGGGGCGTTGAGGGTTGAAGTTGACAGGAACTTTATTGCATATCCAATTTATTTCGACATGAAATGATTAGGGTCAAAACTTGCGTTCTCCCTAATTGACTTAGACAACTCGTGGCTAGAATGTCGTCAGCTTACTGACACACACTATGGAAATTACCCGCTAGCAGTTAGTGATGGATTCAGAACAGATGCCTTCTGAATAGACAAGGGCATATTAATACGGTCGATAAACCCCTGTTAATTTTTTGAGAGCTCCAGAGCTTGTGGTTGGACTATGGAAAGTAAAACGAAACTTGGCTTCGAATTTTAACCGTTTTCAGTATGAATCAGTTATTTTCAGCTTGAATGGATCCCGTCGAGGCACTAGTGGTAAACAATCGGACTTTTCATTTGCAAACGACTGCCAGTGAATAATTTTTCCTGAAATAGCATCCCTACTGAATTGAAGATAAATAGCAACTGGTGAGATTACGTGGCTCCCCTTATAATCGAGTACCTCCAGAGCGTTGGTACATCGAATTAGAGGAGATATATGAGTTGAAAAATAAATTATCGCTTAGCTTTTTAATAGAAACTCAGGCTGAAAATTCTATACGCCGCTAATAATATAAGCTAATGCTTAACGAAGCATATGGCGAAATATTATGTATCTTTAGTTTTCAATGCACTGGCCTTTTCTTTGTGTCTGCCAACCCTTAAATCCTCAAAGTAGTTTGTGGATGACATTCAAACCATTTGCTAAGTTGTTAATACTACCATTTGAATTTGACTAAGGGTAACAAGATAACATCTTCTGTACAAGACATGAACAATTAACTACAATGAAAATGATTTTTCTGTGAACAAACAACATGCTGCTGAGAAATTTCGAAGCCTGATGCTGTGCCTGCATAATCTTATGACAAATAGATTATGATATCTATGAACCAGTTCAAGTTGTGTATTACAACTGCACAAACACCAGAAACTTTTCCGTATTAAATCGGATGCTGGTACATAGTTTTAATTGCTTTCCTTCAATTTCTTCCAAGCATTCGTACAATTACTGTTCTTTCTTTTCAACTTTTCGCTTACTCGAGCTGTCGTTTCAACAAATATGGCATTAAGCTTCAGAAGTGCTGTCAAAAACAATTTCGTTTTCAAGATAGCACTAAAAAGGTGAACATTAGTTGATACGAATTTCATGAAGTAGGATGACTTAGATGAAGGTTTTCTTAGAATAATGCGAACAAGTTCAGTCGGCATGAGAAAAAATTATTCACAAAGCGTTAGGTCTGGCTGCCGGCGAGGATTTCCCATTTGTCCGAGAGTCATTTTGGTTCTTTCGGAAGAATGCTACTCACAAAATTATTATTTACTTTCCATTTATCTTGACAATTCTCGCTTGGAATTTCGCCTCACATCAGCTTTTATGCCGCCGAGCCGACTGCGCCAGATGATGAATTTCAAAGATCCTGGTTCTTGTAGAATGTCTAAGCGGAAATCGCATATTGCTTATTTTGTTAGTTATTTGCAAGCTTGTTATTTCATACAAAGTAGAAATTTACATGCATATCTGGCTCCTGTTAGCACTATCCTTTGGGAAATAAAAGTCCGTAATATTCCGTCATGTTGTTTAGAGAAAATCAGCATGCTAAGCAGAATGCATATTGTGTATATGTCTGGGTCCCGATAATAGGTTTTCCAACTGAATGGATGCCTAACCTCAGCCCTAAAAGGCAGATTTATTGCTTCTGCTCCCATTCGGACTGGGTGTCAAGGGACACATTTTTCACTTTTACTTGTGGATTTATGCATATCAAGCACTCGATATCCATCAAGCTGATTAAACCAGGATCTAAGAAATAGTTCAGTGATGCCCATTTTGAAGATTCCGTGACATTTTGTCCAAGACCCGAATTCTTGAAAAAAATCAGTGCCTGTGAAGTCGATTAAGCTATATACGAGGGTATTATTCGCAGCAGGACAGCTCTGCGAAATCAATAACCATATTCGTTCAACCATAGTCACTCCATGCAATGTGAAAAACCATTTTTCCTAGGCTCCATTAGAAGCCATTTCGAACTGCGCGCATTTATGATTTGTGGATATTATTGATTCATGGGCCATCAAATATCTGTTCGATACATTCTGTAGCCCATGACTCGAAGCAAAAAAAAAAAAAGAAAATCCTGTGCTAATCAACGTTGTGAAAGTCACAGTCTAATAAGAAAATCATATAACGATAAGTGCGATTTGCGGCTTTAGCGTACACCATTAAAATGAAATCATCAGATTTAAATAAAAAAAAAAATATCGGAATTTGTGTGTGACGAAGTTTCGAAGATGAGATGGTGTATTCTATCGTTCGTTGACTTTTTCGGATTTTCTTGTAACTAAGTTGACGGGACTAAAAAATATAATACATGCAATGTAAGCCGATTTTCTAGTACAAGCTGTACGTAGAAAGCTGCAAGGTGCCGAATGATAAAGGCATTTTTAGCACTTTCACCGTTCTGCAGCGAAATACTGCTATTCTTCACAAGCAAAATAAAAAGGAGTAAATATAATAATGTTGAAAATTAATTCGCGTAACGTATAGAAAATTTTTTAATTTTGATGGTCTTAATTATCGACGAAATGTGTTCACTATTCGTCGTGTTGTGCACAAAACTCTGGCGACATGACATATGAAGCAAAAAAAGATTCAAAATAATTTGCTTGTAGAAGAAACTATAGCCACTGCGGGTAAAAGTGTAGTGGAAACTGTAGGATTGTCAACAGTTTGGCATTTCTTCGTTCATAATGTGGAAGATTTGGCGAGAAAATTTCAGGCCACACGAGCCTGAGATCTTCTGAAACTAAATCCACGATTTGCATAAATATTTATAGTTGAGGCTCTTGAACAACACGAGGCCGACGATTATTTTCGTGGAAAAGTCGCGTTTATTGACGAAGATTATTTTTGGTAGTTGAGTTTTTTTTTCGCTAAAGGTTTCTGAGTTTCCCAGAAACAGTTATGGCTTCCTGACTAGCAGGCATCAGCTTACTTTTACTCGATTAGTTTTTTCAATATAACTTTTACACAAGGCAAATCACAAAAAAAAAAAAAACAAAAGCGTCTTAAACAACGTGACGGCACGAACTCGCAGTTAAAGACACGATGATTCACGTTTTGCCAATTCCAGAGAAAGACCGTCCTTCGGAGAAAAGCAAATTACTCCGCAGCTCTCCGGCTACAACCTTACACCGCAAGAGCCAACACGTGAATGTAATTAAATTTATGAAGAAGTAAATTTGACAGATCCGCAAAAGCTATTTGTTTGGTGTGGTCTTCATTCTGCTGCCGAAGCTTGTAGCTAATTACCAACGTTACCGGAAAATGATCGATAATATTTATCTCGTTATTGTTTATTTATTGAGTCGTTAAGCAAAATTATGCTGCATTAATTTGGATTTAACGTCGTATAGCTATAAGATGATATTGATTAAATGACTGGTAAGAGCAATTTTTTTAACTTGAAATTTTTAAGCATGCAGTACTCCAATATCAGATCATCTGCTGGAATATTTACGACACCTTAATATTTTCAAGTAACCTATCATACACAAACTTCATCAATTATTGATATGAATCTGCAAATGATCGCGTTATCGACCAACTAGCTTTTGAATCAACGGCTAATCGAGGCCAACGAAGTCATCTTGCAACACATGAGTGTTGCTGCGAAACCCGATAACGTCAATTTTTACTAGTTTTTGTATTTTGATCTGTATCTTCTATTCTAATATTTTTTGTTTATTGAAAAACACCCATCGTTTTCACAAATTAATGCATAGCCTCCTGCAACTGTCTCATGCAACTGTTGCAATTAACACAGAAAACAATTTGAATAGCGAATAATTTAAGGTCCAACCATAATACATTGAGCGTCAATTTGAAATATGCGTGAGGAAAACAGCAATTTAATTCGAAGAACATGAGCATACAGCAGCTTTAAAGTTGGCATTTCGCTTAGTAGCTGGTGTATTACGAAATTGCTTGGTATCATACTGATAATTCTGATAATATATGTAGTGAAGTATCTATTTCTGTCGGAGCTGATTTCTCCTAAAATTGATAGGACAAAAAGCTGTAAACTCCGTTATTGTAAACTAAATTCAATACCTCAAAACTGGTAGACGACGAAACTTCTACATTAGCACTTACCTGCTTATAACCAAAAACAGTATTATTTGTGTGAATTATTATTTCTATAAAACCAGGCTATATGTTGATTGAAATGAACGTGAGCCCACACTGGGCGCTTTGTGATCTTTACTGTGTTTGCTTTTATTAAGTAGGTGACGAGCTGCTCGGCATGCTTAAGCTCGAAAACTTCTTCTCCGCTTCATTCACGTTTTTTTTTTGTTTCCAAAGATAATCTCAGCATGTCGAAGCAATAATCGTAATGCTGCAAAGTGGCTTGCAAAATTACATAGCAGAGAGTACACAATTGATCTCGATTCAACATACTCGTAAATTCGGTGCTTAGGACGAACGGTGAGAAATTACATCCTATGTATATACTTAAAGGCAGAAATCGATTCGTTTTTAAACCACAGAAAATTGCATTATTTCTACTCCGTTGATCTTTGGCAAGCATAGGCAAAAGTACGAACATATTTCCAAAAAATCGACAAGATAATAGCTGATAACACAGTGCAACAAATTAATTCTTTTTTTTTTATACATATTTATTTACGTATGTGAAAAAACATATTTATTTACGTATGTGAAAAAAACAACCATCCATTTTATTATGAAAATATGTATTGACATTTTAAAAACATTACAAGTTCAATTCATAAGTAAATATTATTATTATTCAAACAAAAAGTTATTCTGAAGATTTTTTCGGTCGTTTTGCTTGTCTTTTATAGATGTATGATGGATGGTCTCGTTTTAATGTCCAACAATAATCTGCAAGCATGTTTGATGCACATTTCCCAAGGTATCTTGATTCTATCGTCATAATGTCTTGATGGAATCTCTCCCCGTGCTCGTCACTTACAACTCCTAAGTTTTCAGGGAAAAAGTCTAAATGGGAATCAAGGAAATGAATCTTCAAAGACATATTACATCCCATGGATTGGTAGTTTTGTAGTAGCTTTGAAACAATCTCCTTATAATTTGCAGACTTTTTGTTTCCCAAAAAATGTGTTGTCACTTCAAGAAAAGAAAGCCAAGCTTTTTTTTCCTTTAAATTCAATTTCGCCGTAAAGTTGGAGTCCTTCATAATTTTTCTTATATCTGGTCCAACAAAAATTCCTTCTTTAATTTTTGCTTCGCTCAGTCTAGGAAACAAAGATTTTAAGTGCAGGAAGCCTTCTCCATTTCTGTCCATCGCTTTAACGAAGTTTTTTATTAAGCCTAGTTTGATGTGCAATGCTGGTAAAATTATATTATTTGCTTCTACCAAGGGACTTTCGGATACATTCTTTTCACCAGGAATGAAGTTTTTCCTCAATGGCCAATCTTTTTTTAAGTAGTGTTGATGTCTGGCTCTACTGTCCCACTCACACAAAAAACAACAGAATTTTGTGTAGCCTCCTTGCAACCCAAGTAATATTCCCACAACTTTAAGATCTGCACATATCTTCCAACAATGATTGTTGTATTGAATCTTCTCGAGCAAAAGCTCAAGATTAGCATATGATTCCTTTACATAGACGCCATGCGCTAAAGGCACCGATGGAAGGTCATTACCATTATGCAGTAAGACTGCTTTTAAACTTGACTTCGACGAATCAATGAACAGGCGCCATTCATCTGGTGAGTAGTCATAGCCTAAAATATTCATAAGCCCCTGCACATCACTACAATATGCAAGACCATTATCTTCCTCAAAAAACTCTCCAAAATCAGTATCGCGTTTGCGAAACACCGAAATTTGCGTATTTTGATGCAGTAGATTCCATTGCTGGAGCCTAGAACCTAAAAGCTCAGCTTCCCGTTTGGACAAATTTAGGTCTCTGATCAAATCATTTAATTCACCTTGACGTATCAAATGTGGTTCATTTTGAATTGGGGTAACATCTTGTGAACGAAAGGTGGTCTGTGATTGGGTTGAAGATTCTGCATCGATTTCACAAAGTAGTATGTCGTTGCCAGCATTTATTGGCGGTTGAGGAGGTGGGCAGTTTTCAGTATGAGAAAACGGTTTTGTAACTGATTCCACATCAGCATATACAATTTTATGTCTGGTCTTATAAGTATACCCCTTCAGTTTCGTTAAACAGAAATAGCAGTCCGTGGCATGATTTTTTTGTTCCCTCCAAATGACGGGTTTAAAAAAGGGCATTGAGGGGTGGGTACCTTTAAACCACCCTCTTAAGTATCGTACGCATCTTAAGCAAAAATAACTAGGTGCCCAAGGTTTATTTATCGAATCAAAAACATTAAGACCAAAATACAGTTCGTAAATGTTCGCTAATAGCACCGTAGGCCGTTCTCGATTTGATTTTCTAATGAACTGTCCACAAACAAAACAAAACAGATCTGATGAATTTAAGCACTATCGATTCATATTTTGATTTGAAATTAAACGTATATAAGTTAATTCAAATACTTTTCACAAATATAATCACCGATTCTATAACAGTTCCGTTTTGCAATTAGACCGTATAAAAGTTCATTAACACACTTATCACAAATTTTCACAATTCATTGATATTTTCGTTTCGAAACAAATTGCAACTTGGCTTATCGAGCTCTAGATTTTAACTGAATACTTCTTTTCTTCTAAGCAAACCCTTTCCTCATCCTTTTTTTACTTAGCTACCTGCATACCTATTTTTTCATTTCCCTTTATCTAATGCTACTTTGTCACAACACAATTTTATTATGAAAAAACATGGGAAATACCCAAAATACTGAAACAATGAACATATTAAATCTAGGTAATGAAGAAAAATATTTCCTAGGAAGGAAACATAATCTAATCCTTTGAACTGTGTGTGTGATCGCTAGAAAATACCGCCCAGGCAATACGGAGTACTTAACAAATAGCAAGACTGGAATTTTGACCATTTTTCGATAGATATGGTAAATTTTTTGAAAATCTTGATTGAATGGAAAGTTTTTATTATTTTTCTAGTAATACATACACATGATAGATACCGAAAAAATACGTTTCGTGCTACGGCAAAAAGTCATGTTGCACAGTGCAATTTATGCTTGGAGATGATTTTTGTGCTTGGAGATGATTTTTGGGCCCCTGCACGGCGGCGAATGTGAAGAATGTGAAGAAAATAATCCTAGAAAACGTTTTTGAAATTTGATGGGGCGCGAATCTCATCAGCACAATGCAAAAGCGAAAATTCAAAGGAAATGCTCTAAAAGAGCCAATTGGATCATTTAGAGGGAATGGGGAAAAATTTGTCAAAATAGCCCCGATTTCCTTATAAAATACCTTCATTTGAAGCAATTTTAGCTGAGGAAGATTTTAAAATAAAAAAAATCCAATGATCTACTCAAAAGACCACTTTTTGTGAAGAAATTGCAAGTTTTTTGAGGTATTTTTAGTGATTTTTGGGGGGTTTGCTTTTGTTTTTGTTCTACGAATTTTTTTATTTTTGGATAGTTGGTAAAATTTTTTTATGAATAAAATTGTTAAGATGTTAAGCAAACTTTGTTCGTAAATTTTTTTGACATAACGGTTTTTTTTATTATAAATTTTGCTGTTCTTCGGGGTGTCCACATATTTTTTTTATCAAGTGTAATTACACAAAAACTCGATGGTTCCGAAAGTTTTTATTATTTTTCTGATGATACATACACATGATAGATACCGAAAAAATACATTTCGTTCTTCGGCAAAAAGTCATGTTGCATAGTGTAATGAGTCGCAGACTGTACTCTGACACAGGACGAATGATAAATGGCAGTGCGTGCTCGAAACAATCAATCAAACGGAATCAACTTTGAAATTGCTGGCATAACGTTGAAAACAACTTGTTTGATCTCATCCGTTTTATTAGATTCGGGGAATTATAGACAATTTTGTGGAACTTTGAATTAATGATTTAGCAGCTAAGCTGTTATGCTATTCATCTTGTCAGTTTTTTAAATTATAAAGCGTTTGACCAGAAATCTTGACTTTAAGTTTATGAATAATACAATTGGTAAGTACTTCTAATATCAAGTTTATTTTACACATTTAGATGCAAACAAACACAAGAGAATATTTGAGAAATGAAAAAAAGCTTTCTCGGTTTGAAAATTTAGGTTTTCTGTGGAAACTGGGAGATATGTGGGATATTATTTTATTATGACAGTTGATACAAGCATATTTCTACCAAATTCGGGTATTATATTATATTTCGGGTTATAGTTTGATTTAAATAAGCTAGATTGCATTGCTTAAAGAAGTGTCAGTTTGAATACCTTAATGAAAAATATCTAGATACACATCAAATGTTTCTTTTATGTAATGTTCGCTGTCACAAGAATATATATTTTTACCAATATTGTGTTTCTTTAATGAGACTTTTCGCTGTGTGTTTTTAGAAACACAACATTTAGTCCACCTGATAGCCTTAGCCCATCGTCGTCGAGTTAGTTTGAAGGAAGCAGTCCCACCGAACATGAATGAGTAGGTTTTAATGTTTACATTACTTTGATGACAACTAGCCAGAACTCGTTTCTTGTGATAAATCTTAAAACTCAGCTAGGGAACTACATTCACAAAAATAAACTTTATCCACAACTTATCAAAAGCTTAGCATTGGATAGTTTTGATATAAAGACCTCTGATTGGGAATGATGTTATACAGTAATACACTATGAGCTGGCCAGCAAGATATTTTATATCTTATAAATCGAAACCATACATATTTTTTCAATTTATACGATTTTTGATCTCTTTACGAGAGTATCAAATAGAAGCAGCACTTGAAATATGGTCCTTTTATTACTTCTATAAAAATATATTACATTTTCCCTAGTTTATTATGAATTTCGCATGAAAGGTTAGAACTTATTTTTTTTTGCCAAGGATATTTTCTTAGATGGTTCTTTTACTATATTATTTATTACATTCTTTAAAAGATATTTCCATCCGACACAGAGATTTGGCTACCTAATGTATAATTTCGAATCGCGAATCCACATACATAGCTTATCAAGTGTCCAACTAGTTTGGAGAAGCGAATGATGTGATGTGAGATCGAAAAATGATTGTAAAACTTCAAGAAAATTAAAATTTCACTCAACTATCTTTTGCTTTAAATTAGTAATTCAAAGAACTATTGAAAGTTCCATTGGTACGTACATAGTAAATAAAAGTCTGATATCTTATTGTCGGATATCTTATTGTGTATTTAAAAAGTCGGATATCTTATTGAGAGTTCAATTATCAGGTTCCCTCTTACAAAACACAATCGGGCAAACATTTTCGTTTTCAACTATCCATATGATAGATTCAATATTCATGTTTTTTCGTATTCGTTTGTTCTTCTACGTTATACTTCCAAACGATAAGAAAAACGCACATCATTACCATCTTTGCATTGTCATCATAAATCAACATTTTGCTGAATAAATACTGAAAGAATGCGAAAGTACCACTGGCAGATAGCTCCGACTAGACAAAACTCCTTCCGCTTTCAAAAGCAAACGAAGAAAATTCAAATCAACGCCAAGATACTCCTTTTCCTATAGCAGACATACCTTTTGTAGCTTGACAAAGATCTCCATAAATCTTTCGAAAATCTGAAAGCTATTTATTTATAACCATGAAATACGAATATGAACTGAGACAAAGTAAAAAAAATCCTGTATAAGTTTTGCCACTAGATTTCCATGTGGATCCGACAACGAGATCTTGATTTTCCTAAATAGACCCATAATGTGATGGATGTATTAAAGCATCCATCTCAATTTTTGATTCATCGCTATCATTTCGGGAGCCCAAACAACGTTTAAGTCAATAATATTGAAGTCGTAGTGAATGCGCAATGGTGACTGGTGCTCGGTCTTCCTTGCATCGAACTCTTCTTTGGTAGTATGCAAAGAGAAGGGCGAACATTGAGAAGAGGAGGCCAAATCAATGGGTGCATTCATCGGGAAATGATGTATGGTTAATTTGCACGTTAAGTACTAATGTAACTATTTCAAACTCATTATCCATAAACGAAGGAATTGCACATAACAAATCAGAAATTTCAGATATCGCTGGTAAAAATTCACCAAAAACGAATTGTGATAAATGAGTTTCAAATAATTAAGTGATTTCTTTGCTTGGAATTGCTCTCGAGCACTAAGTTGATAATGGGGACTTCACGCAGAATGCTTCGAGTACCAATTACTTAACCCTCCCCAGACACACTACAATTCGAGCACCTCCCTAGACACACCTGGGTCTATGGAGTCCTGCCGTTTTTTTACCACACTTCGAATCGTTTTAAAATCTGAAAAAATTCATGAAGGTAGATCGATATCTATAGAAAAAGAGCGTGCATTAGGTGATGGATATATATGAATTTTTATTATTGTTATTTAATGGAAATCGACACAAAACACGAGAAATACACGTATTCACTTAAAACATTATAGCTTTTTGTTAAATAAGTTTAAGAAAATTTTACTGTACGAAATGTTTCTTGACATATAGTAGATGAAAGAAAAAAAAGGACATAATGAAACTTCGAAAAAAGTATAATTATTATGACAAGAGAAAAAGTACAATTTTTTTGGAGTCGAAAATTCGTTTGAAATTACAATTTTTGGTTTGAAAGTAATGTAACTCAAAGTTTTATACGTTTTTGTGTTATTTATTATTACTTACACTTATTCTTATTAAAATAAATAAAGTAGCTGAACAAAATTACAAAATGCATTCATTGCATACATGAAGCTTGTGTTCTTCGCAAATTTTTATTTCTTCGCTCGTTAAACTAAGTGCTAACGTTTCAATAAATTTATATCTTCCCAATGCAGTGTTCGCTTCATTAAAATTGTACAAAATGTTACAATTAACTACCGCTTGATCTAATATACCGAAGAAAAGCTTCGAAGAAAATGCACACTTTTATGCTTCCGTAGACACACATGGGTCTTTGGTGTCCGCAGCCAACTTTGACAGCTCAGCAATTCACGAAGAACGGAGGACCGAGCGTGACGTTCACTACGCCAGTTCTGGATCCAAGTACAATTTTTTAAGTGGAGGTTAGAACCCGAAATATTGACGTACCTGTGCGCCCTGACGATTTTCAAAAACGGCCGGACACCAAAGACCCAGGTGTGTCTAGCGGGGGTTAAAGTCTTCAAATGAGTTTTGACAGTGCTAATTTAAACTATTGACGAGAATCATACCAAGGAAACTCTAGCGCATTGGAACTACTATAAAGATTGATTTTCAGAGAACAGTGAAGATTTTGTGTTAATTTCGAAAGCATGTTTTACGAAGCGTACTCCTTATTTGATTATGTATCAAACGGCAAGCACCACTTTCATGCGATGACTATATCGGAGGCCGAAGAGTAGAAAGATATGCAGCGTTTTTATTTGTTGTGAGCTTCAAAATTCAGAAACTTATAGGATGATTATCATATGAAAATCTGCTGGCAGCATCTCCTACTACAAAAATGATAAAAGCCTCTGAAACCCTTTGCTACCACCGCCACCGTAGAAAAATATAGAGGTGAATAGATTTTGAGGGTTACGGCACGCGAAAACTGCCAAATTTTCCAAACTTTTTGCTCACTTTCACTACAAGATCATCATTTGAAAATTCAATTGTAGCATATCTTGATACCCCACCAAACTTGGCTTACAGTAAGAATAACCTACTGTCTGAATTTCATCATGGACTGATGCTAATATCAGAAGTCATACTGCAAAGAAATTTTATTTTAAAAGCTATAAAAAGCAAAAATAAAGTTTAGTATTCCGGTTAAAAGCTAGTAATTTTAGACATCTATATTTTAAGGTTAAACTGTCTTCTTCTTCTTCATTGTTTATTAGTCTGTAGTGCTAGAAAAAAATTAATATTTTTTTATCCTCAATCGATATATTTTCGTTTTACTGCAAAATTTCACATTTCTCTACACATTTTCTTCGAGCATGTTTTATTTGCCAAAAATTAAAACTGTTAATGCATTGATTTTAGTTCCAATATTTCTGACAACGGCCTCTCATTTTATTTCTATTTTATTTTCGCTTCACTTTCTCAGTAAATCCTTCTAGTAACATTAAGGCAGAAGCTTTTTAATTGAATTGTACATGCTGCAAACTATAATTCTACGATAATTACACGATAATCAATATCTGATCAGCTGATCAGTTATTATACAACTTAACTTGCAAATTCAATATCAAAATGATTCAAGCATGACAACTCTTTCCACAATGATCGAGCTGAATTATTGAGTGAATTCGCGAAACCTAATATTATGGTTTGTCTGTGTTGAATTGCACCACGAACCATTGTCACTAGATGACATGATTAAATTCTTGAGCACATGATCGATTCCTCATATATACCTCACTTTTGTAATTTTAGTTGCGTGTTTGACTAACACTAATGTTTGCCTATAGATAGCAAGAAAATAATCCGAAACCAAATAGAAATAAACCTTTGAAAAAGAGGAAACCCCAGCAATTCTTTAGTGAGCTCTGGAATATATTCTGGAATATAGGACCATTAAAGGATCTGAATAAATAAATTCACCAAAGCATATTGTACAGATGTTTAATGATAGGAGATGAAAAAATTTTGAACGATCTCTACGGACAATAAAAAATATTGAAACTGTCGCGAAAACAACAAGTAATTCTGCATTGCGCATATTCAGTGACATCAGGCAGTACACGAAATAGAGAGATTTCAGCATTGACCTATATTTCAAAACACTTATGAAAGAAGATGTCCAACATTGTGTACAGGAACAATTTTGGGTGGGTTTTTGATTTATATGTAAAAGTTTACATCTAGACAAGCACTAGTCAAATATCACTGAGATAACTTTGTAAGGAAATGCAACATTTGGAAACCTAACTAGGAATAGAATTATACGCCAAAATTTTAAACACGTGCGTACACCATGCGATCCAAGCACCAAACTTAGATCGCAGTAGTAGAGAATCGCAGCATGGGATTAATGTTACCAAATAGCTTTAATGTGTCGGAAGTAAAGACTCTACTGTCATAAGAAAATTCGGAAATAAGATCGATTCGAGACGGTCGAATATTAAACCTTACATAGCTTTCTTGGGAACCACTCTTGAATTTGAAAAATTCGAAATTGAAATCACGCAATAAGAAACTCCGCAAGCATCCTTGAAGCCATCAATTTTCCTGTTCATTCGTTCGTACTGAATCGAATAATGTTTATTGAAAGCTTATACCAAATACATTTGATGTTTTTAAATTATACACCCGAAGCACTTTTTAGCTCTTATCAGAATCCATAAAAGAACAACAAGCGCACAATATCAAATCACAATATTGTTTATCGTTACATTGTTTATTCTAAAAAATCATTGAAAGTCTACAGAGAGCGTACATAATCAACAATGACTAACTCCAAATATTTACAGTACACAGAGTTCTAGTAAGAGCATTCACGTGCGAGCCTGTATGACATGCCGCTATTAGAAGCTTGGAAATAGGCCAAAAGTCACCAAACAATTAGTACACTAAATTTTTTTTTGCAATACGTTCAAGTTTTTCGCAATGGATTTTCAAATTGATTTGCAAATAGCAAATTGTATGTGTGCTGAATGCTTAAAGAATTCAGTTCCGACAAATCCACTTGGTTGTAGCCATTACCAATCGTTGAGATTGTTGCATCCCGCAAGTCCTGAACACAAGCTAAACAAACTTGCCACTTGCCAATTCAGCCATAGATTCAATAATAGAAGTTGCTTAGTCTGTAATATTTTGCGAGCCGAATCAGTGAGCATAAATTGAAACAAGTACCGGAGGAACTAGTTTCGAGGTATATTTACCGAAGTACGTACTTAAACACTGACAATTGAAACAAAAGTAAATATGCATGAAATGGCTACCTCGAACGGTAAAAATTTCGTTAGTTGTGCTTTCAAGCTTATAATGCACATTTAGGCTTCATGCTAACCGCGTACCAAACGCTTGTGGATTAGAGCTCTACAATGCTGAATTGATATTCAAATATTAATTCGAAATTTAAAAGTGAATGAAGTTGGCATTCGAGGAGATCTAAAGAGGCATTGAAAATTCAGTACCATACCTCTGTATATCAGCCAGAAGACCACACATCGTCAAATACTGCATCCCACGCATTTCATCCATCCACGTTCGCGAGCTTATTCAAGTACCGAATGCAAAATAATGCACAACACATGAATAGGCCATCATCGCTATCATAACAAATGTTCGTCCATCAACCAATACTCGAAATGGTAGGTAATGTTAAATGGCTGACATGATGAATGGATATGATAATATAAGAACCGACAACGTTCGTCTTCGTTCTTTCATCCCATTAATTTTCCATCATTATTCGATTTATTAGACAATAAATTGTCGACAAACGATCGTCAGAAGCAGTTGTACCTCTTCGCCTGAACAAAAATGTTCGTTGATATCCTTTACTCGGAACCCTGCTATGACAACTTTAAAGCTAAGGACGTAAAGATGTAACAGGCAGAAGAGATTACTTTCATTCTATTATTACCAGAAGAGATTTGTTTCACCGCTGGTGAGTGTCAACTCAATACGCCGTGCATGCAGTAGCCCTCGAGTTACTACTAGTGCAGGGTGCGTACACGCTAGCTAATTAGGCAAAACATAATCCGCTTCCATAAAATACGACTTTGGAAAGCAATCTATACAAGAACATTGATTGGCAGCTAACGAAGGTTGGTACCTATAGATGCATGAGTAACTTTGCTTACTGTCTGAGAATGTGCTATATGTTTGGCAGAGAGGAATAATTTCTGCAGATATGACCTGCTATTAATGGTCTTAGGAAGCGAACAGAAATCCTTATGACACTGATCTGTGTCAGGTATTCAACCAAGCTCAATGGACAGATTTCATCCATTTGTCATTTATTCGGTTGATCCGGAGTAGCATTGCATAATAACTGCAAGTATGATGAGCTTATTAGACTGAGTTCTATTCAGCTAATGTTCCAATATGCTTTTAAACTACACACAACCAACCGTAACTAAACTCATCATTAAATTAACTTTGTTCGCATCTCCATCTTTCACTTTAATACTAAATGAAAGCTGTACCATTAAATTCCACCTGGGACCATGGGACTTTCTCAGTAAAAGTACCAAGAAATGTATCTTGAACACCACTTGCATAATCATCGTCCATATTCCATCTTAGCGTGCATAACGAAATTGAATCGTTGAATAACGCTCGGACAAATATTTTAGTACCATTAGATAACATACGGGTCATTATATAGCTGCATGTATCTGCCCACAAGCTATTGAAATTTTAATGCTAGCAAATAGAGTTGCTCTATTTTCAATCACAATGTGTGCTACAGTATGTCAGTTTATGTGTGATTTTTTCTACTAGACAGGAACAATCAACTTTTCATTCGATAGAGAATCTGCTGGAACCTAGTGGTTTTTTGTTTCCTGTGAAAAATATATTATGCATTTTTAAATTCATTTACCTTTATACATGTTGCTACTTTAGTTCCACATTTTTTAAAGTACAGAGCTCAGAGGGAAAGGATTAATCTTTTTAATGACTTTAATGCAAATATTATTTCGAATGACTCCAAAGTGAATAACACCAAGCTTCAGAAAGCGAGTCCATCCCAAATTCTTCAAAATATAAACAGAGTAAAATAGAGTGCGAGTCTTTAAGACAACCAGTTTGTTTATAATTTGTAGCGCTCGAACTGTTGATAAGCCTTGAATGAGCACAGTAAATTGCAAATACTCGTAAATCACTAGCTTCCTACCCACTACTTACACTTTTCAAAGTTAGACGTATTATTATCGTCATTCTTCACTGCGTCATTGACAGGGAAGATGAAAGGAATTAAAAGAGTTTACAAACTTTGGCCCGTGGTGGTTGGGACTCTTTTATTTACGAAAATCGCAAAGTTGGAGCATGTAATTTCGGTAAGACAAGTTTATCTATCTTAAGTTACTTTGAATTTCTGATATCTTTTACTGTTCCTGCCAAAGTGCGAAAGGGGACTAAGTGAAAACAAACTTTGACTGTTTTGTACTTGATGGAAATGTAATTACGGTGAAACTGAAAAACTCTGTCACATAGGATCCTGATTTTTGAAGACAAGCAGAGAAAATGAGACAACTTTAGTGTCAAATTTTATGTAGTTGAAATGCTTCCGAAATCAAATATCTTACTCAGAACCGGGTCATCGAGTCAGATATTTAGCATATGCGATTTATATTCTAGAATGTTTTTTTTAGAACGAAAGTAGCCAAGTCGTCACTGACACCAAAAGTCTATTAGACTGGCTCCATTTAGAAACTAAACTGCCCTTTGAATTTCGTTTTAGCCCTATGACAGAATCAAAATTTGTAGATTTTATGTGCGCTCTAGGGTATTTACCAGACACAAATTTGATAGTAGTACGTTTTGGTATACAAGTAGCGAAAACGCCAGGTGCTGGTAATTCTTGACTGGCAGACTCGTATACAAGCCACCAGTTTTCATCTGATGGCTGGATTTGAAGTTGTAGGAGCAGAAAGATTTTCAGGAAAATTTCAAAGATTTCGAAACTAAGAAAATAGTAAAAAGTATCTAGAAAATGAAAAGAAAATGATAAAAATTACAAATAATGGCAGTCCTAGGCCAATTTTCCGAGTAAAATTATATTATACAGGTATAATTTTTATTTTACGAGAAAAGTTATTCTTATATTTATTTTCTTCGAAAATCAGTTAACAATGGACGACATGCAGAAAAGTTGGAGTTGTAGTGAAAAGTTGTAGATTTTCAATAAAAAAAATTACCATGAGAGCGTAGCATTTTTTGCATCTTATTTTGAGCTGCTTTTGATATATAACAGGAATCATCTTTAGAAAAAACGCTTTATAATCATTAAAACTGCTAGTTTTGCAAGATAGTTCAAGCTTTTGACAGGCATTGATATTTCGCGGGTTGTTCAACCATTTCTTTAGGGTCTATCCTGCTTAATGTAATCGAAATATGTTTTTGCTCAATCAAATAAATTGGGTTAACATTGAACTCGTAAACTGAGCTTGTGAAAGCTGGAGATTTGAATCGAGGTAGCACGATCAAATCATTATCACTAATCACTTATAACATATTTTAACTTGGAGCAAAAACAATTCGGCCATGCATAATGCATAATAATATTCATCATTAAAAAGGCTCTGCCACCTATTTATTTCGCTTTCTCTCTCTAGAGCTAATTAGACTCTCTTAATATTTAGGCCTTGAGACATGCAGCAGCCTAAACTGGACGAATAATATCTTCTCAATCGCCGAAAATGCGATCAAAGGCCTGGATTTATTAAACTATGTAGAAACTATTTTCTTGATTTGACCTAGAGCAAATCTACAGTTCTCACATCAGGAATAAATTTAAATACGATTCCCAAATCATAGCAACGCCAGGCTTAATTAGATTGGCTGGGCCAAGCAAAGTCCACAAGTGAGCTCTTGAATTCAATGATGTCGAGTCAATCACTTTCCGAGTTGAATAGCTTAAACACCAACTATCTTTCACTTCTCTGTTAACACCACTATGGATCTTGAGCGTCCAATGCTCGAGCAATTTACTGTTTTCATCCCTACGCACTTTAGGTTAAATTTACACACACGCTGAATTTCAGGGTACATGATCTAGTGACTCTTTCTCTGAGTACGAGTCACATTTATCTCACTTCTTTCATTCAAACTGCTATTTTTTACTCCACATTTTCTTTTTTGTCAGGGCTATTTTAATAACATAAAAAAAAAAAATCTTGAGCTTTGCCATTATCATAGGAACTATAAAAATTTCTATATTGCTATTTTTATTATGGTTTATATTTTCAACATATAGTCCTAACAAGAGTTGCTTGGGGTCACGCTTTTTTACATTGCCATTATTACGAAAATAGCTCCTGTTGAATGATTTTGAGGAATCAAAATTTATTGCAAGTATATTATAATAGGCGGTATTTTATTCTTTGTGGAGAGAAAAGAATCGTGTAGTTTTCAAAAATGGATAAAATTATCATTGGAGATGGGAATATTTTGAAGGTCAGAAGAAAAGAAGAAAAGCAAAACACATTCGAATAGCTTCATGTCAGATGGCTTCATAGGATCGTACAAATTATTGCTATTTGTTACGATGAGACCTAACATTTTTTTTAAATTTGAAGAGCATTCGATCCTATTATTTGAAATATTTTCTCATTTGAAAAACCAAGCATGATTTTTGAATCTATTAAACCCACATTGGGCGCAAGCAATAAATAGATACATACCATCTAAAACCATTATGACAGTGCTGACTAGTTAGTATAAAAAGTTTATTATGTTACTCTAAACTGCCCCACAATGAAGCCTCGTTGTAATGGTCTCTAAATATACTGACTTGCTCACGTCTTTTGAGTCATTATTTAAAGTTTTGTGTTAGCCGTTAAATTATTTTACTATACTTGTCTTGTGTGTCTCGAAAAACGTTTGTATATATTTTTTACTAGATTGTATGAAACATACTGAATTGATAAAACTATTCTAAATCAATAATATCAAATAAGTAGGAGTATTGTACAGATTGTAGTTCAGTTTGATTCTATTAAATTCCACAATTTGAAAGTAGTTTAAAACGACTCTTTTAAATATGGTTATATTGACATTAAAAAAACCAAAATGAGCGTTTCTGAAAAAGAACGAAATAAGGTTTGTTTCCGATTCGTTTCAATCTTTCAACAAGAAAATGACGTATATAATTCGTTCACTAGCACTCAATGCACTGAGTAATTCTTGCTGGGAATCTTAGAGAAATCAATTTAGAAAATTTATATATAATAATTGTATGTAACTATAATTTATACATAGCTAAAGTTTTCAGGTGGAATATGAAACTTATTGTAAGAAATCATGCTGAATCCTCTCTCTCTCTCTTTCTTTCTTTCTCTCTCTCTCTCTCTCTCTCTCTCTCTCTCTCTCTCTTTCTCTCTCTCTATGGTGTGAGTATAGTATAGTATAGTTTACTACGAATTGGCCGCTTCTGCCTCTTTGTAATCGCAGCATTCTAGTTGCTTATTTAGTAGTTTTATTAACATTAATAATGAAATTTATTGTTGTACTACGTCTATTTCCATTGCATTGACTGTGTTTTCATGATCTATTGCGACATCATTAATGGTGCGTATATACATCAGAAAAGCCGGTTACTGAACGACCAAATTTTATATAATGGCACTAGTTTATATTCGGTTCCAAATTGCTTTTTGGGCAGTGAAAATCAAATTTGTTATAAAATGCAACATACGGATGTTAGATAGTGAAATTTTGAATAATTTGAATTTTAGGGCAAGGAATATATAAAAGATGTTGTTGACGAATATTAAGAGCAAAACCGACCTAAGTGTGAACCTTATGAAACTCCAGACGAAGATAAGAAAGGATTTAATTTTAAATCTAATGGTGAACAAACGTGAAAGCAATCGGAAAGCCATATTAATTATGCTCCATGGATCCCATTCAATATTTTTCAGCTTGATTGCCAAAGAAAACGCAGTTTATCTCATGAAACGCTCTATGTAGATCCGTATATACCGAATGGATTTGGATTTTGGAAAAGACTTTAAGGTTTTATTGATATAGATACAGCAAAGTAAAAGATTTATAGTTTTTGATGGTCCCTCAGAAAAACCATATTAGTTCGGGAATACAGGTGTAATGTAGTCAGCAACCAAGCTCTGAATAACAGTTAAAATGCATATTAGCCGCTAATTTTTGACGTTGAATTTATCTCCAGTCTTAGAAATGGGCACAACAGAAAACGACTCCCAATAATTTTTGAAAAACAACTACCGGGCAGGGATTTATTACTGTATGTTTTATTTATTTAATCTTGGTGACCGAGTGAACATGGCTGGAATTATATCAGGTCCAGCTCTTTCACTAATGTCAACCACCATCAATTTATTCGTGAGTGAATCTATTATCTAATAGCACATTTGGATACGTCTATAGTGGAATTTAAGACAGAGGATTTAAAAATGCAGCAAATGTATTAGTGACGAAACCAGCTTCGTAGCTATGAATGTCTTAATATACACATTTGATGGAAGTGACACCCGGCTTTTAAGAGATTTGACTTGTATTCAAAAGTATTTAGGATATTTCGGAAAAAATATAGGTGCCATAATTATCTTTTTTACTTAAATTAGAAAGATTATCTTTTACGTGAACGATTTTTTTAACTCAAGTGAAAATAAATTGAGTAAGCTATTAAGAAGTCTATTTTTGAAGTCTATTTTTGAAACAATTGTATTTTAAGAAGTCTATTTTTGAAACAATTGTATCTATAAGATTTTTCAAGATTATATGAAAACTATCTATTTTCAAATTTAGCTATATTGCAGCCTAGATTACTGGCTCCTAGCGTTTGGGGTGGCAAGATAAAAATTTTCCAAATCCAGGTGCGGACGGGGAACCGCACACCGAGTTTTGATTTATCCTATCTCAGAATAGCTATCTTAGTTAAACCAAGAGCAAAGCGAGGCATATCGTGACTCATGATGGGCTGACTCAAGAATTGTATAACTGCTTTCATCAAGAAATTTGCTTGCTAGTTATAAGTACCTAATACAAAACATTATCATTTAAGAAACTTCACAGCAAAAATATGTTAATAATGAGTCGCGCTGGTTTACTTACGTTAATGTTTAAATACGATTGAACTGAAATACTTTGCTTGAAGCAAAAAAAAATCAAAACAATTCTATTTATTTCTCAATAGCATGCTCATATGTTGAATAGTCTGGGTAGTGATCAAGATATGACAGGGAGTTATCGTGATATATTAACCCCCAACAATAACCAAAGAATATTGTTGAGAAATATTGTCCAGATAACCATGTAGGAAGTATTACTTAAAATAAAATCAATAATTGTTTTTATCAGGTCCGCACGGGCTCAAAAGCATAAGAAAATGCTTTGCATTGATAAGTTTGCATAGGATCAAAGCCGGTGTCGTGCACTGCGTAGGTAAGCAGCATAGTTCAACTGTAACTTTTATAAATTAACACTCAATTGGTTATGTATATAATGAGGACTAACTACTAATAGCTTTCAATTGGGATGGTGGTGTAAACTCACATTAATATATAATTCACTCTGGTTACTGACAAAAGATACACCAAACTATAGCTTAAATTCCATCACCAGCAATCTTTTTATTTTTATTGTTGACTTTGAGGATAGAAAAATTGCGATTTGCAAAGATTTTTCACTTGATTGAAATCTTTGCACTATTTTTTTCACCATTTATCAGAACAAATCGACGAAGACTCAACACCTACAATTAGCACCAAAACAGCAAACTACGCTTTGTAGGAAATATAATCCGCTGGCACTAATTTATATTCGTTGTTAAGTATCGATGCACTGATCAGTTTAAAAGAAGTAGTTTCATTTTCAAATATATTATCCAATTCGATTTTCATAAACTTATCTTTGAGCTCACGATTCACTTTTAACAATTCTTAGCGGCACTATTAAAATGTTCGTCCCGTCAAAAGGATTTGAACCATTCGGAATGTACTTGAGTACTAACAATGCCACGCAAATTCTTATTACTTCTTTAATAAAAAAACAGCAATTTCATTGAAATTTGACTTTCAGCTGATACAGGCTATTGCGTTTAAGGCTTAACTGAGCCTTTTCTTTTCTAAGGTGATGTTCCACCTGGACTTTAAATTGAACTAACCGTTGGCGAAGAACTTCTCAATGAAATACCATCATTAAACTGGCGGGAATCTTATGTGCGCCGACGTCATGCTGCTTATGCTTACCACCCCGATACCGAGACCCATTTGATGTTCATTCACTGTTATGTGAATGCCACAACAAATCGCCATCAAAAATGGCAAAGAGTTCCTTATTTGGGGACAAAAAGCTCTGGATTCTGCAGACTGTAATACCGTTTGCAGCCAGCAGCATCTTCGAGTGTATAAAAGTATCTCTTCCGATAGCCAAAGAAACTTAACGTTGCGGAGTATTAAAGAGGTGCTCTTGAGCTTCCGATTTATTACAAGCAGCATCTTGGATGGATATCAACTAATTTATAGGGCAACCACGTTCGGATGATATTTCGCAGCAAATCGAGTATACAATTATTTAATAATCACATGTCTTGAAGTTGTTTGATAGTTAATTAGCATGGTTAATGGAGCTTTGTGCCAACTTTTGGCGAGCTAAGAGTAAGATAAGGCTATCAATTTCATCAGACATTCGTACCTAAATGAGACACAAAAAATATGTTTTTGCATAAGAACTACATACTATGAAGGAACAGTCTAGAAAATAAACATGTACTTTGACTCTCTGATGTTACAGAAATTATTTCAAATATCTGAGCTATAAAGTGAGCTTTTAGATTTATATGTTTGGATCAGTGGCGTGGCGTTCATGGAAGCAAGGGAAGCATTGCTTCCCTTACATTTTACTGATATATATTTTAAATTAATTTATTTAAAAATCGCGAGAAAAATCATGGACAGGAATTTTCTAAATAAATTTTCCCAAAAACTCATAGTGAACATCTTGCACGGCTAAGGTGGTAACACCACCGAATGAAAATATTAAGAGAACAAGACGGGTGGAAGCAACTAAAAAATTGCTTCTACGAGCATTAATTTCACTTCATGTAGACTGCATTGTGACGTCATTCAAAAAAATATGCTTGTACTGGCTGTTTGGAAGCAATGCAGAAATTGCTTCTTAGGGGAAATTCTCGTCTCAAGCGAGAAACTGAGAGAGAAGCCGCGTACGTATGGTTGCTGTGGAACTTATTGTGACGTTCCCCATATAATTTGCTTGTGCGTATTTTTTTTTTTTTGAATGAGAATGTTTGCTGTAGTACCTACACACTATGTGAATTTTTGAATGAATTTGAACTACGAGATGTTTTAAGGGTTGCCAGAGACCGCTTGAATGTAGTTCGGTAGTGAAATTTGTGCTATATTTTATATATAAATTTGGTGAAGGTATTTTTAATTGGTGAAGGTAATTATTTCACCAACAGTTTAGAGTATTGTTGTAATTAAATTGATTTGAATTGTTTAGAATTGAGTGCGTAGAATTACTTTCAGGAATCGCATGATTTTTTAAATTTATACTTAAAATAGTGAGAGTGCAATCAAAAGGTTAATGTATTTATTTGTTCCGTAAATAGCATGGATTATAACTGCATAATTAGTGACCTTTTTAAATTTCCTTTTGGATCTCGATCTTTTGCGGATAAAAAGGAACTCATTGTTTTTTACTCTAATGCAAATTCACAGAAAAAATATTTTTGAATATTCTATCAGCAATAAATCAGAAAATAGTTTAAAACAATTTTATAAATCAGTTTTTTTAGTTCTAACATTGCAAGGAATGAATGCAAAAGAGAATGTTACAAGAGCGCCCGTAGAGCACAGTTTTTCTTGCTTAAAAAGGATTAAAACTTATCTCAGGAATAGGACAGATTAACAGTTACTAAGTGACTTGGCAATACTGTCCATAGAATAGGTTTTCTTAAAATAATGTTTGAGCGAGTAAAGTTTTTATCAAGACGTCATAGATGAGTTTGCAAAAAAAAACAAAGGCAAATTGCATTAAATTTAAAATAGAAGTATGCATGAATTTTCTCATCAAATTTGATTTATAATTTTTTTTTCATATGTCACTTCATTTATTTTAAATTTACTAGATTTTTTTTTTTAAATATAAATATATATGTTATTCGTTATGGGAATGTTGTTACTTTACTGTTATTTTTTATAAGTACTAGAATATTGAAATTTTCTTTATCCGTATAAACATTTAATTTGCATAATCACTGTGGTTGTTATTGTTGCCGTAGCTATATTTGCAAATGCTTTATTTACATAGCTTGCTGTTGCAACATCGCTAATTTATATGTTTGCCAATATTTAATTTTTGCAAACATATATTTAATGAAAAAATAATTATATATTGTACTGATAACATTTACAATTAGTACTGATAACAATACAGTATAAGTACTCTCACGTCCATGCTCGTAATTCATGGAAGCTTTTGTATTTGCAATGTTAAAAGTAGCTAACAAGAGGGTTTCCATTAATACGTAACAAATTTGAAGAAAACATAGCCAAAGTCAGTCATCGAAATGAACTAATTGCTTCCCTAAGGTAAACTATCACGCCACGCCACTGGTTTGGATTAGATTGGGAACCGAAAATCATGCCAGAATTTATAGCATGTCCGCCTATGTGCCCACCAAGTATTGAAATAAATACGAATAATTTTGACATACATATGTATGTACCGGTTGAAACTGAATATGAGCGGATGGGAGTACATCATGCTGTCTACAAAAGCTGAGAGTAAATATTCAAATTAGTTCAATCATATGCATGAGCCTAGAGAAAGCATCTCGAATAAACATCAACAATCAGCATAACATGAAATAATTTTACATTAAAAATACAGAAACATCACCTTAGCATTCCGAACTAAGTCGGAAAGTGGGTCCCGTATGTGCTGAATCCACGCATATTTTTGCATTTTCTTATTCTCCGAAATATTTTTTGCTCGGACTATTATAATTTGATCCTGTGACATTTCATTTATCATCTTCTTAAACCTCAAATCACTTTAGCAAGCAAATGAACGTATAGCAATAGGGAAGTTTCTAATATCGAATCAAAAACTTTGTATCGAAGCCTGACTACGGCTGAAAAGCAAACATTTTTTTAATGTATTTATTTTTTTCACACATTTTTTTTGTGAGACTTGATTCTGAGAAGTTGAACGGGCTAAATATAAATGGTTTTTGCTTTTTATTTTTTTATTTTTTGGGCCTTTTGTTTTCTTCGTAAGTTTGTGGCTGAAGAATGCAAAAACTGCTGTCAACCATCTCTTCTGCAGCTGTATTTTGAAATAATCTTCACCAAAGTGAATTTGTTTGAGCAACATGCAAACCTCGCAGAGAAAAGTATTTGAATGGGCTTAAAAACGAGAATTTTAAAAAAGCAAAGAGAATGAAAGAACTTATGTTGGAAAAAATGAAATTCTAAGCATGAAGTAATAACATTCTTCTGGAGACATTAGGCGCGTTTTTTTTGCTCCCCTTGTCCATAACAGAACAATGCTAACCAGTGCAAACGCATTGGAAATAACTACAACTCCTGTTATGGAAAGGAGGTGTTGTTGTTCTCAATGCGTCTGCACTGGATATCATTCTTCTGTTATGGATAGAGGGAGCAAAAAAAAACACGCCTATTGTTTTAGCATGGCCAATTTTACAGTTTAATTTAATCGGTTTTCAAAAAACCTTTGGTGATGCTTTTTGAAATATCAATTTACTACTCCGGAGTACCCCCTCAACGGTCCGACCTTGCCGCGGTGAGGGGGCTCAGGGCAGTGGCCCATCAGCCAGATGAGTTGCTGCCTTGCTAAAGGGACCTTAGGGGAAGGTGACCCCGAACAGAAAACCAAATATGGACGAAGACAAAGGAGATAAAGTTACGGTACAGGGAGTCGGATACCCAGTACCGGCGGCCGTCAGGGGTGAGCGAGCAGGCCCCGGGTCGTCGTTATCCATCGACTGCAATGCTATGGAGGTTGACCACTTGGCCACCGTAGCAGATCCAATTACAAGTGGTCCTACGATAAACGCAGAGGTGGTGGAATCGGTGGCGGACCCTTTTAAAAGGAGCTCCAAGCTACAACGATCCCCACTTCGAAAAACAACGCTTGAGGAAGCTAGCACCTCCGCTGGCCGCCATTCAAGTCGCGCGAAGCTAATGCGTTCGGGTGCCAGAGTACTCGCAGACTCGGACTCGGAGAGCATGGTTTCGACCGAAGCGGAGGAGGAACTCCTCAAATCGCCTGAGCGAGGCGAAGGTGCTGGTCCCCAGAAGAGGAACAGGCCCAAGCCGAGCAAAGAGGGCAAGAAAGCGCTGGCGAATTATAAAGCGGCGTTGCGCATTGTCGACAGGCTCGGCGACAGTCCTTCCCTCTCTGCGGAGGAGAAGGATCGGTTGTGCTGGGCTCGGACGACGGTGGCAAAAGGCCGCGAGTACTTCGCTGGCAAAGAAAGGCTGGCTCTTAAGGACTCTGTTTTCCACAACAAAGTGGAGCAGAGCTTCTCAAAGAAGCTGGCAGATAAAAGGCAGAGGTCCGCTGAGGAAGAAAAACCGGCGTCCAAGAGGCCTAAAAACGAGACCAGTCGGCAAGGGGTCCAACAACCCTCTACCTCGAAGCCGAAGAAAGTCATTAAGGCCAGTGATGTGGCTAAACAGCACCTCATCGTGGCTTTGGTAGATCGAAGCAACCCGTTGGGTCAATTGTCGCTTGAGAAGTGGAAGATCGTAGAGTCAGGCCTGCTCAACGCGATGATTGATCGAATGGAGAAGCACCCTGAACTGGCTATGCCTTCGTTTGACGGGGCGGGCTGGTTCAAGGGTGTAAAGATCATCAAATGCAACGATGAGTTGTCGCTGCGCTGGTGTACGACTGTAGTCCCGGACTTACCAGGGCTATGGGAAGGAGCTCAGCTGGCGATTGTTGACAGAAGGAGCATCCCGACACTACCTAAAGCGAAGGTAACAATACCGCGGGTAGTGGAACCAGATGTGGCCCTGAAATTGCTACAACGGCAAAACCCGGACATTCCAACACAGGATTGGAAAATCTTGGATGTTAGGAAACCGGCTGCTCAGGACGGAGGGCAGGTGTACATCCTCCAAATCAACAAGGAGGCTGACGACCTGCTTTATCCGCGCTTTGGCAAGATGGCTTGGGGTGTAGGTAGTGTCTACCTGCGCCTGAGGAAACGCCACCCGAAGGATGGAAATAAGAGCACCCTGGAGGCTGGCGAGATTGAGAGGGATCTGGGCACCGTTGACCTGCAAAGTACAGCGGCCGATCCCCAGAAAGAAGAGGCGCCGGTCAAAGAGGATGCCGCGGCCAGCACTCAAACTGCTGCAGATCAATCTGCACCGCAGTAAGTTGGCCTCGGCCGAACTACTGCAGACACTCGACGAAGGTAAGTTTGATGTGGCGCTGGTTCAGGAACCTTGGATCTCTGCGGGGGGTCGGGTTGCGGGACTGGCGTCACAGGATTTCAATCTGTTCTTCCCCACCGCAGTAGCAAGAATAAGAACGGCTATGCTGGTGAGGAAGGATATTCACGCTTATCTTCTGTCTAATTTCAGCACAGACGATTTGACGGTGGTGGCATGCAAGGGGGACGAGGAGGAGCAGGTGCTCCTAGCATCCGCCTACATGGCGCACGATCGACCCGCTCCGCCGGATGAGGTCGAAAAAGTCACCGCGGAAGCGCTCAGAAAGCACCAGTTGCTACTCGTGGGAGCGGATGCCAACGCGCATCACACTGTCTGGGGCAGCAGCGATATTAACGATAGAGGTGAGTCTTTACTCAATTTTATTATTAACTATGATCTGGTCGTGGCAAATCGAGGAAACACCCCCACTCATAGGGGACCTCGAAGTGTTAACGTTCTAGACATAACTCTTCACAATGATCCTAATGAACAGTTAGTAGAGAATTGGAGGGTTCTTGGAAGTCCATCATTCTCTGACCACTGTTACATTAGTTACAGCTTAAATTTCAGCCTCACTCGCATTTCTCGGTCGTTTCGCAACCCCAGGAAAACAAACTGGGAGAACTTCAAACGGGAAGTGACCAACGACTTAGGCCCTCCTCCCAGGATAAGCTCTGTAGCTGGCCTGGAATCTGCGGTCAACACTCTTACTGGTAAACTGGTAAAAGCTTTTGAACGATCCTGTCCCAAAGTCTGTCCGAAGCGCAAACCTAAGCCACCCTGGTAGAACAGAGACCTGGGTTGTCGCAGAAGACAGGTACGAGAACTCTTTAAGTTGGCCAAAGTAGCTGACTGTAGGGAATGTTGGGACGAATACAAGGACATACTTAGGCTCTACAAAACGGAAATTAGGAAAGCCAGATGGAGCTCCTGGAAAGAGCTGTGCGGTAGGATTGAATCCACCTCGGAGACGGCAAGACTAAGAAACTTGCTGGCTAAACGCCCTGTCACGCCTAGCCTGTTATGCAGGTCTGATGGGGAGTGGACGAGCAACAGCTCGGAAACGCTGAAGGTACTCGTAGACACTCACTTTCCGGGCTGTTTGGATGACTCCACCCCTTTAACTCGTGTGCAGGCGTCTGATCTGCATGACATCGAAGGCATTGGCGAAGTTGTCACCAGGCAGAGGCTTGTTTGGGCAATTGACACCTTCAAGCCCTTCAAGTCTCCAGGTCCGGATGGAATTCTGCCGGTCATGCTTCAAAAAACAGGTATGCTTGCTGTTTCCTGGCTAACACAAATTTACAAAGGTTGCCTAGTGCTAAGCCATGTACCTGTAGCCTGGAGGACCGCTAAGGTTGTATTTATACCCAAGGCAGGTAAAGTCAACCATGCGTATCCGAAGGACTACAGACCAATTAGCCTGACTTCCTTCCTCCTTAAAGTTTTTGAAAGATTACTTGATCTTCATATCAAACAAAGACTTGGTACTCAAACTCTATCGAGAGCCCAAAATGCGTATACGAAAGGAAAATCTGTTGAAACGGCTCTCCATAGAGTAGTCCTCAAAATTGAAAGGGCACTCCATTACAAAGAATACGCCTTGGGAGCCTTTCTAGATATTGAAGGCGCCTTCAATAATGTGCACACAACAGCTATTATGGAGAGCCTCCACGCACACAACACTCACCCCGCTATTTGTAGCTTCATAGGCAACATGCTTAACCACAGGCTCATATCAGCGGAGTGGTCGGGTGCGCAAATTACAAGAAAAGTCTGCAGAGGCACTCCGCAGGGAGGAGTTCTATCTCCTCTCTTGTGGAACCTTGTAACAAACTCAATTCTGGAAAAGTTGGAAAGCATGGGACTCACGGTTGTGGCCTACGCTGACGACATTGCAATTTTAGTCTCGGGTAGGTTTCCACACACCCTTGGTCAGCTCATCGAGTACTCTCTAGGGCTGGTTGAGGAGTGGGCGAATACCGTGGGTCTTGTCATTAACCCCAACAAGACGGATATTGTGCTCTTCACTAGGAAGTATAAAACCCCGGATTTAGACCATATCATGCTGGGCGGCTCCAGGTTAGGTCTCAAGCTACAAACTAAGTACTTGGGTCTTATTCTGGACAGCAAGCTCACATGGAAGGCCAATTTAGAGGAAAGAGTTAAGCGGGCAAGCAACGCGATTTATGCCAGCAAGAGAGTGCTGGGTAAAACGTGGGGTCTAAGCCCTGCTTTAACGCACTGGATCTACTTGGCGATAGCTAGGCCGATTCTTGTTTACGGATGCTTGGTCTGGTGGCCAGCAGTGAATAAAAGCACCTTTGCTACCATGGCGAATAGAGTTCAGCGGCTGGCGGCTCTCTGCACTACAGGTGCCTTAGCCTCGACTCCTTCGTCTGCTCTGAACGTCCTGCTTCATCTTCCCCCGCTTGATCTCTTTATTAGAGGCACTGCCGCAAAGGCTGCTGTCAGGCTTAGGGAATCAGGGCACTTCGAGCCAGGATCCTTTGGCCACAGCAGTATTGAACGGGGTTACGCAGGAAGCACTGACTACCTGGTTCCCACTCTGTGCTTTGAGCGGGGATATCGAGCGACTGTGGGAGATGGGCAGGAATGGAATCGACAAATGTGTCCTGCAGCTCTTAGCATCTACACTGACGGCTCGAAGACAGCTGCAGGAGTGGGTGCTGCAGTATATTCTGCAGATGCATCTATGGAAGCAGCTTTCAGGCTTCCGAATCACAGTAGTATTTTCCAGGCGGAGGTGTTTGCGATACGTAAAGCCGCAGACCTCATATACGCCAAAGATACTACTAGCAAAGTACTAAACATCTTTACGGACAGTCAAGCGGCGGTAAAAGCACTGCTGTCTCACACATACAAATCGAAGTGTGTATTCGATTGTATTCAGGCTCTGAACAGACTGGGTAACAGCAGAAGAGTTAGAATCTTCTGGGTTCCCGGTCATAAGGGTATTGATGGGAATGAAAAGGCGGATGCGTTAGCCAAGTATGGGGCTAGTCTTCCCCTTTTGGAAGCGGTTAACATACTTACTCCTATCCAGGCGATTAAGTACTCAATCGACTCCAACATGATGCAGGGAGCGACGCGCAGATGGGATGCAACTCAGACCTGCAGAGTAACCAAAATCATGTGGGGGTCATACAATCTCGCATCGACCAAGTACCTCCTCGAGTTAGTGCGGATTGACTGCAAACGACTCGTTGGTATCATTACTGGTCACTGTCTTATAGCAGCACATGCTAAGAAAATGGGACTCCTAACGAGCGACACCTGTAGAAGGTGTCAAGAGCCGGGGGTGTCAGAAACTATCCAGCATCTCCTGTGTCACTGCCCGGCACTGGGGAAAACCAGACTGCGATACTTCGGTGAGCCCTGGCTGGTGGATCTCTCACACGTGGCAGAGCAAAAGCTGAAGGACATCCTTCAGTTCGCGAAAAAGTCCGGGGCCTTTGATGGCCGCTTGGACTGAATTCCTTTCTCGAGGTCCATTTATCTGGTATCACTACGGACCGGTAGGTCTATGTGTGGCCATGTGCCAGCCAGTACAACCTAACCTAACCTAACCTACTCCGGAGGGTTTGAAATAGAGAGACGGAGCAATGTAGCAGATTGCATTTACGCTAACATCCAGCTGGCTTTTATTTCTCTGTGATTCGGAAGTTGTAGAAAAACTTTGAGGGTTATCGTCGACTAAGTTTTCGAAATTTAGCAACGTGAAATATTTCCTGCCAGTTTTCTTAGTGCAGAAAAGACAGGAATCATTGATTTTGACAATCCTATCCTGATTTCGCAGCCACAAGCAGACATAGATTTGCTGGCGTTTATGATTAATTCACGATGTGAATTTCGTATGGACATAATGTGTTTTCAGGCAGAAAGCTTTTATTTTCTGGAGAGTTATTTCAAGATCGCATCAAAACTACAAGATTGTCAGCAAATTCATTAAGCTTCAATTATAAATGGTCAAAATCAGGACTAGTACGTTCTATGAATTTCAATTCAATCTGATGATCTAGTTGGGAACATCAATTTCCGGTACTCAAAAAATAGATAATTTGGTGAGTGGTTGCCGCTCTTATAGGGTGAGGAATTTTGAAAATTTTAATTTGATTGCATAGAAAAAGCATCAAATTTATGAAACGCTTTCATTTGTTCTTAAAAAGTAAAAAAAAACAGGAGTTTCGATGTTTTGAAGGAACTCGCTTTACTTGCCTGCCGAGCCTGAGGACTGCCCGCGCATTCATGGAAAATCGCACAGGTTAATATCTTGTCAAAATGAATATGTGCAGTAAATTTCATAATGGTCTGATGAAGTTTACAAATTGGAAAAATGCTTAAAACATTATATAATACTATGACACTGCTATTATAATACTAAGTATTATAGCAAATATGCTTATGAAGCCAAATGGAAGGAGGAACTTAGTCTAAAAGTACCACTAAAATCAGGCTGTTTCCATATCAGTGATTATCATCCAGCTGCAGTCATATTATAGTGAGAGAAAAGAGAGTTTTCGGCATTCTCCTTCACTCTAGAATTACGTCAATTTCTTCAACCTAGTGCTGTCAGATTAACGATATCGCACAAGAAGTTCAAGAGAAGTAGAAAAAAAAAACACAAATTGGCTCCATTAAGATGGACTGGCGTAAAAAGCATTTGTAGATAGTAAATATCTTGGCTTTTTTATAGTATTTCAGAGGTGATGGATGACTCTGATTCAAATTATTTTGAGAGCGATATATTTCGAAGAAAAATGAATACAAACAGCTGCTGTGATTATCATTCAGTCTGTCTGTCTGTCTATGCAAAAGTAGAAGAAAATATAAGTGCTCTTTAAATTCTTTCCATTGATCTGTCTCTCAAGGGACACTTCATTTATTCGTTCACAATTTCATAAGTTTGCTTAGATATACAATGCCTGCCTGTGATAAATTTTAGTAATTTCACTTAGCGATTTCATTTTCAGGAGCAAGCTCGACGACATTCGCACTGGTTGACATTTAATTTGAATTCATGGCACCAATAACTCATGAGCGTTCGCATTATTGCGGCTTCACAATGCTCCGTTTCGAGAGGATAACCTTCATCTTACTCATTTACGTCCCGAAGCAGAAGGTCATTCATCTGTGGCAAGATGTGCTTAACATAATGTTTCCTCAAACTACCGCTCACACAAAATATGTGATAACATGTTTTTACACTAGGTTCATGATCAACATATTTCAACAACACTTTAGTCGCACGTGTGTGTATGTTCCCCTACAGTGAAATAACATTTATTGTTCAAGCTGATTGAAAATCAATGGCAAGGATTCAGAAATTTTAGTTTTCTATGCGCATAATATGTTTCAAATGTTAGAAGGGCTACTAGTACCAGACTTTGTTAAATCATAGCTATTGTTTAACATACACAATGAGAACAACAAATACAATATTTTGGGGAATAGCAAGTCAGATGGAGAGATTACATACAAAACATCACACATACGATTGTTTCGTGTTTTTAGAAGTTAAATAGGATGGAGTGTTGAACGCAGAAAACTCTAAATGCGAACAAACATCCAAGTAGCATTCATTTTTACTTATCCATAAGGGAGTAAATGTGTTTGTTCAGCTTGATGAAGATGAGAATGAACATATGTTGATAAGCTACTGTTAGATTCCCAGCCGATTAGACAGTAGGAAATTAAATAATGGATGTAACAGGATGCAATTAACATAAATACTTAGCAAATGAAATTGATAGCAAATGATAATTTAATGTAAGCATTTCTCAGTGTTCAAGTGAATAATTTTTTGGTGGTGAGAACTGCAACGAAAACTATAGGTGCAGAAATACTTTGAGAGCTATCACCCACAAAATTTTAAGCTTAAAAAATTCACACAGTTGCAACTTGTCTTCATTATAAGATAATATTCATCAGAAAATTTAATGGTAGCATCTCTTAATACATACAAGATAAAAATGCTTCGTGCTGCCGTTTTTTCCAGCATCAAATATTTATCGTTCTTATTTAGATCAGCTCACTCTGTGAATATTGTTTCAATTCGTGGCTGCATCGGAAGCTATCGGAGTGCCAATTAGGGCTGCTCCCCGCCAAAATTCAAAATCTAAAAATCTTAACACGCTATCCTTATACTTATGACATTGTAGTTAAAACTTGAAAATTTATTGATAGCATCATTTAGTGCGAAAATAACCACAATCATGATAGCAACCCTAACCAAGTTTTAAACTAAAAATCTTTCGAACTTGGCTTATAGTATATATATGTATGTATATATATATATATATATATATATATATATATATAAATATATTTGAATGCATAAATATATATACATATTTATATATACATTACATTATATATATATATATATATATACATATATATATATATATATATATATATATATATATATATATATATATATATATATATATATATATATATACATCGTTGTAATCTGATGTCTGCATTGGAAGCATTAAAATCTTTTTTTACATAGACAATTTCAAGGTTGCTTCATAGCCACAGGGTTGCGCAAATATTTAAATCGCTTAATGCCTAATTAATCGCTTCTACTTAATGCCAATACATCCCACGAGTTTCAGTTTGGCATTACGATCCTGTTATGTGCTCTCGTAAAATAGGTAATTTAGTAAAGAGTTGCCGCTATCATGGAATGCAGGGTCTCGAAAATTTCAAACTGACGGGATGAAAAGCATACAATTTACCAATCGTTTGCATGTTTTCCAAAAAAAAAAAAAATCTCGAGACGCATTGGTTTGAAAGGGGTCTCTGAAATCATATTTTAAGACTAAGCAGATGTAAAAAAGACATCAGAATATTGCACATGCTTATTTCTCTGTAAGAAGTTATGAGCAACCGAAAAAACATCTTTGTCTACTTTTTGGTACAAACATTACTAAAACTTTATTTAACATTATCTGTTTTAACTCCGCTTACTCGTTTCATCTGAATTCCTTCTTTGAATAGAAACAAATCGGTCCCATAAACTTTAGTGCAATATCCGCTGCCGTCAAAGGGTTAAAAATATCCTAGTTTGAATTTAGCATTACATTTTTGGGCAAGGGGATTCTTACACTAAACTATCAATAACTAATGCATCCAGTAAAAAAGAATACAGTGCTATAAGACATCTTAATAGTTTCATAGTTAAAGCTAGTTTTGGAAAGAACAACAGGGAGTTGAACTAATTTCACTCATTTAACTCGTTAAATATCTTGCAGTACCCATTCGCAAAAGGAAAGATTTCAAAATTTGGAAAGAGTTTTACACTATGACATTGACATCATATGATTTTGAACTATGTAGCAGAAATAAGTAGCGTATGACTGTTGTGACCTAAAATTGTGAGCACATAGATTTGTTGTTTTCATAAATGTTGAAATTCAGAAGAATAATATGCCCACTATGCCACCAGCAAAATAATCACTGGACTGTGTAATCCAATTGACATGGATGTATACGAGTATAAGAAAGATATGTTTAACCCTTTGGCGACGGCGGGAATTTTGATAAGTTTTTTAAAGTATCTTTCGACAAAACACAAAAATAAGTACTGAAACATTTCCGTAGCCTGAATGCCATCGCTACTCTAAATTCTCGAAATCGATTGTGCTTTGATCCTTTTTCACCCTCAAACCCCATCTCTGCTCCCTTAACTAAATACGTTAAAATGACCAAGCCTTTATAAAACTGAATACAAAATGATCCAACTGCTCGAAGCAAAAAACTCCATAGAGATCTTGAAAATATTTTACGACGGGATGGAACTAGTCATCGCCTCGAATTAAAAAGCTCCAAATATTTATTTATGCACAAACTCAGCTCTAGTTGAAAGCACTGAGACTGATATGTTTGCCATTATCGAGAATTCTAGCCTTATGCCTGTTCATATTGCTAAGCATGTGCTATCCAAGTATCAATTATGCATACTGACATGGAACTTTATGCTCCTGCTGCTCTTAAATGGAAAATGCGGATATGCGGAGCACTGAACCGAAGTATTTTCATGCAAATTTCGAATTCGTACGGGATGAAATTGAATGGAGACATTTTGTTGATATGATGAAAATTTATCTATTTGGAAATTTCAAACACTTTTCCATTGGCGTATAGTGCGATAAGCAATGCTAAAGTAAAGATCGATCGATCGACATAGTGCGATAAGCAATGCTAAAGTAAAGAAGGTCTATGAAAATAAAAGATTTGATTATATTCACATATCTGTTTCATGCTTCTCAATCGGTTTGTGAAAATTGATATGTTTCCAACTGTTGTGATTTGCCAGCATATTTCTTTGCTGGATTTGTAAATGTAAAATGTGTAAATGGGAATGTTCAAAAGAATATTAAATAGCCTACCGCAAGTGTTTCGAAGGAAATGTAACAGGATCTCCAGAAATTTGCTGTAAAAGTTTTACTGAAAATTGTAAAAAATTGTAAAATTGTAAAGAAAAAAATATCTAGCAAAACCAAAAATGATGCATGAAATTTTGTTGTTGTTGCATGTATATAAAACCTGAAAAAAAGTGAAAAAAATCGCTCATTGACGCATTTCTGTAAAAAGGAAGCCATTCCAATATATTTCAGTACCGTTACACTAGCCATGGAATAAACTTGAAAGCGTTTGTTTGACTAGTATCTGAATCAAAATACATAGTATTTCAATAACATGCAATTTCGTATCAAAACAAAGCCCCCACAGTTGTTAAGTGGAAGACGAGCACTTAATGAATTGCCTTCAAGTTCACTTAACTGTCCTTTCATACGGTTTGTTATGAAAAGCCTTCGAGACAAAAACCGTAATCGCTGAGAATGACGTGTCCTTATTGCAATGAAATTAAGATTAATTGTTGAGCTCATTTGACTTGACTTTTATCGCACAGATGGGAGGAAGTCGCACTGAGAAGGTTTTCTTGCGTTGCGATGAAACATTTTAAAAATGTTCGTGAGGTTCAAGAAAACCATTAGTGATATACATATGTACAAAATAATCTTAGTTGAAAAAGTTTTATTCTAATATGGTTTCATTCAACTATGATTGTTCAAGTACATACATCAATAATCAAAAGTATTTGGACAAGTTTTTGTGTATTTCCTTCTCATTTGTGCAAAAAAGTAGCAGTGAATATAAATCTCACAAAATTATTCAATAATTAATATTTTCGCATCAAAATATTAGCATGTACCTTAAAAATCACGGAAGTTGTTATTATTTCAGTATAATTAAAGAGCTGTTATATTAATAAAGCTAAGCAAATAAAATAATTCATAAATTTATCTATTGACAAAATTTGAAATTATAGAATCTTGATAAAAAAAATATATTTTCAAAACTTACCTCAGTTAATTTGGCAGCCCTAAATAATATATTTAAGTATTAGTTTATTATTATATTTAATGTAAACTGCTTCAAAGTCCTTTAAAGACATCATTTTTTTTGCAACTTCAAGACGTCCGCACAGGTCTCTTCTTTACCCTTGCAATAATATTTCAGGTCACTTGGCTAATGGATCGGTAATACTTCTATTCTCCATACTAAAGTGCTCGATTAGGCTATGATTTCCAGGCACCACGATCTGCTGGAAGTCTTCCCACCTGTTGCTATGAAACTGGCTATAACATACATTGGTTGAATATACCTAAGACACCATATAGCGTCAAATAAATCATGCTTTTTCGCGCCATGATAAAAAAAAAACAAATCGATTTCCTTCCTTTCATTCACTGACCAATCTTTGTAACATTAAATTATTTGTATCGTCGCTAATGTCACATTTCTTAGAACATGGATTCCAGCTATCCAAGAAACTTAAACAGTTCAACCGTTTCAACCAACAAAGCAATGTTATTCTAAGTGTGGCTGAAATAGTTTGAATATCAAATAATTTTTGATCAGCCATGAGATAATTTGACAAGACAAATAAATTTGCTGAAAAAAGCGGTCAGATTCATTTGACAAACGCCAATTAACAACAAATCCAATTACACTCAATGTCCAATCGAACCATCATATTGCAAAATTACAAACTTACATTTGTTTGTCGTTAATACGAGTAGGTACTAGCCCAACAGCGACAAAACGTTCAATTTATCCTCCAAGTGCATTTTCGATAAAATCAGCTGATCTCGCCATAAACAAAGGTAACCTACGGCAGGACCAAACACATTGTACCAATAATTTATACCATCATCGCCTACTTTCTTTCGGACCGTCCAAATATTTTCGCAATTGGGTCCGCCTAAACTTCAATATATGTACACCCACCATAGTCATTGTTTGCGTTCATAGGATTGTCGTGATTGTTCTTAGAACGAGAGTGCCGGCAAGTGCGATGCAAATAAAGGAGAATTTGCTTTGAATGAGGCTCGTTTCATCCCAAAGTAGATTTGCTTATTATACGTGCTGTGATTTCATGGATCCACTTGAAACCATTCAAAACGTTTTGGGTTGAAATTGGTTTGATTCGATTTGGAACAGGACAGTCAGGTGCTTGCTGTGTTCGTACACGGTTGGATTCGGTTGTGTGGGGAAGAGAAAATCGTTTTAAGGTTTGTTATTGAAGCGAATGATGTGAAAGCAATTTGACCACATAAGGGGGTAAAAATTTAAAAATTGCCTCACATTTGAAAGTTAAAACGGGAGAAATTTAAATGAATAAACTTTATCAACTGAGGGCAATCAGCCAATGACTTCAGATTTTAATTTAATTTTAAGTACATAAAACTGCTTACCTGCAAACATCGAAGACATGGTCTATTAATTGCGGTAGCTGCTTGCACTAATTGAAACAATTTTTCGTAGAACCAAGTCATCGGCTTGCTTTCATTCAATCCGCTTTCAGTGGGCTAATAAAGTTTTTCTCTTGCACCCTAATTAAATCAAATTCAAACGAAACGAAATAAATTAACGTTATCCATTCATCGGTGTCAATGCTAGATTAAAAAACTTTCGAAGCGTGGCACCCTCATCGCTCTAAAAGCTCATAGCTTCGTTTAACTGAACACAAATCTTTCCTCTGCACTTTCTGTCTAGATAAGCTAGGTACATATTTTATTCTAATTTGTGTAGCTCCACAAAATAGCAGGTGCTATGATTAATGAGATTTATATAAACCGACAACTTAAAGCCAAAAGTTTCCATATTCTGGACACTTTCATTTCAATCCATCTGTTTACTGAAAAGTTACTTGACTCCCGCGTAATCGCACTGACGAGGCACTAAAGTTGCTGTGAGAAGGTAAGTTCAGGCGAGGGATATCAATGTGGTGAATAACGGTAAAATTGTTGATGTTTCAGGTCAACAGTAGAGCAGTATCTGAAAGTCAGTTTTCATAGGCGAGTGCAAGAAGAATGATGGTTCTTTCACAGCCTTTAGCTATTTTCGAAATCGGAGCATCTCTGGTGATAATAACTTCCTGGAAGTCGAGCTAAACTGCCATGGAAATCTTTGAATACCCTTTCAGAAAAGATGTTATTCCAGACTTTCCGAACTTAGAATTTGTTGTTTTTAATTATGGAATTATTCTTAAAAATTTTCGAAAATCCATTGCAGCACAGAGAGTATTTTTATTTCTTCTTTTTCCGTCAGTTTGTTAAATAGATCCCAAAACTTCCTTTGTTAAATAGACCTAAAACTTGTATTGAAAATAACAAGCCACAAAAAGGCTACATCCTTGGTTATCATTCCGAGGTATTACTTGAGAAAAATATTTTATGTAATGTTTTAAATGAATCATTCTATGTTAAGTGAATCATTCTATTTTATGCAATGTTTTAAGTGAGTCATTCTAAGTGCGCTACATCAGCTACTGCTGCGAATTGGGAGACTGAGGAGATCCCAGACGATTGGCGCAGAAGCGTCATCTGTCCCATACATAGAAAGGGAGATAAACTGCGGTGTGAGAATTACAGATGCATCTCCATAGTCTGTACGGCCTACAAAATCCTGTCAAAAATCCTGGAGTATAGGATCATTGGAAGAAATCATTGGCGAATATCGAGGCGGTTTCACATCTGGTCGCTCCACAATCGACCAGCTCTTCACGGCCAAGTAAATTTTGCAAAAGTGCTGGGAATACAACGTCGACGTATACCAAATTTTTGTCGACTTTAAACAAGCATATGACAGCATCGATCGAGGCGCACTATGTAGCATCATGCTGCAATTTGGTATACTGGCCAAATTAGTGAGACTTATAAAGATGACGATGACCAGCTCCATCTCTCAGGTCCGGATCCAGAACAGATTGACGAATTCTTTTGAAACTCTGGTTGGCCTGAAGCAGGGCAATGGAATAGCGCCCACGCTCTTCAACCTGACACTTGAGTTCGCTATTCAGGCAATGAATCTGAACACCAGCGGCACGCTACTTTTTAAGTCGAAACAATTAGCAGCGTACGCGGATGACATTAACATCATGGCTCGATGCAGAAGAACTTCTGCTTAGACTTGACACCGCCGCAAAGGATGTTGGACTACGAATCAACGAGGACAAAACGAAAGTTATGATGTAATCTAGGACAAGGACGCCAGCGCACACGACCATCAACGTAGGGGACCTTTGCATCAAATTCGTCTATCGAGTGACGCCAACGAAACTGACGAAATCAAGCGACGGATGCAACTAGCAAAGAAGACATTCTGCTCGGTCCTCCCCATTATGAAATCGAAATATGTGCACAGAAAGACTAAGCTCCGCGTTTATAAAACTATCATAAGACCTGTGCTGTGCTATGGCTGTGCTCCGAAAATATGATCGACACCTTCGAACGGAAAGTTCTACGGTGGATTGTCGGGGCTGTTCGCGACCGAGATGGATGGCGCATCCGGTGCAACAATGAATTGTACGAACTGTACGATGAGCTGGAAGTCTCCTAAATCGTCAAATTACAACGGAGACAGTAGGCTGGGCCCGTGCAACGCATGAATGCCGATCGCATGCCGAAACTTGTCATGAATGCAAGACGAGTCGACGAAGCGAGGCCAAGAAGGGGTTCGTTGGGTTCCGCCGAGCAACTATTGAGGTTCCAAGACTGGACGACGCGGTCACGTGCCCGAGACAATTCGAGGAGATCGGTCAGGTGGCCAAGGCCCGACGTCGGGCTGTTGTGCCACGTTGATGATGATGATTCTATGTCTTAGGAAAAGGTTGAGATGAAATTAGTTTGCTACGTACGTATGCTAACGTACGTATGATTACTGTGTGCGCCCAACTCAAAAAAAGGCACAAGACACTAGCTTTCACACGTATTTGCTTTCAAGAAAGCACGTTATTTAATAAATACTACGTATACAGGTATATGCAATATGAGCACATGAGAACAATGAACTAATAGTATAATAAGTGTTTTTAGGAATGCATCTATTCAAAGAATTCAAAGTATATAAAACACTTGTTTTAAGCAGGGTCCACATTGATCTTACTTTAGTCCTATTTTATTCAACATTTTTTTTTCATTTCATTTCACAACTTTAGTCCTATTTTATTCGAATTTAATAAGCTGTGAATTATCTATGTTTGGAGCTGATGTACACATATTCAGTAGAATTATAGAATGATTTTCTTTATCAATGCTACCGTCGCTGGAAAATCAATGTAAACCCAGCCAAATTACAAGCTATATTTTTTTCCAAGAAATGGCAGCGATCATAACTGCGTAACCGAAGAATCCATTGGACAGAGTCAATATCCTATCCTGTTTGTTCTAGCACAAATAAAGCCATACACACACTTTAATCGCTGATTAACTGGCAATCAAAATTTTCAACCGTTAATAAACTTCTCTTGTTCAAAATCATCATTCAATCCTGCATCATCTATGGTGCCCCCGTATGGAAAACAGCGCGAAATCTGGTGAGCTACAAGTCATCCGAAATAAAGTCCTCGAAATGGTACTTGACTTGGTAGCCCATTCCATTATTCCGCTAAACTCTTGCATAAGAAAACCGCTGGCCTCTCTGTCACTCAGTAGAAACATTTAATTACTGCTTCAAATCGGGCATCAGCAGCCCGTTGTTAACGTCTCTATGTTAGTATGTAATGTATAATATATTTAGGTTAAGTTAGTTTTTACGTTAAACAAATACAAGTCAGACTTTTATTTAAGGTTTGTTTGGATTACCGTCAAATATAAACACAGCACACACATAAATATAAAAGATGCCAATTATAAAAGATGGCTGTAAAATTTAATTTTGCAGGTATGATTCTAAGCTTTAGACAAAGATAAGACCTTCGCCTGGAATATAAAAGTAACGAATAAAGTTGAAGTTGGAGTTAAAGCATACAATTTTTTTTTAATTCAAACTGAGATCTTAAAGAAAGAGGTAGATATATATATATATAATATATATTATATATATATAATATATATATATATATATATATATATATATATATATATATATATATATATATATATATATACATATATATATATATATATATATATATATATATATATATATATATATATATATATATATATATATCCTACTTTTAAGGCTTTAATACTGTTCATTAAATACAAACCAGCTATGAAAACACATACTCTTTTGATGAAGAGTATGTGTTTTCATAGCTAGCTTGACTCTTCTAATTGATTTTCGTGTGCTCTCAGATTTGTTTTGTTTTACTTCATGGAAGCTTTTCCGTTTTCTTTCATATTGCTCAGATAATAGAAAAATAGAGCACACAGAAAAATCCATGTAGCACGAAAAAGCAAATTCATTAAATTTATTTGAACGAAAGCTGTAAATTAAACTATTTGACTCACTTGACAAAATAGTCTCTACAAGTTCACAGACTGCCTTTGACATCAGACTGGAAGAATTAATTACTTAAGGCCGATGGAATTCAGCTAGATAAATGATCATATTAACGATGCTCTACTTGCCCAACATTTGCATTTTTCCTTATCCTTAATGTGATTTCTTATTCGGTTCCAACAGGACTCGTGGCAATTGCGATGCGAAATTTTACCTTCATTCAACTCAAGTTAATCTAGAAACTTAATCGAGAAATTCAATCTTCAGTACAAAGAATCAGGGTGACGAAAATCGAATTAAATTCAAACGGATATTCTATTACCACAACATCTCTACAATTTCTAACTAGCGATTCCATCAAATCAACGAATCATTGCCCCAAGCGATTGTTATTCAAATTTTATTGCTTGGAAACCAACGAAATGGTTCCTTTGATTTCATTTTTTGTTTATTTTTTCAGTACGACAAAAATAAACAACGTTCTCAATTTTTTACATCTTGCTTCCTCTCAAAATTGGATTATCAAGATTTAGCAAGGACATGGTGCCTAGCGAAAAATTAGTCAATTTCTATGTAAAGTATCGCATTTATTTCAGTTTTATTCAATGTGACCGCAATCTCAACATGAAGAAGACGGCATGAAATGGATCCTGTTTAGAATAGGAATAGAATTGTGTTTCTAATTGGGAAAAAAATCTGGCAAATCTGAATGCGAAGCACTAAAAGGCAATAATTAATTTTGAATAAGTTGCAATAATTTATTTTACTTACCTTGAATAAATCATTTATTTATTTACTTAGGAAAAAAAGTACAACAAACAGAGGCTAATTATTGCGTAAAATATAGAAAGATGTAAATAAAGATAAGTAGCGACATAAAAATAGATAGGTTTAGGCAAATTTGAAGAATAATTCAGCCAAAGAAGAAAATGCTACAAAGTTAAGTTAAGAAGCAGCAGAAAAGAAAATTACTGTACTTTTGAAAATGGTTTGAATCAACAAATGATGACTAAAAGAAAAGACCGAAATTAAGAATATTATAGCTGTTCAAAAATCGCAGTAATCGCGAGACAAACTATACATTTACAGACGAAAAAAGGGACACGATCTGGTTTAAAATAGACATTATTAAAATAGGCATTGAACTGTTAACTATATTGCTCATGCAAACATTTATGTATCTACTTAACGATGATGTGGATTGATAAATAACTTATCTCTGCTTAAAACAAACAATACTACTAATTTATCTTGGAAAAATTATTATATGAATCATTACTTTGAAAATGGTAGTCCCTTTCTATAAAATAGTAAAAATAAAACAACCCCACGACAACCCTCGTACGGGTCTGAGGGTTGAATCTGGTAGAGAGTTTCATCACAAATCCATAATCAATGTGAATACGAGTGTGAAGTGATTAGTACTACGATTCGCTTTACGTATGATTAATTCATGTACCTATTCAGAGCTAGGTGAACTCAAAGTTTGGTGCGCGGACCCTCGTCCGAAACTGGATTAGCATGGACGAAGCATTATAAATTAACTGCTGAATAGAAAAAAGTGTTATATACAATTCATTTCATTTCACTTTATTTTATTTTGTTATTTCTTTTTCTAATCTAAAGTACGATAATGTCTATTCATTCCAATAATTTGAAAATTTCAGTCAACTTGAATAATTCGAAAATCTTAACGAACTTTGAAACCACTCTTGCATAAGCTCATGGATTCTCACTTAAGCACTTATTCATTATCACCGCAGCTATTCTCAGCCCCACTGAAACTTCTCTATGTAGACAACCGATGGGATAAACACGAGTATACAAAATATGTACATATATACTCGACTTGTTACCTCACAATCTCAATTTCTTGGAAAAATATTGTTTCTAGTCAAGTCTACGGTAGGTACTTTAAGCTACGTTGTTTTTCCGCCCTAAATTAAGTTTATTTTCGTTCATATTAGATACTTTTCCTCACTGGATATGATGAACTGCGTACCTATAGTACAAAACTCTGTTCTTTCTCAAGGAAATTAACAAAACCGTTCTTTGTCTTTTTTCTCATCCTCAGCGACGAACTTTTAGGAGCATTTTCTTACAGGCTATACCAAATAAAAACTTCGAAATTCTAATTCCAACTTATTACTTTTTTTTGTGAATTTACTGGATTTCATCGTTATAAGACTGTTGCTTACGGGGTAGCTTTATGAATCCTTTTCACTTGTTTTTTCGCCACCATTTGAAGCTTTGGCGTCAAGTAACCCCACGAACAACCAACAATCCTTCGCCTCTGATATTGTTTTTGGAACGCACTCCCAGCCGAAAACTTACTCACATCATATACACCTTGTGGAGTAAAACAAAGTTTTTCATCTACGCACAACAAAAGCGTGACCCAAAGGATTCACTGTAGCGAAAAAGGTACGGTGCGTTGCTTGATGCTGTTTTCGTCTGCTACATATATATAATGGATACATTCGCATTTCGTATCTACGTTTTGCTTTGCTTTAAATGTAACTACTCGCTAATTCCGTATCCCTAATAACATTTATCCATAAACCCAGAGCTACAATTTTTCGAATGTGCGTATCTGTGGGATCTCTACAGCCTCCTACTAATCGAGACTGAAGTGTTTTTGGCCCATGTGAATAACTTCCCGAGCTATGCCTAAATGTTCGCATATAGTACATACGAGTACATACATGACTTAGTCCATATGTTACCTGTTTGGAATGAGTTTCAGTCCTTGTTGGTTTTTTCAGTGATTGGTGAAATAGACTCATTACGAACAGATCCTCAATTGGCCCGGTAGTGAATTGCTAAATGACACACCTGAGCTTCTTGATTTCATTATCCTGACGTTGCTCGAAAATAGCTTCTCTACAAAGAAATTCTACGCAAGACATTCTATTGCTCTTGAAATAACCATTAAATGGATAAGTTAGATTGTTGAAAATCTGGCTTTTCCTTTTCCTATTATCCTCGTTTAAGTTGGCCATAAAAACTTGCGAAGAACTCACTTTTAAAGAGACTTTGATGGTGGGTTTTGTTCTCCGTTGCAAGAGTTTTCTGAAACTAATTTTCCGGTCGATGACTGTCGGAAACTGTGGGCAAAAGCTTTAGTGTGAGCTTGGAACAAAGACAGATCTTTGTTCTTATCTATAGCTGCTATTTACTATCATATCAGTTTCAACATAGCGCACATTCAATTATTTTTACTTTTCATAACCAAATATTCTAATTTAAAGCCCCAGTCCTCCTTTAGAGACTTGATGTATTTTAAATTTATGGTAGAAATCGATATTCCGAAGGTAAGATGGGAAACTTTTGGCGTAGAACCAAACTGCTGCTCGTTATGGTTTCATAACATACGATCAAGAGCGATTTTAAAAATAGCCCGAGACGTTCGTAATCGCGTAAAAAAATAGCATTTTGGCTAATTTGGTGCGATCTACAACTGCTAAGAGAAATAAATTTCAGGAATGTTAGACGACCAATACAAGCGCAATAAGGGACATAAAACTTGTACAACCAGGGAGTAAATGTATGTTGAACAAATTCACTAGCACCTACCACGTACTAAAAATTAATTTGGGATCAAAAAATGCCAAGATCTTTGTGTTGATCTACATGAAGTCAAACATCGCTAGTCAGCTCTAGTAGCCAAAGGACAATATATTAAGTTTACTAGGCATTATGAAGCAATAAGAGGAAAAATGTTTCTTGTGCACCACGTACTAAAGGCTGATAGATCAAACTGTAGAAATACACAATCATTGAAAGAAAAAAATTCTGCGTTTCAAATAGCGCAAGATGGTTTACATTCTCGAAGGTTTTCGAAAACGTCAACTTCTTGCCCAATGTCAAGCGTAGAAGAAACCAAATTCATGAATTCGCCTGGATTAAAAGCGATTGAGCATATCTCAATAAAAGCATGCTGCTCCTTGAAAATTTGATTTTTAACCGCACTAAATCTCTATTTCGTAAGATCTGTTCTAAAAGTTTAGCAAAGAATGATAAAAGGGGTATTATTCGATAGTTGGACACACAAACTGCTTATCAAAACTGCTTCTTTGCCCTTTTTTAACGATACCAAGATTTATCATCGAAATACCAATATGTCGTTTGTAAACAAAAAATTATTCGATTCGATGTTTTTTCTGGTGGAATGCTTGCATTTCAATTCTCTCATTTTATTGCATTTGATGAATTCCTTCAATAAATTATATCCTTTTATTAGTTTCCGTTTTTTTATTTATTTTCACTTTGAACATGATCTGCAAAGTGACCAAACATATTAAATGCATAGGAAAATGAACAAAATATTCTGTTACTTAAGATTGATATTACATGTAGAGCTCTAACGCAAATAGATAAAACACGCAAGACTTTGTTATTTGAAGTAATTTTAATGTACGCTGTTAAACATTGCAAAAGTCAAATCTCGAATTCTAATTGAGAGTCACATCTTTGTGGGGCAAAAGATTTATTCTTTTTAAAATAATAATAAAAAAAAAATACTCATAAAACCGTTGTATCTATTAAAGTCTTCTTGACTTATTTGGGTATAAAATCCTTTCAAAACAATTGTTTGGGAAATTTCCGCAACTCTTATCAGCTAAAGGCGGAAAGAGAAATCGTAAATGAATCGCCCGAAAATGAAAATACATGTTTTCAGGATACAACTTTTTATTGCACTGATCGTTAAACACTGTCTACAGCCAGTCAGTCTTTTTGAGCAAAGTCCTTAAATAATGTGCTTACCGTAGTGCACTCTTACAAAATCCAAACAGAACGTAAACACGATAAATTAGCAAACCACTGCCTATATATCCACTACTAGCTCTTTATCATAGCTAGAAAGATTTCGAACAACGTGTCGATTACGTGTCTATGTATTCTGGAATTTGGGACCCCTTTTGAATTCCTCAAATTCAAGATCCAATCTATTCGTCGTATTCTTCTCGAGCCGAATAAACAAAAGCTGATTTCGCACTATGATGCTGTTTCTTCTCCATATGTTTGTGCTTGTGGAGTCTGTATCCTGGCATGCTGTGTTTGAGGGCCCTTTCCAGAGAAAACAAACTTCATGAATAATGTAGAAGTCACACATGAGTGTACATATGAGTAGTCCGTTTATTTCCGCTGAATATTGCAAACTTTCCTATTGCCTTCAGAATTCGTTTGCATGACTATCAAGTGGGCTTCGAATTATTTCGAATAGAGTATATACCGAAAATGGTGTCACGTTTGCTAACACCAATACAAATATACATATATCTAATAACGACTGACTGTAAGTTCACTGGTTCGAGGCCAATCGAAGGATATAACTATTAAAAGTAAGTGAATGTACTGAACTGAAACGGAAGGGTTTATCCGAATGAGTAACCTGTCAGGCGCAAGCACTGAGAAATTAAGATATTGTTTTTTTTTGGTAGATGATAGTTGTACCTGTAGCATTTGAAGCTAACATTTAACTACAAAACCAATTCCTATAACCAAAAATCGATATTGAAAAATTATACATTAAAATCCATTTTCTAACTGAACGTAAAAATATTCGTATCCGGTGATTATCCGAAATTATCTGGATTAACCTAGCCATTAGATTCACTTAATATCATTCCTCTCTGCTAGTAGTGATATTCCGAACATTTTCCTGACTCATTACACAGCTTCACTCTACAAAATACGGAAAAACCAAATCCAATTTATCCCTCGACTATCCCTATGAGAATGGAATAAGCAACGTACTGCAAAGCTTCCCTCATAGGTAGAATATTCAAATTTACTTTCTATTAGCATAGTTAGACACATAATTTTAATCCAAATTGACATAATATATATAAGTGGATTTCATTTAAGTTCTAATCTTCAAATAATTAAAGGTGACTCTGACCTAACTGAAATAGTGATCTCAGTTATAATAGTAGCCAAAAGCCTAACATTAATGTTTTGTGAAATGTTATTTTATCAAAAATGTGGTAGATTGATAGTTAATCTGAGAAGATTAATAAGTTGCGATATTACTAAGCATATGTATGTTTGTTTGTGTGTGTATGTGTTTGTCTTCAATTGCCAAGAGAAAGAAAGAAGATTGGGTAGCCCACAATGGGCGCGATAATTAAACTTCCGCCTAATATGAAAATGTTAACTAACTCACTACTTTAACTAGAAAAACATTCATATAATCAGTCATTGGCTAAGCTTCGACTGATATAGTAAGAGGATTATGATTAAGCTGAATAGCTATTCCCTTAGCCGCTCACCGGATGAAACATGCCAGACACCGTTTTTCAAGATCCCTGATTGCATGGACTATGTAAGTAAACTGTGCGTATATTGTTGATTAGGGCTTGCTTAATTTTGATTGGTAACCACAATAGTGGATTTTGTTTACGTCATTTGTCGAGTCTCTTATGGATATCAACTGGTATCGTTCATTCACAGCTTCCGAAAAATTTAATTATGAGGTACTTGATTTATTCGACAGAATGTTTTGCTAGAATTCCATTAAATTTTCAAAAAAGAATAAATTTAATCCGTGTCCCCTAGGTACTGTTCTTAAACTTGACAGATGCTTAGAGTAATGCTTCTCTCAAGGAAGGATTTCAGTTTCCTTTTGCTACTCCTTGCCAAATCTTTGGAATATACCGAGTGGACCATCTAGTGGTTTCTTTTTAAATCATAGGTTATTTTGACAGTGAAAGCTGTTTCCCGCTCGAAATCTTGACAGGAAGCCAGTATCATATCTCCGCCGAACGGAATGAGTCGCTTTACGCATGAAAAACGTTGGGAAATATTGAGAACTTATTTCCAAAGTGAGTGCTGTGTAGCCCAAACAGTGCGTTTTTTTGAAAATAGTTTTGGCCGAAATGAAGTTTGTGCAAAAAGTTCATGAGACTGGCATGCTAGAGGACAACAATCATGACCCCCGTCGTCGTACGGTGTAGACAGAAGACGGCACAGACAAGAAGGTGGCTGCTGTAGCCGAGAGTGTGAGACTCACTCCACGAACATTAGGTCTGTTCGCGTACTGCAGCAGCAACTGATTTTTACAGCTGGCTTCTTTTTGCTGCAAAATTTGGCTTGCAGCAAGAGTACAAAAAGAACTTTCTGCGAATCTATTCTAATAAATTATAATAGATTCAGGTACGCGAACAGACCTATTAACTCGCTGTTGATCACAACAGCTCAACATTTCACGCACTATCCTGAGGAGAATTCTGCACAAAGATCTCGGATTATTCGCTCACAAGGTCCAATTGACTCAGGAATCGAAGGCGCATGACCATCCGCTTCGTTATCGCTTCGTAATTTGGGCCTTAGAGCAGCTTGTATTGGACAACGATTTTGGGCGAAAAATCATCTTTTCTGACGGGCTCGGAAAACGTGGACGTTATTGTCGAGAAACCAATGCATCCACAGGGAGTGACAGTTTGGTGCGGATTGTGGAGTGGTGGCAAAGGAACAACGTTTCGGTCAACGGTGAACGTTACAGAACCATGTTATCCAAATTGTTTTTTACTGAAATTGAAGACATGGATTTGGATGACCTTTGGTTCATGTAGGATGGTGCGCCATGACACACAGCCCATGCATTCCACAATCGATCTTTTACGCACCAAATTCCCAAATCGTGCTATCAGCCGTCTCGGCGATGCCAATTGGCCGCGTCGTAGCTGCGATTTGACCCCTTTGGATTTTTTTTTGTGGGGAAACGTGAAGGACCAATATTGTGCCAACAATCCAAAAACGGTTCAAGCATTTAGGACCAATATCATCCAAGCAATCTGTGAGCTCCAGCCCGAAACCATCAACAAGGTCTTGGAAAATTGGAGTGACAGAATGCGCTACTGAGAAGCCAGGCGAGGCCGTCACTTGAACGGAACTGTGTACCATCATTAATGGGAATGCTTACTCTTACTAATAAAGCCATAATGCATGGGAAAAAAAATAAATTTTGTTCATTTTATTGCATATTTTTTAAAAAAAACTTGTACTTGGCTCACCCTGTATTTAAGTATTCGGTATGCATTTTTTTGTGAGAAACTCATTCCGTAATATAGCATTTAACTTCAATAACATTTCACTTTTTTCATTCTCTGTACCAACCATTTGAAAAAGTCTCAATTAATGATTTTTGAAATCACCTGTCGCGTAAGTAATTTTTTTTCGGTGTATGATACCTTCAGATTCGTCGAAGCCCACTAAGTAAATATTCAATTTTTAATGATATCACAACCAAAACGCTTGTATATAAATCTGAAAAATTTAAAGTAGATTTAACTTTGGTCATATAACGCCTATTTAAATATGAATAAAAGATGGTAGTTGGGTTGAGATAGAAGCCATTGGATTAATTGGTATATCTTAATACGACCTTACAGCATGCAAATGCTTCTCTAATACACAAGCAAACTTCACAAGTTGCACAAAATATCGCAAGCTATTAAGAACCATTCAGGAATCATTCATATTATCGCTAATATTATTTCAAATGAAGTAATTGTTCAGGCGCTAGTGGTATGCTGACCCACAAACTCTATGTAGCCTCAAAAAAGTTTTAAAATTAATTCCACTAAGAACTATGGCTCAAACCTATGTCAGCAATATCACAAACATCTAATAACCACCGGCGCACACGTCAAATCCGACAAATCATTTCATAAGCTTTATCATTTGGCCAGGACTCAATCAAATGATCTCCACCTATTTTTAGCAATATAATTTAATCCGACAGCTTTTAGTCCTTTCTTTACAAATCATATCAGCAACAAAATACGGTCGTGGAGGCTTTAATTTAAATAATACAAAAAAAAGCACGTTTTTTTATCACATTTTCTCTTGTCAGCCTGAAAATCAAGTTCCATTTTAATGGAAATGAAAATACAAAGAATGAAATTGTAGCTCTCGTTCTTTAAAGAAATACAGGGTGATTTTCCATGAGCGATGGAGCCGGAGACTTTGAAGATGAATTTTTTTATGACTCGATTCATATGCCAATTACTGAGTTCGTTGTATTTTTGCCCTCTTCAAAAATCTGAAAATTCCAAACAGGATTTCAAAGCTTTTCTTTTCACATACTTACAGAGAGCAAACAATTTATCATCCTTTTCAGTGAAATTTAATTCCGATAAACCAAAATTCACAATGCTTCACCCTCCTGAATCGAATCAGTTAAAGCACCCTACCGTATCACAGCCAGCAGAAATCGTCGAAAGACGGTGGGCCTGAAAAGTTGGTCCTGTCTTGATGGACTCAGAAGAGGATTAGTGTCGCTAGAATATACGAAGGTATATTTTGCTGGCTGCCGTATAATTTGCAACGGAATTATTCCTGCAAAAACGGAATTATTCCTGAATAAACATACAACTACGTTTTTCAGCTACAAATTTCTCTCTGATAATTTTCCCAAGACAGCTCGGAGTGTCTAATGACGCCGCCACTTGAGCTGAAATTATATCATGCAGAAGAAAAATCAACATAGATGTTTTGCTCAGATTTCGATACAAAGCGATGGCAAGTGAATTGCTGGTAACGCCTTTAGAATGCGTATTGACTGGGGAAAAAACGGAATATTTGTGATAAGATTAAATTGATATTATAAGAGACGCGACTTTTTCGGTCGGATGTAAAGCATTCAACTGTAGAAATGAAAATTGACGCGACCGGCAATTTAGAAATTTCTCTTCGCGATAATAGTTGAATAATTAAAAATATCAGAAATTAATGATTTCCAAACAGCTTCACTCTGAAATTCTATCATATACTTCAATGAAAGTTCCCAGCTTAGCGTTTTAATCGTTTCATCCTTTGCCTGCCTTTTGAGACCAGATTTGTTTTTGGTTGCAACTTCGTTTTACTCAAGCTTTCAATCATGCAGCAATTTTCCGGGAAGCAGTTTTTCCAGCTGTTTCTGTCATATTTTTATTACTTGATCAACTAAGAACGACGGGACGACGTGAATCTGTTAAACGTTTTTTTTCGCGAACAGTTTGAAAAAAATTCCGCTCCAATGGAAAGCCATAAATTACCATCTATTAGTCCTGAGTGATGATAATTCGTTTGCGTTTGTGAAATTAATTACCGGCTGAGTAACTGCTGGTTTTCGCTTGACTTCCTTGATGTTTTTTCACTGATGCTATATCTGCATGCCAGCCGATTCTATAAGTCCGAGAAAGGAAATGTTCTGGCCGTAGCATATTTTCAAACGGATACAGGAAATCAAAATTAAGTTTCCAAGAATCATTATTTATTGTTAAACTTTCAAAGTTTTCTTTGAACGTTTTCGAACCTTGCGTAAACTCCTAAGTTGTTGTTTAGTTAAACAGACAAAGTTAATAAGCCTATGAGCAATCAGAAGTACATATATACGAAAGATGCAAAGTTTATGGAAACAGCTGATTTTCTAAAAATTACTCTACAGCAAGCTAATTCTGCTAACTGAAAATGCTACATACCCACGAAGAAAATGGAATATGAAGACTTTAACCGGAAGTGTTGGGCCTAGAATCCAAAAAACATATTGTTGCTCCGGTGCAAAAAAGGGTATGGTATTATATTTTCTAAAAGTCAACAAACATATACATTTTTTAACCTAAAATATATTTATTTTCGCTTTCAGCACAAATTTCAAGCGAAACTTTTGTAAAGACTAACTTGAGTCTAAAGGGGGCCCGGTAGCTCTGCTCGCTAAGGCGTCAGGCCGAAAAGCGGCGTGCTACGGGGCCTGCGGGTTCGAATCCCGCCAGTGCCATGGCTGTAAGTGTGAATGCGTGTGATTGTCTATGAGGCTGGCCGTGTTCCCGTCAGCCCTCTTCACTAACCTAACCTAACCTAACTTGAGTCTGAAGTATTGGCAACGTACAGGACCAGCCTGTGTTTGTATAAATAACTTTCCACTTTCCAATCCTATAATTTTAGTTTTAAGTTAAATAGATGCATTTGTACTAATGTGGAAAAAGTAAAAGAAAGTCATAAAAATAAATACTGCGTAAAAACCTAAGGAAGTGTCTTATATATTTTACAGAATCTTTTATTTTTCTGGTTGGCAACATTGGCATGCGCGCTTCTAATACAAAAACGTTTTATATGTCATGCCACTTGTAGGAGCCACAGGTAATTTAATAGCTCTCTTGAACTGGTTGAAAATGGTGGCAAATAATACTCCTTGCCGTTATAGAAACTTCTAATATTTCCGAAAACATTGTAACGGCTATTCGTTTGTGTTCGGCTGGTAAAACTCTGAGCGTCCAAATCGTTGCAGCATTTGCACAAGTATGAACCAGAAAAGTCAAATACATGTTAGTTTTTCGGGGTCAAAGTATAGTTTTTCGATAAGATATGATATAGTTCAACAACATAATATTTTTATAAAAAAAAAACATTCCCCTTATTCAATTTGTCATATATTTCAAAAAAACTCGAAATAATAAGTTAGTTTGCTGTAAAGATCTTTATAGTACCGATCTATTTTTCTTCGGAAGGTAGATGGATTTGATTTTCTTTACAGATAACGATATTTAAGAGGGAATGAGCTTTTTCTTCAGTATCTATCGAACTGAACAAGAAAGTAAATCATCTTAAATATAATTCAGAAAAAGTGTCGATTAGAAATAAGTCCAATAGATATGTATATTATTTCTATTGTTATTTGTGCCTTAAATCATATGTTGCGAACAAAATAGTATCAAATGGCTAACACAAATTCATTTCCAAATACATGCCGCAACCCCGCCGAGAGCGTTAGGAATGCCTCACTTTTCCTTTATAATTATAATTCCTTTTTATCTTTTTTCTCGGCTCGAACATTTTATCTCATACTGTTTGCAATGTTGACAAGATATTGTGCCCGATTGTGTCCAGCTGCCCAGCACTGATCTAGCAATTGACAAGTGTTCACCTGATTGTAAGTCCGCTTTTTTGCATTCGGTAATCATGGAATTTGCCTAATTTTTGATAAGTAACAAAGTTATGTGCGTTAAACTAGTAGATGTATCGCTATAAACAAACTTAGTTGGTTTTTGACTCTTATCATTGGGCAAAAACTTCAAATTAAAGAACTGTATAAAGTGATGTCAGAGTTTACTGTTGAAAATATCTAAAAGGACAAAAATATCAGTACGGGAATTTCAGCAAAAATTAATACCAGTGTGATATAAAAAATAAATTATATAGCTTTGTTCAATGAAAAAAAAAAACAACAAAAAACATTGTCCTGATGGATATTTGGGATTAAAATCCATTAAAACTCAGGGGATGAGTTTTATAATTTTTTTCAGTTTTCCAAGCGCTTGGAAATATGATTGCAAATAAATAATTTAGTTATAAATTAATTTAACAGCTGCTGCTTTGTCGTATTAATAATCTTTCTTTGAATAGTCGAAATAAACTACATCGACACTGAAGCAGGCAGATACCATTAATATTCTGAACGCAAGAGGTAAAAAGCTAAGAAGTCTAAAGCGTGATCCATATGGTAGTCCATTGCTTGAATCTTAAGGGTTCAAAATATCTCTCAGAGTGAAAAGTAATGCCAATGACACACACAGTGGTTCTAACGAAGTGTTTAACACATCGGTTTTTCTCCAGGGTGAAACACACAGCGGTTTTTAGAATGCATCCTGAAAATTTCAGCTGGATCGGATTTCGCAGCTATGTGAAAACCGAAAAACACACGAAGAAACGAGTCGGTGGGTCATTTCTCTCGTCTACCAGCTCCCTTCCAAATCCGAGAGGCGGCCCAAATCGCGGTGTGTGTCATCACAATTCTAAAGTAATGCACGACTATGCCGACTCGGTTTGCCTCTCGGGAAACGCTTCGGTCAAACCGCCGTGTGTGTCATTGGCCTAAGAACGGCTTCCGAATGAACTCAAATATTTGGCCGTCAATTTCAAAAGCCGGGTACTGCACGAGTGAAATGTATAAGGTTTGTGTAACCCAGAGGTCCTGAACCTGTTTGGCTTGTCGATTAATGAAGCCAAGTTGTTTGTTTGCTCGAAAAAGTAAAACGATATCTAGGAAAACGAAAAGTAAAACGATATCTAGTAAGACGAAAAGTAAGACGATATCTAGGTGTAACGTGTAACTGAAGCGGTATATATAATAAACGAGGACACTTTTGCAACAGAAGCCAATCACATGGCGCTTAGCGTTATTTGATCTAAAAGAACATCATAATAAGTCTAAATTTAGCCAAATAATTATTTATAATCTATCAACTTTACTTTACTATTTATAAATTTCTGCTTGGACCGCCTAATAATGGTAATGAATATCAAATGATCTTTTCATTTTCATCAGGACGTAAAAACATACTCAACTACTTGCGTTGAGTGACAGCTATTTTCCAACTTTTGTTACAAAACTTTTATCACGCAATTCTTACACAATCGTAATTCATCCTGGCTGATAAATCGATGCCATAGTAAAAGTAAGCTCCTCTTCCTGATTGTTGAATATATATTCAACAATTACAAGATGCGAGCAGAATTGAAAGTAGCCCAGTTTAAATTCATATGTTTCAGGAAACATGTATACTAACAGAAGAAGCTCATTCGTGCACATCCACAGAAGCATAGAAAGTAGATATACGGTGGCATTTCAGGCGAATTTCAAAAGTTTCGCTTTTGATTTGAAGACAATTTAAGCTGAAAACTTTGTGGCTACAACGAAGTTATCGAGTGAAGGACCCAAAATTGTGCTTGGCACGAGATGAATATGAATACATCCGGCGCTCTGCGCGCCATTCGAACTTCAAGGATGATCAATGCAAAAGGTGGTAATGGTTGTTTGTCATAAAGAGTTTGAATAAATTTTTGAAGATTCGAATAAAAATTCTTAACTTGGTAAAATATGAAAGCAATTTGTTTTTAAAAAAATAATGAAATCATGTATTCGATTATGTGCAAGCTCTTCGGTTATTTCCGTCAATTCATTTTTAACTCAGAACTTCATAAAACTTCCATGCACTAGCTCAATAAGTTGTCATGGCCAGTTATTTAATTACATCCATTCGCCATTGTATAGCCAAATTTCGCACTTGCGAGCAGCTACCACTTCTTTTCCTGCTTTTAGGCTGTGCAAAAAGACCTCCCTGCGCTCATATACAATCTATATATATACAATCAAATCAGGTGATCATAATCATGATGACATGTCGAAGAACTATCGTCTGAAGATGCAACAGTAGCATGTCAAGGCCTGATTACTTTTAGTAAATGGTATTTTTTGTAAATTGTTTATATTTATCCAGATGTAGATATGACTAGTGACAATATTTTTAAAGAAATACATACTGGGCGTTCATCTCTAATAATTTATTTAACAACTTGAATGCAATTTATCGAATTATTTTAATTTTGCCATAAAAGAAGTTTGTTATAGAAAATAAACGATTTGAATTGGCTTTTGTTACCTACATTTTTAAGTATTTACTCTGAATAATGCTCTTCACTTTTTTTATGAATTGATATTGAAAGTTGCCAGTATTACTCGTATTTCGACAATACCGGAGTACAACGGTCCCAGTAAACGACTTTTTTTGTACATAAGTAAATTGAATCCTAATTACAGAGCACCATAGGCCAAATCAAGTTTAATTTTTTATTTTGACTTGCACTGAATAGATTATTGTTAGATCGCTAAACGAAAATCATTAATTTTTTGAAGAAATAATAAATAATATTGTAAATAAAAGGAGAAGCATTGGATTAATTATAAATTGTAAAATCATTTGTACTTCGATATTTACCGTAAAGTTTTTTTAATTTTATGTGTGGTTCTATTGCACCTATAGTTTAATCGGTCAAGAAATCTAGACTTTCACTGATCAATAAATTTAAGTGGAGATTTTTCAATGGAAATATGTTTATTTTGAGATGAAAAGATAATATGGAAAGCTCATTACAAAAGATCACGAAATTCCGTTTTTCCTAAATATCTCGTAAGCTATTCTGCCCTAACGTTTATGCTAAGCAGGGCAGTATTGATTTTACGCGAATGAAGTGATTTACCTGAATGAATTAAATTTGTTATGCATAAAACTCTGCACTAAAGCTTCATATATCAAATTCATGTACGTTACGTAGTTTTCGAGATATGAAGCCGAGAAATTTTTGAGCAGAGCGCATAATCCCTTATCGTTTGTATATATTGGTGTATATATACTATGCGATTCAATTAAACGTAGAAAGTCCGTATAATGCACCCAAACCCATAATTCTTGTTTTATTTTGTTTATTTGTTTGTTTTGTTTTCTAATTAATATTCATAGTAACGCATTTCATAGTAATCTCATGGGTCCATGTGCCCCTGAAAATTTTTGACGATACATCTTGTTCCTTGTAATGTAAGATAATCTATTAAGAAATTCAGGTACTTTCCTGAAAAAGCAATTTTTGAGTAGCATGATTGTCAGATGCTCACGTCCACGTCGTAGCTCTTGGATACAACCTTTATACCTATATCAAATTTCTTATTAATGAATTAGCTAAGGAGATAAGTATTGAGAACCAAATTACAAATAGTTCTTTTCCTGGGAATGTCTCTGAAGAGCTTCCAGCATGTATATCCATCTCACTGAATTGAAATCGTCGCGAACATCCAGGCTCAACGACTTGTGGAGAGACCTTCGAATAACGTAATTGAGTAATGAGCTTATTCAGAAAAATGTGTATATCAATGCATAAGGTCTAGTATGAGTATATATAAACGTTCTAAGGACGCACGCATCTTCCATCAACTAACCAAATAAAACTACAGTTAAAATTAACGAGATACATGAAATGCAACTCAACAACCGATCTCAAGGTCACTGCACCATATCAACAGCCATACGTAGCACGCAGCGATCCAATCGTGTTAAACAAGATTAGTGATGACGCATCAGTCTTCAGTCTTAAGGTTAGTACGCTGCCGAGCCTGAATTCCTGTCCCCCTTTAAAATGCATGGGAAAAGAGTGACGGAATTCCGGACCTGAATTTTTTTTCAGGTCACTTGAGAAAATCGGTACGCTGCCCGTCCTGAAACGTTGCCTGAAAAGTGTCAGAATTTCAGTGTTGCTTTTCGCTCGTAGGTGGCTCTGCAGCACAAGTGGAGAGTTTTTTCAGGCACGAGGTGCCTGAATTAAATGGTCTGCTATTTATTTGGTCACGGAAAGCAATCATTTTGGCCATTTTGACCGCGCGTCAAATTTGAATTTTGTTTGAAAATTTGAATTTTGTTTGAAAATTTGAAATTTGTTGTACGTCGGAACTTTCTGTCTTCTAATTTTATGCGTAGGATAGTTCGTGCAGAACTTGAAGCAATGATTTTCCAGCACATTTGGTTTTTTGGCAGATACGTTTGCTAGGAAGCACTTTAATTAGCTGGTTGGTTAATTGAATTAGTGCGACGTTATAAAAGATCTGTTCGCGTACTTCAGCAAACTGCAGCAGTAACATAATTTGGCAGCTGGCTTCTTTTTGCTGCAAAATTTGGCTTGAAACAATTATGCGAATCTATTTGAATATATTATAATAGATTCAGGTACGCGAACAGACCTAAAGTTTTCAACACCGCATGTGTACGCGATATGAAATGCATGGATGGAAATTATGTATTCGTGTGAAGGAAATATATATCAAATAAACAATTATTAAAAAGATTACATAATTGTTTTACTTCGAAAAACTACGCCTATTTTCATTCAGTCTAATTGAATTTAAAGTGAAAGTAGTTTTTAAAATTTGCTACTAGAACTTGGTTTCTTTCATAAACTTTGGTTTGCTTCATAATATAGCAGTATGATGAGGCAGCAAACCTGAATGAATTTAAAATTGAAGAGCTGAAAGAAGCATTGATGGAATAGTAACATAGTATTTCACATACAGTTGGTAGATTGTAAAGGTTATTTTCAAAGAAAGCTAATTTCTAAATCCCATGCCGCCAAAGTTGAGAGCAATTAACTGTCACTTTGTAATATTCTACACTTCTCTACACGAAAATTTTTCCGTGTAGAAATAAATAGCACAACGAGTGTCCGGAATTCAGGCTCGCCAGCGTACTAACCTTTAAGACAGAATCTCCATCTGAATTAGTGCAAACCTACCTGGCGGACAGCTATGCTATGCCGCTCAGGCGCTTAAGCCTAACTTGAAGAAATCGTGATTTCAAGATTTCCGATCAGTCTCATCTTAGCTCCGGACGCAGTTGGTATGTCTTAACGGTCGCGAATAAGAACCGTGGATATGTTCGAGTCGCACTAACGATTACAGTTTATGGAAAATCCAAAGTATCATTCGTTTCGCTCGTGTTTTCAATTTTCATAACAGTGTAAGTCATATGCTGTGAAAAGGCAACATGACAATATACGGAATTATAGTTCAAATTATCTTGATTTGCTACTAAAACGGCCGAAGTTTGCAAAACGGTAATTGAAAATCATTCAAGTTTGTCCACATATCCCAGTCTATTTTTGTTTCTCTTATGCTTGCTTCTAAATTAAAATACATGTGATGAAATAGTAATAGACCTGACGTGTGAATTACTTAAAAAAAATTGCTCTTCCGTGAGAATTTGGATGGCGTTGACAGTACCAATTATGCCTATATTCATAATATCGCTAAACAAGATAAATTACTAACATATATCGACTTTATTTGAGTTCATATGGTATATTAAGGAAATACAAAATGAATTTCAAACGTTTAAAGATTTGAAAACTAATACATATTTATTGTGTTTTTGTACATCAAGTAATAATTAGTTGATGGTTCAACGCTATCATCGTTATTGCTTGTTGATTTTGAATTCTTTACAAAAAAAATACTATCCCGACCAGAATGTTTCTAAGAAAGCCTCAACACTTCCAAATGCTAACAAACGGTAAAGAAATATTCGAATAAGATGCTTTTAAACGCTCAGCAATACAAAGGTTATTCGAAGTGCGTGTAACCTTTTACTTTTCATAGCCTTTTTAATAAAAAACAATCACCAGCTTATAGGATATATAGATTTAAATCTTAATCAGCTGATACGATCGCAGCCGTGCAAGGGGAACACTGTAGCCGACTTAAATATGCATGAATACTAGTCTGCAATCATTCAAATTATTTAACAAGCTCCTCGCTAAGTCGTAGTCATAAATATTTTTCATTCAATGAAAATCAAAGACTGGCCCTCAAATCCCATACAGCTATTAAAAATTCGTGAAAATTCTTCAATAAATAGAAATCAAAAGGATTACTACCAATTCGCACAAATTTTTGTGGAACTGAGGCAATTAGTCCAAGCTATGTAAGTATCCTGATTAACTCGTATTTTGCTTTGAAAAGAACTAATTAAAAACGAGTTACCAGGGATAAATTTTTTTATTTACGTTGATAAATAAGACAGGTTCCAGTTTTAGTAAACGAAAGTATCTTTGGTGGGAAAAAGTTATTATCTAAGCGGTTTCAATCGTAGTAACTGAAAAATATTTACTCTGAGTTAGATTCTTTGGAAAAAAAACATATATACTCCGAGCAGGTAAGAAAATGCAAAAGATATTACAAGTACTGTACTGGATGTACAGAAAATTATGTTTGACCTGATATGTTTACACTGCCCTACTAAGCAGAAACGTTCTATCTGCTTTTGAGATATTCAGTGATTTGTGTTTTGATTTGTACTGGAGATATATGGAGAGTGCATTTTTCAATATTGATTTGAACAGATTTTCACAAAAGTTAGGTTTTTCAAATTTTGTGGAATGATGTAATAGAGTATGTTGTTTTCGAATCCGGTGTTAACTGAAAAACGAGAAAAATGCAGATGGAACGTTTATGCTTAGTAGGGCAGTACACATTTACTGAAATCGATTTTACTCGTACCGTTTGCGCCCAATGAAGGCTCATTGTGCTAAGAGATGTCTTATCACTTGTAGTCTTCGATATCATTTCTTTCTGATTTATATGCATCCATGTATAATGCAACAGACGTAGAATCATCCCCACGGACGACAATATACTTAAGTGGACAATGTACTTAAGCAGAAAGCATGTGTTGTTCGAATTTATTCTGTGTAAGTTCGCCGAGGCGATGCTGACTGGCTTTCTCGTAGGTGGAACAAGTTTAGCATGCATTAGAACCGACGGTAACATGGATTCAACATGCTTGGTCCACTTTCTGTTAACATACCTTTTAGCACCAACAACGACAAAGAAACTGAGCTCAAAAATTCAACAGACTCAATAATAATGATTTGTTTAACATGCTATTAAAATATACATGTATGACTTGTGTTTCATCCTTAATTTTATTTTCGTACTGCAGATTAACGAGTTTTCAGCAGAGAATGCTCTAATTGACAGCATTCTGGAAAATTTCAAACAAATCTAATTGACCACTTTCATCTTTAGCCAACTCAGAGCCTATTCCGTATGTTTGAACTCGCTTCCGCCGACTGATAATATTTAGAACCCTGTTTTGAGTAACTTTCCAACCTAGCTCACAGAACAATGGATAGATGAAACTATATTTGAGCCACAACTGCATATTCAAATTTAATTTGGGAACATTTTTCCATCTTCAATTGTTTAAAATATTTAAGCGACCTTTAAAATGACGTTTGTACTTTCGTATGTTTTTCAACCAATCCTACATGTCGAGTTGTAAGCAGTCTTTGTTTTTACAGTATGGCGACAAGTTCACTATATTCAGAAATAAATACAAACGGTTTTATCCACACAAACAATATCTCACATGTTAAAAAGATAAAAAAGAAAGTCGCTTTCTTTTTTGTTCTCATAAAAGCTGGACTTGTTATTTTTGCATATCTGGCGGATACAAAGGCTGATTTTTATGCATGAAATAAATTCAAACTTTGAGTCGAACAGTTGAGATTTGTGTAAATGAATCATAAATCTCAGCTGTTGATATATTTGCTACTTTTAACCAACATATAACTGACGCAGTTTAACAGGCGCATCGAATAATGTGTTTTATGGTCAGAAATACTTAGGAGTTTCAAAATGGGAATACTCTTAAAAGCTCAAGTACACATTTAGTAAGAGACAATTAAAGTGGTCACGTCTTTTTGCCGTCCATTTGAGACAGAGTTCTTTAAATGGCTGAAACAGGTGTTATTTTATTTTCTGCCTTGAACCTACGAGGGTTGATCCAATAGTAATGATAATCAAACTTAAAGAAATATTTATTTTTCAACATAGTCTCCTAACAAGCTAATACATTTCGTCTATCTTTTTTCCAAAGCCAAGATACCCTTAGAAAAAAATGGTTTGTCTCTACTCTCCCAAACGCCTCAACAGCGGCTATCATCTTCAAATTTCTTGCTCTTGAGCCGAGGAATGAAGTAGAAGTCACTGGGAACTAGATGGGTTTTCAAGGAGTTGGAATCCTGTTTCTTGAAATGCAGCCATTGCAACCCCAGCCTTGTGAACCAGCTTGTTGTCTTGGTGAAATAGCACTCGGGCTCGCAGTTTGCCGGGTCTATTTTTCTTAATAGCCTCCCGCAATCTTCTTATTTGGCTTGCGTAGGAAGAGCCTGATATAGTGGTCCTTTTTCCAAATATTCTATCATAATAATTCCTTCAGTGACCTAAAAAACTGATGCATAACTTTCTCCGCCGAGCTCGACACTTCGGAATCAGTGAAGAGGGTCGATTCCAGGTTATCGGTTGCAGTTTGGTTTCTGGATCAAAATGGTGGATCCAAGTCTTGTTCATGGCTACGAAACGTGATAAAAAATTCTTCTGATCTGCTTGGAACTTTTCGAGATTCACCATTGAAATGTCGACTCGTTCTTCTATTGCGTGCCGGTTAACATTCTCAGCACCAAACGCGCAGAGACCTTCTTCATATGTAATTCGTTGGCAACGATTCTTTGAACACTGCCATACGAGATCCCTGTGAACTTAGCTACATGTCTGATGGTCACTCTTCGATCTGCCAACACGACATCTTTGACTTTTTTCACGTTTTCTTCAGTGAGGGACGTCCTTCACGTTGTTCATCTTCAGTGGATGTTCTTCCTAGACTAAACTCTTTGGCCCAGCGTGCAATGGTGGAATATGAAGAAGCAGAGTCTCTTGATGTTTCCACCAAGTCGCTGTGTATGTCTTTGGTAGACATTTTTTTCAAACACAGGTACTTAATGACAGCTCTAAATTCGTTTGTCTCCATTTCGATGTTCTCTCTTCGACTGTTCGTATTCAAATGAATATACCTTCCTGGAATCGAGGCCTGTTTATATGTTTTTTTCCTGCTGACTTAGTGGGTATATGAGGTAGTAAATAAATGTTTTTTTAATGTTATGCGAACTGGAAGTAGCCGATTATCACTACTTTTGGATCACGTTATTGAAAAAAATGTAATTTTGAGGTGAAGCCGGCACGCTCCTTTCTTATGCATTTGAGTTTGACTATAAAAAGTTAAACACATATTTGCTATTTTTTTAAGGAGACCTCCTCTAGTTTCAACTCTCTGGCCAAAACGTTCTGGCACGTTCTTTTTCTGCACCCAGTTTAAAAGTTAGAAATCACTGCCGGTACGTTGAAAACAATTCGCCAAAGTGTTTTGGCAACCGGATAAACGGTACAGAAGCATTTCTTGTCCGAACGGTTCTTCTTGTTCATAAAGCTTCCAAATTGTCAACAAGACAAACATCTGCTGCTGCTATGACTCTAATAGTTTGTATGACCTATTGTTATTATTTTTTTCAAGTTTCGGTACTTTCAGTTCTCTTCACAATAACAAATTTCTCTTCCCTTGACATGAATCAACATTGAAATAATTCCTGCGGACGATGATGCTAAGTTATCGTGAGAAAACTCACAGTTATGTATGCATTTTTCATCTAAATAATAGATAATAGTCCAGATTGCCTTGAATCACAATCAAATGAAATACAGTTTCCGGCGATTGCGATATAACTCAATATAGATGCGTATATTATTGTACTATGAAAAAGTATAGAAGATTTTATTTTGCGCCTTGAAATACTTAATATTATGCAAAACAGAAACGGTCTGTATTGTTAACTAATTTTACTATAGGTGTGCTTAAACAGGAAGTGATCGTTTTAATACAAGATTATAAAGCGAGAGAAGATTAGACTGACTTGATAGGTTTACATCGAATAAAATTTAGAAGGCAAAATACATCACCTTCGCGCTTCGTGAAGATACTCTGCATAAAAAGCATAAAATATCTCTAGTTTATATACTCTTGCAGACCATCCATTAAGAAATTCCCCAATATGATTCATTCAGAGCTCGATTCTACTAAGAATCAAGCTACTGGTTTTCGCCTCCGGCCACGATCTCTTACTGTGGTTGCGAACTGATAATTCCGAAACGGATAGAAATACGGTCATTAATAGTTCTTGACATCATGAGTGAGGATTATTATGCACACTATTTCAAGCTGGAAAAACTAGTAAATAATTTCTTGCCTTGTTGATAAAAATAAACTGGTGTTGATGCATACATACGAGTATTTACTATAGTATGTATCAACTCGTATATTTACCTATGACTCCAGCAAGTTCTAGAACATTTATTTGGCGCAAGCGGTATGTGGTTAGTACTTCTTAGTGGATATGTGGTTAGTGCAAGAGAGTGAATAATTTCCATTAAATGATTTATGAATACAGTTTACGACGAACGCGATTTGATAACAACTTCCGACCACATTTTCAACTCTTCCCAGCGCTATTGCATGGTCGGATTATTAAATATGCAGTTTGAGTGAATCGAACAAAAGTATTTCATTGCATTTGAGATTCTTGTAACCTTTGGTGTTAATCACTCCAAATTTAGTATGTTCATGAAAATTTTTACGTCCATGGTTTAAAGCCTTAATGATTTCCGGCATTAATCGAAATGACATAAATTTTGTCTACATAACATTAAATATTCATGGATTTTAAATAGAATAAATATTTAAATATATACATTCGGCATCTACACACCAATTGGACGTAGTCAACAAGTGTTGAAAAAAGAAATGAAGTGCGATGTGCAATCAATTCCAAATTAAGCAAGGTGACTATGCTCCAAAATCAATAAGCCAAGGCCATGACCGTCTCGCAAAAGATCGCAAATGTTCGATAAAAGAACTATTGTGTTTCTTAAACAATTCAAGATGCAACCGTCCGATTTCATTAAACGGCCGCATTTATTTACGTTACTAGTATTGCCAACAACCGGATTGACTCCATGTTATTCATTCGCAAATCGACTCTTGAGTCTTGACCGCGTCTCAAGTTCAAGATAAACCTTCAAGCAACAAATAAAAGTAAAAAATACTAAGCACCAACTAACAAACAGCTGCTGAGCTGATTTTCCGGTCTGCGTTCAGATAATTTAACTGGCGTTGATTCGAGTATATGTATATGCGGAGTAATAGCAACTAACGTGAAGTTGCTGTGCTGTTGTCATTGAGCTGTTGAAAAAGTAGTACGCATAGTTCCGATATTGGTGTTGTTTAGAGATGGATGAAATTTACCTTGACCGGATATTTCCAATTAGAAAGGTCATGCTAGTATTTTTTGGTCAAACTATTTTGGTTTTTGAATCTTTTGATAGACGCCTGCGAGTTTTTCTATAATTTTTGCAATTATGCTGTTTCGAAAGTGTTTGAAACTAGATTAAATTTTAGGAGCATCCGTTTGTAGTAGAAGTTAGTGAAATTATTGGCGTCATAGCCGATCACTTTCAAATTAAGAAGAGCCATGCTCAAATTACGTACAAATTGGCATTTTACCCGAACTGCATGCTCGCTCGTAAAAAAATCGTTTATTTTCTTAAGTTTATTTTAATATTCACTCTTACACATACTTTAAAAGTGGATCCAGTCACCCTTATTATGAATAGCACGTTGGTGATTTGCACTCCATGCTGTTGCATTTACTTCCATTAAACATGAACTTATCGCACTACTTGTCGGGGTCGCCATTTTGGAAGTCTTTTCCTCCCAAAACTAATAACAGAATTGAAAAATACGACAACTGTTTCTTTATCAAAAATATATTTTTTCTTGACTCTCACAACTCAAAGCAAAACATGCATTTTGTTTTCCTAAGCCTACTTATGCACTTGTACAATGCATATTTTTATGGTGTTTGATCATCTTCCAGAATCAAAAGTTTCAGTGAAGTTGATCAAGTTTCCAAAACGTTCAACCGCGAATCGTCGATACACACACTTTTGCAGGGTGTTAAACAGTGCACTGAAAATATCTCACTCTACTTCGAACAATGACTTATCCGTGAAGATAATTTTGCGCCAATCACGGTCAATAGCCTAGTATATCAATGTAATAAAAGTAGTTTTTTGCCGAACAATATTTCCTACAAGACACTGCTTAATTCAGAGATATCTAAATTCCTTATCTGGTTAAACTTTTCTTGCTGCTCAAAAGCATACTGTAGGATCTGCCATAAGCAGTTTAGCAGCTCAATTTTCTTGCTTCTTGGAATTACTTCAATTTAATCCCCTTCCTAGCTCGATGCCAACAACGGGTTTTAAATATATCAGTTAGCATTGCCGCGAAAAAATTCTTAGTGACTTCCAAGTATCTTGATGTATATTTCAGTCCTTTTGAATCCTTTGTTAAGAAGGACGTTAAAACTCATTTTGAAAACTTGCTCTCGCAACTAAGGCGCAATCATAAATGAGAAAAAAATTTGATGTCAAACTTTTCTAGGGAATAATTGATCATTGACAAATCCATGTCACTGTGTAGCGTATGAGCTCATGTAAGGAAAGTAGTAGTTTATCGTTTTCCATCGCCAAACATGTATTTATTTTAGCTTTATGATTCAAAAAATGTTATTGTCTTTTGGAATATGAAACACAAAATTCCATTTTAAGGAATATAATTTTAAACACTTTAATTTACAATGAACGGCGTTTTGGGTAGAATAAATTTAAATTTATTTATTAATTTGATTTCTACTATATAATTTCATATAATTTTCAAACTACTCTTCTATTTTTTAAATTATTGAATTTGAGGTAGCATTAAATATTATAGAGTTGTATAACAAGAAATGAACCTACTTAAAGCTTTTTCTTTTTACAGATGTTCACCACTCAAATTCACCACTGGACTGATTCGACACAGCATAGATTAAAGATTTTATGAGGAAAATGTATTATAGCTTTTTCCTAAATATTATCCAACCGTAACTAAGTCTAAACAATGGAAAGGCTGATTTTTCACAATTTAGTATAGTTGTGCTTGCAATAAATTTCATATGCTATGCAAAATGGTGTTTTACTGATTAAATTCAAATTGAAGCTGCTTTGGTTCACTTGTTCAATTAGTTTGCTGAAAACTGCCGAAAAAAGTAAACTTTGAAAACCACTTGGTTTTTTTCTTTATGTTCTCTCTAAGCTATACTGAAACTATGGTAAATAATAAAAATGTAAAAATGAACTTATTATTTGTAAGCTTTTAACCATCATAACATTTTTTACAAACGAATAATATCATTTATATTAATCATTAAACTTCATTCAGATAAATTTTTTTCCCGTGGCCCTTTTTCGTTGTTCGGATTTACATCGAAACAGGCAATTAACAACAGCTACGAGTAGATAAAAGAGTACATCTACGAGTCGATCATTTTATTTGCATATCAGCTGTTTATCGTGTCACGTGTGCATGTTTATCGATTAACTTTGTCGTTTCGAATGACGAACTATTTAATTCATTATTACAAGCTACTGCACTAATGAGTGAATTATTATTTACCAATAATACCATTTCACTACCAACCTCCACAAGCATTGATTTTGCAGTCTTTGCAATTCATGGACTAGAATCGCGTTTTCTTTTTTTGAACATGACCTCTACATGATCTACTAAATGTCTAAAATAATAGCTCTTGATACTAACGTCGGGGTTTTGTGCCGTATTATATCAAGCTAAAAATAAATGTACGAACTGGAACCTATTGGAATGAAATTATTTCAAATAATAGTCAGCTTTTCAGATATATCCGTCTCCACGTTTCTAACTTTTCAAGTCAACATAAAAAGGTCTTGAAACGCAATGATAATTCACTTAAGGCAATCGTAATTCGGAAGTCATAGTTGTTTAAGAGAAGCACTCCACTTTTATGGAACAAGCAGTGTTAGCCGTATAAATAAGCGGCAAAACAACGTAAAATTAAAGACGTCGTCACAACCCTGTTATGGAGCACTTTCCTGTACCAAGCTTTCAAGGCAATAATAACATCTTATCCAATCTACATAAATAAGGACTAAACTGTATTGAATGAGAGTCTTTTTCGGTTCGTCAAACTTTTAAAACAATAAAAGACTTCCTGGTAGTGGTGGAAGTGCATTGAAAATCATCGAAAAAATTAATTATAAAACACATTTCAAATCCACTTATCTTTTCGTTATGCAAAATAAGTAATATACTTTATTAATTTTTCTTCTACTTAACAAAATTTTTGTAAAATGCCAATAAAAGCATATGAACAAATCAAGAATTACATTTTTAAGACTGGAAATTACCGGCTCAGGCCATAAATCATTTGCCTAAACAAGAAAATACTTATGTTGAAAAATTCTTCCATTTTCATTCCTCCTAGTAGCAACATAACTTGTCATAGGCTTCAGCTTTCTTCCTTTGCTGGCCATAGTAGCTTAAATTATACCAACTAACGCTCGCAAGCTAAGTATAATGGCATTCACTAGAGTCGATGAGAACGATTATTACCTCTAATATATTTAATGATGATGTTATGGTGCTGACAAGCTTTGGAATCGATTTTTACTATTGAATGCCATCAACTTAAAGCCTTCTCGACGAAGGAGAGACTGTTGAAGATCAACATTGGAAAAGACGATTCGAAGAAAGAATCAGATTATGAATAGAAAAGATAATTTGGAGAGTTAAAAAAATCTGTAGATGTAAGTAAATGCTATGATATATGTCAAGATAGTAGTTGAGACATCCCTGATGGAAAATGGCAAGACGTTGATTGAGAATTGATTCTGGATGTACTATATTATTCACGAAGCTCCATTACTTACAATGTAATCGAGTTTGTCGAGTAAGCGATCAAGTAACAACTTACTCACTGCATCACCTTTCTTAAAAAGTAATGCAGTAGGTAACTTGTTGCTTATTTCTAGGAACAAGTGAGGCTGCGTAGCATCAATTTTTATTAAAACACTACGCATAATAATTCTTATGCAGGCAGCTCCAAAAAAATGGTATTTCTCAACAGTGCAAGTGATGTGAACGCGTGTTGAAATATAGGTTTAAAATATTATATTTTGAATAATGCTGGAATATCTATACTTTATATCCTTGTGTAAATAAATAAAATCTATTAGCTTTATAGTGATATTTGCTGTTTTATTCGTCTTTTTCATCCATGAAATTTGTGTCTATATATTTTGAAAAAACTTTGTGTTTATCTATTTTTCAACTAAACGAATCAGCGTCATTGGTGTGCTACACTCCGAAATAGACTTTGATTTCCATCACGCATACGTTTTCGAGATGATTATTTACAATTTTCGTAGTTTTCATCATATTTCAACGTACCACATCACAATTTCTGTAATGTATTACAGCAAGCCACTTATTGAACTGATTGTTCTGCCGTTCTACTTCAACAGCAGATTGTTCTACTTCAACAGCCGAATCAAGATCATTACGTAATTGTTACCAGTAATCATCATCGGATCGTTTTCGCATGACCGCATCGATGAATTTAACATTGCGATGTCATTATAAGTAACGATACTCGCTCCGTTTTGCATTACTCTACCCTTCACTGTGCATTACTTTGTAATGCAGTAAAGTAGTTAGTAGATAAACCCACATGAATTTCTGTACCACAATGATTGTTTTTTGCATTACTTTCACATTACATTGTAATCCATTATTTTGGAATTCATAGGCATTAATTCATTAATGCCTATGAATGAATGCCTAGTGCATGGTAAAAGTCATCGATGCTTGTGGTCCGTAACTAGTACAGAACACAATCACAACACATTACCTTTTATGACATAATGAATTAAATGTAATGCAGAAATTATATTGGAAGTGCTTACTTTGGTAACTAGTTATCTATTACTTAGAAGTAGTTACGAATCGTATGCTGAATGACTTACTGAAGCTACAGGGATAAAACATATTTTCACATTTGTAAAGTAAATGTGTGTGAAAATATGTGTGTTTATGTTTCAGAATGAAATGCTGAAGACCTATTCAAAACAGAGAGAAAAAAATGTTGAGGGGCTCGAAAGATACATTTCCAATTATATTCGTCTTAAACCATAAACATTTTTTTTGAAAATTATTTCATTATTCATCTAAAGGTCTTACATATTAAAAATCGACTCATGTCAAGAATTTTTATAGAATGTATCTGTCTAATTTTACAAAGGTGCGTATATCCGGCCTTTTTATGTAACGACACGTGCTCCTTTAGATATAAAGAAACTATTTTCTAATGAAAATATAGAAGCCTCTAAGAATAAAAAACGCTAGCGCATAGGAACTACTAGAAAGACTAATTTTCGAAGAAATGTTTTTACGTAAATGTGTATTACGACCAACCAGTATCGAAGATCATGCACTGAACGAAAAGAATTCGAAATTTTAACTAATTGCAAATAGATGACTTTGATTTGGTAGAAAAGTCTAAAAGTATGATTTATTCTTCAAAACACTTTAATTAATAAGGAAATCTAGATTAGTTGATATTACTAATCTTCTTTAGTTAAAAAAGGATCAACTGTTTGTAGAGTTTCTTACTATTGAAATAGAAAATTTTGCCAATATAATGTGCATGAATGTCTGCATTATAGAAAGTTTAGTTATTTTTATTGTAAAAATGTCTAAAGACAGTAAAAGAAATGATTAATATTATACGGAGATAATTAACGATTCATGATTTGCGGAAACAACAAATTGAATTAGTAGGCTGAAAATCAACCGTTTTCTTTAGTAAATTATGACTATTTCTTTATATGAAATACCAAATGATTTTTTTCAGTGTGCACCACTTTCATTCGATGACTACCTTGGAAGCGATGAGATCGAAATATTTCCAGGGTTGCCCCTCGCAAGAGTTTCAAAATTAAGAAAAGTAAAATATTTTCATCATATTTCCACTATGGGATGTTAATCATACAAAAATTTAATGTCAGCAACTCCTAGTTTGAAGCACTGTAACCAAACAGCCACAACTGCTTCACGTCAAGATCAGCCTACCCTATGAATCTCGATTTCATTGCCATTGGCGAGGTTTTCAAAAATAACTTTTTTTCAAAGTGTTTATTGTAAACAAAATAATGATAACATCTGTTGGATTGAAAATGGTAAACATGACTGATGCTGCAAACCCCTTTCTAGCACAATAACCATATTGCCGTATCTCCTCTACGCTGAGGACAGCTTATCCTGTGATTTCCGTGCCTATCGGATGTGTGCGTTCGAAGTTGCAGGGGTAGAAAAAATTTAAGGTCTATCGTGGCATATTCATTAAACTTCTATATGTGTTCGTATTCAAGACAAGTATGTAAATTCTATCAGGTCGTGAACTCTCGAACACAAATTTTCGGTATTAATAAAATAGGTCATTATAGGTTAGGATTTTCAAAAATGTCAAACTGAATGTGCAAGCAAAGCATCAAATTTATTAATCGTTTTCATATTTTTCCAAAGAGCAGAAAGTTTTCAAGAAACTCGATGATTTGAAAGATTTCTCTTGAAGTAACATGCGATAGCTACGGGACTGCGCGCATATTCATCGAAAATCCACACGAACATATTTCTTATGCCAAGCAATATGCCATGTGAATTTCGTAATGGGTAAATTTCTCTATAGAAAGTTATCACGATTCCAAATTTCACACATTTACTTTACATTCTTTTAGACACCTAGCATTCGCATAGGGTTAAAATAATCCAAAAAAAAATTATAACCAAGCTCATAACATGTCCACTTTTCATTTTCTTTACCATCTCTCCAAAGATCTTGTTTCCACAGAAATACAGCGGTATCTGCAAATTCGTTGAAACCGCTGCTGCTACCAAAGGCTGAAAGATATTTTTTGATATTTTATTGTTAAATATTTTATTTGTTTTATTTAAAGCCCCCACAACACATATGCATCACTGTCGAATAACGTGATCCAAAGAATTTTCGTTTTGATTTGTAGGTATTGATATATTTTATGCACTGAAAGAAAAATCTTGGTAAAATCAACAATTTTCCTTAGTTGTTTTTGCGTCAACTACGGGCTATAGTTAAAACAACCATAAAAAAATAGTTGATTACTTTTATGCACCATGACGCGTGGTTGATAAACAACGTCCGTGGTGCAAAAAAAGTAAGCAACCACAAACAATGGTATTCCAACCATATACATAGTACGAAATATAGGCAGGGGAGGCGTGAATGCCGCAGTTGAATTTGGTGAATCACAAGGCACCAACCAAATTCATTTTTTTTTCTTTTGTATTGCTAAATCCTGTTGTACGAGGATTAGGTTGGCTTATCACAATACACATCAGCCATCGCTTGTCTATTCCACCAGACCATTCAACCTAATTCAAACAGATTTAATTCAACCTAGTGGTGATGCCAACCTAGTGGTGATGCCAACCTAGTGGTGATGCCAACCTAGTGGTGATGCCAACCTAGTGGTGATGCCAACCTAGTGGTGATGCCAACCTATGGTATGTATCACCGCTAGCGGTGCGGCAAAATTAGAAATTTGGCAAATTCTGCCGCTGCCGCAAATTCGGCCGCAGCCATTGTGCGCGTTACCATACAAAACAGTGCATTCTAATTTTTTGACTGCGCTTTGCCGCAGTCCACTGCTTTGCCACAGCGGAAAACGCTGTATAGTGAACAAAATAGCGTCATACAACGTAATATAAAGGCTACACAGCATAACATGAATATGAATTATATCGAACAGCAAACCGAACACAATTTTGCCATGTATCATATGAAACTTCTATGATAGAATAGGAGCATGAGTATGAGGAGTATGAAAAGTCAACAGTTTTCCTTAGTTGTTTTTGCATCAACTAGGGCTATAGTTAAAACAACTATAAGAAAATTGTTGATTACTTTTATGCACCATGACGCGTGGTTGATAAACAAAAAAAAATTCATTCGGAGCATGAAAAGCGTCCAAATGTTGAAACCATTCAACTTTGCGTACAATAATTCCAAAGACGTTGCTCACTGAATTACGTTTGTTGAAATCAACTATTGCAAAGTAGTTTAAGTACCATAAAAACTGTTGATAATTCGAAACGTTGAAGTTTGAACTATTTTTCGTGGTTATGAAACAATTAAAACAGTTGATTTCATGAACCTTGCGATATTTTTTGTATAACCAGAGCCAACTACTTTTATATCGTTAGATTAACTATATTAACATAGTAAAAATAACTATTTTCCGTAGTTCGTTTAACGATTTTGAATGAATCGTTGCAATACTATTAAAAATAGTTGAACCAACCAAGAGTTTTTCTTTCAGTGTGTATATATGGTAGAAATTGACTTGTACGCATATATAAATATGTATGTGAAAAATTGGTTGTAATACTAATTTTCTTCGAAAATCATCTCTTAACCTCTGTCATAAGATTGTGAGGACCAATTTCTTTTTCATAGAATAGATTTATTGAAAAATAATATAATCACAGAACCTCTAACCTATCAATGAATGCTTAATCTCCATCGTACAATTCCCATTCATGAAGTTTTCGTAATCGAACAATCAATATGAGCATTTAAATCGAATTTTTTCTCATTCGACCGTCGCTGGTAGTGCGACCGACATTCACATGATATTCTTTAATTATTACTAATTGCACTTAATACTAAATTTCGAGCCCAGTCGTGTACATCCGATGACTCTCAGATAGATTCTCAACTAGTCAACGCCCCATGTTACTTGACTGTCGCGTGATAGTCTGAATCGGAAAACAGTTTCGATACGACTTACGTATATACTTACATATGCTTGAGTAGAATAAGTTTGTCGTGAAGAAGACAGCTGGATTGTAGTAGTACCTTCTCAGGAGACAAGTAGGTTAACGTTTATAATTTTTTTTTCTTTCCCAAACTTATAATTTTATCATGTCTAATCATCTTTCATTAGTTTTTATTAGTCACTGAGCATGCACGATAGATACCTATTTTTAATTTTTAATTGAGTTGAAAGTGGAGTTTCCATGTATATATAGCTACATACTTATTCCAAATGAATTGCCTTCAATGCGATTTGAAGGGTGACTATCCGGGACGGGTGTCAATCCGGGACGGTTATGGCGTTAAGGCGAATATACTCACCGCAATGACGTCATTCCCTTTTCACGACCCATGTGAAGTGGAGAGGACCATCTGCTGTCTGAAGGGTGGCATGTACCTCCTGTATCAAAAAATCGAATTTTACCTTATCAGGTACTAGTCGACGTGGTCTTGACACTATTGAAGGGCCTGTGGCCAAGATATGGTGCCTAGCCTTATGTTTACAGGTTGATGAGAACCCTGTGTTGATCGTGATTGCTTTGTACTTTTGGAGAAGGGTGAATCAGAGGATTGGTCAATCAACACACTAAGTTTCGGAAAATTGTACGAAGTGTATGTGCCTTTAATAGAATGCGAAGTAAGAGGACCCACAAGCATAGCATTTGCCAAGTCGACGATTAGCCCATAGTGGCAGAGGAAGTCTGCGCGTAAAATGGGTCTGGCTGACGTCGAATGAAATTGCACAAGTCCATTCGCACAGTTTTTTATTATAATCAATTTCATTGACTTCCTATTTTCATCCTCTACGGAACCTGTTGACAAACATCTCGAATAGCAGCAACATACACAAGGAAACACATCATTGCTGCCTTCATCTCCTAAAATGAGACCAGCGAAGAAAGTTTCTTATGCACCATACGTCTCTCTCGCTGGTAGAACCACAAAGGTGCCACTCACTTACGCCTCGTGATAACGCGCAAAACGCTTGCAGGGGAGTATTGTGGATACACTTACATAAATACACTAAATACATAAGAAACTAATTACAGCTTGCACACCTTTCTGATCAAATATACAGAAAATGCAACGTTTTTTCCACAACATCAATTTTTAATTTAGAATTTTTTGAATTTCCTCTTAAGTGACAAACAAACTTCGTATCATGCAGATATGCATGGAAAGCAGTATAAGAGCGTAGATATAATATTTCTGTTGCATACTATTTCATGTTGCTGCAAGAAATACATATATAATGCAACGAATTAATTTTCAATCGAAAGAATGTTAAATGTATCATTATACTGAAATATTTAGTAGTAAATATATGGTATGTTCCATTTGAAACTGCCACACTGCAGCTCTCTATCTGCAGAAAATCCCCAAATTGTCATGCAATAAAGCAACAAATGCTCAATCCACACAAAACTTCAGCCAAAATTCAATTTTTGCCAAAAGTTAGCGGGCAACTCAAGGCTAAGTGCTCTTGTGCTCATTAAAACTCGAAATTTATCGGCAGCGTGCGGATAACTAAACAAAGTCCGTGACGACCAATTCATTTAAATGCAAACTGAAATTAATAAACAAAATATCAGATATTGATTATAAATCAGAGAAAAATCATCGTAACTGTTTTTGAAAGCTACTGCATTAATAACGAGGATTTGTAACCTTGGTGAATTGTGGTACAACATGTAAACGAAATGCTAATAAATGTATCTGCGATTTCAAATGACAACAGCATTATAACACGATTGAAAAACATTCTCACGATTCAATATTTTTTATCACTATATACAAAATCAAAAGATTCATGACCAAAATTCAGTGTGATGGCTATCTGTTTGAGGTCAAGTTCACGAATCGAGTGCATTTAATTAAGTAAATATGCATTTTCTAACAGACTAACTCTTTGAGATCAACCTTGTAAGCCGTTAGCTCAGTGTGTAACCGACATTGATTACATCGCTAAATACTTGTTAAAAATGCTGTTGTTCAGCTTCAATCTTTACGAAATCATCCAAATGGAGAAGAGTATGAATGGCGCCTGCTGCACAATCGAACAGTCTGTCAAATATATGTGAATAAATTGATTGCTGCGCGCAGTCAATGCTTCATCACTCACTGCAAATTTAATCGGTGCTCTAAGATTTGGGTTGTCGGATAGAATATGATAAATGCGGCTAAAAACCTTGCGCATGTTTTCGTCAAGGAAATCCAAAGTTTCGGATTGAATATAATTCTGGAGATAGTTTAGTGAGTGTATTTATTCATGGTAGTTTTTGATCCAACCAAGCGCTAAGCATATTGCTGCATAAAATCGGTGTTAACTGTATTTGAAAATCAAGTTAGAAATAGTGTTTTAATGTAATAGAGGCGGTATTTTGTTTTTTCCCCAACTAACTTCTACAAAGTATCTATACGATATTCTAATAGATTTACATGATATCTTCGAGAGAAAAAATACTCCAGTTAGCACTACAAGGAAGAAAATTATTAAAAATCGCACTGATGCCAGTGCCATTATTTACAACCGATGATGTTACCTAGCTACATATGGAGTAAATCTACTACATTTGCTAGCTCGAGAATAATCGACTAGACTAATATCTACTATATTCAGAAAGTTTATAACATCTTTTGTCTTTCTATGAAATTTTACATGCTGACGTTAACATAATAATTTTGATTTAAAATTATTTGGAAAATGATATAATCCCTTAATTTAAATTCTTGCTCATGCGAGTAGTACCGTTTCGCACTTATACTTTCAATGCGAAAACATCTTGTTGATTGTCTTTTAAAGCGGCTGGTAGTATTCACATTGTAAAAGATTCTTATTCGTGCTTCATGTGACGCAATTTGCCAACAGCTTTGTGGGCACTTCGAAAATCAAATGAAGTCCCTGAGTTTTGACAGAAAATCATAGACAAATAAGTAAATTTTCCGAAATTTTCACTTTTCACAAATCAGTAAAGACTTTTGGTAGCTGTTAAAACTAGGGGAGCGAAAGATAAATGTTGGTTGAATAGCTTTAAATACTGTAGGAAAGGTGTTTTTTTTGGAACCCAATGGTAGAAAAGATTTTCAGGAAGCCATTCAGTCAAATTTATTATATTGTAAAAAAAAACTTTCATTCCACGCTTTTAACGAAAATATTTTTTTGTGAAAATTAACTGCAATTTGATTCAAATATGATTTAGTTTAATTTTAGACTTTTACATGTGCTACATTTCACACTCATGGTCGATACGCTACATTTACAAGGAAGCTGGATCTACAACTGCACACGTATAAATAGTAAAACTGATGCATTAGCGTACTTTTAAAAAACTCCTTGAAGGAACTGTAAACATAAAAAGTTGGAAGATTCTGAAAATGGAATTGTCCAAACATTAGTTTATATTCTTTCCAATCAAAATGCTCATCTTTCTGCTGAATGACGAGCAGCAGCCTCATTTTTCAATTGCTGATTACAAGCCCACAAAAAGACAAGACAATGCGTTCATCATTCAATATAAAATAATTTATTGCTTGATTTTATTAGAAAAAAATATCACATGTCGAACATATGTGTTTACATTTTTTGGTATCAAGTTTCACAATTATTTATTTATAAGAACTATATTCACGTTTTGCTGTCTGTGTGACAAATTGATTTGTTTGATTAGTTTCACATGCTTAACCTAATTAGTTTACTACTGACTAAATACAATACAATACATATAGTACAATACTCTAAGCATACATTCTCGTATCCAATTCATATTTTATACTGACTACATTATTAGTCGCTCGTCTTTTTCATTGAAAATGATTTCATATTGCTCTATCAGCACTTTTGTCAACGTATTTATTCTAGCAATGCTCATCGGATGTGTGAACGATGAATACAAAATACATGGTCCCCAAATGATTGCTAAATTCGAGGCTGGCATTCGATTCGTATGGCTTTCAGCTGCGACTCTGTTAAATAAATTGAAATTGAAAAGATAACGATTATTTATTGACGACATAACAACGAAGATATATGTATCACGAGTTGTTTATTTCGTACTTAAGTATATTAATCATGAACTGAATGTAAATTGGGCTGATAACGAAATTTGCAAAATCAAGCAATCGAAATGGATATGCGAATAAATCGGATAGTACAGTAGCGATTGATTGAGATATGCTCGAAAATCAAGCATATGAAGCAGACTGAATGAGATTCGTATGTAGGTTTGAAACAAGCGTTTTAAGCATATTTCAATCGATTTCTACGCTTAAAATGTGTGTGCTTAAATCGTTCTGCTTTAAATTATTGCAAAATATTGGTGTACTGGCATTAGCAAACTAGAAATTTTTATACGTTGTTGATGCGACTAACTACGAATATTTGAAATTATCTTCATGTCGTATGATATTACAAGATTTTCATTCAAGCTATTTCCTTTTCGTACTTTGTACAAATTATACATGTGAGTGATACATCACTTACTTTGTTAAATGCTTTATAAGATATTTAAGCGTATCCCTTGATATGGGCGGCATCTGGTATAAAATATCCTTTATGCTCGATAAATTTTCTTTCTCGACCAAGTTGTCCGGTAATTTATTGTAAATATCGTCTGATATAAGTGCTGCCTTTAATTCACGAAAGAATAGCTTTAATAGGCCCGTGATGGTGTGGATATCCTGGTTCTCGAGGATTTTCGCGTCGTATCTTTCGTTAAGGCTTTTCTTGGCAACATCGATTTCAACTTTATTGCCCGATGCTCGATAAAGACCATCCGTAGCAATGAATTCAGGTTGTTCGATATAATTGATGCAGTCAACCACGAATTCCGGAATGTTGGTGAATGTTTTTAATTGCGCTTCTTCAAGAGTTGTTCCAAAAACTGAAGCTTTGCTGCTTGAATTCGGAAAATAGAGTCCCATTGAACCACGTCGCTAAAAATTTAAATAGGATTTCATAAGCATATGAGAGAGTTGTATTTAATGTGTACCAATTTTTTCCTAGCTCAAAAAAATATTTTAATAAAAAAACCGATTTTTCCTTTAGAAGCTAGATATATTGAATTTTGTGACAAATATCGATATTTCGAGGGTAATCTGCCCTCTTCTTCAGTGTCTATCAGTCGTGTCTATCAGACTGATAGACACTGAAGAAGAGGGCAGATTACCCTCGAAATATCGATATTTGTCACAAAATTCAATATATCTAGCTTCTAAAGGAAAAATCGGTTTTTTTATTAAAATATATGAGAGAGATTGAGAAAAAGAAAGAGAAATACATTCAGCAAACACATATTCAATTTTTTTGCAGCACAAAGCATAATCATAAGCTGCGAAATAAGCTTTAAGACTCTCGTGGAAGTCGAAAAACAATGCAATTTCCTTCTCACCTTAAAATAATCCAGTTTTTTTTTATCTTTCATCTGTCGCGGCGATCTAGATAAACGATAAGGCAATAATATATTAATTATCTACAAAGGTTAGGGAAAATTTGATACTAAACCTACATAAATACGATTTGTACTTACATTGGAAAGAAACCCACAGCTTGAACTGAAAATGGGAAAAATTGAGAAATGTAGATTAGAAAATTTGAAATATAATGCCCCAATGCTAAATACTTACATTTGTTCATAAATCGTTCGCCAAAGGTCTTCTTCTTATCATCAGGAGGTAATTCGAGTAAATTCCCTTCGGATTTACACTTTTTAAGGGTCGTCGGAGGAGTTTCGATTTCACGGTGTGCTGTATTAAGCAGCTCATTCCTATTGATGTACTGGAAGACGACAAAGTAAATATCATCAATACTTATACTTCAGGTTTTTTTTAAAATAGAATGAAATTTATTCTTAACTGCAGATTATTATGGAAATTAGGGAGAAAAGTTATTTCAACATACAAAAACGTTTCGTTGAAAGTGAAATTGGAGAACATTCGCATAGAATTAATTTACTTACTGCATTGTTAGATGAACAAAAGATACGGCTGTCTCTTGGTTGCGTGACTTTATTAAATTTGCATACAATTGCCCCAGAGTTTCAAGAGCGCAACATTTTGAATGTAATAGGAAAAGTAGGTAGTATTTAAAATGTAGGCAGAGTTGGAAATGTATGTTGAATATTGTGTAGAAATTAATTGTTTCATAACGTGTTTATAGTAAAGGTTATTGAATTGTGATCATGTTTCCCTTCTTGTCTATAAATCAGCATAGACAACGTATATCGTCTCCAAAGCTTATCAAAGCAGAGAATAATTGATACGGGAAACTCTATCGTTTTGCGGAATAAGCCTTAAAATTGGATTTGTTTTTGCGGTATGATTAAAATTGAAAAAAATTTTATTTACATTTTTTTATTTGACAAAGTGGTTTCGAAAGCATGCACTGATTCTCATCAGACACCAGCTCACAGTGCATACTTGACTGATGTGACCACTTGCAGTTGGAAATCATTAATTTTTATTTACGCTAGTTGTGACAAATTTTAAAAATTAATGATTTCCAACTGCAAGTGGTCACGTCAGTCAAGTATGCACTGTGAGCTGGAGTCTGATGAGAATCAGTGCATACTTTCGAAACCAATTTGCCAAATAAATATTTTCAATATAAATAAATTTTTTTTCAATTTTAATCATTCCGCAAAAACGTTTATAGTATTTATCTTTTTATTTGCTAAGTATCTCAATGTAGTGAACACTAACTAATTAAAAATGCATGGCTGTTGCATATGATGTTATTATTACTACTATTGCAGGAAGTTATGTATGGAAATCAACTCGCTTATATAGCATTTTGAAGCTCATTGAATTGTTTTTCGTTCTAATCAAACCAAACATTTTAACCAGGAGCAAATTTATTATTTACTTGGAGTATTTGAGCAAAACAATTTTTATGCAGATTGGTCGCTATGTGATGCGTGAGATTAAGTAAATTTTCCCGGCCAGTAAAGTTAGTATTTGAAACAATTGGAAGCTAGAAAAACAAGTCCTGGTGAATGGCATTTAAAGTATGCTTACAAACATAGTAAACTATTGAAAACGAAAATTGAATTTTTGTTTCATCAGAGTATCCACTCTTAATAGCAACCTCATGAAGTTAAGGCATAAATGAGATAACTTACGTAGTCTCTGGTAATATTTCCCCTCATTCCGCTTGTTATATGTTCCACAGATGTCTAGCAGAACTAGAACAGTTTTTTCTGAAGTTCATGTCTCGCTCATTCCTCGCCCTTGTTGAGGAAAAATTTCTGACCTAATGGAGTATTCTTTAAGGAATTCGTCACAGCTCCCGTTAGAAATTTTCATTATATACCATCGAAGAAAAACAAAGCTTGAACATTTTCATACAATCTATTATCAGAACGTTTGTGATTTAAGGATCAAAGTTGATTATGTACAACTCTCCTTTGTAGTCCCGTTTGATGACTTTGTTTGCTTCATAGAAACCGGATTGTATGGAGATATATAGAGGAACCCTACAAACTACCTTTTGCACAATTCTGGATGGGTCTGTTTCTAAATTTTCTTCAGTAATTGCCGGCCATAAATCTCTTCTTCATATCAATTCTTCAAGCATCTTGTCTAGGTACAGAAGTATAGCACTTGTTAAATGTTCCTTTTTTCACTTTGCTCCCTTTCTCTATTCAACAATGTACCCTAACATTACAATTATTATTCTCGTCTTAACTAGTCTTCCTCTTTCTTCTTTTTGCTTAATAATCTCCCGATCTGAGTCAAATATATACACTTTGATCCTCACCATTCTCTTCACATTATCGAACAAAGTTTCATATATTGTCTTATGCTAAAATGGAGTACGATTCTCAGGTTTTGTTTTAAAGAAGAAAATTGCACTACTTTAACCAAACAAAATAAATGGTCCTAACATAAATTTTAGTGCTCCTTCTCGAGTGTTGTTTGTATTTAAAAGTTCATAAAGAAATAACACCGTTCCGAAAATCTGAATATTGTAGCACTTGTTTTTTGTTAATTCAGTTGCACTTGTTTCTTGTTAAGTTAAATTTTCTTTTGGCTTCTTAGTATTGATTATTATTTTTGATTAATTTTTCTTATTCCTTAGATATATCACTTTTTTATTTAGTCTAGTCTATAACTAGATTTCTTCCTGTCAATTTTTACAGAACTAAAAGCTCTATGGGGTTAGGATCATACGGATGTAATGGCCAAACCATAGTTTTGCGAGCTCCTTATCTTTATTTCGTTCAATAGTATACGCATAATTTCTTTTAATAGTACACGCAGATTTCCGAAGAGAGCTTCAAGTCAATGTCGTGCCGATATATGAATACTCTTCCGTAAATCCTCATTCCCATATGCTGACGTTTCATTTTCAAGTATATCCTCATATATTTCTCACCTCAGTATTCCTTGAATTCTATAAAAGATACTAGCTCTATCTCAGGCAAAATAGCCCGATATGACAGCAGAGCCACTATAAGTGCGGGTTTTTCTCGATCAATAGCAGGTTAGTGTAAGCAGCATTGAAAACAACAACAATCCTGCCTCAGTTGCTGTTATTGTTTTCAATGCTGCCCACCCTAACCTAATTCCCTGAATTTAGATCAAATTTTCAGCTACCTATACATAACATGAAAAGTGTGTGGGCCTGCATCATTTCTACTTGGTTCCCTCTCGAGCTTTTCAGCTAATTGTTCTTTTTTTTAAAGTCATTTACAAAACTTTACAGCAACAACTAAAACAACTTACAAATTCAAACAGTTCTGAGTACGATTTAAATTTGAAGTGGTTTTAAGTTTAGGTTGTATGCATTTCAATATGAGGGTTTTTGTTCCCAGTTTTCACTTGTCTTAACCAAATTAGAACTCAAAATAAACCTCAATATAACAGCATATACACTTTGGCAAATCGTTAGTTTTAGTTAGTTCTTTTCACCTCCACAAATAATTGTTACTTAAAATTTTTGACGGATAATTAAATTAAAGTGATTGAATACGAATCTTAGCTATGGATGATCAAATGACAAAAGATATTCTGCAGATAATTAATAAGCTCATCGAAATACATATGTGCCTTTAAAGTCTATTTCAATGATGAAAATATTTTTACTATTCTTTATGTACTGCCAGTTAGTGAAGCTACGAAAGAGAGGTTTCACTCCAGTCCCCTTCGATTGAAAACATGGCTTCGAATGTCACTCGCGCACAGGACAACCTCGTGGAGTGGCACTTCTCTACTTTTATAAAAACATATATATGAACATACAAAAAGTAATTGGTAGTTTTGCGAAAAAAAGACAAAACTGGACTTTATAATTTACAAAAAATCACTACTACATGTTTTGAGCCATATCGTAGTTAATTTTAATATGCTTAATTATTAAACAGCGGGTCCGTTATTAGAGTTATGCCCATCATATATAAATATATATATATATATATATATACATATATATGTATATATATATATATATATATATATATATATATATATATATATATATATATATATATATGTATACATATATATCCATATATATATACACATATATATACATATATATATATACATATGTATACATATATATACATATATATATATATATATATATATATATATATATATATATATATATATATATATATATATGTATGTATACATATATATACACATATTTATATATATATACATATATATGTACATTTAGCTTATCGATTGTTAGCTTTAGCTGTTAATAAAATAGTAAAATATAAATGATTATTTATTTAAAATCAAACATATATATATTTGGGTGTTGATGTACACTGTTGGCGAAGGTAATCTTCTGCTGCTGTTTTTCACGCCTGTCATGGATTGATGAGAATCCAAAAGGGCGGCGTATTTCAATTTTCATTTTCTCACAGAGCCGCCACATACACATATGTATACATATATATACATATATATATACACATATAAATACATATATATACCCACATATATATATACATATATATACACATATGTATATATATATATATATATATATATATATATATATATATATATATATATATATATATATATATATATATATATATATATATGTATATATAGACATATATATACACATATGTATATATATACAAATATATACACATATATATATATACATATATATACAGATATATATATATATATATATATATATATATATATATATATATATATATATATATATATATATATATACATATATATATATACATATATATACACATATAAATACATATATATATACACATATATATACATATATATACACATATGTATATATATATACAGTCTGTCGAGAATGAGTTTACACATAGGAAAAAAATTCAATTTTTCATCTTTCTAATTATAAAATACTACTTTTTATTTATGTAAATGAATGTTTTTTTCTTAACTATAGTTATTTACATTATTTCCAACCGATATATACAAGAAAAAGTACAACTTTAATGCAAAACAAGAACGAAAAGACCAACGAAAACAATTATTGCAATTCTTGAAGTGTCAAGAAACTCTTTACACAAATTATTATTGTATTTAATATTTACATGTTTACAGGATATTTAATATTATTTGGTATATTTAACATTTGGTATGGCCACCTTTGGCATCCACCACACATCGCAACCGATTTTTCATTGAATGAACCAACTTTTGCAGGTCATACGTGGTTGGTATTTTTTGCCATTCTTCGAGAATCGCAATTTTTAAGGCAGTTCGGTTTTTGGGTTGCCTTTTAGCAACTTGTTGTTTTAAGTAAGCCCATAAATTCTCGATGGGATTTAAGTCCGGACTCTTGGCTGGCGTATCCATCACTTTTCCGCAGTTGTATAAGGGCCACATTCGCACCATGTTCGCCTTATGTTTGGGATCGTTGTCCTGGTAAAGCTTAAAATTTGGTTTGCTGTTATGCATAAACCCGAATTTCTGCGCACTGCTTGCCAAATATGTTTTAAGGATATGCAAATATGGTTGGGCGTCCATGGTTGACTCGATGAATGCCAAGTCTCCTACTCCTCTGCTTGAGAAGCACCCCAAATCATAACGGACAACTTACCAAATTTTACAGCCGGAATGATATTTCGATTTTCCAACGATGTTAAAGGCTTGCGCCACACTCTAGCCGGTCCATCATTACAGTACAACATCATTTTCGTCTCATCGCAGAATATGACGTCGTCCCAGAAGTCAACGGGTTGAAAAAGGTGCATCATAGCGAAAGAAAAACGCTTTTCGATGTTTAGTGCAGAAAACAGTGGTTTCTTTCGTGCAGCTCTTGATGAGAACTTATTTCGTAGGATGGCCTGTCGTACTGTTTCATGGGAAACAGCAGCATCACACTCTTCCTTGAGTTCCCTAGCAAGGGTTCTAATCGAAATCCAGGGGTTTTTATCAAGCTTCCTTATCATAAGGCGCTCTATACGTTTAGATATTTTTGGTTTTGAGCCACCTCCACACTTTGGCTCCAATCTATTCTCATTTTCAGCACGATTTATAACGTTATAGACTGCCATTCGTGCTACACAAAACATTTCCGACAGTTCCTGTGCACTTTTACCTAATTGGTGATTATAGTATATCATCTGAACTAACTCAAAGGATAATCTTTTGCCTGGCATTTTAAAACACAATATCTCACTTATTTATGCGTATTAGCCAAAAATTAATCACACACTAATGATCAAATTTATAGAGCTTTACAATACAGACCAAAAATTATGGTAAATTTACCGTATCGTTGCAGTAATGCAAAAAATAAACTTTTGTGTAAAGAGTTTCTTGACACTTCAAGAATTGTAATAATTGTTTTCGTTGTTCTTTTCGTTCTTTTTTTGCATTGAAGTTGTACTTTTTTTGTATATATCGGTTGGAAAATATATATATATATATATTTATATATATATACATATATATATATATATATATATACATATATATATATATATATATATATATATATATCAGTGGCGTGGCGTTCATGGAAGCAAGGGAAGCATTGCTTCCCTTACATTTTACTGATATATATTTTAAATTAATTTATTTAAAAATCGCGAGAAAAATCATGGACAGGAATTTTCTAAATAAATTTTCCCAAAAACTCATAGTGAACATCTTGCACGGCTAAGGTGGTAACACCACCGAATGAAAATATTAAGAGAACAAGACGGGTGGAAGCAACTAAAAAATTGCTTCTACGAGCATTAATTTCACTTCATGTAGACTGCATTGTGACGTCATTCAAAAAAATATGCTTGTACTGGCTGTTTGGAAGCAATGCAGAAATTGCTTCTTAGGGGAAATTCTCGTCTCAAGCGAGAAACTGAGAGAGAAGCCGCGTACGTATGGTTGCTGTGGAACTTATTGTGACGTTCCCCATATAATTTGCTTGTGCGTATTTTTTTTTTTTTGAATGAGAATGTTTGCTGTAGTACCTACACACTATGTGAATTTTTGAATGAATTTGAACTACGAGATGTTTTAAGGGTTGCCAGAGACCGCTTGAATGTAGTTCGGTAGTGAAATTTGTGCTATATTTTATATATAAATTTGGTGAAGGTATTTTTAATTGGTGAAGGTAATTATTTCACCAACAGTTTAGAGTATTGTTGTAATTAAATTGATTTGAATTGTTTAGAATTGAGTGCGTAGAATTACTTTCAGGAATCGCATGATTTTTTAAATTTATACTTAAAATAGTGAGAGTGCAATCAAAAGGTTAATGTATTTATTTGTTCCGTAAATAGCATGGATTATAACTGCATAATTAGTGACCTTTTTAAATTTCCTTTTGGATCTCGATCTTTTGCGGATAAAAAGGAACTCATTGTTTTTTACTCTAATGCAAATTCACAGAAAAAATATTTTTGAATATTCTATCAGCAATAAATCAGAAAATAGTTTAAAACAATTTTATAAATCAGTTTTTTTAGTTCTAACATTGCAAGGAATGAATGCAAAAGAGAATGTTACAAGAGCGCCCGTAGAGCACAGTTTTTCTTGCTTAAAAAGGATTAAAACTTATCTCAGGAATAGGACAGATTAACAGTTACTAAGTGACTTGGCAATACTGTCCATAGAATAGGTTTTCTTAAAATAATGTTTGAGCGAGTAAAGTTTTTATCAAGACGTCATAGATGAGTTTGCAAAAAAAAACAAAGGCAAATTGCATTAAATTTAAAATAGAAGTATGCATGAATTTTCTCATCAAATTTGATTTATAATTTTTTTTTCATATGTCACTTCATTTATTTTAAATTTACTAGATTTTTTTTTTTAAATATAAATATATATGTTATTCGTTATGGGAATGTTGTTACTTTACTGTTATTTTTTATAAGTACTAGAATATTGAAATTTTCTTTATCCGTATAAACATTTAATTTGCATAATCACTGTGGTTGTTATTGTTGCCGTAGCTATATTTGCAAATGCTTTATTTACATAGCTTGCTGTTGCAACATCGCTAATTTATATGTTTGCCAATATTTAATTTTTGCAAACATATATTTAATGAAAAAATAATTATATATTGTACTGATAACATTTACAATTAGTACTGATAACAATACAGTATAAGTACTCTCACGTCCATGCTCGTAATTCATGGAAGCTTTTGTATTTGCAATGTTAAAAGTAGCTAACAAGAGGGTTTCCATTAATACGTAACAAATTTGAAGAAAACATAGCCAAAGTCAGTCATCGAAATGAACTAATTGCTTCCCTAAGGTAAACTATCACGCCACGCCACTGATATATATATATATATATATATATATATATATATATATATATATATATATGTATATATATATATATATATATATATATATATATATATATATATATATATATATATATATATATATATAGTGCTTTGCTGTGGACACTATCATCTATAGAAAATCTTGTTTCATCTGATTCATCACACACCATTAGCTTTTGAAACCATCTTGACATTCTCCTATAATGTTAATTCCTTTAGAGAGCACTTTGTATAGTAGAGCAGTGCCGTTATAATATTGCCAGTGCAGTTTATCACCCTTTTTGCTTGGACACTTTTGCGTCAATAGCTCAGTGGCTGCTCTTCTGCCTTTGGGCTTAAAGTTTGCAACATTTAGATTACCGCCCACATGGGGCGCAGAATTTTGGTATTATAATATCCTTTTTTCTTGCTTTTTTCAAATTATTTAGTATTATTGCAAAATTTTCATATGCTAAAATTTTCAAAGGTGTACAACCTAGTCAACAAGAAAAAATAGAAAACATATGAAACCGTAGAGTCGCCTAGCTTTGAAACTATCAAGTGCAAAGACCCTGGAGTCAATTTAAGCGCAGGATGAGAAATATAATGATACTGAAGAAGAGAGAGAGAGAGAGCAAAGTAAGAGTAACTGAACGAAACGTAAGATGTTGAAAATATTTTTATTTTACTCGGACCAAAGCTTAGTAGGCCGATAGACTGGCCAACCCATGACGAAAACGAATAATTTCAGCTAGCGTTTATTGCTGAGAGTCGCTTGAATGTTAACAAGACTTTCCGTGGTAGTGTTCCCAGGCTAGGTTTGCCAGCTTAATTAAAACTTCTCACCATTTCACAATTTTTTCACTGGATTAGTATGCAAACTGTGAAAATTATGAATTTTTGTCTGTGGATTATCAACTCAAGTTTTGCCGAGTGAAAATTTTTTTATTATTATTCTTTTAATTTATATATATTCTAATATTTGTAACAAATCTTTAAAACAACATGGTCAAATGTTTTGAGCCCACTGCTGGCCAACAAAGACTGTCGCCTCCAAGAGAAGATTCTAAATCGATCAACAGAACACTTAGCATCACTAGCCCAGTATACAACGTGGACTGATTTAGGGATTGAGATTGAAACAACGGAAAGGAAACGCGTTGTTCAAAGGTTTCGATTCCACTGTTTCAATCTCAAACCGGTTTGAATCCACTTTCAAGTCACGTTGTATACTAGGCTACTGAGATGAAATATAGCCATGAGTGGGTGGAAAATTTTCATGAGCTGTGTTTAGTAGTGGACTTTAAATGTGAAATTCGCTAGCATTCATAACAGGTGCTTACTAATCACGTCGAATTAGTTTTACTTGATGATGGGCAGGCTGATGTTTTTGCTTGAAACTTAATTTATAGAAAACGGTACACCAAACAAATCTGCATTTGATTATTTATACAACTACTATTCCAATTATGATCATCATATTATGAGTTTCCTCGACATTCCAACTTACCATATCTTCTTCATCATCTATGTAATTAATATTCAACAATGTGAATTTCCAAGCTTGCACACACAGCGGAATGAAATCATTTGATGGCGAGGTCTTCGGTCTCGAAGCTTTGGTACTTTTGCAGCCAACATGTTCTTGTGACGACTCCGTTGTCCATATTCCAGGCTTGGACACGAAAATCGGAGTCGATACTCTTTTCAGCTGATCCGAGCAGTTACTATTGTTGCGTAAACAGTTATTTTGACTAGTGAGACGTTCTTTCTGTTGACTATCATTAGAAACGTAAATAATTGCACGTAATCGAGGGTCTTCATGATTGTACAGAATGCAAACTCTTTGGTACGTGGGCTGCGCGACGAAGCCATGCTTTAAATTATGTGAAACGACACTGCTGTTATTTGTAGAAGTCGAGATAACACTGTCGGTACTGTAATTAGAAGAAAACGATGCCAACGATTGAGAGCTGCTGTTTGGCTTCAACAACGAAGTCTTCAAGGCACGGATACGTTCACCCAGTTTGGGTGACGAAGCTGGGGAGCCCCGTTCACTTGCAGCTTTAATGCTCTTCATGAATTTCTTGCTTTGTTGTGGCGATACATGCGACAAAAACCTGTTTCGTAGGCCGCTGCTACGGTCGTGAGAAAAGATGAATTCGTCATCAGTTTCCCAGTCGCTGAGATCTTCGACACTTAGCGCTGGTGAATCATTTCGTGCGGTGATTGACGATCCACTGCCACCAGGTGCCATAATGATATCATCTGTAATCTCATTGGATGCATAGCTTTCGCGTGGATTTCCGACAGTGCGAAACTTCCATATAGACTGGTAGATATCCTCTTCAGAATCGGGAATGGCAGCGACAAACACTTCGTTAGCACAGTTGTTATCATTACTACCTTCACCACTGCCATTATCACCGGATGCTATGGCACGCTTATTACCGATCGGACATGGTTTTTCACAGACCGGGGCCGTTGACGTCGACATTGTAATCGCGGCCGCGGTGTACATTTCGATAAGTTTTTTCGGATCGAGATCCCAGAGCTGCGGGGAATGCTCGATAGCCGATAAGAACGCACGTAGATATGGCTCGATCGAGAGAAGGCGTCTATTCAAACTCTTGGAGAGTTCGATCGATGTGAGGAGATTTCGCAGCTTCGAGGGTCTAATGAAAACGTCCGCGTTTCGAAATAATAATCGAACTATTCCACTTTTCAACTTGCGACGCTTCGAGACGCGGAGATCTTTCTTCGCTATGACTAAACTCGCGACTACTGGACCCACCCTTTCAATGGCTAATTCATTTTCTTGGGATTTTCCCAGTAACATATCACATCGTGAAAATTGCGTTGCTCGCAGGCCAATACAATCACTATGCACTTCCGGCCAGTTGCCCGCAGGCTCGACTGTTCTTTTGGTTTCGCACTTTTCATGTGGTCCACTTTCAACAACACTCTTGCCAATGATGTCGTTGGCAGAACTATCGCGCTTCAGGAATGTATCGAATGCAGTCAAAAGGTCATTAACGAACTCGGAATCTCTTTCATGGAAGGCGTTCCGCTTCGATTGGCGATTAGCGTCATTCACAAGCCCGACCGTGGCTGCAGCGGCGGTAATGGCGCCACTACCCCTCTCTTCCGCAGCTCCATCACAATCGTCCACTTTCACATAGATCGCGCGCCGTTTTGAACGGGTTCGCTTCTCCATGAGTTGCCGTTTGAAGTTATCGATCATGAGCTCCACGCGGAAATCATTCGCGGCGACTACTAGCAGTGACTGGAGTGAGTCATTTACATTTGATCTTTCTTCGACGTTGAAATCTGTGTTTCGGACGGCCAGCGAGCTCGACAGCAGCCCTTCCCGGCACAAGGACGGATCTGTTTCGAAGGCGGAAGTGACGTCCGAAAAGTTCACGATACTGGTCGCTAGAAAACCGCAACAATTGAAATTTAGCGACGGAATGCTTTTTACGTTAAATATCGAGTCGTCCGGAGCGTATTGAGGACAATAATCGTGTGTTTGGCGACGCAATGATGTCAACCAGTCGACGGTGTTATCTTGAATCATAAAAAACGACGACCGCAGCGACTGTGATCGTGAGACGCTTCGCGGCGTGGTGAGGGCGACCGCTTTAGTAGCACTCGCCAGAGCTGTCACACTATCGGATATTTTATCTAGAGCTGCGTTGTGATCGCCTGGAATGTAGAATGTTGCATTGCTCCCGTGACTCAAACCCAAACAGTCAATGTTTGAATCCGACTTGGAGCAGTTTCCACTACCGTTGGATTCACACAGTTTGGCGTCTTTGAAAAACTCGCGGTCGACGCTCAGTGAATTCATCAAATGGTCGTCACTCTTACGCAACTTTCCGTAAATGCGCTGAGAGATTTTCTTTTTACCGATAGATAAATCCGTCACGTACGATCGATTCGCTTCGATTGACTGTCCATTGTTCGTGATTCGCGACTCGCTCGCAGCTTCACCTAAATAGTGTCCGACATCAACATTATGAATGATCTGCAGCTTCCGGCGTTTGTTCGTGTCAGACAGATTGCGCTTACGCGATCGCGCCTTTTTGAACGTCCCCAAAAGATCACGTAGTATTCCATTCCTTGACTCACGTCCGATTGTAGTCAGTTTATCGATTCGATCACTAATTAGAATGCCACGCGATTCGAATAATTCGCTGTTGGCCTTCGTTTGCAACTCATTGGGTTGCTGTTCCACTGCTAGACACTGGTCACATTCGCCGCCTGCCATTATGCACACCCCACCGCATTGACCGCAGATATTCGCATAGATGCTTTCTCGGTGCCTATTGATCTCGCCGCTCAACGCGAACTGGCAGAAGTTGCAGAAGCGTCCTTGTCCATCGAAAATCCCATAACGACATCCTTCGCATATGTTTTCGTAAATAACCGTCTCCTCGAGTTCGGTCTTACCTTGCCGCCACAACTTGTTGAGCAAGCCCCGTTTCGAATGTTTCTTATCTGGCGACGATAGCAATGCGCTGCGGTAAATATCTTTGGAAGTCTCAGCTGGGAAACCTTCGATAGTTAGACTGAAGAGCGCCGTACGTGCTATTCGAGCATCGTCGTCTTTAGTGTATCTTTCTTTGGAATTGCCTGACATCATAGCGGCTAGCGGCAGCTGAGCCTGAGCTGCGGCGGAAAGTTGTTTTCGTTTTGGCAGTCAATATTTTCGATATGACTCATTGGAGCTCGCAAAGCGACTCGAAGCGTCCGCAGGCACATTTGGGAAAGCAATTGATTTCTGATCGCAAGCTTACTCAGCACGACATTATTTGCAACAGGGAGTGGAGGTGAAGTAGCCGCAAGCGCAAATTCAATTGGCTTTGTTCGCCTAAGTAAACCCTCCGCTGTTGCACTGTTCCATTGAACTACTTACACACTGTCTAGCTCGGTTTATTAGCACTTTTCTTTACTTATGTTAACTACGGGCAAACAACACTTTCTCGGATCACACCCTACTTATCAGACTGCCTTCGATGGAAATGGAATATTAACTGCTTCGCCCAGTCCGCAACCCAAACTCAAGTTCAATCCAAGAAGCAAATGAGATACTGTGGCAATCATTAAAGTATATGACACAGAACCCAACTCGAACTCTTCCTCGCCGCAAGCTCCACATCAACCACAGGCCACCACCGACCCGGCAATTGCGATCATTGTGTTTAATTAATTTAGTTCGAAAGATCAGCATCTATCGCAGGGAATTGATGGTCCAAGCGCACATTTAGCATTTATTCCAAGATACTGAGTTAGCAGTCTTCTTCCAACTCATCGGAATCGCCTCATACAGTCGATTCAGATCATTCCATCAGAAGCTATTTGCTACGTGACATGCACTGTACGCATATGCGATGACGGTGTATGTGCATATGTACATATGTACGTACATGGCGGCAATTCCTCAGATTGATGTACCCGGCTTGAATGATGAATGGAGGAAGAGTGTCTTTTCGTTTCATTTCTTACGATCCGATAAGAAGGTTATTTATTTCGACTTATTAACAAGCAAAGTGGCCGCGCTGCCAACGGGAAATCCATCTAGGGCACATCAGATGGAATCTGGCGAGAGGGCTTGATAGAAATTATCTAAAGAGCAGCACGACCACTTGCAGTCATTGCGTTGAGTGGCGGTTTGCGTAAATTTGAGATACAAAAGATCTAGTATGTACCGATCCATGCAAATATAGTTGCAAGCAATTCCATATTAGCAAACTGTTTTGGAGCGATTTTATGATAATTGGTACAGATGACTTAATCGTGACGCAATGGACACACTGTTATGATTTCTTAGCATGGAATTGTGTATCAAACCGATGGGCTTTGAATTAAACTAGCGTCTGCTATTGCCACTTTCCAAATTTCATTCCGCATGATGTGTGAGGCTTAAAATGTCCTACAAAGGTACAGAAAGTTATGGAAAATGTGGCACAAGCGAAAAGGAATTCTTATTGAAAGCAAATTGGACGCAATTGGACATGGTCCATCGGAAGATTTATCAGGTGAAATTCAAGTGAAGGCCGCAATCGGTGTACGAAGGATTAGCTATAAAACATTGGAAAACGTAAAAAAAAACACTCATAAAAGCATTTGTAGTTCAAGAAACATATCTTAAGTTGAAGAAGCAAGCTGACTGATATTATTCAAAAAGTGTGAAAGTTCTATGTAATTGTTTAACAAATTTTTTAAATAAATTGAATTTAAAATACATATAAAACACAAGTAGATCAATAGAAATTTAAGACTGAGCACAATGAAATAAGTATCTTTGAAACATTTCCGTGTAAAATAAGTAGAACGGATGCAATGTCCCAAAAATGTGAGTATTTAGGCTGAAGCATATCACGAACTTCTACAAACAGGATATGTAGACAATTACGAAAGTTATAGCAAAAAAGCATAGGAACAAATAGAAAATAGCCAGAGGGAAGGAAAAACAACATAGCAAACATAACAATTCTGTAAATATTGATGCTTAATACTTTTAATCGAGATAATAATGGTAGTGGTAGGTTTCATAATCATAGGGAAGATCATCGGATTTACAATAATTCGCACCGATTCTGGCAAAACCGACATCAGAACTAAAACAACAATGACAGTTATAAGAGAAACAGACATAGTCTTATATACAACCACATAACTATAACAATCATCATTGTAATAACCAAAACTTCAACAATTGAGATAGAGTCGAACAAATGGAAACAAATGTGATCCAAGATAAGGAAGATTTTCCCGCACTATAATCGGAAGCATAGATCTTTCAACAATAAAAATTCACATCAATAATTACTTTGTGAAAGCATGAGTTCTACTATATCAATGTTAAATGAGTTGATTTAGTATATCAATTTTAAATATTAATGTATTAGGTAACCATCCTAAAATAATAGCCACAAATCAAGAGTATCGCACTATATCCGGGAATCTAAGAATCCAGTACGAAAAAATTACGACAACTCCTCCGGATATTGGAGTACGCGAATTCATAAGATCGAAAATAGCAGATTAAAGTGGAAAAAAGTTTGACGCTGTAATCGGTTCAAATATAGTGTCGCGTACAATTGTGAAAATAGATTTTAAAACGCAAACGGTAATTAGTGGAAATTCAGTGTCATTGTGATAGAAATAATTGCAAATGATGTAAATAAGATGAAATTATGAGGAAATTCATTCGATGGAGCCCTTGGACAAATTAAACATGAACATACATAGTCTAAATGACGAAGAACAAAGTGAGCCGAGGAACTTAATTCGAGACGATACAGTAATATTTTACCAGGAAGGACATATTCTATCTACAATGAATCAAGTATGATACGAAATAAACACAGCAACAGAAGATTAAATATACTCTAAGATATATCAAAATCCACAAATTCACGATAAGGAGATCGAAAGGCAAATAAACGAAATGTTGGAACAAAGAAACATCAGAAAGTAAGTCGCCGTATAATTTAAAATTATTAATCGTTGCTAAAAAAAAACCCAGATAATTCAGAACAAAAGAAATGGAGCATATACTACAGAAAATTAAATGCAGTTACCGTAGACCATAAATTCCCGATACCAAATATAAATGGAATATTAGAAAAATGCTGACGAGCACAGCACTTAGCAACATTAGACTTAGCAAAAGGACTCCATCAGAGTCGTATGAAGGAAGCAGATATATAAGACGAATACACAGAGATGCCATGCGGACTTTAGAACGGATCATCTCTACAGAAACATATACAAAATATTAAAGAAGTGTTTAATAGATTGAAAGAAGCTAATTTGAAAGTACAAGTAGATAAGCGTGTTGTTTTTAAAAAAAACTCTATTTCGAGGGCATAATATTGGATCAGGAGGTGTAACGTCGAAAATGGACAGAATTGAAGAAAAAAAATTTAAACACAGATTCCCCAATGAATTCCTGTCACAAATATGAGTAAATTTAAATAAGCATTAGTTTCTGATGTGAGGACAAGATATTGAGGAATTTTTAGTAGCTCACATAAAGTTGATTGGATGTACTCAAAGCACAATAAATTGGTTACAAACAGATCATAATATTTAACAGACTACTAATAATAACCTTCAATTTTGTGTTCAGCAAATGTTATCAAAGGTAGAAAAACATTTGTGCTATTACTTTACATAATGTAATGCTTCCACGCATTACGCGAAAAACTTACCGAATATATGCTGACGTATTACTTTTCCCGTTGGGTTGTCTTCATTACTTTCACACAAAACTCTGCAAACTTGCCTTTTCTAACGAGAAAATTAATGCGTCGGCATATGTTTGGTAAGTTTTTCCCGTAATGCGTGGAACCATCACCGATTCATAGCCTGTTTACTATTGTAGATCGGTGTAAAAGCGTGCAACGGGCAACACGGAAAGAAACGTCAATGTCAGTTTGATTTGTGTCGGGGACTGAAAACATTGACTTTCAGTCAAAATTTATCAAATAAAATTTGAAAATTTTTCGGCGTATTCGGTGAAAACGTGCATCTACGTTTGAGCGCAATAATTTGGGACGGTTTCGCGAACAAATTAACGAATAAAAATTTTAAAATAGTGCGATAATGAAGTGCCGCGTTCCAGGCTGCAAAAGTAGCTATCGAAGTGCTTCGCAGGGAATATCGTATTCCGGGTAAGTAAAATTAACTTTTGGCATCAATTTCGTTTTGTTTTTGTGTGAAATCATAATTGATTTCATTCATAAAAAGCATTTTAATCTCCACTCGCCTGTTCAGGGAAAGAAATGTCAAACAACGTTCAAAATGGCGATCTCTCGTGGTTTTTTCACTTTGGCTTTGCCGTATGAACTGTGTAGGGCACAAACCCGTACCTCATTCTCACACCAGTAAACAGAAAGTCGAAAATTGGCACATTTTTTCTCTCGTTCGATTTCTAATCCATTCTCTCTTATATCTGTGTATATAGCACACTACTCATAGCTGCTGTATGCTCGCAAGTTCTTTTCTCATTATTTCTGCGATTGATGTTCATTGGCCAGTCATAGACTTTTGGAAAACCCCTTGCAAGCAGATTACATTTTCATTCCTAAGAATGTTTGCTTCATAAATTATGTCCGGAATGCATTACAGCGATTCCTGTTGGGTTATGTTGATGGATTTTCTTTTGTGTGCTTACATTTTATAGTGCACATTGAATATAAACTACTGCTAAACTGCCGCCAAACTCCTGCGAAAGCTTCCCAGGGTTAGTAACAGGAAGTAAATAAGTAAATTTTAGGATAAAAGTGCTACCTTTAGCGTTGAAAGTATTCACGGGTTTACGAACGACTATGGAAGTAGTCTTGCGTTTGCTGAGACTAGACTAGATTCATACAGCGAAATGGTTAGCAATTGCATAAAGAACTAAACTAGGCAGAACTTACATACTATATGTGCCCCCCAGATTGGACGAACAGCAAAATCGCTAAAATGCAATAGATATCACTAAATTGCTATGTTGCAATAAACTACATCAAATTACAACAAATATATTTCAATTACAATAGAGCGACAGCACTGTGCGAGCTGTAGCTTTTTTCGATGATTCTCTTGCAAATTATGAAAGACGAGCATTTGCTTAATGGAAGTTCCTATGAAAGCTTTGGGTTTAAGGACTCACTTTCATGTAGATGCTACGAGGGTTTTGAAACAAACTTTTACAGTTTGTATGCTTTAAAACGAAAAATTTCCCGGTATTGCTTTTAGCTTCATTTTTCCAACTCCTAGTACCACACTCGAGTGAAACGAAATGCCACGGAAAGTACGCTTTCATTAGTAGCGAAACAAAATACCGACATTGACACTAGATGCCATTGTTTCGAGATTCAAAATTTCGCGCCGAAATGAAAAATAGTAAAATTATAGCGCTTGTTCTTTTTCATTTCCACGTTTTCTGCCGTGAGATCAACACCTAGCCACAGCCAGTGCTGTCGTTTTGTCGCAAATGCAATATTTCGGTAGTAATTTGATGTCATATATTGCAACATTGCATTTAAATGCCATCTATTGCAGTTTTGCAAATTTGCAGTTTTGCTCCTTTAATCTAGCCAACCTATTTAGTAAGTTAATTCTGCCTAGCATAGTCTGCAATCAATAATAATCAATTTTTCGCTTCTGTGTAACATAAATTTATTATAGGAAAGTCAACTAATTGTCGTTTATCGATACTGTTGCGTTTGCTATCGATCAGCATGGCAAGGGGATGAAATAAATATGGACTTTGCCAAGGCTTTCTAATAAGCAAATCATAAAGACTTCCTTGCACAGTTTGACAGTTTTGGTGCTTCGGATCCTCTTTTCTCTTGGTTTTCCTCTTACTCCCTAATCGGGCTGACTTCGGTACTGTCAAATCTCATTCTCTCTCCCTTTCTAGTGTTCCGCAAGGCTCGATCCTTGGCACTCTGCTTTTCCTATTGTTTATAAACACCCAAGGGCTTTCGTTTGTGTGGTTTTATAAATATTTATCCTCTATAATCTTTGTTGTTTTTTTTAAAACCTGCAAAAGAAGCAAGGTTTGATCATAAAACACGAATAATAAGTTACATCTTTAATTTTGGTCAATTTCATTACATTAGGTATTGATTATCTTTTTATTTATATTGTACTACTTATTGTCTCATTTGGTTAGATTTATAACTTTTATTTTATATTTTGAATTTTTTTATTTTAAATTGATAAATTAATTCGTCTTATTTTTAATTAGATGTTAACCTATTGATGAAGTAAATGATGAAATAAATAAAGCGTTAATTTAGTGAAACTGGCGATAAAGGGCAAATGGACGAATAAGATATATAAATAATTATTAATACTACTTTCATTGCGAAGAAGTGGGGATGCCGGCTGGCTAAAATCTGCCTTTGTAATTTCAAAATTTAATTTATTGCAATTTTTCTTTCAAAAAAAAAAAAATATTTTTCTCCATTCCTCCATTCTCGTCATTTTCACACATTATTTGTTCGCTTTTTCGATTTCCACGTCCATTTCGTCCATTTACACAGCCATTTTTGTAGAAAAACGACACATTTTCAAAGTCTTAGAAGTGAAATCGGAGATTAGAATCATTTTAGAGCTAAAAAACACGTGGTTTTTTCGGATTTTTCATAGTCAAAAAGTCTATTTTCGTTAATTCTCCTCCTAAGCTATGAAAGGTATTTGCTATAAAAGCTTTGGGTTTAAGGACTCACTTTCATGTGGATGGTACGAAGGCTTTTGAAATAAACTTACAACAGTTTGCGTGCTTGCAACTGTTGGAAAGTAAATCTAGCAAAAACACACAAGCCTACTTTCCAAAGTGCTCAAAAGTCGTTCGCAAACTCGTGAATGCTTTTAATGCTAAATATTGCATTTTATTCTGAAACTAAACTATTTATTTCCTGTTATTAAAACTGAGCAGCTTGCACAGGAGTTTGGCAGCAGTACAGCAGTAGTTTATATTCATTACAAACTATAAAATGTAATATCAGGGTGTTTAGAATGAAATATGACTTAGGCAACTTGAAAAATATGATCTACAACTCAGGTACTGCCTAAGGTTACTTATGGTATATTGAATGTGCGTCAATTTTCAGAGATGAATATTTACTCAATTCATAGAATACTCAATAGTATAGTTAAGGCAATGCTTGGACTTGAAAGAATGACTCCAAGTGACATACTATACAGACAAAGTTTAATGTAAGGGACATCATATTCATAGTAAAGGCAAAGATAATACATAAAATACTCAATAATAATACAAAATCTTCGAACCACACAAGATTTAAAGATAATTTCAGGCTTGATGTCGCTAGAACGAACAGAAAACACAAAGATCTTATTAGATTAGCTATGGAAATCTTCAATAATTTACCAAACTCTTTCAATGATGCTAGATCTTGATCTGTTTTAAAAGCCTGCAGAAAAATCACATTAGAATCATGTAAATTAAATTACGTGCTATTTATTGCTAGTTTTCCAAAACTAAAGTCTTTAAAAACTTATGCATCCTCATATCAGCACTCTGTTGCTTTCTGGGACGCACTTTATCTCGTTTCGGTCTTTTTTTTTCAAAAATACTTTATTAATATTTAAAATATGAAAAAGCTTTTTCTACTTTTTTGCATGCTTTTTTGTTTTCTACTAGCTACCTATCAACTAACTTTATCTTGTTATCTTTAATCTCCATTTATCGTATTTATGGTTTCTTTTTAGCATTGAAAATGTTTTAGTGAAATGTGTTGAGACTCTGGTTTGGGATTGATTCCATTCTTATCCTATTTTCTTTCGGAGATGTTGATAATCTAATTGTTTGTTTCTTGACTAAGAGGTTTACAGCTGCAAGAAAGTATTTAATTAAACTGGTCCCATTTTTATTGTTGTAAAAAAAGCACACAGAAGAAAATCCATCAACATAGGGAAAGTTTACAGAACTGTGTGTGAAAGTGCCTCAACGCTCTTTTCATGGGAGCTATATGCAAAAATGGAGGAACGTGTATATTTTAAATACGTGTTAAAGAAACCAAAACTCTCCTGTAATTTATAGGACTAAAAACATTTTAGGATCTACTGCCCGCAAAAATTTATATCATATAATTTTTTTTGTTATTTACACTATAGAGTGTTTATGTAAAGAAAATATACTGCTACTAGTGATACTAATACTAGCAGTGCATCAGAATTTCATTTCTAATAGTTTCTGCAGAAATGTCTAATGTAATTTTTTTACTACCTCTGCTGCAACTCCAGAAGCTGTAATTTCAAGGCTCCCGGTAATCAGTCTGCATATTCCGCGTTCGTATTTGGCAGTTAAGAGAATTGGTAGACCCGATCTTGGTCTGTTTTGTAGATTTGTCTTAGAACAATATATATCAGTGTTGAAAGCGGTCTTCCAACAATCTCACAGATTTCACACAATGATTTGCAACTATTATGCAAATTTAGGATAATTTTTCTTTACCTTTCTTTGTTTCATGACCTTTTCGGTATATAGTTAAAACGTTATTTATTTATTTATTTCACCAAACAAGGTATAAAATTACATATAAATGAAATACATTAGAAATTAATTATTCTTATACAGAATTCGTTTAAGTGATGCTGTGGATAATTGAAAATCAAACAATTAGTAAGCTTCGTTAAAACATCTTCTTATTGCAGTCACTGGATCATTGCAACCATAATTGGTGCGTTATTGAGGGATCGACAAAAGGCTCAGCCGCCTGACACGTTTGTTATGTTAAAATTAAGTTGCCTTAAGGTCTGTTCCCGTACTTCAGCAAACTGCAGCAGTAACAGAATTTGGCAGCTGGCTTCTTTTTGCTGCAAAATTTGGCTTGCATTTGGCTTGCAGCAAAAGTACGAAAACGACTTGCTGCGAATCTATTTTAATATATTATAGTAGATTCAAGTACGGGAACAGACCTTTAATAAGTAGTTTGAGTCAATATTTTCCAAAATTTTCGCGGCAAATAAGATTTTGGAATTTTGACGTCGAGAGTTCAAGGTATCCATTTGTAAAAAATTTAAGCGGTCTTCGTAAGGAGGTAGATTTTAAGGGTCATACCACGGAAGACCGCGGAGGCAGAAACGTAAGAACCTCTTTTGGATGGACTCAATTTGGTCAATGTAAAACTTTTTGATACGGCGCCCATACAATCGAATTCGACAATGGGTCTGACTAAGCTGCAAAAGAGTGTCTTAGTTAGAAAAAAATGTCGTTGAATTCCCTCAAACGTCTTCTGACAAAACTTAAGGGTTTGCTAGCTTTCACAAATATTGAGTCGATGTGATCGTCAAATGTGAAGGATTGGTTCAGCAGTACTCCTAAATCGAGTACTTTCGCTGATCTATTCAAAGGTGTACTCAAATGTGAGTATTCATAGATTACAGGTTTATCAATCGCACACTTGTCAGGATTAATAAGGAGATTGTTGTCGGAACACCAGCTGGCAAATCTGTTTGGATCCTGCTGCAAATCAATCGTTAAGATTTCTCAAAACTGTGAAAATTTTAGCGTCATCGGCATAAATCAAAACATAAGATGACTGCAGAATGGAACCTACATCATTAATAAATAAGGCGAACAGTAAAGGGCCTAATCATCTAGGCCCTTTACTGTTCGCCTTATTTATTAATGATGTAGGTTCCATTCTCGATTGATAAAGACGAACTAATGGACTTTTTTCAAAACTTTTCGTCGATTATTTCGATTGAGATTCCTTATCTGCCTTCCTCTACAATTTTCTCACACGGTTTAAATAAAAAACAGGCTAGTTGAGATTCTGGACTGAAATTTATATGGCTACTGCGAGCACGTTTCCTCAACTGCGTTCCAATAATGTGTCATTCATAGCAATATATTTAAAATTAGTTAACGAATTTGTTCGAATTATTTGATGATTTCACGGTAGTTAAAACCCATGTAATTGATCTTCGATAGAAGAATGAACACAATCAATGCTATTGCTTTGTATATACTATTGCGCTTGTTTGTTAAGGGGTTACACCACAGAAGAAATTTCAAAGAATCGGTTTTCCAGTTACTGGCTTAAAAAATCCTTTAAACCCTCTAGAATAAGAGACTAGCGGTTTTATATCTGCCAGAAATCGTTTTCATTGAAATTTCGAGTTCTTTTTCGATCCCTCCCTACTGCTCCGAAACGACTACACCTACTCGTTGGGTACAACATGATGTCTTACCATTCGATTTCTAGCTTCTCTAATACACTAATAGAAGTCGTTAGAAACATTTTCAAGCATGTTGAACACAAAGTACGTTAGTACAACGTCCTTTTGACTCGTGTTCAAAACACGAGTCAAAACTTTAAACGCTTTTTTCTCGAAACACATTTTTTCTAATCGGCACGCAGCATAAAACTCAAATAATTTTCTATTTTTTCACTCCAAATTAATATCAAATCTTTAAAACAATATTCCGCATAGAAATACGTAGCCGATTTTCGATAAGTTAACATTTCGATTTTTTAGATACAAATGAGTGTCCATTTCTTGGTAGCAAAATGAACTTTTTTTTCAAATGCTCGCCAACTTTACAAAAATGAGTATTTTCAAAATCCCCTACTTATTTCTATAGCTATACTAATGCAGTCAAAAAAAAAATTTTTTTATTTTGTTCCAGATTAATTTTTGGTGCACTTCTACTGCGTGCCGCGTGCCTAAAAAAAACCATTCCGTAGAAACGGCTGTTGGGCAGCCATTTTGTAAAACTTTTTAACAAGCAATTTTTTCCTTTAAAGTTCAAAGCATGTTTAACAACATCCTTAAAAAGAAATGCTTTCTTACTTTTCCTTCCACTTAAAAAAAAATTGCAAAAAAACGTTAAATTTTCGCTCTCTACTGTGGTGTAACCCCTTTATTTGCGCATGTTTGGCTTTTGCGGTTGGTTGTTAATTTCAAAGTTACATTTTATTTCGATACCCTGGCAAATAGGGGAAAGACTGTTCCTAAAACATTATATGGATGCGACTTTCAAGGAAGGATTTCGATTAGTTCGCTGCATGCTGTCAAGATACTACTAATCACAAGGCAGTAATCTACTAATAATCTAAGCAGTAATCTACTACTAATCACTACTAATCACAAGGAACTAAAGAAATCCAAATTAACCCATGTCCCCTCAATATGTAAATATAGGTTGAGAGTAATAGGACGACTTATGAACAACACTTATAAACAAAAACTGTAAGAATATAGACGCATTAGGGCCTTGACACGCATTTCCTGTGTGTGGGGTCCCCGGTTCGGAAAGAGGTTCGGATGAGGGTCCGCGCTCCAAGCTTTGAGTTCACCTAGCTCTCAATAGGTATCTGAATTAATTAGGGGTAGTGGAACTAATCACTCCCCACTCGTATTCACATTTATTGTAATTTTGTGATGAAGCTCTCTACCAGCTTCAGCCCCTAGATCCGTACGAAGGTTGTCGTGGGATAGCTTTTAAGTAACCTCAAAGTACATATAACCTTAAATCCGCCATTAACTGAGTTCTGTTGACTACTTCCTGAAAGCACTTTGGCTACCGTTACACTTTAAGCTTTTGACCGATTAAACACTGAATCGTGAGCTACGTTAATATTTAATTGAATTTAAGATTTTGCAAATTGCTCTGTCAGTGACCGATTTGTTTTTATCAATAATTAGCGCTTCGTGGCAGCGTCTCATTTAGAAACTGTGATTGGAATAAATTTCAAATAAAATTCCCCTGGGCGCGAATGACTGGATAGAATAAAGAAAAGGAACATAAATAAAAGTTTATCAACAAGTTGAATCGATTTAAAACTTTTCAATGCAGCAGAAACATCATGAAATTCCGAATATATTCTGGCCGGTATTCGAATCAGAAAAAACGGATGCTGATGTTGGGAATATGATAATGAGAGTACAGTTTGCTTTCTCTCTCTCTCTCCGTTTTTCTGGTCGATGAAATTTGTCACATCTGTTGGTTGGGAAACAGCAGGACACCGGACGGAATACCAGTGGCTTTTGTCCATCTCTCTGAATACCCTGTCGACCTACTCGTCTGTCACAGCTTCACTTCACCTTTCGCCGACATGACAATCGAAACACAGTTTCGGCCTTTCATCCTTGTGCTATCGCATTTATCAAACTGAATTGGTTTCACACTCGACATTAGTACAGGGATTATCAAGTGTTGTAAAACTTACCTCAAATATGCATTATCCACTAAAGTGCGTTTCGAAGCGGTGTAATAGGTGGTCAATTAATGTTTTAGCTGTAATAGCTCCGACGACGGCTTCAAAACGAAGTGTAAAAGTTTGCTGCTTTGACCGGCATGGCAAGATACTTTTCCAAGCGATATTATCAGGCTGGACTTTTGACGATGCAGAAAAAATCCTGGCTTCATGGTGCGAACAAAATAAAACTTGGAAAAATAAAACAATCCAAATATGCATATTCTCAAACCATCCTTACTTTGCGTGAAAGTGGTATTTTCAAAAACATTCATTTATCGAACAGGTCATGTGGATACCTCTCGCTGCAGTTTCAAAGCTACAAGCACAATCGACTTGAAAACACATAATCGACTTGAAAACACGTCAGCTGCAAGGATACCTGCCTGAAAAAATGCTCTCGAAAATTTCCTGTTACATACCTAGATTTGCAACAACTTCAATTAAGCTCAAAAGTTATTACGTATCCTGCCTGCATGCACAAAGCATTCGAAGTGAAGTAAATCATTCTCGAAATTGTTTACGGTTGCTTTGATCAAACGGGTCGTGATATATTTGCAAAGTTCCATAATATTACGGAGGCAGAGTTTCTCCTATGAACACTAGTGCTCCACACATTTCATGTTTTTGTGCTTCGACACTGCTCCAGTTCGCATTACATATTTCGCTTGCTTTTTGAATATCCTCCATATAAAATTATGATTTCTTAGCGTTGTTATCCGGGATTCGTCGTGGCTACTGAGTTTTTTGCTGGGTTTGCGCTGGACACCACACTACCACCGAATGGTGCTGTCATATCGTCCATTAAGCAAATATGCTATGAGTAGGCAGGGAAAATGTGGCAAAGCATATTCAGTACACTCAAAGGACTTCTTTCGCCGCTCAGAGTTGCTTCTGCCTTTTGAAGAGGATCTGTAAAGCTAAATCTGAGCTCAGAACCGACTGTACGGACTCTGATTTGTTTGCTTTGAGTGTTGCATATGGTTGCAGGGTCACTATGTAGGAGTATCGGATTAAATTTGACACGAAAAGAGACACGAAATTCATTCTACGTTTGAATATTCAGTTCTACAGAAAAAAAAATATTGTCTTTGTTCAACAAATAAGCGGATGTCAAATTTGTCTCTCTTCCTTCCTTGACAAGCTAAACAGCAATGCTGACAGCAACAATGCAAGACCTCTCTTCGTTTTTCAAAAAATCACTTTTCCCAGCTACAATCAACAATCTCAGCCGGAAATGTGAAAGGGTTTTAGAGGCAATTGAATATCAGCATGCTTGGAGCTACCCGTCAAGTCACTGTTCTAAAGTGATTTCCTTTTCTCGTTCTACGAAAGCAGCCCTAGTGTCCTACATAGGACAGCAAAAGTCCGTGGGGTCCAAGAGCTTACTAAATAACATGCCTAGTAGATAAAATTTATGTCGATGTAGAGTAACAAGTAACCATTTCGGCGTCCAGTCTGGTCCAAACCGACAAAGCTGATGTTGCTGTGGAAACATGCAATTTTTTATAACACTCCTAGCGCACTGTAAATTCATGAAATTGTTTTACAACTTACGTTTTTCGTTTTCGTTTTCATCTTGATGCTGCCGTACTGCTTTCCAGCCAACACTAGGAACAAATTCAGAAGTTAAATTCGATTGGACGGCAGCGGTAGAGTATCAGAATTGTTGGAAAAGTATGGCATTCCGAAGGAAAAGATATTGGTGGTGCGCTGGCAGTTATACTAAATGTGAAGCCTGTCATGATTAATGGTGAGCCGAAAATTGGTTTTTTCAATTGAAGCAATGGAGATTGGTCGGTTGTTAAATTCCACCGCAAAGTTTTTTAATGATTATTTTTCCCTCCAATGGAATCATTCTGGTTGGCGAGCTTCAAAATCCTCCGAGAACGGCGCTGGGGCTACCATATTTGACTTTATTGCCTTTAGTGTTTCTTTGATATTTTGTGTTCTGGAAAAAGGTTTCACGCTATTACACTTTTGGTCTGCTTGATGAACCGAGTGTTTCTAACAGACATATGTATTTCCTTTAGCTTAAAACACTTCATTTCCTTACGTAGATCACAGTTAGTTGGTGTTGTCCCTGGTGTTTTAATGCCTTCACTCATAGAAAAAAAGTTACGTATCAAAAATCAATAAAAATTTATATTGAATTCGAGCTTAGAAATACATATTGGCTTTTATGAAAACATTGTAAGGAAATTAGATCGATTCCTATGAAATTTAAGTAAATTTCAATTTAGATGATGGCGCCGTCGATCAGAGGCTCGGGAAAGTGGGTGGAAGTGGCGTGGCTGACCGTGACAATGTTATGCAAGACAGAATAGAGACAGAACATTCCAAAAGCGGATTTACTCGTTTAGGCCAGTCATTTTACGCTTTCTCTGCCAAATAAATTCAAGTGAAGTTTTTTCAACATAATTATGTTTATTGCAGATGGGAAGCCCAATAACATGTGTTTTCGATGAAAAACCTTCACTTGGATTTATTTGGCATATTGGCCATTTTTAGTCTAGAACAACTGGTCCGTAACACTTCTAGCCACGAATTTTCAAGTTTCGTTTACGTATAGGCTTGTGTCGCTGCGACTGAACATTTGAAATTCGTCGTCATACCTCATAGTGCTTTGGCACCCGTCCTCAAATCACGGACATGAACGTTGTCAACGTGAATATACAATAGGTGCGTTTTTTTGCTCCGATACAGAGCAGAGTACAACTATGCCGCAAAAACAACGATCTAGTATAAAACAGCAGTGCTTTCGCTAAGACTGACATAGGTTGCGGTATTCGCTGTGGTAGCAGAAAACAGCTGAAAAAAAGGGAGAAAATAACGAGCATACACTACCACAATCGATAGAAAATAGAAAAAAAACTAACAGAAAATTAATTCTTTTAACTTTCTACACATTATGAGGGCTTTTTCTAATTTCCTAACTACCAAAACATTCAACATAACCATGAAAACCCGAAAGCCACCCCACAGAAAAAAATACAACTTCTCATGAGCTTTTCTTTTTTCTATCAGCACATTCTACACTTCAACACGTGAACTACAAATGAGGCATAGAATTTCTGTACTAGTGAATTCACTGGTGTAGGAGTGTTGTTGTTTTCAATGCGTCTACTCTACGCTCCGCTGGATAGAGCAGCAAAAAAACGCGCCTATTGTTTGAAATTTGTGTTTGCGAAAACCATCAGATCACACTGAAATTCTCGGTGCTTATACATCTTAAGCAAGCTTAGGACTGATAGAAGTTATTTGAAAATGTTGCCAACCATATGGCTTTGGCGCCATCTTGAAATATCGTATAGAAAAAAAAGCACTTTCTTCCGATGCAGACATCAGATTGTATCGAAATCCGTAAGTCAAATTTAATAGATTTTTGACTGCAAAATTAGGACAGAGCTGCCAGATACGATGATTTTTGCTCACTAAGAAATGCTACCAATGAATTTTTCATGCCATTAATTTTTTTATGTAAACACTAGGTGCGTTTTTTTGCTCCGATGCAGTGCAGAGTACAACTATGCCGGAAAAACAACGATCTAGTATAAAACAGCAGTGCATTCGCTAAACCTGACATAGGTTGCTATATTCGCTGTGGTCCCACAAAACAGCTGAAAAAAAGGGAGAAAATAACGAGTATACACTACCACAATCGATAGAAAATAGAAAAAAAACTAACAGAAAATTAATTCTTTTAACTTTCTACACATTATGAGGGCCTTTTCTAATTTCTTAACTACCAAAACATTCAACATAACCATGAAAACCGAAAGCCACCTCTCAGAAAAAAATGCAACTTCTCATGAGCTTTTCTTTTTTCTATCAGCACATTCTACACTTCAACACGTGAACTACAAATGAGGCATAGCATTTCTGTACTAGTGAATTCACTGGTGTAGGAGTGTTGTTGTTTTCAATGCGTCTACTCTACTCTCCGCTGGATAGAGGAGCAAAAAAACGCGCCTAATATTGCATTCGGTCGGGATTTTGCCGCAAGCTACAAATTTTCATATTCGTGCAATCGAAATATTTCAATTTCGTGTTACTTACGATTATTTGCACAGTATCAAATTTGTCGCGATCTGCAGGACTTCTACAGGGAAAACTCGCTGCAATAGAAATGCTCCGGCCGAACTGGAGTCGCGAAAATTTAATGAGAAGCTTGAAGTTGCATTGTGTACATGGTGTGCGGCGCGCACAATATTTAATATAGAGCAAGCAAAATAAGAGCTCGCATAGTCAATGCTCCTGATTCGCATTATGCTCGGAGAGAAGTGGAAACAATATAGCGCTATTCCATGTTAATGTCATAGTTGTTTATTGAAAACATCTACCTATCCTCTGGCTTGTCTCTTTGCCACGAAGCTACTGTTTCGCTGAGTATTTTAGTGTATGCATGTGTTTCGCTGAGTATTTAGTGTATTTCAATCTACTTTGCATTCATTTTTTGTGTACAGATGTAGCTGTTATTCTCGTGGTAATCTGTTCGTCCCTATGTCCCATGATTCCAGTCTGCCCTTGTGTATCATCTTTCTGCCCCAGCGTGACCACCGCAGATTTGCTTTCCTTGACATTTGACATTCATACTGGCTGCCCAGAGAATTCAAATGAAAAATTGTCGCTTGCATCATTAAGTTCCTTTTGAGTTCCTGGAGCATCGAGGCTCTGAACAAGTCAGCTCCACTGTATGATATATTTCGGTTGGTATTCAAAATTCAGATTCAAATCAAATCAGAGCTACATCAAAACATTGAAAAAAAATACATCCGTCTTCAATCTGTGCATTTAATACAAAATTATACAGTGATGGTTAAAATTATTGACATAAATAAAACTTACAAGAAAGACTAGATTTTAGAGAAAATTTGATTATTTAGTATATATTTTGATACATTTTTTTCACAAAATTGTTCTTCATATGTTCTGCCAGAAGTAATATCAAAAACTACAAAGTAAAAACAAAAACAAAAAAATATACTCATAAACAAGAATTATACAAATATACAGTTCATACCAAGTTTTGTAAAGATGTAAGTTAAGTTTTTCCAAAACCATGAAATTTGCTGCATCTGTGTACATCCGAAGAAGACACACATTTCATTTTCCATCCTTATTGCCAGGTAATCCATTATATGTATGCATAGCTTGGAATGTGTCTGCATTCGGCACCGTTCTAAACAGAGTTTTCAGGGTAACGTTATTTCTCTTATCATAAATACCTCTTCGCTTGAGCAAGCAAAAAAGTCTTAAGTGAATTACCAAATATTTCTTGACATTTTCTACACTTATGAAAAAAACAAAAGTTATCTAACCAACGAAGTTATTTTTTGGCAGTGCAAAGCTTTTATTACATTATGCCAAATCGATAAAATGAACATACAAGTTTTCTGAAAACTAGAAAAATGGAGATAGGACTTTTTAACTTAGGACGGCAGTATGATACAGATGACAATAAAGACCTTAGCCAGCGAAAGTCAAGACGATGTCACGGCTATAATGGGGAGGATGCTGCGCATTTCGCCCGGTTACATCCAAACCCTTGCAATTAAATGTGTATTCTTAAGGGGTATTTAAACATCGTCCAATCAGTTTTTATTTACACAAGACTAGATTTTAGAAGCCGGGAGTGAAGTGAACTTTTGGTTTGTACTTCCACTTCACACTCGCCTTCTAAAAAATACTTGGACGCATGAACTCATCCCAGTAGGACCACAAGCATCGATGACTTTTACCATGCACTCTTTCATTAATGCCTATAAATTCCAAAATAATGGATTACAATGTAATGTGTAAGTAATGCAAAAAACAATAATTGTGGTACAGAAATTCATGTGGGTTTATCTACTAACTACTTTACTGCATTACAAAGTAATGCACAGTGAAGGGTAGAGTAATGCAAAACGGAGCGAGTATCGTTACTTATAATGACATCGCAATGTTAAATTCATCGATGCGGTATGGCGAAAACGATCCGATGATGATTACTGGTAATAATTACGTAATTATTACCAGTAATCATCATCGGATCGTTTTCGCCATACCGCATTATCTGTATATATGTATATTAGTATACATATCTGTATATTATGCACAAGTTTTGTCCCACATCGCTATTTTAGATTGCACAGCACAAATAAGCCGATCCACATCAACATCATATGAAGTGCTCATTTTATCAGAAAAACTGCGACTGATAATTTCAAAAAATTGGAGGTAATAATAAAACTCACTTAAACTGGCTAAAATTACTAGGTAAAACGTCTAAATATTTCAAATAAAGAGATCCAAACTGATAACTTATCAATTTGAAAAAACACAAATGACCTAATCAGGTTAAAACCGAAACTAAGCCGTGCATGTGTGAACGCCTTGATTGCTTTCTGTTCCCTGGACACGAATTCCCACCTAATAGAAGCCTGATGAAACCTATTCGTGTCGAGAGAGTGTTCGGTGCTATTTGTTTCTATTAGGTACCGTGTAGAAATCGCAGCACCGTTTCACACTTGTCGGCAGCGACCGCAAACGAATCGAAAACGAACCGAACCGAATGGAACCTCGTGCAGGTGAATCAGGCCTAATAAAACATCTCACTCACAAGTTCAAATAGTTTTAATTCGCTCTGTTAAATATTTTAATCTAACTTGATTTATTAATATGGATTTTTTTGATTGGTATTTTCCAATAAAAGAAGAATTCAAGGGCCTGCATGTACTGTCATCGAAACCTCGAGGGAATCGGATAATTTGCAGCATTTGTCGCATTCAACTATTTGTAGTAAGCACTTTTCGACCATAGACCTTAGCCCTTAATAGAGCATGCTGTACACAATTTTACTTTTGCTACTTCAACTTGTTTGACGACGTAAGAGCCTACGCATTTATCAGATTGATTTGCGAAGAAAGCGTCTAGGCAAGTGATTCTATCGTTTCCATACATCCATTAGGTAGTTTCCATGGAGCAAATTACAACACCTACACTCCGCAGCTTTATGCTGGGTTTCCTGGGCGTAGAATTTGGACAAGCGCAGGAACAAAGAGAAGTTTTCGAATTTAGAACTATACCAGCGAAATATCATCCACATAGCGTCTGCCCGTTTTTTGATTGCTTCTTGAATGAATCTTGTCGTTGTTTGATGTGGTGGAAAAGAGCGGAAATAAAACTTTCGCTGTTAGGCCGCTGTGACTCTCAGGAGTGGCAGGCTAGATGATAACATCAACATTTGAGACACATTTTGCTTAGCATATAGCCGCACAGCCGCGGCTGTATCCGCATCTAATCAAAAGCGCCTTATTAGTAGTGGTGAACAATTGTACATCTGCACTTCTTCATAAGTCATATCAGAGGTGCACAATCAAATAAGATATTCACTCCTTCCATCCTTTCATGGAAGGCCTTGTCGAAGCCTGGTTGAGAAACAAATATTAAAAGTCTTCTCCGACGAAATGTAGCGCGTAGGTGAACTTACGTACTTACAATTTCTCCCTGTCGTTGCTAAAACACATAGCAACTTATTAACAACGAAACTCATCTTTGCATAGACGGATGTACTGATATGCTTCATGTCAGTAGCGTACGCCCTCAGATGAATTTCACAATTCCCTTGGTGTTTTCAGAAAGAGCTAACAAGTAATGTCTTGTTAAGGGGATTGTTTACTGAGCTTCGTCTCGTCTACGACGAAGCCAACACAAAGTTTAAGGCTAATTCATTTCAGATTATTTCTCATTATGTCAATGTAGAGACTTACACCGGGACTCGATTGGCAATTTACCCTGCCATATCTGATGGCAACGACTGTCAATTTATGGTATGCCCTCTGATGCGTGGGCAGTTTCATGGCATGCAATATCATTTCGAAAATGCCTCTGAACGAAAAGGACGTGCGCTGTATCTGAGCGTTAAATGCTCTTAAGGAGTTATTTTATTCTGCTGCTGATGAAAACTGCACGTGTAGGATAAATTACTTTTTGGATAAGCGGGTGAAATTATAGACGAACATGTATCTATTATATGATTTGCTGTGGTACGAAGGGGAATGCGATAGAAGTCATTTGAAAAATCCGCCAATCATAATCAGGAAGTTTCATATATTTACTCATCACTCAAAATTGAAATTATTCCTCTTTTAAATAAAATAAGTATATAATTTCACTATTACGCATCAAAATTCGTTTTTTTTTGCTATTTCCCACAATTTAATATTTTGTAGGCTATTTTGATTGTTCAATGAGGTCTTAAAATCTGGGAAAATTCAGAATTCCTACATTTTCTTTTAAGAAACGGAGCATGACCACTGTTCAACGCCATTTTGAAAATCAAGAACTGTCAAAATATTGCCAGGCAGGTGGACAAGCAAATGGCATACCATATTGCCATATTGGACAAGCAAATGGCATGCCATCAAATATGCCATACCATAGGCCGCCTCCACTAGCAATTTCAAATGGTATACCCTGGGAAATTGCTAGTGGAGGCGGCCTGTTAGAGACGACGCGACGGCATTTCTCTTTCACAGCAAAAGCAAACACGAAAAGGGGCTGCTCGTGTAATCTTTCGAGTTTAAGGTAGTATTCCATAAAGTCGTAATTACAATGATGGTAGAGTAAGCAATTTCAATGTCGTTGATGACTTAGCACCGTAGAAAAATTAAATTTTTAAAGAAACTTCTGCATTTCATACCCCATAGTTTTATCTCCCACATTTGGTTGTAGAAATATGAACCTCTATCAATAAATCAAGAACAAACTTAATATAGAATTGCATGCGGAGCTAAAACTTATTGCATTATTATTGGCTGCGTAGCTCCCCGTTGTTGTCTACTCTTGCTTGTACGTATAAAACATTAAATTCCGTTTGAAACTGAATGCTGGCATTAGGTATGTATGTCATAGTTCATTTAATAAAATGTAGGCAGATTTCACAAAACTAATTTGCAGAGATTTCAGTGCCAAAGGAGCGAAAACGAATCAGATCGACTGTAAAATGAATGGACTGGATTTTTTTATTCTGATCAAATTTGTTCACCCTTTGTGTCCTAATGACACTTTCTGTAGCTGACTGGGCTTGAGATTCAAGAAATAAGTCTCTCCGGAATCCCCAGCTGCTACAAGGATGCCCCGAATTGATGTCTCTGTGGACTGAGATTTCGAAAATTCCTATATTGGCTTGAGAGATTGGAAATTGTGTCGAAACGGACAATAATCGAGCGGAGGACCGGCGGAGAAGGACCAGCGGCAAGCGGGAACTATTTGCCATTTCGGGAATGAAATTACCCACGTTGAGTAAACTGACACACCTGCATGTGAAGTGAATGGTGTGTGAATAGAATGGATGAGTCTCACTTACTCTACATGCGATACGGGTGAGCTGGATTCGATAGAGAGCTCCAACCTTACTCGTTCTCAAAAGATCCTGGAAGCTGTTGCTCAACGACCCGAAGCCTGAAGTGATGAAGTGCAAAAACTTAGTGGTGGAACCCAGGCGTGTCAACATGTATGCTGGGGATGTATATCAAATACGAACATGGGAAAGTTCAGCCGATGGGGTTGTTCGATTTGTGAAACCTTAATTGGAGAGGTAAATGGGTCGCGATGTCGTCGCCTGAAGTGTTTCGAATCAACTAAAGCTGGAAATAATCCATAAGTTATTGGGCTGGGTTTTACGTAGGACGATATTCCTCTTCTACATGGCACGACGTTACAAGATATTTATTCCCTATTCATAATTCGCGTGTTTTATGACTTTGTAGACTTGCGCGGCGTGTGAAAGCTTGCATTCTAATGCGTCGAATCAAGCCGATGCAATGACACTAAAAATGCGGCACATTGTTCGAATGTCGCCATGATGTCTTTCAGCCCTGATCTTTTACAATCACCAGAATATGCAGAGTCGAAATTAGAACTAAGGTATCAGCAAGAACTTATTCGAGTGAAAATCCCCTGAAGCGTCGTTCATTCATTCATACTGGCAATGAAGCTCCAATGACTGCCTTGCCTACAACGCTCAGTCTTGTCTTTCCGGTCGACCTTGTGCTGTCGAGCGAGCTTGCATCATGCGAAAATCATTTGCTCGTCGCTTATTTATTCAGGTAGAAATCTCTTCAGCAAGGCTTAAATGAACGCTTCATGCGGCTAAGAGTCCTGACACAAATATTTGTACGTGACGTTGAATTAATTTTTTCTAGGCACTAGGATACGATATAAATATTTTCATTTTTTATTCGACATCTTGCCGAAGACTGCTATCCCGGTTCGTTTTATCCACCGCAAACAGAGTGTAGTTGGGAGAATGATTGCCAGGAGTGCATCGCCTATTATATTAGCGAGAACGATCTTGTCGACACGCGGTGCTGAACGATTTGTTCCAGTTTCTATTAACATACTCTCAGGAGTCGCATTGAAAGTGTGCCTATTCGAAAGGAAGCATTTTCAGTGCTCATGTTTGCGTTCATATCAAGTGCTGGCATGCGACATTCTGCACATTAACTCGGCCATTCTATGAGTGTGATATTTGCCGCCTCAATTGCTATTTTTGAACAGGCACGAGATGCTTTGTATTGTGTCAAAACAGACAAAATAAGCCCAAAATAATTAGCCTTTTATCCAATCATGGTTCATATTTAGAATACTGGAGGCACTTGCCGTTTATGTCCATGCCAACAAGCACTCTGTGCTGTTGATAGTGCATTAATGCGGTCAAATTATTGTTCGAGAAAACGCTGGGTGGTAGCTTTATTTTACTCTTCCGATGCATGCATATTTTGAAAATATTAGAATTTGGCACTCTCTTTGTATGAGTTATCTTTAAGAATAATCAGCAGTTAATCATTAATGCATTTCTTCAATTCTAGCAACACAGCCTGGGGCTTGCTGTCACTTACTAGATTTTTCCGCATTGCTGCGTATATAAAGCTTTTCCCGCTTTCGTAATTCGTTATGTGAACTCGCTTTTATCATCATTCACTATACATATACATCTATCTTTTATCTTCTATGTATATATATATATATATATATATATATATATATATATATATATGTATATATATATATATATATATATATATATACATATATATATATATATATATATATATATATATATATATATATATATATATATATATATATATATATATATAGTGCGTATTTATTTATTTGAATAAACGGACGGATGTCCTTTAAAATATAGTTGCATGGTAGCTGACAAGTAGCAATAAAACTTAAACTAACTTAAATAAACGTAACTTGTGATCGCTGAAATGATATTTTAATTGCGTTCTGAATACATATTTATATGAAGAAAAGAAATATCAGAAGGGAAGTCCGAAAATAAACGTGAATTGTTAGTCATGCATACAAAGCATAAATTTTCTTAAATTTATTTGATCCAAGTTAAATAAATCTACATGAGAAGACATTAAATTTCCTATTGCCTTCAATCGTTCTATTGGTGAATGCTGCATATAATTCGTTCTGTACATCAGAAGGTTGAAAAGGTAATTAGATCTGGTTTGTCTGTTTGGGACTCTAAATGAAAGCTCCTGTAAAATAGCTGATGCATCAGTGATGCCATTAACTATTTTAAATAAGGACACAGCATCAAAATAATTCCTGCGTACTGCTAGTGTATTCATATTTAGCAGAGTCAATATGCTTGAGTATTCAATGTTCTCACAAGGAATGCGAAGCTTGTAGAAATTGTTGTTTAATTTCTCAATAGCATGCGAATGAGTCGTATAACAAGGATTCCAAACAACTGAGCAATACTCAAGTTTACTCCGAACAAAAGCAAAGTACAACGATTTGAGTGCATGGATATTATAAAAATTACTTGTATTTCTAATAATAAAACCCAACATTCGACGCGCTTGCTCTGAAATATCATTTATGTGATAAGTAAAATTTAAGGATGTATCAAACATGACTTCTAGGTCTCTAGCAATATTAACTTGCAAAAGAGGCACACTATTGATGGTATATGTTTGCTGAAACATGACTCTTGATCTATTGAAAACAATGTATTGACATTTGGCTAAACTGATCTGCAAACAATTTTGTACACTATACGAGTAAAATTTGTTCAAATTTGACTGAAGAGTCATTACATCATCCATAGAAGACACCGTTTTAAATATTTTGCAGTCATCTGCAAATAGTAGGAACTCAACATCTTGAAAGATCGTATATATATCATTAATGAATAGCAAAAATAAAAGTGGGCCTTGGTGGGAGCCCTGCGGAACGCCTGATGTTGGGAAAATTTGACAAGAATAATGATTATTAGCATTTACTATTAAGGATCTATCTCTTATGTAACTGTTTATCGAGCGTAGCATCGAACCATGAAAACCGATATTACCAAGCTTAATTACAAAAAGATCAAAAGTAATTTTGTTGAATGCTTTTGAGCCATAAAGGATTTACAAATGTAACTTTGATATGAAATGAGATTAGTTGAAGTGGACTTTCTAGCGGAAAAACCATGCTGATTTTGTACGAGTGGTCGGACCAGTAATGTAATAAAATCAGTGACCAGACTTTCAAAATTAAAACAAAGTCAGGTTAGTTACACCATTTATAGTGACCTATTTTTATGATCTCTGATTTGTTGCATTTGTCTCGACCCCGAATGGCAGAATAGCTATTTAAACACCGGAAAATTCAAAGAAATTTTTTTGAAGATAATGCATTTTCTCATACAATTCGTATGAGAAAAAAATTTGAAGTCCATATACAACGCTTTGCAGACGTGCGCCGCGATATTCCAGTGTTATTTATAATTCCGCGAGCCAGAATATCTAATCTTTCACCACGATGCCATAATGCAATTAGCCTTCGGAATATTGCGAATCAATCCGCTAGAGACGAACAAGAAATTGCACGAGTAGAGCGGGAAAAGTAATTCGTAAGCATAATCTTCGCAATCATTCATTTCTTTTTAACTTTGGATGTCCTAGGCTGGCAAGGTATCTTTCAGCTTTATAGCTTTATGAAAAGAACTCTATTCTATCATTCCCGTCATCTATGGGGAATGCATATTGGCCCTTGGTGTTGATTAGCCATTTTCCCTGTCATATCCATCTGATGCGTGGGCAATTCCATGGCGTGCCATATCATTTCGAATATGCCTATGAATGGAAAGGACGTGTGCTTTATCTGAGCGTTGATTGCTCTTGGAAAGTGGGGAGCGAAGAAACCTGCTGTTGGTGAGAACTCCGCTTGAAGGATAAATTTATTTTTGGAAAATCGCATGAAATTTCAGATGAAGGTGAAACTATTATTTGATTTGCTGGAGTACGAAGGGAGATGTGGTAGAAGCGATTTTAAAAAAATCAGCCGACCGCCAATAGACAGCTTCATTTATTTACTCATTCTTAAAAATTCAAATTATTTCTCTTTCAAATATAACAAGGATTCAATGTTATTATTCCAAATCTCCGTACCACAATTTGAAATTTTCATTATTACTCGAGATTCCATGTTCTTTAAACTATTTTGATCTCTCAATGAGATCTTAAAATTCCTGTAAATTGAAAATTCCTACTTTCGCTTATAATAAACAGAGCATCATCACAGCTCAGCACCATTTTTAAAATCAAGAACTGTCAAAATATAGCCAGGTCGATGGCCAAGCAAATGGCATACCATATGGCTTACCATTTATGGCATGCTATCAAATAAGACATGCCATCGACAGTCTCCACTAGCCATATTCATGGCAAGTGGAAAGGCATGCCAGGGAAAATGGAAAGTGGAGACAGCCTGTGAAGCTTGGACCGGCGGCAGTTCATACTTCTGCATGACCCGTAATGTGTAGATAATGCGTACTGAGTGATTGCGACGCTCATTAGAAATTCCAACAGCGTATTCTCGCATTATACGTTACTAGCGGGTATTTGTGCCGCTGCTTGAACCGGCGGCCAAGCTTGCCCCTACATGGCTTTAAATGAATAGTATCCTATACATTTTACCTACCTTTTATGATTTGGAATGCTCTGAAATTTTCATCTTCTCATTTTATATAGCAAATTTTAGCTAAGCCATGTATGCTCGAAAGTTATTTTGCTTTTATTTTTGCGAGTAATGTCCATGCATGCAGCTAGAATGCATTACAGAGATTCACGTTGGGTATGGCCCGACTTTGTGCTTCACAGACACAAGAGCAAAGAGAGATAGTACGTCAAACGACACAATTGGCAAGGAGAAATAGTCAAGCTTGTCGTACAGATTAACAACGTGATAATCTTCGTCGCGCAAGAACAAATACTTTTTTATGTTACAAAGTGCTTCAATGAAGGTAAACAACCCGAGTGCAATCCGTCCAGCAAATAATTAAGCAGAAAGAAGTGCAACAATGCTGCGCGAATCACTTCGATTCGCTTCAATAAGGCAAATGCGTTGCTGGCACGTGAATTACATTCATTTCTATGTAATTAAAATACTTTCCATTTAGATTTTTGTCCTTTTATTGAACTTAATTCATTTAAGACAATAACATTTATTGATTCTAAGGCGGTACGAAATTCGCCAGGTCTGCTAGTATGTACACAAATTCAACTGTGACATCCTTAATACTTCCGTGCAAAGTTTTCTTTTTCAGATGCTCGAGTGTCTGTCATATACCTTACACATTGAGAATTTCGAAGGCTCAGCAGATAATTAATGAAATATGCCCACTTGTTTTCTTTAAGGAAAGTTTCTACCTTGTGCGGTCAAAAAAATCAAATTTTTAGCTTTTGCATTTTCGGATAGATACATACGGATAGACAGATACATGTTAATAGATACGGTAGATACATGAATTACGAAAGCTGTCCTTTAAAATAGGGAGCGGTGTCGAGCGCGCTGAGCCGCCACCACCCGGCATGCTGCACCGCAGTTTTTGACCTGTTGGAAGTGATTGAAGACAGACGGGCTAAAGAATGATCACAAAATTTTTTACAGTTGGGTATCAAGGCTTGTTCAAGGCTGGTAGCAGAATCATTCAAAAATATTAACAATCTTTCATTTTACATAACAATTTGTCACCAAAAAATGGATAAAATTGTTTTTCTTTTTCAAAATTGCATTACTTTTTCATTTTTCATTTGTTTTCACAATTCTGGTAGGGGCCATAGACAAAAGTATATTAAATAAGATTATGTTTCATTTTTATGTTTTAGATCATGTGAATCGACGGCAGGACTTCCACCAGCAGCTAAAATTCGTTTGGCGCGCCCCCATTTTTTCAATCGTGGTCAGGTAACAAGTGCAAAAGTTTACATACATATATGAAGTAATAAAAACATATTTCGAATTAATAATCAAGTTTCTTCTTATTGAAAGGTACCGAACTTGCATACATATCAGATTTATTTCGAAGAGCAACCGCAACAAAATAACTCTTTAATCACGGTGTAGCACATTACCATGAGCTGATACCAAGTGCGACAAAATTCACGATGGTCCATTTAGTAAATATTGAGTCGAGGTCGACTCCGCAATAATCGAAACGCGAACAGACAAATCGCCATCCTGAATAATTGTTGATTGTACCTCATGGGGTTTATTAGTCATCAGCCCAGGGCTCCGACACAAACGAACGCCGATAGTAGCAATGGCAGCCAACTATGTTCACAAAATCGTGTTATTCTCATTCGCATAAAACGGCCCACAGACGAGAGATCTCGTCGACAACTAGATCTGCAATATGCGATATCTGCAACGAAATTCTCTGTCTGTGGGCTAGTCTCAGGTTGCATTTTTAGTCTCTGCAACGGTTGCAGTAAATATCAAAATATTTTGATATTTGGTGGGCGGGGCTACTGGTTGACGACCACGTTGCTGTGTCTGTTGTGATTTTGAGACTAGAATGGAGATCTCATTTGAATTTAGTGTAACGTAATGGTAACATAATACGAAATCATTGGTTTAACGGACTGAATTATGTATGAATATGCTCAACAAGGGTCAGTTAGCATACCTCATGATCCCGTTAATGTTTCATATATTTCAGGAAATATTTGTGAACGAAAATAATAGATGTGGAACAAAAATATCTTTAAACATTTAGCAGTAACGGATATTTAGTTCATTTTCAGTGCTGTCAGCCTATGATGACCGCCAATTAAAATTCAATCAAAAAATATTTAGAGAGCTACATGTGTCTGAACCAGAAAGTACAAATACCTAGATACCCGTAGATACCTGTACATACCTGAAATAACTTTACGTGAAACATAATTTTAAACCCTATTAAGGCACAATTGCTGCCAGCTTATGATACATACAAATTTATAATTTTCTTCGAAAATCCGTTAATACACCTCTAATACGAACAATTACTGCCTGGTTATGATGAGGAATTAAAAATTTTTTAGAGGGATCTATGACTAGGCTACAGATGCCTGAAGCAGAAAGTACAAATACCTCATATACCCGAGTATATGTACCTATTCGAAATTACTTTACGTAAAACATCATTTGCTAACAATGCTTACAATGTATGTCCTCCGTTTTCTTACACCCATTCCAAAGCGTGTGTTGCCTCAACGAAAACAACGTTCGAATGAGATTGCAATTCAAGTTGCGATTACATGCTTTGTCTGTGGCAAATCAATAGAGATCCAGTCGACGACCAGATCTCCGTGTCTGTGGGCCGTTTAAGTGAATTACGTGCTAAAGTGAGGTGGGATCACTGTGGCCAGATTGGGCTATTTCCCGCCAATTGGGCTATCTAAAATTTGAATTCGCGGGACGTTTTTTCATTTCGCGGGTTGGCGGTTTTTGGGCTATCTATTTTTATGAAAAACTATATTTGGGCTATACAGTAAAATCTACTAATCGGGACACTGTTTGATTGAACCAACTGAACAATTGAACTATAATATCACCGCACATACTATTTCTTGAAGAAAATTCACTATGTGATCGGGCAACCGCTAGAATTGGACAGTGAACCAAATTAGCTGCACAAAAATTTACTTACTGGTACTTGCAAATCTGACCAAAAACGGTTTTAAAACCAGCATGAAATATTGTGCAAAAATGAGTTTTCCAGAAAAATATTATCTGCTCAAGGCCAAGAAAACAGAAAGCTTATATCCGTTAAAAAGGACTACAATATTCACTGCGGCACGCTTTGTGACGAAGAAGCTGATGTTGATTTAGACACAGCTAAGAATGTTATGTGATGGCTATGAACCTTCAAATATCTATAATCTTGATGAGACAGGAGTATTTTTTAGAGTAACACCTTAAATGGAAAAAACTCTAGCGCACCTGAACCGCTAGAAACACTAATGTTCGAAGAACAGTAGAAGAATCGTGCAGGTTTTGAGTGCATATTCCACCACATGTGCTGCTTATTACGGCAAACTGTTTCAAATGCCACGTTTTACTTTGGTCTCAAGAATGCATTATAACTCATATGGTGGAAGGTTTCAGATATTACCACTGGCATGAATTTCAACGTTTATGAGAGCAAAACACGGGTTAATTATATTCGTTATCAGTTGCTTATTTCATAAAATTTTGAAAGCAGCATCTCATATAACATCAATGAAGAAAATGCTCAGTGCCTGCAGCACTGTAACTGAAGTTGGTGTTTGGGGCTGCGATCCGAAAAATTTGCAGAACTTTGGGAGTTGAAATATTGGTTATTTATTTTCATTGTAAATGTTTCCGGTATGAATACTAACTGTAAGCATTTATTGATACAAAAGTAGCCCAACCGACTCGTGCTTAACTTAATATTTGTTGTTTATTGTCACTACAAAATAACTTAATATTTGTTGTTTATTGTCACTACAAAATCATTACCATTTGAAAATTCTACGATAAAACCACTTAATAAAGATATTGCAATTAAATACAAAACCAACAATAGCTGGCAACCCTATCGTGGCCTTTCAACCAAATTTGGCCTGAATAATGTTTATGATAGGTTTCATTAATTGTATGAAATTCGTATTGATTTCATGACTGCACTGGAAGTTATAGGGCAAAAAGTTTTATTTTCCTGAGCGAATTTTCAAAACCAAAGACACAAAAATTACCATAGCTGGCAGCACCAATCGAATTTTTCAACCAAATTTCCACCAAACAGAGATTAGAGTAAGATTCAGCTACTGTGTCAATTTCATGAAAATCTGGTATCTAATTCAGATTTCATAGGGTAAAAAGCAGTTTTTTTTCTTTGTAATTTTTCAAGATGGCACCACTGGCACAGAGTTGCCCACAATTCAAAATCGCTTCTATCAGATCTGGTCCTATTTACGTCCAAGGCATTCTTTAAATTTCAGTTGTATCTGATTATTGGCTCGTGAGTTCCCGTGAACAGAAGTTTTTGATGCTAAAAATATAGGTTAACTGGGAAAGGGTTACCGTTCTTGTCCGACATGAAATTTCCAAAGTTTAACTTTGAACGTGTAGATAAAGCATAAGATCTGTATACAGATTGGTTTTATTGTAAGAAACGGACATTTTTGAGATATTCGATGGTTTGAATGTTTTCACTTCCAAATTTTTATTTTTTCAAATTTAAGACACCAAAATTATCATAGCTGGCAGCTCCAACCAAATTTTTCAAGGTAAATAAGTAAGGTCCAACTACTGTGTGAATTTCGTCAAAATCAAACGATTCAATCAGAATTTATAGGACTAACAGCAGTTATCTGTTTTAGTGATTTTTCAAGATGGCACCACTGGCACAGAATCGCCTGCATTTCAAAATCACTTCTATCAGACCTGGTCCTATTTAAGACCAATACATTCTGTAAATTTCAATTAATTCTGCTTATCGGATCGTGAGTTTCCGTGAACAGAAGGTTTTGATGCTAAAAATATAGGTAAATTGGGCAAGGGTTACCAGGCGTGCCCGTTATACCATATCAAATTTTTTTTCTTGTTCATGTAAACAAAGCATAAAATTTACATATGAGTGGCTTTTTTTTGAAGAAGCGGTATTTTTTCAAGAGGGACGATGATTTGGAGGTTTTCATTTTCAGTGCCTGCCCTAGCTACAGGGTTGCCAGCACCTTCATTTAAAGCTACACAAATCTACAACTAAATAATACCAATATGTTTTGAAAATTTCGTAATGATTGAATAGCTTTTTCAAAAGTTATCGTAATTTAAAAATTTTCAAATTTTCCCGTTCTCTTTTTAGGCACCCAGCGCACACATGGGGTTAAAAAATTCCAAAACATTATCCGATTCACATGTAAAACACGTTCGAAATTTATTTTGTTAACTTTATTTTTGCGAAAATTATTTGTGTACGAAATAATAGGTATATTAAAAATATCACTTAAATGGCCGCCGGCGCCAAAAGGTTAACAATAACTGACATTTAGTGAGACTTGGACCTATTCTGCACATACACCAATGTATCCTGAAAGTTTCAGCTCAATCGGGTGGCGCGTTCCCGAGATTATCTCACTGAAATTTTTTGATGATATATATATATATATATATATATATATATATATATATATATATATATATATATATATATATATATATATATATATATATGGAAATATGAATTTTTGGCCGAATCGATTTTAATACTAATGTTCTTCGAACATTAGTAAAAATGTACGTATGGAAAACCTTGAAAGAAATGCGTGACAGTTGAAGCGTGAAAGAAAACCTTGAAAGAAATGCGTGACAGAAGCTGCATAGGAAAAAATAAAAGACCAAAATCATTGGGAAGAATTGACATCAAGCGAAGTTTGGGCACAACTTGGCGAGCTAAGACAAAATTTTAGATAACGGGTGCAATTTTTAAAAAATGGATGCACACTTGTTATTGAAATGATAACACAAAACCGAAACATCACCATCTTTTTTGGTAAAGCTAAATGTGAAAGCATTGATAATCTGGAAGACATTAAGGTACAATTTTTTCCACCTACAGATCAGAGTTATACCAAATATAAAACTAAATTAGTGCACTTGTGTGATGAACCTCAAATTGTGAGCTCTGGAAAATACTGAGCGTTCTTCATACCAAATAAAATTAGTATCTATATTTGAAGCTCTTTGGTAATTACGATCTGCTTGAAATAAAGTGTCTCCACTTACAATTACAAAAGTGTTTTTGGAAATGTAGATGCCGTCGAAATCTGAGGGTCAAAAGCGAGATCGTGATGAGAGTTCAAATTCAAAGTGATTAGAATTCAAATATTCCAGCAGACATTCAAAATTTGGCAGGATACGATCAATTTACGACCACAAACGAATCTCTCCCAGAAGACTGAGTCGACTTTTTTTAAAAGATGATGATGTTTTTTTTAATTTTAAACCAAAAAAGCCATAGCAGCTTTTGTTGATTCCGATAGTGAATTCAAATCGCAGTCATTCAAAATTCTATGACCTAGTTTATGCGAGATCCCAATTCAATCCCGATTTGGGATTATACCAGTTAGGACGTCGTATAAACGGTCAAATTCGGATTTCAGCTCAAACCTGAACAGTTGGGCTTATGCTAGATGACTATGTGTGAGTGTGCATATGAAATGTGTAAATGAAAGTGATTTTTCAACATGGCGACTTTTGGTAAATTCTGTGCACTTGGTTTGTTATCCATTACCCTCTTCGTGGAATTCATTCTTGATTTGGAACGACGCCTCAGAAAAAATAAAAACGGGTGAACAAAATGTTCAGCTATCACTAAATGTTTCTCCATATTCATTCTTGCCTTCTTTGTACATTAACTGAAATGTTCAACGTAACCTAAACTTTCTATCTTGCCACATTTATACAGTACAGTTTCTATTTGCGTGTAAGCTATTCCTCAAAACAAGTTTCTATTGATATACGGAATTTGAATTTCGGAAAATCCAAACCCCATTTTTGCCCGTTTATACGGCGCAATATTTGGGATAGTCCCGAATCGCGTTAAATTGGGATCTTGCATAACCTAAGTCAATGTTTAAAAATTATTCATTTTATTTCAAAGCACACTTCAATTTTTCGCTTGGAGACACACAAAAGAAATTGTTTGACGTATATCTCCTTTTGAAAGTATTTAATCGAAAAAATAATTTATTTCAAAACTTGCATTCATAGTTTTGAATGTATGAAATCGGGTAAAACATTTACATTTTAAATAAAATATTCAGCCGTTGCTTCTTATACTAATTTAATTTTGTGTCATCCAAATTTGCAAGTTGTTTTTGTAACCTTTTATTTTCTGTGTGAACATTCTAGGAAAGCCCTTGAAAAAATCAGTGCCCTTTTACACTTACTTTTTCAAGGACTTTTCTAAAATTTTCACACAGTTCCTATAATTTATTCACATTTTTCCCTTTTCGAATACGTTGTGAATAAAATTTTATCTGTATATGGTATCGAAAATTTTTACTGTTTCAAACGACTTCTGTGCTACAATTAGAGCGTTTATGTTACTTCGTACGAGTTTTACGGATTTAAATATTATAGTTTAATCAACTTAGATGAATTAATTTAGTTATAAATCTGGTGTGGCGGTTTTTGGGCTACAAATAAGAAATCTTGGCTATTTTGGGCTATGAAAATTTGAAATTGGGCTATATTTTCTCGCAAATATCTGGCCACACTGGGTGGGATGGACGAAAACTCGGATAAGCCGCAATCTAATTGAAATCTCTGTGAGGCAGTAGTATCCACGGAGTGTTAATGGCTTTCTGGAGTACAAGCATATCGTCGCTGTAAAATCAAACCGGCATATCTGCAAAATGCATATTTTTCACCAGAGCGCTTTAAAGTTTTCGCGTGTGGGCTGTTTCCTCGTAAATGCATACCAGCACAGCACCATTAGACGGATTTTTATTCAACTATACGATATGCCGGTGCGACATAAAAATAGACGGGAAAAAGAGGAATTTTTTGATACCAGAAACTCAATTTTTGCAGATATGCCGGTTTGATTTAACAGCAACGATATGTATGTTATGCAGCATAGCCTAACTTAGACTCCATTCCAACTAGTGATGGGTTCAAAAACGCCAAACAGTTTGCGAAAACCGTTTGGCTGCAAAAAAACGAACGAATAGGTTTTCCAAATAGCGACAAACATTTTTTTCTAAAACGAACAGCATTTCTAAAACGAACCGTTTTTCTACAACGAATACTTAACCATAACCTTTTTTTGAGATATATTGATCTTAACATTTGTAACTAACAGTATCCTCTTTCTCAACGGCATGTTTATATTATCCGATTTTGATTACGACTTGGAATATTTGTGAGCTTGTTTTTCTATGTTTAAGAGGCCCATAAAAAAACATGTAACCAAACTTATCTACCACACTCCAGGATAGATGGAAAAGTGCGCTTCGAAAAGTTCCCACCACCCCACTCTCCCCTTTGCCATAAAATTTGGAGGGACATCTGCTCGCTACTCTCTTCTCGGATATAAACTGCATTGCTGCATAATGTATGGGATATTCCATGAATAAAATCTAATATTTTCAAGTTGCAGAAAACTTAACTCAGTTATAACAGTTTCTGTTAAATTGAACTTGAGGGTTGAGGCACTGGTACGACGACGTTAATGGAAAATTCAAAGACAGTTTCTGTTTTTCTTGGGAATTTTGGGAAACTGTACTGTCATGGTGGCGGGAAGTATTTTCAATGCTCACACACAATGCCATCTTGATGTACGGGTCGTCATGCTACGTAATCATCCTAGCTCTGGTTTGATTTTTTTCTGACGTTTCTACCAGGCTATGCCGATGTGTAACTAAACTTCACCTAAAACATAAGTTTTTGTGCGTAGATGCATTGTAAATATGTTAATCAGTCATAGCTATCATTTTGACTGATGTTTTCCCATATGCTGGGGTGTTGCACAACCTATATACAAAACTTCACATACACAATAGCAGTGTTTGATGAGTCTGAAAAAAGAGCAGAGCATCTCAAGGCAAGTTAGAATTGAGCAGCTATCAAAAAAGTCGAGCAAGTTAGAGCGATTGAGAGGCAAAAAAAGTCGAGCAAAATACGGAGCTAGTACAAAATTTTAATACACAAGTAGGTACTCAAATACAACCTTTTTATAAGTACAATATAATGGCAGCAAGTATGAAAATCCCTGAAGTATAAAACACTCACAAATACGCAACTATGAAATACTTGGTACGAAATACTAGCTAGTACGAAAGTACCCGTGAATATGAAATACAAGCATGAAAGTACTAGCTAGCGTGAAATACGTGTACATTTTAATATTAGGATATTATTACGACGCTGTTTGATTGAAATGAATCAAAAGGAGGAAGTTTATTGGATGAATTTTTGATTTCATGTATAGTTCGCAAAAATACTCGTACCTAGTATTTTTAAATTTCGTACAAGGTACTGGCTGTTTCGAAAATATATCTGTTCCATATACCTGCTCCAGTATATACGCCTCATCTCTACTGATGGCCCATACAGCTAGACGGCATTGATGCTTACATATTCATTTTATATTAGTTACTGCCATCTTAATATATGCAATAAAATTGACGTGAAAAAAGTCCAGATGCTATAACACAGAAAACCAATATTCATGAAGTAGCCTCAAGTAATACTACAAATCTAAAAGATCGCGTTTAGGCTCCCAGTTTATTTTTTCGCATGCTCAAGAAGTTTCTTTAATTTGAATTGACACTGCTTGTGAATAATGGTTGCCAGTCGTGCGGACTTAAATTACTTCAGCTCTGAACAAAACGAACGACAACGTAAGTACACGCAACGTCAGATCGTGTTATGCATGAAGTTCGCTGCGGGTATATTTGCTCTTCGAAGCACACTCGAACGTTTCGAAATAGTCCTTTCCAGAATACCACGGATAAATTGATAATGCTATTGTCGTAATGTAACCTTTACTCAACACACAACAAAACACACAACAATTAGATAAATTTGCGGTAGAATTGCACGCGTGTTTTTGTCGAATATTCTACTTTAAATGAATGAGTAAATTTACAGCACATCTTGGGAAACAGGCAGCTTGAAATATATTTGACTTTGAACATTGATGTTATGATATTAACGAAATAATTGCAAGGAAATTACGTTCGCTGGCTTGCTCGAGAGTTCAGGTTTTCAAGGAGTGATCTGCCCTGCTTAGCATAAACTTTCTATCTACATTTTTGTCATTTTTGAGTTAACACCGGATTCAATAACTACATACTCTATTACATCATTCTCTAAAATATGAATAACTTATCTTTTATGGAAGTATGTTAAAATCAATAATGAAAAATCATCCCATCTACAAAAAAACGTCGCATTGCTCAGCATAAACGTTCTATCTACAGTAGATAGAAGGTTTATGCTAAGCAATTCGTAGATAGATCGTTTATGCTGATCAATGCGGCCAGTTTCTCGTTGCATGTTATCACAAAAAAGTCCTATCTGCTTAAAACCTATATTCCACAACTATATTCAACGTGAAAGCTTTTACTTGAGATGTATCTCAAGTAAACATATTTGTGTCCATGTTTAAACTTTCGTCCCCTTTGAAGATGTCCGCAGCATTTAGAAAACGCAAACCATTGAATATCTCGAAAGTGCTAAAATGTAGATAGAACGTTTATGCTAAGCAGGGTAGTAATGTGGAGAGAAATGTGCGATAAAATGCCTAGAACTAATTAAAGTGTTGGTATGTGAGCAGTGAATCTTTGGCTTATGGCTCGAAGTTTTGACCAGGTGGTGTTTCGATAGTATATAGTATATTAATAGTATATTTGCTATGTGAGCTACGCTAGAGTTCTTATAACATGCTATTTTGGAAGTTTATAAATGTGAGCACAGCGACATGTTGATACCCGATTTCTCAGTGCTCAGACCATCATTCCGGAACGTGGCATCTACTTCACTGCTCGATCCTGCAATGCGACCAAGCGTGTACATCGCCACATCATACTAATTACACTTCTATGAAATACCATCAGAAACTTTTTCCTGTTCACTAAAAATTTGAAATCCAGTCTGAAGAATCTCTAAGAGAAATTCGGCTGCTGATTTCTTACGAATTTCATATCTTCAAGCTGCTTTGTAAATTTGAAACTCTGTATTGACTCGTCATTGATACAAAGGCTCTCTAATAGATTTTTTGCTTCAGTAACCATCGCAACTGCTGCGTGTTTTCGCGCCACTCTTGCTTTTCGACGAATCTGAAAATTGTCTATTGCTTTTCGCCACCGGTGCTTATTCCTAGGCATCCCAGCGTAAAAATGTCTATTATATTACTTCAAGGGATTATTCGTGGAATTTCATTTCGAACGTATCCATCTCATATGGAATGCGCTGAGAGGAAGTCTCAATCCTACGATTGAAACTTTATTTGTGAATTAAATCAAATTAAATACATATGCCAAGCAGAATGTCAGCTGAAGATGGCTGAGACGAGCTTTCAGGACTGAAGCCTTTAAATTTGCACGTGGTATGTATGTGTTTGAGTTAAATCCTAGGCAAATGAAAAGCAGCTTCTGCTTATTCGCCAGCAAAGGTACTGATGTGTTGAAGAATTTTGTTGATTTAAGTTTATTTGAGTGGAAAAATTGTCAATTTATAGAGATAATTGGACTGCCTCTTAAATTTGATTCAATTTGGTCCAATTCGGTACTTAAATTACTTTCCATGAAAAGTATGCTGAAAGCATTTCATCGTTCAACATCATAGTCTTTACTAAGAAACCTACTAACAAAGCTGGTCTTTCTATTCTCCAAATTGCATAAAATAAGGGCAGAATGTCTAACGCAGTGAACAGACATTACCCTGCGTAGCAAGCTCTGCTGTGACTGGTGAATTTGGACCGGAGTAAGGCATTTGTGTCTTTTCCTGTTTGTTTGTATTTTTTTATTTTTTTTTCAGCAGGGAAACCTTGTAATATGAACTTGCATTCATTGGATGATTAATAGAAATAAAAATAATTAGTGAGAATAATTGGCGTTTGACTGGCAATTAAAACTAATTAGAACAAATTCAAACTTCAGTTGTAAAATTTATGCAGCCGTGCGGTCGCCGCGAAACCTTGAAAAATGACTGCTGTGTGGCCCGACGGTCGGATGATTTGTGATTTTCAGGCGTGAGATTACTTTCTCTCTCTTCACTAATATCTATCTTTTGGGCACAGTTATGGATAGAATACAATAGTGTCTAGAACACAGATTTTTTTTCCTCCAAGCGTTCGCGGTCTTATGAGCTCCTTTTTCGCAAAGCCGTTCCTGAAAGTCCTTAATTCAAAGACCCGAATCGATCACCGCAAGAATTGAATGTTACCACTGACCACTGAAAATCGTTCACCTACAGTACTCGATATATTTTGCAAATGCGCGTCAACTTATCTGGTCGCGGAATGCTTGAAGTAAATTGATTGGAGCGCTTTGTGCACTGTGCTCGACAATTCACAAACGAACCTCCTAACTATTTTAAACGAACCAAAAACGATATTCACTTGAACGGTCCTGTCCAGTTTTTAACTGCCGATCAACCCTCCAACAGGTGAGTGCACCATCATCTGCATATGGGATTGAGCGGCGCGGTCAATGTAGCTCGATTGCACTCAGGAGTCCTAGTTGAGTTGAATGCAGCTGTGCAAAATATTTTACAAACCATATTTGTTGAAATCAAAATATTTTACAAACCATATTTATTTAGATTCGGTAGCATTATTAGAATAATTATTTCAGGGCTACTACTTTGATATCTTTGACCTTTTGGCTGCGGCGAGTACTTTAGTAGATTTTCATGTCCCCCTATATTTCTGTGCAAAGTAAGTGCTGGAAATGAAAACTGATGTTTTATGTTTGTTCTTGATAAAAACTTGGAAATTATGAACCCATTTGTGGGCACTGACTGCCAAAAAGTATGCAAGGAATAATTTTCGAATTTTGAATTGTCATAACTTTTAACAGAAACATTGGATAGTCGCGAAATTTGCAGAGCGTATTGACGTTGGTCAAAACTATACATACATGGACTTTTTAAATGATGCGGGCAGCACTGTAGCTACCGCAGCCACGTGTAATAATCATTCAAATTATTGACACTTCTGAAAAAGTTTTGGTTTTTGAAAAAATTCAAATTGATAAAGTTTAACCTTTTTCCACCATGTCAAATTCTTAAATATTTTCCATCGATTGTGGTAGTTTTTACTCGTCTTTTTCACTAATGTACGAAGATGAGTAAAACGCGAAGACGAGTATTTCTTGGAAACGCACCATCTAGTTGAGGTGAAATTTTTAGGATAGATTTGTGTACATAATAAATAGGTCCAAGTCTCACCAATTGTAATTTATCTTGAATTTTTTGGCGCCAAAGGCCATTTAAGTGATAGCAACAAATTACATTCAAAAAATAAGTTTGCGAAATGTATTTCAAACATATTTTAAATATAGACATGATACCGTTTTGAAATTTTTTTACAAAATGTGTGCGCTAAGTGCCTAAAATCAAATCGAGCAAATTTGAGCAACTTTAAATTACGATACCTTTTGACCAGATTATCAAAACAATATTCATGTTTTAAAACTTAGAGGAGATATTCATATTAAAAATTTGTAGACGCACTTAGGTTTTCATGAGCGTGCTTGCAGCCCTTGCAACCACTGAAAGTGAAAACCTTTAAATTGTCGACCTCCTCAAAAATTTTTGAAAAGAGAACTCACACATAAATGTTATGCTTTTATTTTAGCCATAGTACAACTTTTGAAATTCCACATCGGAAAAGAACGGTAACCTTTCCCAAATTTACCTATATTTTTAGCACAAGAAACTTGTTCACGAGAACTCAACAATTGGATGCTGTAGCCTCTTCAGGTTCCTGCGAACTTGTGTTTTCAAAAAATGGATGAGTGCTGACTGAATAGAGATCTCGCTTATCGCAAAGAAGATCACAAGTGTTATTTTTACACTATAATTTATACGAAACAAAGATTTTCATACATTATTATTGTTTTCAGATCTAATTTCCGCAAGTGGTATATCACGTAGCTACCTGAGAGGGCTGAAAGCCAATTACGCTACCCAAACACACTCGCAGCTGACTTACACCATGCAAGAATTGAAGCTTCCAACGCAATGATGAACGTTTGATGAAGTCTCGAAGGATGTAAACAATTTGGCTAAAGTGCAACTGCGCGAACTGCAATGCTTGATTTACGTGAAAGTTGAAAGAACAGTAACACGGACAACGAGAACTCGGTTTCGGCAGGACAAAGCTGTGAACGTGTAGCTGATATGAGTCTTGTGAGTTAATGCAGAAAGCAGCTATAGTGTTTCAAGGCTCAAATAGTAAGCAAGGACGACTTGGATAACACGATTGTGATTTTGGATAAGGGGTACAATGTGATGAAAATGCGTGAAGAGTCAGGGTTCATACACGTCAAATCATCGGGTATCGCATTGATGTCATGACACATGTAGTTGAAGCCTTATCGAAGAGCGCATTGAAGAGCCCCATAGGATTTCACAGTGGTCGACTAAGCTTAGTTTAAGGAAATGCCTTTGGTTTTGAGAATGTTACTGATGATATCGAAACTCAAGTAACAATTAGCGAGAGCAAATGTAAGGGTCCCTACAGACCTTCGTGTTTTCTCACTATGTTTGATGTTGAACGTACCGCAAACATTGAAGGTGTGGATGACAACCTCGTGGGCGGAAAAAATCGTGGAAAAAATCTGCTGCCGTATAACCTCCGCTTGTTTCCATTGTCAGAAATTACGCACGAATATTGGAGACTTGTCAAAATTTATCTTCACGCTGAAGTCAAAATCAGCATATAGAGCTTAAATAGTAAATATTAAGTTATTTGGTGCACCATTTAAGTTGAAAAAACCAGTTAGCTACGAACTTCCGTTCGTTAATAGTTTTCTTTCATGTGACAAAAACCATGTAATTTTAATTACAATTTAAATAAATTTGTATGAAATCCGCGCAACAGAGAGCACATGGCTGAGTGCAATATACCGCAGTACATGTAACGATATGTTTTATCCCTACAGAATAAGCTAGCTGGGTAGCTTGATGGCAAAGTAGTCGTAGTAGAGCATGGTGCTACTAAACGGCATACAACCTAGAATGGCAATTACATTTGCTCGACGCCAATTAGAACGGAATACTAATTGAATCCGAGCTCCGTATAGCATTGCAAAAGCAGTGTCCGTCATTGCAACAGATGTTCTAGGGTTGGCAGTAAGGCGACCAAGCTACAATTATATCCAACTACAAGATGAATGTTAAAAATCAATTTTCATGGCTACAAAGTTTTGTAGCATCTGAGTGAATGAAATGTGCATTATCAGTGATTTTTGTTGATTAGCACTGAATTATTCGGACTGTAGAGAATGTTTCACTCGAGGTCGCAGCCATGTTTTCTCTTGCAAAATGATGAACTCCTGGCCACGCCGTGGAAAATCATATTTTTTGCTGCAGTTTTTTCACTTTCCAGTCCGCAATCGAAATAGGAATCCCTGCTGCTATTGATCAGCATGCATCATATTGTTTTATTTAATGACATCATTATAGGTGGCATACACGGCTGGCACTACGATATCCAGCAAAAATAGTTAGCAAACAATTTTCAGAAAAATCACATTCATTTCCTACAGTTTTGATTTTCATCCTATTAGCTACCATGTCCTTCACATTCTCAGAACAATCCAGAAATTTCATTTATGACGTTGAAGTTTAAAATCGATTGTTACCTAAATAAGTACCGATGTACTTCATCGAAGTTGATTCGAAGTGTATTCTGCCGGGTTCTATACCGGAATCTACCCGTCCGCCTGTAAAACATGACGTTCATCATCAAATCGTATTTGCCATAATGGAATACATCTCATGATTCTTCTCAACGGCATTGACGTGGGAGGGAGTTTGGTATAGTCATGATCGCCTAGCTTTTTCCTGGTAGAAGGTAGGAAAAAAACATTTTCATGATTAATGGATATGTCGAACACCAGTTGAAGAGATTTGCGCGCCCCAAGCCCGGGCATATCAACATACCTCTTGAGCTTTTGGGTTCTGCTCCATAGGACGGACGGCATCGCCAGAAATTGATGGCAAGCAATTCACGATGGCACTTCTGTCGTTTAAATGGTCTGCAATAAACATTGACGGTAATTGAGGATATCTTCATCCTCTATCACTGTCATCGAACTCTTGCCAGAAAAACATACGAGCATTAACTTGTGCAAGTGCACAAGGGTTTTAGAAGATACTTAATAACTCTTTTCTTTAGAAAACTCGAGCTTTAGAAGAAAAGTAATAATAAAAAATTACGATTTTTAGCTCAAGTTTGGTTGCCGTTATACTGATTCTGCAAGGATAGTAATGGCTTCCTTAATCATGTTATTAATGAAAATAAAAAAATTATTTACTGCTAATACTTTTTTAGATCTCGGTGCTAATGTGTGGATTAAGCCGCCAAACTTATATGTTAGCTCAGTATTTTGAGAAACTACATTACATCAAATTAGCATTAAAGCTGACTTTCGATATGGCTTCCAATTGGAAACTCAAGGCTGCGCAATACAATGTAGACCTGCACACCAAATCGACACGAATTCATACAAAACTTGACAGTTTCCCCCACCCTTTGACCAAGGTGTTTTAAAAACTGCGGGCGTATTTGTTGAAAGTATGTTAAATCTGAATAAACATTTTATTCAAATCTAGAAAAGAAGTTTCCGTCGTATTCCGTTTTCATCAAATATCCTACCGTTGGAGGATGCAACAACATCGTCTGGCTCCTCATCGACTAAACCATAGGTGATATTATCTCCATGACGTTAACTACATACATGTTTGCAGCGCATTTACCGAATCTGATAATGCGCTCGTCGCGTTCAGAGCTACATGTTCGAAATCATCCATTTTTGAGTTCTTTACGTTCCTCTTATTCTCCATTGCCACGTCTTTTTATTAGACCTGTTAAGAAAATATTCATGTTAATAAAATTTGTAAATTTGTCTTCGAAGTTGGCATAAAAGTGTAATCTGCATTGCCACTAGTAGAATTCAAACTTATCATCAGTTGATAGCATGTCTTAAAGAATACTAACTTACATATGTAGAAATGACATACGACGACATGAAATCGATTCTACATATAAAATTTGCCAATTAGTTTAGCTTGTAAGTTTTTCGAAATTTGGTCGAATCATCCAATTTGCAGCACACCTCCGACTCAATCGTATGATTGGAAATTCTGATTTGAAATCGTAAGATTGATAATACATGAAAAATTGTCATGTTATTTAAATTTTGCTAAAATGACCAAACTCACCATTCTCTTAACCACGCCACAGTATTTTCCAAGAGCCTACCTTATCCACTGTTGATTGAGGCCACGTAAACCCTTGTAGAAAATCGACTTTGAATTTAATAAGATTCTAACAAACGCCAACGGAATTTAGACCATACCTGGTGGCAAAAGTATTTCCGAAATAAACTTTTCGTGGAGTTTATCCGGGGCCGCGATATTTGAAAATGTTTACTTGTGCTGCTGTCAAGAAAATTAACCCTCGAATAACGGAAATTCTCTGAAGTTATGGTCGCGCAGTTGTCTGGTTATTAAAGTGTTATGTGCGCATTTAAAGTCTAAATTGTTTGAGAGGGAAATGGAGAGATAGCTTTGGCTGACTTGTCAGGAGGAAACTTGGAAAAGTATGAGTCTTGCTGGAACTTTCGGAAAACGTATTTGTTCTGGTATGTGCTTCTGATTCGTTTTGCCTTGTTTCAAGTACAGATGGTGCCATAATTATTTATGCATAGCTTTTTCATACACAAAGGAAAATGGAAATCACTTTAACTTAAAAAAAAGTCTAGCGCATCAGAACCGCTAGAAAACTAATTTTCAAAGAAATTGTCTTTGAGTGACAAAAAAATGTGGAAAGACGTAATACACTTTTTTGTAGAATCATATCAACCATTCCTTATCCAAAGCAACAAAACTCAACTATAACACAAATGATGAAAATGTTCAGTGCTGGCAACACTTTCCCAACAAAGCAACAATAAGTTTACCATAACAAGCTCAAACTTAAGTCAACTTATCCTTTGAATCTCGTTCTCATCGGAGAATTTCATCAAAAGTTTCAGCGGTTAAACGTTGTTTGAGGCTGCCATCCGAAAAATGTTCAAAACTCGGAAAATTTAAAAATTGGGGTCTTATTTTTATTGCAAATGCTTTGCATAGAGTACGTAATTTGAAGCATCTGTTGTTGCAATATTTACGAAAATGGCTAATGCTGGTTACCCTGTGTCAGCAGCAAAGCAAAATATATACCAAATCTTCTTCACGTTAAGTTAAACCCAACCAGTAAATTTCGTTTCGATTGAATCACTGCGCTGGAATTATACGGGCGAAAAGAATTTTAGGGTAACATCCTCAAAACTTTTCAAATGTTTAAAGTGTTAATATTTGTTGTTAATTTTCATTGCAGGATCATTCCCATTTGCAAATCTAATGACATAATCGCACAGTAAAGAAATTCCAAAAAATTACATCGGTTTAGGATATCTGAATTTTAGCAAGTTATGGACCTCTACTATAAACATCTACGTCCACCGAAAATTTCAGCTCAATCGGATCGGCCACTTCAGAGATTATCTCCCTTAATCATTTTGCTGATATATATATATATATATATATATATATATATATATATATATATATATATATATATATATATATATAAATTTTCGGCGAAACGAGTTTAACACTAATTTTCTTCGAAAATTAGTAAAAATATATTTGCTCAACGATTAATGTTGCTGTAGTGTAACGATTAATTTGGGAAAATTGAAACCAGTAAGACTTTGAGGAATGTTTGAAGACAGGCCAAGAATTCTTGCACGAATATTTTTCTGAAGTGTGAGCTAACAAAAGTAATGGCACGAAAGCGAGAAACTTAAAACTTCAAACATTGGGAACTTTTTCACAAACAACTAATTGCGTACGTAATTTGTAAGGAGCGAGAAAATAATGAGATTATGACATATAAGTTATAAGTATTATCTTTGGAGAATGTATCAACAGACAGTATTACTTCTGAGATTGAAGATGCTTTCCTAATTGAAGTGTCTTTCAAATCTGTCTGATTTCATTCCAACGATAAACTTGTACTCCTATCTATTCTGGACTAATTCAATGAACTGAAAAACGATGATGCGTATTTAAATCGCAAAATATTCAATTGGTGGCAATTGTCACATAACAAAGAAGGCTATCACAGATAGAGAGCTAACACATATCAAACATAATAAACTTCAATTTAAAACATTAAAAACTACATGCAACAAGACAGAGCACATTAAACGAAAGAAATAAATGAAAGGAAAACAAAGTCTGCAATTGGCTTTTTCACAATAAGATGCATTTATTTATTTTTAACCTAAATTATTTGAATTTTTTATTATTGAGTTTTATTTTGAATTACTATTATTACATGAATGAATTTATTATATGCATCATATATCCTCAAAGTAAATATAAATTGTTTTTACTTCAAATGCTCTCTCATTTTGATGCAAGAAATGAAATCCTTTACTGGTAAAGATTTATGTAATCACTATCCACACTGCTCTATACTGAAGTAAATAATTACTCATATGGAAATATGAAGTAAGCTATGTCTGTTGATTCTGGTGAAATCACTGGAAGATATGAAGCTCCAAAATCTCCTGCTGGAGTCACGACTCGGAACAGGAGTAAATCTCGCGCCCAAGCTCTGGAATCACTTTCATTGCAATCGCCTCAGCCTATTTTTAACGAACATCAGCCGCAGTAACAGCCTCGTGATCAACCTCCTACTTCACCGCTATTACTATTGGACATTCCCACCACTTCCGCACCTCGTACCGACATTGCAGCAACGCACGTAGTTCCTCAAAGTCGACCCAGTGAGCATGTCAAATCTTCTAGGCCAAATGGTGCACTTCCCCACGTTAAAGTGGTGAATCTGCCGCTGCAAGTCTTCATATCCCGCATCGACTATAATACTTCAGCCGAAACGATTAAGTAATTTGCAGCTGCTAAGCTTGGCTACATGCTACCACTTCTTGTCTGCAAAAAACTGACAACCGACAACTTACCGAATCAGGAAGTGGCTTCTTTCCGTATAACTGTATCTGCTGGCGTCAACGAGCTTCTACGAAAGGAAAGAATTCACCAGGATTCCTCGTAAGAATTTTTATCTGAAAGGAGCAAGGAGCTCCAGAACTTGGAGCAAGGAGCTCCAGGATTAAGACTTTATTATCAAAATGTCCGCCGTTTGAGGACCAAATCTAATGAGTTCAGGCTCTCTGCCACTTTAGCTTCGGATTATATAATATGTCTTACAGAAACCTGGCTTACTGATGATATCTTCGATTCGGAAATCTTACCTGACCACACGGTTTTCCGTTAAGATAGGAAACGTTTAAATAGTGGTAAATCCGGTGGTGGAGTTGTTCTCATCGGTATTAAAGGCACTCAACGGAACACTCTGTCGTGATTTTCGTTTCTATCCTCCTGTTGAGTGTATTTTTGTGCGTATTTTCTTATCTTCTGCCAAAAACTTAGTCGTTGCTTCAATATATATACCCTGCAACCTTCCTCTGTCAGTTTATGAACGCTTCCTTGCGGAGCTTCCTAATTACCTCAACAGTCGTTTTTCCACCGCTTATGTTCTGCTATGTGGTGATTTCAACCTCCCAACTCTGGATTGGGATGATGCCTATTCGGTTATCATCTCAACTAGTAGTGTCTCTTTAATAATGTCATCGTTTCTATCACTTTATTTTATCTCCCAGCTTAACAGCGTACCAAATGCCAACAATAGAATTCTGGACCTTGCTTTGTCAAATCTCCCAAAATCATCACTTTCTTTAAGTGCTGCTCTATGGCTGCTCTCTTTCCTTATGCGCCTCCTGACCCACATCATCCCCCTCTTGTCCTTGAAATCTCTAATATTGATTCTATGAGAAACAAAATCCCTTCTCTGGTACGTTTCAACTTTCACAAAGCTGATTTCACTGGCATGGTGATTGAATTAAATAGAATTAACTGGTTCTCTTTCTTTCGTGGTCTTGACATTGATGATGCTTTGTACAAATTGTATATTTTCCTCTCAAACCTTATTCACACCAACTCATCGTCACCAACTCATCGTCTTAAAAAACGGCATGATGCTCCTTAGTTCAGCAATAATGTCGCAGTCGCACTCGAAGACAAAAATGCAGTTTTTAATTTATACAAAAGATCTGGTTCACCTGCTGACCTCCTTTTGTATAAAGAACTACGCTCTAAAGCGAAAGAAGCTGCCAGACAGGCGTTGTGCACTTACATTGCTGGCATTGAAGCGTCAATCAGAACCAACTAACCGAAATCCTTTTGGTCATTCATTCGTTCCTTGAAAAACTCTCCCAGCATCCTCAATGGTATGCATTTGGGTGATACAGCTGCTTCCACTTCGCTTGAAGTGTATGAACTTTTTGCTTCTTACTTTTCCTCTTTCTTCTCACAACAATGCCCTCCTCCTTCCCAAAATCTTATCTTTTTATCTTCTCCTGAATTACATTCGGTTCGGACAAACCATTTGGAAATTGAACTTCTGTTGGAGGATATCGACGCCAGTACCGGTAGTGGTCCCGACGGTATTCCAAATATCTTGGCTAAATCTCTTTCTTCAACTCTGTGCGTCCCTCTTTCTATCTTGTTCAATATAAGTTTATCTTCTGGTTCTCTCCCTTCTCTTTGGAAGACTACCAATATCTTCCCTATACATAAAGCTGGTGACCGTGCATGCATCTCAAACTGCCCTCCCATTTCTCTTCTTCCTTGTTTCAGCAAGATCTTTGAGAAAGTAGTCTACATGCGAGTCTACTCCTTTATCCAACCTACCTTAGTTCATGAGCAGCATGGCTTTGTCAAAGCTTAGTCCACATTAACCAACCTTCTTTCCTTCTCACATATGGCCGCATCCGCTCTTGACCATCAAAAGCAGGTCGATGCTCTATATACTGACTTCTCCAAAGCCTTTGAATCTGTCAACCATAACGTCCTTCTTCAAAAGCTAAGGAAAAGGGGCATCGCTGGTCCTCTTCTTTTCTGGTTTAACTCTTACATATATGGTCGTACCTGTATTGCAACTGTCAATTCCTGTTCTTCAATTCCCTTTTTTCATGTATCAGGTGTTCCGCAAGGATCTATTCTTGGTCCTCTTCTCTTTCTTTTGTTCATAAACGATCTACCTCCTTTAATCCAATCTTCTTGTCTGTTATATGCTGACGATTTCAAGATGTTTCAAGTGATCGAGTCACAAAATGACTGTACATTTTTACAAAATGACCTTAATAGTTTACAGACTTGGTGCTGCGCCAATGCTCCCACTTTGAACATCGCGAAATGTCACGAAATGTATTTTACCTGTAAAACGTCACCTTTAATGTTCTTCTATTCTGTTTCTGGCTCTCATCTTAATGTTGTTGACAATTTTAGAGATCTTAGTGTAATATTTGATTCTAGCTTAAATTTGATAAGCATATTTCATATATAACTGCTATGGCCTCTAAATTACCGGGTTTCATTATTAGATCCACTAAATCCTTCGTTAATATTTACACCTGTGTACACCTTTTTCTCTCCTTTGTACGTAGTGTCCTTGAATATTGCTGTCAAGTGTGGTATCCTCATTATGTCTGCTTAAATACTGCGTTGGAGTCTGTTCAGGGCAGATTTACACGTACCTTGTTCTTCAAGTTTCAGCTTCCTCACCCTCCTTATAATGATCGCCTTACGTTCCTAAATCTTCCTTCCCTCGAATCACGCAGACTTTTCCTAGATGAGTGCCTACTCTATAAATTATTTTATAGGATAGTTGTTTCTGACATCAGTACCCACGTTTCTGTCCGTGAAGCAGTTCATGGCACGCATTCTACCGTTGTGTTTAATGTGCCATCTGCGCGCACTGATGTTTACTTTTTTTCTCCACTATTGTGGTTACCAAGGCAACGCAATAACTTACAGCTTGGTCCTCTACCGCCGACATTGCGTGCTTTTAAAACTTTTTTAAAAAACCAAATTTTATATAGTAGTACGTGACTTATTGTATAATAGTTTTTCTTTTTTTCTTCATGTTTTTTTCTCTATTTTAGTTTGTATTTTTTTAATTTAATTTTATTTGTTATACTTTAATTTTTTGTTCTTTATATTCATCTTGATTCTGTTATTTTTTCATAAGGATTATTGTGTTTCTGTTTTATTTTTTTATTATAATATTCAGTAATTGGATTTGTCTGTTGAATATTTTAATAATAAATAAATTACTGTGACGTTTACTATTCTCTCATTCTCTCACAATTCATATACCCGGTTTGTATTTATTACCCAAGGATATGCAAATGTAAAAGTAATATCTTCTATACATAGTTAGAGAGGTACTAACTATGCAATCTATACGTAATCGATTCTGTGCCAGCCATACTTGCGTAAATTTTCGATAGTTGAAGAAAAATCAGATAAATGTGTAGTTCATATCCACAAACTGAATACGCTCGCACATATAGTTCTATGAAAAAGTGTAGTTGATTTTCTTGTACGTATAATCACGTTTGTACAAGCACTGTACTGATATCATTTTTCTTTGAGTTTTGCACTGAAAAATATAATTAGGTACCTACTCAGTATAAAGAAATAGTGTTAATACTCTAAAGAGATTATAAAAGTCAATAATGGTCGGATAACATTACTCAATTCCTCCACTGGTTTTTGAAATTTCGTAGAATAAAAACAGGTAAAATTTCCAGTCACTTGAATATACTTTTCGAAACTAAAGGCTCATACAAATTATATTGGTAAAAAAATTTATATCAGTTAGCAATTGTAGAAACATTTGACCCTTCCTTAACTAAAGCAGATTAGTAATATCAATAAATAATATTTTGAAGTACCATTTTAGACTTTTCTTCCAAATCTAAATCATATATTTACAATTAGTTCAAATTTCGTCGGAAGTATTTACGATAAGTGCAATGATTTGAGGAGAAAATTTCCAATAGTTTTCACACTGCCACTTTCGATATACTCCACGTTGACGTGAACCTTCAATAAAACTTGAAATCGGACACTTAAGGTACATAATTTTATTGCTTAATTGTCCTAGTCATTAGCAAAACAGGGCCAATCGACCTTTTCTTGTACAGGCAAGTTACTTTATTCTCGCTCCTTCCTGCAAACCCACATAACTGAACAGGATCCGTTGGAATAAGAAACTGTTTGCTGCTGTCCTTATTTAGTTCCTTTTGAGGAATTAATTTTTATAACCCTGTTCGCACCCTTAATTGGATTATGATAGCGATAAATTAATCGCGCTTAGCCGAAACAAGCTCTTCACTATGGGAAACGCAGAGAAGGATGGTGATGCCAAAAGCTCGAGTAAGCATCGGGTTAGCTAGAATGGTTATTGAGCTTCATTTGATTAATGCAAATGAATCTTTTGAACCTAGCGATACTTAATTAAATGTTAACGACAGACGTATCAAATTTTGCTGCCTGGAAAATCGAGGTTCCTAAACACACTGGTAATTATCACTTGGGTCTTGGTATCCTTTTAGTTTTCCCATGAATGTATGATTGCAATTTGATTCATTGATTCCGTTCTTTTCGTGAGTAAATGAAGATAAGCATTATCGCACCAGATTTCAATATGCTACACTCAAAATAATAGTAAATTATCTCAGAACAGAGTGTAAAACACATTGAAGTATCAAACACAAATAAAAAAGATGAATTGATCGATAATTTTAAAATAGAAACTAGATTATTGAATGAATACCGATCGATTAAAGTCGAAGGTCCAACAAACGAAATATTCAATGATGAAGAAATAATGCAAAGTATTGGCATGAACCATATGAGTTCAGAAGCATTAACAAATATTAAAGCAACACAGAAAAATGATACCAATGATAAAAAAGTACTAACACGTACAAGAAAAATAATCAAAAACCAAAAAACTACAGGGCAAGACAAAAATAAAAATAAATCCGAAAAAGCACATAAACCAACCAACAATACAAAACATAAGAAAGCTGATTTATATAACAGCAATTCTACGATAAAGATTAAATACAATATGAAGCATAAGGAAGCTTTTCTTTGCAACAGCGATTCGAACGCTGATATACAAAATTTGATGAAATCAAAATTCAATATAGAGAATATTCCAAGACAGATAATGGAAAATAATAAAGTTACAGTTAGATGCAGTGACAATCCATCGAAATTAGTTTTGCCATTGGAGAAGCTGACATCTCAAATAACTGAAAAAAAGATATCAAATGTGTGCCGAAACAAGAGCCACAAAATTCCTAACACATCTAATATAGAGAAGTTCAAAAACATGCTCAATAAAATGCAACAAAACATTCAAATACAAAATAAACCGATGAAAATAATCATCTACAAAACCCCAAAGAGAATAATTGAAAGCATAATTCAATTTAATTACATTAGCGAGCTACAAATCAAGCTGAGAAACAGCATTAGTTTAATGAAAAATATGAAAGAATAAACCAAAGAAAATAATAAAACAAATTCAAAAAATTAAATAAACTTTTATGGTTTAAAGTAATACATTTATTCTTTAACATAACATATCTACTTTTCGAAACCAAAGTATATTCAATCAAATACAGCAAATTATTCATAAATAAAAATGAATTTATAGAAATTTAAACACAAAAAAAAACAGCAAAAAGAATACCATGAACCATACGAAATTAAATTCAGAGATGGCGTAAATTCAGATATCTTAATAAACAACAAATGTAAAAGATATCACAACAATTTGTTAAAGTTATACAAGCCACAGACAAGAATAATAATGTAATAAACTATAAGCATACAACTACAAATTTCCACAATCAGATAAAAAACACAAAAAAAAAACAAAAAAGAATAGAATCAAACAATATGTACACTATAAGATAAAATTAAGTCAAAATAAAGAAAATATCAAGAAAAGAAATATATACATATGAAATTGCGAATTAAATAGAAATAAGTAAAAAAAAAAATTATATGAAATTGTAATGTGCGAATCAAAAAATTAAAATTCAAAAATTTTCTTTTCATACAAAAGAAAATTTTTTTTTCCCAAAGAGAGAGGGTGTTGTGTACACTTGACACTTGACGTTTCGACACTGGTCGAAATGTCAAACATCACATAGATGGCGACTAGAGCGCCCTAATTGCACGCGGTGGTAAATCCTCGCAACTAGATAATTATTTTTGATTCGCGCAGATTTTCAAAAAACATAACTGTAATACTATTGCTATAAAAGCTCAGGATTGGAATCAATAAAGGGTATTCTTTACTGGTAAGCCAAAAGACAAAGCGGCGACCAGATTTTGAAAAGAATAGTTTTTCTTCCTTCTTTTCAAAATAAATCTAAGACTCTCTTGACTCGGCGTAGCGGCGACAGGCTCGCCAAAGCCGGGTCACAGCATAGTCAATTAAAGAAAAATTTAGACTGTACTATTTTTGCATAGCGGCGACAGGCTCGCCAAAGCAATAGTAAACAGTGGTCTAAATTTGTTTTCTGGCTCGAGGAGTTAAAACTGTAGTCAGTTACCAGTGTCCACTATATTACTGACACATTTCAAAGGTATTCAGTATAAAGAAATAGCCATAATACTCTAAAGAAATTGGTTGATTTTCATCCTACTAGTTCAATTTGATGCTTCCGTAAATTATAAATAGTCAATTATCCTCAGATAACATTACTTTTTAGAAATTTACATTTTAGAAATTTCGTAGAGTCAAAATAAATAAACAGAGATAAAGTAGACAGAGGCCCATTCAAATTATATTGGTAAAATTTTTTATTTCAGTTGTTAGCAATTCTAGGAACATTTGACGTTTTTCCAACTAAAGCAGATTAGTAATAAAAACTAATAAAAATGTTCCTTTTAGTAAATATATTTTGAAGATATGTGGACACTTTTAGACTTTTCTACCAAATCGAAATCTTCTATTTGCAATGAGTTCAAATTTTCTTTTTTTTCACTTCCTTTGCTTCCTAGAGTTTAATACATTTAAGTTTTAGCTCCTTAGCAGAATGCAAGTACATGAAGAAAGTGCCGATACTCAGCTAACTACGGTGAATATAAGCGGTATGCTAATAGTGATTTATTTCTCCGATGATGACAAAAGAAACAGGCAAATTAATACTGTACATACAAGGATCTTGTAACATGAAAATGTAATAGTAGAAATCGGTCACAAAAACATGCTGTATGTATGAAACATGATGTACATATGTAAATGGCTGTTTGAAGTGCGTATCAAATTAACAGTAACATTCAAATGAAAGCAATCCATACCATTCCGCCTCCGTAAGATATATGAGAGGCAAACACGTGTTCTATTGACGATGTTCAGAGAGTTCAACGAAAGTGCTGATATTGCCTGTACTCATGAATGACACAAAACTGAGTATTTATGGAAAACTCAGTGGAAGCTCAATCACTTTGATCTCCACATGAACTGATTGATTCACATGAAAAACGGCAATTACTGATTTTTTTTAGTTTCACTTGATTTAAATTGACTTAAAGAAGCAGGCAGGAACTTGACAGCAACGTAGACAGCTTGTTATTTAATTTTAAATTGAAAAAAAAATTCTAGCAAAATGTTACCAAACATGAATATTTATCTCAAAAGAAACTTCGAAGACAATTATACAAAGGTCGTAAAACATGGATTTCGGTAACTGGAAGCATCAATTATCGATGCTTGTATGCTTTTCTAGGCACGCTGTGGCTGCAGAGATCAAATGAAATACACAGGTCTCATACTTAAGGTGTTATGACACTACATTAATAATGCCATTAATAATCCGAGTAGAGAGAGACAATGAATAAACATGGATATGTGCATTTTGTATGAGCGAATAGGCCTCACTAGCCAATAATGTTAAACTGTTAAATATTAATGCCATAATTAATGTGGTGTGCTATAATAATGCGGCTTCGCATTATACAGCTGCTAGCAGCTGAAATTTTGACAAGTCGGAAATTGAATGTGTCATATTAGAATATTTGACACATTTTAGCCTTGATTCCAGCAAACCTTCGACATTTCGATAACAGTTAATCGTCACTGTCAAAACGAACAGTTGTTTTGACTGCACTCACCTACTTGTCTCTTTCACACTAAATATTTCGATCTTTTTTCTTTTCGGGTTAATAATGAGATGATTAATGCGCAAAATAATGTAGTGTCATAACACCTTTAGCACATTAGCATGTTCGCAAGACAATAAAAAAATAAAGCTTGTGATGATGATTTATTGAGTTCAATGCTTTCAAGCATAGTAACTAATCAAACGACAGAGATTAGAATCATTTAGTCCAAAAATGCATGTTTCCATATATATATATATATATATATATATATATATATATATATATATATATATATATATATATATATATATATATATATATATATTTATATGGTACTTTTCTGTTTCCCCCCCCCCCCATTTTTTTCACAGTAGGTTGTTGCAATGCTTCTAAAATTGATTAGAAAGTAGTAATTAACCAAAATTATGATGGAAAAACACGTTTAAAATAAATAAAAATTTTTTTAAATTTTTTTTTAATTTAATTTTTTAATTTAAAAATTATTTAAATTAATTTAAATTTTAAATTAATATCACATAACAGTGAGGATAAATTTTGCTCTATTTTTGACGTCTTACCTTTCCGAAGCTTCAACGCAATTTACAATTAAGCAATTATTTTACAATTCATTTTACAATTATTTTACAGCAGGCCTCCCCAACAAAACATTAACTTTTGAAAAACTCATTCTGCCACATAAAAATGGAAAAAAAATTTAAAATTGGAAAAATTTTTTTTTTTTTTAAATGCATTTTCCCATCTCAATTTTTGTGGAGTAACACTTTTTAACCCATTTCGAGCAGTTTTCATTAAAAAAATTAAAAAAATGGAGGGAAAAAACAGAAAAGTACCACAATTTACTCTCACTGTTATGCGACATTAATTCCAAATTTAAATTAATTTAATTAATTTTTAAATTAAAAAATTAATTAAAAAACAATTAAAAAAATTTCTTTTTTTAAACGTGTTTTCCATCATAATTTTGGTTAATTACTACTTTCTAGTCAATTTTAGAAGCATTGCAACAACAAAAAGTGAAAAAAAATGGGGGGGGGGGGAATAACAGAAAAGTACCATTTATATATATATATATATATATATATATATATATATATATATATATATATTATATATGTGTATATATATATATACACATATATAATATATATATATATATATATATATATATATATATATATATATATATATATATATATATATATATATATATATATATATATATATATATATATATATATATATATATGTATATATATGCACAAAATTTTTCCATGTATTTCTTCGAATCGCATCATCCGATCATGGTGAAATTGTCAGAAGTTGATGTGTATGTTTATAAGTATCTTTAACCTTTTGACAGCAGCGGCTGTTTTAATCTAGGGACCTGTTATGAATGCAAGTCACGAAATGATTACACTGATCGTTAATTCAAAATACACTTTTATTTAATTCATTTAACTTTCAAAATTATAGCCTGGCCATGGTTAAAATATGACTGCCGGAAGAAGGGCCAACTTAACTTCTAGGAAGTAAAAATGACAAGTAACAATTCATTCAGCCTCAGCAACAGAACTTCTGAGCTTCTTAAAAGGTAGGGTATATGACAGGACCCCAGAACCCAAGCTTGCTTCGAAATGAAGTCATCACCTTAGTTTCCTTCATCAGCACAGTGCCCGGGTACCCAGAGCAGATGCACCTTAGTGAGCCTGGTGACATACATATTTTAATCGTACCCTATACTAATAAGTAATTTTCGAAGTAGTAGCACTAACAGCGCAGTTTAACTTTCACTATAGATTGCGATACGTTTTCCTCCCCACTTTTCATCAATCACTCAGCAAGCAGCTTTCAGGATAGTGATTATGTCTACTAGAAAAAAAGTGGAAATTGTCATCAGGCGTCTGAAGGCACCGCAAGGGAAACATAGGACAGACCAGCAAAGTTTGATTGAAATCATTTCAAGGTGGTAATATTTAGTCTTCACGTGGATTTCATGCTAAAACCTTAGGAATATTCATGGAACCTAAAAGAGTTTTCGTGAGATCTAAAACAGATGATAGTCATCGTTATTCAATTATAATCGTTTGTTAAAATGGCTCCGAGTACGAAAAGTTTTTCTGTTTTCGTCGATTCGAAAATGCGTTTATCTTTTCGGGTTTAAATGTGCGAATGAACTTTGCATTCAAGTCGGTATGGCTACTAGGAATTTGAAGCTTTTAATTTGAATACTCTTCTTCACTCTTCAATCATTGTATTTCTTATTTTAAAATTGTTAAATTTTGAGTTTCAGTTTTGATGGATGTCAGAAATTATGTATTCTACTCAGGCTTGCGAAACATGCGAACTTATTGCAATGCTTACTCTTTTAAGCACATCTTCTATACGCATACGCATACGGGTTAAAAATTTCCTCAACGCTATCATATATGTACATATTTAGAATACACTCAACATTCATTTCGCGTACCTGTTATTTTTAAATTTCTTTCTGGGTAGAACTATAAGGATATTAAAATATAACGAAAATGACTGCTTGCGTCAAAGTGTTAGGGACAATTTACATTAGGTGAAGCCTTGACGTATTCTGCATATATATTATTGCATCCAGAAACTTTCAGTTCAATCAGGTGGCACATTAAGGAGAAACAGTGATTTAAATACAAAATTGATATGTCTTTATTGGAAATCCTATATTTGTATATACATATTCCATGTGCTTTCACATTAATTGAAATCTTTTGTGAATCACAGATCAATTGTCTAATAGTATCATTTCAACTCTAACTTTTTTATTTCGAGTGTAATATTATAGCGTACCTCCTCCAAACACAATTTACCGCAGTTCACTCGTGGGAATTTATAGCAATTCTCAAGTCTGCACCTCCTTAACACAATTATATGATTCTATTCTACATACATTGTACGTGTGCCATGAAATCTTGTTAGTTGCAACGTTGGGAAAAATATTTTTATCACACTCACGGTTTTAAAGCGGCTTACAGAATGTACTAGGATGTACGAGTGTACGCAAGTCTGCGTTCGAAAACCCGAGCAGTATGAATGCTTAAAGTAGAAATTATTATAATTTGTAAGAAAACGGAATTGAAACGCTAAAAAGAAAATTGTTGGGTTTTCTTCGCGAAAGAACAACGAAAAAGGAAAACGACAAGCTCAGTTCACTTTAAGCTGCAGGGCTGCCAGTGTTATACTATTTGACTAGCTATTGTGAACCAATCTTTCTCTCAAGAAACTAATAATTTGTTGGCTCAGGACTACTTTTTACCATTTAATAAAAAAAAACAGCGATTGACGCAACGTAATCAACTTCATGCCGAATCTTAGAGCATAAGGACAACATTAAGAGATGGCAGCACATTCACAACAAATTTACCGTAAATCATACCCAATTTTTCGTCCTGCGCTGAGTACAAAGTACAGGAGAATTTGCATAAAAATTTGTATAATAATTCTAAACAAAGCTCTTGCTCGTGGATGCTTGAGTTTTATCATTACTACTGGAAGCACGATGCGAAAGCAGATCGTTTACTTTTACTAGGAAATTTGATAAATAAACGGTTCGTGAAAATATCTTTTAAGTCATACTCCGGCCACAGTTATGCTGTCTGCGAAGTTAATTGAAGTGTTTCGTAGATATTAAGAGTTGGAAATTGTGAACTGAAATGAAAGCAAGAAAGTGGGTGGTGTTGTTCAAGTTGAATATTAGATTTATTTGAATTCGCAAGTAATTTAAAGTAGTTGCATTTTATGAAAAAAATCATGCTTTCATAATACAAACGAATACTTTGGCCTTATATATCACACTTTTGACTATATAGTATCACAAACTATATGGATTTAGTTTATTGTGCTTAGTTTTTCAAAACAAAGAGGGGCTCAAACACTAAGAGCGATATGATCAAAAAAGTTTGAGCCTTTTAAAGTCTTCGATATGGTAATAGCCAATAGATCAAAGAAATCAAATACAATATAATAGGGTATTTTTAGAGGTTTGTTTTTTTTCGAATTGGCCAAATCGTTCACGTCCATTTTATGGTCGACAATCATCCATCCGATCAAGTCATTGGAAAATCGTTTACGGACATACTCTGCTTGACAAAACGCATCCGAAGAGAAGTTATCCAGTCCAGGTCGAATAAGCTGTTGTTGCTGCAAAGTGTAGTGTTGAGAATGAGTTGATTCGCCATAGTGCACAGCAATATGAGTTGTTAGCCCAGTCGCTTTAGACTATGCCTGCGGAAAAAATCCAAGTGAATTCATCGGATTTATGTGTTGTAGCCCCAAATTTATTCTCCATGAAAATCTGTACAAAAGAAGGTGAATTTCTCATCGTGGGACTTATCGTGGGACTCCACGCAGGACTTATATGCAATTTTCGCGATATTCGTCCGAGAAAACTTGGACATTTTATATGAGTATGTAATGTACATTATCTCGAAGTTTTGTCAGGCTCATACCTCGAGAACTATAAATCCCACGTGAACTTCTTGTTGGAAGATTTTGTGCACATTTTCATGGTGAACAAATTCGTTGCGCACGTGAATTCAAGTAAGACCAAAAGTTACAAAACATTTATCAGAAAAACTGATTTTAGTAACCTCGTAATGCATATGTGAGCTGTCCACCAAAATCGCACCGTTTAACATCTTTGGGCTATATTTTGTGGACATATATCAAGTTACTAGTCTACAGTAATGAAACAAAGCCAATAGATTGGCTTGAAAGCTAATATTTGTTCCATCACTGCTCACAAGTAGTTAAAAAGTGGACTTCCAGAATGCGCTTTCTTCGATCCAACTGCAGCAGTCATATGCCCAGAGTCGTATTCAAACTCTAAAATTACCTTTCAATAAAAACAATACCACAGCCACAACAATTTTTATGTATTTTCTTTCATTCTAAGTGCTGTATCTGTAAAAAAAACCTGCACATTCATTCGCAATCGAATCCGATGCAACAGCACGTATCTGTAAACACAAAGGCGAAACCCTTATAACCAGTCCATCGAAAAACTATAACTCACAGTCTACCGTTCTATTCTTTGGGCTTAAACAACTCCGTTTCTATGGCACAATTCTCAGAGAATTCCGAAACTCTTTCTGTTATTCCGTGTAACGTCTAGGATCCATATATAAGTATTCTTCATAAATACTTATTCCCCAGAATGGGCAATTATCGCTTTGCCAGCTTAATTATCTTCATCCATTCCGCCATGAGTAAGTGAATTCCGCAATATAACAGACAGCGCATTTGACAGATATTATGTGAGCGTTATTATAATTAATGTAATCTGGAGCCAAGTCTTTGCCAATTTCGTCAGAGCCGTGACGAGAATACATATTGGTGCGTGGTATTTAAAACAAATCTGAAAAGGTCAAAATGAACGCGTGAGAGACTACTTGTCAGTGTATGCTCTTCCCATCCGCAGACTACTGGCTTTGCTAGCAACCGAATCGAATTGGAGATTGTGATATCGTCGATAGTATCTGATCAGTGAATCTTATAAAGGACCGTTCAAGTAAGCTCGGCAAGTTATGATGCCAAGAAAGCATTTTTATTTATACATATACGTGTCCTTTTGCCGGGCCAGCCAGAATGTAAGCATTATGTTCGTTTAAGCAATCAGACGCGACAGGACAAACTAGGACAAAAGAGGCAGAAAAAAATCTTCGCTTGATTTAGTTCTATTGGATTCTATTCATGTCACGTTTGCCGGTAAGAAGATAGAGTAGAATAAAAAGAGTCTCAGGGTTTCTCGATTGATTATAGCACCACAATAGTTTACGTAGCTTCCAATGTCATATCACTCCTTTATTATCCAATTTGGCAAATTCGGTGAAGTCAGTCAGCCTGGCGGTAAAATATCTTGTGAGTATGATAATTCTTGTCGTATTAAATTTGAAAGGACAACGAACCGCGTTGTTTTTATTGGCTATCGCCAATAGTGGCAGAAAAACTATCTAAGTGACATAGCTAAATTTTAGCAAATTAGGTGATTTGGATCCTAAAGACCTCGTTTGTCATTCATTGTCATAGCTGAATGTGGAATGTATCCAATTATTATCATTAAGTCCTCCCTCGTGTTGACATTCCTTATCATTTTAATAAATTTGTGTTTTAATGAATCGAATCGAATCGGATTGCACATATATGCAATCTAGACACCAAGCCATTCATATTTCTTTTCATCCGCTTAAAGATAAAATGAAAAATGTCTATGGCGCATGGTATATTTCGCACAGTCATCCCCTAAACAGTCAAAATAACAGCTACAGGCGGAATGAATTTTCTGCATTTTTCGCTTGCATGTCACCGACTGCTTTGATTCACTCATAGATGTATGAGACATTAAGGGTAGTTTTAAACATGTGTCCATTCGTTCAAGCATTTTGCATTTATACGAGTCGACTCAATTCTAATTTTTAAAAAGCGGGGTGAAGCGGAACTGAGCGGATACACCTATGTATATAAAAACAAATAGAAATAAATAAATATGAATCTTTGAACTAAATGATTCAAATTGTAATTTTATTAGAAAATCAGCTAAAATTTCACTAATCCCCAAGTACAAAGGAAAAAAAGCGTCTAAATCTACGTATCTTATCACTTCTTTCTAAAAACTAGAGCTAAGTTGACTCGCATAAGCGCAAAACGTTGGAACGCATGTGTAACAGCATTAGCTTGCGCGCGAATTTGAACATAAGTAAATGCACCTCCCTCATCTTATTTAACAGGGCTTGGTACCGGCTTCGCTGGGATCCATTGCCACCATTGCCCCGCTTTTCTCTAGCTTCCTTTCATTCACCAATGGTCACCAGTGTATAGTAATTTTGAAATTTTCCGGTAAATTTAAATTTCTTTATCGTTAAATTTATATTACAAGGAATCATCGCTATTCACTTCCGCACTTATCGCTATTTACTTCCGCTAGGCAAATCCGTGCACCAAAAGGTAAGCAGATTCGTAAGCGTCGCCGAATAATATCAAAATCACCGGTTTGGACCAAGTTTTTGACCTAATTCCACTTCAATACTTAAAACCCAGCAGAACAATGCTATCCGGACCACATGCATTGGAAACAACAACAACCCCTGTTGTGAATAGGGGAGTTGTTGTTTCCAATGCGTCTGTACTGGATAGCATTGTTCTGCTATGGATAGGGGGAGCAAAAAAACACGTCTATTATCACATACTTCTTACCACTTCATACACTTATCAACACTAAGTTTTTTTTCTGAAAAATAGCCAATCGTTCTCCTAACTTTCACATTAAATTCACTCGTCTACTTACCAATCGATTCGGTCGTTTGATCATTTGACAACAAATTAACAGCCGGGTCAAGGGGAGGGGAAGAAGTTTACAAAAGAAAAACTCTCGAGACACACACCTATACGCCGTTACAGAGATATAACCACTCTACATTTTTATATCTTTTTGTATTTATATCGATTTGCTGCTATAAATATTGAATTTGTTGATCCGACTTTGTTTCATACTTTCTAGAAACAAGCATAGAAATTAACAAGTCATTATGACTAGAGTACGTACGAAAATAATTTGCATTTGACGAAGTAAATTGGTTGCGCGAACACTTTCTCAGCCTTTCGCGAAAGACATTGAAGTGTACGCGTATGACAACAGCGCAAATAAAGGAAATCTTATTGACTCTCACCTAAGGAGATTTTGCGCTACTCTTAGCTACATCCAAAACAAGCATCATTTGAGGAATAGCGGCGGTTGCGAAGCGAAAACGGAAATGAAAATCCCACAAAAAATCCAACTGAAAATTGGTGAGATGTGAAAAAAGGCATGTAATTAAATTCCAGTAAAGACACTTCGAACAATTGCTTTGAGCGCTAAACCAAAAGGACGACGGAGGAACCCAGCAAATTGTCAGCCGGAATATATACTAAGTGGAATATCGTTATAAACAGCTTTAGGTCGTAATCGAATTTGAAAGTTTTATAATGGAAATGATGCGGTAGAACAGTTTTGCTTCAATTTGGAGGGGCCTTCTAAGTATATATGTATGTATGTTTGTCAGTTTGTATTTCGGACGAATTCGTCAACGTTTTAGGAGCTTGTCGTTTTAGAAGCCTTACCCACAATGTCTCAGTATATGCGAAAAGCCTTTAAGAAAATAATATGTATAGGCTATGTATCGAAACTGTCTTTTTCAAGGCCAAATTCCTGGCATAATATTTAAACTTACTAAGCAACCTATTGGTATAACTCTCTAAGCGATCTATCCAAATCACGAAATTTAAGCAACGGAAGAATGATGGTCAAGTGTTGGCTAAGCTCAAAATCTCCGGCGCACGGGCAAATTTGATTGACATGAGAACACAGTTGCCACAAATGATGCCGCAAATTAAGTTCATGAACCATCTCTGATGTTTTCTAATTTATTTTACAGAAAACAGATTCGCGGCGATTTTTCCATTTGGACGTTTATCGCTTAATTCGAATCATTCTTGAACGCTTTTAGTTCATCGTGTTCATCGAAGGAGGATTTTTCTGAAAGAATTTTCTTTTTGTACACGATAATATGAGCTACATACATATATATGCTAACAGAATGTCTTCTAGTTTGCGTAGTTAGTATTTTTAGTTTCTGTCGCCATCAGCCGCTCTTCATATGAATCGCTAATTACGATATGATCGTTTGTTTGTAAACAGTGCTAACACTTTCACTTGTGCTCCAGACTAGGCTGTCATGAGTTTTTGAAGTTATACCCGAATTCTAGGTGTATTTTTCCCCTTGGGAACAATGCCTTTTGATTTTACATTTTATGCCAAACAAACTTTTTCAAAAGTTCATTGTAAAATCCCTCAAAGTGTCATCGTTAGGCAGACTGTTACGACAGGCTCTTCGAATTTCAATTTGAGAAAGTTTGTTCTGACACTTCCTCAAATCAAAGGTATAATTTACCCGAAATAACATGGATAATCGTAATCATTCCATTGAGCGCTAAACACTGATGGGAACGTTCGACTTAAGCACTGTGTAATCATTCATCATCAACTTCATCGGTGATGGTGTAAGACCGCTGACTCCGCATGTTCTCCTTGGGGGTCACTGAGGCAGTCGCTGAAGTCAAGGAATGTCATCAGTTTCTTCCACCGAAGCCAAGAGATTAAAAATCGAGACCACCAAGATGTATGACTAACGCGGTCCGACGTGGCCGCTTACTGGATTGAATAATTAATGTGCCACCATTCATATTCAAATGCAGAGCCTTGTCATTTTGATGAAAGGAAAATGAGATGCCATAATTGGTTTACATTCAACCTCTCCGTAACCCTTTCGAATTGCAAACAATAAAAAAATTTCCCCAAAGCAAAATAACAAAAGGTAAAAGTTGAAGTCTAAATGATTGCGCAAAACCTTTTCACGAAAAGTGTGATTTCCACCACAGAACGCTGCAGCACAGGATAGCCTGCCAACATACTACGGCCTAAATATTAAATCACAAAGGAAAAGTTACCTGATCAAAATTACCAGAAGCTGTTCTTAGCATAAATGGTTTTTTCACATCACCGAAATCGATTTTCTTTATTCTGGTGCTTTTCGTCAAATCTTCTAAAATCTTAATCTTTGCCTACGTAGACTAGGTTCTTGCGGTTGTGAATCCTACCTGACTTTCACTCATTCACTTCGACTGTACTAAATATTTTACTTCATCCCAAACTGTCGAGTGTATATACCATCTGTCCCGTGTAGAATTTGTTGTCTTGATAGTACTAGTGAGGTGCCTAGACAAAGTGCGAAATTACCATATAAATGTGAGTCTTGTTTTATTATCCTCCATCAGATCTCAAGTGACTGAAGTTCATGATAGGTCTGTTGTGTCTTAGATTTTCTTCTCAAATTCCATTAATTAAGTTTTCCATTCAAATTAATTTATTTATTCTCTATTTTTTCCATTATTGCTTTCGATTTGTCAGTCGCTTACTCATTTACTCACACCTGGCTTGAGTAATTAACATCGCTCGAGCGTGAGCTTAACGAGAAATTCTTTTCACCAGCCATAATGCTACTACTTCCATTTATTGCAAGCGCTGACTCGAGCATGAAATTAATGTGAAGGATTCGAATGATTATGGTGATTACGGTGACAAAAATCCATGGACCTATAATGTTTTTGCGGTCTTTAATACATTTTATACATTTTTTGCTTACTTTAGTTGTGTAATTCAGTTTCTCGAAAGGAGGGTGAGTGTTTTTGGAGGATCGTCTTATATTAGCTATCGTGAGCGATTTTAATGACATCATTTAATCTAACTTTATTAGATAGTATAAAGGCGGCTGCAGCAAATATTGGAGATGCAAGTGACAGGACATTTCATCTTGAACAGATGTCTTCGAAAATAGGAGGAAGTAAAAGTCTTTTGAAAGCAAACGAAAATGTTTTTTCCCCGACTAAATGAATTTCTTTCAGGATAGCTGGTTAATATCAAAACGTGGAAGTAAATTGAAGAAGTTCAATCAAATGGAATTTCTAGAGAAGATCCTGTAAATCGTGGTGTCATGGCATATATCACAAACGCAGCATCTTCCTGGAAACTAGGTTAGTTGCATTATACTTACGCTAATAATTGGTTGGCAGTCAAACGCGCCTTTGATTTCGATTGGTTGCACATGAAATTTAATTGCCCTAATTCAGTTTCCTTTGACTAAAGAGAGGAGTGTGGGAAGTGTGCAGCGAGACTTTCACATTTCAATAAACTACACAGCGAATAGCTCAGTCGTGGGTAATTTATTTCAGAATTCAAAAAGAGCGTAAATAATTGATATACAGGAAACACAAACAATTAAGGGGAATTTACACATGCGTCCATGCATTTAAACCATGGTGGGTACGTTAATTTGTTCTTCTAATTCACTCCCGTCTTCTAAAAAACCGGTTTAAACATATGGACGCATGTGTAAACTCCCCTTAAATGTTCTCCAAATGGATTTTCCAATAACGACAATAGTTGATCGAAAAAAGTGCTTATTCATCGCCGTATGCTACGGCTAGCGTTTTCCACACATCGTTATTCACATCATGGGTCTAGACATTGAAAGGCACAAATGGGCGAGGAAAAAGACACAAATGAGGATATTAGGACACAGGAACGCAAATAAGGCTGATGAACAGAAGAATGGCCACTTTCTAATAAAAACACAGTATCATTTCTTCTATTTGTATTACAACCATTTCAATTGTTTGTAGGACCGACAGAATGTTGATATGGCTGCGCTTGAGTTTGGAATGTACTGTAGCCGATCAAAATGAATAGCTGCCGAGATGAATGCTGTGGTAGTAAAGTTGCTTTCCGCACAATCGCCTAGACAACGCTAATTGGAAGAAACCAAGACCGAAAGGCAAGGAATCAAAATTTGAAACAAGTGTTTTCTCTGGCATGGATATTCATCGCTCGTCGTTTCCACTAGTAAACTATCATCTTCAGCAAGAATCATATTCTATGCAGATGTACCCATACCATATTTGAGTGTGCAGGAATGCAATAATGATAGAATCGTTTTGGTCGTTTGAGAAGAACTCGGGTCGAAGTTTCAAGCTTATCAAGCTTTGCATGTAAAACTGACAGTTGAAATCGTTTTAAGATCCTGGCTGAAATTACAAAAAGGGTATGATATAAGGTTCAATTGGTTTGTAAAATTTGCTCAACATAAAAATCTGCATATAATCTTTGGATACGTGCGACTAATAGCTCTCGAGATATGGGTCAGAAAACTGAAATGCTCATAATCCACTATAAATGCATCAAATTACTATGAATCATTTTTATTAGAGCCAACATATCAGAGCCTTGAATCGATTCAATGCAGGGCTCAAACCATTTAATATCCACTCAAAATAACGTCGTCCACTATGATGATGAGCATGATGAAGAAGAATAAAAAATTGAACATTTTTCATGCTCCAAACACAAAGTTGGTTCTTTTTAAATTTTTTGACCACTTTACTCCCCACATGCGTTCTTTCTTAAACTCGCAGAATGCTATAAAACTGTATTGGCCACACTCACATGGGAACGTTTTCAGCTTTGGCTCTCTTCACTCCGGTTACAGGGGCTGACAGAAGTGACTTTTATTTTTTAGTAGATTATAAGATTTTGTGTGTGACTTTTACAGATATAGGAGAGAATGGATTAGAATCAAACAACAGAAAAAATAGTCCAATTTTCGACCTTCTGCTTATTAGTGTGAAAATGAGACACGAATGTGTCTTGAATGTGTCTTGCTTTCATTTAAATTTTGAACATACATATATGTACATGTACCATTAGTGAAAGAACATTTTCATTACAAATGTTTCATCTCCAAATGTTTAAACTTCTGTGCAATTGTCATCTCAGATGCCTGTGAACAATCGCATAAGCGAGTTTAAACAATTTTTCAAGTTCAAGTATATATTTTCTTTTTCATGGTAAGGTGGATCTTAATTAAGGGTTTAGACGACTGTCTTTACATATGAGGTGTATCTAATTTTGTAGACGGTGCAATATAAAATGTAGAATATTTTAAATTATTTATTTAAACACAAGAAAAATAACTTAAAAAAACCATGCACGGATAACTAAATGTAATTAAACTCTATTTTAACCTAGAGGCAGGCTAGCTAGAACGGAGGCTTAGATGAGAATTCTTCGTTTCGGTCCAGACATCTTGCTATAAAATGTGTGGCTATTTCTTCTATGATTGAGCTTGCGAGAGAGATATGTGTCTTTTTATGCAAAAGGCTGGTAGAGTAGTGGAATAGTTTATTGAGTATAAGTTTGAGTGGTTTGTTTTGGATATCTTGCAATTTTCATTTAAGGGAAATCGCATAGTTGTTCCAGGCAGGAGCACCATAGGTGATGATCGGTAGGATAATCATTAAAAGAAGGTAAATAGCACACCTACTTTTGTTTACTTTGGAGCACGCATGGTCTACGCGATCCTTGAACGCTAGTTTCTTATCGGCACTTACGCTTAGATAATGAGTCCATCCAAAGAATATTTTGCCTGACAAAGCTGATATTTCTACTTGGAAGTTTCAACCTGCGCCTTATTGATGAAATAAGAGGGCATGAGATTTCGTGGGGCTAATTTTCCAGCGGTGGTAATACTGATACAATAGGTCAAGTTGGCTTTCAATATTTTCAGTGTTTATTTGCTGGCCGTTCGAACTGTTGTAAAGTCCGGTATCATCCGTATACATAGCTAGCTCATAGTGTGCAGCTTTTGGAATGTCCGGCAGATAGTTGTTAAATAATGTCGGACTAAGGCAAGAGCCCTGGGGAACAACAGGGCAATGATGAAAAGGATGTATTAACTTTCACGACGAATGAGCGGTAAAGTATGTAGAATCCGAATTGGTTCATTTTGTAAACTAAACCACCATGCCAAACCCAATCAAACGCTTTTCAATATCAAGCGTGATAAATCCTGTGGACAATTTTCTCAGAAAACATTGCTTGATATATTTGTATTCTCGAATTAGTTGATGGGTCGTTGAGTATTGTGGACAAAATCTAGTTTGAAATTTGGGAATTAGTTTCAACACACGTGAGAGTATCACCTTCTTGAATATCATGCTGAATATGCACAAAAGACTAATTGAACGAGAGCTTTTTGGGGAGCTAGGATGTTTGCCTGCCTTAGGAATGGGGACGACAATAGCTTTTTTCCAAACTGACGGAAAGTAAGACAGCTTAAAGCAGCTATTAATAATTAAGGGGAGCAGAATTATCGATTTGTTGGGCAGTTGTTTTAAAACAATACCGGGCATTTGATCGTTACCAAGGGCTTTTTTTAATTTTCAAGGTTCGCAGGATTTACTTAATTTCCTTGGTCTTGCAAGCTGCTGTAAAGCTAAAATAATTTGGAATGATATCTAGATTCTGAATAAAGGTGTTAGCAGCACGGCGGGTCTCAAAGCTACCTAAATCATTTCTGCTCTTTACCAATTCTGCTCTTTATTTATCACTATACGTCATCTTTCCGTCAACCAGTTTAAGCGGAGGTAGAATTGTCTAAATACTTTATTTATGTTATGTTTATTTATGTTATGTTATTTATGTTCCGTCTAAATACTTTATTTAATCTTCTTAATTGGTTTAAATTTTTGCTTATGAATGATAGGTTCCTGTTCCGCAATAGGTTGCTCATAACAAAGAAACGCTCTTTGGTTAAATTATTATTTTATATAATTGTGCGCTGCCATAAGCGTCGGTAAACATTTGGATATGAAACATTTGTGATGAAAATGTTCTTTCATGAAATGAACATGTGCATGTGTACGTTCATACATTAAATCAAAGCAAAATGCCTGTGAATTTAGCAAAATTAAATTATTAGAAAAGTCCACAGCCGGAAACATATATTGCGACGCCTGTCAACAATTGTGGTGTGACTAGAAATTTATCAAAGTTGACAAATCGATTTCGCATCAGTGTGACTAAATTGGAAAATCGAATGATATCCATTGCCTGCAATATTCGCAATATATCAAAGTATGTGATGGACTTTGAGAAAAAAGCAGTATAGCAGTTAGGTGTATGAAATTGACTGATTTCGATGTGTGTCGCCTACGTGCTGGCAAGTGACGGAACAGCAAAGTGAATTGAGATTTATGTCCATTGAGCCCGTGAAAGTCGTATCCCCACTGTGTGATTTCTCTCATTTTATTTCCATTGATAACCGTTTTTAATGGGAGCATATTTTTCTTTTCGGGCAATAAAATCCACAGGGTAACTCTTTCATTTTCTGGCATTTATGATGTTTAATTATATGCAATAAAACTATCCAATGACGTGGATGGCTATAGATCATCTCTAAGTTTTTTTTATAACATAAGCCATTGAGTTGTTTTTGATACCCCTAACTTTAATTAAATATTGAAATTCATTTAATGCTTCGATTTGACAACGTTTGTAATTTGTTGATGTTTGAAGAGCTATGTGAGTGCATATTATTTTATATTATTTGTACATTCTTAACTTAACTTAAATTTTAATTAACATTGAAAACCTTGTAAATCTAGTGGCTATACTATTTTGGCCTGCTAGCGCTTGACGTTTATTTTATTTTCCTTGGAATTTTTTTTTACACATTACTAACCTTACCCAGCTTGTACATTTACTTTTGTTGACTTAAGACTTTTATAATTAACTTGGCCTAATTATACCTTAATCTTAACCAAGATCTAATTCTAACCTTTCTGTTTGTCGGAATAGGGCATCCATGATCTGCAGTTGGCACGCTATTTTCGCGGGGCGCATAAATGGCTCATCAGAGCCACCTGTACACTTTATTGACCGAATCACTCCATTCCCAAGTCCGTCTGTCTGTTCGTAGTATCTTATCGTTAATTCTGTAACCCGGTCCCTAAGTGGCTTCAGTCCCAATTCCTGATACGCCCATTTCTTAGTTACCGAGTTGCAGAGCCTGCCAGTGCAGAAGCGGAAAATTCTTCTTTCGAATATATCCGATAGTGTTTTTCAATAATCATGGCAGCCTTTGAGCTGGAAATTCAGGATGGGGATGCATAATTCAGCATAGATCGGATGAGGGTTTGGTAGGAAATGGGTTTAGAAATACAGAAATAAAGAATTGGCAGCTTTGATTTGTCGCCGCACATAAGAATTAAACTTAAGCAAGTCGTAAAAATCGATTCCGGGGTACATAAACGTTTACCTACACTCTAAAAAGTGGGTCTAAAATTAATACTTTGATAATAGCAAATATATTCATTTTTCTGTTTAAAATAACGAATCACAAATTTTTTTACACATTCAATGTGAATTTTTTGCTTTTACTTCATGTCAGCTGAATAATACACAACTTTGTGTAAATTGAAGCAAAAAGAGTGTAAATTTACTAGTTCGCTATTCACCTTTGCGCCAAAGCCATAAAATTACATCATTTTCTCGAATTTGACTTATTATTGATGTAATATTGTGACGAAAAACGGTAATTGGGCAAGATTGAACGAGTATGACGTTTGGTGATCATTGATTACATTTGAATAGTTGCAGTCAAGTGAACAGTGCAGTCTTTTCTTTCCGTGTAACAAGTGTAGAAGTATACAATAGTAATTGTATTATAAGTTTATGTGTATATTTGTAAATATTAAATTAAAATAAACTTATTTGATAATAAAAATATTTATATTTTACTTCCTTGACTTGATAGGACTCTCACTTTTTTTGGCTTTTAAAGCTACCTATTTATAGTTTTTTGTGAATTATATTTCATTTGGGGCATTATTTTATGTTACAGCATTTCCCTGATTTAAGTGGCTAAACTTTAGATCATGAAATTCACACTTAAGTAGTGCAAATTTCTTAAAATTGGTCACAAAAAATAACTTTTGATGTAGAAATTTACCAGTGCTTGCATTGTGATTTTTACATATTTTTGTTGAAATTCACGAATTAATGACGCTTATTATTTTAGAAAGCTCTTGAAAATCAGCCGTTGCTATAAAAATTTCATCAATTTCCGTCCAAAATTTACGTCTTTCTAGGGTAAAACTACACGATTTGGTCGTAAAAAAATTTAAACACTTAAGACGTAAAATATTTTTTTTACGCACTTTTGTAAATTTACATCTTTATTAGTAGGAAACCAGTTTCCTACTATTATAAGGGTAAAATTCAACCAAAATTTTTTTGAGTGTAGGAGTAGTTCTAGAAGTTCCGAACGAGACAGCGAGTTTCTTGGATTTATTGCGAATAGTTGGGGATCCCCGATACTTAGAAGGATTGCGAAATACACAAAGCTGTGTTATACTGCTATTTGGTTTGATGCTTGATTCGATAAATTGAATTGAAAATATTAAATAAATAAAATAAAATGAATGATAATATTAATTATATAAATTAATTATATATTCTCAGCCTAACATAAAATTTAATTAACAAAGAAAAGTTAAAATCTAGCGGCTGTACTATTTTGGGCTGCTGGCTCTTATTGGTTTTATTTTTGAAAGACTTAGAGCTGCCAAATAGTATTCCAGGTTCTTCGCTGTTTTGAGTGGATCTTGGCTCGTCGTAAACAACACCGTGTCATTGGCATATTGGAGGATTTTAACTTGGGGTTGGTCCACATATGTACTTAGTGCATGAAATATAGGGCCTGCTCGAACATTTTGTTTGTCTTATAGCAGGAATCAAACTCGTTAAAATGAAATTTAAAGTTCAATACTTGAAACTACAGTTACTGTTCCTACTTAAGATTTCGTATTAATGAGTTTGATCCCTGTTCATACACAAAAATAGGGTTGGATAACAATAAGTTAGAAGTGGCCGTCTTTTGGAGTAAGGTGGCTGACTTTTGGAACAATCACCTTAAGTATCGAGAGATATCACCTGTGATAGTTGTGTAACATGAATGTACGAACAAAAGCAATTAATTCAATATTAATAATCTTATAAATTCCACAACCGATTCAGAAGCGGGGCCATGTTGGCCGCGTTCTACTTGTTTGCGTGCTAGCACTCAAACGTCTTGTTGCGAAGCACCGCTTGGATTGGCGTTGTTCGCCTACACACTCATAGGTGTGGACAGTTGTTTTCAGCTATTCTTTACGGAATGAACATTAGGAAGCAGGAGCCTATAAAATTTTCCGATTTTCTTTCCTTGAAGGCAACCATGGGGTTAAAAAACATGTGAGTTTCATTTCGCATACGAGCAGCATGTTGTGAAGTAGTTATGCTACTTAATTGGAGTGAATGGCAAGGTAGAACAACAATAAATGCTGTAGCTTCCAGATTCAGCTTAGCTTTCAAATTAGAATAAAATTAATCCTTTCCGAACTATTTGCGTCGAACAACATTTACATTAATATAAATTCAGATGTAACTGCGTAGAATTTCCGAATGGTCAGGTATTTTCCATAATTTAATTTATGGAAGTAAAACACTGAAATCACATACAAATCCAGTCTATTAAAACTTTGTATACGGCATGTAAGATCATCTAGCCATCACTATATTGGTCAGCTACTCAGATATAATCATCTATGGCTTGGAACTTTATTCCTTCATCATAATCCGCTTGACTTAAGTAAACGTTCAAATTGAACGAAATTACTGTGAATTGATTTGTTTGGCCATAAGAAACTTGTCTGAACGAATGTGAAGACCGGCAAAGTCAAGATTCGTAGTCTGATATTCACCCGTTTTATTAAATATGTAAGTGTACGATGGCGAGTAGCAAGTTTGGTACTTTAACTTGACTTACGTAACCTGAAGTGATCGAATCTATATTCTCCCGGCATCGAAATGCACTAACTACGTATAGCATTTCATAAATATTATTCTAGAACATCCTTCAGTGAATTATCATCGAGATTCATTGTTTTTTAGTGTATTTTCTTTTTATATTTTTTATTTTATTGTTTTTTAAATAATAGTCGCTTGGAACATTGTCTGATCTATAGAGCGAATGATCAATTTCTTGCCATCCACAGAACAATGCAGCCTCCATTGCTTTATGACTACGGTGAGACAGTGCACTATCTTATAAAAAGAGCTTTGCTCTGCGTTTTGATTTTATCGCCTTTTTTAATCTATTTAGGATTGAAGCATAATATCTGCCTGCTATTTTCCCATCATCATCTTTTTAATCTATAAGCAAGATTTCTTAACAATTCCAAATTATTGCAGCCATTACTTTTTACATTACTGCAGACGATTCTACTTTCGTCTATTTAGAAGTGGCAAGCATTTTCTAACCACTGTTTTGATTCTTGAGAATGATGGACCCACGTTTAATCTCTCATGATAATGCCTCTAATTATGTCGCCCGATTCGCCATCAAATAGCTTCAAAAATTCCTCCTTTCATCATTGAACAAAAAAATATTTTCGGATTGAAGAAACAATTCTTGGCACCTATCTTGTAGCGATTTCTGACATGTTGAAATGCTCGTGTAGAATCCGGAGCGCAACATTCATTCATTTCCAATTTTTCAGCTTTGCACAACTAATATTTCCACATTTCAGCAATATCTGATGTGGTTGCTTCTGCAAGTTTTCCAGGACAAGGGTCATTTTCTATTGACTGCCTGAGTTTGAAATAACTGTGCCACATTTTTACTGTTGATAAAGATGATCAAGATTCCGCATAAACAGATTGCAGCAGTGGCGGCTCGTCAAGGTGGGCCCGGCCCGCCTGGCCCACCCTGACGAGCCGCCACTGAGCTAAAGTAGAGTAGATATTTCTTTTTGCTATCCGCGTATACCTTATAATAGTGTTTTTGTGTCGAGCGGGCCCAGTGGCGGCTTGTCAGGGTGGGCCAGGCGGGCCGTTAAAAGTTTTTTTGGAGTTTTTGCAATTTTCGCGAGAAACTTCATTACAGAGTGCTGCTCAATCTTTTCTAAATCCGTTTTTACACTAACACAGCTTTCCATAAAAACTAAAAACCAAATGACAGGACAACCAAATTTTACATATGAGTTTCTAAAGGATAAGTGATAAGATTGTCGCTATCAGTTTGGCTCATTTTTATATGACTAAGAGAATACATGATAGTTCATAGTTAAGGAAATATGTATGAGCGCGTTTGCACATTAAGGAAGTTTAATGAATTGATTTGGAATTAAGTTTTATCAAATTATGTGCGTACTAAACAAGCGTACATATTTTGAATATGAATGCATGCATGGATGGCAATCGAGTAAAATATTGCTATTGAGTGATAGGTTTTTATTATGTTTTCGTACGCAATTCTGAATGGATGCATGCATAGATGAAAATAGGCTATAGTTTGTAACGGAGTGTAGGATTCACTCATACTACTTATCTCGAACTGAATAATGTAACCATGCTTAATTAAAAGTTTTGCGAATGAACATTATTTAAAGTTTGTTGCGATGAAAATAATTGGACCCTTCCATAACAGGATGGATTTTTTTTGGGATTTAAAGGTTTGTTGGTTGTTAAACCACTTAGGAGCGAAATATTTCATGTTTTTGTTCGACTTCTTTACCTATGCGTTGGATGAAGATTAAGTTAAATATGGTCAAAATGTTGAATCATACTTGGACACAAGGACAGTAGTTGTTATCCTATTTTTCACAGCATATCAGCTCATAAATGTATTATATTTTTAATCGAAGCAGTATTATGCTTTGATCTTTGAACTGACTTTTGCATTTGTTATGCTGACTACCGTACATTGTATGGCATTTTTCCGTTGAAACGAATATGCAATTTTTCCGAACCTAACATCTACCTATTTTTATATTTCAAACCAAGATATGTACTTCTAATACCTAATATGTACTGATATTAGTAATATCTTAACGAATACGAACATATTAGTCTCGCCCCTACAAATGAAATTACTTGATAACTAAAAAAGTTAAGACATCCACAGTTTTGCGTGACAGCAAAGATTTTAAACTCTTTAAAACCACATCAAACGCATGTTACGACGAAACATTCTTCGTTTTGGTTTAAGATTTTGGTAGAGTTTTTATGGAAACTGTTCATAAAAATTTCATCAGACCGGTTGAGTTAAAGGCTCTTCAGTGGGACTAAAACTTATTACTTAAACGGATAAACTTGAAAAATTTCACCGTGATTCAAGCCGAGTCAATCCTCGACATTTTACGTACCTATTATTCACACTTTCGAATCTCACAGCTAAAACTTTATCCTGTACCGAACGATTTGGCTGCGGTTTGGATAAAAGTGGGGTACCCAAATATCTCTGAGGTTTGGTTTAAATATCGTTTCACATGAAACGAACGCAAAGAGCGAGAAAATCGAATGATTTAAGAGCAATTCAAACGAAACTTGTTCTTTTGGTCAGGATACGACAGTTCGTTGTATACTCATGAGCAGATGCGAAACTGGAATTTTTCCGCCACCTACGTTATTGTGAAAATATCCTTCGCTTTCCAGGTACATTTCACACGACACGAACTTATTTCAGGGTGTTCTTTGTGGGCTTGACGACAGCGTCTTGCAGGGACTGAGATTACTCCGAAAACAGTCGTGTTCGTGTACTTGACTGTCATTTGCTTTGAAAGTTGATTTATTAGTAAGATGGTGAGACCATTATAGAGAGAAAGAGAGAGAGGAAACAAGTGAACTTACAATTATGAAGGGCGTTTTAAAGTAAACGTTTAGCAAAATGTTTGAGATGGTGTGTGCCGTCCTGTCTCGCATAATCATTGCGATCCATATAAATGATGCAAATACATATGCGTGTGTTTGGTTTTAATTAGGGAATGTCGTTCTTAGTAGACCATATGCAGATGAAGAATATATGCCCAAATGAAACCTAAGGGATGTTAGTAAAGCGCTTTGATAATTTGCTGTTAGTAGCAATACTATCGAAATCAACATTAAATCCCATTCACATCGCAGAGGACAAAAGCTGCCAATAAATAAAACAATACACAAAAGGCAGAGAGCTTATTGCAATTTTCTGATGAGTCGGCCATATGTCTGCAGATATTCCAACTTTCTCATCCGAAAGACGGCAAAAACCAGCATCAGCTCTTTCGTGCAAATTATTTTCGAGATGACCACCAAAATGCGAACAGATGTAATGCTTCCTAGAAAGACCGAGGCAATCAAGTAAAAGCGAAACGAAATGATGGTTATAGTCTGAATGATGATTGCTTTTCTATATCGAAAATAAATGTCATACAGCAGACATATATATATATATATATATATATATATATATACAAGCAGGAAAATAAGTAACGATCCAACGGGAAAAGCAATGCGTAAACGGTTCATTTCTTTTTGCATAGGATGACCTCGGCATGGCTGCCAGGTTTTTTCAGAGCGAGAGAGACCGAATCCCAAAAAATATAACCTCAAGTAGCCCAAACTCAACCCATGGGAAATGCGAAAAAAATCCAAATAATGAATTAATCCAATATGAAAGAAATTAGATAAATCGCGAATTACTAGTAGGTAAAGTTGGTTGAATAATTTTCAGCTGGTTGCTCCAAATCCATACAGAATAATCAATACTTATGCACTTTTTCGCAGCTCAAGCTGAATATTTTTTCGTTGTTTTTTTTGTTTTGTTTGGAATATAGTCAACTGCAATTTGACCTACGGGAATTTAAATTTCGATTGCAATTTATTTTTAAATTTAAAACAAAACCTAATTTTGCTACTCAATTTTTTTCAAAGCCCAACAATATGATTTTACTTATGAACACAGGAAAAAATATTGATGAATATTTGCCAAACAATTCCTGAAAAAATGGTGAACAAGTTTAAAAAAAAACATTTGGGAGGGTTTGTCAGTGTAAACCAAACACTTTAGTAAGACCATTTTTTTCCTTCATAAAATGCATCAAAAGATGCTCGCTGTGCAAGCAGTAAGCAAAAAGAAAGTTGGAAAAGCACGCAGTCGAGGCAGAGGGTACGCCGCACGGGGCAAGGGCTCACTAATTTTAATGTACCTTTTATATTCAAAGTAAAGTTTTACAATCTAACTCACACTTATCATTGGAAAGAAAAACCTTATAATCTGAATATTTGGTGTTTATATTTTTGCGACTTGCCACCTTTTTAAATAAATTTCTGGTTAGAAATCGTCGATTTTCTTTGAAATATCATTATTTCCCGATAATCTCAGACCTAGTGCTGATAAATTTCAATAAGCTAGATAATTATAGTTAGTAATTTCAATAAGCTAGATAATTACAGTAAATCACAGATGATTTTTTGAAAATTGAGTGCAAAAGATTGTTCAGAGTTTAGATCTTCTACTTTATTTTCGAATTCGAAAGTGAAATCAGTACCGTCTACTGATTTTAACATCCTTATCCTCAATAATCTCCTGTATGTCAACTCTCCACTTGCCCTCTGAAAAAGTCTACACCAGAAAATTGAAATAATAGCTTGAATACTGCACAATAATTTTTACCAACTAAGTTAGAATTTTGACAAAATTTGTAACTCAGGAGTTCTTTTTAACTTGCACATAAGAATGAAAAGTAGCACGAAATAGCCGAATTTAGAAAAGTAGCAAGCTCATAATTTCTGGTAGCTAAATAAAGCAACTGGTAGCCCCAAAAGCTACAATTAGCCTGATTTCGTATCACTGGTCCTAGTCTGGTAAGGAGCCTATTCTGGCATCACAGTGGCATCTAGCATTGCCAGTCTTAGGCTTTATATAAAACTAGCTGACCCAACGAACTTCGTACCGTCTCAGAATCAATAAATGTTGTTTAAAATTGTAAGCTGAATTCACAACTTGCATTCCTGGTAGGGGTAATGGCGTGATGATGACACCCCCGAAAGTGGGCTTATTCAAGTGTACACTGACGGCTCAAATCTAAACAATAGAGTCGGGAGTGAAATATACTGAATTTTAAGCTATCTCTCCGTCTACTAGACCACTGTAGTGTCTTTCAGGCAGAGGTTGCGGCTATTTTCAGGCAATCGACTGGCTTTTGTGTAATCGAATATTCGGGGTCACTATTGGTATTTTTACAGATAGCTAAGCGGCTATTAAATCCCTTGCTGGTCGTTGTATAGTGTCCATGTTTGTTACTGAATGCCATGCATCTCTTATGGGCCATTTAGATAAGCGTCCATGCGTCCACGCGTCCATGCGTTTTTAGATTAAACCAGTCAAGTCAACTCAAATCCAGTTTTTTGAAGGCGGGGCTAAGGCGAAAGTGGTCGGATACGGTGATTGATATACCATTGACTTAATTGTTTTACTTTCGCTCTTTGTCATTTCGAGATGATAAGTGGATGGATGGATTGATAAGAGGATGGATATTATACGCTTGCAACGATAGTTTTTTTTTATTTTCATATTATTTGAATTATAATAATTATAATAATTAATATTTGAAAACATCGTCGTGATCAATTTTAAAATATTACTAATTCCCATTCCTCAATTTTTCCCCATTTTTTTTCTTCCTTCCAAACAAATAAATTGGTAGCAGACAATTGTATATATATCCATATGACTATATATAATTTCATATAAAATTGTTTGTGTCTAGATATTCGTATGCATTCTAATTTTTTCGTAATAGTCCTGCATGTAAGGATGCAAAAAAAAATATTATCCACATCATCATATAATAAAATAACCACCCACAAAACATATATTTAAATGATCATAAACGAATCATCCACACATGCCACTGAGCGAAAGAAATCATTATAAAATCGATTGTACATGAATCAGCATACTCCACCTCCTTCGTTTTAGACCCGCCTATATAAACAAAATCAAATTGACTCGTGTAAGCAAAACACGCTAGATCGCATGGACGCGTGGACGCATGGACGCTTGTCTGAATGGCCCGAGAAATATCGAGACACTCGGTTGTTGAATTGATTTGGGTACCTGGACATAGAGGTTTTCGGGGCAACTGTGAGGCCGATGAAATAGCAAGGCTTGTACCTTGCTACCGGAAGACTCTTGCTCTTTCTCAATAGGTATACTGATGACATTGGTGAAATTGGCCATCAGGCTCCGAGTTATCCTGTGCGATAACTCGGAGCGCTCTGCGTTGCACTATGGGCGTTCTTACGGGCCACTGCCTCATTGGGCGGCATGCGCAACGATTGGGCGCAGGGTTAAAAGACCGAACCTGACCGAACTATCCCTGGTCAATTTAAAGGTGATAGTGTGGCTCGTCAAATGAAGCAGATGGTTTCCTGACTTCAGGGAGTAGGAGAGAGTAATAAATTACTGTGGCAACACAACGGGCCTCTCTTGTGCCTATATGTGTCGGTCGGCAGGCCTCTGTAGATGAGCAGCCACTTCAACATACTTAACTATTAGCTGAATTAAATTCACTTTTTATATTAAGACAAAATGAATTAAGTTCAATAAATGTACAAATATCAAAATGTTACACTGCAATGAATGTAATTCTTTTGGCAGCAAGGTATTTGCTTCATTGAAGCGAATCAAAATGATTCGGGTAGCATTGTTGCACCACTTTCTGTTAAACTATTTGCTAAATGAATTGCACTCGGGTCGATTACCTTCATTGGCCTCCTTGTGATATAAAAAAGCATTTCTTTTTGCGCGGTGAAAATTATTACGTTGTTGACCTTTGCGGTAAGCTCGACGAATTCTCATTGCCAATTGAGCCGTTTGACGTTCTGTCTCTCTTTGCTCTTGAGTTTGTGAAACTCGAAGTCGGGCCAATCCCACTGGAAATCGCTGTAATGCATTCTAGCAGCATGCACGAAGCAAATATTCTCAGCAATGCAGATGTAACGCTTGAAAGTTGTTTTCCATAAAGTCCATCATTTACCTTCGAACATTGCTCGCAAAAATAAGGGGAATGGAATGTTGGAATCTACATCGGCTTCGGTAATATTTGCTACATAAAACGGAAAGATGAAAATTTCAGAGCATTTCAAATCATCACAGGAAAGTAAAATGTTTAGGATACAATTTATTAAGAGTCATGCAGGGACAAGCTTGGCCGCCGGTCCAAGCAGCAGCACAAATTCTCCCTAGTAATTTGTAATGCGAAAATACGCTTTTGGAATTTCCAATGAACGTCGCAATCACTCAGTGAGCATTATCTATACAATTCGGGTCATGCAGGGGTATGATCGGCCGCCGGTCCAAGCTTCAATATGCATTCCCCATAGATGACGGGAATGCAAGAATACTCTGTCGGGTTTTCCAAAAATTCTTTTTATAAAGCTATAAAGCTGAAAGCTCAAAGCTGCCCTTGTGATTACATTACCAGCCTAGGACATCCAATGTTAAAAAGAAATGAACCGGGTGTGGATCTGTAATGAGTCCATTCATTATACGGAATGATTACGGAGAGTATGTTTACGGATTACTTTTCTCGTGGGGTACTAACGCGGCACTCTTCCTGTGCGATTACTTGTTGAATGAATTTTCATACACAGTTTTTTTTAATGAGTTCTTCCGATGCTTTAATAGTTATTCTGCTATTTGGGGTGGACTCAAATTCAATAAATCAAAGATCATAAAAATCTGTCCAGCCGTTCTTGAGTTATAAATGGTGTAAAAAACTAGACAGATTTTTTTTTGCTTTATAATAAAACGGTTTTTGGAAAGCCCAATAGCGTATTCTTGCATTATAGACAATGCGTATTGGTACTTAGGTCGGCGGCCGAGCTTACTTCTGCATGGTCCAGAATGTGTAGGTAATGCCTTGTCCTGTGCACAGTTTGTACTTACCAAATTTGATAACTCGAAATGCTTTCGAAATTAAGCACATAACCCTTCGCCGACTACTTACATTGTATGCACCCAAATTTTCTTACGTACCTCTTATGCTGAAAATTATATAAATCAATGTACATATCAAAGCTATGCATACAGCAATGCACAGTTTCTGGAACACCGCTTTCTAGAATTACCTCTGCTTTACTGTAATGTATTTATTTATTCATTTCTTTTATTTGAAATTTTTTTTTGAAATTTGTGATCAATTAATTAATTCATTTTCCTCCACTATATGAACTTCATTAAAGCTGTTTCAAGCATCATATTGCATGCATGAGCGTTTCCACCACGCACATTTTTTCTTTACATATTTAGCAAAATATATTTCGTTTTGCGAAGAGTATAGTACTATGCTTCATCTGCAACTATCGCGAGAAGTAGCATTATTAATTTCATAAATCAATACATTTGTTTATTGTAATTTCATGATAGAGCTTTGACGTTTGATTTTATGAAATGCTTCAATTTTCAAAGCTTGTAGCTACTCATTTTCTGAAATTGAATTTTCAACTTCCTACACACAACGATCATCTTTCTGAACCCTAACGTAAGCACCATCTCTTACAATCGACACGATACACTACAAATGAAGTTATTGATTCCAATATAACGTAGACTTCTTACTAACGACAGCAAAGTTTACGAACCAGAAATTGAGCTCTGTAAGATCAATCAGGAATAAAAGACAATTCCCCCTGAATCTTTTTCAGTTCAAATATCTTCATGGATTTCAGGTTGTAAGCATTTAGAATTAATCTGAGCCCGGGGGTATAACACAATTTAATCAAAATTCAATAGTTCGGTCAGTGTGATTTTCCGTACGCTTCACTTCATATGTTACTTTGATAGAACCTTTCCGTACCTACTCGCTTGGTTTTTTCAATGTTCCTTTTCTGCGTCCACGGACAAATCTCAGCTAGCCATTCACCTAGAGATCGTCAAAAGTCAATTGAATTTTCCCATTATCTCTCCATACGGCACCATAAATGTTCATGGCGATGAGTGCCGGAAAGAAGTTCCCTTGTGAAACGCTTTGTGTTTCCACAGTTCTATAGCTAGCAAAAATGTATGTATAGCTAGAAAAAATGTATGTTGTGTTCTTGGTAGGAATGTGCTATGCAGCCTGAAGCTATCAGAATAAGAATTATTGCTGTCGCCGTGAATACCTGTGAAAAGGACCCGGACCTTTACATAGCCGTAGTTCAACGAATTACTTATATGCTGTCATATTTAAGTACAATCTCTATTCGTTGAGGCTTTCTAATGGAGCACATTCATATTTTGGTGCCAATAGGAGTCACAAATAGAGGTGTGATTGTTGGAAATGTTCTCATTCAAAACATCTGACATTCTCATTTCAATGAACTTTTAAGTAGAAAACTCATCCATCGTGCATATTGGTTATTTTGGGTAAACTGTCTCTAACAAAACCCGACTGAGTGAACAATGCTCATTGAAGTGATGGCATCAAGACAATTTCTTACCAGTGAAAGCACACTGGGAGAACATTTCAAGTAAACGTTTCCAACGGACAACGGACATTTCAAAAAACAAATGGTAGTATAGAAACTCCACTGCTATCTTATATGCAGTTTAGTCGATCAAAACTAATACGATACACCATGTGCCTCCGCTCATCTCCACAACTAAATTGACCATAGAACATAGACAAAATTGTGTTAGCTAATATCGCGATTTGATGCTAGTGCTAACGAAATTTATTTGGGTGCACTGAATAGTTTAAACTGACTTGCAACTAGCGGTGAGCAACAGCCCTCAATGATCTTCTGAATAGTTTATGTGTATACATATAGGAATCGGCTGGTAGAATCCGTCTACAATAAGCCTTTTTGTATCTGTTGTGGTACGCTTCCGATTTTCTCATTTTGGGGTAATATCGAATCCCTTAATCCTTCGCCAACCCTTTCGTGTTTACATTCAAAATTAAGTTTCAAATGGGCACGCACAGCACGAAAGCATAGAAACAAATTGAAAGTAATGTCAATGCGAATCTCTACATTTATATCCCGTTGTTAGAAACTTTTGTCATACAAGACGATTGTGATCTCTCTGCTGTTATTTTCTTTTGGTTGAAAAAAAGGAAGAAAAGTATTATAAACTAAAAATTATGTTAACATGATTTTCGGAATGTCAGTTAAAGTGTTTTAGATGTTAGGTCGAAATAAAAACAAATTGTTTTCAATTTTTTATTTTCTTCTTTAGTATTCAATTTTACTATGCTTTCCACTTGGATTCACAGTGCATACACTTGGATTCTGGACTAGGTGCCAGTAACTTGTTTAAAATCCGCATTTATTGCTTGCTTAGTTACAATAGCTTTTACAGAAACAGGGTAATATTGGTTTCTATTCAATAAATTCAAAAACTCTGCATTTCACGACAAGGAGTTTATATGCAACTCATTTGACGGATCTTATTAGTTTTTGACAGAATGTAGTGGTTTTTTTTTTGAAATTGAGGAGCAATCCTCGTATTTCTTCTTCTATATTGTTATCGGCTGTCACTTTTGACCTACGTTAGTTAAAAAATTACACCACTTCAATTTAATGCTCCACTACTCTGATGGTTTGATCAACTCTAGGTGGAGCTGTTATCACCATATACTTCGTCTTTCCTTCTTTTATGTACTGTTAGTTTGTATTCACCATCATACCAGTCGCTCCACAATCTCTGCGACTACTGGCTAAGATAGTGGCTAAGATAGTGCCAGCACTATCCTTAAAGCGTGTCCATTACTTATCTACGCCAGTCATCTCGATCCCAGGACCTACTCTTCATCCACCGAGTTCTTTGAGGGCGAGCCCTAACGCAAAACCAAGGGTGTTACAGGTATTCTCATTACGTAAGCCATTCGTGTTGATTCGCCCCTGGGTCACGGATGCGATTCTTCTATGTAAAACAATTCGCGCTCGGAGAACCATACCAACAAAATAGTGGTCTTTGTCTCAGTTGGCACCTCGGTACGTTGGTGCCATCATTAGGCTCGAGTAGTGGCGACAACCTATCAACTCGCCGTCTTTCTGATAACGACAGTTCCATCAGTTGATATCCAGGTGGTGTTGTGGATATCTTTACGCGGGAACCTGGTACTCCCAACGAACAAGTTCTTCGATGCTGCTAGTTCTATGAGTGTCATTACATTGTCGTTAGTGTTCTCATGCAAACTATAGGTGCATGCGTAGTGACTGAATACCTACGGCTACCTTCGTATTTTAACGCTCGGCCTGTTCATAATATGCTTCTTTTTTGTCGTTAGCTGCTCTTTCGTAGGTCCATGCGTTAATCTATAAATAAACCAGTAGTTTCGTCATTAAGACACAGTTTCTCAGCGATTAGTTCAAAAATTATTTAACATGAGTCGAAGTTCATTTGATGTTGTCTTGAATGCCTGTTGGTTTATGAGGCTACAATATGGGATGCAATCCTTTAAGATATGAGCTCCATAGAGACTCTCTAATGACAAGAATTCGTTTGAATGCGTATTTGCGTGCGAATATTCTTTAAAATGCTTCAATCAATTATCATTATTAAAACGTCTCCACCTCTCAATTTAAGTAAGAAACATTTGACAATGTAAGTATGAAATGTTTCAAAACGCTACCCTGCTATTATCAAAACGTCGCTAATGAACTTGGTATTTACAACTCAATCCCACGAGTCACGCTATTATCTCGTGCATAAATTTGTCATGACAAACGCGAATACACGATTATGTTTTAAAAGATTATCTGCTTGTCAAATGCTTTCACATACACTCGTGTCTGTACTGTAATGTAAACTGACAGAGCGGTAAACATCTGAAAGTTGCAAATTTTATCGTAAAATGAAGTGAAGCTGAAGTTGTCGATTATATATATCACAAATTCATACTCGCACGCACTTGTACGTATTAACACGCTGAGACTACCTTGTATTGCAACACCTAAACACACGAGACAAGAAACTTTCGACAAGTGAATTATGGTTTCTACGAGTGTTCCGGAGGAATTCGCCACCGGGCGCCACCCCACCGCAACGCGTCACCGCAGTCGTTGTGTTGAAGAGAGAGTGGGTATTAAATCCACAAATCAGTGGTAAATTTGCTCCTGAATGAATGTACAAGGATCTAGATGAGATGTCGTCTGTTCAAATGAACATCCAACATACATTTTGTGTCAGTTTTTGCGATGGCACTCTCATCTGTAATGAGATCGTAAAATTCTTATGTGCGAAATTTGCGCGAAAGAATAAGTGAAAATGAACTTTTCAGACACTTGCTAATTTTCCCGTAGCAGAGATAAATGCCTGTTTGTTTGATAATTTGACATAATTTAGCAAATGACTTTTCAACAGCGTCAATTCAGATCAAATTAAAATTCCTAGTACCATTGATTATCGAAGTGGGAAGTAAATTTAAAACGTTGATGCATCTATTAATCGGACATTTTATGGCATTGAACTAGTTCTGCGCTCGAATTTTATTGTAGTACCAGAATCTCAACACACCAGTTAGCAATTGCACCGTTGATCGGCCATTTGAGATAAATCATCCCTTTGAATGCCGTACTTACATTCTAGGGAATACATATTTTCCGGCTGATTTCCATATTTTCACCATCGATAATCTATGAGCCCTCGTAAGTAAGGACTTAAATTTTCCACGCCACATAATATAAACACTGGAATAATACGTCAGCTCCTCCTATACACGGTTTGAGTAGGTCTTAATCGGAAAAGCATTTTGACAGGATTTCGGATGCCCTGCGCCACGTCTCGGCATTTACATTAACATATCCCCGAGGCTACGTGGTTCGTGATACCAGCTCGACGGCTTTGGTATACTTGGGGAATCTTATTTTCCCAGCAAAAGATGTAGACTGTAATTCAACGTGTCCGTAGGCGTGCTCGGCCGAAGAATGAAGCCATCCTTCGTTTTGAATGTCGACGTACAACGTGGTGGCAACACTTTGGGAGGAATCATGACTTATGATTGTCTCCAAATCAATTTTTATTACCTCGCAGATCTTGTACGCTTTATTGAAATTTTATTCCGAAAATCTCATTTCCGATATGAGCTGGACTAGAAACGATGAATGAGCGCCACAACTAAACGACCTGGACGCCATTGAAAGAAGACATCAAGACAGCTATATCGATCTAAGGGCGCTTGGCGGACTTTAAAGGATTTTCCAATAGTGTGAAGGACTAATGTATTGGAAGATATCTTTTTTATCGTCTCGTCTGAGAATGAGGAAAGTATCGCATCTCCCGTGCATGCTGAGCGGTTTGCTTAAAGACGGGACAGAGCAGCTACGGCGAGCATACTATTATTGAATATTCCCATGTTTACGATATTGGCCAGGATCTGGGGTTTACGTCAGCGAAAGCGGTCGTAAAAGGCTCACTCACCAATAATCCTGGCGCGTGTACATGCCGAAGTGTAGTCCTGTGATACAATCTTGAATAGGAAGGCAAAATTATGAGACGTAGGTTTGTTATCATATTATTTATTATGAAAACTTAAACACCCGCCGTTAAAATGCTTAAGAGTCTGTATTAATTTGAAATAAAGTAGCCATTACTGAGATGCCTTGGTAGTCGTTTAATGGACTGAAGGACACAATGATTTTGTGCATTCGCTTATTGAAACGTCTAGAATTCAACTCGATGAAGACATTTCGATGAATGCCCCACTCTGGGAAAGTGAGTGTTTAAAAAAACTTTCAACAAAATTTATCGTCACAGCATAGGCCGCTTTAGGCATTATGTAGATTTGAAGAAAGTTTAAAATAATTACGGGCTTAGGACGAAATCTCTCTTGGTTTCGCCAGAGCTTAGATGAAAAAAATCTGTAATAAAGAGAAATTATTTTATAGTTGATTGAAATTACATCTGAGCGAAATGAATAAGCAATATTTTGTTGAATATTCGCTCGTGTTGTTGAAAGCATGGATGCATAACTATATATATATATATATATATATATATATATATATATATATATATATATATATATATCGAAATTGAAATAATAAATTGAAATTTCTAAAATTCCGCGTTGCACAAGAATGTTATCCCATCACCAAATTACCTCTACTATGAGCACTCGAAACTTCTGCTCATATTATATAGTGTAAATTAGTCTAAGTCAGGACCAGGGATGATTGAAGTGGTTTTGTGTCAGTGGTGCCATCCTGAAAAATCAAAAAACAGTTTTTTGAACTAAGAATGCCAATATAGTAATCAAATTCGAACGTTCCCGGATATAGTCACCAGATTTTAGTACAGTAGCTGAGTCTAACTCTAAGCCAAGTTTGAGAGAATTTTGGTGAAAAATTAGAGTAAAGCTGCCAGCTTTGCTAATATTTGTATCTTGAATCTTGAAAATTCGCTCAGCAAAATAAGTGCAGTCACGAAGTCAAAATGAACTTGATATAGTAAATGAACCTTATTATAGGCCAAATTTGGGAGGAATTTAGTTGAAATATTATTAATAGAGTTGCCAGCTATAGTAGTTTTTTTGTCATTGCTTTATCAAGCGACGCTATCGTTAAATTTTTAAATGGTTGTGATCTTGTAGTGTCAATAGACAACATATATTAAGATTACGAAAATTCGAAAACTTTTGCGTGTGGTAAGGAAGATTTAGTATACCATGCTTTTGCACTACCAGCACCAAGCATTATTGTTATTTCTATACCAGCGGATGCTACCATTAAATATTCATACGGCAAACGTCTAAAATGGAAATGAGCAGTCTATGTTTGGCCACTGTTTAAATGGTAGTCCCAAACATCTTTCTATCCCTGTAGTTTCCGATGAAGTCATCGGATGAAGGAGGTTGATTTTGCTGTAAAGCAATTGTGGTAGACTTTGATTTGGCAAGGTGTTGCGAACACTGAACAAAGTGAAGTGTTAGCAACAGGACGTTTTATCAGGAATCAAAAAGTATTTATATGATGTTTTTGATATTATTTTCATTTGCATTTCCTTGCATAAGATTTGAACGAACACAAACAAAATTCTATCTTCATAACTATTGCAACAGAAGAAGTTACACTGGATTCTCTTTTTTGAATTGAATTGAAAAATATTTTTTATTATGAATTGTTTGTACACTCTTAACCTAACTTACAGTTTAATTAACAAGAAAAGAAACTTAAAATTTAGCGGCTATACTATTTTGGCCTGCTGGCTCTTATCGTTTTTTTGGTTATTTTTTTGGCATACATTTTTTTCTTACACACTAATGATTTAACCCAGCCTGTACAACAGCTGGGATTACACTGATTATAGTTTTCTTAAACATTACCTTACTCCTAAATTAGGATCTAACCTATATCTAACTAAAGTTACTTAGCCTCATTACATCTAATCTTAACCTAGGTCTTAAATCTTACCCCTTCTGTTTGACGGGTGGCCTGTGTAGTCGAAAAGCGCATCCATAAGCTGCCGTTGCAATGCTATCATCGCGGGGCGCATAAATGGCTCATTAGAACCACCTGTACGCCCTAGTGTCTGAATCAGTCCATTCTCATGTCGGTCTGTCTGTCCGTAAAATCTTGTCGTTAATTCTACAACTCGGTCCCTAAGTGGCTTCAGTCCCGACTCTTCATACAGGAGACGGTTCTTCGGCCACTTTTTAGTTACTGGGTTGTAGAACCTGCCAGTGCAGAAGCGCAGGATTCTTCTTTCGAATACCTCCGCTTCTGCCATGACAGTTTTTGAGCAGGTAATCCAGGATGGGGATGCATAAGTCAGGATTGGCCGGATCAGGGTCTGATAGCAAATGGATTTAGCTTTGGTGGTCATGCCCATCTTTTTGGCAAAAAGAGGTCGGATGCGTTGAAATGCAGATTTGGCAGCTTTGATTTTCCGCCGCACAAAAGGATTAAATTTTAAAAATTCCTGGAAATCAATACCGAGGTACTTTAGAGATGGGCCAGGAGTAATCTTAGATGTTCCGAACGAGAGAGCGAGTTTCTTGGTCTTGTTGCGAATAGTTTGAGATCCCCGATACTTGGAGGGAATTATATGTGTGAGCTCACACATCTTAGATGTTCCGAACGAGAGAGCGAGTTTCTTGGTCTTGTTGCGAATAGTTTGAGATCCCCGATACTTGCTAGGGAATTATATGTGTGAGCTCACAGTAGTTTTTATCATTTCCATCCAAATTCTCTCAAAAATCTTCCACAAGCTAGGAAGCAAAGAGATTGGACGGAATTATTGCCCTTCTTATGGATGGGAACAATCTTTGCTACTTTCCATGTGTTTGGAAAGTAGCCATTGTTCAGGGCGTTGTTGAAATTGCTGAAATAGAAAGAATTCTGAGCATAGAGATTGGTAAATGTTTAATAATGAGATCGCTCTCGACATTCCATCATGCCCAGAAGACTTTTTACTTTTTATAGTATTCACTATTGACAAAGTGGAACCGGTCATCTGCATTTTGCGGATCATCCGAAGGGCTCTCTGATGAAAATGTGGCCAAAGGCTCATTATGTGCATTGAGAAAGCGATTAACTTCCTCTTTTACTATTTGGCTGTTAACAGCAGAACTGACAGGCGGAACGGCATTCAGCTGCGAACTGGATTCTCTTAAAATTTGATTACACAGATTAATGTACTTTATACTGCACCACTTTTAGTCGATAGTTTGCACGACTACTTCACTCACTGTGAAAGACAGGACCATTTTTCTGAAGATCGCAGAAATAATAATCTGACATAAACTATGTCGAGCATCTAAACAAGAATATTTTAAATCTGCATAAATCTTTATAATTCTGTTAAATCTGTATAAGCTTTAAATCTGTACAAAACTAAATTCTGTATAAAATTAAACCGCGTATACAAATTTTGAAGCTCTAGAAAATTTCTCTAACTTCGGAATCCTCCCTAACGTCATTCCAGCATCAACAGCTTTTCATACATATTTTCAGCAATCGTCTACGCAAAGAGTAGTAAAAGAGGAGCTGTGGCGTCTTCTTCGATATCTAGTTGATTTTCGTTTAATCGAAAGTCGAAAAACAGCCTGATATTTTACTATTCGATTTTTTCCAATGATGCCGTTTCTGAGAAAACTGAAATGATCGTTTACCACGTTCTGCAGTGGTGAGGTACAAAAGATCTGAAAACAAAGATAATCGCTCTCCTGTGAGACATTACGGTGCTTCCTATCAAGGCACAGTCTTTATCGTGCATTTCATGTAATGGCGAGACTTTTACGGTTATCGTCCTACCTGTTTTACCCCAAAGTCATCGACGAGTTCATTGCACACATACTGATAGCTTTGAAGTTCAATATGGAACATGTGAGTTTTTCGCGAGTCTTTGCTAAGAATGGGTTGGCAAAAAGTCAGGTGGAGGTTTAACTAAAGCGAGGGAAATGGCGGTTACCGAAAACATTTGATTAAAGTTTATGGGCAAATAAATGCTGGTGCTTGCTTTGAAATCTGTGTTGAGCTGATGAAACATACTGTATGTGGAATGTTCGCAAATAAGCCTTGTACTATACTCGAGCGAAACGAAATGCCGCGGAGAATACCCTTTCATCTGTGGCTACAGAAGATGCCATCATTGATAGTAGATGTCATTGTTTTAAGATTCAAAATTGCCCACCAAAATGAAAAATTATAAAATTAGAGCACATTCCTTTTCATTCACACGTATTCTGTCGTAAAATCAACATTTAGCATTTTAAAAGAGCTATTTCCGTGACTGAAAAGGGATCCAGCCCATTGAAAAGCAGGGAAATGTCATTTAGCACCATCTATTATCATTTCCGATTTGCGGTAAGCGTCTTTGATTTCGTCTTTGAATTATAGTATTGCACAGCAAACGAAATGCTTGCCGACGAAATGAAAAGTGACATTAATTTCGATTCGCAAAAGGTATAATATTAGGTTTTAGATAACAATCGGCCATAGGGAATGTAAGTGCCGTCGTCTTTCGCTACGCGTTTGTTGATGAAAAATCAAACTCAGAATTGTGTCTGAGTTCTTTGTTAGTAAGGTAATGTTGTGCACATAAGTGGTTAGCAGGAAATAAGAAGAAAATAAAAAATTCCCGCTTTAGATATGCGCCCATGCGCTCTAGCCCTTTTTGTTTACACAAGCCTAGTTTTTAGAAAGCGGGAGTGAAGTGGATTTGGGCGACTACGTTGAATTAAGTGGACGCACAGACGCATGTCTATATAGCTCCTTCGATTTCACCATATAAAAAATTATATCGACCATATAAAAAATTATTTTAATATATTATTTATTTTTCAAATATATTATGTTTTTTTTACTATGTTATTGATTTTTATTTCAATTTTCATCGGTACAATTCAATTATATATTACCCTGAAAGTTCTTAGAACTTTTGACAGGAGTAGAGGAACTAGAATATATGTAGATAAAAATATAAATATGTGTGCTCCCAGTTCAGTTGAGAAAAGACTACATAGCTTAAGTAAAAACTAATTAGTTATATTTTAAAGAAAAAAGAGTAGTGAAAATAATATCTGCTTAGCTAAAAAACTATTATATTGGAAATTATAATCTATTTTAACTATTATTGAGTAGTCAGTTTAATATTTACGTTTCAATTTCCATTGTAGAGTAGTCTGTTTACACTGCGCTTGAAGATACATAAGTTTGTGCTTAGGTTGAAAAAAGTAATCGCAATACAGCTATAGAGACTCTGTCAGATCCCGGTTTTCCAATGAGGTACTAACAGAAATGCTTGTGAACCTCCGCGAGTAGGATTGCTATTAACCAACACTCAGAAACATTTCATTTAATAGAATCAAATTTAAATCAAAAGTTGAAACACTTTTAAATAAAAAACGAATCTTATGTGAATTCCACTTTATTATAAAAATGTTATTTTCATATGAAAATATTCATCATTGAATGAAAAATAAAAGATTAAAACAAACAAGATACACTTTGATACAGCGTTATTGAAATGAGGTCAGATTATTTGAATTAAAAAGAAACGTATATATAAGAAACGTATAAATTTTTGATTTGGCGTCATATACGTTTCTTTTTAATTCAAATAATCTGACCTCATTTCAATAACGCTGTATCAAAGTGTGTCTTGTTTGTTTTCATGTTTTGTTTTTTCATTCAATGATGAAAATTTTGAAACTAATTAGAAACTTCGGTTCGAATTCCACTTTCAAAGATAGGTGTTATTATAGTCAACTTATAAATGTCTCGGAATTTACCTGTAGCGGAACTTAGGTTAGCTGTATATGCCAATGCTTTGGTGACATAATCAACAATTAACTTAAGGTGCTTTGATTCAACTCCGTCGAAACCTGGGCTCTTATTGTCCATAATTTCTTTAAAAATGTTTTTTTATTTCACGCTCTGTTATCAACTCAATGTGTACAATGTTAGACGAAGGCAATGAATTTCTTACAGTTCGGCTTATCCAAAATTACCTGCCAATAAGCTTGCGATATTTACAAAATAGTTATTGAAAATATTAGCATTTTTACGCAGTTTTACGCAGTTTTACGCAGTTTTAGCAGTTTTATATCAAATCATTGTTATAGCTAACAGCATGAATAGAACGCATTTTCGTAGTTTTGCGTATTTTTGAATTCACTGCTTGCCAGATTTTTTGCTTTTACTACCTGTCGAATGGATCAAACTTTCGTAAACATTTTTTTCGCCTTAAAAATGAGAACATTTAATTTAGCATTATAAAGCTTATAATATTTTATAATTTCTTTGTTATTATTGTTTTTTCACATTACTTATTTTAACTGATTTGAGAATAGCGTCTGTCATCCCCAGGTGCTATTTCGTCTTAAATCTGTTAATGTAGCTCTCTGCTGTCGTATCTACATCAGAAATTGTTAGAAATGTTTCGCAATTAATATTTCTAGCACCCGTAATAAAATTTTAATTTTCAAATTTTTTGAAAGATGTATAGTTTGGGTCTATGGACTGATTTTGAGTGTCAATAAGTTTCAATATCAAGCTAATATATATTTTAGTAGTCGGTTACATTGGAATCGATATTATGACGAAGAATTTTTTTAAAAATACTTTGAGTTAAGTTTCGCAAAAATATGATCGAGACATGCATCTGCCTTAGGGCAATTATTTATTAAAGATGCATAATTCTTTTCGTTGTTGTTTTCGAGTTGATATACTATGTTTTCTGCATTTTGGGTTTCTTTTCTAGTAAGTTAATATTTATATCTCAGATAAGTATTACATTTTCATTTTTGATGTTTTTTAGAAGCAGCTCGAGCTCATTTCTAAATAACTCTACATCAGAGTTAGGAAATCTATGGAGAGTTGATATTAGGGTCTATTCATTTAATGCAAAGTTTGCTCGAAGACCAGAGGCTCCAGAGAGCTTTATTTGTTCTATCGTAAAAGTTTTGAATCTGTTATTACTAAATTTAACTACTCCGCTATTCTTTCTTATGGTTTTTTGCGTTGCAAAAGATAAAAAGCCATCGATGTTGTATGATTGCATATTACAAGGATTCCAGCTATCGGAAAGTGCAATACAGTCGCAAGGACCAAGTTGTTCTAACGTGAATAATAAATTGTCATAATTTTTATGTAAGTTTTTGATATTTGTAGCCCGTTTAGAATTGTTAGATTTATTTTTATACACCGCTACGTTACTGGAAACAATGCAATCAAATCAATGCAATCAAATGGCAGGTTCATATTTCCATTGAGTGGTAGTTGAGCATTTTCAATAAGCTAAACACTAAAATTTGGAGATTGCTTTGCCCATCTCTCATGACAGCGGCTGATAGCAGTTAATAAGAAAAAAAATCAACTATGTGGCTAAAAATACTAGCTGGTTTGAAGAATTTACGTATTAACGATAGTAATATTGGCATGTGGAACAGAGAAATAGTATTTCGAATTAAATTAGAGAAGTGTCATCAAACAGAAGAATTTTGGCATGAGTAAACAATATTGAAATGTTGTTAAACTGACTAGACTTATTTTTTTTTTAAACTTTTCTAAAATTATCAATCCATTTTTTTCCCTACAAAAAAAGATCAATCAATGACTTCTTTCCCCTTTATTTTGAAGCCATCAAACTGTTTATTGACTTTTGTTCTAAGGTCTTTGGAATTCCACTTTGGATTTCTCGATATTTCAATGTTGTTTTCAAGGTATTGTTGTCCAAGCGTGTTAATCCGAACCTCTAACTCTGTAATTTTTTTGTCTTCTTCTAAGTTTTCCCATTTTTAGCACTTCGATGGTTTTATTCAGAGTTATTCATTCATTGACTCCTGAAGTTTTTTAGTCGTGTCTTCGTGTTGTTTTGAGATGAAGCTATTACTATCTATTAATCTTTTTTTTGCGTTAGATTTTGCAATAACTCATCCATATTACTTCGTTGATGTTTGGTGGGTGTATTGTCCGACCTTAACTCCTTTCTCGATAAATTCCATTTCGTACGTTTCCATGATTCCAGTAAGTTGTTTTCGCGTAGGTACGATAAATCTTCAGATGCTAATGCTGCATGTCGAATGTAGTGTATCACGTTGCAGTAACTACAAATTACCGTATCATCGCTATCACGTCGGACCGGAATGTTATATTTTACACAATTCATCATGTTATAAAATTTTTAAAAGAAATGAAATGTAAATGAAAAAATTCACTCAAAAACGGTATGTTCACTAAACACTGACTCTGTTTTTTAATATTTGATACCTTAACATTTTACTTATGCTCATTATTAATAGACTGGGTTTTCTCCAAACATTTCATAGATGCTGTAAGCTATTATATTGTCAACGAACGACTTTATAAGAGAGTGATAGTCTTATTTTTGTCTCGAACTTTCCCTCATTTCAAATATCACACACGAAACTAGAGTATATTGTTATAATATGAGGAAGGAACAATACGTAGTGTTCGTTCTTATTACTTATATGGTGAAGACAAATCAAATATAAAGCCCCGTGGTAGCCAGTTATATTATTATAGTATGAATAATCTTGTTATTTGATGAGTAATAGTCTAAAAGTGCTCACCGCACCAGCCGTAAGGCATTGCTAACGTGGCACGGCAACAAACACCATGCACTTATCTGGTTCTATTTATGACCAGACAACTGCAGTTAGTAACACCATCATTCCCTGAGGAGTAATCTGCACAGAATTCATTCGTTTCTATCTCGTTTCGTGCGCAAAGCGAATTAACTACTTCTTATTATTAAATTTGTGATTATTGCTAACGCTCCCAAAGTTTTTATTGGAGCAGACATTATCTTTTGTGTTCCACTGTATTGTATCTAATACATTTTGCTTGGCTATGAGAATAATTCAATAGCTATAAGCCAAATTTCGGTAGATGAAGACTTCCTGTCCGCACGACTGGAGAACCATAGCTCGCAGGTGCTGTTGTTATAAAAGTACGAGTGAAGCGACTCTTAACTGCTTTTGGTTGAACATCATGTAATCAGTTTTCCAAAAATTTGTTGAAGCAAATCGTTGCGTAACAGAGTTTTATGAATTGTAAGTATTGTATCTTCAGTAACATACTTCCCGTTCGGAGCAAGTTTAGTTAGAGGCTGACGGCAAGTGTTCTTCTCATTGAATTACATATATATTGGGCACTGATCACGAACCAGGTTTTTAGTTAATACAGTCTTAGAATTATAGTTTTGTACGATTGGGAGTGAAATGAGTTGCAATTTATGCCACATCATGTCGAAGCAAATCAACTATGAAATAAAGTCTGACCACCTTCGATTTCCAAAGCTGTAAATAAGCAGTAATGGGACAAATTGTTTTCAAATATTTTTTAAAGAAAAACTTTGGCTACATGCCTTTAACAGATGATGCTAATATTTCCCTATCTAGTAGACTTTGGCTACAAGCTAGAACGTGACGGTATCAGCAGCTTGATTGTTTTAAACACCCTCTGGGGGAATGCTTAGTAGCTAATCACGTAAATATCCTTTTGTGGAATTGGAGATTTCTAGACAAGGAAAACTTTTTTCTTCTTTCCGTGCAGATCACGATTATGAGAAGCTCACTAGAAATAGACACATACACGCAACCCATAGACAAACAATGGAGGTGAAAAATAAATAAATTGAATTATAAGCTGCTCTCGAAGAATAGAGGCAAGGGCTGTGTAGGGCCATTGAGTTTGTTGGCATGTTTAATTCCCAATAACATTCTAGGAGTCGCTTTTGGCACAAGACTGCATCTGGAGCAGTTTCGGATGTTCTGATGAGTGTTTACTAAGTTTTACATGTTTGCGTTATATAATCAACATCCAAGATTAGCTAGATCTCCGTTTTGCAAACGTTTTAAAACTGGCATCATTCTATTTTCATCTCGATATATGTGTCAAGATAGATAGATATGGCATCATTACTGCAAAGAACGTGATGTTTTTTTCATTCACGTGAAGATTGATTCTTCTCGATAATGGATAATTAGTCCATAAGGTCAAAGGTGATACGGTTGAAGGTTTTGTTTCGAATGTGAAAAAGCGTACAATAGTAAGTCTTGAGTTAAAAGAGTATTTTGAATTTCTTGCTATTTCACCACGTTGTGTGCAGTGATGCAGGCGTTTTTTTCCAACACCCATGTGAGAACTTGGAACGAATCTGATATGATTTGCGGCTCACTGGTGACAAAAACCGCAGATGTCAATTTGCCTATAAGTATGCAACAGCAATACTTTTGCTGAGCATTTTTACGCTTTTAAACAACAATTCATTGATTGAGGAAGAAACTAATTTACATATCATCAGATGATCAGCATCGAATTTCCCGAAGGTCAGTTGGTACTTGGATTCGGGTAGCAATTTCCATTGACCATTATATTAGAATGATTTCAACACAATAGCGGCTGATGATTCTTTTGCTCCCCAAAGCGAAACATCAATCTTTAGTAGTTGTTTTTTTTTTGGCTTAAACCATTCCTCCACATTCACATAACATACGGTGGCGTCTTGGACGAAGAGCAGACCAAGAAAGGATTGTGAAATATTGAAAGTTATTCGGAGATAAATGGAGTTAAAAGGGATTTGTTGATGAAACATTTTTATAATGTGTCAAAGAACGAAAGGCTGCTGTTCTTACAAGACACTCAGGTGGTGAAAAGCTGTTTGGGACGAGTTATCCATTTGGTCAATTATTTTTTGCTGCTCGACATGTTTTTTCTCAACTTATTCTGTCGACCCGTTTACGTTCGGGTTGCTATTGAACAAGAGCCAATGGTGAGAACGTTGACAAAAGGGTTTTTTCAACATCTGTGACTTTTGCAAAGGACCTTTTTTTCGTTGGCTTCATGCGGTTGAACGCCTTTTCATACGAAGTGACGTGTAGGGATGGTATTTATTTTTAAATAAAATAATCTTCGCTCGTGTGTATGTCGATTGAGTGACAGCCGAAATTTTCGTTTTTAATATATAACAGTATTATGGAATTGTGTTTTTTTTTGCTATGCACACAGTTTGATTATTTAATTATTGGGTTTTTTTCGAACATTTTTTATTTCAACGTTTATAGTCAAAATTATATTTTTTATAGCAAATCGAATATTCAAATGAATCGTCCTTTATCCTTTGGACTGTAAAAACATTTTGCTTTCTAAAGCAAATCAGCTACTTTATAAAACCAATACATTGCATCGCCACTTTTTTAATAACAGACCGTAGTTAATTTTACCAGAAACAGTATTTCGTGATTAAATGTCACTGTTCGTTTGCAAAATTTTCATGAAGAATCCCAGGAAACAAAAAAGCCGTCATTTCAACGTAATTTCAACGTAAAAGAACCCAGGTAAATTATGTTTCTTAAAGCAGCGATTCAGCATTCATTTTGCGCGTCATGGGAACTTTTAAAATCGCAATGACCAATGTGCTCCGAAACATCCATTGCTCCACGTAAAACGTTCGAATAGTACCTACATAGCTAACATGACGTACCTTGAATAATGCACTGGAAGAGCAGGAAAGGATCACGACTAATTGGATTTCCAAAATTAAATTAAACTTTTCGTAAAAGCATTTATGAGGCAAAGTAGTTCACCCTGACCATACAAGTGGTAATGCAGGATGACAACTAAGAGAGTTTATGGGCTTACAAAAGTTTCTTGCGATGGAAGCGCAGCTGCTCAATACTGCACCTGTCGGTAGGTTTAAACTCGTGCATGACGATAAAGAAACAAAGCTGAAATAGAATAGAAAAACATCAACAGTTTTGCAGCAAGTGTCATTTTTTTACCAACTTGGAACGAATAGTTTAAAACTTAATGGACTCGAATAGAAATATAGTAAGTACTGTGCCTTTGTGTAAATTTTAATCGGCGTCAACGAATAGCTTTAGCTTCAAAGCTATCTGACTAGTAAAATAAGATTTAGGATAAGTGTACGATGTGTTATTGGAAGAATAAAAAGATTCATTAAACACATTGTTTTTGTTTCGAATTCGAACAACATTTTATACATTTTTTATGCATCTGGGAATAATTGAAAACATAATCAACTTGGTCTGATTCGATTTCTTTAACTTTTGGATCCAGCTATTTTAATTTAAAGATCAATTTTTACTTTAGAACCTATTTTATTATCTGATATATATTATATCTGCTCTGCTCTATCTAATATATATTATATCTGCTTTCGGAGGCTTATTCCGCAAAACGTGGTCTTTGCTGATTTATAGACAAGAAGGGAACCATGATCAAAAATGAATAACCTTTATGAGTAAATGATATCGTTACACATCGTTTATCACAACCAACGTAAATAAAAATTAATCATCTCCCACTGCAAGTGGTCACATCACTCAAGTATGCACTGTGAGCTGATGTCTGATGAGAATCAGTGCATACTTTCGCAACCGCTTAGTCAAAAAATGTTTTTCAATTTTAATCATCCGCCAAAAACAATCCAACTTCCTATATTTATATTTCTTAACAAATATCGATATTTCGAGGGTATTCTTCCCCTTTTTTCTAGAAAATAATACACACTGGAGAAAGGCAAAGTTTATTTATTTACTTATTTTTAAAACAAACAAGGTCTACAACAAATTTTCCCATATATAGGGATATCAATTTCGTGTTTGAAAAAGTAGCACCGACATTTGGCATTTTAAAAAATGGATCGTTTAACAGTCAAACAACGCGTCAAAATTATTAAATTTTACTACATAAACGGATTTCGAATTTCCCATTTTACGGGGAGATGGCGTCATAATCGTCCCTCAAAGCAAACAATATTGAATACAGTGAATAAATCTAAGTAAACTGGATCTGCCACTGATATTGCAAGGCACGTGCATCATCCAAACATTTGCACCACTGAAAATATCGCTCCTGTAGCCGCAAGTGTGGAGGAAGATCTGAATTTGTCGATTCCTGCTGACCATGGAAAATGCAGAAAATACGTGAATTGGGTCTTGGAACAACAAGCTGTTGATGATGATTTTTCGAAAAAAATTTCTTCAGAGATGAGGTCCATTTCTCGCCTTGTGGATACGTTGATAAGCAGAACTGTAGAATAGGGAACTCAGAATATCCACAAGCGACCGTGAAAAGGCCATTACGTCCGGAAAATTCACTGTGTGGTGCATTGTGGCCTGGTGCCGTGATTGGGCCGTATTTTTTTGAGAACGATCAATAACGAGCCATCACTGTCAATTCTGAGTGCTATGACGATGTGTGGTTTCAACAGGATGGGGCAACAGGTCACGTAACAAAGGCAAATCAAGCTCTTTTGGCTGATGTGAATTGGCCTCCAAGATCCTGCGATTTAACGCCTCTGGATTTATTTTTGTGGAGTACGCGAAAGATAGGCAGTTTATTCAGATCCTGGGAATTGTTCGCATTGAACAATCCCCAAGCTCTTAACGAACTGAAAACCAATATTCGTGAAGTCATGGCCGAGATATTGCCCGAAACGTGCCGGAAAGTCATTGAAAAATGCCTCAAAATGTAAGCCATTTTTAAGCGAAAAGAGTTTTACGTCCGTTTTGTTGTAAAATTTGGCAATGTTTCCTACGATGGAACCGAACACGGGCTTGGTTTGAAGTTAAGTTAATATCGGTTGAGAAATCATGAACTTTTCCAGCTCCGTGACGGAGTCAACTATACCTAGGAATTTATTGCCAAGTGTATATAGCAAATTGGCTATTTTTTGTATTCAGAGCTTAATTATTTAGAAAACAACCTAGATCAAATATGTCCGAATTGGTTAGTATCATAACGCCATAAATATTAGAAACGGTTTTATGTATTTTGCAATTGTCTGTACAAAGTAAGGATACAAAATCGTTATGGACGAGATGTATGTCATTGATAACGAAAAGGAATTAAATAGCCCCATGTGATCCTTGTGGTGCGACAGACGAAGGGGGAAACATCGAGACTGATGAAAAAAAAGTACTAGACTGCTGATGATAGTCTTCGAAAATTCTTTTCATAAACGATGAAGTTATGAAAACACTATTTTCAGTTAGAGATTACGAAAGTATTCTCCGTGAAAGCTTAAAAAATATACAGTTATTTTACGGTCTTATAGTATTTAAATTTCAATTGGTATAATTGGGGTAATCATTGCTAAATCCACTGAATGCTTATTCACATACTGATTTTTAATTATAATCTTGATATAATGTATCAATATGTAGCCAAGGCAGCAACATATTTTCGAAAACAAACTCATCGTCAACTCCTTGTCAATCATCCCACCCCAAACAGCATCGGGTCCTGATTTCTAAGTTTATAAATTTGTATTTGGTGCGACAGGATGATTCATTTATCTAACTTTCGGTTTCAGGACTCTTCTCGCTTTCTTGTTGTTTGGCATTCCTCGGCTAACTAGTAGTGTGTCGCATCAGCAAAATGTTACGATGCCGCCGTACTCATTTTCACGTTTCTTACGTGCTCCCTGGATTTTTTTTTGCTTGCTCCTTTTTTGTGTCCTTGCTTTCATCATTCTGTTAGAAAGTGTGTCTTTTATTTGTTTACAGAAGACACTTTTCATATCATGTTTTTCACAGACAATCTATGAGGTTGAAGTTTAAATTAATGTTTGTCCCCTGTGATTGAAAGAAGGTGTGATTGAAAGAAGCTATCAATGGTGGTTTGATTGTTAGGGAATAATATAAAATAAAATTTTTCCGAAGATAAATTTACTTTACTTGAAGATTTTATGTGAAGAGAATCTGTGCACTTGTTGAAGATTAAAAAGATATTATCTATCTTAATGAGTGATTGTCAGAATGACCAATAAATTTCCATATTCAGAATCTAAAAGATGCAAGAATAAATTTGATAATTGTGTTCGTTGATCCGCCTGATGAGCCAAACCGCAGAAATAAATCATGAAAATAATGGTAAGGAGTCGCATCAGATTGTCCAGCAAATATTTTGTTAGTGCAATTCATGCCTCGCTCTTAGAGAAAACACAGTTTTTGCTACTAAGTAGAAACAATCGGGTTAGCTTAAATTGTCTAAGGAAAAATGAAACAAAATAATTATTTAGTTTCTTATTCCTCCCCATTTTTCATGAACAATCTTGCAAACAGCCTGGAAGAAAAGGATGGCTTAACATCGAACCGATAAAACCCTCCAGCAGCGGGCCATCCTAGTTTTCATTTCCGACGATGTGTGTGGGATCAATGGAACTCACATACCCTGACAAATGTGCTCTTAGGATTGATGACGTCAGTAAAATTTCAGCAGCAACATTGTAGCTAGCGAGGGTGCAGCATAATGATGCCATAGTACCCATGGGAACACTAACATCATCGCCAAAACCACTTTGGAGCTAAACAGCCTTACGTTTCCATCTTCCTCTTCACACACATTGGGATGGAGATGAAAATATTTTGGATGGAGATTCTGTTTTCGTGATGTATAGAGCGCATAGCAAGCGAGAGACATTCGTAAATAGGATTCAGGTCAGGCTTCTAGCTAAATGCAGCTTGCCTGAGTTACAATACTTATGCAAACTTACCCCATGCTTATTTTCAGCTGAGATACTCCAACACATCGCGCTAGCAGCCTACACTCCATGAAAGTTTTCCTTAACTTTGGCACACGCGCACCAGCCATTCCCTAGTCTGCTTAGGACAAAACTTCTTTCGCCGAATGCATAGAATCGTGGTAAACGATGGTAATGAATTTCAAATGTATTACAGAAAGACATTAAACAGAAGCAAAATTTAAAACATTTTATTCGCATCAATCGCCACTTCTATGAGTTCCTACTAAAAAAAACCCACAGACATGAATGTCTGGCAAGGTTTCACCTCTGTAAAACAAGTTGTTTTCTTTCAAACAACAGCTTACACGATGTGAAAACCGAAGAAGCAAAGAGAAAAGCAACTCCGAAACGTCAGATGTTTGGGAGTTTTCATTGAGTATGTATGATATCGGAAAGACGGTTACGGAGTCTGTATGTGTACCACATTCACAAGTAAATTGAATCGTACGTACACCTCCTTGATTCCTGTATTCGGTTTACTCGTGTTTCGACTGCAGCAGGAGTGTATGCGTAGTTGATGTGGAAACTACGAAACCTACATCACACTAGTAGCAGCATATCTCAGTCATCCAAAAAATAATTCGCTCAGTTTTCATAATGTGGGACAGGATTCGTTCACCACAATTGCATCGTTTCTTCGCCACCGTTACTGCTGCCGTTCAACTTTGAGGGTCGACCAGCTAGCAGACTGAAATCCACCCGTGCTGTAACTCCATTCCGTTCCATCGCAATTTTTTGCTTCCCATTCAAATCGTAACACGAGAATCTCATTTTATTGATTTCGAACGAATCTTAAGAACGATGGATATGAGCAACCGTAACTGTCAGCCACCTGGGCCTCCGTTACCGAAAAGATGGAGTGTGTGGCTGTTCTGGGTAGAGACGAGTTTGCAAAGCATAGTTACAACGACATTTAACAAAAGGCTGGTTGAATTAAATTGTCGCGGAGTTGACGTTTTTCACGTAATAAAATAGAAGGAAATGAAATTGGAGATTCGCCCTCAGTTAAGAATAAAAATGGCGAGTAAATTCATCTAAATAATGTTGATGTTCATTGGTCGATTGTGAATGATATCATCCAAGCTAAACCTCCATTTATAATAATCTTAGAATATAATGATTGCACCTGTGCAGAAAACAGAAAGCATGCCCTGCAAGGGCATTAACACTTGTACCATTGCACTTGTTCTGCAGGCTTATTACCAGTCATTTTAAGCTATCACTGCCAAAAAATAATCCAAGCAATCCAAAATATACAATCCAAGGAAGTAGCTATGTTTATTGTGGGATGAGAAATACAATGTGAAAAGCCTATTCCGGAATAGTGTGCGCAAAAAGTTCTAAGAAGTAAAAGGTCACGAAGATCATTGTCTTAAATGATATAGCACGATATAGTAATGGAACAGAAATCTTCTGTAATAACCAAAAGCTGGGTTTTATGTGAATTTATGTTAGGACAGATTTTGTTCCGCACAAAAATCTGCTTAAAAGTTTCATATCCGAAATTCAAGCGGGACTAAAAGTTGTTAAGATATCAGCCAGACGAAACTTCTTCGAAATGCACATAAACCACTACTGTTACACATATATATATATATATATATATATATATATATATATATATACATATATATACATATGCATATATATATATATATATATATATATATATATATATATATATATATCAATAAATATAATGGTAGTCATTTATGTGCATTTCGACGAAGTTTTAGCAGGCTCATATCTTGAGAACTGTTAGTCCCGCTTGAAATTCGGAGGCTGATTAAATAGTGTGTTTTTACTGTTGTCGCATTTTGAAACCCATATTTGTCGATTCGCAGTCATGCGCAAGAGGTTATGGTTTGTTCGTTAGCTTTCTGGAACATTTTGCGCAAGGATCTCGGTCTAAAGGCTTGTCCGATCCAATTTGTACACAAAACTAAAGCATAAAAAATCAACTGGAAGTTTACCCTATGTTTCCTCAGCGACGGGGCTCATTCCTGGCTCGATGGCTACGTCAAAAAGCAAAATTGTCAGATTTGGGGCATTGAAAATCCCTGTCAAGTCATGGAGACTCCGTAGCATCCACAAAAAAGCACTGTTTGGCTCGCCTTGCATGTTGGCGGCATCACAGGGCCATACTTCTTCAAAGATGAACACGGTGACATAAACTAGTTTTTTTTCCGAATTTGCGCCGTATGTATGTGAAATAGAAGATGATTTCAGCAAGACTACCTCACAGCGACCGCTACTATCGACGTATTCTAGACGAAATTCGGTTATCGCATTATATCCAGGAAATGACTCGTCAATTGGCCACCGAGATCGTGCGATTTGACTCCGTTGAATTACTTCTTGTGGGGATACGTAAAGTCAGTGGTCTACGTTGACAAACCAGTGACGACCGTTATTCGCGTCATTGCCAACATACCTCTAGAGTTGGATTGCTCTGCAGCGTCTTAAAGCGATCATTTGCATTTTTTGTTTAATTTAATTTCAAAAACTAACCAGCCAAAACTCGCAATCAGAAAAATAAGATGATCTGAGTGATACTTTTTAATTGGAACCGTCTAAATATGTATGTATATACATATATATTTAGACGGTTCCAATTAAAAAGTATCACTCATATATATATATATATATATATATATATATATATATATATATATATATATATATATATATTTTTTTTTTTTTTTTCGCTTACTACTTGCGAAATGGTAAAATCGAAGTCATAAGTGTGTATGCGTGTAAGTATGTGTGTAAGTCATAAGTGTGTATGCAACTTTTGTAGCCAACAATATGGCCTATATTCAGGTAATAAAAACTAGCGCCCAGTGTGGGAAAATGGAAAATGATTCGAAAAAGTTGGGGGGACAGACATATGGAGGTTGTTTTGGGAAAAGTAAGAAGCTGCTTCAGTGCAAATTATTGAGCTATTTTACGATATCGCGTATTTTCTTCATTTATGCTTTGCATTAGAGTTTATCTGCTTTGAATTTCTGGTACTACATATCACGTCAAAATAAGTAAATTCATTTCATAAAAATGGTTTTATATCGCCGAAATGATGATTTTTAAGTAAGTAAATTATGTCGGGTGGAAAATAGTAAAGATTTCATTTACAATCAATGCATACTGGTGTAAAGTGAAAACTTTTATGACACGTTGACATAATTTGATTTCACTACCTGTACCTAGAAAGGATGCAGGTAATCAAATTCAATTTGTGCATTTACCCATTCTGCGTGCAGGTATTACAGTAAAATTAGAAAGGCTAAAGCTGCAAGTCATTAACTGAGTTAATAACCTTTCTAGTGAATTATATTTTATGACGGAACAAGGCTGCTGAGCAATAGTAAAATAATATACAATTATAATAAGCAGAAGTAAAATAACGGTTGTAAAAAATGAATATCAAATTCAGTGAAGTTTTCGTTTTATGAAACTTGGAATCCTTGAAAAAGAAAAAGTCCTTGCAACTTTTGATTTAAATTCTTTCGAAAAATTTAGAGCTTCTTGCTCACATCTTAGCCTTTTACCTTTTTTTGTACGAAAAAGACAACACACTTTCCGGTTTAGTAATTGTCAAATAGAAACGAAAATAACATAAATGCGTAAGAACTTATTTGAGTATCGCTTTCAATTCAACATCAATCAAAATAATGCATCGATCATAGCAACCTTATTTCGAAAAAGTTCGCGAAAGTTAAATATATGCTTTTATGAACAGATATACGATGCGATGCAATTTCACTAGCACTCGAAAACAGCACGATAGTTGGTCTATGTAGGCTCAAAGCAAGGCGATGGCGCTAGATTAAGATGGTTAGTGGAGGTTTACTGATTTTAGGCTTAGAAAGGTCCTTCGAAATATTTGACATACTGCATGCTGTGCATAACCAAATAACGTGTCAGTTTTCCAATAAAGGTGCATTCCAAGCAAATACGTCCATGAAAGAGCGACCTGACGTAATAGAAATTGTTTAAAAGGCCAGAAGTGGTGAAACAAGCTGATATATGTGATTAAATGATGAGAAAACAGATTACTTTGCGGATGTCTTCAAAGTTATTTTCGTTCATCGATATTAGCTGAGCAAGAAGCGCCGCAGCAGTGGCAAGATATGTTTCAACGTCGAATCAAAGTTTAAATTCTACGAGAACGTTAATTTGGGTAGTTTGGGTAAATGGTAAAAATCTAATGAAATTCAAATGCCTAATTGCGATCATCTGGGCCAAATGACAAAAGCGATAAATTTCCAGTGCCATAAGCTTTGATATTTCACAAGCTTCATACAAATATCACGCGTACAAATATCTGATACGTACAAATATCAAGCAAGTACCTAAGCACTATTTGCATTTGAACTCGAAATATTCTTTAATCTACTCTATTCACACCACCAAAATTTAGAATCTCACGGAAATGGCAAAAATATTGTTGTATTGGACAGAACCCACTTACAGAAAATTATTGCCATGACTTTTTCATTGGCAGATTTCAACATGTACTTTAAATGTTACAGAAAATACTGAATACTTCACCGACATTTCCCTGGGCTAGTACCTACCTATACTAACTACGATTCCAAGAATCTTAGAAAACACCACCACTGTGTTTCGACTTGTATCTGATAGCTTTCGCCTCAAACAGTTAAGATTGGGATGTGATACTAAAAGAATGAGAGAGAAAGAAGTAGCACTTTTACAAAGGGATGGAACTCGTCAGAAGAAAGTAAAGAAAACTTTTTCTAAAAGAAGGGAATAGAAAGGTCGCGGCAAACGCTATTTTTGAATAGAAAAGGCGAACGTATTAGGAGAACAGTAATGCGAATAGAAGTGGCTCTGCTATAGCAGAAACCTCCACGTTCCATGTTGAAAGCCGAAGTCTCCCCTGTGACATGCCGCTATGCTGAGTGGGTATAGATACAATACATGAGATTGCAGCTAATATAATGCAAGTAGCAAGGTAGAGCTAAACCAAATCAATTCTAAACATCAAGAAACGGTGCTTTTGAGACAATTGTGGGTTTTAGGGAGAACAGAAATACGAAGAAAAGGTTTGTTTATCTTAAAAACTTTAGCAAATTTAAGTGAATGACTTTTTTAAAAGTCTAAGTAAAATGAAAGCAGGATTTGAAAACAAGAACATAGCATTTACTGCGCCATCCCTTCGACCGGGCTTGGCTTCCATCGAGCGACCCAACTACCTACGAGCATAAATGGTACAGCACGAAAAGTTACTTGTTCGAAATTTGTTTGTTTCTTTGCCGGTGTTGTTTGCGAAAATTGCTTAAGCTGTAGTAATAAAAGAAACGGTTTCAGCTAAATTTACCCTTTAGGTGATGCCGTTAAAAGCCTAATTGGCTAAATTTTGAAAATAGGATTTCACAATTTGGCAAAACTGATTGTAAGGTGGGTGGTCGCAATTGGTCCGATGAAAGCTTTACCATCTTGTTGAAAAATCGACTTCGAGCATAGTGCTTTCACTAGTATTGCTCCATTTATGATAATCATCTCTAAAACATGGCAATTTATTGCACCGAAAATTAGAATGGATAAATTAAGTCAGTACATTTTTACTCGATTATGAGTCCATCCACTTCTAAATTGAGGCTTGTTCATTTCAGGTCTAGTTTAGTTCCAACTTTACGCCCTGCTGCAACTTTGAACCCATAATTATGCATGATGATGTATATACTTAACCGTTTTGTCTTGCTTATTGATATTCTTAGTTCTACTCAACTTAAAATTGAAATTATTAAATACACCAACATTTTCCGTATTTATCATACTCAAGAGATAAAAATCGGATTACTGAATATATAAGGTAAATAACTATCTCAAAATGAAAAAGTGAGATACAAAGTTGAATAAGAAGTAAGCTTCGTCATTACGTTAAGATGCAAATCAATAATTTTTAGAAAAACTTTGAACGCATGTGACGTCGACATGTAAAGGTGAATAAAAACAAGTATCAGTGCGCACAAATGGTACACTGGACGCAGAAGATCTGCGGTCAGATTCGACCATCTTATAAGTCTCCGTGTATCAAGAAATGGAATGTGAATGAACAAGACGCGACCATTATAAGAAAGATACGAACGACAAAATTCAAAAATACAAGTTACGAGTAAATCTGCATTGAACAGACTTTAACGAAATATTTAAATGAGCGTGATGCGGCCATCAGACTTGAAAGCACACTACGAACAAAGGAAAGAAAAGAGTAGAAACGGGAAGAATCATTAACGAACATTTTGGAATATTCAACTTTATTACAGTGATATATAGATACGCCTATCGAATTTCAGCTTCGGATCAAACATTACGCAAATGCCTTTGAAATTTTCAAAAACATTTGATGAGGGATAAACGAAATTGCAGAGCAGGAATTGAAAGTTGCAATACGAGTAAACCATGGATGTAAGATTAAACTCGGTTAAGAGAGGACTGGCTTTATCAAATTCTTTAGCTTTTAAAAGGAGGCTATTATTTATGGAGCCAAAGGATTTGGAAACGTCAGTAAATAAAATGTCAACCTACTTTTGATGGCTTAGAGCGAACGAAGGCCCATTAAAGAATAATTACCTTGGACAAAACCGAGCTGCTCATGAGATAATGTAAGTAAAGCGAAGTAGTTCACGACAACCCTTGTTGGGTCTAAGAGTTGAAACTGGTAAAAAGTTTCATTCATATTTTTAACAATCAATGTGAGCATATGTACGGAGTGATTAGTTTAATAGCCCACTTTACCCTTGATTAACTCAGGTACCTATTCAGAGCTAGATGGAATCAAAGCTTACTACGCGGTTCGTCATCTGAACCTAGGTCCGAGCTTGAGTCCGAACCGGGGACCCATACACCACAAGCCAGTGCTCTACCCACTAGACTATATGAGCATGGTAAAGTAGGCTGAATAAAGGAATTGTCTCCTGTAAAGAAATCTGTTGCGGATCTTATTGAAACACGGAAGAAAAAAATGGAACAGCAGTGTGAGATGCATGTATAATTGCTTTATGTGTCGGGAAGACGGTGGACATTTTTTTGATGGCGGAATTAAACACCATGTTCATGAGCAGTCGTTGCCCTGCTATCTCCACCAGATACAGAAATGGCTCATAAGAGTCGCTCGTGGGTCCGATATTCCGAATTAGTCTGTTTTTATGTCTGTCTGTCTGTCTGTAAGTAAAATCGTGTCCTCAGTTCCACAACGCAGTCCCTAAGGGGCTCAATTCCTGTCTCCTAATGTAGAAGAGAGTTCCTAGGCCACTTTATAGCTACCGCGTAATGAAACCTGTCAGTACAGAAGAACATAATTCTCCGTTCGAACAGGTTCGGTGGCATCAAATTTGAACGTTTAGCGAACGGCATCAGCAAGTGCAAGTGCACTACGTGAAACTATTGGACGTCACAATGTAAAATCAGTTGGCTTTGAAGTAATAGTCTTGATTTTGATATTTCTTGAATTATAATAAGTAAATTCGGCTTGAATTGCCATTATTACTTTAGGTACTTCATTACAGAAAATTAAATACTGCTGAATTTGACTTCTTAATCTTCGCTTCCTTACATACGCTTTTTTCGGAAAATAAACAGCTGACATATTTTACTCTATTTTAAGTTTGACAAATTGTCGCTTTAAAGCCACTTTCAAAAACAACCTGTACCACTTAGCGAAAATTAATCGTCACACGATGTATCAATCTCAGCACGATTTCTTTTATACATCGATTTTTTACCTGAGTCCATTAGGTTGCAGGATAAATCGACGATTTCCACTTATTTCAATATTGCTACTTTTGTGGCGAGGAATGAAAGTCAATAGCAACAAACAGGAATGGGGAAGGTTTCTAGAAAGAAAATACACGTATCATCGGCAATCGAAGTATTGTGTAAACAACTCCCTGCCGCGTTTTCGATGTATTTGAATTTTTGACAAAGTCTAAGGTTTGATGAACATCCAAATTATATGCCAAAATATCTGAACAGCTGTCGGCAGGCATTTGGAGGTGATGGATGGATTCCCGGATGTATTGGATTTGCGTTTTCTTGAATAAAATTTTGATCAAGATTGATTTTTATATAAACATTAGTTATTTCAGTTTATTTTGTTACGCATACAGTTTTTTAAAATACTCTTTAAATTTAAATTGAATGTTAATTTTATACTAATGCGGACTTAGATAAACCGGTTTTACGTTGGTTCATTCATTGAAGTCCCCCTTAGACTCTTGAATACGATGTATGTATTGCCAGAAACCCATTGCGATATGTGATGTATGATGATTTTAGATATATTTACAGTACTTACCTAAACTTTTATGCATCTCATAAGTTTTCGTAGTATTTGCGATTGTCCATGACTCCGAGCAAAATTCTGAAGATCCTTTCGTAAGCAGCTGACTTCCAGTCCCAACAAAGCAAATAGAATGTGCTATAAATTACAAGTGATTCACAAGCCTAGTCAGATATTGATTTTCGTGACTACGTGGCTATGTTCATTCTAAGCAAGCAGTAGTTTTCACGCTTGCGATGTAACCATTAAGTATCTGATGGTTCCGTCATTTTTTGTTGCTTCATAATTAACAATTTCAAAGCAGCAAATGAGTATAAGTCTTAAAGAGTATATCAATCAAAAATGATATGCTAGCCAAAATGCTAATGACGCGCTAACGGTAGGAAGGCAATATGCATTATTTTCCTGCTGTGAATAAATCCTACCATTACATTCCAATAATTTATCGAGGACACGGCGCATTTCATGATTGTGGATAATATTAGAAGGAAAGGCTTATTTTACCATACATAGCTCGCTGGTATTTGAAGAGCTGGGGATTTAGACATTGACAGCCCAACGGACCTGCGACGATGAACCTATTGCCGTTCTCTGTTCCACGATTCTCATTTTGCTGTGCTTGTCTTTACAACAAACCTTTCATTTTTAAAGGTTTATTGCAACACTTTATTCGCCTGGCTGTTCAATTTTGTCATGTAGGGCAATTTTGTAAAAGCAACACTTCACCGACCCTGCGGCAACTTGTCGCAATGGCATACGACCACACTTCATTTCTCAACTTACATATACATCCTTTGTTGAACCAAAGTTGCCAGCAGGTCGGCCTTTATCGACACTGTGGCTGAGAGCTGAGCGTTTTCGAACAAATATTAGTCGTGTTAGTATGTGCCATTGGAACTCATACTCCACCCTTCGAGTACTGATCGAAAGCTAAAAGGTGCAGTCGATTCAAACTAGGATATACAAACATTTCCTGTGTAGAATCGCAATTGGAATCGACTCCGAGGAAAATTTATGGCGCAACCGCTTGAAGGCGAGTTTATAACAGCCCAAATTTTCGCCAACTTTTCGTTTCGGCCATGTATTTAGCCCAGCTGAACAACGAGCAACGAACATTCTGAAAATATACAGAACGAGCTTTCGCTCATCTTAATGAAAGAGCAACAGAAACTCTGTGTGTGAGAGCGATATTGAGTTGGTTGTGCACAACAAGGAGATGCTCTCTACGCATCGACAGCAAGGATCTGAGAACGCAAGGAATGGAGCCAAGGAAACCTGGAGGAAGAATGTTTCGAAAAACGTAGTGATAGAGCTGCTAGAGTATTATGTACACGTGTATGCAGTTAGTAAGTAAATTCGCTTGATTTTCCATCTCCTGAAAGCCTCTGCTCGAGATTGGGATCTGAGAACGCATGGAGAAAATTATTCTTTCTTACAGCCTTTCATCTACACTGGAGTTGCCCTAAAATACCTAATGATGATTTCTGTCTGAATCTGTGCAAAAGTACAGTTGGGCGCGACACGTGGTGTAGAGAGCACACGCTTCTCTACGTAATTTTAAGTTGATAAAGAGGTGTTTAGCAAACGAAGGAAAAGGACAATTTTATTCAGTGAACGTACGCATCTCTATTTCGTGTATGCATTACATAAAGGTGGTATAGTCGCTGAGTCGAAAATCTACTGGCATAGTGCATTATTCATGTCAAAATTTAAGTGCTTCAAATTAATATGGTGGTTAAGATAGATTTTCAGCAGATTTCTAGTTGCGAATCAAATACTTAAAGACCTGTCCGTTTGCTGAATACAGCAAATTGTTGCTGAATTGGCCGTGCCTGAACTTATGTTTAACATGTTGTGAAGTGCGGCTAGTGATACCAATAACTTGTGAAGTAATTTCGATCGATTTAACTCTGTTTTCGAATAATGAAAATCGTATTTCCCGAGAACCATCTTAAAACTGCTGAAACAAGAAATTTAGGCCAACGAGCCCTAGCGGTGTCTATGGACGTGTACATAAAATTTTACATGAAATACAGCAACGGAAAAAATCGTTTACATACACATTTCAATTCGTCCTTGCTTCTGTCTGCTGTACGTCTCCAGTTTCATTTTGTTGTTTGAATGTGTTTTTCGAAAGCTGTTTGTGGAGCAGCACAAGGGACATGAGGCAGACAGAAATGCTTTTAGTCCCAGCTTCTCTCTTGCGACTCTCTGAACTGAACCAACTCCCCTACGAATGCAATACAGAATCTGTATCATCTTTCTGCTTTCGGAGTCATCGTAACTGTGTCCGAGCTACTTCATTTTAAATTTTTGGAAATCAGGTTTGAACATTGTGAAAAGGAATATTCGGGAAAAGAAACGGAGGCGTTAAAACCCAGTTACGGGTTTCGCGTCCTAACATACCCATTTAAAATTATCCCTGAATATTTGATAGATTTCGATAAACTCGAAAAGATTGTTCCGAGGTCACTCCGAAAAATTTCGCTTCGGCTCGGAAAATTCCACACGCGACCACTAGTGAAAAGATACATACATACGTGTATTAAATCTCATCTAGGCGAGATTCGACGTGAGTTTCTCAACTAGTTACCGTGCAGCTATTCCGGATTTAAGATCGGGCTTTCACAACGCGAAAAAATATCCTCAGTAGGTTAGATAAATCTAATCGGTGGGTAGATGAATCCAATCTTTAGTTCTAGCGTAGTTAAATGAAGGCTTGAAGTCCTACGAAAACTTGTATGAAGTGCGGACTTAAGTGACATCACGGCTTTTCTGGGATTAAAAGAAGTTTCGAGATCCGTTTCGCATGCAAAAGTGAGAGAAAATCAATTCTAGATTGCAGTGACGACAAGTTTATTTTCAATAGTGTGGTATTTCTCCTAGACCTAGATTTGTTGGAACCAAGAATAAATGAGTGTTAACAAAGAGTGTGTCGAGTGTTCCGTTGCCGACTTGAAATTGTTTGAAATCACGGATAGTGTCGAGTTTTTTGTGACGAAGTGTGATTCAAAGCTTCATCCTAACATCCGAGCAAGTCCAAAATCTGGCTCTAAGTATGTACTGTCTCCTTGAAACGGAAAATATTTGTGAAATTAACGAGCTAGGAACTCGATTTTCATGAATATCCTATGGAAAGGTGATTGCGAATTGGATTTGAAATTATTTCGGTCGACATAAGAGAATATGAATTGGGCTCACATGAAGGATGGTGCAATGAAAAGTGGAAACTTGAGTGTCCTGAAATGCTTTCAGAAATATTCTTGGAATCACTGGACATTCGGATAAATAGTGGATATTAAGTAAATGTGAGTTGAGAATATAAAATAATCTACAAATGCTGAGGAGTATTATTTATTTATGAGGTTCGTTAGAGGCTCAATTTTTAAAAAAAGTTCTATTCAAAGTTAATGCAGCCATGTAATTAACACTAATGCGGAATACTGCCGACAATTTCTATAAATACCTAACATGTTGTGCGATGCTTACAATTTGATCTAGTTTTTATCAATAGAAAAACGAATCTTTACGCTGAAATCTGAAATCTAGTAAATGTACATATAAGCAATTGAATTCTTGATCTTTTCATTTTGAAATTGCTATTATATGGGCATTTCAGAAAATACTCTGCATTTTTTCAAGTCAAGCAAATTTCACATGAAATTTTATAAGAAAATTTTACTTGAAACCGAAGTCAATACTAAGCTTAAAGCTAAGTTGATACTGTGCTGTGTAGGTGTATCAAATATCTGATAAATTTTTGATTGAAGTACATTCATTTCCGAAAACGATTTGCTGCTGTTTCAGAGAATATTATACTTTAGGGTCTTGCGGGATAGTATTCAGAAACTTTTTTATTGAATTCAGATTCGCCTCAGACGTGAATGCTTATTTAACGTGTAAATTGACTTGAAAAAGTTATGGATTTGACTTGTAAAAACTATGAATTTTTACCAAAGATTTACGAATTTAATTCGAAAAGATTATGAATTGATCGATCGAAATAATTGGTCTCGAAAGCGGTATGTATTAGTTCGGAACTATATGTCAGAAGCACACTAAATAGAAAAATAATTTTGCTATTCGAGCTGAACTCAGTAATAAAGCCTAAAAAGCTGTGCATACCGCTATCATGGAGTTACGTTATGAAATAATGCTTGAAATAATAGCTAAAGATGCTGGATACATATGAATTATAAGTTTCGGTCCATCAAATCGTATATCAGACGTTTTTCAGACCATTGCCCTTAAAGTGCATAATTGGCTTCGAATCGCTACAATATGCTGGAAGGTATAATTGTATAAATTATTCAATAAAAAAAAATTGTACACACTTTGTGCACAAGTATCTCATTTTCTTTTACAACCACCCCGTCTTTACTTCCGTTTATTTTAACTTTACACGCTGACCTTTATTGTTTCGTTCAACCAATCCGCCTGTCCTGCCACATCTATTTTCAATTTAGAACCGCCATTACTCAAACAGAGGCGCTAACTCCTACATTATTTCGCTTGCGCATCATTGGTGGGTTTGTTGCTGTGTAGTTAATGATCAAATTCCGCTGCAAATATTCATTTGACTGACTAAATGCAAGGGTTTAAGTTTAATGAGCAATAAATTCGTTGAGTTTAAGTTCTACGCAAACCACATTGATCTGAAATATATCGAACATTTTTCTTCTTAATAGCGAGTCTCAATAGTTTTAGTAACGCAGTATTTCTAGTAACCTCTGGTAGTCAGTACACTAATAAAAAACCCTTATCTATGATTGAGAAAAACTATGTTTTTAGAGAGAAAGCGATTAGTATAGAGAAAGTATTAAGGTAGAACTATAATGCAATTAAGTGAACTTAAGTGAGCGCTGAAACTGAACGAAAATTCACTCAATTGAAGTCGATCGGTTAATTTGCCCATAATAGAATTAAGTGAAGGTTCATGAAGCTGCCGTCAGAGTAGCGAATATGAATTTGAATTTGGAGTCATATGAGATGAACTGATGTGAGCGTTTACGCAATATATTTGAATAGATTTTTGCTGCAATTGAAATATAGTTGTCTTCATAGCCTGCTAGCTCTGTTGCAAGAAATCGTAGAAAATTTTAGCTGAGCTGAATCTCAGCACTTTGCTGTAGATTATTAGATCTATAAAGATGGGCTTGGTGCAGGCTCTTAATTTGTGCTTATATTTAAATAAGTGTACGAAAGAAATGTTTTTTGAGCAATATTGGTATGCGACCGGAATATACTTAATCAACAAAGTCTTTACTGCTGAAGTTTAATATTCAATAGTGGACAGCTGAAGCATGGTGTGTGGTTATTCTTTGAATGAAAAAAGCTGTGAGACGGCATTTTAAGTAGTTTATGTACTTGTATTTTCAAAAGTAAGTAATTTAAAGATACAAGTAAATAAACTACTATATAATTTATTATTTCGTATGTTGTTCAACGCGTTTTCTCTTTGAAATTATGGTTGAAACTCATTATTCCTACCTCTTGTAAAAATAGCATTTAAGTGATCGACGAAAAAATATTTTAGATACCTGTTGTTCTTTTTACAATGTCACGCAGAATCATATTCGAGACATCTAATTACTACTTCCTATATTGTAAACTGTCAATGAGCCGTTTAACAATAAAAGGTATGTTCGCGTACTACGATTAATTGCAATTAATTGCAATAAAGCCGTTTTTGCACTCCGTTTTACTGAAAACGGAAAATTTCCCCTTTTTTAGTAGGGTCTGAGCTACTTAAAAATAGTGAAAACTGTCAAACGGTTTTTGGCCTAATGTTATAATATTATGAAGGACGAATATTTTTGTGACGATAATTTATCACCGCTTAGGATGACTTTATTATCATTATTGTTCTCCTGAAAACCGACAACTGACACTTTTGTTTGTCAATTTTCAGGAAATGCAATGTGAGCGTTTTTGTTCTTTTCATGAATGTCCCCCACCACATGATTCAGGAAAATTCAGTAAAATTCAGTGACTGAAAGTACGCAAACAGACCTAAAATATTCAAATATTTCACATACCTATTATTGCGTCTACAATACCGCATACGAACGATCATTACTTCTACCTCCTGCAAAAATACCAAACGATCCACGAAAACATATTCAAATATTTTACGTGCCTTCTATTGGTTGTAGTCGTTACGCAAACCTCTTGTCAAATTTACTTAATTGATGTACGGTCCCAGTCGTAGGCCACTTAAGTGGCCCGAATTGAACGAAACTTAACGAAACGGCAGATAAGTACATTATGGGTATGCCGCTTGATTTCTATGCAACCGTACTGTCCCTTAAGCTACTTAAAGCTCACTTAATTGCATTATAGTTCTACCTTTAGTCTAGAGAAGGTGAAGAGAGAAATGATTAGATTTTTCTTACTTGTTTATTTGAATATTGTTTGCTTGCGTTCGCTTGTCTCGACCAAACGAGTTGCCTGCGAAAAGACGTTTGAACTAAATTCATTGGAAATAATACACCTTATTTAGAAATACGCTCTATTGGCTTTTTTAGGACTGCATTTGCAAAATATGTTCGATGAGAGGCATTAAGTAGGCAAATCATTCCTCGGTTCTTAAATTATGAATAATTATTCTAGGTTGATTAAAAATTAAAATTATGCTGTGTGGAAACTACAATTATGTTTCTTTCACAAAAAGCCTTTTAAATGAAACCACTTACTATTATTAAATTTACTTTAAACCCAATTAACCCAATGTTGAGCTTTTGGGTGTTGATAGAAAAAAAATATTTTAGAGGAGTACTTTATTGGAAATACGAATCATTTTGTTTGCACTGCGATTATTATAAATAACATAAAATAAAATAAAGATATATGAGAAATTTTGGCCCTCAAATGCGAACGACTAATTAAGGTATAGTTATCCAACAAGACTTTTTTTTATAATGTTTTTTTCAACCAAACAAGTAAAACAAATAAATATTCTTACAAGTAGTGCTTAGAAATTTAAATACATAAGAAAAATTTGAATAGTTGAATAATTTTGGGGTGGCAATTGGATTGGGATGTTTATGGCGTGAGCACCTTGGTCAGAGCAGTTTTAGATCTGGAAGTCGTTGCGAAAAAATATTTTCCGAGACATTTGAATATTTCGCAGCATCTGTCAATTGGCTCATTGGTAGCACAGACTGTGTGGTGTCGGGGTTCATTCAGTAAACGCGTGTGCAGTGTCCGCCTGACTGATTCATTGAAAGTTATCATATTGGACAAGGACACATGCATTGATTTAGATCCCAATAATATTAAAACCAAAACTAGAGCATATGACCATTTTTCGCGAAGATAAACTTTGATAGATTTAAAATTATGTTAAATTATCAAATTCGCATGGAATATACAGATCTCTCAAGGCAAATAGTAAGAACTACTTCTGCATTGATTCGAATCTATCGCTGTAGACTCAAAAGTAGCGTGCCACAAAATGCACGCGTGTTTGGGTAATGGGCGAACTAGTGCTATGTACACTGAAAAAAATCCACATAGCGCCCAGAGCCATGTAACATAGCGCATTATTTATAGTCCCATACGCCATGTACATAGTACTCTGAGCCATGCAATATGGCTCCCAGCGCCATAATGTCAGAATCTACATAGCGCGTGGTGCCATGTAACATGGTGCAGGATTTATGGTCCCACACGCTATGTACATAGTACCCTGGGCCATGCAGTATGGCTCCTAGCGCCATAATTACATGGCGCAGAAATTATGGCCCCACACGCCATATTACATAGTGCCATGAGCCATGTAATATGGTTCATGGCACTACAAGTATAACTCGCAGCCATACTGTGTGAGGGGATCTATAAATGTCAGCAAGTGATACTTGAGTATCGTCGATAGATCGAGAACATTCTCAATCGGCTAAGGGCGCATATTATCGTATGGCTCCTTCAGCGACTCTAAATGCAGCCAGCGCCTGTTTGTTGCAAGCAAGTGACTTCTCCGTGTGCTCATTTATGGTAAGTAGCATAGTTTTGACTGATTTGCTTCTTCAATGTACTATAGTCTTCCACGCCATGTACTATAGTCCTTCACGCCATGTACTATAGTCCTTCACGCCATGTACTATAGTCCTTCACGCCATGTACTATAGTCCTTCACGCCATGTACTATAGTCCTTCACGCCATGTACTATAGTCCTTCACGCCATGTACTATAGTCCTCCACGCCATGTAATATAGTCCTCCACGCCATGTACTATAGTCCTCTACACCATACAGTATAGTCCTCCACGCCATACAGTATAGTCCTCCACGCCATGTGTTATAGCTCTCCACGTCATGCACTATAGTTCTCCACGCCATGTAATATAGTCCGCCACGCCATGTACATGGCGTGGAAGACTATAGTACATGGCGTGTAGGCCTATGTACTTTTCGCCATGTATTATGGCGTGTGGCGCTATATTTTATCACAATCCTAAATGTACATGGCGCCAGAAGTCTATAAATTATGGCGTCTGGCGCCATGTGTTTTCTCAGTGTACATACATTTCGTGAGCCGTAGGTTTTTGAACTCCTTCGCACGTCTTCAAAAAAATCCCAGCTGCTTATTAGCCTTCCTTAACACTTAAAAAAAATCCACGCAAGGAAGTTCCATGAGACCTCAAAACGGATGACTGAGATTTATATAGATCGTGTGAAATGCAAGTGGCAATGCGTTCACTTCTGCACTGTAGCCTATGAAAACTAAAATACTCAGTAGTGTCAGTTTCGTAAACTCTGAATTGCCCATATTAATATCACCCAGCAGGGTTGACAGGTGTACGGTAATTACCGTATTTGTACAGTAATTTCAAGCACCGTACGGTTAAAGGTAATAAACTATTACCGTACGGTAATTTTGACTTTTTCTATAAATGGCTGATTTTATGTATGTTTTTAGCCAACTTCTGTCACCTGATCTTTCAAATTCATCCAAGTAATTTTTAAACAACCCCATAAATTTATTTCGAAAATGTTACGCACTTGCAGTTTCGTATACTTCGTATAGCTGCACCCTTAGCATTTTAGGATTTGCCAAAAATTGTGCCTAACTTTGCTAACAGCTATAACGGAAACATTCCGTCAGCTTATTCTCCGAAAAATTGTATATGATCTTCACGGGTTTCAACAGAGATATAGTGCTGATTATTTTCAACTTTTACTAACTCCGTAAAAGTTGAAGATATAGATCATTCTATGAACGAAAAATTTCTCCACTTAGCCAAAATTTATCTTCCTTATTGTGTGGAAGAGTATTTGTGGCATATTAAATATCAAAATTTAGTAGTTTTTATCCGGAATTGAACCCAATTTGATGAGATTGCTTGCGTAGAAATGAAAAAGCAATGTGGTTTTTGCAACCCACTTTTGGCTGGAATGCATATTTTAAAGCCGCAGCTGGCAGTAGACGTTTCAAAAACAGACGAATACCCGTCCTTAAAATAATTATGTACCTTTTGTCCCAGAACATGTAAAGGCTTAGATGATGAGTGGAGAAAGCTTCCATTTTTTCCACGATTGCCGATTGACGATGAAATTTGTTGCTTTTATTATAATTTGGGCAAAATTTATAGATGAAGCTGGTAAACAAGAATTTGCTATCCTGTCCTGTTAGATTTTCTTTGTTTACCTCATTCAAACGCTGATTGTGAAAGGATTTTTTCGAAACTTAATTTGATCAAAACGAAAAATAGGATTAAAATGAATACTAACAATATTAACGTCAGAATGTATCAGTGAATCCACTTGTATGAAATTAACCCTCGAGAAAGTATGTACAAGATATTTACAAATAGGTAGGTACTTGCCTATTATGTATACACAGCTTATTGTACTTGCATGGAAGTAAAAAAGTGCGTGAATCAATTTATGTTTTTCGTATAGGAAAAAATGTTAATAAATTTTGTTAGTTATAAAATAGTTCTACGAATAAATTCTAGTGTTTGACTGAAAACCCACCTTTTCTCTCTCAATCATTATTTTGTTTTTGTATTTTAACCGAAAAGCTAGACTATTTTTGTAGCCGCGTTCTATTTTTTTCTTGCTCACAAGTTGCAAAATAATAAACATGGCCCCTAAAAAACTATATTATGATTAACGAATAAAAGAATCATATTCATGGAGAAAATGAATGTTCTATCAAAAACTCAAGTATTTAGGCTTACACAAGTACAAAATAATGGTGTACGGTAAAAACGTGGAAATCAGGTAATTTTTGAACATTTGTACTGTAATTCAAGCCAGAAGACCTGGCAACCCTGTCACCCAGACTACCCAATCAAGAATACTAAGAACTATCACCGGAGCCCCGTGGTAGTTTCGAAACGCTAGTCTCAGCAAAGAAATTATTTTAGAGGAAGTTAAGCACCGCAGTGGAAAATATATTGCGACCCTTGCTCATCACCTCAATAAGCTGGCTTAAAGAATATTAGCCCATTATAAATTCTAGCGATAGATCTATTGACAGGAAATTTCGTGATTTGAATTGGTTCATCAGATTCTACATAGCAATTGGCTAAACACCGTTTTTAATTGCTTCCGATCACAGCATCAAAAAAAAATTAATTTCAATAACACAAGACCTGTAAGGCTCTGGAGGAAGCGTATGCAATGGCTATTAAACTAGCTATGGTTGTATATTTGAGTCGTTTGAAATAATTTATTTTGGAAAGTGAGCTTTTGGTGAGTGACGCATTTTGCAATGTTATATATTTTATATTTTTTGACTTTGTTATGTTCTCCGAATTCAACTAAAAAGTTAATAAAAAATAATAGCCTTTAATATAAAGTGATTAGAAGAGTAATCGAACTGCCACTTTAGCATACGGTAGATTACTTGAAATATCGGTATATACAATAAATCATTAGGGGTGTAGAAAACTGCAGGAAAATGGGCCAGTAAAAGTATGAATGATTGCAACGAAGTGCATACGTTAATTAGCTGCCTTCAAAAATAATCAGAAACAGCGCCCAATGTGGGCTTTTGGAGAGAGCACAGCATTATAAATGCCTGTAGCTGGTATATATATACTTGTGTGGTTTGAAATGAAAGATTACTATGTACTTGTATGGTTTAAAATGGACATCTAATTTCTGCCTAATAATTGCAGCATAATTACACATTCAGTTATATGGTGTAAAAATGGGAGATACTCTACATTGCGTCTATGGACGCATGGACGAATGTACGTAGGTTGATCCCACAGTAATGATAATCAATATAAACCAAGGTGATTAAACTTAGAAAAAAAATATTTATTTTTCAATATAGTCTCCTAACAAGTTAATACATTTAGCCCATCTTTTTTCCAAACCCAGGATAGCCTTTGCAAAATATTTTTGTCTTTACGCGCCCAAAACGTCACAACAGCGGCCAACATTTCACTACTATCTTCAAATTTCTCGCCCCGAAGGTGTTCCTTGAGCTGAGAAAAGAAATAGAACTCACTGCGAGCTAGATCTAGCGAACCAGGATGATTTCAAAGCAGCTCGAATCCTGTTTTTTGAATTGCAGCCAACGCAACTGCAGCCTTGTTATCCGGTGCGGTGTTTTGATGAAACAGCACTCTGGCTCGGAGTTTGCCGCGTCTTTTTTCTCAATAGACTCCCGCAATCTTCTTATTTAGTCTGCGTGGTAAAAACCTGATTTAGTGGTTTCCTTTTCCAAATATTCCACCATAATAATTCCTTCAGCGTCCCAAAAAACTGATGCATAACCTTCGAAATTGACCACTTCTATTTCTTCGGCATCAGAGGAGAGGGTTGCTTCTAGGTCATCGATTGCTGTTTGGTCTCTGGATCAAAATGGTGGATCCAGGTCTCGTCTATAGTTACGAAACGTGACAAAAACTTCTCCAGATCTGCCTGAAACTTTGCAAGATTCACTCTCGAAATGTCGACTCGTTTCTTCTTTTGCTCGTCGGTTGTCATTCTCGGCACCCAACTTCTTCAGATGGAATTCGTTGCCGACGATTCTTTGAACACTCCCATACGAGATAACCATCACCTCAGCAACATGCCTGATGGTCACTCTTTGATCTGGCAACACGAATTTTTTCACGTTGTCTTTAGGGAGAGACGTAGATGTACGTCCTTCGTGGTATCAATCTTCAGTGAATGTTCTTCCCAGCTTGAACTCTTTGGCACAGCGTGCAAGGGTGAAAAATGGAGAAGCAGAGTCGCCTAGTGTTTCCACCAAGTCGCTGTCTATGTCTTTAGTAGATATTTTTTTCAAACACGGGTATTTAAAGATAGCTCTAATTTCGTTTTTCTCCATTTTCGACTGTTTGTATTCAATTGAATTTACCTCCCTGGAATTTCGGCCTATTTATATGATCTTCTTTTGTGCTGACTTAGTAGGTATATGAGGTAGTAAAAACATTTTTTTTTAATTTGATGCCAGCTGGAAATAGGCGATTATTACTACCTTTGGATCAACCCTCGTATAAACAGGGCCCAATGTATTAAGGTACTGCACACTGCTCATTGAAGGCAGCTTCTACCTTTAGTTAATACAACACAGATATGTTCCCAACCAAAAGGGAAATATGGTGTGTCTGACCTTCAACTCTTTACAGAGCAGTTTTTCTGTCAAAATATATATTAATCAGAAAATGCTCCTGTACCACTTGCTGGTACTGCGGTCGATTCGGAAGTGAATTCCACGCTTCATAGTCTAACCGCATGCCCCGCAGGCCTAACAAATGAATAACAAATATTCAGGTCGCAGACGAAAATGTAGCTGCGCCTCATGCTGTCCATCGTTCAAATAATTCACCCGAAGGAATTCATTAGATAATTGGTTTAGGGAGTAAATCAACAAAACATTCGCCCAGACAAGCAAGTCCAGATGAAGAAAAATTACATTGTATTGAGGCCTGGATAGTTTTCCGCCATCAAACGTCCTGGAAAAATAGCCTTGCGAAAACGTAAGGGCTGTCGGAAAGATCATAATTCATAGCACGTATCGAACTCAGCCTGTGTTTTGGTTAGGTTCTCAGGAGCCACAACATGTATAATGTACATATTATCATATGTAGTTGGGAAGGAACTGGTTTGCTTTTGTCTAGTGAGTCCATAGCAACGACGACAGCAAAGAGCAGGAAAATGTGGAAAAATCTTTCATATCATTATTTTTTTCTGACACTGTCCCATGCCATAGCTAAAATAATATGATGTCAATGTCTCTAGAGAAAGTCCTTGCGTCGACGACAAGTTGTGTAACAATTTTGTAAAACACGATGCCTAGGCGGTAAACGACTGTCTCGGGCCTTTGTGGGCGAAAATGGGTATAAATTGTCCGGGAGCATTGGAAGAAGCCTTCTTGATCTAGAACGATACAGCGAATGTGCAAAGGAGAGATTACGAGCGTGGTACCACATGAATATTAGTGTTGGATGCCTTCGTTACAATTTTTCATTCTCATTATTGTCGGGCTTTTGTTGTAATAACAATCATAAGGACAAACTCTGGCATAAGAATATCTGATTCTGCATGTATCAATGTGAAAACGAAAAACAAAGGCTGAGCAATAGTGGAATGACTCAGTTCAGGCGAATTATACCTATTGTTTTGTTTGGTTAGACTCTTCAGCCGTTTTTTTAAATGTGGTAGTTCTGGTATTGTAGTAGTCGTGGATTGTGTACTACTAACGGATGAATTCGGATGAATTTATTCCTTGCTTCGAATCGCCACTATGATTTCATCGCAATCAATGAGATAATGCGTTCTGTAATTTCGTGCTTAACTATGCTAAAGCGCCTAAACATTTTCCACTTAAAATTTTCCGCCATCAAACGTCCTGGGAAAGAGATGTGGTTGATTTTCCTAAACAAATCAAGTAAATAATTTTATGAACAAGCATTTTATTTTTGAGGGATGCAGCGTGAGATTTAACATAAATTGTAGTGTTTTTATTGCGATTACGCATACCAAATAATAAATCTTTATATATATATATCTATATATATATATATATACATATATATATATATATATATATATATATATATATATATATATATATATATATATATATATATATATATATATATATATATATATATATCAAGGTACGGCCATATAATTAGGAAAACACTGGTATGTTACTAAGAAAAACACAATTTGTCAATGAATCCTTAACCTTGCATCTCTTCCCCGAACATTTTCTGTACTTCAAAATTCCATAACGAATAACGTTCTAGCTTTCACCCTTCAATTCTATCTTGCTTAAATTTTGTATTTACTTTCTGTATTAGTTTATTTTTTTCTTATTTTTAAGCCTAGTCTATAACAGGGTTGATTTCTGTTAATTGGACAATAAATGAATGAATATATTCTTGTTAATAAAAAATAACTTACAACTCATTAACACCACTATCACCTGAGCATTTAAGTTTGACCGTATATATACATGACCTATATAAATATATATACATGACATGACCAATGACCACTTTGTCAAAATAAAATTTTCAATATAAATAAATTTTTTTTCAATTTTAACCATCCCGCAAAAACAATTCCAATTATATATATATATATATATATATATATATATATATATATATATATATATATATATATATATATATATATATATATATATGTATATACAGTAGAGTCCGTTTATAACGACGGCCAAGGGACCGAACGTTTGCAGTCGTATTAACCGGACGACGTTATAAGCGAATTTCGAAATGTACCTATACATTTTACCCACAGTACTACTTGGCTGCATAGCAGAGCACATATTAACGTAAATACAAACGTTACACAAGATGCTATCATAAGAAAAACTAATTTATTGGAAAAACACGAAGGAAGGTTGTTTTACAGAATGTGAGACACATGTTAAAGTTTTGTAAGCTTACAGATATAAATTACATAGTTAGCAGCTGAAAAATAGTGTATTTTAGTCTGTTTCTGATTGGATTTTGCTTTATAATAAGAATTACGTACTAACTTAATGAGACGAGACATTGTTAATTTTGTTTCGTCATCTTCGTAATTAGAATGTATGAAGGAATTAAAAGTGTCTGCATCTTCTTGAGCTTCTTTGATGCTAGGATTCCATCAGCCCTTTAGTCATCAGCCGGACACAATATTGTGTGAAGTTTTGAAGCGATTGATCCAACTTGGTGTACATGTGAAATTCGGTACATTGAATCGCGAAGCAAATAACTGGGTTTGATGCTGTAGAATAGGACAACTGACGAGTTTTTCCCGGTTTCGTTGCACTTTAAACCACTGAAGCAATGCTTGATCCACTTGATCCTGTGTGGACGCCCGAATTCGCTTGGGAATAGCTCTTCAATCTTACATTTGCTATTCTTTGTTGTTGATATGTTGGAGTAAGAAACACCAAACTCCTTCGCAAGAGTCACATTTGATTTACCTGCTTCTAAACGTTGAATTATCGCATTCTTTTCTTCAATAGTAAAACACTTTCGTTGTTTGGGTGTAGACATTTTTACACACACAAATTAGACAAGGAACGGTATCTGGTTTGGTCGCTCGGAATTGCGGGGAAAAAATAAACTAACGACACGACCGCTTGACCTTACGGAAAAACAACAAACTTTCGTCGTTATAACCGGACAAGTAAAAGCTAAATTCAGCTAAATTACGTCGCTATAAACGGTTTGTCATTATAACCGGAGTCGTAATAAGCAAACGTTTTGTAATACTATTGTATGAGAAACCAACCAAACAGATTCAACAAGTCGCTATAAGCAGTCAGACGTTTTAAGCGGAGTCGTTATAAGCGGATTCTACTGTATACATAAACATATATTTATACATGTATATATATGAACATATGTATATATGTGTATATATATATATATATATATATATATATATATATATATATATATATATATATATATATATATATATGCTAAAATCAATATAATAGCAGTTTTTGAATTCCATTTGTACACATAAGCGAGTTTGAACATTTGGCGATGATTCATTTGTGATTAAAATATTCTTGCATTAAATGTACATACATTAAATGAAAGCAAGATGGAAGAAGTTCATATAATTGGTCAAGGTTTTTCCATGTTAGCCATGCTCCTCTAATTCCGGTTTTTCACCCTTCGTGTCTCATTTTCACACTAATAAGCAGCAGGTCGAAAATTCTCCTTCATTTCTCAAATCCGATTTCTAAAGGGGTTTGGAGACAAGCGTCCATGCGTTTTTAAATTACACGAGTCAAGTCAACTCAAATCCAATTTTTTTGAAGGCGGGGCTAAGGCGAAGGTGGTAGGATACAGTGACTTTATTGCTTTAGAGTGACTTTATTGTATAGACTTTATTGCTTTCCTTCCGCTTTTCGTTATTTGTAGATGATTAGTGGATGCGTTACCATACTTACGTATGTTGATGTGCATGATCGTTTTCATACATGTTGATGTGGATGATTATTTTAGTATTATTTAAGCATCATCGCCTCGTGTGAATGCCCTAATGATATCACGTTTATATAACAAGTTATTATAAATCGAAATTAAAAAAACTCTAGCGCACCTGAACCGCTAGAAACACTAATGTTCGAAGAACAGTAGACGAATTGTGCAGGTTTTGAGTGCATATTCCACCGCATGCGCTGCTTATTACGGCCAAATTGTTTCAAATGCCACGTTTTACTTTTGTCTCAAGAATGCATTATAACTCATATGGTAGAAGGTTTCAGATATTACCACTGGCATGAATTTCAACGTTTATGAGAACAAAACACGGGTTAATGATATTCGTTATCAAATGCTTATATCACAAAATTTTGAAAGCAGCATCTCATATAATATCAATGAAGAAAATGCTCAGTGCCTGCAGCACTGTAACTGAAGTTGGTGTTTGGGGCTGCGATCCGAAAAATTTGCAGAACTTTGGGAATTGAAACATCGGTTATTTATTTTCATTGTAAATGTTTCCGGTATGAATACTAAATGTAAGCATTTATTGATACAAAAGTAGCACAACCGACTCGTGCTGGCAACCTTTCGCCAGTATCAAAGCCAAGAATATATCACATCTGCTTCACGTTGTTATATAACATTTGAGGTTATAGGAGAATAAAAAAATTTAGGGTTACCTGCAGCGAGTTTTTCAAATAATCGAAAGCTTAATATTTGTTGTTTATTGTCACTGCAATATCATAACCAATTGAAAATTCTACGATAAAACCACTTAATAAAGAGATTGCAAACAAACACAAAACCAACAATAGCTGGCAACCCTATCATGGCTTTTCAACCAAATTTGGCTTGAATAATGTTTATAATAGGTTCCAGTAATTGTATGAACTTCGTATCGATTTCATGACTGCACTGGAAGTTATAGGTCAAAAAAATTTATTTTCTGAGCGAATTTTCAAAACCATAGACACGAAAATTACCATAGCTGGCAGCACCAATCGAATTTTTCAATCAAATTTCTATCAAACAGAGTTTAGAGTAAGGTCCAGCTACTGTGTTAATTTCATGAAAATCTGGTAACTTATTCACATTTCATAGGGCAAAAAGCAGTTTTTTTTCTTTGTAACTTTTCAAGATGGCACCACTGGCACAGAGTTGCCTACAATTCAAAATCGCTTCTATCAGACCTGGCCCTACTTAAGTCCAATGCATTCTGTAAATTTCAATTCTATCTGATTATTGATTCGTGAGTTCCCGTGAACAGAAGTTTTACAAGCTAAAAATATAGGTTAACTGAGAAAGGGTTACCGTTCTTGTCCGACATGAAATCTCCAAAGTTTTACTTTGACTGTGTAGATTAAGCATAAGATTTGTATACAGATTAGTTTTATTGTAGAAACGGACATTTTTTAGGATATTCGATGGTTTGAATGTTTTCACTTCCAAAATTTTTATTTTTTCAAATTTAAGACACCAAAATTATCATAGCTGGCAGCTCCAACCGAATTTTTCAACCAAATTTCTACCAAACGTGGTTCAAAGTAAGGTGCAGCTACCGTGTGAATTTCGTCAAAATCGAACGATTCAATCAGAATTTATAGGGCTAAAAGCAGTTATATTTTTTAGTGATTTTTCAAGATGGCACCACTGGCACAGAATCACCTGCATTTCAAAATCACTTCTATCAGACCTGGTCCTATTTAAGACCAATACATTCTGCGAATTTCAATTAATTCGGCTTATCGGATCGTGAGTTTCCGTGAACAGAAGTTTTTGATGCTAAAAATATAGGTAAATTGGGCAAGGGTTACCAGGCGTGCCCGTTATACCATATCAAATTTTATTTTATGTTTATGTAAACAAAGCACAAGATTTACATATGAGTGGCTTTTTTTTTAAGAAACGACATGTTTTCAAGAGAGATGATGATTTGGAGGTTTTCACTTTCAGTGCCTGCCCTAGCTACAGGGTTGCCAGCACGCTCATTTAAACGTACATTAATCTACAACTTAATAAAACAAACATGCCCTGAAAATTTCGTAATCATGGAATAGCTCTGTCAAAAGTTATCGAAATTTAAAAATTTTCAAATTTTCCCGTTCTCTTTTTAGGCACCCAGCGCACACATGGGGTTAAAAAATTCCAAAACATTATCCGATTCACATGTAAAACTTGTTTGAAATTTATGTCGTCAACTTTATTTTTGCAAAAATTATTTGTGTACGGAATAATAGGTATATTAAAAAAATCACTAAAATGGCCGCCGGCGCCAAAGGGTTAAAGATTATTAACTTTTTGTGAGACCTGGCACTATTCTGCATATACACCAATGTGTCCTGAAAATTTCAGCTCAATTGGATGGCGCGTTCCTGAGATTTTTTCACTGAAATTTTTTGATGATATATATATATATATATATATATATATATATATATATATATATATATATATATATATATATATATATAGAAATATGAATTTTTGGCCAAAGTGATTTTAATACTAATGTTCTTCTTCGAACATTAGTAAAAATCATTACCAGACAGCCAGGCCCCACAAACGGCTAAAAATTTCTAAAATATCGTCGTCATCAAGCTTAGAGCATTACTAATTCTCAGTAATCAAACTCGTTGTTCTCCGTACAAATAAATTGGTATATGCCAACATATATATGTTTGTGTATAGATATTCGTATTTATTTTTTTTGTAATAGTCTTGCACGTAATGATGCAAAAAAATTATCATTCACATCATCATATAATACAATAATAATTCCCAAAACATATTTAAACGATCATCGACGAATCATCCACAAGTGACAATGAGCGCAAGAAAGAATTATAAAATCTATTCTACATGAATCAGAATACTCCACCCCTTTCGCTTTAGACCCGCCTATTTAAACACAATCGAGCTGACTCGTGTAAACAAACACATGAACGCATGGACGCTTGTCTTAAAACCCCTTAATCCATTCTCTCTTATATTTATGATTCCGCATAATTATACATTCACACATATGTATGTATAGACATATGTATGCATATATATATATATATATATATATATATATATATATATATATATATATATATATATATATATATATATATATATATATATATATATATGTATATATATATATATATATATATATATATATATATATATACACATGCTAGAAAAAGTCTGCGTTCTTCTACTGTCAATCAGTTTGTAACTTTAAAAAATCAAAAACAAACAAATATTTTCCAGATTTTGTTTCACATATTTATTAAGTATTTCTTATTTAGTTGACGCATGTTAGTTCATTTATTTCTCTTTTACTATTTTAGAGATAACGGCTTTTTCGGAAAAAATATCTAAAAGCGAGGCAAAAAAAGTCTGTGTTGACATGTAATAAAAATAATAAAATAGAAAATAGTAAAACATATTTAAATTCGTTAGTAACTGGGGGGTATCCCCGGTTCTTTATTACCTCATAGAGCCTTTTTGGCATCGAAGTGACGAGCTTCGCTGCCTCTTCAGCGCTTGTTTTCTCCCACTCCTCTGTGAAAACAGATTTCAACATTTCCTCGCTAGTTAGTGAGTGTTGTCAAATTTTCTTCTCTAGCGTATCCCATAAGTGTTCGATGGGGTTTAGGTCTGGTGATTGTGGGGGTGTATGTAGCTGTTTTAGGGCATGAGAGGGTAACCAGAGCCCCACTATCTTGGCTGTATGCTTCGGATCACGATCATGTTGGAAGTAAAAATCTGAACCTAAGCCGAGTTTAATGGCACTCTGCCTCAAATTATTTTTCAAAATGTTGAGATATTCAAATCTATCCATCGTCGATTCGATAAACTCCAACTTCCCAACGCCAGTACTCACCGTACACCCCCACACCATTATCACACCAGCACCATGTTTTGCAGTGGGTAGGAGGTTTTCTTTTTGGAATTCTTTTCCAGACTTCCTCCATACTAACTTGCGTCCTTTTACGCCAAAAATGCAAAATTTACTTTCATCAGAAAGTATTATATTCTTCTGAAACTCTATTGGCTCATCTATGTGCTGCTTGGCAAATGCAATGCGCTTTCGTCGGTTGACCGGTGAAATGTACGGTTTCTTCTTGTACGGTTTTCAGCCTTTTTGAGGATTTTTCTTGTACTATCGGGACAAATATTTTTCTTGAATTATTCTTTGATTTCAGTTGCTATTTGGAATGCAGTCAGCCGTGGATTTTTTTTTACTAGTGACACGATATGTCGTTTTTCCCAGCAGGGAAACTTTGATGGACGACCAGTCTGCTGTTTCTCTGTAGCTGTTCTCTTCTTTCCATAATTTTTTGATGATTTTTCTTTCACCCACACTAAGTTCTTTTCTTTTATCTTCCATTGCAAAAATAAATTATTCACAACACAAACTGTGCAGGAAACTTGCCAGAATAGCTAGTAATGAATAATAAATACAATAAAACACTAAAAGAGTGTATTTGAAACGGCTTATTGCTTCCACTTCATCAAGTGACCTTTTCTGCCTCGCTTTTGTATGTTTTTTTCTTAAAAAACCCGTTATCTCAAAAACAGTAAAAGCTAAATAAATGAACTTACATGTGTCGACTTATTAAGAAATACTTAATAAATATTTGAAACTAAATCTGGAAAATGTTTGCTATTTTTTGATTTTTTATAGTTACAACCTGATTGACGCAGGTGAAAGAAGACTTTTTCGAGCATGTGTACATATATATATATATATATATATATATATATATATATATATATATATATATATATATATACTGATATATATATATACACTATTTGAAACTATACTGATATATATATATATATAAACAGATTACTCTCAGTAAGTGTCGTTTTCTGTAATTTGGCGATGTCCGCGATGGCGTTGGGAGAAATCGTGTCAAATTTGATATGTGTTGTTTTACAAATAATATAATCCAAACGCGTCATGAAACACTTTACATAAAAGCCAGATGAAGATGCAAGTACTGGCAACACTCAGTAGACAACTGGATTATATGAAAAGTAAAATTGATTAGTTCAAGCGCCCGCTAACACATGTATGCCTCTGACAAATAATTTGCTTCCACAGTTCACGCAGACCGATTAACAAAATTGATTACCGCCAGAGCACAGTGGGCTTGGATGTTTCTCATCTCCATTAGTCTTCCCACTCGGGATTCGATGCCGCAGCCGTCATTTCTTGTCATTTCCGTCCCTAATTCTCATTACATCCTGACGGCAAAGTACTCGTGCATGTGACGAATGTTTGTGCGGTCTGACCTCAATTACCATTTAGACGTTTGTGTTATTGTCTTTTTTATAACTTTGTCACTATACCACTTCTGAAAAGGATTCTCCATGCTCGCAGTGACGACGACACGCGATTTCTTTGCTTTGTTCCATTTGAAACACCGACTGATGTCGGATTCGCTGATATTTAACAAGTAGGTACTGATTGAAGTGAAAAGTGTTTGCATTAAGAAATAATGGCTGTGTTAAATGTGTTGTCCTAGTGTTGGATATCATGAAACCCTTTTGAGTTTTTGAAGTTATGCGATGAACTTGTGCACCTAATACGGAGTTCAATTCGATTGGTATGAAGGGGTTTTAAAAAAATGGCTCTTACTTGGGCGTAATTCGCTAAATACATCATAATATGACATTTACTAGCCAAATAAAATATGTAGGGTGTAGACTTTTTGCGTAGATTCCCGCTCAAAAATAACTGTATCATATGTTTCCGAAAATATTTGGGTATTTTGAAAATGATCGTCTATTATCTACCTACTTTTTAAAAGAGATATGCAACGCCTTTAAAAAATACGCTACCCTTTACTCTCGTCAGTTGCCTTGCATCACGTAAAACTTTTATCCCTTGACAAAACTTAATTGTCCCAGGGTAGATTAATGAATGACATGAAGTAAATCCTGCATTGCTCTCATCATAGTCAGCATTGCGCGAGAAGATAAAAAAGGAGACATCGGTTTAGTATTGTGTTCAGTATCACCTGTTTTCTGATATTTCCGAAAAGTGTCTTAATTGATTGATGAAAAGTGGCATTCTACTGAATGATTAATCGAGTGCGAAACGTTTAACTCGTTTTCAGAGACCATTCACTTTTTATTATAGGCGCGTTTTTGGCATCTCGATCAATAACAGGTTAGTGTAGGCAGCATTGAAAACAACAACTGAGGCAGGATTGGTGTTGTTTTCAATGCTGCCTATCCTGACCTACTATTGATCGAAACGCAAAAAAAGCACCTTACGCTGAATACTTTTCGTTTATTCAGGCTTTCTGGTGCAGTATGAAAGACGGAGATGCAAAATATAATTTTTTCTACTGGTGAAATTTTCACTTACACAGCACTTGACAATTCGTCTTCGATTGTGCAATTGGAGCTGATGGCTTGTTGGATGAGAATGGGGCCGAAGTAAAACTTTTGTATTGCTAAAATTAATCAGGTGGTTTTTTGTATGTGGAAAGCATGCGGAAGTAGAACGTCTAGTCGAAACTTTGAATCACATATGTGAAACATCGAAACTGTCAAACGTTTTGCTTGCATTCGTATTCTATGTAACTGTGGCAGATTAGCTCTTTTGAGCTAGAGAACATTAGTATAAACGTTCTAGTCGTCAACTGTATTGACAACCTGCGTAATTGCAGTGGGGAGTAGATGATACTGATAAATAGTGGTAAACAGAACATAGTACACGAAAGCAACTTTAAAAGTTTCTTTGGATTTTAATCTCTGAGCTGTAATTTTGTGCTTCGATTTTCTTTTTTATGAAATTGATCTCTCACATCTTTGAAAATAAATATTTGCTGCAGTATCATTAAGCAAAACTAATGCCTGAAATCTAAGATATTTTAGTTTATATATCAAAATCTGGGGTAAAACGAAATTTTGTCACAGCACATACTGTAATTAATGTAGCATTTACTACCTTAAGCACACAATTCATTTACTGCCATAAGCTCTCGTTTGTTTCAGTAAAAACGCTGCTCATGTGGCGCTCAATAAATAAATAAGTAAATAAAAATAAACATTTTCCCCTAACATTTGAGTGCATGCTTCTATTACTTTTGAATGGGTATGATAAAGTTATTTCTTGATAGAATTATCAAGGTTGCTAAATTACTACTAAAGTGCCCGCCAGCGCCAAAGCCTAAAGAAAACTTAATTTTGGTGAGACCCGAACTTATTACATACATACATCTATAGGGTAATTGTTCCGAAATTCGACACCTTACTCTTAAAGTCGGCCTGCTCTAGCTCGTTTTGGTCAACTCCTTAGACACTCCGCATACGGGTCGTTGAGCTATCGTCGAGGATGCCGTCCACGCTTGGTCGTCAAAGCCTAGGTAATTCAATGGGAGACCAATCGTCAGGAGTGAGAAGCGTAATCGTTTCGTTTTGAGTGCGTTTCAAGCGTTGTGCATTGCAGACCTCATGCCAAACGGCTGGTCGTTTTATTCATGAAGAACTTTACATTTCGAACCGATCCACTGATATTTGAGAGAATACTGACGCTTTCTTGAGGATAGACTGATGACTCGTGTGCGGATGTGAAACGAGGGCGACAACAATCGTTCTTTTGCACGCTTGACTCACGCATCGCATTGGATTGCCTTATTCGCCATGGATCAAAACGAAATCCGTGATCAAGTAAGGTGGCTGTATTTTGTTTTAATGAATTTGATTCTTGTTGACCAAAAAGGGTTGGGTAGCCGACCTTTGGTGCAGATTGGAATTAGAATCATTCACGCTACATCAAGCCCCCCTGAACATTTCAGCTCGATTGGCTCACGCAATCATAAGCAACAGTCGCAGTATGTGTGAGGCAGCATTATCATTCTATTTATTCACAAAAGCTAACGAAAGCTCAATTTGTCCTCTAGCGCTGACTTAAACGGCCCACAGACGAGAGATCTGGTCGACAACTAGATCTGCAATATGCGATATCTGCAACGAAAATCTCTGTCTGTGGGCTAGTCTCAGGTTGCATTTTTAGTCTCTGCAACGGTTGCAGTAAATATCAAAATTTTTGGATATTTGGTGGGCGGAGCTAGTGGTCGACGACCACGTTGCTGTGTCTGTTGTGATTTTGAGACTAGAATGGAGATCTAGTTTGAATTTAGTGTAATGTAGTGGTAAGATAATTCGAAATCATTGGTTTAACGAACTGAGTTGTGTATGAATATGCTCAACAAGAGTCAGTTAGCATACCTCATGGTCCCGTTAATGCTTTATATATTTCAGGAAATATTTATGAACGAAAAGAATAGATGTGAAACAAAAATATATGGTCCATTTCAGTATACTTTGGAGCTAGTGATCTGCGATTGAATCTCTGCTAATAGAATATTTTTAATGAAGTCGATAAAGCCTTTAAATTGGTATATAATGATAAATTTACTTCAGAAGATATTGCATGAATTAATGATGCAATTGAAGAAAATTTTAAATTAAGAAAAGAAGACAGATTCTTGAGAAACCTCGTACCATTTTAGGGTTTGCAGGATCTGATACTCTAGCTAGGGCAATATCTATGGAGCATAATAAGGGTTGTCATGCTGCAATATTTGATAATAAAGAAGAACAAGAGTATTTGGTTTTGCGATAGCTAGCTTGCTAAAAGATCCTGTTGCTCTTGGACCAGTATTGATTTATTTATTTCATAGGATTAGTATATCTCTTGATGGCACTCCATCTAGTATCGTTCTTGATGAGGCATGGGCAATAATAGATAATCCAGTTTTTGTGCTCCATTTCGATTTATCAAAGTAGCTTGATTAGCTTTGTTTATCTGTTTTAACGCTCCACTAAACGGATATCTTATTGTTCAACGATATCAATTTCAATTTATAAAGCACCAAATCAGTAAATACACCTCTAATACGCACAAGTGCTGCCTGCGCATGATGACCGCAAATTAAAATTCCATTAAAAAATATTTAGAGGGCTACATGTGCCTGAACCAGAATACGCGTACATACCTGTTCGAAATAACTTTACGTGAAACATAATTTTAAACCCTATTAAGGCACAAATGCTGCCAGCTCATGATACATACAATTTTATAATTTTCTTTGAAAATCAGTAAATACACCCCTAATACGAACAATCACTGCCTGGTTATGATGACCGCCAATTAAAAATTATTGAGAGGGATCTATGACTAGGCTACAGATGCCTGAAGCAGAAAGGACAAATACCTCATATACCCGTGTATACCTGTTCGAAATTACATTATGTAGAACATAATTTGCTAACAATGCTTACAATTTATGTCCTCCATTTTCTTACAACGAAAATGACCTGAAAACACCCATTCCAAAGCGTGTGTTGCCTCAACGAAAACAACGTTCGAATGAGATTGCAATTCAAGTTTCTGTGTCTGTGGCAAATTAATTGAGATCCAGTCGACGACCAGATCTCCGTGTCTGTGGGCCGTTTTACTTTCTTTACTTTTCTCAACTCATCCGGCTTCATACTCTATTGATTGCAACCGTTGATACTAGTCGCCTGACGACAATCAGAGGTAACAAATACACTTTTATACACAAATAGAAATACACAAACTGCAATAAAAAAATACATTTATTTAACCTTTTTTTCAATTACCGCAATCAGTAAAATAAAAACAGACGATGCCCATAACGAAGCTTCACCTTGATACCGTCAAATCTTTATGCATTAATTTCGCTTGTAAGGAAAGTAAATTCCCGTCCTTAATTGAAGTTGACCAAATTCTTAACAACTACCAAAAATTTTAATGTTAAGATGCTTAGCTACTATACTAAGGTGCCTCGTCAGCTTAGCTTTTTGCTGCTATGTTCTTTTCCATTCTACATTCGTAAAATGAACATGTTTAATGAATGTTATGTTTGTTCTCGCTTTTCAGGTACACCGCCGCAATGAGATGATAATAGAAGTTAGAATGTTCGCTGCGAAACGGTAACGAAACGGATTGTAATAAAACAATAGCGTACTTTGGTGACGAAGGTACCTTTTCTACTGGTTGTGTTCACTAATAAATTTTAATTGGAAAAGGTGACAGTGCACTTTGCCTGATTACGGTAAAGAAAGATGTTATAATTATCGGCGGTCCGTTTTGTTCATAACAGAGATTTTAAACGACTCCGGAATCCGAAACCAACGCAAGATATTTAGTAACGGTTATTATTTAACAGTAGATGCGTATTTGATGTGAACATAAATGCGAATAAACTAAACTCTAATTAAAATTTCTTTGCAAACATTTTGTATGGGCTAAAGTTTTGGAAGAAGTAAATGAAAAAAATCACAGAAGATATTGGCTAAGATAGCATTTAAATACAAAAGAGTACGTCGTTTTTAATAAACTCGCAAGAATAACAAATAAGCGGATTTTTTTACGGTGTGCAACCGAATTTCGAATGGGCTCGAGGCATAATAGCGATTTATGTCTTCGTTGCCTTTTACGCAAAACGCTCTAGCAGTCATGAGGTTCGGTGATCGTTTGAGGGCTCTTATCTGGGCCACACACCTACTTCCTCTAGTCGCAGCTGTTTCTGGTAAGTTATTTTGAAACAAACCTTTTTCATTCTATTTCTTTCCTACATACTGATTTAAGAATTATTCAATGTTACCATACTTGAAAATTAAATTAACCATAAACATCAAGATTGAACTATTCATTTGTTCCTAGCACTGCATAAGTAAATGGTGATTGTTTCTTGGCAGCATTAACCTGCATCATCAGCTTAAAGTACGTTTGGGTGGATGGCTACAAACTTGCAGAAAGCTTGTATCCGCATATGACTCATTATCGATCAGCCTTTGCGTTTATCATGTCCACTTTTTCGTAAATTAATTTGAATTTTCGTCCCACCACTACCATACACTAACGAATAGTTTCGCGACCAAAAAAACCTTTTTATTCCAATTTAAAGCTGGGCTCCTGATTGAAATAATATTTCCATTATGAAAGTTATCCAACGTTAGCTTGTTACATTATGCGAAAATCAATATGAAAATCGGAATAAAAATTTTAAGTCCAAATTGAAACAAAACATTATTTAGATACAGCTTTTCGGTTTCCAGAGCTTTGCTCGAAAACTGAATCCATGAAGAAGAAATGCTAAGCAGAAAGGGATACAATCGAATTTATATTTGGTTACAATATAGCTACTTATGTCTTTATTTACATTACATTATTCACATATATCTACTTAAAATATTGAGTATAATACAATTTAGTAGCAGAGTAGTTGTTTTATACAAGCTGAAATTGAGTTATGATATAGGCAACTATTATATAGGCAATTAACAACTAGCAATAACCAATTACGGGAAACCACTTTTTCCAACACAACATAATTATATTTTATGCACCCGAAACACTGCCACATCAGTTAGCTTCTGCCAATGATGTGATTCTGTTGCAGCTCCCGCTCCGTGATTCCAATTAATACGAAAATTATTCAATTATATGTTCATCGACCGTCATTTCCATTGGCAGTACTACGCTGGTAGATTTAAATTTCATTGAAAGCAATAGGGAGTAAGTGACTCAGGAGAATTTAATGCAAGCAGCGACAGAGGATGCTTTCTATCCCGTAGCAATGAAAATGCAATTGAAGCGCAATGCAATTTGACCGCACTGATTTTACCGAATGAATTGTAACCGTGAAAACATTTTTGTGTTTGACAAAGTTAATGTCATATTTTAGGATGTTTCTATTGGATTTATCATCAGTTTTTTTTTGAACTAATTGTTTCCTCAATTTTCGCAAAGAAAATAAAAATCTATTTGATGGATTCGTGTCGATTTTTTCGATTTGATTCGCTGACCTTTTGAAAAGTGTCGTACAAACGACACTAGGCTCCGAAATCATAATGACAGCTCTAATATGAGTTTCATACCTTTTGAAATCAATGAATATTTGCTAATAATTTACTCCTACCCTGAGATAAATTTTGAAGCTGTTTTTCTTTTCTTGATAATAATTTGCATACGTTCGCGATTTATTTTGCGTTGGCACTTCATTAATTGCCTGATTATAATAAAATTTTTAAAATAAGTATTTGTGGAAATTCAACAAACTGAATATTCAAAAATTGCTGAACAAGCACTTGAAATGAATATGTAATATCTTATAGCTGACAATAATTGCATTTTTTTGCATCTCGATCAATAGCAGGTTAGGGCAGGCAGCATTGGAAGCAACAACAACTGAGACAGGATTGTTGTTGTTTTCAATGCTGCCTACTCTAACCTGCTATTGATCGACACGCAAAAAACCTCACCTATCTTTGCGGCTTTCGTGTCCTGGCGTATAGTGAATTTTTTTATGGTAACTTACATTTATTCTATTTGGTTTAACTGATCGAATCCACTAGCAAGCTACTATAGCGTAAAAGTATGGCACTTTCTTGTGAGTCCATAATTCAAACCAGTCCGTTATTTGGAAACAATTCATTCTTGGAAGGTATTTGCAAAAATGTATATTCTTGTAACGAATTCCTGCTTTGCTCGCTTGAATGCCTTAGCAATTTCGTTTCATGATTTGTATTGTGCAATTTGCAGGCTGTCTTCTTCATCATTTGTCTGTAAAAATGTACTGCTTGTCTGGGGTTAATTAAACTAGCATTTAAATCCATATAGAGCCACTTGACGGCGTGCAAACATTTCAGTGTGCACAGCAGAAATCATGATGATTCCTTCATTAAAATATTCTCATCAGTTCACTATTGTGGAAAGCATGAAAACTGCACTGACAAAAATCCACATAGCGCCCAGAGCCATGTAACATAGCGCATTATTTATGGTCCCATACGCCATGTACATAGTACTCTGAGCCATGCAATATGGCTCCCAGCGCCGCCATAATCTCAGAATCTACATAGCGCGTGGTCCCATGTTACATGGCGCAGCATTTATGGTGCCACACGCTATGTACATAGTACCCTGAGCCATGCAGTATAGCTCCCAGCGCCATAGTTACATGGCGCAGAAATTATGGCCCCACACGCCATATTACATAGTGCCATGAGCCATGTAATATGACTCATGGCACTACAATTATAACTCGCAGCCATACTGTGTGAGGGGATCTATAAATGTCAGCAAGTGATACTTGAGTATCGTCGATAGATCGAGAACATTCTCAATCGGCTAAGGGCGCATATTATTGAATGGCTCCTTCGGTGACTCTAAAAGCAGCCAGCGTCTGTTTGTTGCAAGCAAGTGACTTCTCCGTGTGCTCATTTATGGTAAGTAGCACTGTTTTGACTGATTTGCTTCTTCAATGTACTATAGTCCTCCACGCCATGTACTATAGTCCTCCACGCCATGTACAATAGTCCTCCACGCCATACAGTATAGTCCTCCACGCCATGCAGTATAGTCCTCCACGCCATGCAGTATAGTCCTCTACGCCATGCAGTATAGTCCTCCACGCCATACAGTATAGTCCTCCACGCCATGCAGTACAGTCCTCTACGCCATGCAGTATAGTCCTCCACGCCATACAGTATAGTCCTCCACGCCATACAGCACAGTCCTCCACGCCCTACAGTATAGACCTCCACGCCATACAGTATAGTCCTCCACGCCATACAGTATAGTCCTCCACGCCATACAGCATAGTCCTCCACGCCATACAGTATAGTCATCCACGCCATACAGTATAGTCCTCCACGCCATACAGTATAGTCCTCCACGCCATACAGTATAGTCCTCCACGCCATACAGTATAGTCCTCCACGCCATACAGTATAGTCCTCCACGCCATACAGTATAGTCCTCCACGTCATACAGTATAGTCCTCCACACCATGTGCTATAGCTCTCCACGCCACGCACTATAGTTCTCCACGCCATGTAATATAGTCCGCCACGCCATGTACATGGCGTGGAGGACTATAGTACATGGCGTGGAAGACTATAGTACATGGCGTGTAGGCCTATGTACTTTTCGCCATGTATTATGGCGTGTGGCGCTATATTTTATCACAATCCCTAAATCGACTATGTACATGGTGCCAGAAGTCTATAAATTATGGCGTCTGGCGCCATGTGTTTTCTCAGTGTGCAAGCCGACTATATAAATGGTGCTTGCGTTCTGCTATTCTTTTTACAAACTTTGCATTGACATAGATATCTCAACGTGGGCAATGCAGAGACGCAACAAGCATGACGAATGCACCCTGTCATGTGATGATCCGCTGGCATTATTACATGCAACTTCAGGAAGTTAAAAGATCTTTTTTCTTCCTAGTTAGGAGATTCAGAAATTAATGAATGACACAAGCGGTCACGCTCGTCGCCTATCACTAGAAACGCATAGCGCCAGTATTTATGGGCAAGGCTCCTTCCGTAATAAAAAAAAGCAGTGGAAGAAACGAAACAACGACACATTAATTCAAAGGTATCTTTTAGGCATAGTGCACAGGTAAAAAGAAAAGCGGAAAAATATCAACTGAATTTGCCATAATAATCTGCACAAACTGCAGCGTTTTCTATCATTGTAACTGAGAACTGAGTGATCAAAAAAGTTAACTTTAGGAGAAAATTGAAAAACTATAAAAAAAATGGGAAATCCTGAAATAAGTGCTACTACTGTAGCGAAAGAAAAATGAAAGCGACGATATCTAACGGTTTTAAAAAAGCAGAGGAATGGTGTAAATTTTGTTGCAGCTTTTATGTGACAGAAATATGTACGAATTTACTTTTTCTATAGAACATGGCAGCACTTGAGATCAATACACCTTCTGATCCCCATTTTGATCTAAAGATCCGGTCTTGAGTTTTCGCGAACACAAATTTCGGGTCCGTACACGTAAGTACTATTTCCTTGAAACAAAATTTGGTCAGGGGATTTAATGATTTTTCACCTTTCAGGGTTGTCCGAACGTTCACCAAAAAACACAGGTTTTTTCCTTATATGCGTCAATCATAACTGGAGTGGCACCATAACTGGAGTCTGGCTCTGATCTCCTTCAAAAAGTTTTTTCATCGGCTCCCCTAAGCTCGGAGTGTCCTGGTCAACGGCATTCTTCCAGTGTAAATAAGGTCTCTTTCACTGTTGTCTCTTGTAAAATTTGCCGCAAAGGGTTTCCCTAGTAGGCTTTTCTGCGCTCATACGAGCTAAATAGCGTGTTTGTAGAGTTTCTGGCATCGCTTTTCTTTACATATGGCTCCAACGATTCTCCGCCAGGCTTTCCTCTCGAAGGCAGCTAAGAGGTCAGAGTTCATTTTGTAAACCCATGATCTTGTAGATCTTGAGACTCAGGTGACATTTCGGAATTTGAAGAGCCTTAACGGACTGTAATAGGCTTTGCTGGATCTAAGCAACCGCCCGCGTATTTCTTCCTCCATATTGCTATCGGTCGCTACAATTGACCCAAGGTAGTAGGAGAATTGAACTACCTCAGATTACTGTTCTTCTACCGTAATGGTTTGACTAACTCTAGATGTTTTTCCTGCAGCAATGTCACCCTGTACTTCGTCTTTTCTTAATTTATGTGCAGCTCCAGCTTGTGTACCGCCTGCTCGATCTTGATAAAAGCTTCTTGTACAGCCAATTTAGATATTCCAACGAAACAATATAATCTGCATAAGCCGATGTCTGGTTGAATTTGGCAACGAAAGTCCCCCTCGTTGACATGTCAGAGTCTCGGATTGCTTTCTCCAACGACAGGTTGAAGAGGAGACATGCCAGACCAGCCCCTTTTCTGAGGCTATTATTAATATTGAATGATCTGGATAGCAATGCTGTTATTTTAACATGGTATGTTAAGTTGGTAATTACCAACCTACACAATCGTGTCAGTTTATTGGGAATGCCGAGCTCTCTCATGTCTTTGTACAGCTCTACCCTGGCAAAACCTTAATGAATAAGTGCCGGCTACACAATAATATATGATAGTATAATCATAATAGTAATGAGTTTATTCACCAGCACCATAATGATAGTTACAAGTTTTCGACACATGTATGCGCTAAAACTATCTTAAATCGTGGCACAATACATGAAAAAAATTTATCTGGCTACCCTACTATAAGCATAAGCTCGTGCTGTCAGTCATGTCTACATTAACCTTAGATGAAACATTTGGTCTTTTATATCATGGAGGTTTCATTTTAGTTTCACATTAGCATATTTATGGACATTCAAATAGGCAAGTTTTTACGGCTTTTAAAATTTTTTATGAATTTAGTAGCATGAAGATGCGTATTTGTAAATTATTGAAAAATATGAATGACCAATGAAGTAGCAAATTTGGGTCCACGAAGTGTACTTTTTTCTCTTCTACGTGTTCCAAGACTCATTTCATTCTCCGTTGTAAATTTCCGTGGATGAGTAAACAGATATTTCAGAATAGTAACTTTGTAAAAAAATTTTGCATCCCTTTCCCAACTAAGAGATGGCGCTACTAATCGTATTGCGATATCATTTTTTGTTTTCGAACCAACTAAGTAAAAACCAGCTAACTAAGTAAGCTTTCGGTACCACGTCCAATGCGACTAGTATATATTGAAATTCATCTACCTCTCAAACTACTGGCCATCCCATTCTAAAACTTTTATGATAAAATAAGTATAGTTTTAGCTTTGTTTTGTTTTAAAAATAAAAAATAAACTCTAGCGCACCTGAACCGCTAGAAACACTAATGTTCGAAGAACAGTAGAAGAATCGTGCAGGTTTTGAGTGCATATTCCACCACATGAGCTGCTTATTACGGCCAAACTGTTTCAAATGCCACGTTTTACTTTGGTCTCAAGAATGCATTATAACTCATATGATAGAAGGTTTCAGATATTACCACTGGCATGAATTTCAACGTTTATGAGTTAATTATATTCGTTATCAGTTGCTTATTTCACAAAATTTTGAAAGCAGCATCTCATATAACATCAATGAAGAAAATGCTCTGTTACTGAAGTTGGTGTATGGGGCTGCGATCCGAAAAATTTGCAGAGCTTTGGGAATTGAAACATCGGTTATTTGTTTTCATTGTAAATGTTTCCGGTATGAATACTAACTGTACGCATTTATTGATACAAAAGTAGCACAACCGACTCGTGCTGGCAACCTTCTGCCAGTGTCAAAGCCAAGAATATATCACATCTGCTTCATGTTGTTATATTACATTCGAAGTTATAGGAGTATAAAGAAATTTAGGGTTACCTGCAGCGAGTTTTTTCAACTAATCGAAAGCTTAATATTTGTTGTTTATTGTCACTACAATATCATTACCAATTCTACGATAAAACCGCTTAATAAAGATATTGCAAACAAACACAAAACCAACAATAGCTGGCAACCCTATCGTGGCTTTTCAACCAAATTTAGCCTGAATAATGTTTATAATAGGTTCCATTAATTTTCGTATTGAAAAATTCGTATTGATTTCATGACTGCACTGGAAGTTATAGGGCATATAGTTTTATTTTCCTGAGCGAATTTTCAAAAACAAAGACACAAAAATTACCATAGCTGGCAGCACCAATCGAATTTTTCAACCAAATTTCTATCAAACAGAGTTGTGTCAACTTCATGAAAATCTGGTAACTTATTCACATTTCATAGCAGTTTTTTTCTTTGTTAAAAGCAGTTTTTTAAAAAGCAGTTTTTTTTCTTTGTAATTTTTCAAGATGGCACCACTGGCACAGAGTTGCCTACAACTCAAAATCGCTTCTATCAGACCTGGTCCTACTCAAGTCCAATGCATTCTGTAAATTTCAATTGTATCTAATTATTGATTCGTGAGTTCCCGTGAACAGAAGTTTTTGATGCTAAAAATATAGGTTAACTGGGAAAGGGTTACCAGGCGTGCCCGTTATACCATATCAAAGTTTTTTTTTGTCTATGTAAATAAAGCACAAGATTTTCATATGAGTGGCTTTTTTTTTTGAAGAAGCGGCATTTTTTCAAGAGAGACGATGATTTGGAGGTTTTCACTTTCAGTGCCTGCTCTGGCTACAAGGTTGCCAGTACAACTAAATAATATAAATATGTCCTGAAAATTTCGTAATGATTGAATAGCTCTGTCAAAAGTTATCGCAATTTAAAAATTTTCAAGTTTTCCCGTTCTCTTTTTAGGCACCCAGCGCACACATGGGGTTGAAAAAAACTTTATTTTTGCAAAAATTATATGTGTATGGAATAATAGGTATATTAAAAATATCACTAAAATGGCCGCCGGGGCCAAAGGGTTAAAGATTATCAACTTTTTGTGAGACCTGGCATTATTCTGCATATACACCAATGTGTCCTGAAAATTTCAGTTCAATCGGATGGCGCGTTCCTGAGATATTTTTCACTGAAATTTTTTGAATATATATATATATATATATATATATATATATATATATATATATATATATATATATATATATATATATATATATATAGAAATATGAATTTTTGGCCAAAGTGATTTTAATACTAATGTTCTTCTTCGAACATTAGTAAAAACGGGTCCAAATCATTCAAATTACGAGTTGAAATGATTCCTTCCGGATTTGCACAGAAATTTTTTTTTTTTTCAAATCCAATTTTATAATTTTGATATAAAAAAATATTTGATGATCAACAGTCTGACAAACTTTCTTTAAATCAAAAAATATACATTCAAACCTCTAATTTAGATTTTTAGCTACTATTTTAGTAGCATTGTATGTTGCATCTTCTGTGCTTTGATCATTTATAAAACCATATAAGTTATTATATTTCACTTACCTATTTCCAATGATCTTTTCAATAAATTTTGAAATACATGGTACTAGAGAAATCGGAGATAATTGTTTCCTTCGCTTTACCATTATGTACTGGTACTACCATGGTTCTTTTCAGTGGCGCTGGAAAGTAGCCCTGGTTGAAGCATAAATTAATTAGGTGGGCCAGAGGCTTAGTAAAATAGGTGACGTTCTTTTTTGTAGCTTTTGATGGAAGCGCTACATCAGCTTCGAGATCAGTAATTATCTGACTTATTGAATATTCAACTGGCCGGAGGAAAAACGAATGTTAAGTACCTACTGAAATTATCAGCCAGAAAGTTTTATTCCAAATGGATACTTTTAGCAAGTTTCTGTTAATATTGAGACCTACACTAACAAAATGGCGGTTAAATACACCAGCTGGTTTCAACTTTTGACTCGCTGAATATTCTTCCTCAGATTACGAGATAATGCTCTTGATTTTTCCTTTCCGTTCGCACGATTCAATACCTTCATTAATTAAATCTCTGACTTTTTTAATGTCATTTTTAAAGTTAGCTAGCTGTTTTCCTCAGTATGAATTTTTAGTGAAGTGGGTTAGTGATTTCAGGAAATTTTTGTAGATTTTATTTTGTATGTTAAGCTCCATATTAAAATGTTGCCTGTGCAATTTACGTATAAAGTTATCTCTATTTATGATTGGTGCTGTTAGTCATTCCCTATCAACCCTTCCTTTGATTGCCCGATTTTCACCTTTATGACAATGTTCAAAATATTTCCAATTTTGTTCAATTAAGAGCTTTGAAGAGGCCATGGGAGACATTTCGGTCAACATCTGACAAATATTTTGCACTTTATATTGTTGAAGGATGCGTTTATTACTGATTGAATTGTTTCATGCGTACAATGCCATATCGTATCGTACAACCAAATAATGGTGATGAGTGAAGTAATAAAATATGGGATATCCTCACCATTTGATAATTTTTTGCTCGTTGAAATGTTTTGATCTTAGACTTATTTTGACTCATTTTCTTCATAATAAAGGGTATAGTAATAATGTTTGTCTATGTGGAGTTCATAACAAACGACAGAATTTAAAACTAAAGTAAAGGTAATTATCGGATGGTGATATGATTTTCGATAAGCAAACTCAGTCTACATGGCTTCATGTAACATTAAAGTTTAATATTCATGATAATACTAAAGCATGCTCAAACGGGAAATAAATTCAATTATATTTCACTCCAATCAAAACAGCACCAACCACTTTTAATCGCTCAATTTGAAAATACCTCAATGGAGCTATGACTGCAACCCTGCCCATAAATTTACCACAAAATCTATATGTTCGAGAAATGAAGACATTTGAAAACTCACACCAACGATTTCATTTTCAGTTTTTTCTTCTTCATAATTTCAGCCTGCTTTTAATCCCACTCACAACGTGATCAGCTCCCTTGCACCATATCACTGAATTTCAGTTTGTGGCCATTTTATTGCAGTCAACTTTTTATTATCCTCGTAAGACCTCCATTGCCATACGCCCATAAATATTATTCGATTATTTTGCTTATGGGATTTTTATGCAGCATAGGTGCTGAATGTCGAATTTTCCATCGTAAAAACGTCATCTTCGCTGAAACTTTCGAAAAGTCAGAATGAGGTATTGAGGCAATGCTAAGTTTCGGAGATGGTGATTGTGGTTTCTTTTTTCAGGACGTAGTAAACATGTTATGAAGAGAAATATGCAACGCATCAGATTACTAATTTGACGCGTATTGTCAGATGAAGTTTTTTATCGAAATGTAATACTCATAGTATAAGCTTAGTTAATGTTTGATGATTATAATATCTCGATGTTAATATCTCTACGGGTCCAAACGATACTCGAAGCACAAACTCTGCCAGTTAAACATGGCCATCAACCGACAGTATAAACGGTCTGGCATGCTTTAAAATTTAATCTTTACTCTTTTGATACTTAAAATGCCGCCTAGAAACTCCCATCTGTTGATACACAACGAAGTCAGACAAATTCGTTGGTATTACGTTCGTCATTTTTATTTCGTTTCGGCATTTTGCACTGAAACTAATGCTGTTTTGTCCATATGTCCAAGCGTTTTGCATTTGCACAAGTCCAGCTTTAAAAAGCGGGAGCGAAGCGAAAGTGGACGAGTACGTTGATTCAAGATCAAGTTTTTGCAAATGTTAGCTTTCTTGCACACCGAGGTAGGGTGCCGATGGTTCTAAAAGTCCCGTCAGTGCCGAAATGAAATTTTTTCTACGGGTCGGCGGTGAAAAGTCATACGAACATACAGCCAAAGTACATACATAAGTATGTTAAATTAAATAAAATAATAGTTAAAATTAATGATGTTTTTACGGTCTATTAGAATTATTTGGTATGACAAACCTTATTGGACCGAAAAAGTCCCTCATACCTATTTAAAGGAAGTCCAGCTAGTAAAATTGTGACGATAAGGCCCAGAATTGATTTTTTAAATTTTATTCATTTCGTTGCACTCCTGAAAAATAGCTTAGTATGACAGCCTTAAAACTACCGGAAATACCTGACATACCGGTCCTATTGCATAGTCTTGTTCTACGTAAACTGAACAAAGGAGTAAATTAAATAAAATTCTTTCGGAGTAAACGGTTTTTGTAAAATTAAACATCAATTTTTTCGTTACATTGCATAAGAGTAAATTGGGTTGAATGGATCCTAGAAATTATTTTTATATTTTTTTTTATTACTAAGCTAAGTATATTTATTAGCGGTAATAAACATCAGTTTCACAACGTCTACCATCGTCTGATTCTTCACTTTCTTCTGCCTTTCAATGGTGACATACAACTTCTTCCACTTTTAATGGTGCTGTTGGACGGGACCTTAATATCACAATGGTTCAAGTCTACTGTCTTCATTAACTTGTTATCCCCATGCTGTTGCTCATGTAAAATACGAATTGTCTCAGTAGGATTTTGGCACATTGCATTTACAGATAAAATACATAAAAGTTTTTGTAATAGCGTTTTCTAGCATGGAGGAATATAACAGGAATTGAAATTTTGCATGCTCTTATAAAATTCATCTTTGCCACTTGCACTTGCAAAAAATTCAAAATAATTTAAATCTTAACATCGCAATTTTCTAGTTTTAATTTTTTTAAATTTTCATTATTCAATTTTTGTATTATGTTTGTTTTGTATTTGCTATAGAAAAATGTTTGCTGCACTCGTTAAGTGGTAGAAAATATTTTGATAATCTTCATTTTGTTTCAAAAGATTCTATGGTTTAACTTTTCCTTTAGGGACGAAAGCTGCTGTGTAACCACTACCTATAAAACCGTGACACCGGCATCAGCAAAGTGACGAGCGTAATTTTTGTGCTTAATCCGTACAACTGATGTAATAAATTTCAATATTGCTTTTGGTGGTCATCCATCTTTCCGTCTTGGAAATTGTGCACGTTACAAAATGCTGCAGGGCTACCTGAGAAAAATGCATTTTGCATGCAAAATGTACGTGCAAAATGCATTTTGCACGTGCACAACTTTAAATTTTTGGGAAAAAAAGAGAGAAAGACTCATGCAGGGTTTTAGCCTGGACCCATCATCTTTCTCACTTACGGTTTCGGAGATCATGGAAGCTGTTGTAGCTTTGAAGAGCACCAGAGGACGAGCAGGGATCAAAAATTGAGGAATAACTAGCAAAAACGTACAAAAAGTGCAGAAAAATATAGCACACTGAAGATAAACAAACAAACAAACAAAAAATACTCGAAAATCCAAACCATAAAAAAAACAATAACACAAGCGGTGAAATAGTCTAACCGCTATGGGGGCAGTTGAGTTTTGCCAAAATCACCTACGCACGAACAGTACAATTTTACTTGCCGGAACTTGAGGCCATGAGGGAAAAACATCATAGATTTTAAATACTATTTAGTTTAATTTAACATTCTTTCGGTTTGACAAACTTAGTCGCACCAAGCTTGTTTTGTACGCGTGACTTTTTACCGTCGAATCGTAAAAAAATGAATTTTGGAGATGATGGAACTTTTGGTGTCGCCGGCTCCTGGACTATTTGTTTGAGTGTGAAAATCACGAAGCTGTTAGCTTTTACCCATAGTTGGGAAGCAAAACAATAGAGACCAATGCGCATATGAAAAACTCCACGTTCAACTTTATGCTCACTGCTTCCACTAACTACAACATCCACAGCCTTCAGTGATATTAAAAAGGGCACTTTGAATAATTTGAACTGTATCATTCTGCTTCGCTGTTTCCGCCAGAAAACATATAGGCCAAGAGAGAGCCAAGTGGAGAATTGTTTATTAATTAAGGCCTGGGAACTTTTAAAACTCTCAATCATGTGAATAGCGCTGTGGGATAGAAACTTTGAAAATGCTCTACAGCTTGACTTCGAAATTGTCCTTGTTGGCTGCAAAACACTCTCTTGTTTTTATTGCGTAGGTACTCATGTGTTGGTTGCCGCAATTTCGTTCCCTTGTTTTGGATCACTCTCGTTCCGGGCTTAGATCCTCAGTTGGGAAATATCATGTTTCTGACGAAACAGCATTGGCAAAGGTATATTGGATTGCCTTACGTATAATTGTTTTATGTTTGTAACATATCCGCACCTTGCATTATAATCGCGGGTAAAATGAATTCAATCTCTTACCAGACCAGGTCACGCTTGCTACCTCGTAAAACAATTTACTTTGTTCAAACAAGCATTAGTCAAATGTCATTCACAACAAGTTTTTTCTACGTCACGGAACATGCAGGTACCTTTCATTGCGGTTACGCTATCAAACTTCGTACACTCAAATACAGCTAGAAGCATAATGAAAACTTTGCCGTTACGTACGTTGGCAAAGGAGAAAAATATTAGATCTATCCATAGCAGCACTACATGCTTGTGGCTATGCCAAAATTGTGTACGCTACCATCCGACACAAAGTTGGAAGCGTTTGTTTATACTAACCGGGCTTGTGCATTTTCCACAGTTTTCTTAAATCGTGTGGCTGGATTGTTAGTTTTATCAGCATACAATTATGAAGTGTAGTAGGCAATAAATTTAATTTGAAAGTTGGGCCGTATATTATCGGTATATCACCCCAACTTTCGACGTTAAAGCGCAGCGATGGCAATTCCGATTGAAATTCGTTTGGTCTGGTGGTCTCTGCTTTTCGGAGCACACTTTTCCATCTTTCCTGGAGTGTGGTAGATAAGTTTGATTACATGTTTTTTATGGGCCTCTTAAACCTAGAAAAACAAACTCACAAATATTCCAAGTCGTTACCAAAATCAGATAATATAAACATGTCGTTGAGAAAGTGGATACTGTTAGTAACAAATGTTTACATCAATATATTTCAAAAACAGTTATTAAACGGTTAAGCTACAAATTTGTCATACATTGTTTTTTTAAAGACGTGACCTTTACTGAGATATTAAGGAAAGGTCATTTTTGTTGACCTTTGACCCCATATAAAAAGTAACACAGCACTCGGAGCGATGAGGGCTTTTGACATTTTGCTCAGCACGCCAGTATTAAGGTTCACACCAAAATTCAGCTATCCGCTAAGTTTTCTGAAGTTTCGCCTTTTTATGTCGAATTTCACTGGACTATATGTCAAAAGATTATTGACTTGAATAAAGATTTGTTCACGCTTCGTGAGCTTAATCAAAACGCCATTAACATGTTGCGTTAATAATCTATTTTGCATATGCGCCGTGCATTCTTTTAAGGTTCGGTATCAAAATTACTCATTTCCACTGTTCAAAAGGGGATAAAACCATGCTTACCAGTCAGGTTTCCGTCCTCTATTCAGCCTTTCGTGACCTTAAATGGTTTAAGTGCTCGTATTTTGCGGACAAAGCGGGAAAGCCGAAATTGGAATCCGAGGTGTGAGCGAAAGTTAAATGACTCCCCCAAATTCTATGGTTTGTGTTCAGCATCTTCATCTGAGATAAGGTACTTTAGGTTTTTTGCACTTCATATTGTAGAAAGCATTATGCTGCTGACTAGGTCCAATTGCCGTCACCGTCGATGATCTGACACTGGTGCAAACGCGGCTACCGCTGCTTTTTGTTGAAAAAACAAGAAAATTAGCCATCCATACAGAGAAAGGTCTAAATCACCAGAGAATTATGTTGATGGTAAAGTTTTTATACTGTTTATAAAGTGATTCGACTTTTTTCTCTTGCGTGGCTGATATTTCTGAAACTTACTGAAATTCACATTCGTTCTTTTCACAGTGTATTCGAGGCATTAAGCGAAAACAGTCAGAATACTTTCGAAAACTTTTCAAGTCGCTTTTTCAGTTCAAGGCTGAAATTAACTGAAAGCTCGAGTAATGTTACTCTGTCTAAGTCTAACAATATTATTTTAAAATATTAAGTGAATTTTTTAATGGAATTGAATTTCGGTCAGCATATTTATCACATGTATTTATATTAGGAAAATTTAATCTTCACTACGTTGCTCTAATCATTATGTTACACCATTAAAAGAAAAATAATATTGGGAAGCGTTCTTCAATAAAAAGTAATACTAGAACTGATTGATTGGTTTTTGCTCTCAGGCACAAGGATATGGCTCACAGTGAAAAATAACAACTCGCAAATTATTTTATAAAGCCCCCCACATATCATAAAAATCATCGTCGATTAAGTCGTTTCCGCGCAGTTTATAATCTTTGATTTAATCAATTGACAAGGTATTTTTCTGTCTTTGCGCAAAGCCGGCTGTATCCCGAGCTATATGATTTTGCATTATAGACTTAAGGGTCGCCAACTAAGTCAAGTAACAATTGCACTCAATTTTTCTTATATAGGTATGTATGCCTTGTGCTCTGCAACCAAACAAATCATAGTTTTACCACTATAGGACAAAGACACTAGAGTTGGGTCTGTGTTATGATTTTCACATACCAGGTATTCCTATTACGAGTACAAAAATATACTTGTTCCAATCGTACTAGCTAGTATTTTTTAAAGTATATACTTACAATACATAAGCTTTGTAATGGTGTAATGAAATGGTGTGATATGCTCTCCCCCACCCTCCAGACGCAATGCTCACAAGCGGAATGGAAATGGTGTACAATTACCATAAAAGGATACCGAGTCATTAGTCCATGCAGCTTGTCAGTAACTTTCCAATGGTCGGTTACTGGTTTGAGCTACTTGGCAAGTCTTTCTCCAGTAAGGAGTCATCTACCGGAAAACAATCAAATTCAATAAATTTAATTTGAATTCCATTTTATTATGTGCACAAAACTTCATTCAAATTTGAAAATCGAAAAGTTTGCCAATAAATGACCAACTAAGCCTGTTGCCAACTATATGACTTTCTGTCGATCGGATTCTGATACCAGTCTTTTGTCGGTCAAACTAGAATTTTCGGTAATAGCAGCGATGCCAAAAAAAAAAATTATAAAAATTTTCAATTGTTCCTACCATTCCCAAAACACCCGAATAAAATACCCAAAGTAAATCAGTCTTAGTTTTAGGTTAGAAATGTTTAATATTTTAACGTCCTTATAATGTATAAAATTCTAATGTTTTCAAATTAAGGAGCTATTACAAAATTTTAATACGCGAGTACTCAAATACAACCTTTTTTCAAGTACAATATCATATCAGCAAGTATGAATAACTGTCAAGTATGACATTTTCACAAGTACGCTAATGTGAAATACTGGCACTAATGAAATACTCGCAACTAAGAAATACTAATTACATACTGGCTATTATGAAAATACTAGGTACGAAATACTCATGAGCATGAAAGTACGAGTACTAGTATGAAATACGAGACTATAGATATTAGGATACGTTTACGTCGCTGTTTGATTGAAATGAATCAAATGAAGGGACTTTATTGGTTAAATTATAGATTACATGTATAAGTAGTTCGCGAAAAGTATTTTTTTTTTCTAGTATTTTTGAATTTCCCACTAGGTACTGCCTGTTCCAGTGTATACACCTCATCTCTAACAGACACCATGACAGATGTGCGAAAATTAGGATAGATAAATGCTCGAGGCTATATGTGTGCAAAAAGGACAAACTTAACAGTATCATTTCATTCAAATCAGTAAATTTAATGAGCTGCAGTTGAGCTTGAAGCATCCGTGGCAGAATTGCTATGTAGCTTGAAGCTTTAATTCTTTTATTTTAGCCTAGCCTAGTCAGGATAGCGAAAAAACTAGATTGCATGTTATTTCCTGTATCTATGCTAAATTTCAGTAGCAAAATTTTACCTTGAAAAACATTTTCGTAGGTGAAAAATGATGAATAACGTTAAACAGGATTTCAAGTGAGCTTAAATTAAATTGAATTCTTCGACCGGATTTTCACCTTAGAAAAAGCAATAAATTGTTAGTCGCAGTTTTCTTGCTCTTATTCTCGGATAGCTTTCAACGCTCACTTTGTGGCTATACGCGTTTCTTGCATGTAGCAGTTTATTGTCCTTGTCGACCTCTTGCAAATCGGAAAACATAATTCATGGGAAAAGTTACCACACACAACAACTTGTATTGTTGTTTGTTTACTCAGTAGGGGTTGGAATGATAAATGTGATGGCTGGCAACTTTATGCGAACGCTGTGTTTTATTGTATACGCTGGCATAGCTAGTGTTTCACCTATTCAAAAGCTTGGCGCAACTAAAACATCGGGATGATGAAAATATTGGTGACATAAATTTTCTGAGAAAATCAACGGTCACACAGAATATTCAACTGTTCGATTCAATTGGTTTTTTGAAACTTCACATTAGGTATTGACGTTGCAAATATTTATATTTTTATTAATTATTATTTTCAGCTTTGGAAACCCGATGAATTATTGACTATGTTTACAGTAGACTTATTCAGCAACGCCAGCCATTCAAGATTCAATACTGTAGGAGGTTGACTATGGAACTATAAAGGAATAACAATTAAAACTGTCAATCTCATCATTGAATGATCAATATTATTCATGCGCTCTTGGATCGAAACAAACAAATTGGATCGAATCGAACATAGTATTTTTTTCAATCAAAAAAGGAGTTAAAATTGGTGAAATCAATGGTGTCCAGTTTTTTGTACCTTGTGCACCAAGTGCACCAAACCCTGCTTCGACAAGTTCTTGCATTATATTTCTGGTTAGTTGATCTCGTCGGTTTTTATAAATCCAACGAGAACTGATATGCATTGTATTTATGCTACCCAAACTGATGTTCGAATCGGACAGACTTGAATTTTCGAATGCTCGTAGTAATACCCCCATATTAACCGAGCGGAACAACACAATTTTAAACGCAACCTGCTGCGAGACAATCAAAGCGATGCTGCTCCAAATACGACGTTGTTCATGCGAACAATCACAACTAGGTCTGAACGACCTTTCGCCGAAGCGACTTGAATTCAATTGAACAAGGATTCATTGCTGCCACTACCATGACACGATTGCCGGGTGCGACCCTGCATCGATTCTATTAAATCTACCCAGTTGGGGCTTTTATGCACAGTCACGCGAACGAAAATGGCATTTAATTAAAGGATTTTGCTATGCTGTTACTGTCAGCCTTCTATACCCGGGACAATAATGACATTTTAATTGATTCTGTAGGCAAGCAAATAGCATAGTGACTGTGAGCCTCTTTGTAACGAGACGGTGTCGGTGGTGGCGTGGGTCTCCTTGTTACACATATCAAAACCTCCCACATGATTACACTGGTGACTTTATCAATGGGCAAGGAGCAAACAACAGGCGTACTTCATGTCAGCGAATGGGATCTGATACCATTCTTTTTCTACATATAATGCGTTTGGTGCATATATCCAAATATAGGTCGGCTCTCATGCCTGTGAGTGTTCATCCCTCTTAAGATATTCAACACGAAAAAAGTAAATCACTTTCATCATTTCTGGCATAAGTTTACTGAGGATCATTGCTGGGCGAAAATTGTTTTTTTTTTGTTTACTTTATTGCTTGTAAGACTAACAATTAAGAATTTACTCGCCTTCAATAAATATTGTGCTCTCTTATGCTATAGCTTCGCGAATCGAACATATCTTTAGTGCATAATCTCAACCAAATTCAATATTTATATTTTAGCATATAACCAAGCATATTTTACCAAATCCAGTTTACCATGTATCTATTCATCGCAGAAGTTTCATCTTGCATACAAAGCTCAGTCAAAGATGAAAAAGTAATGTTTCTTTTCCCTTTTTATGGAAAGCTCTTTTCGGGCTTTTAGTTCAAGTGCCTTGCATTTCATGAGGATGTAGTGTTCGTATTCGTTTGAAAATATTCTGCTGTCAGTTTCCCGTTTTCATCAATGTACATCACTTTGGGTACATGCTGTCGCATCCTCTTCACCAAACCTCCTTGTTGAGCCCACGACAGCTGTGGCATTTATCATATATTCTTGCTTTCCAAATATTTGTGAGAATTTTCCAACGGAACCCATTCGCCTTCGATGTATTAGGAAATGGGATCCCAACCGGAAAAGTAATGTGTTAACATACATTTCGCAAGCATTCCCTATAATGCATGGAGGCATTGCAGATCCATCTACAGCCTTGCCCAAAAGTATTAGGCACCCCTTCAAAACACATGTAATTTGAAACGTGTGTTCAAATTGATAATTTCTTTTAATATTTACGATACTGGTTTGTTCAAACAATAATAACAGCGATAAACGATCTTCTTTGAAGAGCCATAAAACATCTGGCATGCAAATTCCAGGAAATGGGGTATTTGAGAAATTGTTGATAATATTTTGTCAGTCTTCATTTGTTACTTATAGGGTAAGGCTGCTTGTTTTTGTGATTAATTTGCAAACTAGACACTCTGTGCAATGCAATATGCCTAAAACGAGTGAACTTGGTATTGAAAAACGCTGTAGAATTCAGTTTCTACATGAACAAGGTAAATCTCAAGTTGAGATTGCCAAGCTAGTGAAATGTTCTCGGTGCGCAGTGCAATCTGCAATCATGCGGTTGGAAGGAATTCGTCCACAACAGAGTTTGTCTCATTCAAGAAACTTTGCCTAACGCTTACTGGAGACATGTTCCAGGAACCCAAAATCCTGCAGATTGTGCCACAAGGGGCCTTTCTAGCATAGAACTCCAAAATCATCAACTTTGGTGGACCGGTCCTACTTGGCTAAAAGCAGCATCATCATCATGGCCTAATATATCTCCATCTGCTAATTTTCGGTCATCTGAAGATCTTGAGCAAAGACCTTCACTAATGACCAGAGTCCTTCACATCTCACAAAAATCCCTCAAATGGGATCTGCTTCATCGATATTCATCTCTAAATCAATTACTTCGAATTACTGCACGCTGTAGCCGGGTCATCAAGAAAAAGAGTTTAAAAACTCTTGTCGAACCATTAGCTCCGGAAGATATCCTCTCTGCTCGACTGTTTTGGATTAAGACAATACAACATCAACATTTATCTAATGAAATTCGTGCTCTTTCGGAAAATCAAGAGCTACCAAAATCATCACCAATAATCAGGCTACTTCCGTTCATTGATAGTCAAGGTTTGCTTCGTGTTGGAGGTCGTTTGCGAAACTCACTGCTCTCATCAACTGCCAAACATCCATACATACTACCTCAACAGTCCACTCTATCAACTCTAATCATTCAAGATGCACATCATCGAACTCTTCACGGTTCCACCCAAGAGACCTTAATCTACATCCGGAACTCATGCTGGATTATTGGAGGCCGCCGGCCAGTTCGTTCATTCATTTTAAAATGTATTATATGCACCAGATATCGACGAAATCATGCCCAGCATATCATGGGCCAATTACCAGCAGAAAGGGTAACTCCATCTCGCGCATTTCTTCACACAGGTGTTGACTACGCAGGTCCCATCGACATCAAAACCTGGAAAGGGAAAACAGCTCGTTCATATAAATCATGGATAGCTTTGTTCATTTGCCTGTCCACTTCAGCGATACATCTCGAAATTGTTACAGATTATAGCACTGAGAGATTTCTAGCAGCATACAAACGATTCACATCCAGAAGAGGAATCTGTGCCACTCTGACTAGTGACTGTGGCACAAATTTCAAAGGAGCAGACAAAGAATTGAAAAAACTCTTTTATCAAACATCAACGGAACTGTCGCACTTAGCCTCAATCATCTCCCAAGATGGAACCAAATGGATTTTTAATCCTCCAGCTTCTCCTCATTTTGGTGGCAAATGGGAAGCTGGAGTTAAATCCATGAAATATCGTCTCCGTCGGGTCATTGGTGATAGGATACTAACATATGAAGAAATGTCAACCGTCATCAACCAAATCGAGGCTATCCTGAACTCAAGACCTTTAACCACATTAACGAACGACCCAGAAGACCTTGATGTGCTGACTCCAGGCCATTTTTTAATTGGTCAACCTCTAAATTTGCCACCAGAGCCAAGTTTACTGCAAATCCAATCAACACGGCTATCACGATGGCAATCCATTTCCCAAATGATGCAAAGTTTCTGGAACAAATGGTCACGAGAATACTTGCAACGACATCAAGCAGTCTACAAATGGACAAAATCAACTCCACCACTTAGTGAAGGTTCACTAGTATTCATTATGGATGAACGCTATCCTCCAGCTAAATGGCCATTGGGCCGAATCATCAAATTACATTATGGTAAAGACGGAATAGCTCGAGTAGCTGAGGTGAAAACTAGTTTCTCATCAATCACGAGACCAATCGTCAAGCTCTGTCCACTAGACATCAAAACAGAGGCTGAGAATGATTCGTCGCTAGGGTCGACGAAGGCGGGCGGAAATGTTTAAAAAAAACGTAGTAGCCGATTGAAAAAAAAATTCGAAGAAAAACAAAACTCTAGCGCACCTGAACCGCTAGAAACACTAATGTTCGAAGAACAGTAGAAGAATCGTGCAGGTTTTGAGTGCATATTCCACCACATGCGCTGCTTATTACGGCCAAATTGTTTCAAATGCCATGTTTTACTTTTGTCTCAAGAATGCATTATAACTCATATGGTAGAAGGTTTCAGATATTACCACTGGCATGAATTTCAACGTTTATGAGAGCAAAACACGGGTTAATTATATTCGTTATCAGTTGCTTGTTTTACAAAATTTTGAAAGCAGCATCTCATATAATATCAATGAAGAAAATGCTCAGTGCTTGCAGCACTGTAACTGAAGTTGGAGTTTGGGGCTGCGATCCGAAAAATTTGCAGAACTTTGGGAATTGAAACATCGGTTATTTATTTTCATTGTAAATGTTTCCGGTAAGTATACTAACTGTAAGCATTTATTGATACAAAAGTAGCACAACCGACTCGTGCTGGCAAGTATCAAAGCCAAGAATATATCACATCTGCTTCACGTTGTTATATTACATTTGAAGTTATAGGAGTATAAAGAAATTTAGGGTTACCTGCAGCGAGTTTTTTCAAATAATCGAAAGCTTCATATTTGCTGTTTATTGTCACTACAATATCATTACCAATTGAAAATTCTACGATAAAACCGCTTAATAAAGATATTGTAAGCAAACACAAAACCAACAATAGCTGGCAACCCTATCATGGCTTTTCAACCAAATTTGGCTTGAATAATGTTTATAATAGGTTCCAGTAATAGTATGAAATTCGTATTGATTTCATGACTGCACTGGAAGTTATAGGGCAAAAAGTTTTATTTTCCTGAGCGAATTTTCACAAAAAGACACAAAAATTACCATAGCTGGCAGCACCAATCGAATTTTTCAACCAAATTTCTATCAAACAGAGTTTAAAGTAAGGTTCAGCTACTGTGTCAATTTCATGAAAATCTGGTAACTTATTCACATTTCATAGGGCAAAAAGCAGTTTTTTTTCTTTGTAATTTTTCAAGATGGCACCACTGGAACAGAGTACAATTCAAAATCGCTTCTATCAGACCTGGCCCTACTTAAGTCCAATGCATTCTGTAAATTTCAATTCTATCTGATTATTGATTCGTTAGTCACCGTGAACAGAAGTTTTTGAAGCTAAAAATATAGGTTAACTGAGAAAGGGTTACCGTTCTTGTCCGACATGAAATTTAAAAAGTTTTACTTTGATTGTGTAGATTAAGCATAAGATTTGTATACAGATTGGTTTTATTGTAGAAACGGACATTTTTTATGATATTCGATGGTTTGAATGTTTTCAATTCCAAATTTTTATTTTTTCAAATTGAAGACACCAAAATTATCATAGCTGGCAGTTCCAACCGAATTTTTCAACCAAATTTCTACCAAACGTGGTTTAAAATACGATGCAGCTACTGTGTAAATTTCGTCAAAATCGAACGATTCAATCAGAATTTATAGGGCTAAAAGCAGTTACCTTTTTTAGTGATTTTTCAAGATGGCACCACTGGCACAGAATCGCCAGGATTTCAAAATCACTTCTATCAGACCTGGTCCTATTTAAGACCAATACATTCTGAAAATTTCAATACATTCCGCTCTTTGGATCGTGAGTTTCCGTGAACAGAAGTTTTTGATGCTAAAAACATAGGTAACTTGGGCAAGGGTTACCAGGCGTGCCCGTTATACCATATTAAATTTTTTTTTTTGTTTATGTAAACAAAGCACAAAATTTACATATGAGTGGCTTTTTTTTTAAGAAACGACATTTTTTCAAGAGAAACGATGATTTGAAGGTTTTCACTTTCAGTGCCTGCCCTAGCTACAGGGTTGCCAGCACACTCATTAAAACGTACACGAATCTACAACTAAATAAAACAAACATGTCCTGAAAATTTCGTAATCATGGAATAGCTCTGTCAAAAGTTATCACAATTTAAAAATTTTCAAATTTTCCCGTTCTCTTTTTAGGCACCCAGCGCACACATTGGGTTAAAAAATTCCAAAACATTATCCGATTTACATGTAAAACTTGTTCGAAATTTATGTCGTCAACTTTATTTTTGCAAAAATTATTTGTGTACGGAATAATAGGTATATTAAAAAAATCACTAAAATGGCCGCCGGCGCCAAAGGGTTAAAGATTATTAACTTTTTGTGAGACCTGGCACTATTCTGCATATACATCAATGTGTCCTGAAAATTTCAGCTCAATCGGATGGCACGTTCCTGAGATTTTTTCACTGAAATTTTTTGATTATATATATATATATATATATATATAGAAATATGAATTTTTGGCCAAAGTGATTTTAATACTAATGTTCTTCTTCGAACATTAGTAAAAAGAAGAGCGGACAGTTGGTTTTTTCTGTCCAACAGAAATATTGTGGTCAAGGAATCTTGTGTTCAAGGAATATTGTGTTCAAAGAATATTGTTTCAAAACGAATTATTGTGTTAAAAAAGTATATTATTTCAAAACGAATTATTGTGTTAAAAAGTATATTGTGTCCAAACAAATTATTGTGTTAAAAACAAAAAAGAATAAAAACTAATCTAACACCCTATAAGTAACAAATGAAGACTGACAAAATATTATCAACAATTTCTCAAATACCCCATTTCCTGGAATTTGCACGCCAGATGTTTTATGGCTCTTCAAAGAAGATCGTTTATCGCTGTTATTATTGTTTGAACAAACCAGTATCGTAAATATTAAAAGAAATTATCAATTTGAACACACGTTTCAAATTACATGTGTTTTGAAGGGGTGCCTAATACTTTTGGGCAAGGCTGTATATGACCTGCGATGTATAGAAATTGTTTTCTCCTGTATGATCTATTTTCTATTAAAAATTGAACTGGATTGTATCATTTAAGTGATTCGCGGTTAACATATAGCTAAAATGTTTGTATTTGCAGTTTTACAAAACTGTCACAGGCTCTCATGCGCGCTCTGTCACGTAGATTCTTGGTTATTGTTTTGTAAATACGTTGATCTCAAGTCTGATCTGTTGAATTCAAAAAGAATATCGAAGGACTGTCGCTGAGATGATATCTTCTATGGACGATACGGATATTCATCACATCATTACTGGTAACGAGACTTAAATCGCAATTACACTCTCCCCGAACGTTTCGTTGAGCAACTTTTAAAATTACTTCCTTCCATGTTTTGGCATGTGAAAAAACAGGGGATAATAGACGAGGTGACCACTTACACTCTCAGCTCACCAACATTTGACTATGTGTAATTTCGGCATTAGATGAACGGATATAGCGTCGAAACAACTCAACACTACAGAGCGGCGCTATCCACATCCCAACGGGAAAAATAATGCTTACGGATATATTCGGTAAGCATTACGCGTAATGCGTGTAAGCATTACCGGACCATTACGCGTTGTTTCTTTTTAACATTGCATGTCTTAGGCTGGGAAGATTTATACAAGGGGAAACTCATGCTTTTAGCTCTATAGCTTTATGTATAAGAGCTTTTTGGAAAGTACGACATCGTATTCTCGCATTTATACGCCTCAATATGAATGAAAGCGTTGGCCGGCGGCCGATCGTATCTCTGCATGTGTGGTTTTTGCATGCTGACGCTTATTGGAAATTCCAATAGCGCATGCTGTTTGCTACTAGGAGGAATTGTCTTCATACATTTTACTTACCCGAGCGTGATGATTTGAAATGCTTCGAAATTTTCATCTTTCCGCTTTATATAGCAGACTACTCATAACCGATGTATGCTCGCAAGTTCTTTTCCCCTTGTTTCTGCGAGTGAATTTCATTGGCCAGTCTTGGACTTATAACATATGAGCTTTCTCCCTTGCAGCATTTTCCATGCTCCAAGTCATGTTTACGAGTATATCTTATAATTGCTGGAAAATAGCTTTGGAAGTCGGAAATGTGCATTACCAGCATTGTTTGATTCATGCATTACGCCAGCATACATTACCGCGATTCCCGTTGGGATGAGCTAAAATCCCAGAAAAACAAACACATCGAGTCGTTCTAAAATCAAGGTGATGTTTTTTTAATTCTTTTTCAAACAACAATTATGTCGCGTAATGATTCGTCATGCATTTCTAAGCGGCATGCAAAGCTCGATAGAAAATTATTCATAGCAGAACATATTGCATATAAGAAAATATGGAAGTATTTTGAGTGAATTTGCAAGTTGGAACGTAGGAAAATTATAGCAACATCAAAGGGTCGTATTTGCTATATTTTCAATGGTCACAGGCTGGAAATGGGTTATTTTAAATACAATAGCTGTCAGAATTATTCAATCAAAATGAAGTTTATAGAACCGATGAGATGTTAAAACTAACTGTAGACTTAATATAAGCATTTTCGAAGTGATTTGCTGGGCTTAAGTGCTCATTTTCAAAAAACAAATTTGTACCACTGGGTTGGAACCAAGGACCACAAACGCTCCAAGCCGGTGCGCTATTAAGGAATCATTACAATTTCTCGGTCGTAAATTTTGATGGTTTTAATATGATTGACAGTGAAAAATACATGTAATCATTTCTTTAACCATTTTTTTCAAAGGGTATTTTTGGCTGCCTTATAGAAGCCGTTAGAATAAAATATTATAAAAATCAATCTTTTTTCCACTACTACTAACAAAAGCATGGATTCGATAGGCGAGTAAGAAATTACAAACCCTGGAAGGCATTTTCGACAACAATCATGACATAATTGCATTATCTTTCGTTTGTAATGACTTAATAGTTTCGGAACTAAGTCTTCTGAAAAAAGATACAAATCATCCGCAGATCTAATATTATGAACACATTTTGCTCAGAAAACAAAAACAACAATATAAAGTGAATATTGAAAAATGTATTATCAGGATATTTTAGGAAAAGTCGAGAAGTCAAAAGATGGTGCAATTACGTTGAATAGAGGAGAGTATAATGGAACATTTAAAAACGGTCACTTGGCCGGTCGTGGTTCGAATTCAGCCGAACCAGCCGCCCTGGTTCGAATCGAAGTTCAGTAAGAAACAACGTGGCAAGCTTTGAGTTAACCTGCCTCTGACCAGGTATTTGAGTTAAATCAGGGATAAGGTGAATCGTGGAACTAATCGTTTATACATAGATTGTAAATTTGTGAATAAAGTTCTCTACCAGCTTCAACTGTTAAGCTAGAACTACACTGGTCTCACGTAACGTGAGCTCACGTGTCGTCACATCAGCTGACTACACGTGTCATAGATCTGCAGTACCATTTTGTATGGTTAGAAATACACTGGCGACACGTCACACGGCTCATGTGCTATCACGTGAGCTCACGTTTTTGATAATCTGCAAATTCAGATTTTCGAGCTCACGTGAGAGCACGTTTAGCCAATATTTTTACCGCATGGTATTTGATTTGTTTGAAATGTATAAGGTAAGTGATTTGTTGAAAATGTATAAGCATGAATACTTGTGAAATGGCGAAATACATTGATGCTGGTAAATTGTGGGAAAAAATTGTAACAGAATTTTTATGTGCGCAGCGAAATTTAGTCAAACCTCAAACCGTCGATCAGGAACTGCAACACACGTGAGCTGCTAGCATGAGACAAGTGTATTTCCAAGCGTGAGCTCATGCCTCGACACGCATAACGTGACGACACGTGAGCTCACGTTACGTGAGACCAGTGTAGTTCTAGCTTTAGACCCGCCAAAAGTTGTCCTAGGATTTCTTTACTAGCTTTACGAGATTTCTAGCTTTTTAATCATGATCGTATACCCATTTTTTAGAATTTTTTACAGCTTTGTCTAAGACTTCACAAAATCCGTTTATAGCAGAATCTGCTCCAGAAATTTAGTAAGCCTCCGTCCCGCATTCTAACGACAATGTAATGTTTAATTCTGTATAATTTACTTTAGTTCTACTGCTTTGCGACCGCAAAACTAATTTATACTACTACTCGCAATAGCACTAAAATAATTTTTGATATTTATCTTAAAGATTACTGGTTGAAAAATTATATCCTCTGCTCTTAAAGAATATATGGTTTATACATGAATTGATATGAAAAGAGTTTCTCCCGATTTCAAATTATAGCATCCCGAGCTGTGAACATAATTACCAATTAAACATATTTTGTGTGCTCTTTTTTGGGTCTGTGCAAGGTTGATACACTTATTTTCCACTTTGACTATTAAGATTTAGTGTAAACCATAATCCGAAAACTGAAATTTATGTAAAATAAATAACGCAAAGATACAGCGGAAGACTCAAAAACCTATTGACTACCAAGAAACTGTCAATTAGTAGTAATAAAAGAAAATTTGTAATACGTTCGAAAGAGATGGTCGAGACTGAAAGTATAGAAGTCGCACGACGCTGTAATGAATTTGACCAAGTCGTACCTTGATCAACGAATGCCTCGCTCACTTGATATCCAGGCATGAATTTAACGATAGCTCGTGACACTGTAAATATAAATGCTTCATCGATTGTGGCATATATAAAATTACAACATAGCTGAACCTTAAGTTCATTGAAAAGCAATAGGTTTAAATCGAGTGCATTTGTAATTGCATCAATGTGTAACATATTTATGCTGCTGAGCTGAAGGCAAGTGTAGTCAAAAATACCCACTGCTAAATCGTTGCTACTCAACCAATGGTCAGTAAAACATAAGCGAATATGCTTTTCGAAAAACGGTAAAATAAGGACTTATTTGAGCATGTTCAAACAAAAGACAGTGCAGCGTTAAATTTTGCAGCGTAGAAAAGGAATGCATGCAGCTTTACAAATGGATAACTTACAAATTTTCGATGTTACTGTCTTAAGTTTACGTTTTTTCTTGATGCTCTGAAAATTACAGCTCAAAAAGATCATTTTGACATTTCATATAGCGAACCTTCTCCACGAATCTTGGCAGTACGAGATCACATTACATGTAAACTTATATTACTGAGGTATTATTGTTGCTAATAAAGATAAGTTATCTTATAGTGTGTTGTTCAAGAAAGTTTGTGTCAAGTCCACACTCACGGAACCAGAACGTAGACGTTATTTTCGCTGCTTTTTATTTGTATATAATCTTAGAGGGGTCCGCTTTGGTTCCTGTCTTATAGTTATCCCATAAAATTTATTAAAACATTCGTATTTGAAAAGAATCCAGTGTAAATCCTCCCTTCCCATCTCAGCTGGAACCTCATTTACATATTTGATTTTTTCATGATGTGATGATTGGTTGTTCATGGTGCGAAAATTACTGATATCATCATTCCCAGCGAAACGATTTATTTTCAAAACAATATTTCTGTTAAATTTACTACACATGCTTCTGAAACCCACCAGAAAATGAAAAAAATAAAATAGTAGAACTTGTCCGTGCTTGCTGTACATTATCTCGTTAGGAGATATTCGAGTAGTCTCTTATCGTCCTCATTTGTTCTGGATCCACCTTCGAGCTGTTCGCATATACGTGCGCCGCACCGATTTAGATAAAACAGATTAAAGTAAAAACACCCGTTCTTAGAAGGAAAAATCACTCCGAACTAAAAATATGCTCATGTTTTGAAATGAAAGCATTTGGAGCACCCACTCCCCAACCATTACAGTAAATAGCTCACAGATAGACCATTCTTCTGCGTGAAGTGATGTGATGGCCGGCAGAAAATTAATGCGTCGACATTACTTATATGAATTGTCCATTTAGGACCTTTTTTATATATACGGTCGTTTTGGGACTAGCCAAGCTCAGTGGGAACAATTTACGGTGCATGATGGAAAGACCATGCTGATGTTCAGCGTCTATTGTTTAAGGTAAGTGCTCTGTGCTTTCTTTGGACTGCTCTCTTCGTAGCGTAATTTTTATCAGGCAATATTCTTCTTATGTATGATAAACCCGAATTATTACCTAGTCGATGGCTCCATAGTGAATCTTATTCATAATTGAAATGTATGATGTCGTTGGTATTTGCCGATGCTCTTCGTCTTTGGTGGTTACTGAGAAAAGTCATTGAATTTACACATGAAATAGAAGAGACTAAACCATGGATATACAGTTTGTTTTATTGATCGGAGTGATTAATTACGTTGATATGAATTTAGTTGAAGTACAAATACGTCAGCATACGAGACATGAAAATGTGCTTGACTCGCTTTAGAATTCCTACGCTTTACCGTGGTTAAAGGCTGGCAAAGCGTTTGGATTCTGAAACAAGTGGGGTACCATACGTAACATTCGAGATAATCAGATAAAATTTGAGATAATCATTATTTTCGACAAAATTCAGGTACGTGCTAACTATAAATATTGCATTGCAGTAGGATAGTATTAAAAGTAATGGTAAGTACTAAAGCTGTATATTTTTATTTTGTTTTGACGACTTAATCACTATATCTTTTTCTTATGTTATTAACTTAAAAGAGTCTTTCTTATGTACAGAAACTGTAAAATTTATTGCAAAAGATTTTTAAATAAATTACGATTATTATTATTGTACCGAGTTGCTACCACATTTTCTGAAATATTTGTATGGATGGAAAATTTCTGGTTGATTTAATTACTAAGGCCATTTAACCTAAATTTGCAGTAACGAAAATTTTAGCAGAAAACACTTAATTCGGTTTGAATGAGCGTGAGTGACTTAAAAAAATATTCAAGGCGTACATTTCAAGTGGAAAACAAGAAATAAGCATGAAAAATATTGCATTTTAAATTGCCTAATCGTGTGATGCTTGGTTCGAAGTATGCATAGAGTAAAAGTGTATCGACATTTTTTGATCAATTCAATTCGGCAGCTTATTCAAATGAATAACATTGTCAGATAATTGACACATCATTGGCTTACTTATTTGTAGGTGGTGGTGGATATGACTAAAATTAAAAATTCATTTGATCAAAACTTTTTCCGTTTAAAATGGTTTGGATGGTAGAGTTTGATGCAGTAATACTTACTTTACTTAAAAATGGATAAATCTTCAAACAAATAATCAATCCTTATCCATTTAAAACGTGTTGTATGGAATAAATGTGTGCCACGTATTGACGATTGTGAAACTCAGTAGAGAACTTTATGCTTTTGGACCAACGGTCATGCATTCGAAGTATACACAAATTTGATGTAAAAATAAGTCACGCAAATTTTCGTCCTACGGAGGCAGATTCAAATAAATTTATATAACAAGCCTATATCTTAAAAGTAAGTTCTGCTTTATTCATATTTTATGTCGTTTTAATTTCCCTTCGCAGTGCAATTTAATCATAGCCACATAAGAAAGTCTTAAATCTAGATGATGTACAATTTTTATCGGCTTTCTCTATGTGTACAAAAATACTGGAGACTGATTAGCGCTCAGAAAAGAAAGATTAAAGGAAATGAAATAAGCGTTTACATATACAAAATTTAGTGAGGTAAAATCTACAATTAGAGAGGTAAAATCTACAACTAGAACAAATCGAGAGAATTAGTATCTTCAGTATTCCCTTTGGTGTCACCGATACCTAAAATCAACGAGCTTTTGGTTATAACGTGTCAAATGGCCTACTATCTTATCTCTATCGTACACATGGCCAACTCTGATCGCGGAGTAGAAGTCTGTCAAAATTGCTCATTTTTAGTTTTCAGATTCAGAAAAATTGCTGCTTATATCTCCCCATCATGAGGATTAGCGCAACAAAGTCATAGTATTCAACATAAAAAAAATCTATAATATACCTATGTACGTCAACAAAGAAAAGAGAAAAACACTTATTGAGTGCAACAGTCCCTGGTTTGAGTTCTGTTTCGAGCAAGTGACCGAGCAACGAGCTTTGAGTTCACCTAGCTCTAAATATGTAGGTATCTATGTTAAATCACGGGAAAAGTGAGTCGTGGAACTACCCAACGGGAATCGCGGTAATGTATGCTGGCGTAATGCATGAATCAAACAATGCTGGTAATGCACATTTCCGACTTCCAAAGCTATTTTCCAGCAATTATAAGATATACTCGTAAACATGACTTGGAGCATGGAAAATGATGCAAAGGAGAAAGCTCATATGTTATAAGTCCAAGACTGGCCAATGAAATTCACTCGCAGAAACAAGGGGAAAAGAACTTGCGAGCATACATCGGTTATGAGTAGTCTGCTATATAAAGCGGAAAGATGAAAATTTCGAAGCATTTCAAATCATCACGCACGGGTAAGTAAAATGTATGAAGACAATTCCTCCTAGTAGCAAAGAGCATGCGCTATTGGAATTTCTAATGAGCGTCAGCATGCAAAAACCACACATGCAGAGATACGATCGGCCGCCGGCCAAAGCTTTCATTCATATTGAGGCGTATAAATGCGAGAATACGATGTCGTACTTTCCAAAAAGCTCTTATACATAAAGCTATAGAGCTAAAAGCATGAGTTTCCCCTTGTATAAATCTTCCCAGCCTAGGACATGCAATGTTAAAAAGAAACAACGCGTAATGGTCCGGTAATGCTTACACGCATTACGCGTAATGCTTACCGAATATATCCGTAAGCATTATTTTTCCCGTTGGGTAATTGCTCCGTACTCGTATACATTAATTGTGAATGTATCATAGAAGCTCTTTACCAGATTCAGCCACAAGACTCGCCAGTGGTTGTCGTGGGATTATCTTGCCTTTACTTTATGAATTTAAATGATTATTACCGTCAAAATGTTTACACTGAATGCCATCAAATTTTTGACTCTGCCTTTTTACAATCCTGCTCAGGGATATATTCTGCTTTTCAACATTTCTCCTGAAAGATTGAAAAATGCTTAGCGAAATTCAAGCCAAAAACTAAATGCTCAAAAAGATCCAAAGATTTTTACAAAAATAAACAATGCAAAACATACCCGAGCTATAAAATATATGTAATTTGTACCATTGAAATTTCAGATGATTTTATTTCAATATTTGTGAAGTGTAACATCTCCAAGGCTCAACCAAACGCGCATCACATGGCTGTATTTAGGTTTATTTCGACATTGAACTAGAATTAAGTCGGATTGCAAAAGGTATCCTTCAACTCACTGTAACAAAATAGTTCGATTAATGATCCCCTGAATTGCGTAATACCGCTAATGTTTTATTTTGCTACCCTTTCTTCTGTTCTTCTCTTTAGCATTAATCTGTAGTTTCCACGTTTCATTTGCTCGCCTGTCAAGAATAGCAAAATGTAATCCTTCACTTTCATTGCTGTTTCGTCTCCCATAATAAGGAGCTTTATTTCATACACAAGCGAAATTTTTCACCAGCGCCGAACTGCTGTCTACTGGCAAGTTCAAACAACGGATCCAGACCCTTTCAAAACTACAATCCAGACTTGTTTCAGGGAAAATGTTCAAATACGTGGCAAGATTTTCAAAATTGGATTTGGTCTTGTGATAATTTGAGCATAAAATGGATTCGTGCTCATTTCTGCGCTTGCAGATTGGTAATAAGGCTTCCGTACGATACCGATATGAGCATGAAATGTCGTTGGCACGTAACTTGAAAACTTGAAATTGAAATAGGAATAGGAATTTGCAGATGAAAAAGCGATGAAAATTCGGTCTGCTGATGAAATGGTATGATGTATTTAAGCAGTAGCAGTATTTAATTTGGTAATTCTTACACTTTTATCTAAACTTCATTCCGTTCACCGCTCGTGGTTGAGTAATGTAGGGGCGACCCTAACTTTATTTGACTCAAAGCCAACACAACGAGGTGTTGAAATATTTCGCAGTTTAGGCTTTCAAGTGTTTAGCCATTTCGCTCTGATAGATAATTTCTTCAGAACTCTAACATATTTCAATCCAAATTCTATACTGATTTAAGGAGTGCTGCGTGTATAAATTCGAAAACTAATAGTCATCGCTGGCTAGTATATAAAAATACATCGCTTCCTAGTATTTGAACTTAAATTAAACAATGTTATTCCTTTCATTTTTCAAGAAAAATTAAATAAAGGTGCAAAACTTTTTTGAGAGTATCGTGAATGATGCATTGCTATTTAACATAGTTGTTTAAATGATCGCAATTAAATTTCCAAAACTTTTCCGCGAACCCATATATAAAAGAGAGTGAAATAAAATTTCCAGCGTTATAAGACAACAGACTCCTTTTTGGTTAAATTGTGATAGAATATATATATATATATATATATATATATATATATATATATATATATATATATATATATATATATATATTCTACTATCTATGCTTTTCAAAAAAAAGTGGATAAATTGCTTTATCATCAAATATATCAGCCATAATGTACGGATATTTTGTCAAAATAATATATTTCGCGTTCAGAAACTTTTCGGCTGCGCGCATTACCATTATCATTTTAGATTTGGTACGTTAAAGGAAATAAAGAATTATGCTATGTCTTACATTTAAGATTATATTAGCTTTCAGTTACTTTAGTGTGAAAAGAGCAAAGATTGTGCTGATTATTTCTTTTTGTGAAATTACATCTAAAATATTCATTCAAATATTAATATCACGTTTCCTTATTTAATAATCCATATTTTATTTATTTATTTATTTATATATTCACCAAGCAAGGTGTACATGTACAGAAGAATAAATAATATAGTACATGGATAAATTTACGAAACATAATAAAATAAAATAATATACGAAACAAAGTAAAAAACAAAACTATATATGAATACAAGACTAATAAATAACGCAAAAAGAAATTAGTTACAAATAGATAACAAATAAAGTAATAGCTAAATGACAAATTACTAAATGAATAACAAATGACAAATAACTAAGTGGAAATAACCTTGGAAATATAAGGGGCAGACTAGAGCTGGTCTCTCGAAGCTGGTGTCAATCACTGTAGCTCCATTTCTCTGTGCGACGGTTTATATTCTTTAAGACAGGGAAGCTTTATTTTGCGTTTTTTTGCACACCCGAGCAGATCAAATTTTGTTAAGTAAATTGAATACAACAACAATTTTGTTGTTGTATTCAAAATTTGATCTGCTGAATTAGGAATTCAAATAGAGTGATGATTAATTGTATTTTTTTTACAAGAATTTAAACAATTAATAGAGAATATCGTTAGAGGATGCGAAATTGACAGGCAAGTTTCTTGGAACAGCAAAATGTAAGTTCTGTGATCCAGCAGGAATTGTGTTAGCTCTCCTTCTTCTAGATATTGAAAAAAAAAAGTTCTTGGTAAGAATGACTCAGCATCAGGATTAAACACAAGGCTGAGCAGGCTGGAGCGTTAATTTTTTTGCTGTAAGGATGTGCGTTTGTGGCGAAAAGAAGTTTTTCGTGGGTGTGGCGTGTCAAAAATTATTAACGATCTACAATTTACTTGCTGCAATTTTTTTCAAGCTCAAGGCAGCTTTGGTAAGATTTTTGGGTACTGTTTAGGTTCTTTCAGGTCCGTTTAGGTGCTTATTAGGTTCTTTATATGTCCTTTTGGTATTTTATAGATTCTTTTTAGGTTCTTTTTGGGTTCTGCTAGATCTTTTCCAGTTATTTTTATTGTAACTGTAATTGTACGTGCAGAGCAAGGGTGGAAATTTTTTTCAAGCCTGGGGCGGCTAATGCGGTAAATCCGCCCCTGTTCAGCATTAAAAAGGCTCTGGACCTATTAGTCAATTTACCCCGAACTGGCAATTACACTTCTTTTCTCGACCTTGGCATTTTTTTTGGTGGGTGACTGTCGCTATTTGTTAAAAGGGTTGATTTTTCGCGACATCAGGAAAAGTATTCTTGAAGTTTTAGCTTGCTGGCTGTTCAACGAGTATTCAAGATGCTCGACGAGCCGAGAGGAAACAATGTGGCTATTTAGCGGCCTATGAGAGTTCATAATCACAATGACATCAGTTAGAACACATATTATTCGTAGTGGCGATTCTAGATTTGATATTTCACCAAATAGTTTCTTGTTCGGATCGGAAATACATACGCAGAATAGTTCAGCTAATTCTAGCTTTGCTCTGATTTTGGCAGCTGCAAATTTAAATTCGCTGGATTTGTAATACAAATACTTTATATAGGCGTCTGGGTTCCTGTTCTATTGCCGATTTGATTACTGGTATCTGTATAACAATACCGTTTTGTCGGTAAAATGCTTACTTTATACTTATTCATTAACTCTATCGATTTTATTGCTGTTTCTGCTATATTTATAGTTTCCAGTTTCAAATTTAAATAACTCTTCCGTTCTATTATAATCAGTCTAGCAAGCTTTATAGAAACTTTTTAGTTCACAGCGTTGTATTTGACTTGAAAAGGAATCTGAGCACCCTGATACCGACAGGAAATAATTATGGAACATCAAAGTTACCTCGTAATTGACTTTGACCGCAAAACGTATTATTCAATTTTTTTTCGACTTCCTTTCCATCAAATCAAATACAGCGACCGAGTATCTGAGCTGGTTTCGCTAATGCAGAAGGGACCTACTACCGACATCATGAAACAATCTACTCTATTAAAGTTGCTTCCTTCATCGCTCTGAAAGCATTTTAATCATATTGCGAAGAAAATGCGATGCAATATCTTCCCTTTTGCCGCGTTCACTAGGCTCTGTGTACGGTATATGAAGCCAGAGCAGAATTGAAAAAATTGCTACCATCCACCTTAGATGGAAACTTTCACACTACCTACTTGCCGCATCCAATGAAACAGGATAGTTGAAGTTTTTCGTCGTCTTTGGATTTTTCCCGGCTTTTGTTGGTAGATGTATTTTATGTTGCTGCCTTTCAAATCGTCTTACTGATAGAAGATTGCCATATTTTGGCACTTGTCTATATTTTCGGCTCGTGGAAAAAGTTGGGTGTTTTGAATGTTTGAAATATATGCGGATGCCTGTTTCTCGCCAAGTTTGGTTTGGTAAAATGAGCCCAGATAGTATTTAGAGCTTTATTTAATTCGTAGTGTTGATGTGATACGATACTCACTTAATCTAGAGAGCTTCTTGTGCGTTCATAACCTTAACACAATTTTTCTCACTTTTAGGGTATTTTCGAATTGATGTCTTCAGCTTTTTATTACAGAATGTGACGTCAGACCAAGTCCAGCTTGTCTGAATTAGGCAAAGTTCGACTTGGCGTTGATCTTCTGTATAATAGTTGACGAAATCACGGTCTGAGCTCATACTTTTCGTTGACTAGATGGTGCTTTTAGGATATTTTACCAGGCAAAGCTGACGAATTTGCCATCGTCTCGCCTTACCTTTATCTAACATTAAGTTATGGGACGCGAAAATGGCAGATTGCAAATGTAATTTTATTTTTGTTATGTTTATGTAGTAGGAAGGGTAAAACGATGCTTCAAAAGACGAGAATACTAAAATGCTGATTGTAAAAAATGTAAAAAATGTAAAAATATGTAAAAAATGTTATGGAGAAAACACTGCATGCACGAGGGGTGGTCTAAAAGTAATGACAATCAGTATAAACCAAGCTTATTAAACTTAATACAAATATTCATTTTTCAACACAGTCTCCTAACAAGCTAATATATTTAGCCCATCTTTTTTCCAAGCCCAGGGTACTCTTAGAAAAGAATCTTTGTTTTACTCTTCCGAAATGCCTCAACAGCGGCTTTCACTTCGCTATCATCCTCAAATTTCTTACCCGAAGGTGTTTCTTGAGTCGAGGAAATAGGTAGAAGTCACTGGAAGCTAGATCTCGTGAATAGAGTGGTTGTTCAAGCTGTTCAAATTCTGTTTCTTGAATAGCAGTCATCGCAACTGCAGCCTTGTGAACCGGTGCGTTGTATTGATGAAACAGCTTTTCGGCTCGCAGTTTGCTATGTCTATTATCCTTAATATCCTCCCGCAATCTTCTTACTCTTTACTTTGAGTTTCTACGGCGTTGGTGACGAGAGTCGCTTCCAGGTCATCGATTGCTGTTTGGTTTCTGGATCAAAATGGTGGATCCAGATCTCGTCCATGGTCACGAAACGTTACAAAAAATTGTCCTGATATGTCTGGATCGTTTCGAGATTCACCCTCGAAATGTCGACTAGTTTCATGTCTGATGGTCACTCACGTGGATGGACGTCCTTCATACTGTTCATCTTCACAGGATGTTCTTCCTAGACTAAACTCTTTTTGGCCTAGCATGCAAAGCTGGAATATGAAAAAGCAGAGTCTCTTGATGTTTCCGCCATGTCGCTGTGTATGTCTTTTGTAGACATTTTTTCAATCACAATTTCAATCACAAGGTACTTAATGACAGCTCTAATTTCACCATTCATGTTTTATGTCTTGCCTGGGTGCTAAGATTATCTGTGCATATTCGAGGCTACTAGACCATGCAACACTTTTTGATTGTACCCTTAAGAAAACCCAAAATATGGGAACAAGTACAACAAACCGATTAGTGTTCTGAATTTGTGATTTCTATAATACTGCAAAATTTTCAATTTTGCGAACAATTTATGTGATAATTTAAGCGTTCGAAACACCTTAAACTGAAATATTTGAAAATAAAGACTGACTTTTTCTTTAAATGTATTTCAATTTCAGCGCACATATCGATATTAAGATGATAATCTGTACTATTCTTCATAATCTTCTGGCTTCAATGGAAATCCAAACTAACTATAATCGAGAGTTTCCTTTTCTTCAATAAGTTTTGTTTGAGTTTGAGATGATTCATAGGTTTAACCAACGGTCGTTATTTAGGGCATCTTCCAGGGTTAAAACTTGGCCCATAAGACTAAATTTGAAAATCAAAGGGAAAGTAGCTGTCCATTATTGAAGTACATGTCCATTATTGAAACAGTTTCATAAAAGGAATCAGCATTGTTAAGAAATTTATTTGGCTTCTTTTCGGAAGCTAAAAATTTCTTAGCTGACACGCCTTTATAGATTTTCATTTTGCAAAGTAAGCCAGAAGCCAATCACAGATCAAACAGGTTACAATCTACTAACGGATATCTCCTGCATGCTCCAAGATTGCACTGATTTGAAAAATTTCCTTTCTGAGAAATAAAATAGCCGCATTGGCTATACAATGACTCAACTGGCAAAATCATATGAAAGCAAATCTTTCGACTAAGCCTACAAGCAAAAAAGAAGGAAATGTGCACAGCATGACGGAAGCTAAAAATTGAATGAATATTTCAAAGTCAACTCATGTGCGATTAAGGTTACCTAATTTTCAGTACTTTTTTTTTCAGTACTGTTGCATTTTTATTTAAAACGGAAACTGGGATGCAGCATATTTTTTATTTCTTTAAAACTAATTTATTGTATTCTTTGAAGCTATTTAATACTATTACTTACTTTTGAAATGCACAGCCAGTATTTTCCAGTCAATAAATGTCATAAACAGCAAACTACGGAAGATGAATTGATCGCAATTCATGAGTCAGTAGCAGCAGTCTCGGAAACCGTAGCTGTTTGCCACGATTCCATGCAGCTCATTTCAGAATTGAGTTTCACGCTTACTCGACTAACTATTCCCAACTCTTAACATCACAGGCGCGTGTACTTCAGGAAACGTCTTATAACTGAAGCACCTCTCATACATAGCGTGTCATAAATGTTTACGGGTCTATAAAAAATGATTTATCGAGAGAATAAAGTCATGCCCATCAGCAGAATTGTTACAGCTAAATAAGTGGGAGAGCAGGGAGATGGCTCCCGAATTGCCTTCTTATTCTTCATACTAGTCGCGAGCCGCTCACTTTCCCTTTCCGATAAATCTTTCGATTCATCCTTGAAAGCATTTCAACATAATTTGTTGAGATGGCTGAGTAGATCATAAGTGTAGTGGTAGCACTGTCAAATGACAAATTTTCTGCTAGCCAGGGAGGCATCAGCGGAGGACTTAAGTCTGAAATAGGAATTAGGTTGAATGTGCGTTAGAAAAAACAGAATAGCACACTAAAACACAAAAGCGTTGAAGATTCGCTGCAGAATATTCGGTAACAGGCTATCTCAAATTTGGAACATAAATACCGATTTCACCAACTAATTCATTAACTCTAAACAGCATCTAAAAAATGTTTGAGCTAGAAAGGTGCACAGTAGAGATGGGAAATAACTATAAACATAAGTAACACGTTCCAGCGTTACATTTTCCGACGAGTAACATGTTCCACTAACATGTTATTTTTGGAACGATGTTCCCGTGAGTTATATTGGAACGCACAACGTGTGTTATCATACACGCTGCGCGTTCCAATATAACGCACTGTAACTAATACGTTACGAACCTTTCAAACTGTCTATCGAGTTGTGCGTTTCTATGCAAATCATCGCCAGTGAAGCTAAAAGCGCATAGAACTAAAAATATGAATTTTTTGTGAGCTGGCGAACAAGTACAATAAAGAAGAGGCCAATTACCGAACCGATTGTCGCATGCTCTTAAGGCCGGTTATGATTTAGCGTTTCGTTAGGCGTTACTCGTTTTTGGTATGAGTAAAACGTTCCAAAAATAACATGCAGTTTTCAGTAACATGTTCCATTGGGAACATGTTACAGATTTGGAACTATGTTATTTAACGTGTTACGTTAAATAACGCCCAACTCTAGTGCACAGGGAGTATCGTTTCTATCTAGGTGATATATTTTACAATATTCTCTTTATGACCACATAGCATCCTGTCGATAATAACTCAGTAATGGCAGAAAAGTTTGGGCGAAAGTCAAGCAAAGCACGTCATGCATAGTTAGTAGTCATGTTTATTTTCTGTTACGCGTGTATTGTTGGTTAAGTTTCTTCATAATACTTAGAAAACATAGTTCAATTTTACGTTTAGTCCGCTTTTTAAGTAGCATTCAAAGCATTAAATTTTTTTTAATATAAACAACTTATTGTATTAGAATCGGCATTTTCGCATTGTTAATGACATACATGATTACTGAGTTGTTATTCCTGATACACTTAATATAATATGTAAGTAGTCATTGCTCTGTATTAACGTAATAATGATTCGCTCTTTCTGGCTCGAAATAAGATGGATTAATGTAGTTCATGGAATTCTGATTCCTTCTCCATAAATTTTCGGTATTCTTGAAAATATATTGGGTTCAATTCGATCTACTGAAAAATAGACAGCCTAATGTAGAAGTTGGAAGAACAGAGCTCAGTCTTTTGATCGTTTTATCAATTTGGAGCTTTTATTTGAATCAGGCCGTTTGTTAGAACTTGATTCCGACATTGATTTGCAGACTAATGCCTAGTACTATACTCTTTGCGAAACGAATTCAACGGTCGAATCCCATACAAAAAGAGCTTTTCAATTCGTCAGTAAAGCTCTTTTTGTATGGGATTTGACCGTTGAATTCGTTTCGCGAAGAGTATAGTACTAGGCATAACTACCGATAGTATTTCGTAAACATCGAAGGTAATATCGTTAGTTAAATTAAAAACGGACACGGTTGTTTTATTAAACAAATTCAAATAATCGCTTTGTTTTAAAAAACAAATTCTACCTCGATTAGAGCTTTTACCGGATTGACCTGTTTACTTAACCTCTTTATTAGAAAATGAGCCAGAAATACAAACTACAAATCTATTGCAAAGCAAATTGGATATTATTTAAATGTTGGACTAACAAAGGAAAAACTTCAATTTGGCGTCAAATTAAAATTTGTGAAATTTTTTCAAAACTTTTTCGAGCTGTGGGAGAATATATACGCAATTAAAAGAATCTGCGATTTACCCTTTTTTCTGTACGAGAAATGTGGGATAAGTTTTGAGGCCAACTTCTGCATGCAATTATAATTCGTTCAAACGCGGGATATTATCGCAGGATTGTGTTGGATTGGTTTAATTTAATTTTATATATTTATTTTTATTTCCCATTAATGATATGAGATCTCCATTATCTCTCTGCAGCTTAAAATCGTACCCGAGTATATGAGACAGAAACTAAATAGGAAATTAAAACTTCTCAAATTCATAATGCAACAGTTCGGTTCCACATCAAAGACAATGACGAGCGATCACTGTGCATATATCACTTGTTTGAACAACCCATGTGTTACTGGTATTATGATAATTGCATATAATCATAGATAGAATGATTAGCCAAGTAAATTTTACTTGTCGACGACGGTTCGTAGCAATCACAATCAGAATTGCACTTGCTTGAAAAAGTCGTTACAAGCAGATTTAGAGAAACAAGAAATAAAATAGAAAAGTGTTATGTTATGTATGTTCTCTAACTCAGTTAGCTCTCTAACTCGGTTTCGGGCAAAAACTTAGGGTGGAATCAAATTCGGTTAAAACTAGAAAAGTAAAAGAACAGATTTCTTATAAAAACTCCCAAAACAAGAAGAAGAACTAAAAGTGAAAATTTGAGCACAGAGTGATAATTTAATAGCCGAAACCACTTTGCCAGAAATCTTCAACAGACGATTTCGGGTTCTTTTAAGATGGTAAGCGATTACGGCAGTAAAATTTGCGTCATTTTTCGAGTACGGAAAATTAAGAGGGCGCTTCTTATCCAAAACTGAGATAGTGAACAGACCTACTATGAATCGATTACGGACCAGATTTATATACAACCTGTGATATTAACATCTTATTAAAATTTTTCAATGTTGGTTCCGGCTACGATTTTTATACAAAACTTCGTTCTCAGTCGGAATCGGGTTAGAATCGAAAGTACAAAATTCCATAGTTATATTTTTGCATAAAGTACAAATCAGTTAGTAGATATCTTCAGAAATCAAGTTTATTCGCTTTTATTAATGAAGAACGTATAGTTTTGCCGCAACTTATAACAGTCTTTGATAGCTTTCCCACGCATAGGGTCTCATCAATCCTAAAGAAAAGTTGGAAACTATTTCAGTATCAGTGTATAGTTTCAAAAGTCTGGAGTAGCTTTCAGTTAAAAAAAAGGTTCGAGCACGTTTTTATTCACGTCTTTCACATTACATGTCATACTCTTAATGATCACAAAAACAGATTTGAGTCATTTCTTTAGGCTTAGGTTTGTGTGTGCATTTGAGTTACTATATTACATATGACTTTTTAGCTTACATCTCTGTCTTTTGCGCATAAAGAATATTTTACACCTCTTTTTTCTTGAAATTTCAGAAGCCGACTACACGTTGGACGATTCATTCTGGAATGAAGAGAGTCCAGTGGGTAAGTAAATACCACGTATTGTATGGTTGTCTTTGATTTGTTTAATAGTTGTACTAGTTCTGTAATACTGTTTTCATGTACGATATTGTTAAACCTCCAATGTGTAATATCGTGAAAAACTATTCTAGATTGCGTTCGTCTTGAAGGAGACCAACAATTCAAATTAACTTGGTAGTAAATTTTTGATAGCACAATACAAAGTATACTTACTGGGCGCAGCCCAAGAACTACTACAAAATCTTTTATCCTACATTCTTTATAGGTTAGATAACAAAAAAAATTGAAACCAAGTGTCTCTTTTACTCCTGAAAATTGAGAGAGTACTTTACTTTCCTTGCAAAGAAAAACAACAACAGCGACGAAGAATAGAGCAAACTTTTTGAGATTCTTTCCTTCATTTTCAAGCCTTTAAAAAAGAATATAACAGTAGCAGCTGTAGTGGTAGAACAAAAATAGCGTGCTTGAATATAGAGGGCTTTTTTCATGAATATTATTTTAAAGGAAACACTTGCCCTGCTTGTTTTTTAATATCCTTTTTATTATTTTGATGTCAGCGGTTTTCCCTTGCTGCATCGAATCGAGCAAAGATGCTGGTGCAGTATGGCTAGGATAAAGATACGAGAAACACATAGACTCAATAATACGACTCGCGCACGTGCGGAAGTTCTTGAGAATACAATCTTTGAGTTTGTGCTCGTTTCTTTATCATCTGCCACTTCTACGGCACCAGCAGGGAACGTGTACTTAGATGACGGTGTTTTCAATCTAAAATCCTTCTTGTTCGTGAAATGCAAAGTGACTCGAACTTCAAAAAGGTAAAATGAAAGCTCTTAAACGATACCCATAGTCTTCTTGACTGTCTTGTGTCATAGGAAATGTGGGCAGCAGAACAGTATGGCAAAATATTTTGCACAATTATTTTCGAATATAAATTAGACTTGATTGAAATGGTATGGGTGATATTTGAACTTTGCATGCGTTTTTTGCTGATGAAAATACTAACTCAACATTGTTCATGAAAAATAAACATGAGAGAATATAAACCAAACACACTGCGTTTGCTTGGTTAGGTCGTTGGTTTGGACCTGATTATTGTTTAGAAAACAGTTCTGTCCGAATAGTCTAGCTTTAATTTGAATTAGGAAAGTGGTAAACTTGAGTCGATATCGCACTCCGCTGTAATTAGTTTTCAAACGTTTTGCTACACCACAGCTAAGGAGAAAGTTTGGCAATAATATTTCGCTCGCACTAAGTTTATAATATGAATTATTATGAATTATAAACTCGCAGTTTACATTGATCGAGACTGATTAATAAGCTAGTAACTCCTATTCTCACCACTCAACAGTTAGACAATGTTAGTTTTATCTGCGGAATTGAAAAAAAGAGAATCATAATTCAAAATAGTTTGGAAATAGTACCTACATATTATTCAATTATATTGGCAAACCTACATAACGGACATAAAAATAAAGCAATACCACATTTTCGTATCTATATAAATCTAACCAATATGAGACAAAAAAAATTAAATCCCTAAAAGTATTACCGTCTAAAATCGACCTACCTTAGCCCGTGATATGGAAAATTAAGAGTTTCGGGATTAATATCACGGATAGATTATATGTTACAAGCAAATCTAAACATATATTTTATTAGATCAAAAAAGTTACATCGAAAATTCACATAAGTATATATCTCAAACCCTATTGATAGCATGCCCAGTATAATCCTCAAGCAAGTTTATTTACCTGTCATCATTATAGGGTAGTTAAACAAAAATCTGCTAGACAACCCACTCATTGAAAATATTTGTCATTATAACGGGTGTAAGTTTGAGATGCCATATCTTTTCTGACGGGACTCGCACTTAGGCGCGTTTTTTTGCTCCTCTATCCAGCGGAGAGTAGAGTCATTAGTAGAGTAGACGCATTGAAAACAACAACACTCCTACACTAATGAATTCACTGGTGTAGGAGTGTTGTTGTTTTCAATGCGTCTACTCTACTCTCCGCTGGATAGAGGAGCAAAAAAACGCGCCTCTTATAGAAAAACACCAGTGGCATAGTAGGCTCATTTGGGTCAGGTACAGTTGTTCACTTCAATTGAATGCCTGACCACTGAGACTTTTGTTGAGTTTCGAAAACATATTTCAATTCATAAACATATTTCAATTCACAAATATCTCCTATTTAAGGTGGCGCCCAGCTAAAATATTTAGATAAGTTATCTCAAGCGTGCCTTTGGATTTTTTTCCAAATGTCGGCCCAAATTAGCTCAATCCAACTCTATGAGCCATGAAAAGGTAACATGCTGAGGACATACGGCATGCGAGATGCACAAAACACCAGATGTAACACATGGCTGCGTGATCATGGTAGTCACATGCACCAGCATTCGAGTATTTGATGTATGGCAATGAATTTAATTTAATGATACTTTCGCATGTCTTTCAAGAATGTAAATGACAATGAGGTATGTAAATAGAGCTGACAAACATAATCTGTCGGTACTTTTGGTATATCATTTTCTTATGGTCCCATACCTATTCTTACCTAACATCCTTTATATGCCTCGAGGCTCCAAGAACCTCTTCAAATGTTGTGCTTGTTGGATCTAATTTTCAGGAAAATGCCCTGGAATTTGGCCAATTGAAAGATTGCTCTGTTAGAGGTTAGAATTGATCCAAAAGCGTTTAAAGCGAATATTTTTCCTTTTGCTTGTCTTTAAATATATAGATCAGCTGCTGCGTTATAGCATACAGATGATTTTAAACTAAGTAATATGTAAATTTGTAAAGTAGCACCAACAATATTAATGGTGCTTCTGCTGTGAAGGTGCAGCAAAAATCGAGGATATTGCTTTTAACCGATTTCAATGATTTTGCGATAGAACAACAGTTTTACGTTGCTAAAGTTTTAATGTCAATATCATCAAACCCCTATTGCCATCACAATTTATTTCAGAGGCGGATTTGCCACTAGGCTCGGTAGGCTCGGGCCCAGGGCGGCAAATTTCGGGGGCGGCAAATTTTCGATTTCTGTTGGGGTGGTCACTTTTCGATTTTTTTTTTGAGGCACCAATATTTTTTCTGTCATATATATCTGAGTTGAATGAGCCTAACACCTCAAACCAACCGGATTCTCTAAAAAATCAATGCACACTGAAATTCACATCCGATAATTTTTTTCGGACATTGAAAAGTTTGACTTATAATAAATATCGAAATGCGATCACGGTAGAGAGGTAAAGAGCCTAAAAAGACCTGAAAAGATCCTAAAAGGAACCCAAATAATACATCTTCAATTTACGAAAAGCTAATCAGAGGTAAATATTTGCATGCGTTGAAAGCAAACTTTGAACGAAATAGTAAACTTACTTATAATTTATGGGCGAAGACGTTGGAATTATATGCGATGTAAAAGTGTATACGGTTTTCGACTGTTGAACATTGGTACTTTTTAGATTATTTTTTTGTTAGGTACTTTTAGGTTCTTTACCGTGTGTATTTTTATAATTATTTGTGTGGCAATTGAATGAACCGGTGTCGGTATTATTCTGATGTTCCTTTTTTATGAGCTCGGGCGCAACGAAAAATAGCGAAATTTTCTAGGGAATCGAAAAAATCACGCATTGTTACATATCATATTATTCACGAAAAAGGCGGCAAATATTTATACCACACTGAGCGCATGCAATCCATTTGCGTATCAAGCGTTTGAAACTATTTTCCTTTCCAAACCGAAACTCATGGACATATTGAAATTATAAAAACTAAACCACTGTTCGTGCGCATTACGGTTAGTGTTTTCATTCAATTCCCAGGAGCAAAGGTATGTCAATAATCCGATCTATTCAGCAAAGTAGCATCAGACAGCAAAGTTTACATAATATAGTAGATTATAGTTTGGATAAGATGTCTCCATTTGTTAAAGGTATATAGCCATTGCAATTAAACAGTGCATTGCAGACTAGGGAACAGTGGCGACAATGTTAGTCCAGTTATTCTAGACAAAAAAATGGCCGTTCTCTTTTTTTTTCTTTTTTTCTGTCATGACCAAGGTTCAGGTTATGCCCTATTATGCTAGAAAGGTAAAAGGTAAAAGAAGGTTTGAGATTGCAGGAAATAGCGGAACACGTTTCGGTTAAGCAACCGTGGCTTATACTGCTCTGCTTAGTGTAAACGTTCTATCTACATATTAGCACTTTCGAGATATTCAATGCATTGTGTTTTTTTCTAAATGCTGCGGACATCTTCAAACGGGAGGAAAGTTCAAACACGGATACAAAAATGTTTACTTGAGATAAGGTATCTCAAGTAAAAGCTTTCACGTTGAAAATAGTTGTGGGAGATAGGTTTTAAGCAGATATGACTTTTTTGTAATATTATATTATAGGAGCAATGCTAAATAACGCTACTACTTCATCTTCTCAAAGCAATGTCTTCTTTAGACAATGTGCAAATGAGTTGTTGCTGGACTTTGAAGTGAGTCTTATTGTGGAGGCCCTTAGTTCTGTTTGGTTTTTTTTTTGGAATTGCAGCTGAGAGAAACTCTTCAAATCATCTAAACTGAAGTACACTATCACAAATTTTCAGCTTTTTCTGCACGCTTCTAACATTGTATATTTTACTATTATTATTTGTACGAATTCATGTCCCATTATAAATATACTGTAATGAATTCAATTCCGCTTCAATTATGAAATAGTGCTCTCGAAATCAAAATAGAGTGGCAACTATATCAGCTCCACGTACTGCAGTCTTCACTATCTGATCCACAATAATAGCCTGGAATCGGCTAATAGCTCTACCCTAGTATATTTCAAGCACGAAATGAGGATATTTAAATTCATAGGAAATTTAAATTGCCTAAGCAGGCGCAAGCATTTCAGCTGGGGGTAAAACCACCAAGCATCACTATGCAAACCTGGTGTATCTACTGGCTGGTTTCGTTCAAATTTGCCGTGTTACATCTACAAAGTATAAATAAAAATATATTCAGCTTGGATTCGGAAGGAGAAAAAGTGGGCAGCGTTGAATTATTTTGAACATGTAGTGATGGAACATAATAAATACGAAAATGAAATTGTGGTTAGTACAAGAACCTTACGTTACATACATATATACTAGCAATGTTGCTAGAAAGATATGGAATGTCATACTTTTATCGGATGCCGTGAGAGATTTCTCCAAATAAGCATGCCTGAAGCTCGCTCTGCTAAGAAAGGCAATGGTCTTGTGAGAAATATGTAACGTATGTCTCATCGGGAAGATAAATCACTTTCGAAAACTTTGCGAACCGCGGCAAGATTTCCTAAGCCCAAAGGGAAGGTTTATCATATTTACACAAAATGTTAGCTTGACAGAGATACATATTTTTGTTTTGCATAATTTTATATTTTTGTTGGTAAATTCGCATGCATAGAAAACTTACATGGGATGCAATGGTTGTGAGTGGAGGTTCAGTTCATTTTATAACACTATAGTTGAAGTTTTAATGACGCTACTACACTACTTTTCAATGAAACAAAGTATAAGGTAAATGTAATAATCACTTACACTTAACAAATTTTTCCACTTTGTTTAATTATAAATATCCAAATTCATTTTTATTGGAAGAAATTTGGTATATCTATTCGTTATTATTGAATCAGATACATAGATTTTTTTTTGTAAATGGCTAAAAAAAAAATCTACAAAAGATACTCGGGCCAACAAACCACGGGCTATGTAAGATTTTTGCTTATTAAAAAAGTCCATATAAAGGCCACGAAGTTTCGAGATGGAATTCGTCATCGAATTACTTCAACCTGGTCGTGCTTGTTCACCTATGCCTACTTACTTCTGAATCTATCACAGCTGGTGGGTGGATAAGGCAACCCTCCTCTCGCTTTGTACGCAGTATTTTCTCAACGTGTGTTGAGGCTATGGGACACTTATCTGCGTTACTCAGCATCGTTTCCACAATCAACTCTGACGTGGTTGACTCGAGGCTGCTCTTGAAACTTGCGTGCCGACTGCCCGCATCGTACTCACATAGAGTACCGAGAGTACCGTGTACAGTACCGAGAGTGCGGTGTACCCATTCCGCTATTGTACCTTCTGAAATAAGCATACCCCGTTAAGAATTGGCACTGGTAAAAGTTTGCGTCTCCGTGGCCACGGCCGACCCATGGGTCCAGAAGACCTATCAATCTCGCCGTCCAGTGACCTTTGTTGCTTACACTCCAGCGTTGCTGCCAAAGTTGGAGTGCCCGCGAAAGCTAGAGCAGCTGCTCTGTCCAGCCCAGAGCGGCTGAGGTATCCTTCTCTGCGCTTTTGCGCAAGTAGATCTATCAATTAAGTAGATCTACAACCAACACGAAATCTTCGACCACCGTGCAGTAGCTACTGGTGATACGCAGGGCACCTCTACGCTGGACGCTGGCAATCTGTGCTCTAAACTTCTTTATTTGGTAGTCACTCCTAATCGCCGCTAAGGACAACAAGATAGAGTTAGTTGTCATCATCAGCAGCCACAGTCTCGTTTCGCCGGGGCCACCGCTGTTAGTCATCAACGTGCTCAGCGGTTCGACGGCTCACATACCTTATGGATGTGGTCCCAGCCGGTCAGCGTATTGTCGACCGTCACTCCTAGCTACTCTATCGACTTACTGGTCATCGGGATGACAGTTGGTATCTGCCGCTTTGTCAGGATAACGAACTCTGTCTTCAACAGCACCAGCTGTTGGCCACTGTTCCATTCTTTTCATGGTTCGATTAAGTCTAAATTGGGTGGGCTAGTTAGTTCTAGAAGTGATTACTGCTGCCAAAATGTCAGCGTGACTAACGAGAAACACATTCGTTGGCATTTCCAGTCGCAGCAATCTGCCGTAAACGACGTTCGAAAGGTCAGGTCCGAGAATAGACCACTGTGCTGCCTATGGGTCGATAAGCTTCCAACGTACATCTTCATCAGTGTCAGACAGCAGCCATCGATCCCTAAGTTAGTCCCGCATCATGACCAACATGTAGTCAGGAAACCGGAAACTATCTTCGAAGGCCCAAAGCACATCTGCCCATCTCGTTGAATTGAAGGCATGTTGAACATCTAGCGTCACCAGCCGGTAGTTCGGCTGTGGCATGCCTCCTCCGCTCTTGACCACCTCAATCACTACTGAGATGGCATCAACGTTGAATGCCTTTTCCGAAAGCCGTGCTGTCTGTCAGACAGATTATCAGTGGATATAATTGCTAGCAGTAGTCGTGGAAAACGGTCGAGGAGCCTTTCCGCCGTGTCTAGCATGCAAAATAGACGGAGTGCGGTCGGATTGTTCTCTCTTTCCCTTATCGATGAGCGCCAATCGGACACTTTTCCATCGCGATGGACAGACTCCCGCTATTAACAATGAAATAAATCCAGTAGTAGCCGCGCTTGTCTTTCCACTACAACTTCGACCGGCACTCTCAACTATAGAGTTATTTTTGAAACATTAAAATTATCGGAAAAAGCAAGTAGAGGCCGATGATCACTTTAGGGGTAAAAATATACAGCTTTGGAGTAGTACAATTAATAAAAACTGTTGTTTTTCCCCGTAAATTAATTATCGGCCCCTATTTGCATCAGTATCCATATGTATATGTAGTTTGAGCCTCTTACGGTGACCGTCCATACTTGTAGGCATGATTAGAATTTATGCACAGTTTTTCTTGTTTTGTATGGATTAAAGAATATGACTGTTGAAATGCAATTGAAAAATGCAATTGAAAAGCAATTGAAAAGAGATGAGGCGAGTTTTTTTTTGTAATTTCTACAGCATGCCTTGGTTGGATATTGCAACTTTATTCCTTCCTAATATCTGAGCCTAGTGCTACCTGAGGGATGGTAAAAAAACGGCAAAAACACTCCTTGTGGTTTTGTGCTTCTTAAGCTTGACTGACGTGCAAATAGGGTAAGGGCCAACGGCCAACGCGTTCGTTGGCGTTGGCTTTGGTTGCCGTTCACTTGGCCAGCGGTAAGATCAAAGCGCCAAAGACCAACATTTGGCCAAACATCATTTGCCGTATGTTGGCTCTACGGGTACGCGACTTTAAACGAAAGTGGGTTACAGTTGTAAGTATACAGATATACCTACAAAAATAGGTTGTTATACTGTCATATAATTGCGAACTGATTCGTGTCCAAACAGAATCCTCCGGTGAATACTGACGTACGAACTCTGTTAGGAGTAATCAGTTGCGTGCTGGATGGTGGTTGACATCTGGTGAGTCTAACCTTGCTAAGCTATCGATCTAGGTTTTTGCGAGCGCGTTGCACTGATAAGCTTACTTGATAATAATTTTGCTAGGATTTAAACAGCAAACTCAACTAGCGCAATAAAGAAACACCGTGTGGTATAAAAACATCAGACATGAATATGCTCCTCAATAACTATATAAATATCATGCACTCCTCCTCTACCGAAACTGCTCTTGCATGCATGATAAAATTTAAAACTAAATTTTTCTTAACGCATTATTTTGCTTTGTCTCCAACTAGAATGATTTCCATTCTAGTATTCTTCTGCTTGCAAGAACATGTTCATCCCCTTCAATGAAGTGTGTATTCGAACAGCACGAAAAAAGAAAAATCCTGATCAGTGCGCTTGTTTCGTGGTGGTATGTGATCTGTTTAGATGATCTGATAGCAACAGTTTTCGCACCAGTAGCATATGAAATTATTACTAAAAATATGAAATTATTTGTTCTATTTGGAGTAGAATCGCACTGTCGCTTCTTATCAAGATAATGTGGTAGAATTTCTGAGCGTTCCGAATGCTAGCTTCGCAGAAAAATTCATCCAGTGGCCTAGCTAAAGTTTTGTTTGGAAGAAGGAGCTCAGTGACCATTATATACATATTCTTCTAAATGTAATTGTAATTTTATAACATCTGTACAAGTTTGTATAATATAAATACCACTGCACAGAAAATATCGCCGATTTTTCAGTCGCATAGCATTTTATATATCACCGCGAATGATTTTGTATTTCTCACTTCAAAGGATTATTATAGTATCAAAGAATGCTAATTAAGATAATTCAAAATAACTTAGGTGCATCAACCGCTCAACAATCGTATTTTGCCTATCTGTATACATAGAGCCCATACTTGTAACTACTTCGGTAGGGTCAGACAATAATAAAACTCTTCGACTCGCTTTGCCATTCTCAAGTTTGTTCACTGCCCTTGCACCGGAGGCTGACAATCAACAAAGAGTTGGTTTCCAATTTTATGTCCTTTATACGATAATGCAATATAGATGATAGAAAAGATACTAGACTGTAAGCTATTACATTTGAACAATGCAAGATGTATTGTCCTTGTCCTGGTTACCGTCAACAATATGGAAGAGCGTTTTCAAGACACTCGTTCAACATAACGAATATGAGGGCAAGCTAGAATAATGGCTTTCTTGGTATTCTCGCTGCACACTCCTTATTGTTACGATGTGTCTAAAAGGAAAACACGATAACAAAACGAAAAGAAAAAGGAAAAACTGTCCACTTAGTGTTATTCGTTTCCCTTGTGCTTTTGTCGACGTGAATACTATGAAGCATTCAGAAATGTTGCGCACATAAATGTACTCAAATGTGAATGGATGTATATATGAAACGTGCACTGTGGTTAAATAGTATTTTTAGCATATAGAACGAGGTATATTGAAACCTCAGCAGCAATAGCTATCAAGCATGTTTCCGGAAGTTTGATTTCAGCCTGCTGTTTCATTTTTAGCCCTCGAAAAATTAAGGGATTGATGACAATCAAATGAAGCTCATTTTTTCCCTGGCTGGCTAATAAGTCTATGCGCATGCATGAGCAAGTGACATTTTTTTAGGGCAGGATGCGAATCGCGATTCGTAGGCAAAAATCATAAAATTTATTCCAGGCACATTGCACAATTGCACTGTCGTAGCAAAAAGTTGGTGTGCCTGTATTGCCTAAGATTTGAAATTATCTGAAGCTACTTCTGGTACTCGTAAGTTTTCAGCTAATGTATTCTTAAAGCGATTTGAAATTATTAGATAAAGAGCTAAACTGAAATCGTCAAAATATAGTGTAAATATGGTTGGCGAGAGGGTGACGTTTCTAACGTGATTTCTGCATGAATTCACATTGTAATTTTTACAGTAGGGGATTTAGGTGCCACTTTCTGCTTGATAAAATGAAAGTACTCGGAAGTGCGATGCTAAGAAACGACGTTTTCAAATTTCATGGTATATTTCCTTATTAAAGCTAGGATCGTTTATGTTCTTGATCAACTCTGCAGTGCAGTTAGTAAGACTAGGTCTTCATCTACCGTGCTCTCACACTCACAAGTAAGGGGTACTTGATATGAAATTTACCCAAATCCAGACATCAATTCTATTAACGATAAAAAGTTGCCTCTTAAAAAGTCAGCAGAAGATGGTTGGCGACCTAAACATCTTTCCTTCGTCGATTAGGTCTAAATTACTTTAAAATGGGTACGGAATTTAAACAAGTTAACTTCATGTCTCACAACCTTTTAACATTCATCCTCCACTATCATCCATGTCGCGTACAGATTATTCCATAAAACGATAAAATATAATAAGGTTGGGGCGGCAACCGTTTAGATCATGAAACGAACTTTCCATCAAATGGTGCACGAACAAGAAGCTTAATACTGTCTGGGTCCAGAAACGCACAAGAAGCACTATAAAGCCAGGACTTTGACTGAAAATTAATTAACGTATAAAAGTTCTGTAGGACAATCAATAGCATTTTCATGATTGGGATTTTATATTGTCCCAATGATTTTCGCTTTGAATATAATTTTACCGCTATTGTGATGCGACTAAAATAGCGCAGGCGACCGGTATCTACTTCATTGATTGCAGCGAAGAAGCAGTAGTGGAACGCTTGAACGACGAACGACTAATAACTAAATAGTACTGATACTCAAAGAATGCTATCAACAATTCGGATAAAGTATATATATGTAGTATACATATATATATATATATATATATATATATATATATATATATATATATATATATATATATATATATATATATATAGTAATTATATATATACATTGGCCCTATGATAATTCGGACAGTTACGTTCCATGGCTTGTCCGAATTATCAAATCGGCCGGATGACCGAGAACATTCATAAACTAATATTTTAAGTACCTTATGCATATAACAAAATCGTTTTATTTAAATGTACAAATATTTTATTTGCTCAAATTCATAATTATAAAGTTAGAATATAAATCAACAAACTGTACCAGGAATAAAATCAATCGAGCAGTAGTTATTTGAAAAAAATTGTAATCTTTGCTTGACGAACACGAACCCGTTTGAGATCTAGCATGGCTTTTTCTCTTCATTTTTGAAGGCACAATATATCATTTATATTGTACTCTTCTTGTTCTGCTTATTCAATGCATTTGTTAAGTGCAGACACAGCTTCAGCAACAAGTGGTTTATCGATTTGATCTTCATCGTCTTCACCTTCACTACTCAGTTCTTGAATCGCGTCATCTGCAATACATTCGTTAACTTCTGAAAATTGGTAGACGTCAGGAGATATATCATTGAGCAAGTCGATAATTGCATTCTCTTCAGACCTAGCAGTAAAATGTTCTCTCAATGTGGAAATAGGCAATTCATCTTCAGATTCCCATTCATCATTCCAACATTTTCGCAAAGTGCTTTCTGTGACAGAGTTCCATGCGTTGGCGACAATCATTACAACATCTTTGAGATTCAGTTGTTTGATGCACTTCATAAAATCGTCATCTAGGGTAGCCAAAATATGGCAAAGAAAACTCTTGCGGTAACTTAGCTTCAGAATTCGAATGGCATTTTGATCCATGGGTTGTATGAGTGCAGTACTATTGGGAGGGAAAAAATAACACAGATTTTGCCATCATCGCTTCTTATCTCGAATTTTGTTGAATGGCAAGTCGCATTATTCAATAACAGTAATGCTCTTTCTGGCAACCCTTCACTTTTTAAATAACGTCTAACTTGCTTGACAAATGATGTATGAAACCATTCTTTGAACAAAACTTCCGTCATCCAAGCATTTTTGCTACTGACGTACTTCACGGGTAAAGACTGTCCTTTCAGTGCTCTTGGGTTTTTGAATTTGCCTATCATCAAGAGTTTCAGTCGATGCTTTCCAGTGGCGTTGGAACAAGCTAAAAGAGTCACTCGTTCTTTTCCAATTTTTCTAGCTGCAGCACATTTTTCCGTACGCAACGCTAGAGTCTTTTCCGGTAATTTTCTCCAGAAGAAGGCGGTTTCATCTGCATTATAAATTGGACATAGCTGCAAATTCAACTCTTTTACTCTTTCCTTAAATTTAATTTTAAATGGTTGCACAGCATTGCAATCATTGGTTAATTTCTCCCCGGAAATCTTTAGGAATCTGACACAAAAGCGTTTTTTGAAACTATGAAGCCAACTTTTACTAGCAAAAAACGTACGTGTGCCTCCATAAATTTCGTCGGAATGTGTTGCAACCGTTTTCTCTGAAACCCGGAAAAAAGCTTCTCCTCCATCAAATCGTACTAGGCGGATTTCATAGTTTTCCTGGAACATAGGCTACTCTCAGTTCTATTTATCACAAGAAAATATTTGCAGTTTTAATATTTCTACCTTTCTATTATTTCCTTATTCTTTTTAGTATCCAAGACTGTCGATTTTCCTACTCCATACTCCTTATCAATATGCCTTACACTTCCTCCACTTTTCAATTTATCCAGTATTTCAAGTTTCTTCCTTAAAGGCTAGTACTGAGTTAATCGTGAAGCTAAATTTTGACATGTCTCCATTATCTGGTCATTCTTTCGAGCGAAAATTTTGGCAATGGAGAAAAGCAGAGACACTGCTCATTTCTGACGGATAAAATGTCAAGAATTTCACTTTTCGATCGATTCTCTTATTGGAATGACATTTGCACTGCTCCATTTTCAAATTGAAACACCAAATGTCACTTTTTAGCTCGAAAGAATGAACTGCACAAACTAAATTGGCGTGAAATGATTGGAGACATGTTTCAGTGCCATCTACGTTTTCAACGCGAAAGCAACTTCAAAGCAACTTTTCATGCTAAGAACAGAGTACAACTCTTGCTTATTTCCAAGCTAAATTTTCGCCGAAACAGATTTCACGTGAAATTTTGTATGAAAATTTCACCTGAAATCGAACTCAGTACTATGCTTAAGGTAAGGAAATGATGCGTTGAATTCTTGTTTAGTCGAACCATAATTCACTTGAATAATCACATGAAACCACTTCAATGTAAAAAGCCACTATGCACTGATATTCTACACGACAACACAAAATGACAAAAAATGACTGAAATGCATCGAGAAATGCATTCTAATTTTTTAGTTCGCTAGACCGAGAAAGTTACAAGATTTGAAAATGTCCTAATTACAGTGTCCGCAGTATAAAATGAAGAGGTGTCCGGATTGCTGCGGGGTCCGAATTAACGAGTGTCCGGATTATTGAAGGACGACTCTAGTATGTATATGTATATATTTATCTCTTTCTTTTTCTCTTGCTCTCTATCTCTCTATTTTTTTCTCTTTCTCTTTATATATATATATATATATATATATATATATATATAAGAAATGAATTGAATATAATAATATAATTGAATAAATAATTTCTATGAACTATACACCGAGATCGTACGATTCGCGCCTTTTGTTTGAAGGACCGTCGTACTGTGACTGACTGGTTTCAGACTTTGTATATACTTGCGCACATATGTAAATTAGACCTGTAACTCACAATATATATATATATATATATATATATATATATATATATATATATATATACATATATATATATATATATATATATATATATATATATATATTAGGGCGGGCCAAATTTTGTGTCGATTAGACCTGCCCCCTAAGATGATTATATGGACAATTCTAAGCAACTTTGCCGAAGTAACCATAGGTCTATCTCGATTTTCGAGTCTCCCACTTTTCAAAAAAAGATTTTTTCCCTATAACATCATTTTGATTCAAAATTCGTTTTTTTATTCATCGTTATATTATCTTTTTTATGTGTATATGGGGGGTTTTTGGGGTCGAGAAATTCATTTCTGATCTTTATTTTTACCTATAACTACCGCCAGAGGGCGTTTCATGCATATTTTAACTATTTTTCGTCTATTTTCCGAGAAAAATTACAAGTTTTTCGGTAAAATTGATCTTTATTTTATTTTTTTCAACAAAAATTCAACTTAAAAAATAAGAACATGTGTAAAAAATAAAAAAAAAATGAATTTAGTGGAAGAAAAGCGAAATAACTTATTTTTGAAAGTCTTTTTTGCTTTCAAGTCGGGGGTATTTTGCACGGCTTTCTGATGTAACTGCCATAACACTGTGTCGACTCTTTTCTAAAACACGTTTAGAAACGCTAGCCAGCAATTGAACATGTCTTTCCGTTGCTTGTATGTGTACCGGAATTCTTGGATCAGGCAATGGTGGATCATCGCATTCTAAATATTGTTCCAAATGATCATACGGAATGCTATACGTAAACGGTGGTTCGAATAAGACATCATCTCTATTTAAATCAATCATATTCGTATAATCTGTACAATTGAAGTTTATCAAAGGTTTTTGATAAACTCTAAGATGTGCCGGGTCGTACAGATTTCTTCGGTAGTGTAAAATTTTCTTGATTGCGATTTTTCGTGTCTCTTTTTTATCATCAAATAACATCGCTAACAAAATATTTTCGGAATGTGCGTAATATGAATTGTTTTTAATGACATTATTCACAACTCCGCGTAGATTTGTATCCAAATATTGTGTCCAACGAATGAATTTGTAAAATAATACACTACCGAAGACCACCGAATTATAGTACTTGATGTTGAAGTACATCGGCACATACACTTTCATTATGTATGTTGCCAAAATTTTCAAATTCCTTGATAGATTTTCAGTTGGCACATACAACCGCAACAATCTATTCGCCTTGGTGAGCCAACGTGAATGTGCTATTGGTCCTGGTTTATTGTGAGATAAATCCGCAGGAACAACACCATTCGAAATTGCATTGGCCATTTTGTATAAGTACTTTGAATCGGTGGATAATTCAAATGGATCTAAATCAGGTGGCATGTTCTCTAGCACGATTATCTCGAATTCATCTACAAGCTGAAAAAAAAGAAATGAGATGAATTAGATTTTACCATTTAATAATGGAAAAAATCGATGAGAAAAATGACAAATGATACATACCGGAAGATTTTCACAAGTTTCAATTTGTTTGCCCAACGTTCCAGTTGTTGTTCGTGGTCCAGTGGTCGATGATCTTTCCAAAGTGTCAAACAAATGACGAAATGGCAGCTCGTTAAAGTGCAGCATGCACACAAACCAATGCAGCGGTCTATTCAAATGCAATTCAAATCGACGCAAAATCCCATTTCTTACGCCAGTATTTGTTGGCTCACCATCACAGCATATGCCGATTAATGCATCGAGAGCAATTTCTTTTTCGACGAAGAATGCATTAAATGTCATCAATTTGTGTTCAGCATCTTCATTTTCGACTTTTGTGTAGCCTATCAATTGAGAATTTGGTTCCTTCAAAACAACTAGATGTGGTTCTTTCACCATCCTTGCATGCAACTTCTCATCGATTTTTTCCATTGTTAAAGCATCATTTTTTCGGCCGTCGAATGAAAATGCTATCAAATTGGATGCATCATACTGCTTACGAAGCAGTTCTTCTCTGCATTTGGCCTTTTCTCGACGCACTTTATTTTTATCCATGATGATAGGATTGCCATGTGCATCTTTTACGTCAATGTCTTGCATAAGAGATGTTGCGAGTGCTGCTGCTATTCTATCAGACACACCAAATCGATCACACATCGCAGCGAAGTTCGAAGCATCGTATCTGGGAGTATACGGTCCTCGTATCATTGGCGGAATATCTTGTGGATTTGAACTTGGCTGATCTATATCAGTACTTGGTTCATATGCTGAATGGCTCTGTTCAACGCTTGTTGGTATTATTGTTGACGTTGGTGCTGGCTCTTCAACTTCTAGCACGAATTCCGGTATCGTCAATCTTCTGTCATTATTTTGATCTCGCATGAACTCTTTCAAATGATCTGGAATCAATCCACATGAGCATAATTCTGCTTTCAAGTCACATTGACATTTGCCGATGTAAAATAATTCTTTTGTAGATTGCTCGAACGTTCTGAATGAGGCGATATTTGAATGTTTAGTTTCGATTTGATACTTGTCAATCAATGTACCCAATTTTCTAACAACACTTTGTTTGGTTAGAATTTCAACATTAAGTTGACTCCAAATTTCAATCAATTTGTCTGTTACGTGCGGTACGAATGTTTTATACGAAAACATTTTGTTTTGGAGTTTAGCACGTTCGGCCAAGAAAAAAAAACATCTTAAAATATCCTGTTTCGTTGGCAGATCGAGTCCACTCAAATCACAAGATGCACCAAAAACAGCAACATCGTGCGAAGGCAAATGCTTCAAATGACTTTCGGTACTTGTTGATGTTGTTGCGGTTTGAGATGTAGACGGCAATGCATTTGGATCCATTGTATAATTTTACTAAAAAAATTTTAAAAAACTGAAATTAGTATGTTTCAAAACATTTGGTTCGAATATATTTTTTCCACCTACAAATTGGCATAACTCATATGTGATCAACAGCATTTACTCATATGTCAACCGACATTTCGCCTCTAAGGACCAGTTAATACATTATTCCAACGCACATTATTCCTACATGCTATACATATAAATACATTACAATGTATTACATATTTCAGAAAAAAGTAACCAAGCAAGAGAACAACATCGATGCCTATGTGTATTAAATTACAAAATTTTAACACATACCTTTTAATTCTTTTTGAATTTCACAATTATTCACTGGCAGGAAATTTATAATTCACTTTCACTGAAATGATGCTCAAACACTAATGAACTGAACACTCATAAATGTCATTGTGTTGTGCTCTTTCACAAAATATGTCGGTAATGATGTTTTACCGATGTTTTTTTTTAAATAAATGCGTTGTTGACTTGAAAGCAACAACACTTTGTCGCTTTTTTTCTCACTAAATTCATTTTTTTTATTTTTTACACATGTTCTTATTTTTTAATTTGAATTTTCATTGAAAAAAATTAAATAAAGATCAATTTTACCGAAAAACTTGTAATTTTTCTCGGAAAATAGACGAAAAATAGTTAAAATATGCATGAAACGCCCTCTGGCGGTAGTCATAGGTAAAAATAAAGATCAGAAATGAATTTCTCGACCCCAAAAACCCCCCATATACACATAAAAAAGATAATATAACGATGAATAAAAAAACGAATTTTGAATCAAAATGATGTTATAGGGAAAAAATCTTTTTTTGAAAAGTGGGAGACTCGAAAATCAAGATAGACCTATGGTTCCTTCGGCAAAGTTGCTTAGAATTGTCCATAGAATCATCCTAGGGGGCAGGTCTAATCGAATTTTTCGGCTCCATACAAATTGGCCCGCCCTAATATATATATATAAGTTTATTTATATATATATAGCAACGTATTTATATATATATATATATATATATATATATATATATATATATATATATATATATATATATATATATATATATATATATAAGTTTATTTATTTTCACCTACATGTATAGAAGAATAAAAATAGTACGAGCATAAAATTACGAAGCAAACTAAAAAAAATCTATAGATGAATGCAAAATTAACAAATAACGCATAAATAAATAAAATAATTGCAAATATATAACAAATTAAATGTTGTGTTGTGTTGATATTCAATAAGCAATCGCCAGGATCTAGTGACACTCAAGGGCTGATTGAGCACTAACTTTTCTTTCAAGTAGACGACATTTTCCACGTCTCTGATGACATCGAACCTGAAGCAGGCATATAACATTAATCTTCTCGATACAAGTGGTAAATAGTTAATACATTTAAGGCGATATTCGTATGGTGGTAGATTACAGAAATCATAAGAGTTGAAAAGATCTCTCAGAGCGAAAAGTAAAAACTGCTTCTGAACAGACTCAAATTTTTGGCTGTGAATTTCGAAAGCCGGGTTACAGATAGTGCACCCATATTCAAGAAGAGGACGCACGAGTGAAATATATAAGGATTTAGTAGCCCAGAGATTCTTAAACTCTTTGGCTTGTCGCTTAATGATACAAATTGTTTACTGGCTCGAGAAAGCACTCTATCGTAATGTAGATTGAAGCGGAGCTTTTCATCTAGGATGAGACCGAGATCTAATATGTTGTCAACCCTGCTGAGTACCGTGTTGCTGAGGTAACCAACGCGTGCAATTTTGCGAGAGAAGCTATTTGGCATGTGGCCCTTGTCAATATTAAGAGGTACCTTGTTCGCGGAACACCAATGGTCTAAAGAGTTCCATTTAGACCGAAAAAAGGTATTGTCAGATGGTGACCTGATGACATGGTAGATTTTGAGGTCATTCGCATATAGTAAATGATGAATGTCAGATAAAACCTCCGATATGACAGATATAAACATTTTAAAAAGAAGAAGGTCAAGATGACTCCCTTGAGGTACACCGGATTTCACGTTGACTTAGAAATACGACCTTAATATTTCACAAATTGAAGACCATCGTGGAGGTAGGAGCCAAGCCTTTTTAGTCAAGATCCTGCAATTCCGAATTGTTTTAGCTTGGGATCGAAAAGGAGTGATCAACTCGGTCGAATGCTTTGCTAAAGTCTGCATAGACTGCATCATTTCAATCACATTTCTCCATTTTGCATAAAACATCAGAAACAAGCACCATAACATTAATTGTAGTAGAACGACCTTTCCTAAATCAATGCTATTGTTTGCTCAGTCAAGCATCGACCAGAGGAGAAAGTTTGCAGTAGATGATTTTTTCAAATAGTTTGGGAATTACAGACAGAATAGCGATGCCTCTATAATTTTGAAAAATTGTCACTTTTATAAATTGGTTTAATATAAGAAGATTTCCAATGCGACGGAAATAGCCCAGAGGAGAGAGAATATTGAATATAGTATGAAGAGGCAAGATCAGTTGTTTTACACACTTGATCAGAAAAGTAGGAGGGAAGAGGGCCCTTGTTACTTTCAAGTTCCATAATGGCAGTAAATATTTCATTCCTCGATATGATCATATCCTCAGCAAAAATTGTTTGCGTCGCACCCGGGAATCAATACAATGTTAGGATGCTAACTGGACCAAAAACTTCTTGAAAATGTTCAGCAAAAAAGTTGCAAGTTTCCTGAGGAGAAGAAGACAACATCGAATCTTCAGTGAACATAGATACCCCTCTTTTCCGCTTCTTACTAACAAAATCAAAAACTTTTTTGGAGTCGCGAATTAGATTCTCCCTAGTAGTTTTAACGTATCTGTCATAGGGTTAGTGAGATTTAGTATAGAATTCATTAGCAATAAAATCGTATTCTTCTTTAATACGATAGGTTACGTTGACTTGATTCTTCATTAGTCTGTAAAGTTTTTTTCTGTGGTTTCTCAGACGCCTAAGAGTCTTATCAAGGCAAGGTTCAGAGAGTTTATCTTTTTCCCTGATCCTGGGTACAAACTTATCGATCGTGTCAAACATTACTCTATAGAACAAGGCTACATCATCATCATCATCATCATCAAGAGAATGACACATAAACACATTTGTCCAATCGACATTGTCAAGGAAATTGTGAATGCTATAATAATCAGCATTATGGAAATAATAAACCATCGTGTATTGTAAGTACTTAACAGGTTCTAATCTGTAGTGGAAAGCTCAACTGTAAGGGAGGAGTGGTGAAGACTATTAGAAAAGAGATTATCTGCGTCATTAGTTGGGCTAACCACTACATCGTCATAAACATTTGTAAAGATTAAGTCTAATTAATTGCCATTTTGGTTGGGAGTCGGAACAACCTGCTGTAAATCATGGCGATACAACAAACTCACAAGGTTAAAATCAGAAGACTCAAGTAGGTTTACTGGTAATAAACCATCATTAGACTTATTAGAAACAAACGCAAATTCGGGCGATTAAAATCACCCAAGAATATAATTTTATCCTCAGCACAAGGAGAAGCCATAAAAGAAGATATTTGCTCTCAGATATAATTGTACACTGATTCGTAAGATCTCGGTGGGACGTAAAATAAACCAATATAAACCGAGATTTTGTCAATTGAAACGCGGATAAATATATGCTGGAAAAATTCGTGCGAAGCGGAGTTTACAAGTTCAGTTGAGTGAGTGTTCTTAACTGCGAGTAAGACACCACCACCTCTTGATTGACCTGTGAAAATATAGTCTCGGTCATTTCTAAAGATTGTCCAGGTACTGTGAAGGATTTCTTCATAGATATGGGAGTCATTTAACCATGTTTCAGTGAAGGCCAGCACGTTGAAATGGAAGGATTTGGTGTCAAGAAATAGTTTATTTATTGTACCATATATATATATATCTATATATATATATATATATATATATATATATATATATATATATATATATATATATATATATATATATATATATATATATATACATATATATATATATACATATATATATATATATATATATATATATATATATTTATATATATATATACATAAATATGTATATATATATACATATATTTACATATATTGATATATATATACATATATATATATATATATATATATATATATATATATATATATATTTATATATATATATATATATATATATATATATACATATATATATATATATATATATATATATATATATATATATATATATACATGTATATATATATATATATATATATATATATATATATATATATATATATATATATATATATATATATATTTATATTATTTTATTTATTATTTTACCATATATCAACGGTCAAATCCCATACAAAAGAGCTTTACTGACGAATTGAAAAGCTCTTTTTGTATGGGATTTGACCGTTGAATTCGTTTCGCGAAGAGTATCGTACTAGGCATTAATAAGAAATGTTAGTAAAAAAACACGACTGAGTAACTGTTTCGAAATTCGACCAGTGTTTTATTCTTTTGAATTAAACATCTATGGGCACATTTAAAGACTTCTTATTATAGAGAATATGAGTTAATACCGATTTGACTAGAAGCGGTCTTCACTGGCTATTTCGGCTCGTTGCTGTGAGGAGTAAAAACAATGGATTCGGTTACTTCCGTAGTGGCTGTTAAAGAAGGGGAAGAAAAAATAGTTATTGTTTTTAGCAAGAGTTATATCTAATTTAATTGCCGGCTTTTTCTTCCTTCTGACGACCAAAAAAAATGATGCTTGTACTAGAAGGATTATGGTCGTCGAAAAAATATGGTCGTCTCAATGTTATAAGTTTTCATAATTCTTCTTCTAGTTTGAGCCATAAGTATGCAAACATATCTATAGTCACGATAAACGATATATAAATTTAGTAGAGTTTTTTATTACAGTTAATGCAACCATAATACGTTTCAGATAAACAAAGCAGCATGTTAATTCATTAATAGCCTATGGTAATGATAACTGTGCTATATCATGTAACGTAAATAGTTGTAACTATAAATCTAACTATGAAAAATGTCTTTGAAAATGTGACTACCAAACAATTTTTTTTCTCTCATTGTATGCATACGTATTTCTTCATCACTGCTATTTGATTGGAATTTCGCCTCGAAACCAATAAAAAAAACAATATTTGGAGTCACGACGAGCAAATATGAACGCGGGCTGTTTTTCAACATGAGTACACTTACCGAACAATCTCACCAAGAACCATGAAAGTCTACATGTTATTGTTCGAATTAGCTTTTTCAAATGATTCACTTGTGTAAACATTTCCACTAACGCCAAATTCTTGGAAATTGGGTCACAAAATGAGAGCAAATGCCTGATATGAATTTGATCAGTTGAAGTTTTGAGAAAAATTATACAGACAGCCAAACTTGGCCTCATAATGAAAAGTCATAAGAAATTAATAAATAAAATTGAATCTGAAAAAAGGTTGACATGTAGCTAGTTCAAATGCAGATGGTGCATATGTATCTCAGCCTATCGGCTCTTCTGGTTATTACTTTTTCCCTGAAGTCAAAAGTATATTTGACTGGATTTGGTAGGTACAGCTTTCATTCCATAAACTGTCAATGAATGCAAGGATAAATGTAACCGAAAAAATCACCGGGAAATCGATTCCTAATAGCAAGCTAGATAATAATCTGGAATTGGTCAAAAATTAGGCTGCATATACATACATATGTATGGTTTGTATGGCGACACCTACGCAGGAGGCTTGGTTCAGAACACGGAATCGGAGAGACTGGAAGTTCTGGTGGGCTGTGATGCTTGCTCCCAACACGAGTTGGGTCAGGAATAAATGCAACACCTGAGAAGATAGACTCTTTGATTTTATAACTCCTGCGGGACTAATGACTCTAAACACTAGAAACTCCTCCACCGTTGTCGCCCCCAATAGGATTGCTGTTAGAGATGTATCACTATGCTCACCTGGAATAGTTAGATCAATATCTAGATAGTACTTGTCAGATGATATCTTACTCTCCCATCACCGCTACTTGGTGCTCTCCCTAACGACGGATCCAATACCTTTGTTGGAGAGAAGAAAGCCAAGAAACACTGATTGGAATAAGTTCAATCGTTTTTTTTTAAACCGTGGTATCCTAGTGATAGAATAAAGTCTCCAAAGTTAAGGGAATCCCGTTTGATCACTGACAATAGAAACACAATAGATAGCTCTGACAAAGCTTGCCCAATCAGAAAGAGTAGGTGCAACAAGACGGTTCCTTAGTGGAACCGAGACCTACAAAAGCTCAGGACAGATACTAGAAAACTCCTCAATCAAAGCTCTAAGAGCAGCACATAGGCTGACTGGTTCGTCTACAGAATCTCACAAGGAAGAGTAAATCATCCAATTCGTTTTGTGAAAGCCCAGATGATTTTCCTAAGCCCAAAAAAGAGTCTCTACAATCTTTATCTGGTAGTCACATTCCGGGCGCTCCAGTGACTATAACGTAGAAGACTTTTGTGTCTCTGACCAAAGATCCTGCTATTCGTATCAGTAGGAAAAGCTGCTGCACACCCAGGTTTGTAGTCACCATCAAAAATTCGGAGACGCAATCATCCTTTGAGAATTTCATATCGCTGGGCCTGGATGGCATCTATGCTATGCAAAGGGAGAGAATAGAAGGCAGACTTAAAAAAATCTTTTAAGGTTTCCTAGTCCTGGGTTTATTTTTCGGTTAAGGTAGTTTTCACATCTAAACCGGTAAGAGACCACGTATCAAATCCAATGAGTTTTAGGCCAATCAGGATCATTTACCATGGAATGGCTGGAGAGATTTTTTAAAGGACAAATACACACTGAGGTGTTTAAGCCTAATTTATTATGTGAGAAGCAGCGCTCGTACCAGCGAGCAAAATCATGCGAGTTGGCGCTCCATTCTCTGGTTTTAAAGCGATTCCGAGTTGTGAATACTCGTTAGATTAACTGTATATAAAATGTACCTTTGTGAGTAAAGATGAGTGCATGGTAAGCTTTGGCGGAGGAGAGAAGGCCAATTTTCCTTCAATGTGGAGATAGGGGCGAAGAGCACAGCATATTCATAATTTGCGTTCTATGAGTTGTGTAAGTGTTACTGAGGATTTGTTGTTAGCTAGTATCGTGAGGGTGGTTTGAATAATATGAGTATATTGGCAAAACATGCAGTGCTGAAGTAAATATAGTTGTTACATACATACTTATATAGTTTCGCATACTTTTTCTTTACACTCAAATCTCAAACAAAGGCATCTGTTTTGAAAAGGTACCCTCACTAAATATTACAAGATTGATATGTTTTCAATACTTGTTTTCAATCACAAGCTCACACTCATAGCAAAGAGATTTAAAAAAAAATGGAAGTACTATCAGTTTAATAATCTCAAAAATGGACCTTTATTATGTTTTGCTTCGCCTGTTTTATTCGAAATTCACTGTCTCTTGACGATTATATGATATGCTCTAAAAGAATGTGGTTGCAGAGCTTATGAAAGAATCGAAGCATTGATTTAGTGTTTATTACACCTGTGCGATGCAATGACTGCTACACAGTTGGTTTTGAAAATCCACAAGTAGACAAAACGTTTGCCTATAAATTTCAGGTATATTTTTATGTGATCAGTTTTTCAACACCGTACGAAAATGTCCCAATTAAACCTAAAACAAACATAATCGTAATGAGGTCTAAGCTACTTTTGCAAATAAGAAGTCACGGGACCTGAAGGCACTCATTCAAATTCTTAGCAAGGCACTTGATAGAACTACTTGGTTATGCACATAACGTCCTAAATGTGAGTAAGTGTATTTATTTCTTCCATCCATCCATCGCACATTCAATTAAAAGAAGCTTTCTTTGCAAATGTAGGACACTACTCACCTGCCAAAATATGCGCTCAAGAACTTATAAAATATCAACAGCCTTCTATAATTTCCTTGCCAAATTTTCTGTTCTTGCGTGAACTGGATTTGATATGTGTCAATGCTGTATACCGATTATAGCAAAAAATCGAAAAAGCTGTTTATTTGGTGCCACTAGTAACATGATTGAACACAGAAACAAATGCTATTTGAGACTGGAAAATAATAGCTTTGAATTCGATTTGCAAATATTTACCTAATTTAGTATGCAAGCTTAAGCGCTTTTATATTTCAATATTTGAAGAAAAATATGGGTTCAATGAAGACTGACGTTGACAAAATTTTCATCGGACTTCTATAAATTAAGAATGATTTCGAAAGCAGAATCAGTTATCGAAAGTAAGCTAAGTTATAGAACACTTTTGCTGCACTTGCCAAGGTGAGTTCTATAGTTTCATTAGATATGTAGGGTGATTGTTCCAAAAGTCGGCAACTCTGCTCCTAAGGTCGGCCTAACGCAACTCTCTTCTGTCAACCCTTTCTTTTAGGCATATTCAGTAAGCACGGCGGCTATTGCTCCAAATATTGCACTTTAGATTTCGCTTTAACGAATCTGATTCTTGTTATGAAACATAAATGGGTTGCGTGGCTAACTTTTGAAACAGACCACGTTTGAAGCATTCTCCCTATATAGTCAATGAAATGAGGTAACGACAACGTGGAAAAACTAGTTTAGATTAGGCATTGTCATCTCTCGTGGTCACTGTTACTATATATATATTATTTTTATATTAATTATTCACCAGATCAACATGAGGTGGATAACATTAGTTGGACTCTGCATGCTTGCTATCTATATTCAAAGAGCGAATTCGCAACCTAATGTAACCACGCCCACAACCCTAGCCACAGTCGCGACAACAACAGTATCTTCCTTGATTGGCCAGCAACTACGTGTGAGTTTTCCGGCCTTACGAATAAACTTTGACAACCTTACGAATGGGAATTCGCGACGTCGTAGCGTAAATGGAAGGAGAAGGAGAGTTCCACGCAGACGGCTTATCAGGCGCCGCAGCCCTGGGAGGCGTAATGTGCAGAGAGGCTGAAAGCGAGTATTATAGCATCTATTAGTATTATAGCAGCTATTATAGCATCTGTGCCCTATAACGTCAACTTTGAGTGGAAAATTTCCAAACATAAAATTAAATGGTTGTCTAATTTGTAAAATTCAGTTAGTTGTGTTTAAATTTTAGGTTAAATGAGAAAATAGTTCAAATTGCTCTTGAGCTATTGACATTTACCAGACATAGTGTCCAAAAGAAATGGAACATAAAACTAACTATACTTGTGCATCTGCATAAGGTTTCGATTTTACTCGGCGATCGGTTTTTATAGGATGATGTAACTTCGGTTCGAAGATGAATACAGGCAAGTATGACAATTCGAACATATTGACCAACTAGAACCATCACTAAATATTACCTGTTCCATTTCATAACTAATCATAAACGCAGTTAAAAGCAGATACAGCCACAAATTAAACGCAGTTAACATTGAATTGAATATGTCAAACAAACATAGAATTCTGAAACAACACTTTTGTGTTAAGAAATTGTCTAATAGTATAAGAAATACCACCGCATCACCTCAACAAAGATTTCGCTCAGATGGTTCGAATTTGCTAATTTCATAGTGTCCATTGACGAATAACATCCGTCCACACGTCTAAATTGTGTGATCAGCGGTCATCCTAGTCTTGCAATCGTCCACACCATTTTAAAATACAAACTAGTTTGTTTGAAAGTTTCTGAAGTAACGCTGAAGTTAATTTGTGGAGATACTCTCAAGCAAATTAGACCAACTGTTTCCAAGAAAGAATTGCCAATGACCCTTGACTCCGTGTGTACTTTTTTTAGCAGGATGTGTAGATGCCAATTTCCGCTAACACAATTTCCATTGTAATTTAATGGTTATTGATTTGTGATCATGGTTTCTTTCTTGTCTATAAACCAGCATAGACAACGTATATAAAGTTTATCAAAGCAAAGAATAGTTAATACGGGAAACTCTATCGTTTTGCGGAATAAGCCTCCGAAAGCAGAATCAAATTGAATTGTTTTTGTTGGGATGATAAAATTTGAAAATTTTTGGAGGCTTATTCCGTATCAATTATTTTCTGCTTTGATAAGCTTTAGAGACGATATACGTTGTCTAGGCTGATTTACAGACAAGAAGGGAGCCATGATCATAAATCAATAACCTTTATGAGTAAATAATATCGTTGGATATAAGTCGAGGATGTTAAAATTTATCACAACCAGCGTAAATAAAAATTAATCATCTCCCACTGTAAGTGGGCATATCAGTCAAGTATGCACTGTGAGCTGATGTCTGATGGGAATCAGTGCATACTTTCGAAACCGTTTAGTTAAAAAATAATCATCCCACAAAAACAATTCAATGTAATTTAATGTTTATTACAATTTTACCACGGAAAATTATATTCTCGTGCGGTCCTAAAAAATAATTGCATCGTATTCTGAATATAATCTATTATATGCACCTCGAAAATATGTTATTGATTCTTCAACTATTACCTTTCCTGTGAATGTTATTCTAACTAAAAATAGCAAAATATCCAGGATTAAGATCTCATGATATCTTTGTGAGATTTATATAAGTCTATAAAATAAATTGCCCTGGCTTATTCGCCAGCCTTCAAATATAATATCTACTCAAATTGAGAGATCGGTTGGAGTATCTAAATGCTGGCAATATTAGAGCACATGTAGTGCAGTGGGTAGAGCGCTGGTTTATAGTGTGGAAGTTGTTGCAGGGTTAATTTCCTTTTACTTGGAACAAGCTCCACCGGAATCTACTGGTTTTACAAGAAAATTAGTATAATAATCACTTTGCAAATATATATATATATATATATATATATATATATATATATATATAAATATATATATATATATATATATATATATATATATATATATATATATATATATTTATTAACATTTTATATATATATATATATATATATATATATATATATATATATATATATATATATATATATATATATATATATATATATATATATATATATATATATATATATATAGATTCAGACATCGGTGAAACTTCCTACAATATGCACGCACAAATAGGGTCCATGTCAAGTTAAAATGAAGGCATCCTTTATTGCTACGGGAAGAAGAATTTCGGGAAAAAACAAGGAAGATATACGAAATATAATAATTTTCTATACTTGGTTGTGATGTTGATGAGAGTTGTGAAGACATGTAAGAAAACAAGAGTCTCCTAAACGGTTTTTTTCCTTTCACAGGAAAAGGCAAACTATTTATAAATTTAATGATTTGACCACGCTTCGATTTTGAAATTTTCAAATTCTATTTCCCACATGTTTTAAGTACTTGAAACTTCTGTTCACGCGAATATGGAGTGAGAAAGAACACGAAAACCAGGACGGATTGAAGTTTTTGGAAAGCGTGTCTCCTATTACTTCAGATTTACAGAACAGGTTAAAAATAAAATTCTCAGGGCATGTTAGCCGTAATGCAAACCAAAATCGGGATAGGATCGTCAGCTACGGTGCTGTTGCTAAAGCTCGTTTCACACATATGAGGTTCCATTCGGTTCGGTTCGTTTTCGGTCGCTGCCGACAAGTGTGAAACGATAATTCGGTTTCTATTCAGTGCCTAATAGAAAGCGTATAGAACCGAATACTCCCTGATGCCTAGTACTATACTCTTCGCGAAACGAATTCAACGGTCAAATCCCATACAAAAAGAGCTTTTCAATTCGTCTGTAAAGCTCTTTTGTATGGGATTTGACCGTTGAATTCGTTTCGCGAAGAGTATAGTACTAGGCATGAGCACGAATAGGTTTCATCAGGTTTCTATTAGGTGTGAATTCGTGTCCAGGGAACAGAAAGCAATCAAGGCGTTCACACAAGCACGGTTTAGTTTCGGTTTTAACTGATTGGATCATTTGAATTTTTTTTTTAAATTTATAAATTATCAGTTTGGTTAGTTTAGTCAGTTTTAATTAGTTTTATAATTATCTCCATTTTTTTTTTAAATTATCAGTCGTAGTTTTTCTGATAAAATGCGCGATTTATAAGACGTTGATGTGGATCGGCTGATTTGTGCTGTGCAATGTAAAGTAGCGCTGTGGGACAAGACTTGTGCAAAATTTGAAGACAAATTTAAGACGCAAGAGGCATGGAAAAACGATTGTGTGGAAATTTTATGCAAAGTTGAGGAAGAAAACACAAAACCTAATATGAACCGTGTATGTGTGAAGGGGTTGCGTTCGGTTCGGTTTGTTTTCGGTTACAACCGAAAACGAACCGAACCGACTAGAACCTCGTGCGTGTGAAACAAGCCTTATAAATGTTCAAGCTGTTATCATGCTTCAATGGAAATTTGTTAAACAAATTTTTTTTTTTTTGATAATTGAAACAAAGTTTTACAAGAATAATATTGTACATGATAATAATTCTTGAGATTAGACTTTAAATACCTTGTAACTATTATTATTGAAAGGAAATGTTTAGCGCAAGCACGGAGGGTATGTGTGCAATCATTGCGGTTCTAACTTGTTTGAAAATATTTCAGCTATCAGCTGATTTTTGCTGTAAGTCTTTTAAGATAAGTTTTTCGTTGAGATTACCTTGAGAAGTAGGGACTAATTCAATATCTGAAATTAGGTACGGAGTTGATCAGTTAAGGAGTACCAGAGAAAATTCCAACTTAGTTTTGAAGCTTCATTTTATAGCATTTGCACTTTTGCTACGTTACTCTTAGCACTTTTGCTACGTTACTCTTAGTTTTGAAGCTTCATTTTGTAGCATTTGCACTTTTGCTACGTTACTCTTAGCACAATAACATCAAAGTGGACCAGCATAGTGAATTACCGTTGAAATATGAATTTGAAAAGTAACAATTTATTGCACAAGCTTAAATCCAACCGATTATTTATGAAAGGACATAGACTCGAATAAGTCCGTTAATTGCATTAATTAAAGATGAAATTTGCGAATTAAAAGTAAGTTTTTCATCCAAGCCAACTTCCAAATACTTACAAAATGTGACCTATACTTTAATTTAGGATATGGATAGCATTATTTAAGGTAAATATCTGGTCACTCTTTTCCAAGTCAAATGAACAGCCTACGAATTTTTAGCGTTGACTCATGTTTTTCATCTAGAATATAATTCGCTTGCAGTATTCAGTGATGATGATTGCATACAGGAAATAATTATATTTCGACATGCACCAGAAACAAACAGAGCAATATCGTCAGCAAACAAGTCATTTGGTAATCTCTGCCAAGAAGTGGGAAGTCTGATAAACATAAATTAATAAAATAGGGCCAAGAATATAACCTTATGGAACGCCAGCAGGTATATTGTGCAATAATGATCTTTTTCCCAAGTATACTGCATAAAATCTTTCATTTAGAAAGCTGTAAACTGAAAAATTGTTTTCGGTTAGCTGACTTAAACCATCATGCAAAAGTTCCGAAGTTTCGTTTTCAATGTCTAATAAAACAAAGACCCTAGAAAAGTGTTTGCGTAATCCAGAATAGAACTGTTTTCGTATTCTGAGAATTTGGCTGGCTGTAGAGTGCTGTTTTCTGGGTCCAAACTGTTAGTAAGGAATACTATTGCCACGATTTATAACCACTTCTAGTTACGACGATGATTTTTCCAGTACTTTACTAACAATACTGCAAATGTTTACTGAGCGGAAACTTTCTGCTCTATCTTCAGGTTTACCTGGTTTTACCTGTTTTTTTTTTAAACTATTTTTGTTGAATAATATAATATTAAAGGTAAAATATAATTTTTTTTAGGCCCTCGTATACCCCAGCAAATAACTCAATCGACTTTATTTTGACAATTTGACATTTATTGATGCATATTGTCAGCTCCAGAAGATTTTTCGCACCTAGGTGAAATCAAAATGCTACTTAAGAAAGAGAAGCATTAGATGGAAGAGATAGCATATTTTCTTCGAGAGTGTCGTTCTCACTGAAACTCTGCAAGGGAGCAAACTAATTTTTACTGTTAGCCACACGATTTCGATTTTTAGGATCATTTTTGACTATGATTCACTTACTAAATTTTATTGCCCCCGATTAGATTCTCATTTCCTATTTTCATTCTTGTTGCAATTTTTTTACAAAAGAGCAAAACGACCTAAACTTTGAACTAACCAAAATAAATTAAATGGGATGTTAAAATGTACATATATATATATATATATATATATATATATATATATATATATATATATATATATATATATATATATATATATACATTGGCGATCACGATCGTACTTAAAATTTTTTGCGGGTGAAATGCTAAAAAATCTTTTCATCCCTTTCGCTCCGATGCAGTTGTCAAATTGAAACAAAATTAACAGACTGAGATGACCACAACATGATACAAAAAAACGCGGCTATTAAATTTTCAAATGACTAACAGCTTAAAATGGAAACAAGCAACAACTGTTTGAGTTTCTAAAGTATTGGAATTTATGTGGATGGACTCCCAGTCTTTCTGGAACTTTACTGTGTGCACTGAAAAATACTTGATTTAAATTTTAATATACTATATATTTAGTGTGAAAAAAATATATTAGGCAAAAATTTCAATCATATTCAATATGAAGCTCAATCTACATATTTCCTCTACTTTTCTTCGAAAGCCAGTCTCTCTAGTGATGCCTGTTCTAAAGTTTTTGCTAGCTATTAGCGTTAACCACGTAATTACATCAAAATAGTCCTAAAGAGTTAAGTTAAACCCTTGTCTATAGCCCGTTAGTTTGTGCTTCAATGCGTGCTATATTTGTAGCTTAATTTTTATTCCACCAATCGCAAATAAACATTTGCTATTCTAATGTATCTTACAGGCGCTATTTCGGAAAAAACGATGACACATATGTAAATGTATGTTAATAATGTAGCGATTTCTTATAATATGTGTATTTAGTATACGTTTGTCCAGGCAGAAAGCAATTAGTTATACTTAACGATTTAGAGTTCTAGCTACTAATTTATTCCATAGTACGAGCTGATTAATTATGCTAATCACATAATTCATTTTTTTTCAATCGGATGTGTCAATGTCACATATAAACTGATTTCCGCTTAAATGACTAAACTGCCTCAGAATCAAATGCAAAGTATCGATTTGGCATAAGTAGAATTTAGCATATGGCAAGGCTGCTAATGCATTCTTAAAACATACAGTCACAAAAGTGTTGACTCATCTTATACATTTTTTAACAGCGTTAAGTTTTTGGTCTTTTAACTAATCCAAGAATGAAGCAGAAACATAAGTCATAGCGTAACTCATATGCTTGGAAGTTCAATAAAATTATAGAGAATATATAATGTATATGTTTAAAATTAATAAAAGTTGAATTAAAGTCATGAAAACAAGCTCTCAAAAGAATTGATCCACTAACTGATATATGAAACTTTATGACGAAAATTATGGCAGTATTTTAATTAATATTTTGTAGCATCTCCCTTCGGTTGAATGTAAGTTTCTTCTTTCACATTGTTCACCCGGCTTTCTCAACAAGCGTTTCTTACCAAGGTGACCCGATTACTCGATTTTGGTCTCATTACTAAACAAAACGTTTCCCAAAACTCATTCGGTTTTTACTAATGTTTGAAGAACATTAGTATTAATATCACTTTAGCCAAAAATTAATATATACTATATATATATATATATATATATATATATATATATATATATATATATATATATATATATATATACACATATATATATATATATATATATATATATATATATATACGAGGGTTGAATGAAAAAATTTTTACTACCTCGTATACCCACTAGGTCAGCATAAAAAACATAAATAGACCACCATTCCAAAGCGGTACATTCATTTGAATACGAACCATCGAAGAGAGAACATGAAAATGGAGAAAAAATAAATTAGAGCTGTCATTAAGTAAAAAAATGTTCACCAAAAACTTAGACAGCGATTTGTTGGAAACATTAAGTTTGTTGATTTTTTCTAAGTAGGACTATTCTGCATAAAGCATTAGTGCATATTTGCCGCATACAATCAAATAATTTGCTTTAAATTAGTTAAATAATGCTTTCCTTGTGTAAGAAATCTTCAGCAAGTGAAGCCGTGCTTCCGCATCTAGTACAAACCAATGATGGTTTGTCTAATTCCACAACGGGAACGAGAAACTTGAAGATGAAAACCATCCTGGAGCGGAGTCTCGGGTAAATGAATCAAAGCTCGTTGCTGAGATGAAAGACAATCCTGGTCAAACTTTGCGGGAATTGAAAATGAAGTTCCAGGTTGACAGTAAAACCATTAGACGATATTTTCGACACTCTGGAAGAAATGAATGCTTAATCAGCGGGGTTCCTCATGAACTCACCTATAACAACAAAATGCAGCGACTAGCAGTCTGTAGTTGGCTTTTGTTGGCATATTGGAATCGAGTGGTTGCGTGTGATGGAAAATAAATTCTGTCCGACAATATCAGTGAATATTGCAAAGATATCCTACCGGAACTATCCCAAGACCGGGTGTTTTCCATTGAAACACCTTGTTGTGTGTTTGGTTGCATTTCTCAGACGTCGTGCGGTACCCAGTCGAAAGGGCCAATGTCAATGCAACCACCTAATACTTAATAAGGTATTAATTCCATGCTTTCATATCAAAGTTTTTCAACATGAAGTTTAATATTGGTTCAACATAAGGCAATTTTAATGATTGATTTGACAAGGTATCGGCTTTTGATCGTCGAGAATATTGTATTATTTTTCTGCTCTATGAACCTTAGCAAATATCTGTTTGCGCCACTCATAAATGCTCAATCATTATATAATCTCGTCAGAATAAACCTAATCTAAGCGCTTAATAGGCGTTCAAGCATACAAAATAAAACAATATTTGTCGCAGTAAGCGACTCTATCTTTTTCACTAAATTTTCTCATTGGTCGTTGAGAAAATGATATCCAATTAAAACGTTCACAGTCACTTGAAAAAAATTCTTCCCACACTTTATGCTACGAACAAACACAAACTGCTTAAGCAGCCAAGGTATGTGCAAGCCTCAAACTAATTTTGGGATTATTGCTTGGCGTTTGGGTAATAATCATGATTCTGGTTCGCCGAGGTTGTTGTTTTTGACACTCTTGCACTGACTCAGCTATTTGGAAAGTATGAGAACTTATCGCTTCCAATGTTTGTCCTTCTATTTTCACCCGAGCTTTGTTCCTATTATTTCTGAAGGTTTTCTGCTTTATGTCGTCAAATACAAGGCCTGTATCCGTCGTCGCACATTAACGTGAAAACTTTCGACAGGACGTCTACGCGATTAATTTGGAGAATTTCCTTAATGACAACAATAGTAATAACCTGAGTAGGTAGAGCTTGTTCTTTGCTGTCTGCTTAATCCTGATGTAAAAACTACTTAAACAGATTTGCGGAATCACGTTAGCTTTATCCTTCAATTACCCATAGTGGCTATGACGGACGAGCGGTTCCCCTTTGCCTCTGTGGATCGGACGGAGCTCTTCGAAAGAAAAAAAACATGTAAATGTAGGTTAATACAAAATCCCCTGTTACTTTATATTTCAGCATTTTGCATATGGAATCGTCCAGGCTGCTGCTTGACGAACGTGAGACACAAATAAGTCTACTTACTCACGTTGTGAATAGTTTAGCCTCTAATAATAAACATGCATTAAATGAAATTCGTCTTAGCGATACAAGAGAGAGATCAATCTGTGATGAGATTGTGAGAACTCAGGTATTCGTTCAAGGTGTAAGTTGAGCCGGTATGTCTTAACAAATGATATGAGAAATGAATTTGAATAACGAATGCATTTGTGAACGCTCCTTTTGGCAAAACACTGCAAGTGTTAATAGGGAAATGCAAGAGTAATTTTCGCACGCAATAAATGACAGTTTTGACTAGTTGTTGTCGCAATTGTGGATGATATACAACAATGGATCCCATCTGATTGCAATAAAAATACAAAAACTATTTTTTTTTTCGAGTCATTATTCTCACAGTTTATGTAAAGAGATTTGCATTTCCAAGCGAAAATGTGTATCGATGAGAGGAACAAATATTTCTGTTAAAATAATGAATTGGTGACGCTTTAAGTTATATTTTCGTCTGTAAAACCATCCACTAAGATATATTCTATTAAGGCATATACACCTGTAGATCCTGACTCTCTTTTGAAGAGATTTGATTTGTTTACTGAACTGAATATATACACAGTTACAACAGTGGCGTGGCGTTCATGGAAGCAAGGGAAGCATTGCTTCCCTTACATTTTACTGATATATATTTTAAATTAATTTATTTAAAAATCACGAGAAAAATCATTTATAGGAATTTTCTAAATAAATTTTCCCAAAAACTCATTGTGAACATCTTGCACGGCTAAGGTGGTAACACCACCGAATGAAAATATTGAGAGAACAAGACGGGTGGAAGCAACTAAAAAATTGCTTCTACGAGCATTAATTTCACTTCATGTAGACTGCATTGTGACGTCATTAAAAAAAATATGCTTGTACTGGCTGTTTGGAAGCAATGCAGAAATTGCTTCTTAGGGGAAATTCTCGTCTCAAGCGAGAAACTGAGAGAGAAGCCGCGTACGTATGGTTGCTGTGGAACTTATTGTGACGTTCCCCATATAATTTGCTTGTGCGTATTTTTTTTTTTGAATGAGAATGTTTGCTGTAGTACCTACACACTATGTAAATTTTTGAATGAATTTAAACTACGAGATGTTTTAAGGGCTGCCAGAGACTGCTTGAATGTAGTTCGGTAGTGAAATTTGTGCTATATTTTACTTATAAATTTGGTGAAGGTATTTTTAATTGGTGAAGGTTATTATTTCACCAATAGTTTAGAGTATTGTTGTAATTAAATTGATTTGAATTGTTTAGAATTGAGTGCGTAGAATTACTTTCTGGAATCGCATGATTTTTTAATTTTATACTTAAAATAGTGAGAGTGCAATCAAAAGGTTAATGTATTTATTTGTTCCGTAAATAGCATGGATTATAATTGCATAATTAGTGACCTTTTTGAATTTCCTTTTGGATCTCGATCTTTTGCGGATAAAAAGGAACTCATTGTTTTTTACTCTAATGCAAATTCACAGAGAAAATATTTTTGAATATTCTATCAACAATAAATCAGAAGATAGTTTAAAACAATTTTATAAATCAGTTTTTTTAGTTCTAACATTGCAAGTAATGAATGCAAAAGAGAATGTTACAAGAGCACCCGCAGAGCGCAGTTTTTCTTCCTTAAAAAGGATTAAAAATTATCTCAGGAATAGGACAGATGAACAGTGACTAAGTGACTTGGCAATACTTTCCATAGAATAGGTTTTCTTAAAATAATGTTTGAGCGAGTAAAGTTTCCAAGACGTCATAGATGAGTTTGCAAAAAAAAAAAACAAAGGCAAATTGCATTAAATTTAAAATAGAAGTATGCATGAATTTTCTTTTCAAATTTGATTTATAATAGATTTTTTTTTCAGCTGTCACTTCATTTATTTTAAATTTACTAGATTTTTTTTTAAATATAAATATATATGTTATTCGTTATGGGAATGTTGTTACTTTACTGTTATTTTTTATAAGTACTAGAATATTGAAATTTTCTTTATGCGTATAAACATTTAATTTGCATAATCACTGTGGTTGTTATTGTTGCCGTAGCTATATTTGCAAATACTTTATTTACATAGCTTGCTGTTGCAACATCGCTAATTTATATGTTTGCCAATATTTAATTTTTGCAAATATATATTTAATGAAAAAATAATTATATATTGGTAGCATGCGAATTAGTACTGATAACAATACAGTATAAGTACTCTCACGTCCATGCTCGTAATTCATGGAAGCTTTTGTATTTGCAATGTTAAAAGTAGCTAACAAGAGGGGTTCCATTAATACGTAACAAATTTGAAGAAAACATAGCCAAAGTCAGTCATCGAAATGTACTAATTGCTTCCCTAAGGTAAACTATCACGCCACGCCACTGAGTTACAAGAGCTATTTTAATAAATTTAATTGGGCGGTTGTGTTTAAGGAGCTGTTTATATATGATATAAGAGTTGAATCAAATATATATGCATATATATATGCACACACACACACACACACATATATATATATATATATATATATATATATATATATATATATATATATATATATATATACAGTACAGTCGCGATAATTTCAACTAATAAAAACCAGCTTGGTTGAAGCCATCGGTATGGTGAAATTATCGAAACACTTATAAATTTGTTATTAAAACATTTAATTCGACTCGAATAAGGTGTACATTTATATATACATGTTTATAACATTTAATTCAATTCATGTTTGAAAGAAATCGCTAATTTTAGCTTGCTTAAAAGTGCGTAGTGGGCACCTATTCAGTGCCGTGCCCCGTAGTTCTTGAAGTGTCTCAACTTTGTCTACAGAAATTGAGTTTTGCGCAGCCCATTTTAAGACAACATCAAAACATCGAATAGCATCATCGTCTTTCACTTTTGGTGCCTCAACGATATTTTCATTTTGTTGGTTTGCAATCCCTTCCTCGGAAGAATTATCGTCCAATATTCCTTTCTAATAACCAATTTTCAACTTCACTGTTACTATAAGTTTCTACTGGCGTTATACCTGTCAGCATGATAGATACTGAGTCAGTTTTATTTTTCTCTGAAAGCGCTCGCAATTGGAAAGTCTGCAAGGGCAAATCATCTTCAGGCGAATAGTCTTCCGTTTTTCTGGTGATCTGTTTCCAACATTTTGTTATGGTTTCTAAAGAAAGTTGATTCCACGCATTTGAAAGGAGCAAAACTGCATCATTTAAGTTTAATTTCTTAACAGATGTTTTGATATCAAAATCACTTTCAATTATACGTGACAAAAGATTTTTTTGTAATTCAATTTGACCAAATTAATTGCGTTTTGATCCATTGGCTGGGTTAGTGCTGTACAATTTGGTGGCAATTACATTGTAACAATAAGACAATCATCAGTTTTAAGTTCTTCGGGATTCGGATGAGCTGCAGCGTTTTCAAGCAACAATAGGGCTGTTTCTGGTAAACCACGTGATCACATGAATTTCCGCACCTGCCAAAATAAAAAGTCCAAATATGATTTAATATGAATACTTATGTAAAATCGTATTTGCGCTTACTTGAGGTACAAAGCTGTCATGGAACCAGGATTGCAGTGGTCATCCACGCATTTTTCGAGTGGCGGTACTCTACGGGATTATAATTCATGTTTTTGAAAGCAGGTGGATTCTGTGCTTTTCCGATAACTAAAAGTTTGAGCTTGTGGTTACCAGAAGCATTAGTGCATACCATAAATGTTATACGCTCTTTACTGGTTTTTTGACCGGGAGCGCTTGTTTCCTTAAAGTGAACGAGCGTTTTTTCAGGGAGTAGTTTCCAGAACAATCCCGATTTGTCGGCATTGTAGTATTGTTCAAAAGTTAAATTCATTTCGGCAATTTTTTTATTAAAACGGTCAACAAATTCCCCTACTGGCTCAAGCTTATTAGATAATTTTTCACCATAAATTTTTAAAAGGCGTATTCCATGACGTTTCTTGAAATTATCGATCCAACCTGAACTAGCGGTAAAATTGGGGAACTCTTTAAATTTGCGATTCAATTGTCTTGCCTTTTCTGATAAAACAAAAGCAGTGATAGGAGCATGGCGTTTTCTCTGCTTTAGAAACCAACGGTATAATGCACGTTCCTTTTTTGGTGATTCTGTTGTTTTTAGTGTTTTCCTCTTACCGGGACCACTTTCAGCCTTAGCTGCGAATTGCCTAATTTTTTGCTCATTTCGTTTTATTTGACTGATAGTACATTTCTCGACTCCATATTGAAACGCTAGTGTTTTCCCACTTACGCACTTTCCAAGTTGATTAAGTATGACAACTTTATCTTTTATCGATAAAAACGTATGAAACTTTCTAGGCGCCATTACGTTTAAAAACACGGACGAAACGCATTTAAAGTCAAACTGAACCAACTGTGTGCATATAAAAAGGAAAACTAAATGTATTTCTTGCGAAATTGATATTATCGAAAAGTCAGTATGGCCAGTGAATTATTTGGTTGATATTACAGAGTATATAATGTATAATTTATTTAGTTGAAATTATAAAAGGTTGATATTATCGCAGGTTGAAATTATCGCGACTGTACTGTATATATATATATATATATATATATATATATATATATATATATATATATATATATATATATATATATATATTTATATATATATATATATTTATATATATATATATATATATATATATATATATATATATATATATATATATATATATATATATATATATATATATATATATATATATAGAAAGAAATATGAATTTTCGGCGAAACGAGTCTAATACTAATTTTCTTCAAAACTCAGTTTCTTTTTGGAAATAATTAATTATGCGAGCAAATGGTTACTTCCTTTGAAAACTGTTGTGAATCGCAACAACTTGAGCCATCGTATCGGCTTTTAAGTGGATGTTTACTATTTTTACTAGAATCTCGGATATTTGTTCCTTAAGCATTTGGATGTTTTCTGGTGTTATATTATCAACTCCCGGCAAAACGACGTTTATTTATGTCTATTATTTCAATTGCTTAACTAAGTATTGTGAGTCTTATATGTACTCTTATGTTAGCCAAGCTAAATGTTGCGTTATATCTGATCAATTTCTGCAAGATATTTATTTAAGGGGGTAGTACACCTACTTTATTTTGTATAAATTTTAAAATTTGCATGGGTAAAAAAAACGTTTTGAAGATTACAAAAAAAATATGTTTTTATTTTTTTACATTTTGCTACTTATTTGTAGAGGGCGCCAAAGTTGACGTCTCGAAAAATGCCTCGTCATACTGCGGACAGATAATCTCAGGAATGAAGAATCTGAAATCAAAAAAGCAGACCGCATTTTAAAGAGGAATGTTTCTTACGTGGTAACCTACCACAATATTTTTAAAAAAAATGATGAAAATATTTTTCGAAAAATCGTGTTTTTTTCACTTGGTTTCGCTTGTCAAATTTTTTTGGGTTCATTTTTGGCCTAAAATCTGGTAGATTACCACACAAAATACTTGAATAAAGTAATACACCAAATTTGATTTAAATCGGTTCGGCCAATCCGAAGAATAAGTGTCCACAGTTTGAAAGACGTCATTTCGAGAAAAACGCGTTTAAAGTTTTTTTCCATTTATTTATTGAATATTATTTTAAAAATATGTTTTCATCATCTACAAATGCTCAGTCTGCAATCCCTAGACCATACGTAAGTATTCTTGAGTCCACATAAGCCAGTTGCAGTTGGGCAGTATTTTATGGCCAAACGCGCTTTCTTTGCCGCTTTTTCTGCCAGACTTATGCGCTCTTCATCTTTTTTGGGAATATTTTAACAAAATTTTGACACGTGATATCTGAAGGTATAATAAATTGAAACTGCAAAAAAAAACAAAAAAATGTTTTTTTTCAAAATTATAACCGGTACCACCCCCTTAAAATCTCTGCAATCGTTTGGCTGGAAAAGATCAATGATCCATCGATTCGTAACTCAGCCGTTTTTTAGACATGAGTCCATGCGTCCACGCGTCCATGCGATCTAGCGTGTTGCTGATTCATGTACAATAGATTTTATAATTATTTTTTTCGTATTTGCGCTTACTTGAGGTACAAAGCTGTCATGGAACCAGGATTGCAGTGGTCATCCACGCATTTTTCGAGTGGCGGTACTCTACGGGATTATAATTCATGTTTTTGAAAGCAGGTGGATTCTGTGCTTTTCCGATAACTAAAAGTTTGAGCTTGTGGTTACCAGAAGCATTAGTGCATACCATAAATGTTATACGCTCTTTACTGGTTTTTTGACCGGGAGCGCTTGTTTCCTTAAAGTGAACGAGCGTTTTTTCAGGGAGTAGTTTCCAGAACAATCCCGATTTGTCGGCATTGTAGTATTGTTCAAAAGTTAAATTCATTTCGGCAATTTTTTTATTAAAACGGTCAACAAATTCCCCTACTGGCTCAAGCTTATTAGATAATTTTTCACCATAAATTTTTAAAAGGCGTATTCCATGACGTTTCTTGAAATTATCGATCCAACCTGAACTAGCGGTAAAATTGGGGAACTCTTTAAATTTGCGATTCAATTGTCTTGCCTTTTCTGATAAAACAAAAGCAGTGATAGGAGCATGGCGTTTTCTCTGCTTTAGAAACCAACGGTATAATGCACGTTCCTTTTTTGGTGATTCTGTTGTTTTTAGTGTTTTCCTCTTACCGGGACCACTTTCAGCCTTAGCTGCGAATTGCCTAATTTTTTGCTCATTTCGTTTTATTTGACTGATAGTACATTTCTCGACTCCATATTGAAACGCTAGTGTTTTCCCACTTACGCACTTTCCAAGTTGATTAAGTATGACAACTTTATCTTTTATCGATAAAAACGTATGAAACTTTCTAGGCGCCATTACGTTTAAAAACACGGACGAAACGCATTTAAAGTCAAACTGAACCAACTGTGTGCATATAAAAAGGAAAACTAAATGTATTTCTTGCGAAATTGATATTATCGAAAAGTCAGTATGGCCAGTGAATTATTTGGTTGATATTACAGAGTATATAATGTATAATTTATTTAGTTGAAATTATAAAAGGTTGATATTATCGCAGGTTGAAATTATCGCGACTGTACTGTATATATATATATATATATATATATATATATATATATATATATATATATATATATATATATATATATATTTATATATATATATATATTTATATATATATATATATATATATATATATATATATATATATATATATATATATATATATATATATATATATATATATATATAGAAAGAAATATGAATTTTCGGCGAAACGAGTCTAATACTAATTTTCTTCAAAACTCAGTTTCTTTTTGGAAATAATTAATTATGCGAGCAAATGGTTACTTCCTTTGAAAACTGTTGTGAATCGCAACAACTTGAGCCATCGTATCGGCTTTTAAGTGGATGTTTACTATTTTTACTAGAATCTCGGATATTTGTTCCTTAAGCATTTGGATGTTTTCTGGTGTTATATTATCAACTCCCGGCAAAACGACGTTTATTTATGTCTATTATTTCAATTGCTTAACTAAGTATTGTGAGTCTTATATGTACTCTTATGTTAGCCAAGCTAAATGTTGCGTTATATCTGATCAATTTCTGCAAGATATTTATTTAAGGGGGTAGTACACCTACTTTATTTTGTATAAATTTTAAAATTTGCATGGGTAAAAAAAACGTTTTGAAGATTACAAAAAAAATATGTTTTTATTTTTTTACATTTTGCTACTTATTTGTAGAGGGCGCCAAAGTTGACGTCTCGAAAAATGCCTCGTCATACTGCGGACAGATAATCTCAGGAATGAAGAATCTGAAATCAAAAAAGCAGACCGCATTTTAAAGAGGAATGTTTCTTACGTGGTAACCTACCACAATATTTTTAAAAAAAATGATGAAAATATTTTTCGAAAAATCGTGTTTTTTTCACTTGGTTTCGCTTGTCAAATTTTTTTGGGTTCATTTTTGGCCTAAAATCTGGTAGATTACCACACAAAATACTTGAATAAAGTAATACACCAAATTTGATTTAAATCGGTTCGGCCAATCCGAAGAATAAGTGTCCACAGTTTGAAAGACGTCATTTCGAGAAAAACGCGTTTAAAGTTTTTTTCCATTTATTTATTGAATATTATTTTAAAAATATGTTTTCATCATCTACAAATGCTCAGTCTGCAATCCCTAGACCATACGTAAGTATTCTTGAGTCCACATAAGCCAGTTGCAGTTGGGCAGTATTTTATGGCCAAACGCGCTTTCTTTGCCGCTTTTTCTGCCAGACTTATGCGCTCTTCATCTTTTTTGGGAATATTTTAACAAAATTTTGACACGTGATATCTGAAGGTATAATAAATTGAAACTGCAAAAAAAAACAAAAAAATGTTTTTTTTCAAAATTATAACCGGTACCACCCCCTTAAAATCTCTGCAATCGTTTGGCTGGAAAAGATCAATGATCCATCGATTCGTAACTCAGCCGTTTTTTAGACATGAGTCCATGCGTCCACGCGTCCATGCGATCTAGCGTGTTGCTGATTCATGTACAATAGATTTTATAATTATTTTTTTCGCTCAGTGGCATGTGTGGATGGTTCGTTGATGATCATTTAAAAATATGTTTTGTGGATGATTATTTAATTATATGATGATGCAGATAATAATTTTATTGCATCCTTACGTACATGACTATTACGAAAAAATTTGAATGCATACGAATATCTAGACACAAACATATATATGTAGGTATATATAGTCATATGGATAAATATATACAATTTTCTGGTACCAATTTATTTGCACGGAGAAAAAAAATTGTCAAAAACAAATCCATCCACTTATCATCTCCAAATGACAAAGAGCGAAAGTAAAGCAATTAAGTCCATAGTATATTAATCACCGTATCCGACCACTTCAAAATAAAAAAACTGGATTTGAGTTGACTTGACTCGTGTAATCTAAAAACGCATGGACGCGTGGACGCATGGGCTCATGTCTAAAAAGGGCTTTTGATTTACATATGACATGATTACAGCTGTGCCTTTTTGTGTTACTGCCAGTTCATTTATTATGCTCGAGCATTTAGCGCTATTTCCGCCTGGAGCTTCAAACCCTTCTGCATAAAATTTCGCTTTCTTTTCTCTGACTATTCGATTCTATTTGGTTTTTAAATGTTGGTAGTTTTGTCTCTTCACTACAAAGTTGAAATCTGATTAGTACATTTTATATGCTTTTCGTTTTCGTGTGCACATGTCAATAGATCTTTAACTTTGAATAGGATTCTTATCAGTTCCTCATCCAAAGTTCATTTAGAATAGCTTTTCTGATCTCATTTGTAGCTAGATGGACGTTTGAATCATCGAATGCTCTTTATATGGACATTCAATATTTTAAAAAACCTGCTTTGATAAATCTAGTCTGTTTTATTTTCGTTAGCTGAAATCATTTTTTGTACTCTGGGCATTTGTACCAATCAGCTTGGTGTTGATGTTGGATATGCTTCTTTTGAGAGCAATTTATGCATTTAACAACTTTACATGAACATGAATTTGTCCGGTGCACAAATGTCCTTTTTCTAACAATTTGATGCTTTAAAACGAAATGTGTTCCAAAATCGACATTCAAGTATTGGTTCGCCAATCGTTCGAACAGCCTTCCCTCGAATTCAACAAATGCTACCCAAATTCCTCATAAGCACGATCTTGAAAATATCGTTTAACTTAATGGAACGATTTTAAATTTTAAATTTTTTTTTACTTTTTATTTCAATTGATTATATGCTGGGAAAACTTCTTTTTGGTCATTTCGGCACTGTATCTACCTGACATCTGTTCTTGTATTTATTTTAATAATGATGATTTGGATTTCATTAGTACGCTCTCGTTTCGCAATGGTTTGGTGTATTGTTCTAGTTTTATTTTTTCTTTCAGATCCTAGGCTTGATGGCTCTATATAATTTTTTTTTTGATTTTAGGTTTATTGGGTTACTATACTATGTTGGCGTAGGAAGGCTTTTTATGCTCTGGAGCTGTATTATTTTTGATATTATCCAGCTTTTCCTTCATTTTTTTGCCAACTGGTGACCTGCTTCAATTCGCTACAGTTTTTCCTAGCTTTCAAAATCAGACATTTGAAATATAGTTGTAATTCAATTTGACAGATATCAATATTTGGAGGGTAATCTGCCCTCTTCTTCAGTGTTAATGGGTTTCATTCTTTTCATTTATATGACCAAACCTCGTGACTATTTTTTATGATGCAGCAGCAAATCAGAACATGTAGCAAAAAAAGCATGGATCCAAATGATTATTTAGAATTTGCTGATTCAGCCTAATGATTTCAATGTCGGCAACTACACTAACATATATCAATTTTTTATTCATACGAAAATAATTTCTTAGATTTTAGCGCAGATTGAAAGAATAAATATGATCATATTTTCAAATGATTTGTCGGTAGAGGAAGATAGGGAGATTTCAAACAGAAACCTGAATTTGGCGGTGTATTGAAACGAAATGAATTGTATTGAAGTAAAATAAAGTTAGCTTAAAGAGAAATTGCAGAAAAATTAACGAGAAAAGGAAAAGAGAAAACGGAAAGTGAAATGGTGATAAAGGAGACTTCTGGTAGGTTACAATTTGAAGAGTTAAAAAAATATCAGCCAGTCACAAAGTATCAACCTTTGCACAAGCAAACACTTCGGTATTTTTTTCTAATTTTGCTTTGTTTTATTGTTGTTGCTTTTCCGTGTGAGTTCGATGCGAAAATATAATGCAAGAAATGTATAGAATTATAGATAGGAAAATTGCTTTGGGGAAGAAAAAGAATCTTTCAATCTCTTGTACATATGATTGTAGCTTCTGTGCCCTACTAGGCATGCACGTTCTATCTACATTTTGTTTTCATTTTTAAGCTAACATCGGATTCAAAAAATACATACTCTACTACATCATTCTACAAAATATGAAAAGCCTATCTTTTGTGGAAGTATGCCAAAACCAATCCCCTCATTTAAAAAAAAACGGCCCACTACTAGATAGAATGTTTATGCTTTGTAATGCTGCCATTAACATTCGTTGCATGTTATTAAAACCTATCTCTGCTATGTCTGACATATATTTCCAACGTGAAAGTTTTTACTTCAGATGTACCTCAAATAAACGTATTTGTACCCATGTTTAAAATTTCATCCCGTTTGAAGGTGCCTGCAGCATTTAGAAAAACATTGATTCAATGAATACAATCATTGGATACCTCGAACATTCTAAAATGTAGGTAGAACGTTTATGCTTAGTAGGGCAGTTCTGTAAAATGTGTTTCACTACATGACGACCAACCAAAGGAATTTGTCACGGTCGTCGTGTGAGCTCACTATGTACATTTGGCATATTAGTTAAGTTTATCGTTCATGTTCGATTGGGAAAAATGTTGAACAATTAGAATCGTAAAAACGAAGGAAACTTCGCTAATCCGGAATAGGGCTTTGTAATAATTGTGCAAAGTATGGAAATGATGAAACGAAAACAGATATGCCTAATGCACAAATTAGCCGGATTATTTACGGCGGCCAACTATAATAAACTACATCAAATCTTTATTAAGGAGTTGATAATTGAACTTGTGTTTGACACTATTGTCTAGTCGAAATCAATGTAAAACTTAATTTTCTCATAATGCTTTTCTCATAAGCTTTTCCATTACATCTACAACGGTTTTTTTTATTGCAATTATAGTTGATTACTTCAGAGACTATTCTGACCTTCTTAGAAGCAGGTTGGTCATAAATTACTTTCGAGCTTTCATTTACTTAAAAGATGAAAATTGTTGACGTGTAATCCTCTTCAAGAAAGTGCTTCTATTCCTATTCTAGCTAAAAACTTTCCGGCTCTCCTAGTTTTCAGATAGCAGGCAAAAGCGTAAATTATGATAATCAACTCATTTCTGACTTTCGGTAAATAGATACATTTGTAAGTAGCGTTACTCTAGTTAGCACTGTACACTTTTGTGAAATTTATGGCGGCGAATCACATTTTCATCGCGGTTATTGCTTTCGCCTCTGCTACAAACATATTCACTCTGTGTAAGTCACGTTTCTATGACATCCGCGCGCTGCCTGTGCGAAACAAGAGGAATCTTTAACATATCATTATATTCCCGCGTCAGTTAAGCTCTTCACGCTCCAAAGCATTCAAATTTAAATCGTCAAGGAGAAGACAAGAAGTGAAACCGCCACTATGATAACCACTACTATTCGGCCTTCGGACATAAATGTGTGTACTGTAATGTTGGAAGTTGTTTTTGCACGTTAAGTATTCTCCACTAATATCAGTTAAAGTTTTAGTGCGTGCACTTCACGGTTTCCTTGACATATTCTGAGCCGTGAAATTTAACATCTTCGCAATCCCCATAACCTTCTCACTGACTTATCATACGTTTTGAAACAGAGCGTGTACATTTGAATAAGAAATGTTCCCTTCTGGAAGATCTATCTCCCACAATATGCCGAGCGAAGATTTCTTACATTATTTCATTTCTACGAAAACCACTACCATACTCAAAGTTTGGCTTTCTTTAGCTGGTTGCAGCTACAGTACGGAATTGTGAACCGAAACACTAAAAAATATTTGGAACCAGAGATTACTTTTCATCCAACTATTTAATTTAATTCGATTCATTATATGTCATTTTTAGTTTTTGCCTACAGATATGGAAAATTCAATTAAGAAACTGAGCGTTCTGTATAAACTCTATTTTAAGAGTGTCGATTTAACAAAATCCAGACACCCAGTGCAGCCTCCCACTTAACAATTGTGGCTTGGGCCAGGTCTTAAATAATGTGTTAATCGGAAGCATCAAATTCGAATGCCTGAAACCAAAATACGAACACAACGAGCAGCTGAATTACACCTGCTAATATTCAAAAATGAAAATTGATAACTCTTGCAATAATCGATGTATATATGCCCAAGTATTGCAAGTTTTGTCCACAATTCTGCCGAATCTGTTCCAAAAACTAAGCTTACAGGTACAACTTTCGAGATCTTGTGCGAAAATACGCTGCAGTGATTAAAAACGAAAGTATATAGAGAACTAGGCAAAAACATTGTTTGAAATAATTTTTGATTCTATGTTTACACTAGGCTAAAAGAAAATACTGAAGTGCTATTTTAAATTTAAATTTAACAGCTCATAGCTCACTGTTGGGATTAGGATTGGGAAAAGCCAGAATTGGTCAAGTCTGGGGAAAGGTTGATAAATTTATTCTTGTTGCTATTTTTGCTAAAGTAGTCAAAGAAAATTGCTATGATTCTGGAAAATTTGCTGACAGGTCGTGATATGAATATTATAATTCTTCTTGTCATATTCGCGAAGGTTGTGATATATTTCTGCTATTGTTTCTGCCCAAATGTAGATTGCAAAATTCAAAGACATTTTAGAGCACTATTTCCACTTGTTTGAAAGAAGAGGCAAACACTGTCGCAAATTGAGGTATGCGCTACACTGAAAGAAATAATCCGGTAATCCAACTGAAGAAATAGTCATAATATTCTACAGAAAATAATTGATTTGCTGTGAACGAATCTCATTCGTCATTCCCGTAAATTATGAAAGTCGAATGAGGTACACTCAAACAAATTTTGGTTGAATTTTACCCTTATAATAGTAGGAAATTGGTTTGCTACTATTAAAGATGTAACTTTACAAAAGTGCGTGAAAAGAATATTTTACGTCTTAAGTGGTTAAATTTTTTTACGACCAAATCGTGTAATTTTACCCTAAAAAATGATGCAATTTTATGGCTTTGGCGCAAAGGTGAACAGCAAACTAGTAAATTTACTCTTTTTGCTTCAATTTACAAAAAGCTGTGTATTATTCAGCTGATATGACGTAAAAGCAAAAATGCACATGGAATGTGTAAAAAAATTTGTGATTCGTTATTTTAAACGAAAAAATGAATATATTTCCTATTATCAAAGTATTAATTATAGACCCATTTTTTAGAGTGTAGCTTTGGATTTTTCAAGGTTATATTGACTGTTTTGGTAGTTAGGATATTAGAAAAAGCCCTCATAATGTGTAGAAAGATAAAAGAGGTAATTTTCTGTTAGTTCTTTCAATATTTTCTATCGATTGTGGTAGTTTATACTCGTTATTTTCTCCCTGTATTTGCAACTGTTTTGCGCTACTACAGCGAACACAGCAACCTATAGCAATCTTAGCGAAAGCTCCAGCTGCTCTGTACTGGATCGTTTTTTTGCGCCATTGTTCTGTTATAGCAAAAAACGCACCAATTATTGCAGCAAACAATAGTAAAACTTTCTGGTCTCATCAATATGCTTCTCCACATTATGTAGCTAGTTTATATACAAATATTTTAAATATTTTTTAAGGTTAACATTAAATTTAAATAGCTGTTGTGACATAATTCGATAGTAAATTTTTCGATTGTCTATTATTTCAGTAGATAATACCAAACCAATTGCTAACAACTTTCTTGCTATTCGCTAGTATGTTTTATTAAACAGCACACGAACTTCGTTTTGATTTCATGCTGTACTGAAAGCTATGGGGTAAAAACCTTTTTTTTTTCTGAGAAAATTTTCAAAACACAAGACACTAAAATTACTATAGCTAGTAGCTCCAACCAAAGTTTTCAACTTTATTCTACCACACGTGCCTTAGATTCAGCTACTGTATGAATTTCATGAAAATCTAGTCACCGAATCAGAATTCATATGGCAAAAAGCAAGACGGCACCACTGGCACAGAGTTGCCCACATTTCCAAATCGCTTGTAAGAGACCTAGTCCTACTTAAGGGGGCAAGATGGTTTCCGAGGCCGAAGAAAAGCCGATTTTTGCGATTTTTTTTCTCAGCTTTGAGCGAAAATAATTACTAATTTTTTATAACACATTAAAGAACTATATTTTGAGAGTATGTAGGAATTATTGTATAAAAAAATATGAATTAGTTATCCCGTGGTGGCAGTAGATCAAAGGCGCTTCGAAAAAAAGGCGTCGTGCGGTGCGTAAAACCTGGCCTGACAGTGTTATCTGAAATCAAAAAATCGAAGTGATTTACTTAATATATTAGTTTTTTTCGCGGATGAACGAAACTATATTGAAAAATATGCGATTTCCGATTTTTGGTGCGGTTTTTAATTTGGAGGTACCATTTTCACATAAAAAATCAGCCTTTGATTGCCTGTAAAAAATAGTAAAAAGTTTTTTTGAAAAAAAAACGATCGTTCATCCGCGAGTATTTATCATATTAAAGATGTCCGCCAAAGTTCATTGAGATCGGTGCATTACTTTTTGAGTTATGTTACGCACCGACTTCAAAAATGTAGTTCGGAGTTTCGAGCTAGACTATTTCGGCTTCTCGTGGAAATATACCTGGGAACACGATAATAAAATAACCGGTATCTCTGCGAGTTTAAGTCCGATCACCTCGAAATTTTCAAAGGATACTCCTGAGATGTTGTACTTTCATATAAAAAAATAATTGAAAAATTTTTTTTGTTTAAGTCGGAAACCATCCTGCCCCCTTAATACCAATACATTCTATGAATTTCAGATGTATCTGATTAATAGGTCGTGAGTTCTCGTGAACAGAAATTTCAGATGTTTAAAATATAGAGAAAGTGGAGGAGGGTAACCGCTCTTGTCTGATATGAAATTCCAAATGTCTTGCTTTGGTTGTATAAATACAGCATAAGATTTCTATATGAGCTGTCTTTTACTGTAAAGACAAAAATTTTTCAAGAGAGTCGATGGTTTGCAGGTTTTCAGTTACAATCCTTACCGTAGCTGCAGGGTTGCCAGCACGTTTACAAGTTACACAAGTTTACAGCTTTGTAGCATCAATATGTCCTTTAAGTTTCATGATGATCTGATAATCTGATCAAAAGTTTTCGCAATTCAAAAATTTTTCAAATTTTCCCAATCCCTTTTTAGGCGTATAACGCACACATATTCCTAAAGAACCAATAAATTTGCATAAAGTTGAAATCGCCTCTGAGTTTTATTTAGTTTGAATATGGAAATTAATTTATTTATTCTAAAATATTTTAGCAAAACTGGTTTTAAGCTAGAACTTCCAAAGATTTTACTTGAATTCAAAGTGTCATGAAGGAATTTTTTTTATGTTTTGATACCAATGAAGAACCATTTGATTGGAATTGGCAATGTGACGATACGCTTCAAGCAATTAGTCATATACCACGTAATTTGTCATACTTCATCATAACATATGTGTGTGTGTGTGTATGATCATGATATCTGCAGGTCATTGTTGCGAATAGGATAATAGTAGAATATTTAATGGGACACACCATCTTGAGATTTTCATAAAATCGATTTCATGATAGATAAATAGATGAATTGTATATACTTTTAAGAATACTTTAAACGTTTAACGATTTATTCCAAGTGCCCGTCCGGCGAAGAAATCTGGTATTTGTATCAGAGAGCGAAGGTCTCCGGTGCTTTGGTTTATTAAGAACATAAAAATTATGTTCATGTAGCTGTCATAAGCTGATTGGTTAGAACGCAGTATACAAAAATACACCATAAGTATGATCTAAAAGCTGTAATTTGGTATATGGCTCGAAAAGTACATCCCAGTGTTTGTGAAATTGTTGGGATTGCATCTTACATTGCAAGTAGTATATTTCATGATATTTATACTAGATTATTATTAGATCTTGTGATTGGCCTAAGTGCGCTGCAATTTTAACGTCTTATTTTTTTAAATAAGAAAAAAATTATTTTGTTATTCTTCAGACAGAAAAATTAATTACACCAACAGCATCAATTTTAATAAGATTGTTATACATAATGGACCATATATCCATTACTTTTGAAGAAAATCATAGGTTATTGTTTCAATAATTCATAAAATGACTATGCATATGTGTTAAATAAAAATTATTTTGTATACTTAATAGCAGCATCAGAAAAATACTTATTGTTTTACTAAGATAGTGTACTGCCCTACTAAGCGCAAAAGCGGTATCTCAATGAAAGCTAGTTTTGAGATAATTGAAGTTTTGTAAAAGTAGTAATATTGATATACCTCCAATTCCCTTAGTGAGATAAGGTAAAATTGAGATAGGCGAATAGAAACTGGGTTCGTTTGGAGCTGATGGAGGATTTTCCTTAGTCCACTTTTCTCGGTGAGCGGTCTTCCGCTCTTGGATACATCGGATATTTAGATTTCAAAAACTTTCCATATGTTTTAAATAACATACCATTAAAAAGATTAGTTCACTAGATGCGTTTTGTTTTAAGCTTTCCAATTCTATAAAAATCAATTTTCGACTTTTTTAGAGATACCGCTTTTGCGCTTAGTAGGGCAGTGTAGCCCCTTTATAAAACACGCTGCGTTCGACAAGAGAAGAGGGGCGTCAGGTGCAGTACTGATATCTTCCTTGAGAAACCGAAATCAAAAAATTCACTTTTCCAAATTGTGAATGCTATATTAATGTATATGTTGAATAACAATTACACATTTATATACTACTATATATTCATCTACGTATTGGTTTCGAACCGTGTTTGCAAAATCTTATCTATTACAAACTTTCGATGAGGTTTTTCAAATAGCGTTGCAACTTCATTAGAAATGTAGCTTTTGAAATTTGGGAGGCAATCTACCCTACCTCCGTTAATAATAAACGAATTTCAAGGCTTCATGTTTATCTCAATCTTTTGAAATGGCATGTAATCATCCAAAGCTGACGTTTTCTGCAAAAAAAAATATTTATGGCCGGCTTACCTTCGGAAAAGTGGAGAAAAATCCCTAGTCAATTTCAATGTTCAACTTTGTAATCCTCTTATTATTCTTTGGAAAAATGATTTCTTGTTGGAACTAGTATTGGGTAAAAGCAACAAGCAGCCGACACAAAAATAGAATTCGAAACGTTTCCAATATCTGAATTTGCAGAATTGCGCAGTCTGTGGACTAGGGACTAAGCGAATGATTTAAAAGATGATCTGTGTAAGATGTTCGATTTGGGATTCTAGTATAAGACGAGTTAACTTAAATCAAAATTAGACATATTTTTTTTTGTTTCTATAAATATCAAACTTGATGTATCCAACATTGTGCAAAGTATTCTGTAATATCATTTACTTAGAGACGAGAGGTGCAAATTAAACAACAAACGTTCTCCAGTTGTTCCAGAAACAACTTTGATTAATATACGGCGCAAAAAAAATCGCTATCAAAGAAATCGAATAATGTGCTAAACTGTTTCTAGCTCTTTCGCGCTAACAAAACGTTCAGTTCAATAGGGTCAATCTATAAGCCAAAAACTTTTCAGCCGCTAGACAATAATACCTACGTATCTTTCTGGTATTTTTCATACATGTAAAGCAGTCATAAAAGTTAGGATGAAAAATTATCATACTCATCTGTTCACATGCTTTGCCACAAATGTCACTAATTGTCACGAATTGTCACAAATTGTCGCAAATTCAAATAAGTAGCACCCCATAAGCAGTAAAATCTGGCAATTGACTCAGAAAAAAAATTATGACTCTGGGAATAAGACCCATAAATTTTTACATGTTGATGACAAGCGTAAGCTTGCTACTGAAGTTCGAAGGAGACATTATTTTCCGCTTAAAGAATATATTTTGATATTTTCTCTAACTAAATTAGCAACATTTGTTTAACACTTGCATCGCATAGCTTAATGTACCAATTACAATTGTGAGTATTTACTATATCATCATTATTTTATTTGAAATAGCAAATTTCGAAGCCTTTAGAAGCCAGATATATTCCAATTTCTTGACAGATATCGATATTTTGAGGATAATCAACCCCACGTCTTCATTATCATTATTTAGTGTCCAGCTTCATCATTTTGCCCTGTGCTCATTGGTTAAATAAATATTTTAAGAACAATCTGTATCATTCCCCATGAAAATCAAGTGGGTGAAGTGGGTGAAAGTGGCTGAAGTGAATGGATTTTGCGACAGGCATTTGCGATCTGACTGTGACTTCTCCGCCAAACAGTTTGCCACTGCAAAATATTCTTTCTTGCTAAACTGTTTTTTTCGATCGTTTTTCGTTAATTTTTCACTTCTAAGCAGTTTGCCGATGAAGAGTGATTTGCCGATGCGAAACTATTCGTTTTAGAAAAACTGTTTTTTTTTTTTACAAACTACCAAACTGTTTGCCATTTGTGAGCCCATCACTACAGCCAACCTTGTTCAAACATAATCACAGCTTCAAAATCAACTCTTGTTAGATGTACCACCGACATCCCAATAAAAATTGTGTTTCGGGAAATCATCTTACTATTTACCGATATCTTTGGTTTATTGGAGCCCCGCTATAGGGAGAAAATTACAATCGAATCATTTCTCATTCTAATTGTCTTGCTTGGGGTAAAATAAATGGCTTTCAATCGTTTTCAAATCGGTAAGCGCCTTCAGTTGATCGGGGCTTAAATAAGGAAGCGCGGATCATATCTGGCAAATTTCGCTTTGACTGCAAAATCCAACGCACCTACGTATCCTATTGGAAACATTCAAAGTAAGAAATAGCGAAGAAAAAAATCTCTTAAATGAGAAAGCAAAAGCAGGTCCTTCAACAGACAGTAATTTCCGTTTCAGAGGATATCCGGTTGCTAATCTCAAGTTGATTTTTCCCTGACTTCAAATATTTCAAACCATTCAGCGCACTCTTCTCCTTGCCTATGGGTATACCCTTTTTGCCTTTTAAAGGAAATTCATAAATATGTCGATTGCAGGCGATTTCACGCAACCGGAACCGTTTTCCGGGAACGAGAACGGCGTTCGTAACGGAATGGAATCGACTCAACTCAACTGTGTGCTTGTGGCTACTAGTGAAATTCAATGAAATTCATACAATTTTTCGATTCCGGGCGTACATGCCGCTCCATCGATTGAAGCAAAAGTATTTGGAAATAAGAAATGTGACCTGGAGGCTTTTGATGTGCAAAGTTTAAAGAGTTAAGAATCTTTCAGAATCTGACCAAGTAGTAGCCACACCACAAACTTCACAAATCATCTTTTTGCCAATGAAACCGAAAGTATACTTAGTACCGGAGATAACGTTAATCCCCAAAAACATAACGAAGATAACGTTCCTCAGGTATTCTGGTAGAAAGTGTTATTTGTCGAACGGATCGATGCATTGAATTATTTGAAAACTAAAAAAGTAAACATATTTACAAGTTTTATAACGGTTAACAAGGTAAATAAATAATAATATATTATTGATTTCAGGTGAAGTCGAACGATTGCTAAAGGAATATCGTGAGAACCAGGAGCTAGTGCGGCGAATAGGTGGACACTATTACCAGATCATATATCCGGTACAGTTGCGACATCACGAAAAAATGGGCATATCAACACGTGAAGTGAGCGCAGCTAAGGTACGAAATCGTAATCGAAAACGAAATACTAACTCTACTAACACGGTATGTCTATCACACCATACAACATCAACAGCAACAATTTATTTTAAATCTGAAAAATAGACTCATACCTAATGATGCAGCTTAAGTACTAAACTTGTTCCAGAATCAATAATTCGTTATTTGCTTAAGACCATTAAATATTTGTGTTACGATAGTTTTGTGTTAGTTGCTTCCAATGAAAATTGCAAAAGGCCATCATAGCAATATAAAAATATGCGCATTGGATTTTATTTCTCTCTTCTTCTTTCCATTTCCGAATCTGTAAACTGATACTTTTAAAAACCATTTAAGACGAAAAATCCAGAAAATTTTTCACCGGGGGTGATCAAGCAGATATAGGTGAAATTTCTTATTTAATAAATGCTCAGACATATTTCAACGCCTTGATGCAAGTGGCGCAAATATGTCACACGAAGCATACACCAGTTGGCACTGTGAAAACATTTACAAATCCATGGGATTTTTTTTGTTTTTTTCTTATGTCAGACTATCTTGCTTCGCGACATAAGCATTACATCGGCGATCTCAAGTCACGTTACAATAAAACACAAGTGATTCGAGAAACTTTTTTTGAAACTCATAACCAACAAGATCAAAGTTATGACCACTAACTGATCCTTTGACTTCCGCTTTTTGCAGCACCGGATTTGAAGGGAAGCTCAATAGTTCATTACCTTCAAGCCTTCCGAGTAAGCTGGGAAGGACACATCCGTGACTGAAAGATGAATTCTAAAATAAGACACTTGAAATTTACAAAGATAAAAAGATTTGGTTCGGACTGTTTAACAAATAAGTACATTCGTAGATCATTCATCTTCTACTTTTACATCTAAGTGTATTAGCTATCTACTTAGTTAGATGGTCGATGGCTAGGAATTTATCTCTTTCACCAATAGGATTATTTTGTGGTTATTAATGATTAAAAGAGAGTCATAGTTTAATATTATCGGTAAACTATCTTTAAATTTTGTTGTGTAACTATAATGTGACTTAAACTAAATTTCAGTGACAATTAAAACTAAAAAACTAATTTTTACAGAATAACTAAACAGCAAAATTAATTGAAGTATGATAACCCGCTGCACATTATCATATTTCAATGAATTTCACCTATTACAATGAATTTTCTCAATAATAGGTCAGATCCCAACTTTCCGTTCCTAATATTGCGGTTATGTAGAAACCAATATTTCGAATCAGCGACTTCATAGTGACCTCAAAGATTCGAAATTGTAGCAATTTCTAGGAACAAGATATTGTAGCATTTGGACACAAATTACTCACTGGTATAGACACTATGATTGTCAAAATATCCTTGTATATACATGCACACAAGACACTTAGTTGAATCGCGAGAAATATATTTGAACAAATAAGCGACAACCAACTAGAGCATATTGGTAACAGAGAAGTGAATATTTAAACTTAAATGTATATTAGATAATTGCCGAGATTAGCTTGAATACTCGACAGACGTTTATGAATAATCCCTCGTCGAATTAAGGAATTTATTTTAGCAACCAAAATTTTTTTTAGTTGAGTTGCGAAAGCTTTTATGAACGAGGATGGTTCCGATTATCAAGTTAATACAAGCTTGTTTAGTTTCAATTGAAAAGACGGTTTAACATCCAAAGCGTAGACAATCATTAGCCTACGAATAGTGTTTCAGGAAAAACATCTATATTTAGGTACTGCAGGAGTAGGCTCACGCGTTCTGCAGATCGTATTTAAAACGAAACGTCCTACGCGCTTGCCACCTAGCACTAGGATTTTCAGTTTTAGCAGATTCACGTGGACAACGCCAAATACTTCCAGCACAAGGTAAAAGTTAGTTCCTAACCAGCGTATAAACTCCGTATATGCATACGGACCAAAAATCCAGTGAACCGGCCTGATATTGTATTGTAGATCAGCTGATTATAGGCCTGGAAAGTTGGAAGAAATCGCATAGAACAGAAAGAGATGCAACATACATTTCGACAACTACATACTCAAGCTAGATTGTTCGTTGCTCACACACGGCTCACTACTCTCAGAAATTCCAATGCACTCTCAGATCGCTTTGACAGATGAGATCCAACATGGAAGGAGTTTACCCAATTATCTTTCTCTCAACCTCCCATGAACCTACCGGTCCTATTTAACAACAGCGGAAATTTATGTTCTAGCAATGTCGCATGATGACGCAGTAAAAGCATTTCAACCTGCGTACCAACTCCGTATATGTATACGGACCAAAATTCCAGTGATCTAACCTGAGATTATGTTGTTGATCAGACTGGAAAGTTGGAAGAAATCGCATGGAACAGTAAGAGATGCAAGATAAGATTCGACAACTAAATACTCAGGCAAAGTGTATAGAATGATAAGTGGGTGAACTCCTTCCCTTTTCCAGAAAAAACACTTTGACCTTCAAAATGAGCCTCCATTTACGCAATGCATTATCTGTCAAAGCAACCTGAGAGTGTGCTAGTATTTTTTGCGAGAGTGAGCCGTATGTGAGCAGCGAAAAATCTAGCCTGAGTATGTAGTTGTCGAATCGTATATTGAATTTCTTTCTGTTCCATACGATTTCTTCCAACTTTTCATTTTTGGACCGTATACATATACGGAGTCCGCACGCTGGTTAGGAACTAACTCCTTACGCTGTGACTCAGGCTAGATTTTTCGTTGCTCAAACACGACTCACTCTCGCTAAAAATACGAACACACTCTCAGGTTGCTTTGACAGATAATGCATTACGTAAATGAAGGCGCAATTTCAAGGGCAAAGTTGGGAAAATAGAAGGAGTTGGCGCGCTGGCTAGAAACTAATTTCTTACGCTGTGCCTACGGTATGTAAATACTGCGTGTGAAGCAAATGGTAACTAGCACGCGTCACACTGATAAGTCTCAAAAATCATAACGAGTTTGGGTTGGTTTGCGTATCAGGCGAGATCTGGTATTGTCGGTCACTGCTCCTGCCTTGGTATAGGGAATAAACGAAAAGTAAAATATGGCTAGAATCAGAGTTATCAATTTTGTCCTTTGCAATGTTAGGGCTGCGTGACGGTGTATTATCATTTTAAGCGCTCAACATCACACAAGTGATACTGCATATGTATGTATGTAGTCGTCACAGTATTACTCGCTGAAAAAATTCAGGTTGCGGCTGATGTTTGGCAAATGGTGGTCACTCAACGTTGGTGTAGAAAATAGTAATGAAAAAATATTCGCCCTGGAAATTCAAACGATACTCTTAAAAAATCCTTTTCTATTGAGAAGCTGGGCAAGGGATGAAAATTCTTTGGTTTGTCGATGCATTGCTTATGTACTTATTTGTTGTGGAGCCGCGGATCTTAATGATGCTACAATGATAAAATCTTAGCGTTTCGCATGGGGTCAAATCGCCGCGAACATAATTCTTCTTAGTAATTGATATGTAACTTGCTAATCCAACATAATCCAACACTTTTTTACTATTTACTTCTTAACCCTGGCTATCATTTCAAAATATATTTTGCTAAAAAGTTTAAGGTGCTAGAATATTGGAGTGTTGTCTATTAGATGGCTATCTAACCAAAAATGTACAGTCCCAGTAAAAAATGGTGGTGGTCCAGCGTTGAGCTGGTTTTAATTTCAATAAATGCATTGTTACCCACAACAACTGAGTTATGTTTGATATGCACATCACATGAAACATTAAAGCACAACAATTAGCTTAATTACATCTTTGATGGAATGAAGCGAATATGTTTGAACATGGTATTTTAATTTTATTATCTTTTATAGTCAGGTCAGCGTCAAGGACGGCCTCATGACAGTGCGGACGGTGGATTTAGCAGAGCGCGAACAAGGGTAAGTTCAACATTAATGTATCTAAATAATGTGAATCTTGTGCGCTCAGGAAAACAGCATTTTACATTGGCCATCAGTGCAAATTCGTTAATTATTTTCGCATCTAAATGAACTGAATGAATCAACATGTAATTCTTGCGTACAGGATATGACCTCTTAACATTGATTGCAATGAATGCCCATTGCAATGCCAGATTAAAATTTTACTGAATTCGTTTTTTCTGATATGAACTTTGACGTGCCAACAACCAGCATGGTATCCGTACAAACTTCCAACCGTCAAATTAAATAAAGCACATAAAGTAGAACATATTCTGTGAGTCATTTATCCCTCTATGGTTTTGTCACTCTACTCGCTTTCGCTCCAAGATCATTTCAAAAAACGCCCTGAAGCAGTGGGTCGGAAGATTTTCGAGGCAATTCATTTAAGAATTTATTTTCACATCATCACGAAATCATTGTTGCTTGGAACAAAAGAATACTGGAGTAATCTTTTAGCTTCAATCGAATCTACAAGTAGAAAACCGATGATTAAAGTTAGAGCGTCGCATGAAAAATATTAGTTATCAATCATCCGTTTACATGAAACGAAATCCTTGCTGATGCAGGCTTCCATGCGTTTACAAATCCGAAGAGAAGGGCATGTGTTTTGGGTACTGTTGTAATTTCTCCTTTTGTCAACCTTATTTGCTCAGGCAATAATGATGTTCTTTAACGATAGAGCTAATAAGTCTGTATTAAGACTCTTACTAATATCTCAATAATTAAAAATGAAACCCTTTTCATGGCGTTCGAGCTAAATGGACTATGAATCGACACCTCTTCGAGATCATCACTCTTATCGTTTCGAGAGTAGGTCAGTACTATATCCTGCTATTAGCCTATTAAATGCACAAATTCAATTTTGTGCTCTTCAATATCACTACGAGTATTTAATGCAAGAGGAAAGAGCTAAGTGTCGATCTCGGTAGCTCGTCGCTGTAATCAACGGTAGCTCCACACTGTTCAAGGCAAACATTTAACACGACTCTCCCAGTACTTTTACTGCATTGTACATTCTATAGTGATAGCAATGACTGTAATAGGACGCTTAAGGATATTATTTACGAAAAGAATCAGTAAATGATAATGTTCTTTGAGTGAATTTGTGTAAGGAGCCACTTAACTCAAGTGGTTCAGGCGTATGGAAAGGTAGCGTAACGGTACCTACTGCTGGACCTTAGACCGAATAATGAACAATACATTGACGATTTGCAGCAGTTTGGTGATTTCAAGTGAAGCAACGGAATAAGGAAGAGGGTGTCATAATAGATCATCAGACTCTTGAATAAAATGTTAGAGTCTTCAAATCACTCGTTAAGAAATGTGTGGCGATTTCGTGGTCTTTTTTTTGTTTCATTCTCAGCATTGTAGAAGAAAAATTATCAAAACTAGCTGACTTGAATACGATTTTTATAATTCGATTTTTATAATTCGAAGTTCCTGCTGTGAAGCGTGTTTCTTTGAATGGAGAGTTGTTTTGGTCAAACAATTTGTGGATTATAAAGGATTTTCATTTGAATTGTAGTATTCTGATAGCATTTACACCATTACTCACTCAGCCATAAGTCCATGAAAGACACTCATCTCGCGTCCATTGGTTCGCCTTTGAAGTGAACTTTACAGCCCACCTCTTGATAATTGAAAATTTCATGCTGGCGCTTGTACATGCTCACAGCTTTTTCAGGACAATGTGTATTGTCAAACTATGTGCTACTTAACGCCTACCTCAAAGAGAATCTAAAGTCGACTTAAATAAAGTCGTCTTCACGCCACCGTCCCCAATTCCTGAAACGACTGATGTGCAGACTCGTTTTAGTAAATACACCCCGGCAAAGGGACAGAATAATTAACCTGAATCAGGATACCAAGTTATGGTGGCGATAAGATTAGGGTTTAAGGAGAACATATTAACATTTTATTATTGTAATCATCTGGAAATATATTTCCAGCAAAAGTGATTATTTGCGAGACTATTGCTATGCTATATGCGGGCAGTAAACAGCGGGCTAGTTTTTGTGTCTGATCTCGATGATTACATCATGTTTTTATTACTAATGTTCGAAGAAGAACATTAGTATTAAAATCACTTTGGCCCAAAATTCATATTTTGCCATCCGATTGAACTTAAATGTTCAGGATACATTGGTGTACATGCAGAATAGTGCCAGGTCTCACAAAAAGTAAATAATCTTTAACTCTTTGGTGCCGGCGGCCATTTTAGTGATATTTGTCAAAAAATAGCTTTTGCAAAAATAAAGTTTATGTAATGAATTCTGAACGTGTTTCAAAAGTGAATATGATAATGTTTTAGAAATTTTTAACCCTATGTGTGCGCTAGGCGCCTAAAATAAGATTGGGAAAATTTGAAAATTTTGAATAGATTATCACATCTTTATGAACTTACAGGACATATAAATGTTGTTAAGTTACACACTTGCGTACTTTTCATGAACGTGCTGGCAACCCTGTAGCTACGGCAGGCACTGAAAGTGAAAACATTCAAACCATCGAATCTCCTTAAATATGTCCGTTTTGTAGATTGAAAACCAACTTGTATACAAATCTTATGCTTTGTCTATACAGTCAAGGGATAACTTTGGAATTTTCATGTCGGACAAGAATGGTAACCCTTTCCCAGCTTAACTATATTTTTAGCATCAAAAATTTCTGTTCCCGCAGTTGAAATTTACAGAGTATATTGGAATTAAGTATGATCAGGTCTGATAGAAGCGATTTTGAATTGTGGGCAACCCTGTGCCAGTGGTGCCATCTTGAAAAATTACAAAGACAAAAAACTGCTTTTTGCCCTATGAATTCTGATTCAGTTACTAGATTTTCATGAAATTGACACAGTAGCTGAACCTTACTCTAAGCCGTGTTTGATATAAATTTGATTGAAAAATTCGATTGTTGCTGCCAGCTATGGTAATTTTTGTGTTTTTGGTTTTGAAAATTCGCCCAAGAAAATAAAACTTTTTGCCCTATAACTTCCAGCGCAACAAAAGCAACGATAGGGTTGCCAGCTATTGTTGGTTTTGTGTTTATTTCCAATATCTTTCAAGCGATTTGATCGTAAAATTTTCAAATGGCAATGATAAATGCTAATGATAACAATATACAGCAAATATTAAGTTTTCAATTATTTGAAAAATTTTGCGGCTGGTAACCCTAAATTTCTTTATACTCCTATAACCTCGCACGCAGTCATCGGATCGAGACAAAATTCGCAGGGTAGGTTAATTTTAACGTGAGGCAGATGTGATACTGGCAAAAGGTTGCCAGCACGAGTCTGTAGTGCTAATTCTGTATCAATAAATGCTTACAGTCATTATTCATACCGGAAACATTTACAATGAAAATAAATAACCAATGTTTCAATTCCCAAAGTTCTGCAAAATTTTCGTATTGCAGCCCCAAACACCAACTTCAGTTACAGTGCTGCAGGCACTGAGCATTTTCCTCATTGATGTTATATGAGACGCTGCTTTCAAAGTTTTGTGCAATAAGCAACTGATAACAAATATAGTTAACAAGTGTTTTGCTCTCATAAACTTTGAAATACATGCCAGTGGTAATATCTGAAACCTTTCCACCACATGAGTTATAATGCATTCTTGAGACCAAAGTAAAACGTGGTGTTTGAAACATTTTGGCTGTAATAAGCAGCTCGTGTGGTAGAATATCTGCAAAATCCGCACGATTCTTCTACTGTTCTTCGAACATTAGTGTTTCTAGCGGTTCAGGTGCGCTAGAGTTTTTTTAAATCATCATATCTCCATTTAAAGCATTGCCTTTCAGCTTATTTTTGAAACATTGTTTTTATGTTTTTATTAGAGAAATTGCGTAAAGTGGGTGGCACGTTCAAGTATGTATATATATTCATTCAAAACAGTGAACCTTATCACAAGACCGATAATCTGATTTTCATAGGAAGTGACAGAATTCTCGAAACTGAAATTCACCTACACGCCCAAGCGAAATAGTGCGGAATTGCAATTAACATTCCTTTCTTTGGGAGGGAATCCCAAGGTACAAAGGGCATATTAAAGTCGCCAAAGATAATAATAATCGACGAAGGAAATACTTTCTTTCGTTGACTATTATATCTGTCTTTAATAGACACTCTGTACCATGGGACTCCTCTTTTCTGCGCTTTGCCAATTTCGCAAACCAACAATATTTGTATTGCCTTATCTCCTTTTCTTTCTGTTTAATTGTTTTCCCAATGCAAGTGACAAGATCCTACACCGCGTGCCCTCTGACGTTGAATCTCCTTTTTTACTATCGCCTGCTCTAACACCCTACTCACAGCCTGCCCCCCATCACCCTCCCCTTTCTCTTAATGTATTCATTAATTTCGTTAAAATCGTATTAAATGTTCCACTATTCGCTGGTTTAACTTTCATTAAACTAATTTTGACCGCTTGACTGTTGATATGCATTATAACAATTGGTTTAATTGCTTCCGTGGTCTTAGAATTGACTCTACCGTTTTGAAATCTTAGGCTATTCTTCTTGAATTGATATCGGCAAAAACTCCTGTCTTCTGTGACCGAAAGAGTGTAGATTACCCTTGAAGATAAAAATGCTTCGATGTGATGAAAATTATAATAATATATTTCCCGTTTAGTTCGCTTTTTGAAATCATCTCCTTCTCTTCCTGACTTCCTAGTATTCAATATTTTTACTGCTAATAAAGTCCTCTTTGTATTTGCAATATCTTTGCAATGTTTAGCTCTTCAGTTTTCACTCACCCATTGATTCTTTCTTGTCATTGCTTTTCTTTGATTTCACTGCTTGTATCTCATCTGTTGCCACTACCTCCCTTTCGGTTGAATTGTTTTTATTTTCACTTGACTTTAACTACTCTTCTGATGCGGATGGCATTCCCAAAGTTTTCATGAAAACTCTTCCGTCTTCGCTTGTGTCACTTTATCCATCTTATTAAATGTCAGTTTATGCACTAGTGTATTTTCCTCCTTGCTTCGAACTATCGTCCTATCCCCATTCGTTTCAATAGAACATATGATGCCCTCAGCTGTGTCTTCGTAACGCATCAATATGGTTTTGTAAAAGACCGCTGCACCTCATTCTACCTAATTGAATTTTCACACTTCTGAAACTGGCAGCAACAATGAAGTTGATGTCATCCATACTGATTTGGCTAAAGTTTTTGACTCCGTTAGTCATGAGCTATTCTTTATCAAATTAAAGCGTTCTGGTATCTGTGAGTCTTTATTCTCCTGAATTACCACTTTTTTTTAGCGATTCTCACTTGTGCTTCCTCCATTTTTAGATTATCGTCCGCATCTTTCTCCCATTCTTCTGGTGTACATCAAAGGTTCGTCTTAGGACCACTTTGTTTCAATTTCTTCACCAATGATCTTCCTTGTGCCTTTATGTCATCTTGTCTTTTATATGTAAATGAATTCAAAATAGTCATGTGAAGAATATTGTAATATCGTCATATGAAGAATGTTGTAATAAAGGAGCAATTATTCAAGATAATGCAGTTTGTTTTAATGTAGACCATCCAGCAAATGACAGGCGATTAAAAACGTTTTTACAGTATATTTATGTTCAGCAGCGAGAGATATATATATGTTCGAAAAAAAAACAATATTAAATTGTACACTGTGAAACTTAAATGTAAACGTTAGCTTAAATTGTTCTTATTGAAACTTTCTCTCGTTCAAAGTACGGTTAAGTGACGTAAATCAAAGGCGCCTGTTCAATCTAAAAGATTTAAATTGGTGTCGTTTTCGCTTACTCTTACAGCTAACCCTCCTCGCTAATACCTTCTTGGTTATTTCTTCTTGAGGAAAGTATGATTTTTTGCTCAGTTGTCTGTCTAAAGCTAAGACTTTTTTTCATACCCGAGGTTTGTCTGTAAAAACTTATTAATGATTACATTATAACATGATCCTCGAAACTTTCCTTCTTTCTGCTTACTGTACTTTTTTCCACATATAGTCACTTTACCATATTCACACATTACTAAGAGCCGAACTATTTCTCCAACCGGCAGCTCAAAAAAATCCGTGAAAAAGAAATTACACATTTTAGAAAAGATGCCTTTTTCCTTCTTTTCGTTTAGTCTGTGCATCTGTCTGTTTAGTTTGTACGTAAACGTTCTACCTACATTCTTGTCATTATATTACATCATTCTGCAAAAAAAAACAACTTTTTATGCGGAAATATGTTAAAATCAATATTGAAAAATACACTCTCTATATATCTTCAGTACAAATCAAAACACAAATCATTGAATGTCTCGAAAGCGCTAAAATATAGATAGAACGTTTATTAGAATCAGGGCAGACACACAGTTTAGCCCTTGACGACGCTCCTTGGCGTTCGGGGAACAGCGTCGCTCCTAGTTACGATACCCTTGACAACGTCTGTCACCATGGTAGTTTCCTCGGTGCACCAAAAATAGAATCTGAATGAATAATTAATTAGATGATTCCTACAGACGCTCACAAAGTTCACTGTCGGGAATGAAGTTTAAAATGTATTGACAAGCACATATCGTTTCAAAGAAGAAAATTGCTTCTGAATGAAGAAAAACCGCAACTAGCTAGGAAATATATCTGCAGACAATTTGGTATAGTCTGTTAAATCTGACTTATCTTGAATATTTCCATAAAGATTGACTAAGTGTAAAGTAAACCGAAAACCTTATTTCAGAACACCCCAAATTAAGGTTTTTTACTTTCCCAATTTTATTTAAAATCAAAGCAAATAACTTGTCTCATCTTCAAATTATTTTTGCTGTAGAAACAGTGTGGCTTTTGCCAGGATTTCTATCACGCTGCTGTGGATTTTTCGATATCTATATTACTTCTATTCTTGAGAGAAACCGTTTGTAATTATAACCAGAAGGTGGGAAAAATACGAACAAGAGACAGGCGGTGCAAGAAAAACAAAGCAGTAGGAATTGTTTCCCGTCTAAGTTGAATTGTTGGTGTATCTCAAAGGGTGGATACGTGTGCATGGAGTGAGCAGTGCTTTGAATATGTATTACTCCAATTAATATTCCACCAATGTAGGTACAATTGCGGTTTGTACTAAGAAAATATATATCCTGCAACCGTGATGAGTATTTATACAAGTTTATTTTACGTATATTTCGTCCCAAAACAAGATACATATAAGCCTGTTTACTGTGAGCCAACTGTAGCGTATGCGCTTCAAAGAAGGACAACATCAACATAATGATACCGCAACAATAGTAAGATACATTTTGCAAAACTTTGGCCCACAGATATTATTTACTTTGTTTTCGTGAAAAGTTAAGCGCTAACGTTTCAGAATAAGGCTGATTTCCGCCAGTGCAAGAGTTCGTAGGAAAGGTGTTGAAGTTAATTTGAAAAAATCCAAATTGCACACTGATGAATTCAATTTGGCATGTATCACCTTAAACATTTGTAGACGGTAAACAGACGAAAGTATTGCTTTTGTTAAGCTTGTTTTCCACTCAGCCCATGTCCTCCTTACGAAAACAACATCCTTGATTTAAAAATGGTCGGATATGCATAAACCAGCTAAATTCTCTTGGATGTTTATTCATGGTTTGATAAACGTTCGCCGCTGTGCTTTCGTTTCGAGATTAAAGTGCTGTTTTGTTGACCACATCGCTATCAACTCGCCTTAGTGTTTAACACTCTTTCAAACTCAGACCAGCAGAAAATTTGAGAAGCTGCTCCAACCACATAAGGGTATCCAAATTTCAATGGAAGTCGAAAACAATGAGTAACTACCCTTTTTGGATTCGATCATTATAAGAAAATAAAGTTTTCCTGGGTTTAATATCTACCGGAAGCCCACACACAACTCCAAAGAACAATACCATCCACGTCATTCCCACAAAATGGCGCTTTATAACTCGATGATTCACCGTCTATAAACAGTGCCTATGGACCAGAAAAGTTTTAGCTCAGAAGTTAAATATAAAGAGAACAAATGGTTTTGACGAGAAAATAATTAAAAATCTTGTCAAAAAGAAGAAGGACAAAATGCAGCTTAATCTCTTAACCACGCTCTTTACACAGGAAAATCAACGAACAGCCACAAGAGTTCCAATAATTTTTTCGTCAATATTCAAAAAAGTTCGGGTAGTCCTTCTACGCTTTCATATAAAAGAAGTTTTTACGCTTTGATATAAAAGAAGTTCCAACCAGTAGGGTTAAAAAAAATTAGATGCTAAGCTATTTCACGTAAAGGACAAAAAAAATTAAAAATGTGGAATATACAGAATTACTTGCTCAGAATGCGATAACCGAAACGGTTTGATGGTGTTAGACTAACGGAATGATGTGCAGTTTGTAAGAAGCATTATTCTTTCAGAAAAACTATCCAAAAAGTGGATAAAAATCGTCAAATTGTAAAGTTAAAAAAATACTTCGAATTCAAATCCTTTACACAATTAACAGCATTTAAAAGTTTTTTATTTTTGTTTTTTATGCGAAATAATCCCGTCAGAATTTCTTATGCGATTTCCTTTCGGGAACATTGTCCCACACCAAACACTCAAAGAAGGAGAAATTCAATATCGTATTTGCTTCTATTACAAGCCACATTTCTATCGCCTCAATTTTCCCAATTAAGACAATCAGCTTAGTTTCACCTGCTTTTTCTACCACTTCACATCTATATTTCCTGATATTTTTACCCTTCCATACTTGGTATTTCTTTCATTTTGGCAAGAGCCTCTTATCTCTTTCACATTACGGACTTCGTTTCCGAAAGTCGATTGTCTTGCTTGAGCTGCTACACAAGAATAATCTTCTAGTAATTTTCTTAAAGCAGATGAATATGTTTGAGGTGCTAGATCGAGTTCTTCCCATCAAACTTTGCCTCAAGCATCTTAGAGCTGTCGCCTTTATTCTACTTATATTTCTAAAACAAACTAACACGAAACTGACCCAAATAAAAGTGTACAGGAGTAGCTTGGCAACAACAAAGCACAAGGCCAGGCTATCGGTAGAAACAGGAAAAACAACAGGTCATCGGAAAAAAATAAATAACACGTTGTAGTATAGAAGGACCCGAACTTTTGCCATGATGCTAAATTTAGAAAATCTGTGGTGTCATCTGCACGGTATTAAACTTTTGGTTCTTCTCCAGATTCGGACTTAATACTTATGATTAATAATAATGATTTTAAGTTAATAATTTTTAAAAGAGAACTCTATATTTCACTTCAGATTACATATTGCTTTATGCATATTTATTTGGTATTGCTTTATATTCGCACGATATCTTTGTCGAAAAAACCGTCGAGTAACCCAATGCAGTCTCACATTGGGTAAACAGGGTATCACAAAATAACTATCCACCCGAGTAATCGAATTGCATTTTTTTATAGAAATTAATTGCTGATCTATTGCAATGGTAGTCTTGCTAATTATTGCAATAGAAGAAACGAAAGGTGTGCATATTACACATGTGCATATGCGCTTCTGAGTTTTGGCATTTATTTTAATATTAGTATTTTCTTTAGAAGAAAGTGAATTTACAATTAAAAACTAAGTAATAAAAAATATGCGCGTGTTAAAAGGAATTTACAAGTAAGCATTTTAGTGTGACTCAAATAATGGGATGTGGGTCGGATGTACTGTAACAATTAAACCCAATTCGTCTTATGCTCCGATTACACACATGGCGAACGTCTGATTTGAAGCATCTTTTACATAATTTTGTGGTCAAACCCAAAAGGTTTGTAAATATCATTGGAGCCAGCTCCAGACCCTTTTTCATATCCTTTTGACTCCATACGAAAAACCCACAAAATTTCGAGCGCCTTCGAGCTAAGGCGAGACTCTCATAAACCCTCAAAAATCCTCATAAAACAGGTAGGTGCCAACGAAAAAATCTTTCATACTCTCGTCTTCGTCATGTTTTGGAATTTATGTGAATGGAGAAAAACAGGCGAGAATAGACGAGGAAGTCATTCAGACTCTCGTACTCGGGTAAACCTACCAAATCTTGCGGAGAGTCTAAATCCGCTTTTATATTTTATAGAAAAATAAAAATTATCTGTTTGCACATGTTCCTTCATGACGAAGAGCAATGTTTCATTAAAATAGCACAGCTTATTTTTTTTATATATTCGCCGTGTAGATTTTCTATAAGAACATCCTTGTGAAAAACGTGAAATGTGAAAATATCTCTCTCGCTCTAAGACTTCGATATGTAAATTAATAATTTGCACAAATAGCGACATATCACGCAATCAACACATTTGAAAAAGAAATCGGCTCATTCGAGAATTACTTTGTACCCCACACACGCAACTGTCTTTTTTTGAGAAATTTGAAAATATCAAAAAACTATCTTGAACATTCTGCAAGATCACCACGAATTTAATGTTTTAAGAGTAGGTAACATAAATGTATTTCCCGAGATATTTCTAGGAAATTTTGTTTACACGTATGGAAAACTCCAGACGCGTTTATAATTTAGCCCGGTAAAGTAATGCATCATTGAAATCAATAAAATGATTTCGAGACTTTGAAAAGACTTTGAATGAAGTTAAAACGATAGCTTAGATGTAAAGTTTTGCACCGACAACAGCCCGAGTCAGACATATTTCTCACGTACGAGGTTCCATTCGGTTCGGTTCGTTTTCAGTTGTAATCGAAAACAAACCGAACCGAACGAAACCCCTTCACACATACACGGATCTCGCACGGCTCACATTAAGTTTTGTGTTTTCTTCCTCAACTTTGCGTAGTGACGTCAAATTCATAAAAATCTTCAAAATTTTCCACACAATCGTTTTTCCAAGCCTCTTGCGTCTTAAATTTATCTTCATGTTTTGCAAAGTTTTGTCCCACAGCACTACTTTAGATTGCACAGCACAAATCAGCCGATCCACATCAACATCTTATAAATCGCTCATTTTATCAGAAAAACTGCGACTGATAATTTCAAAAAAATTGGAGTTTATAATAAAACTAACTAAAACTGTCTAAACTAACTAGATAAACGTCTAAATATTCCAATTTAAGAGATCCAAACTGATAGTTTATAAATTTAAAAAAAAAATTCAAATGATCCAATCAGGTTGAAACCGAAACTAAACCGTGCATGTGTGAACGCCTTGATTGCTTTCTGTTCCTTGGACACGAATTCACACCGAATAGAAACCTGATGAAACCTAGTCGTATCTACTTGATCCATGAGTCGTATCCAGGGAGTGTTCGGTGCTATACGGTTTCTATTAGGTACCGAATACAAACCGAAGCACCGTTTCACACTTGTCGGCAGCGTCCGAAAACGAACCGAAAACGAACCGAACCGAATGGAACCTCATATGTGTGAAACGAGCCTCAGAATCTCATTTTTCAGAACACACAATTTTCTTTCGCACTGCAAAGCTGATATTTAAAGTTTTCACAACTGCTACCACTAAATACGTACATACACCCGTTTGCTTTTTTGCTGAGAATACACAGTTCGTCTGTCATATCGTAGCTTAATTTCCCGACAATTTATTTGGCATCCAACAACAAGATATGTGACTCATTTTATTAAGTTTTTCCGTCTGCTAGAATATCCTTCAATTCTAGTGACAAACACGTTCCGAGTAGGCTATTATGAGCTCATTTTCTGCATTCAACTGAAATACTTTCTTTAGGATTAGCCACCCGAAAGCGTATCTAGAGGTTTATTTTTCATTTATTCATGTAATCCATCTAACAGATTCCATGTGAGCCATAAGCACTTAAGAGATTAGTGGCTAGCCATCTCATCGGGTAAGGAGTAAAGAAAATTGTTCCGCAAAACGTGATTGATGAATAAATATTGTTAGAGTTTGTAAAATGTAAATTAGAGGAAGACCAATGAGAATAAGCATAGAGATAAATAAATTTGGATTGAAACTATGTGTTGAACGAACAAAAAATGTTTGGACTTAGTTTCGCTCCAATGTATGTTGCGAAATATTCAATGCACCTACAAAACACAGTAATTCTAAAGCATAAGTCAGTTTTGTTTGATACAATGTCAACTGTTATAGTAAGTAAGACTAGCTCGGTGTTCTTATGCAGTTTGAGTAAAATCAATAATGGCGTGTAAAAAGCATTATTAAATTAAATATTTCACCAATATATTTTATATAACACTAAACTAATTTATCACTTACAAAATACCATATTTCCATCAGTTAGGAAAATTAAACGCAGTGCAGTTTTAGTCTTTCATGTGATATTTCTTTTCTGGTTTAACGGTACTTCAAATGGAATGCCCCGTAACAGAAAATTCCCAAAGAAATGTACTACCCTTTAGTAAATCTGCCGTGGAAGTAGAATTTGCGAATACATTTACATATACTAATAACAATGTATTCGTCAATTCTACTTTTACGGCAGATTTAATAATCCTTTTTGGTTTGAGCTTGAGAGCTTGATTCACAAGATAGCGTACGAGAATGTTATTCTGTTAGGTGATATAAATATTAATCTTCGAAACCAACCACCAAGCTAATACTTAAATTTGCTATGTGAGTTAGGTTTTCGTTCACACGATAATCAAAGCACTAGAGGTGAAAGCTGCCTAGATCATATCTTCTCTAGCTTCAACTCTACACTATTTGACATTTTTGAGTCTGCAATTATAGACACTGAAATCACGGACCATAAAAGTACAATATTCATTCTTAAATGTAAGACATCATATGAAAATAGCGCTGAGTCTACGGAACAAAAATATATATCCAAAAATATATTAGTATCCGGATATACAGTTTTTTCAATTGACAATGTTGATGGATGTGCTAAAGCTTTACATGATACTCTTGGTAGTATACCATTGACAAAAAATATCTACACTATGCGGCTCATGAATGCAAAATGCCTTAAACCAAAACCATGGATTACTGTTATCCTTATAAATTTAATAAAAGCGAAGAATAAGTTAAGAAAAGCTTGAAGAAAAAAACCAGGAGATGAAAAGCTGAAACAACATATTGTTGTGATCTATCGTTAAACACCTTCCGTAGGTTCGATATTCTTCACATTCGTGAAATAAAACAGTTTCTTTTAAAAACACTAATTACACTTTTATTATAAACACTATTAATTATTTACACTTTATATTCGCACTACTATAATCTCGCGTTACAATTTAACACTTTTCCAATTTAATTATCGCACTATAATTACTCGCACTTTATCGCTTTTAATTAATCGCGCCCGGATACACTAAACTGCTGTATCGCGCCTTTACGCTGTCTTCGCTATCTATTAACTGATCGCCAGCTCCTCTCGCGGCGGTATTTATAGTCATATCTGATCATTATTCTACATCTGGGACTTTCTAGAGCTGTGTCTTGGGTTCTAGATCCGTCTTCGAAATTACTAATGGGAAATTCCGTCGCCATGTGACATGGGAAATGGGTCCGTGTATTAGGTTCTCGAAGTTTCTCAAACTGCCTTCTAGAGAGTTATTTAAAGATCTTGACTGTGTGGAAGATGAGTCATGGGAATTTCCGTTGCCAGGCGAGATCTGACTCATGGGTTTGAGGCTCTGGAATGTTCCCTTTTTACGTTCTAGACTATTATTCTACGTTTTATCCATAGATTGTTATTGTGTATTGGCTATTTATAGATTGTTTACGGTTTTTGGCTATTTATAGATTGTTTCTATTCCAAGAACACATGATGAGACAGACACTTTAACGGTTGTCGCTCTTCCGGCCGCCGACACGTCGAAACATGTTTGTTCGTGCATGTAACAATATTAAAAAAACATCGAAATTCATTGAATTACCTTATTCACTTGACCAAAGTGGATTATTCTAAAAAAAAAAGTCTAGTGCATCAGAACCGCTAGAAAGACGAGTTTTCGAAGAAATTGTTTTTTGATGACTTAAAAATGTGGAAAGACGTAATACACTTCTTTGTAGTATCATATCAACCATTTTTTACTTAAAGCAACAAAAATAATTTCTTGACATCATCTCCTTTAACACAAATGATGAAAATGCTCAGTGCTGGCAACATTTGTCAAATACAGCAGCAATAAGTATACCATAACAGGCTTGTCCTAAAATCAACCTATTCTTTGAATTTCATTTTCGTCCGAAAAATTTCAAAACTCGTAAAATTTAAACATTGATTGCTTATTTTATTGCAAATGATGTGCTTATGAATACATAATGTAAGCATCTATTGGTGCAATATTTATGAAAATGTCTGGTGCTGGCAATACTGTGCAAGCATGATAGCCAAAATTATATCAAATCTGCTTCACGTTAAGTTAAACCCACCCTGTGAATTTTGTTTCGATTAAATGATTGCGCTGGAAGTAAGTGCAGTGAAATGAATTTTAGGGCTGCCACTCTTAAAACATTTCAAATTTTCGAAAACTCGATATTTGTTGTTGATAGTGATTATAGGATAGTTCCTATTTGAAAAGGGTTTGGTGGATAAGTATGATGAATCGGCCCCCAAACGAAAACTTAAATCAAAGCTAGTGTTTTAGTATCGACTTGATGCACGATTGCTATAAATGTGTTTTTTGCCGCCCCACCCCGCTTTGACCTTGAGATATGGGGAAAAATTGAGCTTAGGCATGACTGCCATTCAAAATGACATATCTCAAAAAGTAATTGAGCTAGAAAGACAAATTTAACGCAAGGTTTTAAGTAACCTTAATGAGCATATTATATATATTTTTTTAGATTTTTCGACGAACTGTGTATGTCAATAAATATAAAATAAGTATAAAAATTATTATTATTTCAGTGATTTCTGTGAGCGACAATCACTGAAATAAGATATATTATAATACATGACATTCACTATTACTCATAAAAATTTCGTTAAAAAAAAGTTGGTGCAACACTTTGAAAAAAAGCATCGAATTCGATACGCACCACACCATACAAAGACATAAAATTGACATAGACTCATACATAAATATTTTATGAATCGATATCAATCAAAAACGTAAAAAAAAGCAGTCAATTTTTCTTCTCGTTAAGTTGTTTATTATTCTATTACAAACAATTAGCGTTACATCGGTATTTTAATATATGATTATATAATTATTAATATTACAAACTTATTCAAAATTAAATGGAGAAAACAATATTAATCGTTATCACTATTGTAATTAATTACAGTTGGAATATTTTGTGTTTCAAATATATTTGATAATATCTCGGCAGGACGCAAAATTCTGGATAAATACCGTCCGTTTGACAAAAAGTATATTATAGCTGCTACATGCGAACAGCATCCCACTGTGCGGTTGCCATTAGGACAATCGCAGCAATAACGCTGAATGCTATTGAAATCAGTACCGTTAGATACATATTCAATGTAAATACGATACACTTTGCTATTTATATGCTTTGATTTCATTCTGCTTTAAATATGTTAGAGCCTGTTTTTACATATTGGATCGAAAGATTGTTTTGATCGTCCAATAATTCGGCCAAGTATGAAAGAGCCTGTGAAAATTGATAAGAACCTGTGAATAGAATCTTGAGCTGCTCTTCACTTAAATGCGGAAAATCAAGAAGTTGAAATGCCGTTAAACGTTGAAATGTGGATTTTTTTCGATTCCAACGTTGATTTAATACTTCTTGACTCAGACTATTTTCTACGTCCATTCTATTTTTCATGTAATGAACTATAACATCGCTTAATTTTCCATCCGATTCAAGTCTTTTGCCATAATTATTATGCAGAAAACCAACAATTTTGCACAGCAGCCCCAGCTTAGGCAACATTTTATTGTCAACAGAATTATGTAATAGTTTATATTTTTGTGCAATATTACCGTGCACAGCTTCAACCACCCATCTAATTTTTGTTATCATTCTTCGCATATTGGCTTCTCCCGTACTCAACTGAGGTTTGTTGCCTTTAAATGCTGGCATGAGAACATTAAAGTTATTTTCCTTCAAAAATTCTACGACATCACGAAATCCGCGGTCAACAATGAATATATCATTCGGTAATAGAAGTGTAGTAAGACGCAAAATATCTTCTAAAACAATTTTCATGATTGAAGCATCATTTTGGGTACCGTAATAAGGTCCAGCAAAATCAACGACAAAACCGTTTGTAGTGCATAATGTGAACGGCTTGCAAAGATGTGACTTTTTTTGTCCTGAGTATGATCTTCTTTGAAAATAGTTATTTTTGCTTTTTTGATGGCGAATATATGTACCATCCACAATCAATATCAGCTGCTTTTCAGTAATATTTAATATTTTTTTTGCAGTATTACAAGTATTACTTATAAGCTCTTGTCGAAAAGCAGTGGTATATCCGAAATGGTATGGCAAAATGTTTTTTTTCGAAACTTGCCATTATTTGAGCGAAATATTCTGACACCTGCTGCTCGTAAAGTAAGCCAAAAATACTGGCAATTGTTTTATTTGAGTTGCCGCTCCTGAGTTTGAATAAAAATATAATTAAAGCTTGAGTAACAGAACGTGTGCTAGTGTCTCGCATTGACGTGAGCAGTAATCTAAGATTTATTATATTTTCCCAAGACAATCCAGTCAAGGTTTTTAATTGATCTTCCGACATATCGAATTCATTCATTCTTTCAAATATTGATGATTTTGAATTATTTGCCAGTGTGTTAAAAAATCGTGCCAATTCTGTTTTCTCAATTTTGCTGGTATTAGAAACAATGCGCAGCTGTGACAAATCATCTTCATAAAAAAAAATTTCGAATTAAATGTGTTGGACAGCAACGATCACCATTTGGTATGAATATCTAAGCCAATATTTTATAGGGTATCCAATATTGTATGCTTGCTCTATAGTCCAGTCAACAGCCGTTTTCCCGTGGAATTTTGAGAATCAAGGTCGATTTTCTTGAAAATTTGGATTTAAGCTCTACTAACCCTCTTCTTCAAAATCTACCCTGTGCCGAACCGGGCTTTTGCCCTTGGGGTGAAAACCACCCCATCTAGGGGATGAACATTTTTTTAATCAAATTAACCATGGAAGTCGATAGATTGACCAATTCTAAGCAACTTTTGTTCTATAAAGTTTTTTTGTAAAGTTGATCCTTCCCGATTTATAAGCGATTGAAACTGTGCATTTTTCGTTAAAAACAACCCCTTTTTTTAACCGTTTTTCATGAATAACTTGAAAAATTTTAATTTTACCAAAAAAAATCATTTGAACAAAGTTGTAGCTTATAAAAAACAAAGAGATTCGTGCCTGAAAGATCTATGTAGACCTAATAGCGACTGAGTTATTAGTCTTTGAAGGATGCTCATTTTCGAAGGACCCCGAAATTGAGAACCTTCAAACTCAAATATATCGAATATGGTGAAATTTTTGGAGAAAACACACCAAACATTTTTTAAAGTAAATTAAAAATCCTTTCAAATGAGCTCCAATAAAAGTCTTTTGCATAAGAATTGACTGACTTATGACCAAAATAAAGTGATTATCCTTTTTTTTTTTTAAAAAATGCAAGAAATCAACCCTCGTCATTACAACCCTAATAAAAATTAATAGCTCCCTACTTGCAATTAACTTTATTTAGGTATAATTGGTATAATCCATATGATTTGACAGGTTTGAAATGCTTAGTTTAGAAAAAATTATTGTTTAAATGAAAATCGACATTTTTGTAATTTTGAAAAAAAAATGCATTTTTCTTAAATAAATCAAAAAGTATTTATAACACAAAAAATTGTTTCAAGTATTAATTGTAGCATTTTTTTTATTGAAAATTTTCGTTTTTTTTATATTTTTTTATCATAAAAATTGAAGGAGATATGGCGGTTCAAAGTTTGAATTCATGCAATAATTGTGTCACACCCAACCCCTTTGAACTCACCCCTTTTCAAAAATAAGGGTTGAAATTTTTTTTAATAAACATGACGTTAAAGTCCTTCCATTTCTCTACAAAATGCTTTTTTTATAAAGTTTTTTGCTTAAAAAATACAGGAGTTATCGTCGAAAAACAAACTGCTTTTTTTTTAAATTTTGCAGCACGAATATTGGAGCATTTAAAAATAAGGAAAGAGAAGCGGAGCTACATCCAAGCAACAGCTGGCACATTGTGAAAGTATTTTACCGGTCTTTTTACATCTGTGTTGGTATATGTGTGTTCATGTATATACACATATATACGAGTATATATATCATATGTATTGTTTTGTATGTTTTGAATGATGCTTCTCGTTTCTGCTCTTGATGTAAGCAGTACACTGTTAGAATCGAAAGAATATACACGTGGCTTTTTTATTCTTCGATTTTTTGTTTAAAATCTTTGTTTATGCGTATTAAGTGTTGTATACCTGTACGAAAAAAAAATAAAACGAAAATAAAAAATTAAAAATAAAACTGTAAGTACAACAAATAATTTTACACAATTTCAAATTAAATTCGTTAATATAAGTGTTAATTATATACAATGCTCTTGTAGGCACCTTTTTGGCATTGAACAGCCTTTATTTTGAATTTTATTACCACAGCTTACGGTGCTTTAAATGAGTATATAAAGAGAGTATATTTACAAGTCCAGATATGGCTTGGTAACAAAAATATTAACACTCTTGATTGGGGTTCGGTTAAAATTGAAGGAATGTTACATCCAGTCAAAAACCCTAATCAACCTGCGCCTGAAGGACTTTTACAAATGATATTTTGTAGTTGTAAAAAGGAGTGTGGCTCAGCGTGCGGTTGTCGACGAGTAGGACTGTTCTGCAATGCTACGTGCAGAGGCTGCAGTGAAGATTCATGCTTAAACAGAGCACCCATTTTGGATCAGGACGAAAATGAAAATAGCGAGAGTGACGATGAACAGCAGAATGAGAGAACAAGAGACGAAGAAGACGACGACAGCGACAATTACTAATTTTTATAAATATAATGTAATATCTGTACTAATTTTTATTTATAAGATCCGCTTACCAGGGTAATAAATTATTCAATGAATAAATTCAATGAATGCAGTTTACAATTATATCTAATTCAAAAAAAAAAATGTTTTATATTGTTTAATATATCATACTTGCAGGGGGTGGTTTATAAGGGTTGAAGTATTTTTTAAAATAATAATTTCATTCTAACAATAATTCAAATTTAATGACACAATTTTCAATCATTTAAAATTATAATAAACATTTTTAATACTAGTTTTCAAAGTTACTACCCCTTAGGGGATGATTTTCAGGGGTTGCATCTGTCTGATTTAATTAAACATTCTCAATTCAATAGATGCAGTTTACAATTATTTTTAATTCTAAAAAAAATTTAATATTTTTTAATATATCATACTTGCAGGGGGTGGTTTATAAGGGTTGAAGTATTTTTCAAAACAATAATTTCATTCTAACAATAATTCAAATTTAATGACACAATTTTCAATTTTTTAAAATTATATAAAACATTTTTAATACTAGTTTTCAAAGTTACTACCCCTTAGGGGATGTTTTACGGGGGTTACATATGTCTGATTAATTAAAAATTCATTTGAGAGTGTCGAGTAGTCTACAAATAAATATTTTAAACTTTATTTTAACCAAATATATGCTAAATTCTATTTTTTTAATTTTTTTGCAATAAGGGGTAGTTTTAACCCCTAAAAATAAAAAGCCCGGTTCGGCACAGGGTAGATTTTGAAGAAGAGGGTTAGTAGAGCTTAAATCCAAATTTTCAGCAAAATCGACCTTGATTCTCAAAATTCCACAGTTTTTCATTTTTTTACCGCTGTTGACTGGACTACTATATTATACTGCAATTGTATAGTTCGATAAAAATCAATATATAAAAACAATGTGTTCCAAACTAATTCAAATATATTTTTGTGTAGTTCAATATTATATTATTTACAAAAATTAAAAAACCTAAACGGTTATTTATATATACTAAACCACGCAATTTAAATATACTAAGTTTATTATCTGGCACGGCGTGTGCTTTGCTTTATATTTTCTAGCAATAATTTATAAAATATTTAAGCATGAGCTTATGTCAATGTCGTGTCTTTATATAATGTGGTGCGCATCGAATTCGATGCTTTTTTTCAAAGTGTTGCACCAACTTTTTTTTTACGAAATTTTTATGAGTAATAGTGAATATCATGTATTACAATATATCTTATTTCAGTGATTGTCGCTCACAGAAATCACTGAAATAATAATAATTTTTATACTTATTTTATATTTATTGACATACACAGTTCGTCGAAAAATCTAAAAAAAATATGTAATATGCTCATTAAGGTTACTTAAAACCTTGCGTTAAATTTGTCTTTCTAGTTCAATTACTTTTTGAGATATGTCATTTTGAATGGCAGTCATGCCTACGCTCAATTTTTCCCCATATCTCAAGCTCAAAGCGGGGTGGGGCGGCAAAAAACACATTTATAGCAATCGTGCATCATGTCGATACTAAAACACTAGCTTTGATTTAGGTTTTCGTTTGGGGGCAGATTCATCATACTTATCCGGCTAAACCCTTTTATCACATTATCGCTTAGTAAATAAATGCCAAAAAATTACAAAAATTACCATAGCAAGGTTCAAGTACTATGTGAACTTCGTTAACATTTCTTATCTGAGTCGGAAGTTATTGATCAAAAGCAATTTTGTTTAGTGATTTTTCAAGATGGCACCACTGTCACAGGGTTGCTTGCATTTAAAAATCACTTCTTACAGAGCAGCCCCTACCTGACATTTTTTCAGTTTTGAGTTAACACCGGATTCGAAACTATATACTATGTTTCATCATTCTACAAAATATGAAAAACCCATCTTTTGTGGAAGTATGTTAAATCAATAATGAAATATGCCCCATCCACATAAAACGTAGTCATTACTTAGCATAAGGGCCCTACCTACTGTAGGTAGAGTGTTTATGCTAAGTAATGTGTAGATAAGGAGTTTATGTTAAGTAATGCTATCATTAAATAATTGCATTTCCTACAAAAACGTCCTATCTGCTTCAAACCTACCTTCCAAAAATATTTTCAACGTGACAGCTTTTGCTTCATAGCCAACGGGAATCGCGGTAATGTATTCTGGGGGAATGTATGAATCAAACAATGCTGGTAATGCAAATGTTATGTGCTAGAAAGCTATTTTCCAGCAATTATACGATATACTCGTATACTTGACTTGGAGCATGGGGAATACTACAAGGGAGAAAGCTCATATGCTATAAGCTACAATTTAGCTCTTGGAGCCAGAAAACAAATTCAGACTACTATTTGCTTTTGCTTTGGCGAACCTGTCGCCACTATGCAAAAATAGTACAGTCTACTTTTTCTCTTTAAACGACTCTGCTGTGACTTGGCTTTGGCGAGCCTGTCGGCGCTACGCTAAGTCAAGCGAGTCTTAGCTTTTGAAAAAGAAAAAAACTATTCTTTTCCCAATCTGGTCGCCGCTTTGTCTTTGGCTTACCAGCAAAGAATGTTCTTTATTGTTAATCACTCGATCTTTTATATCAATAATAGTACAGTTATAACAAATTCAAAATCTGCGCGAATCAAAAATAATTATCTAGTCCCGCGGATTTACCACCGCGTGCAATTAGGGCGCTCTAGTCGCCATCTGTGTATATGACATTTCGACAAGTGTCGAAACGTCAGTTTTGTTTTCAGTGTACACAACACTAGGAACTTCTTTTAGTCACGTATATTTGATGGCCCGCAAACAAGAATGGACAACAAGGTGAATCTATATGCTGCACCAATGCATAAAAAATAGGCTTGAAAAAGATTTGCCCACTATTACCAAAATATGTTACTCATACAAAATGTTCATGAAGCTCAAGGAGGAAGCAAACGACTCATTTTCATTGTAGTCTTCGCTTCTTGGTTCACAGAACATTATACACACACAAAAGAAGTTTTTCGCACGGCATGTGTAGGAGGAGATTGCTGGTGTTGCCGGAATGTTTTTCTACAACTTTTCGCACCACTACGACCATTCCACGCTGTTTATTCCCAAATGATATCTATAAACATTCACGACAGTTTTTTGTCTAACAAGAACAACGATGTTGTGCCCAGCATTAACTGTGAACAGCATATGTAGCTAAGCTCGGGGAACATCGTGAAGGGAGTGTTTTTTCAGCCTTCAGGATTTTGACACCAAGACAGCGGTTGACGGTAGTAGGCGTAAGAAATTCTTTCCCACAGCAGTTTACCAATCGTGACGTTTTCATTTTATATTGTATCCTTGATCATTTCCAAAGTTCTGTACACATGTAATACATTGATTCCATCCTTTTGAATATGCTCTGAATCATGATGAAAGGTAAAATATGGGGACAAGCTGTAAAATGAGTACCGTGTGCAGGATGAAAAAGAAACGCGCTAGTAGAGTGAAGGCAATAAATCCCTCTAAAGCTTTACTTGTTTGTGCTTTAAATGAATGTGAGCAGCATAAGATTTTGAAAGGAGGTTTTCATTTTACATTGCTTTCTTGCCACTTAGAATTGTGTTATTTCTATTAATAAGACAAACAAGAGTGAAGAATTGAGAAATGTTATTTAATACTGCGCTAATGGACAACAATGTCAAAAGAGTATAGTAGAGAAAATCAAAGAAGACTCGCTATGCAGCACATAAAGTTGTGCTAGTAGAATAGTATCTATAGATTTACAAAGCAGGAAAATCAGCTGTCATATTTAATATCATATCACCAGCTGTCATATCTGTGTCGTGACACGCCGCACGCGCTACACATGTTTCAATTCGCTGGTGGCCTTAAACCAAGTTTTCATGAAAGAAAAGTAAAGATAATTAATTTTAGTATTTTGGCTGACCCAGGCCACAAAATTCATACGTCTCTCAGATTATCATAGTATAAAAACATTGCTTCTTCGTTGTATTTATTTATCAACAAATTATTCACTTATAATAAAACCGCTGAAGAGGAACACAATTAAAAATTGTTGCACAAGAGTTTGGCTTTTGTCATTGGCTGCATGCATCAGATTATATATATAAATAAAGTTGCAATATTGCATTCATTGAAATCTGGTTCAAGTCTAACAGAATAATATTTTCTCCCAATGGACTTATGAACTCACTCCAATATATAATATCGATTACGAGAAGTGGAAAGCTTTCGACATCGAATTTCAAGTATTGTAAAAACCCTGGAACATAGAGGAACACCTCATGCCATAGCGAGAGAAACTCTGTGTGTATTCAATGCTATACACATTCCCAAACAAGAATGTGCTATCATACTCAAACTCAGTCACTGCAAGCCGTCAGGGAAGATGTTATATCCCAACATACTTATTTGTTCTGTAACATCATCATCACCGCCCTCCTGATACGAAAGGAGTCGAACAACGAGGCCTAGTTGAAGTGGTAGCTAGTGGAGCCTTTGGTATGCAACAAATTCGACGAACGTCACCCTCACGTCGATTTGGAGATAATAAGCCTGAATAGATAACAAGCTTCCGAAAAGGTATTGCCATGGAATTTGGACTCTTATTCCAACACAAACAAATAGTAGTAGAGACTACTAGTTTTTTTCTTGAAGGTGTAGGGTGAATGCTCCTAATGTTGGCCTGCTCCAAAAGTCGGTCAACGAAAACTTGTTAGTCTCACGCCAAGAATCAGACTCGTCAAAACGAGGTTACAAGAAAAAGTTATATAATATTTTTTGTTGGAAATGTTTTGAGCTACAAATTCGTCATACATTGTTTTTCTAAAGACGTGACCGTTACTGAGATATTTAAGAAAGGTCACTTTTGGTTACCTTTGACACCGTATAAAAAGTGACGCAGCACTTGGATCGATGGGGACTTTTGACATTTTGTTTAACACGCCATTACCAAGGTTCACACCAAAATTCAGCTTTCCCCTAATTTTTACGAAGTTTCGCCTTCTTTACGTCGGATTTCACTGTGTTACATATCTCAGGGAGTTCCTGGACCCGCCGTTAGCTCTGAAGAAAAGTTTATCACTAATTAGATTTTCATTGATTCATTCGATTGCACAGTGAATAGGAAACATTAAAGGGAAATTATTTTCCTTCGGTGTTATTCGGGTTATTAAAAATAAAATATACAGAGACACTCCTAAGGAACACATCAGGGCACTTACTCGCAGAAGGCTCCAACGGGAAAACTAAAATTTCTTCCGGTTATTAAAATTTCTACTGTCAAGAAATGGTAAAAGGGATCAAGGAAGAAGCGAAAAAATAAGTTAGCAAATCGCAACTATGCTGAAGAATGTAAGCAGCGGTTCCCTTTTAACATAAAAAGGTTGGGAAATTTCATGTAGTTATCACCGCAGGGAACGAAACATAGGAGGATTTTTTTTATTTATAATTGAGCTCAACAAAGAATAAAAGGAAGAAAGATTTTCACTAATATCGAGCCCACGTTTTAAAGTTTCTTTCGCTTCATAATTTTATAGTTTCATTGAGAGGTTCAAAGTGCTTAAAAAATATTAACGATGCTGTTTTCTACCGAAGATTATTGTTAGATAAAAGCTGATTTGATGCAGATCATAAATCCAGTCGTTTGTTTGATTCTCCAAAGAACAACAAAGAAAAGAGTTTGCATACTGGGACATAAATATTGCCCTACTACACTATTCCGACCTTTGAAAATTAAAATTACTCTTCAGATGCGAAGTAAATGTAAGCTTCAGTTTTCTTTTGTCTAGGTGCAAGCTATATCATTGATATGAAACAAGTTTGCATATTCGCTAAATCGATTCAATCGCAAATACAAATCTTTTGTTTATTGTAAAGAGTCTTTTGGTTTTATCTGATTTACTAAAGCTATATAACTTGTGAAGCGTCATAAGCAGCTCAGCACAAGCGTTCAAGAACACAATTAAATTCTATATATTGGCAAAACATTAATTTTTGACCCACTCATTTGGAATCAAATACTAATTACTAGCATTGTGAGGTGATTTTCCGAGCAATATAGACAGCTCCGGAAGGACTACAGCTCTGGAGAAAAGTTTATCACTAATTAGATCTTCATTGATTCATTCTATTGCACAGTAAATACGAAATATTAAAGATAAATTAATTTTCTTCGGTGGATGATTTTTTTTGGCAGCAAATACATCATTAACTTTACGTGTTTGCAAGTTACTACGACAACTACGGGAAAAAGTGAAACTTTTAAACTAATTTCAGGTACGCTGACGACTTGAACATGTACCACTGCTAAAATGTTTCAAACACTCGAAGTTTTCTTTTCATTCGAGGCTTTGATTTCGAAACCTATTCAGAAGAAAATTGCACCCGCAACAGAGGAACCTTATGTAGTTTACTGCAATAAATAATATTCTGTCCAAAAGTGAAAAAAAGGCTTCTCCTGGGAGAATCAGCCGCACACTTTTTCCACATTATTGTATATGAATGTCCCACTTTTTTGTGCTCATACATACCCACGCGCATACATTAATCGCTCTTAAAGCCATCAAACATTTAGACAAGATTAATTACCTGGAACGGATTTTACGGATTACGAATATATCTATTTGAACCCAAATTGTTACCTTACTGATAAATTCAGCAAAACAAATCACCATAAGAATCAAATTAATCAAAATCGTGTTTTTCTTTTGTTTCAGACTGGAAAACATTTTCATCGGACCTCGCTTTTGATTAAAGCCTTCAATCATAAGTTTCGACTGGATTTGGAGTTGAATTCGTAAGTATAAACTGCTCTTTTAATTTATTGAGTTGTTTTTGGATGAAACTGTCGGTTAATATATTTCCGAGGCAGCTTTGATTTGCTGGGTTTTACGAACATGTAATTACAGGAAATATATCAATTTATGAAAAACGGATGCTTATGTATGTAAAAACGGATGCTTGCAAGCTATGTACGTAAACATGCTCTATGAAAATTCTCACGCATGTAGAAAGTTCTAGTTTGATCTTTTCGAAAGCTTTGTGTCTTCGTGAAGTACGATTATTATTACTAGACACATTGTTATTCATATTATCCCTGTAAATTCTTTGTTAAACGCATGAAAAAACTCAAATTAAAGAAAGACTTTGAGAATTAAGTTCTCAAAACATTTGCATACTGTTTGATATGAAAATTTAATGGTTACTCTTGATAAAGTAACGACAAAATGATTGGTTCTAGCAGTCGTTTGCTAATTGTTTCCGGTGAGACCCACTTACTCTGTGAACTTCCTGTTGCTCCGATGATTACTATGAGCATCAAAAGTGAGTGCGCACCTTCCAAATTTGCTTTTTAGCTTGAATAAAAAACAAAATACCGATTGAAAAATATTTCTGATTGAGGAGTTTTAAACCTTTATTTATTTAAAACAATATACATACATCAAAATCAGTTCCATATATTCACTAACAAAAAATTTACAGAACAACAAAAACAAAAAGTCAATGAAATACGAGTCAAAAGTAAGTTCACATTTCATATAATAAAAATTCATATAATAATTTCAAGAAAAACTAGTATTTAGTTTGGCCGCCCTTTGCCTTTAAAACAGCTTCCAGTCTTCTACTAATTTTCTGGTAAATTCTGTTGGTATATTATCCCATTCTTCCTTAAGAGCATTTTTCAAACTTTCCTTGCTGGTGATTAGACGTTGCCGAATTTTCCTGTCTAAATAATCGCATAAATGTTCAATGGGGTGTAGGTCTGGAGATTGGGGGGATAATCCAATACTTTGGGAGTTCTATAAAGCGACCACAACCTTACTAAATAGGAAGTGTGCTTAGGATAGTAATCTTGTTGGAAGGTCCACGTCCTAGGCAATTCCGATTTCGCAACACTGTCAGCCATATTTTGCTGCAAAATATTGACATAGCCTTGCTTATCTATTGTACTATCAATAAATTCAAGGTTTCCAACTCCCAATGCTGCCATACACCCCCAAACCATAACAGATTCTCCGCCATGCTTCACTGTGCCAGAAACATTTTTTTCATGGAACTCAGTATATTTAGTTCGCCAAAGTATTTTATTTGTGTGCCCGCCAAATATTTAAAATTCACTCTTATTAGAGAATAAAACGTTTTCCCAAAAACCGTAAGTACATTTTTAGCATAATTTTTGCATTTTTTTCTTATTCGCTTTAGAAATAAACGGCTTCCTTCGTTGTGCTCTGTCATTTGCCCCATGCTCATTCAATATTTTTCGAACGGTAGAGGCTTAAGCGGATTGATTGTGTGTCGCGGAATAATTTTCAGCTATTTTTGCTGCACTTGAACGTGGATCACCCTTAACTTTTTTCACTATATTTCTTATTTCTTTTGTATTTAATTTCCCTGGCCGTCCAGATCTTTTAAAATTGTCCAATATTTTGATTTATCGTCTTTGTCAATAATTTTTTTAACTGCATTGTGTGGTCTTTTTACCATTTTTCCAATTTCCCGCAAACTTTTACCTTCACAATGCAAATTCACTATAATTTTTCGTGTTTCTGACTCAGTTTCTTTCGTCATTTTCATACCTTTCTTCTAGCACGTTTTAAATCAAACTAACTCCTTCAAAAATGACTTTACCAAGAATTTTTGCGATTGCTGTTTCCTAGAAATTAAATTGAAGTTGTATTCCGTTATAGTAAAAGATCCGTGACTTTGTTTACAGCTAGAATCTAGCAACGTTTGAACAAGTGTGCTCTTAGTTTTGATTCATATTTCATTGACTTTTTGTTCCTCTGTAAATTTTTTGTTATTTAATATATGGAATTGATTTTTTTTGTATAAAGTTTTTTACAAATAAAGGTTTGATATAACTCAATCAGAAATATTTTTCAACCGGTATTTTTTTTATTGAAGCTCAAAAGCAAATTTGAAAGGTGTGCACTCACTTTTGACGCTCACAGTAGGTCAGGGGATATTGGCATGAAAAGATTTCGAGGCTTACAGCCCGAAATGTTTCCAAGTATAGGAAAAATGAATACATATTTCTAGTGTAAGGTACTTAACGTATGAAAATTTGTTCGTATCATATCCAGATACGAAAATGGCACTTTATTATCACCGCAACCAAAAAGTTATCAAAGCTTGCTTCATGTTTAGATCAACTTAGCCTGTGATTTTCGTTTCAATCCGATAACTGCATCGGAAACTGTAGAGGTGGAAGAATTTTTAGGGCTAAGTTAACAAAATTTGATTATATTTTACATATTTTGGTTGCAGTGTGATTACAGGCTGAAAATTTGCTGGTAGCGCATATCTTTGTGTGGAAATAATTAAGATCGTCGTAGTTGCAACTTAATCCTAATTTTGCAACCAAACTTTGTCAAACTCGGCTTTCATTGAGATCAACCAACAGTATGAATTTCGTTTAAAGCTTATTACTGCATCAGAAATTAGAGGGACAGAAAGTGTTTCTGGGATGATGATATTTTATATTCAAATCACTCCTACTCAAAACCATATATCCTATGAATAATAGTCTAGTGTACTGTGAGACAGATCTATTTGGTAGGCGTATGTATTCGTTTCCTTCCATATTTGTAAGATGAAATTTATTTAGAGGTTCATTTTTATATTTCATTTTATGCTTTAGAGTTCGGTCAGGGGCTCTTTTTTCATTAAAATCTTCTCTACGTTCATTAGCTTTATGATTTGCTTTGTTTTTCATACAAATCACTCTTTTAAATATTTCATTTTTATTTCCTATGCCGTGAAATATATTATAGGGTGGTTCCATTATTTTACTGTGTGTAGTAATATATATTGCTAGATATTCTTATCTTTTGAGTGTCCAAATATTCATCAGATTATTCGGTCGTGAATTCTTGTCAGTCAAAATTTTGGATGCTCGAAAAATAGGTAATTTTGTCAAGGGCTACCATTCTTATTTCGCTATTTTTAGTTTGAAAGATTGGAGGAAGCATGAAATTAATAAATCGTGTAGACGTTTTTACTAAAAAGTAAAAATCGCTAAGATCTACTGCACCTGCCGTACCTGCAGCGTCGCCGTCAAATTCATCAAAAATCACACATATGTAGCTATCAATAGTAAAGATTAACTCATTTTCTGAATTTCCTAATCGTTTCATTTCTCTATCGGAAGTTGTAACAAATCGAAATTTGAAAAATATTCGTTATCTACTTTTGAGCACTTAGCAATTAGATAGGGTAAAAATTTCGAAATCGTTATCAGACCCAAGCATGAAACATTGCCAGTTTTTAGTCAGCACTTGTTTCAAAATGTTCTTTCCAAAAACTTGCGTTGAAGAAATTTTAATGGTAACCGCCATCAAAAAGCATCAATTTATACATCAATTTTTGTAGCTACCCTTTCTCCTAGCCCCAGGCAATTCTTTTTACACACTGATAGCGATTCTGATCCGATACTTGAATTGTAAATGATCTCCAACAAAAATGCTACATTAGTTATTTTAATAGGGTAAAAACATAGTAGGCGGCAGTTGTTTATTGTGTTCTTTGGCATTCACAGTGAGGTAGTAGAAATGGAGTGGACATGCCCATAAGATTTAAATTGAAGGGGATGGTAGTAATTTATTAGCTACTCATTGTCAAATCTGGTCAAATCTAAGTAGTTCCCCTCCAATTTGACAATTAGGTCGAAATGGCGGAAAGGCAACTTTAACATGCTTTGTGCGTGAGAGGATTGAAGGGGCTAATGGCTCATGAAAAATAGCTACGATTTCCATATTCTTAGGCGGTCAAATTAGCGAACGGGTTAGCGGGAGCTTATCATATAAGATAGCTTGTAGGATAAATTCAGACACGGGAGGATGAAAAACATTTTCGGATTGAAGAATTATGTTTTGAATTCATCTTCAAATTACAAAATGCTAGTGTTCCATTCATATTTCGACCAGAACTTATGCCTAGTACTATACTCTTCGCAAAACGAATTCAACGGTCGAATCCCATACAAAAAGAGCTTTTCAATTCGTCAGTAAAGCTCCTTTTGTATGGGATTTGAGCGTTGAATTCGTTTCGCGAAGAGTATAGTACTAGGCATTACTCTGGATGCAAGTAGCATAATTGGCATTGACCGCATTTCGGCGTCAAGTACATAGTTTGAAAACCGAAGACAATGCTAGCTAAACCGAAGTAGCTCATTCTAGCCAATCCAGATGCTAACTAAATTAGAATAAACTAAACCAGAGTAAACCATGTGAAATCAAGCACAAAACTAGTCTGCCATGAAGTTCTATAAATTATACGAGTACTTCCAACCCGATGCATAAATAAAAAAGAAACGAATAGCTGAAATATATTCCTATTTGTATCGTTGCATATCAATGTCTTCATTTGTTTCTGATTCGCCATAAGAAGAACAACGTTCCCAAGTATGGAATGCATAAAAACTTATGTACACATTTTATTGCAAAAGCCGAAGGAGTGCCATATTTCATGGTGAGAAATGAAAATGTCTGGACATTCAATGAGAATCTTTTGTTTGCTCTGTGTGCTTTTCTTTGAAACGAAATCATACAGAAAAGTATATGTGAGTTTCAGGAATCGCTTGAATTAAAATCCATTCCTTGCCTAGTGCTATATAGGCCTTAATGAAGATTATTAAATACAAAAGTCTGTAATCTTGTTTTTAAGATCAATTAATCAATATCATGTTGAAGAGTGTGTTGTTAGGAAAAACGAGATGAAAGCGTAAAAGTTGACAAATAAAAGGTTGTGCTGTGCATTATTGAAATTGCTTCTTTTGCGTTGCGAGGTATGGCAACTGCATGTCATTTTATTCGTGCCGAGTCTAGAATAACTTATCATAAAAGTTAAATAAGCTCATTAGTTCATGATCATGAAACTAACCGCATAATATCGCATATCACGATATCACAATATTAGTGATATAATAATAGCTCCGTTTTGCACCTCTATCGAGAGCTAGATAGGGCAAGTACCTGCCCTTGCATTGAAAACTACAGCAACTGGGGCAGCATTGTTGACGTTTTCAATGCTACCTACCCTAACCAACGTTCGATTGAGGTGTAAAAACGCGCCTAATATTAGCTAAGATACTGCTTTTAACTAATATACTCGTGTTCGAAAATATCATGAAATGTTCATCTCTTGCAATAATTTTGACCTTTTGTTTACGTATACTTACATGGATGATAGTAACGATCGCGAGAAATGCGTATAAGTGTAACGCTGTGCTTCTTTTCATAATTTAAAGTCCTTGATACAAAACAAACTGGGTATCCGTATTGCCATATAATTCCGCCGCCATTGCCAAATTACTACATGCTTCATCATACTAGGTCTGTTCGCGTACTTTCAGTCACTGAATTTTACTGAATTTTCCTGAATCGTGTGGTGGGGGAAATACATGATAAGTACGAAAACGCTCTCATTGCATTTCCTGAAAATTCACAAACAAAAGTGTCAGCTGTCGGTTTTTGGGAAAACAATAGTGATTATAAAGTCATCCTAAGCGATGACAAATTATCGCCACAAAAATATTCGTCCTTCATAATAATATTACGCCAAAAACCGTTTGACAGTTTTCAGTATTTTTCAGTAGCGCAGACCCTACTGAAATTTACTGAAAGAGGGGAAATTTTCAGTTTTCAGTAAAACGGAGTACAAAAACGGCTTTATTGCAATTAATCGTAATTAATCGTAGTACTACTACTATGGAAATTCTAAAATTGAGGGGGCAGTAATCAAAGTTTTTAAAATCTTAAACGCCAAAATATATTAGGAGTCATATTAATATATTTTTCATCTTTGATCAACTATTTTATCATTGGATACGCTATTTTAGCGTAATTTCCAATATATTTTTCTGTAAAACTCCATCATTCTTACAAATTCTCTTAGTTGTCGCTTGGTGTTTGATAATGTCTCAAAATTTATATGAAATTTGTTTGACTTCATGTCATTCCCGTACGTTTTACACGATATCATTTTCGTTATTGTTTGCATTCAAACCAAGAACGAAAAATTATAAAAAAATATGATATAGTTTGACAGCACATTTCTCATCAATCGCTGAACTGTGACTTACAAAGTGAAACGGTTGAGAGAGTTCTCCAACGCAAAAAATTGTTCAATGAATTATCATATCGCATGTAGCCACTGCTATCTCTCAATTCTCAAAGGAAAACGTGAAATTCCTCACAGTGTTATGAAAAACTTATTGCCACAATTTTAAATCTTGACATGCCATCTGCTCATGCCTATCGCACGCTACGGTAGGCGTGAGGAAATCTTGTGTATTCTAACCCAAAACATGATAACAACGCATTTTGTAGCAACATTTCCAAAAGCCTTGAGTGATAAATTACATGTCAGCTGCCAGGCAAACCACAATGATTGACCGAATTGTGCTCATATCTTCATCTCCCACTGTGAAGGTCTAAAGGATACATTAGATATGTTTAGGTGTATTGGCAAAAACCAAATGATACTCAAGTCTCACCACCAAGATGAATCGCCAACACTCATCTTCAGCTGTTAAATTGTATCTGTTGCTTGCACTCTACTTCCCATATATGACAGACCAATATTTCTGCATAACGTGCACAGCGTTGTAAATTAAAGCATCGAAAATGAATATTTAACTGCAGCTTAAACCGATATCAACACACAATAATTGCAGCATGTCCTTAAATTTAATCTGCTTATTGAGATGGGGTTGCATATTGCTGCTTAGCGTTTTTACCTACACGTGTTGTGTTATTTAGAAGAAACCTATATAATTACACTTACACACATATCTACTTTTGGCTGAGCTAGAATTTTCTCAGCTTTTACTCATTAGTATATATATATATATATATATATATATATATATATATATATATATATATATATATATATATATATATGTATATATATATATATATATATATATATATATATATATATATATATATATATATATAGATATATATATATATATATATATATATATATATATATATATATATATATATATATATATATATATATATATATATATATATACATATATATATATATATATATATATATATATATATATATATATACATATATATATATATATATATATATATATATATATATATATATATATATATATATATATATATATATGTATATATATATGTATATATATATATTAGTATATATATATATATATATATATATATATATATATATATACATATATATTATAAGAGATATCTTTGACTCTCTGGTGGTGGCGAGCCACTTGTAAATTTTTAGGTACCGTTATATGTTTCGGAATTGGAAACTGGTAATGTTATATGCTTTGCTTAAACGCTGTTCAAATTTTTAACCCTTTGTGGGCGCAGAGTGATTTAATGTAAACTGAGAATTTTTTCAAACTTCGATTGGTGTTAACTTCAGACAGAAACGTTAGAACATCATGAAAGTCGCAAAACATATTAATGTTGACCAGAAACATATATTTATCAGCGTACAATAGCAGGAACTACAGCAGCAAGAACGTTGAAAAAATCCTTCAAATCATCCAGGCTTCTGAAAAATTTTCACTTTGCAGAAAAAACGAAAAATTTATGAGCTCACTGCTTCATCCATCCTGCATATTGAAATTTTCAAATTGCCGTGTCACACTAGAATTTTTTAAGCGCTCTAAATTCAATACTTGATCATCAAATCAAACTGAGGAGCAGGTTTGATCGAAGTAATTTGATAATGTGGGCAACCCTGTGTAAGTTGCGCCATATTGAAAAATGACCCAAAAAGAATAAATGCTTTCAGCTCTATAACTTCCGATTCAGTCATCAGATTTTAACGAAATGCATTTATTAGATGTACCTTATATTAAACAGATAAGATTGTAGTTGAAAAATGTGGATGAGAATTTTCAAATTGGTTTTTTCTAAAATATGCTGCCGTGAAATTTTTGGTTCAAATGGTTGTAATATACAATAAATACTTCAATTTCGAAAATTTTGAACGAACGGTAACCCTTAATTTCTTTTTAGCTCTATAACTTCCCACCCAATTATCGGATCGAAACCAAATTGAATTATAAAACTCCCTTGACAGATAGTATAATTATGTACTTTGCCGATAATGGACGAGATTAATTTCGATAAATGTTGCTATATACCCTTTCACAAATTAAAAGTAATTCTAGTATGTAAAATCGAGTATGTAAACGGCAGGATTATAGAACAATTACACCACACTTGATCTTGAAATCCAGTTGATTCCTCGACGTGGCCTAGGTGTCGTTTTGAGAAACAGCTTAAGATGTTGCATTTACTTTAATTGGAAGTGAATTAGAATACGCGTCACCCGTATGGAACGCTCACTTTCGGCTAATTCGAAAGAAGTGTACAACAAATGTCTCGACTGCCTTCAATTTGCACATTTCAATGAAGATAATAAGCTTAGGGTGCAGGCGTCAATGGGCTGAAGACTTGTTTGTTGTATCATTTTTAAGTTTTTAACTTTTTTCCATTAGGCTAATTTTTATTTTTTGTATTGTTACATTGCTCACTTCATACATTTAATCAGAGGAATGCTGGATTAACAAAAGTCGGTAATAATAATACAAATATCAATCGAAAACATCCAATACAATAAATTCCAATTTAATCAAATCGAAATTCGGTCATAAATAAAAATTTTGTCTGCTAATAATATTCCAATATATTCTGAGAAATTCGCTCGCATTTCATGAAAAACGCTTCTAATTTGGAATTCACTTTAAATTTTCATCTGCTATCCATTACATCTAATTTGCCGTACAAATAATGCAAATGATAACGAATTTTCACGCCTGGACAACGTTTTCATCAATGTTGCTGTGGGGACCGCCTAAATAAAAAGAATATTCACACAAATTCAGGCTTTTGAGTTTTCCGTTTCCTCCTTGCGCATTTTTAGTCCGGGTACTGACTGCTGGAAATGATATTTCCTGTCTGCCATCCTATTTAGTTCGTAACGTTTAAGTACACGGGACTGGAAAAGCTGTGATATTTTCTTTGGAATACCATTTGCCAGTTTTGCGATCCTAATTAAATTTTCGATGAGATGAAAATGACGAAAATATCCAAAAAGAGCACTAAATATCCCGTCACACGCCAACGACAGAAACGTTGCACTAGAATGAGAGCATGGCCATGGTTATGCATGCTTGACGAATCCCGGCCATCCGGTGGTGGTAATTTCGAAGATATAGATATATTTGCTTATAGAAGTATGTATGTAGATGCAATTAAATACACTGAAATGTGAAATATACCGGGTGGATGTTCGGCAGGGTGTGGTCCATCCACATGCTGATAGCGTCGTTCATAGTCCGCATCGAAAAAACATGCGTACGTATTTCTATACGTATACGTATAAACTAGATATCGAAAATTTAATTACAAGGACCAGCTAACCGGAAGCAAGATAAACTTTCCGTTTGGCTAGGATGTGTATGTTTGTGTATGTTAAACATTTAACTCCCGGAATTATATGAGCGACCAAAAAAACTGAATATACTGAATAAACTGTTGGTGAAAAGGCGAGGATACACTCAAAACTGAGCACTGAATCGAAGTTTTAAAATTCTAGGTGAAGAAGGGTCAAAATAATACTTTTTTTCATTAAACACTGTTAAAAATTATTCTTAAATTATTCTTGAATTACTTGCACTTATACTTGTACATAAACGAAGCTACTATTTCTATGATTGTATTCTTAAATTGAATGAACATTAGTTTGAATTTATACACTTATACTTATACATAATTGAAGTTCTTATCTCTACAATTGTATAGTTAAATCGAATGAGAGTTAGTCTGAATTTGTCGCTCCATGCGTAAGCTATTTAAATAAAGCCACGTTGGTTAAAACTTTGCGTTTAATTTTCACATTTGGTGCCGAAACCCGGGAATTGAACAAATCGATCGAAAGTAGCTACGATGGATACTATGACTCGTGCTGTGTATCGGGGTCAATTAACGAAATTGACGAATTCGGCCCGCGATTATCTTACGAGCTCAGACTCTAAAGTGTGCGAGGAAAAAATGCACGATTTGGATAATGTTGAGGAGGAATTAGTGTCATATATCGAGCGAATAACCGTGGCTCGCGATGGTTTAAATAAGGTAAACGCAGATATACGGGGCAATATTAAGCCAGAAGACACGCAGAAAGAGTTGGAGGCTATCCTTGAATACGAGGATAAAGCTGCTGGTATATTGGCCCGATTAAATCAGCGCTTAAAGAAGCTTCATGGACTCCAATACGACAGCATCAATTCGGCAAGTGCAGGAAATCCCAGCGGTAAGGCCAGCTCAGCGAAATTACCTAAACTGGCGCTTAAAACATTTTCTGGGGATTTCAAGGAATGGTTACCATTTTGGGAAATTTTCAGGAGTGCAGTGCATGAAAATTTGGATCTTAGCGGTACCGAAAAGTTCAACTACTTGCAGAGCCATATAACAGGAAAAGCGGCAGATTGTATTGGTGGTTTTACTCCCACTGATGCAAATTATGCGGCTGCCATATCTCTTTTGCTAGAGCAGTATGGGAATAACAGCAAGCTAGTGGATTATACAATGCAACAACTTATGTCTCTTCCACACATAAGTTCCAGAAACGATGTGACTGGTCTTCGTAAACTATACAATAGCGTAACGACGCACACAAGATCTCTCACTGCTCTTGGAATTCCTACTTCTCAGTATGCTGTAATGCTAAAAGCTGTTATTATCAAAGCACTTCCACATGAATTGGTAGTAGAATTTTATCGTGTAAACGACAGTAGCAAAGACAATATAGCAGACACGGCAAGTGAGCTGAATGATAAAACATCGTCAAATACTCAGAATAGTTTGAATTGTGTTGGTAGCGAACACTTGCACGATATTCTTCATTTGGTTAGAAGAGAGGTCGAGTCTCTTGAACGTTCTGGGTCTAATTACATCAAGAGAGCAAATGTCAACATTCACAAAACCGCCACTAGTTTATTTACCCCTACTACTGAGTTATCTTGCATTTTGTGCAAGTCTTCCGAGCATCGTGCCGAGCTTTGTGATGTCCCTAAAACACTAGCCGAAAAAAAAGCAATATTAAAAGCGGAAGGCCGATGTTTCAAGTGCACGAGACGGGGCCACAGCAGAAAATTTTGCAAGAACAAATGGATTAAATGTAGCTCCTGCAAGGGAAATCATGCGACAGCAGTATGCGACCCTGAGTTTCAAGCGGATTCAAAATATCGGTCTGGTGATCAATCTGATGCAGGTTCGTCTTCGAAGCTAATGAAAACACAGTCTTTAGCCCAACCATCGGCAATTTTGTACTCTCCGTCATGCCAAACGGGTTCTCAAATTCTACTGCAAACTGCGCGTGTATTCGTGTCTTCCACTACTAATAGAAAAGGAAGTTTTCGTTTAGCTCGAATTGTATTGGATGGCGGATCGCAACGAAGCTACATAACTCGAAGGTTAGTAGAGCACTTGAACATGCCGATATTTGACACAGTCTACATGCAAATAATGCCGTTTGGTTGCTCTCAAAAACTACCTCCCCAGTCGTTTGATCGTGTGAAAGTTACACTAACAAGCATTCACACAAAAACCCAGTCGATTTCAGTATTAGCTATCGTAGTACCGGAGATATGTGCAGATATACTACCGTTTCCCGATGTCCAATCGGAATGTTTATCAAACTTGCAGCTAGCTGATGACTACAGGTTCAACGAACACAATGATTACCTGCAAATGCTTTTAGGTGCTGATGTGTATTGGTCCGTAATGCAGGAAGATGTTACTCGTGTAACCGAGAATTTAGTAGCTAATAAGACAATTTTCGGTTGGACCGTACAAGGGCCAGTGGGCAACTCTCCGGACAAAGGAACAACTTCGTCTCTTGTGAACTTAGTAGTGAGTGATTATGAAGAAATTGATGACTTGAAATGCATCGTCGAGAAGTTTTGGAGCCTTGAATGCTTAGGTATTTCTCCAGAAACGAATGAATCCTGCCACTTATCTTACTTTGATAAATATATTCGCTGGAACGGATGGCGATACGAAACTGCATTATTATGGAAAGATGCCAATTGTGTGCTGGAGAGTAATTACAAAAATGCAATGGTTGGGGTTCAAAAATTGATTAACAAATTATCGAAATTTCCTGAGCAACTAATTGAATATGATGATTTAATGTGGGAGTTAATAATGTCGGATGTAGCGGAAGTGTGCCATAACGATGCAAATAGCAAAAGAGTTTACTATATGCCACATCGTCCTGTATATCGATTGGACAAGGAAACAACGAAAACCCGAATAGTTTTTGATGCATCTTCAAAAACCGGCTTCAGTCCATCGCTAAACGACCTACTCATAACAGGACCAAATTTATTGCCAGATATTCTCAAAATTTTATTGAATTTTCGAATGGGCCGTATTGCTTTGACGGCAGATATAGAGAAAGCATTTCTACAAATCAGTTTAGCAGAATCAGATCGTGATGTTCATCGTTTCCTTTGGTTTAAGGAGAAAATCAAGAATGATACACCTTTACCTGCGATCACCTCGTACCGTATGAAACGCGTCACTTTTGGGGTAAAATGTAGTCCGTTTGCGTTGTGCGCTACCTTGCGACGACATTTGGAGTTACAATCTGAGGTATACTTTGAAACTTGTAAAAAATTGTGCGATTCATTTTACATGGACGATTTAGTGTTGAGTTTAGACAGCATCGATGAAGGCATTTGTCTTTATAAAGAAGCGTGTAAGGTAATGCAGAAAGCCTCCATGAATCTTCGCAAATGGAGGTCTAACAATCCGAAACTTAGAGCAAATTTTGCGAATGACATTTGTTCAAGTCAAATGCAGAAGATATTAGGGGTGAGTTGGTACGTTACTTCTGATGAACTAGCCGTTTATTTGGAAAAAATACTAAGCGAAATCCCCATTAATGTAACCAAACGCACCCTTCTGCAAACACTTGCGAAAATTTATGATCCATTGGGAGTTTTAGGACCCTATACCATTAGATTGAAGTTACTATTTCAAGACACTTGGCGGAAGCAGTTGGAATGGGACGAACCCTTGCCGTCCGACTTGTTAGCAGAGTGGAATAGATGCCTAACTGATTTACCGCTTCTGCAGGATATATCAATTCCTCGCTGTACGTTCCTCGAAAAGAAACGGTCAAGACAAGAATTACACGTTTTTGCGGATGCCAGTCCTAAAGCGTATGGCGTGGTCGCCTACATCAGAAGTGAGTATGAAGATTCTTCTATAGGCGTATCGTATTTGTGCTCGAAAAACAGATTGGCCCCATTACGTAACGACCAGACAACAGAACTTACTTTGCCCAAGATGGAGCTTACCGCAGCGCTTACAGCATCAAGATTGCTGAATTATTTGATGACAAACCTTCAAATTGAATTTGATTCGCCGCATTTATGGACAGACTCAAAAATTGTACTTTTTTGGATTCGTAGCAATAAGCACAGAAAAGATAACTATGTTCAAAATCGGGTACACGAAATTCGCAGGCTTGCGAAACTTGACTGCTGGAAACACTGCCCTGGAAACCTCAACCCCGCGGATCTTCTTACCAGAGGCGAAACTGCCAAATCTCTGCTGAAGTCGAGTTCTTGGATTTCCGGGCCTGATTGGTTGAAAGAGCTTTCCACTAATTGGCCGGCTCAAGAAAATTATATAGATGAAGATAACTTTTCTTTTTGCCTGATAACTTTCAACGGTAGCAAAATACAGGAAACTGAGCCAATTATAAAATTGGAGACCTTTAGCCGTTACAAAAAGCTGCTAAGAGTCACAGCATATGTTCAACGTTTTGTTTGCAGTTTACGTGGCAAAAAACCTGAAAGAGAACATTTAACAGCAGCGGAATTACGGAGAGCTGAAATTTATTGGATCAAAATCATACAGTTGCACGCGTTTCCGAACGAAGTTGAGGCTCTTGTTAAAGGGGCACCTTGCCCCAGAGATTCCAAAATATTTACATTAAACCCGATGCTGGATGAACAACAATTGCTTCGAGTTGGTAGTCGTCTCTCTGAATCTAATTTCGATCTCGATGAAAAATTTCCTGTCATACTCTGTAAAGGTTCGCACTTTACCAATTTGCTTATATGGGACGCTCATGAAACCGTAATGCACGGAGGTGTAAATGCTGTGCTAGTGAAATTGCGGCGTAAATATTGGATTCTTAAGGGTCGGCAAGCTATCAAAGCTATTCTTCGACGATGCAACGTTTGTAGAAGGCTAAAGGGCAAGAACGCATCTCAACCATTCGCTCCGTTGCCTAAGGAAAGGTTATACTCTTCAAGGCCCTTTGAAACAATAGGAGTAGACTTTGCCGGCCCTTTATACGGTCGTAATAGTACGACTGATCAATCCACGCGAAAGGTTTATATAATGTTGGTAACATGTGCTGTAATACGAGCTGTTCACCTAGAATTGATAATGGACTTAACAGCAGGATCTTGCATCTCCGCATTTCGACGGTTTTTCGCTCGGCGCGGTATTCCAAAATTAGTTTTTTCCGACAACGCTAAAACCTTCAAACGAACAGCTTTGGAATTGCGAAAAGTAAACATTCTTATACAATCTGAAAATTTTCAAAATTACATCAGTCACAAGGGTATAAATTGGAACTTTATAGCAGAACGCGCCGCATGGTGGGGCGGCTTCTGGGAGCGATTAGTAAAAAGTACTAAAGATATACTGAAATCTGGTATTGGACGATCGACACTTACGATTGACCAGCTGCAAACTTATCTAGCTGAAGCGGAATTTATTATAAATTCAAGGCCATTAACTTATATTGGAGATGACCCATTGGATTTGTCTCCGCTAACTCCTGCACATTTTTTAATTGGGAGTTTCCCTTCTATGTTATGTTTGCAAACTTTTGATGGCCCAGAGCACGAATTGCGAAAAACATGGAAGGGCCGCTTACGTCTTTTCAACTCTTTCCTCCGACGTTTTAAAGCAGAGTACGTGCAACAGCTAAGATCAGCTCATCATACGCAGAAGACTTTTTCTTATGACATAAAGGCAGGAGATGTTGTACTCGTTTATGATGCCTCAACTCCACGACTGTTTTGGAAGCTGGCACTTGTAATGAACGTGTTTCCTGGACGAGATGGCAAGATACGAGCGTGTGAACTTAGGTTCTCCAATGGGACCATTACACGCCGTGCGGTACAGCACTTGTACCCTCTGGAGGTTTCTGGCTCATCATCGGCGGCCGGAGGATGTTAAAAATTATTCTTAAATTATTCTTGAATTACTTGCACTTATACTTGTACATAAACGAAGCTACTATTTCTATGATTGTATTCTTAAATTGAATGAACATTAGTTTGAATTTATACACTTATACTTATACATAATTGAAGTTCTTATCTCTACAATTGTATAGTTAAATCGAATGAGAGTTAGTCTGAATTTGTCGCTCCATGCGTAAGCTATTTAAATAAAGCCACGTTGGTTAAAACTTTGCGTTTAATTTTCACAAACACTAATCATGTCCCTACTGACTTTTGTTTCATTTATTTGCAGACAGCTTCTTGCGCCAAATATCCAGCAAAAGCATTTTCATACTGGCGGATATCAAGTAGATGGTAATCGACATGTAAGTATACATTCGATGCATTATGTGAAAATGACAGCAACTATTTTCAAATCTTAGATTTTAATGTATCGAAATAGATCAAAAGATGTTTAATCAGCTGTGTTGGTAGTTTTTTTCCAATTACATCTCCGGAAGCTAGATAAATGGACATGGAGGAGGAGTTCTATCATAAATATTTATATGCCTCATACACAAATTCATCGATTGCATAGTCAACAAGTTTCGTTGTCGTCGTATTTGTATCTGAAGCTTCTTTTCAATAGCAATCACAACGAAAGCGTGAAAAGTAGTTTTTGGTCTGGCAATTTTTTAACGCACTATGAACATTCTCTAACACTGAGACCGATATTCTTCTGTTGATATTAACTGAAATTAAATAATTGATATTGTTGCCAATCATTTGAACACATTGAATTCATGAGATCGATCTTGAAGATAATTTAAACTTTCATTTGAGGAATTTAAAAAAAAAATCTGATTTGATCAATTAATTTTATTGAAAAACAGACTTTTAAGAATGATCTACTTTACGCGTGACACTGTCCTAGTCAAAACAAATCAATAACTAACCCGACCCATCTAATCAAAACTTTCATTTTTCGCAAAAAGAAAATGGAGAGTCCGAAGGAAAATTAAATCTCATTGAAAACACGGAACACGACTTATATATAAATATATAAATATATAAATATATAAATATATATATATATATATATATATATATTTATATTTATATTTATATATATATATATATATATATATATATATATATATTATATATATATATATATATATATATATATATATCTATATATATCTATATGTATATGTATATATATATATATATATATATTTCATTTTCTGATTCCATTCTTCTCTTCTTAAATGGTGGAAATAATGCGACCCTCAATCCAGGAAAAAACGTTTTTCGTAGTTAAAAATTACTTATGGAATGTCGATGCTTGTATTCGATAGCATAGCCGTGCACAGGGCTTTGAAATAGAGGGGGCAAAAACCAGAAATTCGGACACAATTTACTTAATTTTCATTGAAGTACTGTGAACACATTAAAGTGCAAATTATTTTTTCAAAGGCGATTGTGCAATAAAAGAAGCAATAGGTCCCTAAGTTTTTTTTTATGACTGGAGATGGATTTATCATGGGAACAAGAAGGGAAAAAAGCTTGGGTAGAGCCTGGTGAAGTTGGTCCATCGGAAAAAAAAGACGTACATTGTAATAAAGATATTCTTTTTATATTCTCAGAAAGGTGTGATATGCTGGAATCAGCTGATCAGTTAATCTATAAAAGGCAATCTTCATCGACGACAACTAATACGCTTGAAGCAAGCTACAGGAGAAAAACGACTAGAATGAGGAAATAGACGCGACAAATCATAATTTTAGGATGACAATGTAAAAGCACATGCTGCAAAAATTGTGAAAAAAAACTTAAAAGAACAGGATTGGCAAGTTCTACCAGACACACCTTAAGCATCTTATTCCGGTGTATGTAGTTGTCTCTTTCTGAACACCGGTTCAGTTCTCGCGCAGCGATCGAAAATTATCTTCATAATTGGATCGCCTCCAAAGACTCGTCAATTGCCTGAAAGACGTGCGAAAGATGTAGCTACTGATGGAGATAAGTCTTTTATTTTCTAAACCATCAAATGTATTCTACTCTCAGAAGAGAGAGATGTAAGGAAATGAAAACAGCAGTGAGAATTGAAGTAATTGCCCTGAGTCTGAGCTTTAGTAGTAGTGAAGGAAAATTATGGAACTATGGGCAAATTTGACAGTCTTCTCCTCCGCAAACAGAAAGATAGAGATAGTAAGCCATGTGTACGCTAATTTGACAACTAACAACCAAAAGCTTTTAAATCTAATGCTGCCTGCTAGATTTTATAGTTTGGTGTCATATATTGTGTTTACAATGTTCCTTGCAGACTAAGACGAGAACTCGAATATGTAATGCAAGAAGATTTCACATTCTACGCCAACAACCCATATCTGGAATAAATATAATTGAACTTATATAGTTTGGGCATTGCGATTACATTTGACAACTATGATCCTCTATCTCAGGTTGCAGATACACTGTCAATCGCAACAGTCAACCGATCTAGATAAATGTTGTAAATGTCAGTGCGTTTTCGAAATGGCCAGTCCCTCGAAAAGGCATCAGTTGTGTGTTCAATTTTTATGTCTACAGAACAGTGATTTAACTTTCCAGGTTTGATGTCCTAGGCTCCAAATCATAAGTATATAGAAATTTCCAAAGCTAGTCAAAACCAAATGCATTTTATTTCACATTTGTTACCTAGTAATCATAAGGTACCTGGTAATCTAAGTTGCTTGTAAATGTTTAACAACACACTGTTATGTAAAACAATATTTTAATGGATTTTATTAACTTTCAGGATATAGAGCACTGTTACTATCACGGCACTGTTAAAGATTACCCTGGTGCAAGTGCGGCATTTCATACATGCAACGGGGTAAGCGGCGTGATACACGTAGGAAACGAAACATTTGTGATACATCCGTTCTATGGAGGCGATCTTTCGGTAAGCATCATTTTAAGCAAAATTCTAAAAGCAGAATAAATTCTTTTATTTGCATACTCTCATACTCAAAATTTAACTGAAAATTTAGCGAAGACTCCATAAAATACCATGGTTGAAATTAATGCTGATATCCTCACTGTTGATCTTGATTTCATTCATTCGTTCGAAAAATATGCAAACTCATATGCTCTTTCTTTATGCAAAGCAAATCTCCTATCTACCATAAGAATTTCCAAGGTAGTAAATCCATCTTCATGTTAATATCCTTAATGATGGTTAGCAAGCCATGGATGACGATATGTGAACGGAGGCTACTGTATACATATCTACAGAAAAATGCGATTGATGGTGTGGTAAAGTACTCCATACTCGAGTATAACGTATACATCTTATAAACCGAGTTAAATTCCTATTCATCAATCATACGTGTCACATGAGAATACGCTTTTCTTAATTCGCACATGTTGCGGTGTCCAAATGGACCGGATGTGTAAGAGATTTGAATCGTTAACATAATGTGAAGTTGAAAAAGATAAATGTAGGCCACAAACTTGGGATTGATGACGTAACAATGATTCTAAAATTATCAGAACCACAAATATGTGGCATCAATTAATCAAAAGGCCAACAAATAATAACGCCCCATGCAGGATTATTATGTAACTATTATTTCAATTTCATATTTCCCATTCATAGTGGTGCAACATTTTGTCTTTTCGTAACTTTCTAGTCAAATTGTTGCATCTGCGTCGTCAGTAGCTGTCGTCAGTAGAGCATGAACATTTATTGGGAGATCTTCTGTCTTGCCCTGCGTGCATTTTCCCAGCCGACTAGCTCAGTTTGGCGTGGGTTTGCGGGCTGCTAGGTCCTACTGCACGCAAACAACATAGAATTTAGAACATTATATAGATAACCAAAAAAAGGAAGGGTTAAAAAAAGTTACGTAGGAATCATGATAACGTAAACAGATTATTCAGAATGCATTGTTTTTTATTTAAACTACCACAATTAACAGAACGAAATAAAACAAAATCTATGAATAGTTCGATTCTACTAAAATTGAAACATATGAGAAACAGAATTATTTCCTAAACCACTCATAACAAAAGAAAATAATCTCGTAGAGAAAATAAATATTTGAAAATTTGGGTGTTTCAAAAGTTTCGACTCAACCCCGGCCTGGATTGGTTAACACAGATCACACAATACTTTTATTAGCTATATCAGTATAAATACCAACAAAATAATAATAAATAAATATAACCAAAATATATAATTAATGAATTAAAATAACATGAGAAATAATGAAAACAAATACTCATATATGATAAAGAAAAAAAAAACTTAATGATAGTTCACAATCCCCACACCAAAGTTTAAAAGAAGAAAACGTTATACAAAAATTGAGTTTCAAAAGAACAGAAAACAAACAAAAATCAAACTGTAATTATTGAACTGCAACTGTAATTATGTAACAATTACTGGATTTCATGACGATTTAATTCAACAAAATTAGGTATCTAGCTTAAATGGATATATTCTTTCTTATTTGCCGCAATGATATAAATATAGTATTATTTAACCTTTCTGTATTTATCTGGTGTCGTAACGTCTGCGATAATGGATGACTCTGAGTGCCAAGACCACTTTTCGACTGTGCCAACATCAAATTAGCCTCGGACTATCATTTTTCTTTTCGAGGCCTTTCAGGACTGATTCCCAGGATCTTAGTCTTCGCTGAAACCAGAACTAATCACCAACGAGAAGACACTATTTTATATATTCCAGAAGACACTATTTTTATTACTTCGTCAACACTCAGCTCTATTTCAATTCTCCTTCCAAGTGCTATCTTTCATCACTTTGACAACCGAATTGCCAACAATCGCTTCTCCTCAGCAGCACCACTTATATTCCGTTCAGACTATTTAAACAAAGTCTTCCTCTTTCGTACTTATCAAAAATTAAAAATTAAACCAAAATTCAGCCGTTCACATTCACGGCTACCTCCTTTCTTTTTCAAATTCAAAAACTTAATCCCCATTTTTCCGTTTGTTTTTCCTCTTTGTTCCTTATTTTTTAATCTTTAAAAATGCCCCGCATTTCACATCAAGCAGCTTAAATTTCCCTCTAAAACAAAATCAGCTGTTAGCCACTCTTACTACGAAAATTCATTTTGTCATGACTATCAGGTGGTGATCGCAATAGCTGTAACTACATTTGGCCGCCGGCATAATCCACGAACAATTACAACTGCATATCCTAGGAGGACTACGAGTTGGATTCTTGGATGCTTCAAAGAAAGATGAGGAAGGCATCGCTGGATGGAGAGGAGATGGCAAGAATTTAATCAGTCAGTAAATCACGAATCAATCACGAATCTCAAGGGAATGCGAGCTGTGTGTGCAGCCGAGACAGTTTCTTTGCTTTTAACTTAAAAACGGACTATTTGCTAGGGCTATTCAACAACGATCATTGCTCGTACCATGGTGATTTGAAACGAAACTTTCAAGAGGCAATCGAGCCTAGTCTTACTGATATGACAGAAATCGCCATCAAGATGGTACGTAAAAATTTTTGAGGGAGCATGTATCGATATGGCGCATCACGACAGCTTGGACAGGGAAGCGATTGAGGACAACGAGGAATTGTCGAGGGTCATTCAGAGAGCGAGATACTGAACATTAGTTATAACCCAATACTTTGACCTTTATTACTTTTGCAGTAGATCTAAAATCATTCAAAAATTTTAACTACTGCTACCTGAATTCTTTCCATTAAACTCATGGTACTGACATTCTAGAGCTAACGGGAAATAAAGACTCCGACACCGCAAAAACACGTTGTAGCTAACGTTTCAAATAAAAATGAAATGAAGCATTTCTGAGATGAAATGAATTTCTTCAAAGAGTATGGAGCCGTCTTAAATATATGTGTACCAAAAATTGCACTTAGCTTCGTCATAATCGATTACCGATTTTCCATCCAATAAGTTTGCACATTAGCTAAATAAAGCAAAATTTTCCCCGTTTTATACTTCGGTGTTTCAACTATATTTTATAGTTGAGGTTACTATCGTATGTACATAGCGTATGCGACCATAAATGCTGCGCTATGTTACATAGGAGAATGTGCTACGTAGATTGTGATATTATGGCTCTCGGGGTACACAGTATATATAGCGTATGCGACTATAAATGGTGCACTATCTTGCATAGGACTGCGAGCAATGAGAATTTTTTCAGTGTAGATATTACTAGTATATTATTTGTAACGTAAATTTTATTTCTTTGAGAAAATTCAAGAAACCTTTTTTCAAAAGAACAAATACCTGTCTGTCATTATGTTTCGAGAAAAATATTCGCCGTCAGGTCATAAACTCAAAAGATAATTCTTTGTTCAACTAAACTGTAGTAAAATCTACGCTTTCCGTAATCGCACCTGAAGAATAACGGTGTATGGTTTTACGTTACTAGCTCCATACTTCAAATTCAATTCAAATTCATTTGTAAAGCCTTTTTTGTTTTGTTATATCTTCTCGATTCTATTCTATTATGAAACTAAGTTTCCCTATCAAATATAGCTCCTCTAATATAGACTAACCACGTTTTCTATACGGATGTTGATAGTAATTTTCGTCAATGGTTTTTGTGCTTTTGAAGGCAAACAACGTCAATACAGAGCAGTGACTGAGAAAAACCGAGGAAGAACGAATTTAAAGGATCTGCCTATTAGTGTGAAATAATTTCTTTCAGCTTTGCGTAATATGGTGGAAGAAGTTTTCCAGAAAGCTGATATTTTATACGTAGCTTCATTATTCTGAGTGCTGAGAGGTTTGTTTTATGACAATTGAATACATTCTTTGTGTTCTATAGCTGTAAAATCGGATCGATGTTAAAAGTAAAAATTCGACAGCTTTTATTATGCAGCTGCTTGACACATTCTGAATATTGAAAGTTGAGCAAATGTTTACTTCAAGGCGGCTTTAGATATGCGGTGTAGGTCAAATACCGAGCACCTAGTTTGGCAAATTTCGCATGTGTGGTTGGGTCGCTCGCCTAGTGCTTGCCCTAGGCCAAGCACAAACATTCGGGTGCTCGCTATTCCCGTAGTTTGTCGAAGTTTCAACTCACATCAAAGTAGACGAGCACTGTGTCGAATCCCCGCAGCTCGTTCATCTTCCAGTTTTGGCGAACATTCGGCAATGCCCGAATGTCTAATTCACTGTGCTTGTCATTCCGCAAGAACCAAGCCAAATTACTTGACTAGGTGTTCGGTATTTGACGAATAGGAGGGGTTTGACAAACACCGCATATCTAAAGCCGCCTTCAGACGAACTTAAAACCAAAATTAAATACAAGGGGTAATCCAAAAGTAGTGATAATTGGTTATTTCCAGTTCACATAATATTCAAAAAAAAAATTACCACCTCATAAGCCTACTAAGTCAGCATTAAAAAACAGACCAAACTATAAACAGACCACGATTCCAGGGAGGTACGTTTATTTGAATACGAACCGCCGAAGAGAGAATATCAAAATAGAAAAAAACGAAATTAGAGCTGCCAGTAAGTACTTGTGTTTGGAAAAAATGTCTACCACAGATGTAGACAGCAACTTGATGGAAACATTAGGAGACTCTGTTCCTCCATATTCTACGGTTGCATGCTGGGCCAAGGAGTTTAGCTGGGAAGAACATCCACTGAAGATGAACACCGTGAAGGACGACCATCCACGTCCCTCACTGAAGACAACGTGATAAAAGGTGAAGCTGTCGTGTTGGCAGATCCAAGATTGATCATCAGGCGTATAGCTGAGGTCACAGGTATCTCGTATGGCAGTGTTCAAAGATCCGTTGCCAACAATTGACATATGAAGAAGGTCTTAGCGCGTTGGGTGCCGAGAATGTTAACCACCGAGTAAAAGAAAAAACAAGTCGACATTTCGAGAATGAATCTCGAAAAGTTCCAGGCAGATCTGGAGAAGTTTTTGTCACGTCTCATAACTATTGACGAGACTTGCATCCACCATTTTGATTCAAAAACCAAACAGCGAAGCGACCATCTTCACCGACGCCAAACAAATTCAAAGTGTCGAGTTCGACAGGGAAATTTATGCATTAGTTTTTTGGGACGCTGAAGGAATTATTATAGTGGAATATTTGCAAATACGTAGGCCAAATAAGACGCGTCAAACTGCGAGCCAGAGTGCTGTTTCATCAAGACAACGCACCGATTCACAAAGCTGCAGTTACACTGAAAAAAAATCCACATAGCGCCCAGAGCCATGTAACACAGCGCATTATTTATGGTCCCATACGCCATGTACATAGTACTCTGAGCCATGCAATATGGCTCCCAACGCCATAATCTCAGAATCTACATAGCGCGTGGTCCCATGTTACATGGCGTAGCATTTATGGTGCCACACGCTATGCACATAGTGCCCTGAGCCATGCAGTATAGCTCCCAGCGCCATAATTACATGGCGCAGAAATTATGGCCCCACACGCCATATTACATAGTGCCATGAGCCATGTAATATGGCTCATGGCACTCCAATTATAACTCGCAGCCATACTGTGTGAGGGGATCTATAAATGTCAGCAAGTGATACTTGAGTATCGTCGATAGATCGACAACTTTCTCAATCGGCTAAGGGCGCATATTACTGAATGGCTCCTTCGGCGACTCTAAATGCAGCCAGCGCCTGTTTGTTGCAAGCAAGTGACTTCTCCGTTTGCTCATTTATGGTAAGTAGCACTGTTTTGACTGATTTGCTTCTTCAATGTACTATAGTCTTCCACGCCATGTACTATAGTCATCCACGCCATGTACTATAGTCCTCCACGCCATGTACTATAGTCCTCCACGCCATGTACTATAGTCCTCTACGCCATACAGTATAGTCTTCCACGCCATGTGTTATAGCTCTCCACGCCATGCACTATAGTTCTCCACGCCATGTAATATAGTCCGACACGACATGTACATGGCGTGGAAGACTATAGTACATGGCGTGTAGGCCTATGTACTTTTCGCCATGTATTATGGCGTGTGGCGCTATATTTTATCACAATCGCTAAATCGACTATGCACATGGCGCCAGAAGTCTATAAATTATGGCGTCTGGCGCCATGTGTTTTCTCAGTGTACGATGAATGCAATTCAAGAAACAAGATTCGAACTGCTTGAACATCTGCCTCATTTGCCAGATCTAGCTCCAAGTGTCTTTTACATCTTTCCTCGGCTCAAAGAACACATTCGGGGCAAGAAATTTGAAGATGATAGCGCATTGATCGCCGCTGTTAAATCGTTTTGGGAGAGTAAAAACAAAGAATTATTTTCAAAGGGCATCCTGGGTTCGGAAAGAAGATGGACGAAAGCCAAACGCTGAAAAACTGAAACAAAACTGAAACATAGACAAAGAAAATGCTTAGTGCTTGCAACACTTTACCAGCACTGCAACTAAAAGTCTTGCACGATTGCCTCACGTCAAAATCAAATAAATCTATCGATCTCGATTTTATCCTATGACTTCGTCGAAAGTTACAGGGATAGAAAGATGTTTGGAATCAAAAAACGCAAGATGTTTGAGACCGAAAAATTTCTAAAACAGAGTATTTCATCATTGTTAACTTATTTTCATTGTAATTGTTAGCGATATGAATACTTATAATGTAAGCATTTATTGATACGAAAATAGCAAAAACACTTCGCGCTGGCAACCCTTCGCTAGCGTCAAAGCCAAAAATATATCACACCTGCGTCACATTGAAATCAAAATGCAATGGAAATTATAGGGGTAGAAAAAAATTAAGGGTTAAATTAAGTTTTCAAATTTTCGAAAACTTAATATTTGTTATTTATTGTCACTATAAGATCATTACCGTTTAAAAGTTTTACGATAAAATCGCTTAATAAAGTTTTGCAAATAAATACAAAACCATCAATAGCTGGCAGCCCTATCATAGTTTGTTAACCAGATTCTTTCTGAATAATGCCTATAAAAAGTTCCATTTATCATATGAAATTAGTTTTCATTTCATGATGGAATTCATAGGGCAAAAAGCTTTATTTACAAAACCCAAGACACCTAAATTACCACAGCTGGCAGCACCAAATGAGTTTTTCAACCAAATTTCTACCAAATACAACTCAAAACAAGGTTCAGCTACTGTGTTAATTTCATGGAAATCTGGTAACTGAATCAGAATTCATAGGGCAAAAAGCAGTTTTTATTTTTAAAATTTTTCCAGATGACACCACTGGCACGGAGCTACTCGCATTCCCAAATCACTACTATCAAACCTGATACTACTTAATACCAATATATTCTGTGAGTTTCAATAGTATCTGATAATTGGGTCGTGAGTTCGCGTAAGCAGAAGTTTTTGATGCTTAAAATATAGGTAAATTGGAAGAGGGTAACCGTTCTTGTCCGATGTGAAATTTCAAAAGTAGTTTTTTGATTCTATAGACAAAGCATCAGATTTCTATATGAGTTGGTTTTCACTGCAAAAGACGAAAATCTTTCATTAGAGTCGATGGTTTAAAGGTTTTCACTTGCCTCCGTAGCTGCAGAGTTGCCAGCACGTTCATGAAAAACTACAGCAGTATTTCAAATTTTCAAATTTTCCCAATCTCATTTTAGGCGCCTACAATGTAATGCCTACCTACAATATAATATTTTAAAACATTATTTAGTCTCATATCATTAACTGGAAATTATTATTTAGTTAAGACATTAATTTATTATTTAGCTGTTTCTATATTCTTGACATTTTATGATTGTATTATCACACACATCTGATATTTTGCGCAGTTTTGATGACTTATGTAATATTTCCTTGAATTGGTTTCAGCAGAAGCACCCGCATGTCATATTCGAAGCTCGGACGAAAGCTAATAAAGGTTGCGCGAATACCGGTCATATGAAGTGGCGCAACGTTAGACGCCTAAAGTCGTCAGTATCGGAAATAGTTGAGGAGTCACATTCAAAAGGTGCTGCTAGATATAAACGTGATGTTCGAGAAGCAACAAAATATATAGAAACGGCTATATTTGTCGATAAGGCCATGTTCGAAAAACGCAACGGAAGTACACGAGCGCAAGTTATACACGATGCTATACAAGTAGCAAATATTGCGGACTTGGTAAGTAAATGATTCTAATATTTCAAACTCCAACAACTGAGTGCATTTTTAGACGAGTCGAGAGTTAGACGAGTTAAAGCGATTTTCTCACAAACGGTTTACAAAATTGCATTTGCCCAGTTTTAATAAGACATATTCCTTAGTTTCACAAATTTCAAAAAATACAAGTAGAGTCATCCACCTATACAATTTTACAGCATTAAATAATGTGGCCGGTTGAATTTATGAAGTGAAAATATGTATCCTTGACGCCCTTTAGGATTTTCTTGAATCACAGTTTCTGATATCAATAACGTGGTGTATATCGGGACAATAATAAACTCAGTAATTATATCAACGTTCGGAAGAATTCTTTTAAGTACACTAATTTCTAGTGCATTATTGGAATTTATTTATTCTTGTAGAGCCATTAAATTCAAGTCCAATCTTATAGTATGGTGAATGCTCCTAATGGTCTGCTTCAAAAGTCGGCTACCTAAAACTTTTTTGTCTCACACCAAGAATCACACTCGTCAAAACGAAATTTATAATGTAATATTTGGAACAATCGCCACTGTACCTGCTTTGGATGGGTTTAAAGGGTTTAAAAGAATAGTTGCAGCAGGGCGCACTATAGGAGCAATCACCCTGGTCGCGTTGATTCTAAATCACGAGATGCCGATCAGCTGATCTATTTGAGACCAAACCAACCACAAATCTACCTGATTTGCTATACACATGTCTCACCTTTTAACATTAATAATCAAATTGAAACTGTTTATGCGGGATGATTGAAATTGAAAAATTTGTATTTATATTGAAAATTTTTATTTGACAAAGTGGTTTTGAAAGTATGCCCTGATTCTCATCAGACACCAGCTCACAGTGCATACTTGGCTGATGTGACCAACCTGATTTCGGATGGATCTAGTCGAAATCGGGTGATATTGTCAATTCTCTCTCAGCTGAATTAATTTCAGTGCATGCCTCAAAATAGAGAGGTTTACGGAAATGAAATTAGGTTATACATATACGAAATTTAGTAAAGCGATTTCACTACCAAGGTAAAATCTATAAATAGAACAAATCGAGAGAATTACTACCTCAGATAATCCGTTTGGCTGTAACTTGTCAAATTTGTGGACATGTGGCCTACTATCTCAGAGCATATGGCGGCCATTTTCTGTTCGCGGAGTAGAAGACTGTCAAATTCATCCATAGTCCCATAATTTCCGGGTCTTTTGATGCCAAAGTCAATCCGATCCGCGAAAATTTCGTGATCGGATCGACTTATCCAAATCAATCCGTTGCGCGATCCGGGCGATGGTTAACTTCAAGGGAGGTGGACAATTCTCCAACCTCAAAGACTTAGAGAAGGCGTTACGAAATATCTTCAATGGGTGAGACTGGGACTTCTAACAGAAGCGGACATATTATTTACCACCGCGTTTGCAAAGAGTCTTAAATTGTAATGCTGACTATTTTCAAGGTTAAATATTTTGCTCTTCAAAAAAAAAGTTACTGTGCACAACCGAAAAATTGAATGCAACCACTCAATAATATTTGTACTTAGGATGCAATGTACCTTACATAAAACACTATGCTATTTTCAATAGGCTTCTACTGTCATTTTTGGATTTGAATTGGCTGATTACAACTAGTTTGATAGTTAGTTTAATCTGATTGAATTTTTATAGGTTTCAAAACAAAAGATTTTAATTTAAAGACCAATCTTCTTTCAAAGCTAAACACATTTTGATTTCTTGGCATATATCGATATTTCGGGGATAATTTCTCCTCCTCTTTAGTGGACTGACAGACACTAAATATCTCAATTTGAAAGCGCTTGTGAAACTAATAACTGACTGTGGATTTACTTAAAAAGTTTTTTCTCTTCCAAAATGAAGCCGTTGATTTAGATTTTATTAAATTTTTTATGATAATGTATGTATGTTTTTTCAGTACTTTCGTACTCTGAATACACGTGTTTCTGTTGTTTACATTGAAACATGGGGGAAGAATCAGATTGCGGTAAATACAACCAACATCAGCCAAACTTTGACCCGCCTCAACGACTACGCCCAACGCTATACTATCAACAAGGTCGAGCGAGACACTACACAACTTCTTACGTAAGTATAATTTAAGTATGGAGAAGTAACAACCCATCCTGACAATTTCTCCACTAAAAAAATCAAAATGAAACAAAAAATTATAAATAGAAAACATTTTTGCCTGAAATATAGAGTCTAAAAAATGTTTCTTGTTTTGTTTTAGCGGGGAAACGTTCGCTGGCGGAGAAGCCGGTATGGCTGTTCCTGATACAGTATGCACACCTCGAGCCGTTGGAATCAGCGTAGATATAAACGTTTACGAGCCACATCTGCTTGCTGGCACAATGGCGCATATGATAGGTCATAATATCGGCATGGGGCACGATGATGGACGTAAGATAATTTTTCTCGATTACAATAAATGCTTAACTTAAACCTGCCAAGCAACCAAAAATTGCAAATTGCACAAGCATATTAAGCTATTAGTATTTTCGGGTATCCATCCGAATAAGAAATCCTTTCAGACTTGGTTACTTTAATGGAAGATTGAAATCTGAAATCCCGAAATTCAGATCAAACATATAGAACCATTTTTTCTCTCGTCCGTTTCGCTCAGTCCTTTTTCTATAAATCGTTTGATCTAACAATAACAATGTATTTTATATTTTCGTTTCTTCTTTTTTCGTTTCTTTTTAAATCTTCAATCGAAACTAATAAACGTACATTCAATAAAAAAAAGGCGAAGAGTGCTTTTGCCGCGACTGGCACGGCTGTATAATGGCACAATCTATCGTTGGATTGGAAAACGTTCAACCTTACAAGTTTTCCGAGTGCAGTAAAACGGATTATTTCGATGCTTTACGTGGGGGTCACGGCCTTTGTTTGCTGAATAAACCGAATGAGGTAAGAATTAGGATTATTGTTACGTTTTATATTACAGCTGTTTGGTTTATTCTAAACCCGGATCTTGAAAGAATTATCTACGAGATCGCATCTTCAGATACTTTTCTGAAAGCACTATCTAGTTTCAATGTGTGTTGAAACCCACACACAATTTTTGCAATGGTCGCATCCTGTGAAAAGTTGGGAAATCTGACTGGCCGAGCAGATGAGAAGTTGATTATTCCACTTTGATGTGAAAAGTATGATTATTTAATATTTATAATACTAAAACTTGTGCTCAGCCATCCAGATTGTTTGCAGCCATATAGACAATTGAGTATCACTTGTTATTGAATAGTGAAAATAACACCACTTCGTAACCAAAAATACGCCAATATTACAGCTGCTTGAATCATGATTCAATAGCTTGTTGTTCTTGCAATTGAGTTTGACTTCAAATTGAATTTGCACCACACTTTCGAAAATCGTGTTCTAATCCAAATTAGCATTTGCTTAGCTTTGCTAAAAATAGTGCGGTCGCTAGCTCACTGTCAAGTCTTATTGAAGTACTCTACTCCATGTCTAGAATTCATGGAAACAACTAACCAAATTTCATAAGAGCTCGAATTATTTTTATAAGAAAAGCAAAAACAAAAACTTTCGCATTGAAACAAATGCTCCCAGCTGAAACATTTCGTATGTTGCTGAAAATTTCTGACGCAGCAAGTCTTTTCAATTTCTTTACATCTACTCACATCATATCACGCGGGTATATTATCTTCAATATTTTTATATCATTCACTTTTTCTTGCTCTCTAGATCGAAATGAATCGAAACTGTGGCAACAAAATAGTCGAGGACGACGAGGAATGCGATTGTGGCTCGACTGAGGAATGTCTCAAAGATCCATGCTGCGATCCTATTACATGCAAGTTGAAACTGGAATCGCAATGTGCGGAAGGACCATGCTGTGAAAATTGCAAGGTATGCGTAAAGGCTTAAACTACAATGGAATTAACTGGGCTTAAATTGACTTAAGTAGATGTTTGAATAAATAGAAACCAATTGGTTTAACCATAACGCACTTTTCGGTCGGTTTCGTCAAGTTTCGTCCAATTCAGGCCACTTAAGTGACCTATTAATGGAATCATACACCAAGTAAGTCAAATTTAACATCGTTTTTGAAAATCATTTGCACTTCGGACCGCCAAATAATTCAAACTTGTAGACAGCTATTGGTCTCGTGTGAGCAAGCATTTACTTAATGAAATTTTAAATTTTGAATAAGGAATTACAAAAGTTGACTTGAGCAAATTAACCAGTCGACAGAAATTGAGTGAACTTTTCGTTCATTTTCAGCGTTTACTTAAGTCAACTTAAGTTTAGCTCGAAAGAATATTCTGCTCGCTCTAAATTGGCATCAAATGAGACATATAGCTAATTCCATATGCATTTTCATGGCAGAAGCAACCATTTCAAGGGAAAACCTGAGAAAGACTCTGGCTAAATTTCACGCTAAAATTTAATCGAAACGAATTTTACGTGAAATGTTCATACAAAAGTCAATACTGAGCTTAATACGCTACCAGATTTGTTCCTTTCATGGCTCTCTCGAAAGCAAACACATTGAATTCTAATTGTATGTGCCCGCCAAAAGGACTTCGTGTATTGTTTGCTTAGTAAGGCTTGTTTCGCGCGTACGAGGTTCCATTCGGTTCGGTTCGTTTTCGGTTGTAACCGAAAATAAACCGAACCGAACGAAACCCCTTCACACATACATACACGGTTCTCACACGGTTCATATTAGGTTTTGTATTTTCTTCCTGTACTTTCCGTAGTGACGTCAATTTCATAAAAGTCTTCAAAAATGTTCACACAATAGTTTTTCCATACCTCTTGCGTCTTAAATTTATCTTCATATTTTGCACAAGTTTTGTTCCACAGCGCTACTTTAGATTGCGCAGCACAAATCAGTCAATCCACATCAATGTCTTATAAATCGCTCATTTTATGAGAAAAACTGCGACTGATAATTTCCAAAAAATTGGAGGTAATAATAAAACTAACTAAAACTGACTAAACTAACTAGGTAAAACGTCTAAATATTTCAAATTAAAAGATCCAAACTGATAATTTATAAATTTAAAAAAAATCAAATGATCCAATCAGGTTAAACGAAACTAAGCCGTACATGTGTGAACGCCTTGATTACTTTCTGTTCCCTGGACACGAATTCAAGTCTAATAGAAACCTATTCGGTTCTATACAGTTTCTATTAGGCACCGAATAGAAACCGAATTATCGTTATATAACAATAATATTTTCAATGGACAATTTTGTAATTCAATGTAGGCCACCCATTTTAGACTTTATCCGCCAAATAAAACCAGCTTTTTCAACGGAACTATGTTTATTGTAAAATGAGAAGTCGAATGTGAAAAATCTATATTGAAATTGTGCCCTACTAAGCATAAACGTTCTATCTGGGTTTTTCTCATTTTTGAGTTAACACTGAATTCGGAAATTGCATACCCTATTACATCGTTCTACAAAATTTGAAAAACCTATCTTTTGTGAAAGTATGCTAATATCAATATTGAAAAATGCACTTTTCATATATATTCAGTACAAGTCAAAACACAAATCATTGAATATTTCGAAAGTACTTAAATGTAGATAGAACGTTTATGCTTAGTAGAGCAGTATTATTTCTAGGTGAATTTTTTATACGTATTTTATGTGTAGATTTTAGAGCTTAGCAAATTCAATCCGATAAAAATTCACGTCAAACCAATAGTTAACGCGATATTTAAGAAAAGCTGATTTTCGTGACCTTTGACCTATAATAACTTTTGTTGCGCACACGACTTCACAATAGACTTTCCACATTATGTTACTCATTTTACAATAAATATATTTCCGTTGGAAAATTATCACTAGGATTTATTTGGCAGATTTGCCAATTTTTGTCTAGGACTATTTTCTGTCTGGGCTAATGTACGTTTATCATGTACTTTTTTTTTATATCTATTCTATAGCTCAAACAGCAAGGTGTTATGTGTCGCGATTCAACGAATGAATGCGATCTACCGGAATACTGTGACGGGCAAACTGGAGAGTGTCCGGCAGATGTATTTAAAAAGAACGGATCGCCTTGTGGAACAAGTAAATCGGGAGTATCAGGTGAGTGTCAATATGATATAGAAATATAGAATGGATTGAAAGACCCTAATAGAAACTATGACTGCGAGTGAAGCTGCAAAATGCTGAAATTCCGGAATACATTTATGTTTCAATAAATTATGTTGCAATGCACCACTTGCTTCGATATTGCTTCAGTAGTAGCTCTTCAGACTACGGTGTTACGTATTTCATCAACAGTAAAGGTCAGCCGCAAGCCTTAACCTTCGGCGCATGCTTCAATTCGTTGAGTATAGCCTCGCTATTCTAAATTCGGCCAATTCATAACCTCGTATGTGGCTCGTTTTTGGCAATTTCATTATCTTTGACGCTTCGGGTTTGTCAAATATTTAATATTGCTCACTATCAATCCTGCTTTTAACCAGGCATCCCATCCATGATAATTGCATTGTAATCATGATACAATGAAAATAAGGTAGTATCTTCCGAGTACCGAAGTGTTTTCGTTTTCCGCCGGTGATAACTGAACCGAACGATATTGTAATTTTGCTGATGGTGATTCATTTGTGGTATTTTTTTTAATAGTTAACCATTCAATTCAATTTGATTTATTTCACAAAAACTCTTACTTTAAAAAGCTTAGAACTCTAAATTAAGATTGTGTAATAGCCTCCTTATAACCTAAGCTTGTGGTAGGAGACTTAAACTTTTTCAACTATACAAGCATAAATTACCATAAACCATAACTATGTAGTTCCTACCAGCTCATTTAATTTTTTCGATCACAAAATTGTTCGCATTACCTGCCCGGAAGGTTTTATTTGATGTTTCAGTTCATTTTTCGTTTTGCCTATCAATGACTCATCTCCATCCACACGTCCTATAATAAATAATATGGAAGCTAAAGCCACCATTGATTGTTTTTTTTTTACAATCGAGCCTGCATCTTGATCTTAGGGCTCTTTAGTGGTCGTTGTTCTTCAAACTTATCGTACTTTTTGTACTTTTCAGTGTACTTTTCAGACCGCCTAATTCATAGCTTTACAACATAGAGTACATCCGTTGTGTAAAATATTTCGTACGATATCTGCCAACTCAATGTGAATCTTCTTGAGCGACTGTGCTTGAACGAATTATCTGATCTGGATTAAAACTGGACAATAATTTTACTGGTTCGCATTCGGTATCCACCACGCTAGTTATGGGAACTTGTGTGGAAACTCCAAAATTGTTTTAAACTTTTCCTAATTTTTGTTTTCTACTATAGAGTAGTAACGGTCCCACATTTGATTGTCTCGGAGTTCTTTCAAAATTCAAACAATAGGAAGATGAGTTATTTAGTACAAAACCCAAAAGAGGTAGCTTTACAAATGAATGAAATATCGCAGATTAAAGTTATCTCTTTATAATCTGTTGTAGGTCTATGCTTAGAAGTTGCCAGAAACTTCATTCATAATTAATATATAAGAAACAGAGTTGTTAGTTCTACGCCTTACTTTACCCCTGATTAGACTCAAATGCCTACTAACAGCTAGATCAACTCAAAGCCCGGTATGTGATCATGATTGATTATCCTTGGCTGGATTCGAACCATAGGCTAAATACACTAACTGAGTGGTGCTCAACCAACTGATCTATATATACATCGGACAGGAACTGAATAAATAGGCAAATATACAAATGCAACTTGACGAATCTCATCGAGAGTCAGTCAATGAAACAAAGACGCTGTTTGAAAAATTCAATGAATAACTTAACCTAGAAGTAAATTGACTCATAACCAACACAATTCATCGTCACGCATTCAGATGGATTCTCTTTTCAAATGAAAGAAATACTTACAGCTTTGAAATTCAATAATGTCAATGATTAATGCATCTGTAATTGCCAATTGTATATTTTGTTGTTATTTTAGTGTTGTAACCTGTAAAACAAAAATAACTATCGCACGCATTTCTTTATAATTATTTTAAACATAGTTTTAATTGAGATTTATGAATGTTTAATTTCAGGCTATTGCTTCCAGGGTAACTGTCCCACGCTATCATTACAATGTGAAGCGATTTGGGGTTACGGTAGCACAGCAGCCGATCACCAATGTTACGAACAGTTCAACACAAAAGGTTCACCCAACGGTCACTGCGGCGTCGACAACTATATCAATTATATAAAATGCGCTCCCGAGTAAAGTTTGACAATTTTCGCACCACTAATATTGAGAACACTGTTTACATTCTGCGCCTCGAATTCCCTTAGATACCCCAGCCCATTTCCCGAACATCACCCCAGTACGACAAGTACTCCCGAATTTGAGACTTCGAAAGACCTATGCGCTCTCCATAACATACGATCGAAAAATATCGGTTTGTCCTTAAGGATTCGTTTGTTTCGCTCTGTTGAGCTCGTCCAATGAGCTCCTCTGCGTTTTATCCCTACAGATCAGGATCCCACTATTCCAAGTAAAACAACCGGTCCTTCAAATCATTTCAATATAATAACAATTGTTCTCAATATTTTTGGGCATTGACGAGGCACATCATGCTAATATGTTACAACTTTCTACTGCAGAAACATACTGTGCGGATCTCTGCAATGCAAAGAAGGTGAACGGCAGCCACCCGGCTTCGACGACCCGTCGCAACTCATACTTAGAACAATTGTATCAATTAAAGGCGTTGAATACGAGTGCAAGTAAGTATATGTGAAGTTAATGAATAAAGTGGATACAAGTATCTACACAAATGGTGCAAACACTACATGTAAACTGCATGAATAGAAGCAATATATTGATGAGCAGACAGCAGTCCAAAACAATACTATAATCATTACATCTCAAAATCCATTATCGAAAACAACTTTTTTTGAAACAGTGCAACTTTGATTTCAAGATAAATTTATGTGTTTTGCTAAACTTGAAGTCTTCCGCAAAATTAAAAAATTATTGTAATTTATAATTTTTCAATCATCATCATTTCAAAATGTTAGTCAGCCATGTTTATAAAGTTTCCAGAAAGATTACTATTCTAATTAACTACTGTTAGATGCCACTAAAACGCTTCTAACGATATTACGAATTACAGAACAAATAACGGAAAAATAGGATCTAGTGAGTTTCCCGAACATGGCCTTGTCAAGGATGGAACTCCTTGCGGTGAAAATTTAATTTGCGTTAACAGGACTTGTGTCAGCTTGTTTCCACACATCGATCAAACGAAATGCCCTTCGAATAAAATGGGCTATGAGTGTTCAGATCACGGTGTAAGTATTCATTGTTTGTTTTGTGTTTTTCCGTGACATAACGATTTTCTTTTCTCATGTTGACGAGCAAAATTAAATGTTTGTCCAAGATATGTGCAAAGTCAGTTAAAATTCATATGCACAGGTGATAAACGTGGCGCATAAAATAAATTTACAGCAAAAAAACGTAATTTTAAATTCATCAGAATTTATCAAATACCACTTTATTTTTCGACAATTACAATACATGTTTTCATACTTCGATAAAAAGTACAGATTGCTTTCATGCTTTGAAAGGGCTTTTCCACAGTGCAAAAGTCTTAAATCATTGAGAGTCCGAATCCTCATTCAACGTAATTCAGTTCAATCATTTGCAAATATTTGATTGTGAATAATTACATACAATTAACATAACAGGCTAATCTGCCGTCAGTAAGATAAAATCAAATGTATCACTAAACTAAAACGAAGTAAATAGTGTGTATACATCGAATACTTCGTTCAGTTAAGATAAACTCAGCTAAAGGCTTAATTGTTAATTTGATGTGTCCATGCATGGACTGCAATCCTAATCTAAAATTCCAAAGAAACATTGATAATCTGTCAAAATATTTCTTAAAGAGCAATTTAAAAGTCGATTCAAAAGTTTTGCAACATTCCAAAAGAAACGCTCTTGGGTCTGAAATGCCAAATGGAAGACGTAAAAAGTCAATACCGACTTACCTATTTCACGGTTGAATACCACAGATTGATTGAATGAATTAAGTGAATTAATGTGAATTAATACTGAACGATTCCAAAGAGAAAACTGAGTTTTCCTTTGATCTCGATCATCAACCTAAAATCCATTGATTTTACCCTATGAAATTATTACAGGTTTGTACGAATATGAACTCGTGCTTTTGTGATGTTGGATGGGGTGGACTAGATTGCTCAATTCCAATTGCCCTTACGACGACAACGACTGCAGCTCCATCTGGCACCACGCAAGGCAGCTCAATCAAAATGGAAAAGAAAGAAACAGCATACGGTAAGAATAGAGTTTTCAACTAACTGCGGGCGCAGACTACAAGAAGTACTTGAAACCACCCAAGAAGAAAATATCTCTATTCGAAATTTTTGACTTTATTTCAAATAATTTATTTCTTATGAAGATGGTTATTTGATCGGTGAAATAAATTAACGTAAATTTTTGGTTTGAAGTGAGAATCATAAGCTCACAGAAAGTTGTGACAATGGTAATCTGCAGGTGAATCTAGTCTAGTTTCGAGTATGTATTTCCACATGCATTTCATTTCGTCATTACACTTACCTTTTAATTTCATTAAGTTATACATGAATAAGCTTAGAAAATAGAAATCAATCGACATACTACATATCCACACCGCCATCAGCCAATCCATCACTATTTCAGTTGTTTTACTTTGGAACTACTATGAAGTGAAATTTATTAAAGCTATATCATTGTTTTTTTTAAAAATCGATATATGTATATAGAAATCATAAGTACGAAAAATGCAACACTTATCTAAATCACCGCTCAACATTTTATTATTTACTAACGTACTCCATCCTACTGTATTAATCAAACAATCACTCAACTAACTGAAAATTAAACAAATAGAACCATCCAACTCAAAAAATGCACATCTAATGCGCTACGCGATATTTTAACTCATTATTTGCATATTTATTGCCACGCAGGAGTTCCAATTTTGTACAATGTCTAATTGAACTATCAAAGCTTTGATTGCAATCTAGTAGATATGTTTGATTTCAGTGAATATGAAAATTTATCAGCAAATACCATCGATGCGAAAGAAGTTATTCTAGTGAGAGAAAGCTACTCGTATAGCTGCTGCATTCAAGTCGTAATGGGTAAAAAAATATAAAATTAAAACAACGCCATAAACCAAAGCTTTCGATCACTTCTGGTCTGAAAAATTGACATCGTTATTAAAAAGCATTGCATATCAAACGACTCATGTAAATCGAAAGCTTTTGTAAATTTGACCCAAACGCAAAAATCCACCGATCACGCTAAATGAGTGTTCTTATTATTTGTAGATCGAAATTGCATATTTCGTTTTCTTCTTGCATACTACACACTTTCTATTAAATAACTGTAGGTTCAATGCTTTTTGTACAGTGTGAATTCATAAAACCTAAACGTATTGAACGTATCGTAGCTTGGAATTTTCACTATTTGTTCGACAAACAACCACTATCAAGGAACTTTTTAAAATAAATTTGACCCAAGTTTGTCACAATTGCACGACAAGAGTGGCGCCAAATCATTTGCCCAGCTATGTGATGTCCCAAAAATATATATTCATCATCCCATGCAATTATATAAAATTTATTAATTTGTTGTTATCGTTTGGTTGTCCTTGCGACCAAACTCTTATACTAGTCCCGGCCATGTCAGCAGCAAATTTACTGAATTTTCTTGACGTTATGCGTTTCTTCAACTGGGCTGCAAACAAGCGAAAATATTCACTCTAGCGTATATATATTGAATTCATTTCTTGATAGAGTATAGTAAGAAACTAGATTTGTGGTATGTGCGCATCAATCTATCAAATATAAATAAACACTTATTTTGTCGTTGTGCTTGGACTTCTTGTCTTTCAAAAAGCATGCGCTTTCAGATTACAATCTAGTGTTCAGGCTATGGGCCTGGACAATATTTAACTTTGTTTGAATCAAAAAGCATTTCACAAATATCTCCGACATTTCCTGCTACAAAATAGCCGCGGTAGCTTTAAGTAAATTTCGTATCTTACGTCGCAAATCTTATAAATACTTAGTCAGCAATATCCTTGTTAGGGATATCAAATTAAAATTCAAAGAAACTGCTGCCCAACACGGTTTCCTTCACGTGATTTCTATTACCATTAAGAGAACGAAATACAACAACAGCAACGTGAAGTCTATCAACAATGACAGTAAACCATTGTTAAATGATGTTAATCAAAAATATCGTTGATGAAACGGTGTCGCATTTTTCTTGCAATATTATGATAGGAGCATAAAATCAATAATATATATGATCTATGAAATCAATCAATCCAAACCAGCTGTGAAAAAAACTTCAATTGGAAAAAAATGAAAAAGTAAAACAACTAAATAGTGAGCGAACAATCAGTTCTCTGGTCGCAGTAATTAGTTTCGAATTCAATGAACTTGTTGATTTGGATTAGCAAAATTGTGGAAATGTTTATTGAATTGGATTTAAAAATATAATCGAATTATTTCAAGAACTAAATTTCTAAAAATTGTTTTCAAAAAATAAACATGAAAAGGCAAAATCCTAAATCGAAATATTGCAGGGGATGGAGACCAAGATAAAATCAGCACATTAACAATGGTCATCATATTAGTGGTAATCGTCAAATGCGTCTTCATTAGTTTCGCAACAATAGCCGTTTGTTACAGGTAGAGTACCACAAAAATCATGTCAAAATTCTGCTATAAAACAAGCGCACAAAATCCGCTGAAATGCCACTACCTACATGCATATGTATATCTATTACCATAATATATGTACTTATATTGTTTTGATATGAAAATGACTACACACTATCGTTCGTTATTGTACATTGTAATTTCAGTTAATTTTCGCACACGCCGATGTGCTCGCTCGTTTGATTACACAATAATAATTATATTTTCGGAAAATGTTGGCATTTAATTTGAATATCAGAATCCGATATATGAATAATTTTACATGGCCATGTCGATGTGTTGTTATGTTTCGTTCGTGTTGCTGTTGTCTAAGTGTTATTCCCTGACATATAAGTATGTGTGTGAGTGAACAAACGTATTTTTGTGCTATTTATGTATGTTGTTGATATACTTTTGAATAAAGTAAGCACTAAAAAAAACTGCATGCAAGAGTTCTAATAGCAGCATATGTATTCAAAATAAGAAGCAATACATAAGATAAATTTTCATATTTATAGAAATAACGTTTTATGCTAGATTACATATGCAATTTCGATGTAGACAAAACAAACAATATGAACGAAAATTGAATAAAATGAAAACAAAGTCAACTAACTTCCACATTTCAATGAACTCTTCATAGTTCAATCATCTGCACAGCATTGTTGAGACTCTTTCACTCCATGTGAGCAAGGGCAAATTGAGAGAGCTTAAACAGAACAAACTCCAAACTACACTAACCACAACACTTTTGACTCCGAATACCCGAATCTAATTTATGGTGTTCTATTTTTAAGTTTAAGATAGTCAGCTAATTGAGATTAAAATTCGCGTTACCGTTGTGCTGACACAGGCTATAGTTCGCAATCAAATTCAATGTGTGATCTAAATGCAAAAGCAAATGTGCATGGTAGTACTATAAGGTGGCAATGTTTATCGCTGGTCGTATAGTAAAATATGATTATTAAAAAGCCAGGCTGATTTTTCCGTTCAAAATCAGAATGGCCGAGTTTGGTCACATAAATGTCTTTGCACATTGCAGTCTTTTGGGAATCGAATGTTGTGAATCGTCAAATTACAGGTGTGCAAGCCATTCCAACATTGAACCCCCTGGAAATTTTTTGCTTCAGGCGAAGTGTAGAGAAGTGTAGAGTGTAGAGAAATTTTCCAAAACAAAAACCACTTTGAGTCTGAAATTGCGGCTCCATTTTCGCAATGCATTATCTGTCAAAGCAACCAGAGAGTGGGCTGGTCAGTGAGAGAGTAGTGAGCCGTATGTGAGCAACGAAAAATCCTGCCCGAGTGTGTAGTTGTTGAATCTTATCTTGCATCTCTTTCTGTTCCATGCGATTTCTTCCAGTTTTTCAGGCCTGTAATCAGCTGATCAACTGATCCTATCTCATGCTAGGTCATTGGATTTTTTGACCGTATACATATACGGCAGTGGCGGCTCGTGGGAATCAATGTAAGTGGGGCTAGTCTGCAAGGACCAGTACTTACTTATATTGGAAATTCGGAACAGTTTTATATTTGAAAATGGGGTTACAATAAATAAATACTATGCATAAATAAGTCAATTCAGTAATAAATTCCTCCGGGAAAATTCTACTAAATATTCGCATCAGCTTATTCCTGCCTATTTTACCTTGCGCCTATTTTTCTGTTGAATAAATCTATCACCTGCCCATTAAAATGTTCAGCTTCTTTACTAATATATAATACTGCAAATAAATTGAAACGTTTTTTATATATATTATAAGTTTTAAAAGTTTCCGTATTCTGAAGTTTTCTAACTCATCTTTCAGAATCTGCTGGATCTAATTGGAGTGATAAATCGTATTTAAATTAATCATTTATCTGTTAAACAGAAGAAATCATATTATTATCTTAAAAGAAGCTTTACAATTCAGTAGCAGATGACATATTTAGAACACTTCATTTTTGTATATTAATTTTGACTGGATTAAACTGGATTATTATCATATCCCAAACTTATCAATCCTATAACATGAGGATCATATAGTTTTTTTCACCATTTATTCCTTATGATTAGACTTCCTTGATTTCAAACTATTTCTAATTGAATTGAATTAATAAATTAGATACTAGGTTAGGTTAATGTAAAACATAATGAAGAATATTTGAAAATTTTATTAAAAAGTCACTAGAAAAATTTAAAATGATCATTATTCATATAATTTAACAATTCGATTACTTCTATTATCGTAACAATGTCCCAAGCATCCCATTTAATTAAATCAAAGCAATAAATTCGATACCCCACGCTTTCAAAAACAGATTGTTTTTATTCAGTTAGCGAACGACGAACAAGCGATATACCAACAGAAGCTTAAGATTAGGGCTTAGTCCGTTGATTTCTCTTTTTGCCATTGCGTATGACATGCACACACTCGGCGCTCAGTGATTTTTTTCATTCGTTTCCTCTCTTTTCTGGGGCTTGTTCAACTCAGTCCGGCGCACATTGCATGTGGAACAGAGTATGGAAAGAGAATATGAAAAGAGCATCGCTCGCATATTGCATAGGTGAAGTAAGTTCTCTTGTATTGAATTATATCTACATACACTGTGGCCAGATTGGGCTATTAAACGCCAATTGGGCTATCTAACATTTGAATACGCGAGACGTTTTTTCATTTCGCGGGTTGGCGGTTTTTGGGCTATCTATTTTTATGAAAATCTATATTTGGGCTATACAGCAAAACCTATTAATCGGGACACTGTATGATCGAACCACTTGAATAATTGAGCTATAACATCACCGCACATAATATTTCTTGAAGAAAATTCACTCTGTAATCGGGCAACCTCTAAAATTGTACACACTTGGTAATCGAACCAAAAACGGTTTTCAGATCAGCATGTAAAATTGTGCAAAAAGGAGTTTTCCAGAAAAATATCTGTTCAAGGTCAAGAAAATTTTTCGCAAAATTTCTGCATAACTTTCTGGTGAAAAATTATTTAATGTGTAGAATTCGGTACGTTATAGATAGCTTCAATTTTATTGGTATTCTGATAATAATAAAATATTGATTTATTTGTGCATTGTTGCATGTTTTCCCTCTAAGCAAGTATGAATGCAATTTATTTGATAGTTATGATGTAAATATTTGAACGTTTGTTTAGGAAACGTCAAAACAACTGAAAAAATCTACTATGAGTGCAAAATACAACGATCTAAGTGTTCGCAATAAGTTAGAAGTAATACAACCGACAAACAATTGATCATCCAAAGAAAAACTGGCGATACCTTTAAAATTAGTTAGAGTCAGGTGCATCGTATGTAAAAAAAAACAAAAACCAACTAAAACGGGATTTAAATATCGTTAGAAAATTATGAAGACATTGGGAGAAAGCGGTTGAAGTGGTTACCATACTACCAGATAGATAAATTGTTGTATTAATGGTCTTCTAAGACACGCTACAAAAATTTGCCAATATCCGGCCAGATACTTCATAGTAGAGCCCGTCAAATTACTACAAAATGAAAACTTTGTGATTTCAAGGCATCAAACAGAAAGCTAAAATCCGTTAAGAGGACTACAATATTCACTACGGCACGCTTTGTGGCAAAGAAGATAATGTTGATTTAGACTCAGTTCAGAAATTTCAGTCACAACTAAGAATGTTATGTGAAAATATTTATAGTCTTGATGAGACAGGAGTATTTTTTTGAACAACACCTCAAAAATCACTACGTCTTAAAAAGAAAAAATGTACATATTAAAAACCTTGAAAGAAACGCGTGACAGTTGCAATGGAAGCTGCTCAGGAGACACCGAAAGACTAAGATCGTTGGGAAGAATTGACATTACACACAACTTGGCGAGCTAACATAAAATCTTAGATGAAGGGTGCTATTTTTAAAGAATGGATGCACACTTGATATTGAAATGCAAACACAAAACCGAAACATCACCATCTTCTTTGATAAAGCTAAATGTGGTAGCATTGACAACCTGGAAGATATCAAGCTGAATTTTTCCACCTATTTACAGCCCTTATATCAGAGCTATGCCCAACATAAAACTAAATTACTGCACTTATATGATGAACTTCATATTATGAGCTTTGGAACTTGCTGAGTTTTCTCCAGACCCTATAAAATTAGTTTCTACATTTGAAGCTCTCTGGTTATTGCGATCTGCTTGGAATAAAGTGTCTCCACTTACAATAACAAAAGTGTTTTTGGAAATGTGGGTTCCCTCAAAATCTGAGGGTCGGAAGCGGAATCGTGATGAGATTTTAAATTCAAATTGATTTGAATTCAAATATTTCATCAGACATTTCAAATTTGGCAGGATACGATCAATTTGCGATCACAAACGAATCTCTCCCGGAAGATTGAGTAGATGCCTTTTTTAAAGGATGATGATGATGATTAATTTAAACCGAAGAAGCCACAGCAGCTTTTGTTAATTCCGATAGTGAATTCAAATCGGAGTCATTGAAAATTCAACGCTTAAAAATTTTTCATTTTATATCAAAGCACACTTCAATTTTTCGCGAAACGTCGCACCCACAAGTGAAATTGTTTGACGTATATCTCCTTTTGGAAGTATTTAAACGTCTAAACATAATGCTAACAGCTGATTGCCTAATCGAACAAATTATTTATTTCAAAACTTGCGTTCATAGTTTTGAATGTATGAAATCGGATAAAATATTTATATTTTAAATAAAATATTCAGCCTTTCTAGCTATTAAGACTGTTTCTTATACTAATTGAACTTTTGTTCCCCCCAAATTTGCAAGTTTTTTTTGCAAGCTTTTATTTTCTGTGTGAACATTTTAGGAAAGCGCTTGAAAAAATAAATGTCCTTCTACACTTATTTTTTCAATCACTTTTCTAAAATTTCCACACAGTTCTTGTAATTTATTCACATTTTCCTTTTCAAATACGTTGTGAATAAAATTTTATCTGTATATGGTATCGAAAATTTTCACTTTTTCAAACGACTTCTCTCCTACAACTAGAGCATTTATGTTACTTTGCACGAGTTTTACGGATTTAAATATTATAGTTTAATTAGCTTAAATGAATAAATTTAGTTATAGATCTGGTGTGGCGGTTTTTGGGCTACAAATAAGAAATCTTGGCTATTTTGGGCTATAAAAATTTGAAATTGGGCTATATTTTCTCGCAAATATCTGGCCACACTGTGTACATACGAATTTGTGAATGAAAATGAAATACCAATTTCGAAAGAGACGAAACATGAATGGATTTTAGAAACAGTTGGTGAGCGAAGTATTTTGATAATTTGTTTCGCTAAAATGACATTTTATAGGTTGTAATAATTAAAATGGAGATTGGTTTCTTTACATTTTGGAATGAAAAAGGATGGTGGGGCTAAGCCCCACTAGCCCCATACGTAGAGCCGCCACTGATATACGGAGATCGCACACTGATTAGGAACTAGCTTCTTTCGCTGTGCTTCAGATGTCCGCTTTATTTTCACATCTGCCTTAATACATAACTTCATTTGCGACACAAAATATCCATTTCGATTCTTGATAAATTATGTTCTTATACCATCTGGTATCAGTAAAATCAAATACAGATCATTGACTTGTTCAGTGTCATACGAATGGCCTTGTATCTATATAACAGTGAGGCTATATTCATGTATAAGAGTATTTTATTGTTGCAGTTTTATTAGTTTTGGTAAAAATAATGAAACACTGGGTAAATAATATAGCCTTGACATTTTCAAAAATGCGAATGGGAATTTAAGGTGCTACCTATTTTCTAACAACTTATTTTGTAGCTACAGAAGCTTTTTCCCTCAATTAAAGAGAGAAAACTTTTCACTGCAAAAAATGACATGTTTCGCGAGAACTAGCAGTTCCTCGACATTTGCAAAGGAGTGACACTAAAAACACAACACTAAATACACGTTTCGTCGATCGCTGTAAAAAGCCACTTTAGTTAGTAGGAAAAGAAAGCAGGCACATTAAATTCTCATGCATAATTTTCAACATATCAAAAAGTAGTAAAACAAATTATTTTTCGTGAAACAAACAATAAGATATTGTTGTGTAAATGGTCACACTGTTATATAGATACTAGGTTGTTCAAACTCACGTGTTTGTAAAAACAAGGCAGGGTTTATAACTATAATGCAAACGAAATAGGCAACGGTTAAAGTAATTTACTTTCCAAATAACTGACGACTTTGCTTTGTTTCTCATATTTTGTGAGTAAACTTTTGCGTGTAATATATAGTAACAGGCTGCTTCCCTTTTATAATATTATCCGAAAAGACCGCTAACGCTTTGCCTGTGGGAGATCAGATGGCAGTGTTAATACACCGATTAGGTGTAAATAGGCCCTTCGATGGAATACTCTGTAGTGACTTTACCTCTTATTCCTCCCCCGATGAATGTTTTGTCATTTACACTTCCTTAATTCCATCCAAAACTTTGGTTCTTGGGTCCTTCTACATCTGTTTTAGCTTATGAACACTTTTTTGCAGAACTTTCTTCCTAACTAACTTTTCCAACCCCTTTATTACTATTGTGTGATAATTTCATGAAATGCTATATTCTTCACTATCATTGTTCACTACTAAAACAAATGGAATATATTGGTTTCTTTTGTTTTGTAACCTTTATATTGATGATGCTTTTCAAAAATGTAATGCATTCCTTTCTAACTTCATTTCACGTTTTACTCCTACTTACTGTCTGTCTAAACAGATGACGCTTCATAGTTCTACGCTGACACAAAACCACTTTTGAAGCGACAGACGCAGCAAGTAGTTAGCACAAAAGTTCAAAACATGAGCTACTTTCCGAAGTAATGTGCTCTTACATCAATCTCACCGAAGCAAACAAACCAACCTAAATCCTTTTGACCCAACATTCTATGTTTAAAAAGTTATTCCTGCATTGCTAATTGTATGAATTTCAACGATGTAATCGCTTCGACCTCACAAAATGTTTACGACCTTTACGTTTGCTACCTCTCTTTCTTCTTTTTTTTTGTACAAACCCTAAGAAGTAGAATTCTTAATGTACTCCCTTGATACGAGCTTTGGCTCTGGCCCCGATGAAATTTCGAATATTTTATCGAAGTCATTATTTTCATCCTTACGTGCTCGTCTTCCTATCATCTTCAACCTAAAAATTACTTCGGATATAGTTATTTTCCAATGGAAAACTGCAAACGTTTTTCCAGTATCCAAATCTGGTGCTCCTATTACTGCATTTCGCTTCATTTTCGCTCCAGCAAACTGGTTAAAAAGTTGCATTAAAATAAGGTCCACGCTTTTGCCAAATGTTTTCTTGCGCAAGCACAGCACAGGTTAATAAAAGGCAAAACTACATCGACCAATTTCTTTTTCTATGGATAGTGGTTTTTGACTCTGCCGATCATAATCTTCTCCTTCTGAAGCCAGAAATGTATGATATTTTTGGTTCATTTCTACTTTACTGGTTGATTTCCTATATTCTTGACTTTACTTATGTTTCACCATCCTACCTTTGTTATTCGAATTGTATATGAATGACCAATTATTCTTCATACGTTCTCCCTGTCGTTTGTTAACTGATGACGTCAAGATGTTCAGAGCAATGGAGGCATTTGAGGATTGTTTCACATTTATTTACTCTCTGCGTTAAATAACTGGTGCACTGCTACCGCACCAACTCTGAATGCTGCAAATAGACACCAAATGTGTAATACTTATAAAATGACATCTTCGACCTCCACATACTTTATTCCAAATTCTTGTTTTAACGTCAATTTTAAGGACCTGGCCTTATAGTCCAGTAACCTTGTTGTCTAAAAGTATAGGTACATAGTGTCGAATCCGGTGATTCTGATTTTTTGCTGACTTGTTTATGATGTTACCCCAATGAATAAATCAAGTTTGCGACCTCGAGCGACGATCGCAACCTTGTAAAAATCGGAAAAACCGAGCAAATTTTGAAATTTTTTAGTTTTAGCCAAATTATACCATAAAGAATTTGCTTTATGATAAAATCTATGCAGCAAAGCGGTCCCCCATCTAAGTAGTAACCGCACGCAACACTGCTTAAATTCAGTGGTCGTATGAGAACATATTGATACCAGATTTATGGCAACATTTTCTTGAAACTATACCAAATTTTACTCAGTGCAAGTTCAATATCAGTTCTTTGGAATGAATAAACTCCTTTCTTTCGACTGAGTAAATATTTCTTTGGCGCAGAATCGTTACCAATTTTCATTTGCTAATTTTTGCTCAATAAATAGAAATATTTTTCTGAGTGCATGCAGTAAAATCCGTCCAGCGTAAGTTTACCCGCTCTTTGTGTCAGAAATTCAATTTCCCTTGCTGTGACGTCATCGACTTTCGATACTACAGACACCTTCTCTTGAATCACGCAGAGTATTCCTGGACGAGTGTCTACTTTTCAAACTGCATTACCGTTTTGGTTTCTCTTATCCAAGCAGCCGGGTTTCGGTTCAGAAATCTACTGGTTTTAAGAGATCATCTTTTGTGTTTAACGTCCTTCTCGTGTGTACTAAAACTTATTGTTATTTTTTGGTTTTTTTTTATAGTTTTATTTTTCATTTTGTTTCGTAATTCTATCCATGTACTATCTTATTTTATTCTTCTGTACATGTACACCTTGCTTGGTGAGTAAATAAATAAATAATACCGCCGTCTTCTACCCTGGACGTTTTTTGCATGCAAAAAAAAAACTTTAAAAAAGAAAAGCTTCAAGTACAAAGTTTATTTTTAGCACTGATATTTAATATGTTTTCAATGTATATTTAATTCTGCTTATATTTTGGTTTATATTTGGTTTATTATTTTATTTCGTATTCTTGCATTCTTATTTATAGACGTATGTTAGTAAGCTGCATCAAATCAATTGAATAAATAAGTAATCAAATTACCAATATAATGGTATCTTGATATCATTATAAACAGCAAGTCACAATGGTAATTGACGATGTATAGATAAGCTATTATTAATGCATAACCAACACAGTATGCAGACTTTTATCCATTGGCGACTTTCGCCCATTCATTATATGCAGTGCGCCGTTGCCCAAAACAAACAAACCTATTGCAGCCAGAAAATACATTTTTAAACTAAAGTAGGTACAGAACACTGGAAACCTCGTCCTTGAATTGCTTTTGCTTTGAAAAAATAAACTTATAGTAGTACCGCTACTGCTTCTTCCAACACAATGCTATTTAGATAAACCACCCAATACATATTGACTCATTTTCACTAGATTTTAGTAAATGATATTCATCAAAAACACATATTATTAAACTGACACCATGTTAAAAGATTGCCATTGTCATAGTTATAAGTTGGGTGGTAAACAACATCTTTTGAATAATATATTTGACTAATTATTTACTTCTGCTACTATTTCTACCCGGCTGCTCTTCTACACACGACTGCTCATTCGAAATGGACGCAACATAAACACTGGATCCAAATCTGGCGTTGGTATTCTCACGCATTTGAACCGAACTGAAATTCGGATTTGAATGTATTTAATTTGAAATTGAACCAACATTCCTAACTTAATACTTTGTTTTAATTTTTATTTATGTAAATTGTATTTTATGTATAAAACTCAACAACATGAAAAACCAATAGCAAACTATCATGGCTCGAATACAGTGTTTTTAGTTGGTGTTCTAATGTCAGTAGTTGGTTTCGTTTTTGTAACGTTCACCCTAATGGCATTGTGCTACAGGTCAGTTGTAGTACATAGAAACTTCTCCCTGTGTCTGAGGTTAGTTGAAAGAAATAATAACGAAAACAGATATTTTTGAAAAACTTAAAATCGAAAAGTCACGAAATTAAAAGGTAGTGTCCATTGAAGATGAATTTTGTATGTTGTATAACATTACATTAGATACACATTGATACTAAAACAAACAACATCAACAGCTAGACCACTTAAACTTCTAAGCCCCAAACTATAATCGTATTTATTTTCAAATATTCAGTACCAGAGCTCATTTTTGTTGTCACCTAATTATGTATATGTATTTCCAAATGAAGCTTTCATTAAAAGTAAAGTATTATCTACCCCTTAGATAAAAAAAACTTATTCAGTTCTATAAGCAGGGCTTGTTTTATTGATTTAAAATTCATATTAACGTGGTAATCAAGCTAAACTCAATTCGGAGCTGTGTTGAACTGAATTACATTGAAGAGGCGACAACTGGCCAAAATTTCAGATAACTTTAACTTTAGAAAGAGCTGGTTTCAACTACAAATTTCACACAAAACATATGCACACCATATAACCTACATAGCAAGTAAATAAAACTAGCACAAAAGACACACATACGAGTAGTTTCGAACTTCTTAAAGTATTTATTGTACATAATTGTAGTACTTAGTCTTGTACCCGTATTCTGCTGGGATCAATATTTTATGTATGCATTGTGTTAGTGTTTGTGAGACCCGACTGCATCAAACTGATTTATGAGCTTAGTTTATTAAACAATACAATTATATTCTAATCATCATAGTGAGTAGCCTTTATTACATAAACGTTTTGAGCGATCGTTGTTTCTTTGCCTTTGTTACACGTAAATTTCACTGATGCACAGATCCGTGTCCTACAGTACGTTCCATCAGGAGTATGTTAACATCACCTATGCACCCTAGAACATAGAACCACACAAATTATATGATATTAAATAGAAATCGAAAAGAAAAAGAAAACAAATCTAGAAGGATTAACATAAAACTGGGCCGATTTGATGCATCGCTAATAATTCTTTCAGTCATCTAAATAAATATATAAGCAGAGTAAAGCGAAAAGCTATGGTCTCAACAGATATTTGCTACAATGATTGTAAATTATTGAAAGCCAAGGCTAAGTGATGATGTGAATTTGCCTATGTAAGATGCTTTTTTGTCAAACTGAAGCTTATTTTTTAAACTAGAATTCGATTATTGTTTTTTTCTATTATGTAATGCTTTTGTTTTTGCCTTACGCTCATTTCGAATTTCTCGAAATCTAAACCATAATATATAACTGTGGAAAATATTTTTGTTCTCATATCACTGACGAAACGAAAGATTGAACGCTCTATGCTGTTGAATTGAGTATTTTTTATCAGGAGACGAACTATTATCTGCATCACTATTTATAACAAGCAACTGAATCCGCTTCTTCGCAAAGCATTTCAAATCCAAACCATAGCGTACATATGTGTATTCAAAATACTGACCATGGCACAGCATACAATGGTATGCAAAATAATTAGGATAATACTTATTGTTCCTTGGTTTGATATTTAGTGTTAGTTTGGAATACTCTTACGGTTTTGGATACTTCCCGATGAGAAGTGGTAGAAGAACTGCTATATCTCCAGCGCATATTAACTGCTAGAGAGACTGATTTTATGCTTATTTAGAAGGCATGTTCTACCAAACGTGCTCCTTCTTACGACCAACTCGAAGTCTATGTATGTACCTATTTGATACAATAGTATACAGTCCGGATTTTGATTGGATTGAGGTTGAAATAGTGGAATGGAAACCTGTAAAGAACCCGTTTACTTTCCACTGTTTCAATCTTTATCCTAACTCAATCTTAATCCTAAATCAATCCGTATTGTATCTGCGAATAATGACTGCATCGAAAGCCATAGGGTACCAATATTTCCAGCTTTACCACTCACAAGATGTTCAAAATTCAGGAGAGTAAATACTTGTTATATATTTTCAGTAAAGAATGTTTATCATGTCATAACTAGATCGTTTGTCTTTCGTTTTCATCCCATGGCTGCATCGGAAGTTATAGGCACTAAAACATTTTGAAGATTGCCGTCCGCGAAATTTACAAAACTTGGAAATTTGAACATTGCATATTTTTTTTTGCACTGCACATACGTGTTATATAATGCTAATTTTTCCGAAGGCTGTGCACAATTTTAAGGTGAAGCCATTAAGGTAGTTTTTATCTATTTTCAATTCCTGTTTGACATTTCATATATTACCTATCACTTATCTTCACGAAAGCTCTAGGGCACCAATGCTTCCGAGGGTGTATGTACAGAAATTTATTTTGAAAACTGGTATTTTCATATTAGTTCTAGCTACCAAATATTACTAGTTAGACTTAAACTCTCGTCCAAATGCGACATAATTAAATATTTCGTATGTGGCTGCCTTATTGTTAACGTAAGCAACTCATTAAGCGAGTATCTAACGAATTTAGCTATACCTGCTCGGTGATTGAAAAAATACTGAAATTAAAACCGCATCGGTTTCAAAGGCACCGCTTCCTCAGATGTGTCAACTGTTTTCAACTTCGTCGATAGTAATGAAAACAGCCTATATTTCAAAAACCGGTACCCCGGAGTAGTGATGGGCGATTGCGAGATGTTATAACAATCGAGATAATCGTAATCGATGCCACAAAACAAACGAGAGAATAATCGAGAGAACAATCGAAAGAACAACCGAGAAATCAATCGATATGCTCGATTGTTCTACTCAATTGTTCGTTTCGATTGTTGGGTTCGATTGCTATACTCGATTGGTGCTCTTGATTGCAGTGTTCGATTGCTGTGTTCGATTGTAGTGCTTGATTGCTGTATTCGATTGTTGAAGACCGGTTTATAGCAGAAAGAGACTGTTTAGCTCTGGGGTAGCTAAAACTAGAGACAGATGCGATAGCCGAATACTGTAGCTAAGATCAACACAATGCAGCAGCTCACAGCCGAAGGCGAACGTGCTTTATGGCTGAATCGATTGCCGTCAACCGATTGTCGATGACATGTCCGACCGCATGGTCTATTGCGAGATGTTTTTTTTTCGATTCTCTCGATTGCACAATTACCATCGACTCAAAAATCGAGTTCAACTTAAAAACATCGAGATATTTCGAGATGTTTTAACAATCAAAACAATCGAGTTAAACAACTCGTAATCGCGTATCACTACCTGCCCATTTACTTTGGCTTAAAATGTGCAGGCTTTGATACATTTTATTCTTCGGTTTCACCAGGAGTAAGTCTGTGTCTGATCTTTAAATCAGCAAAATTTTTACGACGTTGGTGTTTCTGCAGCTGCTGAAGAAACAATTGAGAAGATATCAAATGCTGCAAACTAATACCAATATCTACACAACGTAAATCGTCTAAAACAGCAAAAAACACTATTTTTCTTATCTACAAAGTTGTGAGCTCGATATGAAGTTTGATGAGCATGGAAAATACTATTCTTCACAAGTACTGTACATCCGTTTCAATATACTCACTGAAAAATACTCAACTCAACAGCCTCTTTCGTCATCTTTTGCAAAAAAAACCTTGTTAATACAACTTTTAATATTTGCTTGGCTACTATTTCTCGTTCATATCGATTCCCAATATACTTTTAATCTTTGAATCATAACATAGACCTATTTCGTAGTTTTATACTTAATAATTATGAAATAAAATATCAATTTTTTCAATAAACTGGCATTCACAAACAAGACGAAAAACAACCCGTTTGAAATATGATCAGCCCTATAATAAAAAACCAATTGCAAAAGCTTACGGAGGTACCGTTACCACTGCCAATCACACGTCAGTCGAGGAAGTCTCGTTAGATGGTTCCAACAAAATGACTGGATATGGAAATCAAACGGCGTACAGGTAATTCGATTGTAAATTCAAATTCCAGTTTAAAATAAGTATGCACTAAACATTAATAAAATATGTCAATTTAAGATGAAGTTGATTCTACTGCGAAAGCAGATTGCAGCACTGCTGTAATAAACATTTTTCAGCTGACTATTCAGATCACATAATAATTCTTTGAAAAGCACTTACGTCCAGTTACTTCACACAATACACATAATTTACTATAAAACTCAGTAACTGGCATTAAATATGAAGCTTACTTTTCCAGGGACCATAAACTACAGCAAATCATTCGAATGGCTGGTTCAGGTAGTGAAGAAGATCAAACAGTAACCGGTGAGTTCGCGATATCACTTTGCAAATAGCCTAGCACGACTCTATGCTAGAGGATTTAGTAGACAGTGTTGTTCACACCTATTTAGTAATACATACATATGCATGATTCCATTGATATTTGAACCTCTAAAATATATTCTACAACCAAACGTTTTAACTGTATGTATATTCGCATATAGCGATTTCACAATGTTTTTTATAGAAACTTTGTCCTGTGCGTTATTAATGCAAATCATGTTTAAGCCTTGAAAACTAGTCACAGAATTATTTTAGTAAAGTATTTTTTGAATTGTGTGAAGTTTATTTTCAGTAGTCCGTAGCTAGTAAATTATGTTCTGAAAATTCAACAGCTGCATGCTTGACTAAGATTCCGCTGCTATCTGCATTTCACGTGATGTAATAGCACTCGATTTGTAAATAAATATAGAGAGGAGCAATGCTCGTTCATATCCAAAAACTTCCATTGAATAACGATCTCAATATAACTCTAGGAGCGATACAGCTTCATTAGGTTTATGCATACAGTTATCAGTGCATTGTACTGAGTGAAATCTATGTTCTGCCACTCTCGTAAAAGTATGTCAATAATGCACTATTTGCTTTCACGTTAATTTGTTATAAAATAACACTGCACTTTGGTATGGAGCCGTATTACTTGAAAACTTATAGCTAATTAATTGCATGACGTAAGGAATTCTTCTTACCGACATTACAGAAAAAGGGATCCTGAAAAAACATGGATATGGGCTGATGCTCGGCGAGCAAATGAAAGACAAATGGGGCGAAGACGATCAGTCTGACAACCTTGAGCTTATGGCACAACAAGATGGTACGCTTGTGTCTGGAGCAGCCGCGTCTGAAGTAGAACGAACCTTAAAAAGTCTCAATGGATACCACGAAGATATCCTTGAAGCCTTAAGAAACGCAGCGCACTCGCACCGAGGAACCGGCGCTGGCAATACTCCCGTGGGGAGCGGTAGTCTTAGTGAAGAGATGCTACGCAAGACTCTGCAAGAGCACACTACAGCTGCTTTAGGCTATAGTGAGTACAAAGCGAGACCCAGCTCGAAGGCAAGCTCCAAAGAAAATGTATGCGACGTTACACAACCACATACGGTGCTAGTAGAAGGAAGTGTACCTCAAGGTGCCATACTTCATCATCATCGGCCTCAACACTTGCAGGATGACGAAGAGCAGCCCGCCACCGGTCCACTACGAATACGAAATTTAGAAGACCTAATTAGACAATTAGAGCATCATTCCTCTAGGCATATGAGTCCGAGCGGGTCGGAAGACATTCGAATGTCTGAGACAGAGGCCGATCGTCATTATAGATTAGATAGTTCAGCCGCTTGTAGTGAATCCTCGCAAGGGTTAGTTTCCGTTTGTACTACCATAAAGCTTTCTTGTTTGCTTCGTGTTTCTGATTGACTTATATAAACTGAGCTCGAATATAACGTGGAAAGAGTGGCAAAAGATAAACTGAAGATTCAAACTTTTTAACGATCCCTTATATTTGTCGAATGCAAGCATTTCCACATTATACTTGAGCATTTGTTAACAATATACTAAACCAAATACTTTTTCAGTTCTAATCAACAATTAGCACAATCACAGAAAACAGCAACTATACTTCCGGCTTACAGTAGTCGATGTCGTCCCCGTTCTGACGATGAAAGTCGCTTCGTCTACGGAAGGTATAGGCATCCAACAACTAGCAGGCATCCACATCAATCTCATTCACCGCATGCTTTTGGCCACCATGCGCATCATTCACACGCCCACGGTCATCAGTCACATGGACCCCATTCATCGCACCATTCATCACATACGCGTTTACATCAAGACGACGAGGGTATATATGAGAGTGCCGATCACCATGATCGCAATCTTGATCCGCGGCTTAATCGTGAAACACCTGATAGCGAAAGGTAGGTTCCATGGTACGTAGACCTCTGGGCCCCAAACAAATCGTTTTCATTCCGTTAAAATTAGTCGCATGGACCGAGCGAACAATGCTTGAATTTGTAGTTTCAATCAGCTATCATACGTTTTCAGAAGTTTTTTCCTCGAATATTATCTTCTTAAAGCGACCTCAGCCTCTCTGGCCTCTAAAATATTTTGTGACAGCTGAAGAATTTTTGATGTTTAATGCAATATCACAAGCGACAAGAAAATTCTAGGCAGGAACAATTTTAAATGTTTCGTTTACCCAAAACACGCAATTTATCCTTGAATTGTATTTTCTGCTTTTGATTCCGTGCTTGGCTCTAATAGAGTAAATTATTTGAGATTTCAGTTCGAACGCCTTTTCGGGATACAATTCTATTCGATCTATTTGAGCTATGGAGATATTTGGAGCGACTATGCCAGGTGTATTAGTATATCTTTAAGATCTACAACTTTGAGTGTTTATTGCCAAATCGATGGATATGCGGTCAGCTAATTGTGCGTATTCCAAATTCACAACCATCATTGCTTCGTTTTTCCTTTGGTCCATTCAGTAGTTTGTTGATTTGTTGCGGCCGAAAACTTTCACGTTTACTCTTTTCTTTGTTGTTGATTACTATTTTCTAGTGATGACTTTATTCAAGCTCAACAACAATTAGCCCGGTGGGCGAGTGAGGACGTTGTTTCCGTGGTGGTGCAGGATCCTGGGACATCGTCAGACATACACCCGCATCAAGGCGTCGGAACATCATCAACGGCGGGTATCATTCACGGCGAAACCGCATCAATGAACGCGACCACGAACGGGCTAAATGTCGGTCCGCGGGAGTACTATCCATCGCCACCATCAACGGAAACGGAGAGCAGCGGAAGCGTTATTCAGCCACAGCAGAGACGAAGCCATCTCGATACCGGCCACGGCGACGGACAATTAATGGAGAATGGCCGCTATCCAGAGTATAAACACTGATAACAGCTATTGGGGTAGAGTCAATCAGCCCCAAGTGATTTTCTAATAACAAGCGAACACAGTATGAGAAAGAGTGAATTCAAATTCCATTTTGAAGCACTTGACGAAATACAAGATGTAAAAATTACCACTTTTTATGTACATTAGACTTATCATGATAAGCGTTAAATGAAATCTTTTCAAAAGCTATTTTGTTGCCGTATTAGGAAAAAGCGATATTTTCCCGAAATCGCGGAAGATGTGTAATTATATGAATACTAAATAAAATTTATATTAAATTATATGATGAAACACTCTTGCGCCTACCCGCAATAACACACGGACGCACTTCAGGTTCATCTAGTACGAACGCGATCACACAAGTATCACAGGACTAACACAAACTCCATACCAAGTGGAAGAAAATTAGAAAATTTAGAAAATATATGATCTGTAGAGTAAACGAAATCGATAAAGTTATTATTTTTATTTGATTCGTGAAATGTAAAGTCAATTTTTTAAAATGATAGAAAGCAAATGGACATAAACTTATTCTAAATAATTGTAACTGATAAATCAACACGGATTAACCTAGGAGCTCTAATGTGCGAGGGGTAAAAACATAGTGTAAGGGCTGTAACATAATATTAATTTAGATGATAAAAACTTGAATTTCCGTTGAAATGAAAATATTACACACTATCCTAATCTAAATCTGTAAACGGATGTGCTGGGGCAAACCATTTGTGATGTGCTGAGGTAACGCTACTTGAAATCGAATTCTTACTTCAATAAAACCGAATCACGAATACCATGGTTAAAAAATCTGTTTTTGATACTTAGGTTTATTAACTTCAGCAACTCGCTATCTCACATAATCTTCGCAAAAGAATGCACTAAGCATATAACCCCATAACCGAATCTGTCTCGTTGTAAGCAAAAAAACTATTAATGTTTTACTACTAACAGAGTGAAAGGACGTAAGTTATAAAAACTATGTTATTCCACAAAATATGCCGTTAATTAAATCAATGGAGTAAAAACAGGAACTACAAATAATATTTATAATTAGAGAAAAATGTAGACAAATGAAATGAAATATCACACAATTATGCAGCAAAATTATTTTAAAAAAAATATTGAACTACAGTGAAAGAAAAAAGAGATATGGATCGAGTTTTGCAATACTATGGTGCGCAGTTGAAGAATAAACAACACCCTCAGTACTGTTTCCACAGGATTATGAAAATGCTGAAAGATCTTAAGCAACCTTTATTTATGAAAGACATTGAAACTAGTTACCAAAATCTAAAAGCAAAAATACACGCTATAGAAGCCTCAAGTAAAATTTGGTGACTTGTAACCACGTTCAAAATTTCAACAAAAGTAACTAAAATCGTGAATATAAGTAATAAACATCAGAGGTTCTTTATTGGGATAGACTATTAATATGAATTGTACGTGAGCTGGTAATTACATAGTTTATTTCAACAAACGCAAATATTAGTCGCATAATTTCACAACATTAACTTAAAAAATGGTCTTAAACTGATTTTACTCGAACGTAAACCAATTATGGGCAATGAATACACCACATAGCTGTAGCAAGCAGTGAAGATATGTTATTTTAAAGTTTCTCAAGCCCTAACAACCTGCAACAATAACTGAAGAAAGAGACCAGGTTGCTTCAGATAAAAATATAATCATTTTTGAAGTTGTAGTTTGTGATGAAGGCGCTGGTGAAGCTATACACTTAACTTTTTTTCAGCGTAGGAACAACAAAAATGTATGGTTGGTTTGCACGGTAACATATATGTAGCTAATATTATTCTGCTTTTAATTACTTTTGCATTAATAGCTTTGTTAAGAATGGTAATTTAGTGATCCTCCTATTCATCAATTTTTTTAATGGTTTATTTCACATCGCAGGGAAAAAACGTTGCTTCTTCTCTCTTTTTATAAACGTTGACTGAAAGTCATCAATGTATAGTTTAATGCACAATATCCTTCACTTCCTTAAATATAATTGTGAAAAATTTGATCGTTGGCATCTAAAAAAGCAACATATAATTTTTCCGTTCGAATATGAACAAGCATTTTAAATACCGCACTATTTGTCAAGCACAATGAAGTCCTAGTTTTCATCATCGTACCACATACAGTAGGAAACTATTACATTGGTTAGGAAGCTTTCACATTGAAACTTTTACATTTAACTTTTCCAATGATTAGGTTCCTCAGATGTTTCCTCAAATTTTAAAGCATGAAAACGAACTCTACTGTAATTTTTTTGTGGATGAGTTCCTTCAAAAAAAATCCTACACAACTTTATTCATAATATCACCACGACTGTACATGTCAAAGCTTAACCCGTCTTTTGATATCTAATATTGAATTTACTTTTAGAGTTTAATACCAATTATGGCAAATATGACAGAGCTAGATCGGACCAGTTTGATGTCGTCGATATGTGATTGCATAAGACTTTAAATGACTCTTTTTGCTCAGGCCTACTAACCCAATCGTAAACTATTTATTTTAACTGCATCATATGCCAAAGCAAAACTTAAGCAAGAAGCGAAAGAATATTTTGTATAGTATCGGAAGTTTTATTATTGTTGCTGCTGCTATAGTAAAACCACAACTCATCAAAATCTCACTACTTACAAATTCATTTCACGATTTCTGCATGACAAAGCAAGTAGTTTACTACTTGCTCAAATCACAGAGCAGGATCTAAGGATCACTCGTTCAATCAATTATACTAAATTAAATTGGCCAACTTTGATCCCTAAAGGAACGATCGATTTAAGAAAATTGTACACTTTTCAGCTTTTACGAAGCATTAATCCGTCAAAGTATCGTTTCACCATCCCATTTAAGGCATGATTTGAACCATTTAGCTCTTCCAGGGTAATGTAATGCCGGTTTAGACAGTCTTGATTGCTGTTTCTGCAACTACAACGATTTCAGTATGGTTTGGAATTACTCTTTTATAGCTTAAAAATGATGTAAATTATTAAATGCATTGCTGTTTAGCTGTAACAACTCCCATAAACATTATTGAAGATATATATAGATATATTGTCCCAAATCTACGCTGGCATGTGTATTCATTTTATGTTGTACTTCGTCACTTCTAAATGCAACAGCTTGATTTTGAACCCAAAGGATATCAGATATCATTGAGCTGAAAGACGTTTACGCCTGCTTTCAAGAAAAGTGTCCAACTCTGCATGAACGCTATGTTGTTTTACCTGATCATATCATCCATTTACTTGTAAAATAATTGGTACTTGAGCCTCTTATTTAAAATAGAAGTAAACTTTTCAAACTAATAGTTCGCTATTGCTGCTTTTTTTACATGAACAGATCTAACAAACATTGAAAATATTTAATCGTGCTATATATCTGACTTCAGTATTGTCGTAGCATTTAACTATATGTAAAGCAAACAAAATACCAGAAACGTTTTTATCTAAGGTTTCTATTTTGGCTGCAGAGCCAGTAAATTGGATGACAGCATGCACATTGAAAAAGAAACCTGAATGATTCAATTTAGACACTGTTTCCATCCTGGTTATTATACATATACAGAAAAATTAGCATTCGTTAAATTATTTCTTTGCAAACACACTAGACAAGATATTATTGAATCTGGTTCTGTTACATTAACTCAAAACAAAACGATTGCTCCGAAGTACGATGTAGGTTATTATTAGCAGTGGATCATTGTCAATAACATTAAAGTATTGTGCACAGCACACAATTTAGTTTTTGAGCTTGTACCATATGGCCATCGTACCAATAGTAGATTCAAATCTGCTGCAGTTTTTTCCACAATTTTCACATCACTTATTACGATTAAAATTCTCGAGCTTATATACGGACTAGTTTTATGATCGATTTTTATTATCTATTGTAATTGACGTTAATTGGTCAATCTGGAACGCGCCTTCATGCTCAAACCAAGCCAAAATTCATTCCAGTTAGAGTTTCTTTCAAAAAGGATTGATAAACATTTATTTGTTAGTACAGTTGAATAACTGTTTCGAAGGAAACACTTATCGTAAAGCATTTTAATAACACCGAATTTATTGAGGCTTTCAACTTTCGCAACTATCTTGAGCTGTACATGATTGTACAATAAACTTCATTGATATCAAAACAAATAAAATGAATCTGCGAAAACACAAAAATTATACGCGTACTAACTGAAGAGGAACGAGCCGTCAGTATGTACAAAAATGTCACTTCTGTTAGTTGCAAATACATACGAAATATTCTAAAATGTGAATTTAAACATATAAGTAAACGTACTGAATTAATTCGTACAGGCAAAATAAAATCTAAAGCATAATAAATTATATAGCGTAATGATGAGAATGATAGTCTTAAATGTAAAGTAACCAAAACGTACATTAAATATAACAACAGTAGAACGTAAGGCTATCATTTTATAATAAGGGAAAAAAACGTACGAAAACTCGTGTAAGTTATACAAGTATGATATAATAGAAATGAAATTATAAACAATGTGGTTATGTTTGTAATATGAAGAAATATGCAGGTTTTAAGATTGAAATTTAGTATTTGTTCAAATGTCTTCAAATAATTTAATAGAGAAATTCGATTATTTTATGAATGTGTGGGTGAAAGTGGTGAGTCAACGTTATTTCCTAAATATTTAGCACAAGCATGAAATTAAATCGGTTCCAACGATCCATAATAAGTTGAATCACCTCTCCGTTGTTTCTCGAAGTCCGATTCCGGAGAGCTAGGATTGAATAGGGCTCTCTTAAACTCATTTCAAAATTTTTACATTTCGAATCGCAAATTATATCGATTAAGATATAGTAGTATATTTAAGATAATTAATTCTTACAGAATAGGTAAAAATAAAATTCAATAAGAAGAGGACGGAATATAAGCAAAAAATACCGATGAAATTGATGATATACATGAATATGAGATTACTAGTTATGTAAATTTTTACATGTTTTCTAGAAATTGATACGAAATTTAAGAAAAGCAGTAATAACAAACATTAATAAGTACGCTACTCATAGCAATACAAACACAACATTTTAAGTGGTTTATTTTCGTCGCATTTAAACTGGTTCTTATTTCGCCCGGTACAAAACTCAAATCAAAAGTAGAAAAAGAGAATTCACAAAGATGGCAACTATCGGCCGGCGCACACTGACGTTTTATTGAAACACAATCACTAGCAATCCACCAAACCAATGAAGCAGAGTCCGGAAATGATGGAGGAAGCTTCATTTCATTCCATTCTACTACGAAGTGAAACGCAAACATAATAACGCGTTTAAAAACTATATGTAGTCGCAATACAGGTAAATACAACAACAACAAAAGAAGAAATACTGATCAAAACATGCAAAGGTAATAGATAGCAATTAAAACACTAAAAAAAATTCTGAAAGATAAACTGACGGTAATGAATTAGATTGTATATATGAAAACGGTAAACTTACATTTGTATTGGTTTCTATTTACTTGTAAGAACGGTCTTAAGTAAATACAATAGTGGCTAAACATTCTCAAAATCAAAACCTGCTACCAAAAAGCATGAATTAATCAATGAATAAAACACAATAGAATGGCCAGTATAGGGGCTGAAAGTATTTATAAGATGGCACTCAAAAGAACGACAAAATAAACAAATTTTAGGCGAGTATTTGTGTATGAACACACAATGCGATCTAACCGAACGATAAACAACTGTTTTCAAAATTTGGTTTAGCACAAACATACAGGAATGTGACTATTATGTTTTACGTTTTGATTCCTGCCATGATCATTGTTAAGTTTTCCCGTTTCAATAAATTTTATGTATGTATATAAACTTCATAGAACCGGAAAATATACACTAACTATGGACGAATTAAAATTAAACGAACACTGATGAAATTATTAAAAAGCATTGAACTGTATTGATATAGCTATGAAAGTCAGAAACAAAGGAGTAATAACAGGAAAAATAAAAGACACTGCCTATATGTTACAAAGACTGTTGTGTTGTTTTTGTGTTTGCCACTAAGCTAAGAAATACTTCAACTTTGCCGCTAATCCAGCCTGTGGCGGGTCGTGCCTTAGTTTAGGGGATGCTCACAAACTAAAAGTAAGATGAATCTACCTATATTCGGCTTGCTACTCTGGTAGATTTGGAAGTTTTTACTTCAGAGTAGACAGAAAAGTTCTTCGGCTGTTAGTTTATTTAATATGTGGAAAAATCCAACTCAACTTGAAGTCGACTAGAAATATTGAATTATATGTGGTAAGAGATAGTGGACTACAAAATTCTTCAAAATACAAGGTTTGATAATCTTTGAATCAAGATGTTTAGACGAGAAAATTATGAGACCTGAAGCATTTATGTACCTATAGTTAAGTGAAGAGGGCGTTTTCAATATAAACTGTAAGGCACGATTAAGATTGAGTTCTTCGATCAAACTAATATAATTTTCAGAGAGTTGGTGCATGTGATGTCACATAAATTTGAGGATAAAATACACATTGGCTATTTGGATTTGCGGTAAATTGATAACAGAATGATAACTTTAGAATGACAATTCCAAAACGAGCATCCAAAAAACTAGATTTGATCTTTTATTGATTTCTGCAGCACGTCTAAGAAGCAATCTCATAAATTATTGTAGATTATTTTTATTTATTTCATGTTTTTAGATTATTTTTATTTATTCAAAAAAGACAGTTAAGTTTGTTATATAACAATTTAAGTACATTCAAAATGAACATGATAAAAATGCATAACAAAAATTTGAATAACTTCAAAAATTTTAGGGGACAATTGGATTGAAGCGTAGGTATATGAAGTCAAAACCTTGGTCAGAGCTATCTTAAACGTATAGTATACGAATAGTATTTTCCGAGGCTGTTGAATAATTTGTAGCATCTGTCAATTGGCTCATTGATGGCGCGAACTGTGTGGTGTCGGTGTTCATTCAGTAAACCCGCATTCCTCGTCCGCCTTACAGATTCGTTGAAGGTTAACAGGTTGGACAGGAACACAACATAGATAAACAACCTAACTGCATCAAGGCAAAACAGGAGCATATAGCTAGTCACGTATGCAAAACAATTTGTAGACGAAAAGAAATATGATGCGCTGTTGCAGACAGTAAACAAACACCTGCAACAAGCGCATCCTAATCCACGAAACGACATGGGAACGTCGCAAGATAGACATTCCCATTGTAGTCAGCATATTTAGAAATGCATTATGTTTTGATTCTCTAATAGTCAGCAAATCTAGGATGGATAAATAGTTTTGCATGCGTGGCCGCGAGACAGTCAGTTGCAATCAGGTACAAGTGTCCGGTCTGTTAATTAAATAAAATATAGTTCGTGAAAATAAGAATTTTGTGTAACAGTTCAAATAAGTAATTCGAAATAAAGTTTTTTTTTAAACCGAACAACACTCGGCTACATTATTAGCTACCCTCCCCGAAGGTATACTTGATAGATTTAAAAGATTTAGTCTGTATCTGTATGATGGTAAATTATCAAATTCGTATGGATTATAACGCACGACCTAGATCTATTTACAAAGACTTCATGGCCCATATGTTTTTGAATTCCTTCTCAAGTCTTTTAATGAATCCCAGCGAATTATAAGCTTTGCTTAAGACTTCGCCACATTGTAAATTAAAACGCAGCTTTTTGTCCAAAGTAACCCGAAGGTCTAAGACACTATCGACATTATTTTGCGGCACATTGTTGAGGCAGTAACCAAAAGTTAAATTAGTGGTTTTGCGAGAAAAGCTTATGACTTAATATTTAATGATCTGGTCATTAAAAAATATTTAATTGAAAGGAAACTGAGTCTGATTTCAATTTAATCCTGTCGTATATTTTCAGATTGCCTATTTGTTTTGGAATTGTCAATTTACAATTCATGCGAACTTTAAATCGATATCGCAGATGCTGAAATAAATTCAGTCAGCAGAGGATTTACAATAGCACCCTATTCTGACTAGATCTATCGGTATGCGAGACAAATCTTTGGCGAATCTGGAAGATTTAAGATGCATTTGGTCTAAAATCTGTTGCATGATTTTGGCTTTGTGTGAAAGTTCTAACACACATCCACTAATTCTTAACTATAAAAAATAGAACAAACCGCTGAATTAAAAACATTATTATCTTTATTGAACTGGGAGCACTTAGATATGGCACCATAAAGATGAATTCTGTTAGAATGCCTACTTTAAAACAAGCAGTAGGTGCAAGAACGCAGTGTATCCCTTGTTATCATCTAATGCGTCATGTTTGTCGCATGTGCCATGGTTTGGCCATCACTGCTCTGCAAAGCCCTGCGACTCGAAACGATTGCCAAAAGAATACAAACTCATCGTAAATCTCAAGCCATTGAAAAGAATTGAACCATTATACCTTCAATGTCTCCTGTAGAACAAATAACTTTGAGTAGTTACTTGCTTTGGTTTTCTATCTCTTTCACATTATGAATATTGCAAACTCAAAACACGGATCTCAAATTTGCTCTCTCTCTCTCTCTCTTATTTTATGCCATTACCGTAATATGGGTCCGAAATATATACGGAACTTAAAATTCGAGCATTTCATTGCAAGGTTGTGTCCAATAATCTTCTGAACTTACCGTTGATTTCATCATTCACTTCAAACAGGCAGTTGAAATATTCTTCACATAAATTTCCGAAATACTTCAGGAAAAACAGGTTACGCGATGAAACAAAGAAACAGTCAATGGTGCCGCAAAAATTAAAGAAAGATTCAAATCACTCCACTACTTCTACGCCAAAACCCTCTACCTTACCCTGCCACGACGGTCAGTCCACGCGAGAGGACACTAAGCAATAAAACTAAATTCTTCTGGTCTTCTTCTTAGAAATAGAAAGTGGACGCCGTAAAAGTTCACGTCGAAATTGTTCATTTGTATACCAACCAACAATATTTGAAATTTGGCATTTGAGAACAGTATGAGCATTAGAAGTGTTCCCAACGAAAAGGGAGTACTTTGCAAGTGAAGGGAGCACAGTAGCACGGTAACTAAAAACGGAGTACAAATACTCCGATCGGAGTACAACGACAGCACTGGTCCTGTGTCCTTTTCTCAATTGTAACGCCTCTTGTGATTAACTTCTACATCACATCTATAAAGCGATTCGTCGCCAAAAGTATAACGTTTAGCTGACACAACCACAGGAACACAAACTTACCCTACTTACCAGTCAGCCCTCTATTGGTAAATTTACTTAACGACTATGGGGAGTACATATGTACGAACCTGGCCAGATACGAGTCGATAATATTTCCCAAGCACGCCACTTCGGCTGAGTTCGGCGTTGATATATTTGTAGATTTTAGTTAAACATTAGATACGAATTAGGTTGTAATTGAGTTGTTAGCATGTGCGTTTAGAGAATAAAAATGTGATTTTGTGTGTGAAAAGTGGGTTTCCTTGTAGAACGTAATTTAGCCCAGTCGACTGCAGAGTTTCTAGAGTAATCTCGACAATAAGCCAATCTCTCTATTAATAAAAAAAGTTTTGGAAATTTGGTCGGATTATATTTTTATTTTAGAATGTCGTACGGAAGAGAAAATTATAAAGAACATCGTTTTTGAGGAAGCGTTATGAGAAGGAAAGGAAAATGAGACCCGCAGAACATGATCATCCATTTTTTTTGTTAAACGACGTTGAAATATTTGTCGAGGTTTGGATGAAACATTTTCTACAGATCTAAGTAAACAAAAAAATTGATTTCTGCTACTGTGAACTTTTATTGATTTTCGCACGTCTTTAGTACATACGTCCAGTAAAATGTACAATTTAAAATCGTAAATGGTCTGGGGGTTGGTGAGCGAAGCGAGCAGGGGGCGAAGCCCCCTAGTATTTATTTAAAATATTCACCTCTTGTTTGGCAAGATGTTCTGGCCGATTTTTGCTCATTTGTTCAGGTAGATGTCTCTCTAGTGCTCAGTTATGTGGCGGCTACAAGGAAAAACGAAAGTGTTCACCAAGAGATGCGCTAGGGTCGGTAGAAGGAGCAGGGCGAACGAAAACAGAGAAAGAAGAGACTTCGAAGAAGGAACGATGACAAGGGTGTGTGTGTGTGACGACTGACTCATATATAGTGATGGGCATTTCTGTTGTTTTCAGAAAACGAAAACGAACTGTTTTTTTCCAAAAATAACTGTTTTTTTAAACTTTTTGAAAACTTTTTTCACTCGACCAGCAGCAAATTGATACTGGGTGTTACAGTTAGTGATTGGCATTTGTGTTGTTTTCAGAAAACGGAAGCTATTTGAAAAAAAGCAGTTTGAAAAAAACAGTTGGAAAAAAACAGTTTTTTTCAAACTGCTTTTTTTCAAATAGCTTCCGTTTTCTGAAAACAACAGAAATGCCAATCACTAATTGTAACACCCAGTATCAATCTGCTGCTGGTCGAGTGAAAAAAGTTTTCAAAAAGTTTAAAAAAACAGTTATTTTTGGAAAAAAACAGTTCGTTTTCGTTTTCTGAAAACAACAGAAACGCCCATCACTACTCATATAGCAGCAGCCGCATCAGTCGCGTCAGGTTAAATTCGACGCTCACGTTTTTGATTCATGTTAGATTTAGAAGTTTGTACTTGAATAAAGTAGTTTATTTTGGTAGTTAAAACCATCGTGTTTTGTGCGTAAATCATTAGAGCTTAGAATACAGTTGTGAAACGTCAATCCCCACAGTTATGTGGCGGCTCGAAATCAAAACGAAAGTGTTCACCAAGAGATGCGCTAGGATCGGCAGAAGGAGCAGTACAAACGAAACGCGGGAGAGAAAAGACCGAAGAAATGAACCACAACAACGATGTGATGACTCACTCGTCAAGCAGCCGTCAGTATTTCAATTCGGCGAAGACACATTTGGTGTATTTTATGTATGCAGAAATTTGGTGTGAATAAACTAGTATTTAGTATATAGTCGTTCAAAATCTGTTACGGCTACCTATTTTCTGCATTAGCATCTCTGTTCATTGCGCGGCAACCCGTATGGCCAATCATGTCCTCCATTCTATTTGAAGTACCATATGCTCGTACTGACACTTTCTTCTAATCTCCCGCTTTGCAACTCTTACGTACTCATAACAGTCTTCAACTTAGTCCTCTTCCACATTCTATTGTCATCTTCCAAAATATGGTTCGTAGTAACATTTTTGTTTCTAATTAATTAATTTTATCTCCTATTCTTGTTTATAATGAATTCTTTCTTTTCTCTTTTGCTCTACTTAATTTAACTTTATTGATTAATACTTAAATAATTTTTTTTATATATATACATATACTCTTATACGTTTGCTCATTAACTTCTTATTTTATTTTGTTTTTTTTTTCGTTTGTAATTTAATTTTATTTTCCATTCTTTTTATAATAGACTCTTTCTCTATTTTTGTTCTACTTAATTTTACTTTATTTCATTACCACTTTAATAATTTTTTACACACTTATATTTACTCATTTACTTCTTACTGTTTTTATTTTTTCATTGTATTCTATCTGTTATGGCTCTGATTTTTTTCTTTTTTGCCTTAATTGATTTTACTTTGTTTTATTCTAACTTTAATTATTTTTACATATATATATATATATATATATATATATATATATATATATATATATATATATATATATATATATATATATATATATATATATATATATATATATATATATATATATATATATATATAGGTATATATATATATATACAGGGTGTTTGGTACTCGGTGGACACTTTTATAAGGACGCATTCTTTGATATATTTTGAGCAAAAAATCGTTCTACAGGGTGGTCCGGTTTTCAAAATCTGCGGAATCACAGGGTGGTCAAGAAAAATTTTTCGGACCTGTACCCTGACTCACTTAAATCTTTATATCTTGAAAACTAATAATCATAACGCAAAGTTTTGTGGCTTGTTTTTTATGGAATCAAATTACCTTTAATTAAATTACCTAAATTGTAACTGTTACAGATTTTGAGATATTTACTTCAAAACACAAAATTTTGGCACTTATACCCCGAAAATTCTGTGTTCAGTGTCGTTTTTCTCAGAAAATCTCATAAAAAGAGGCCATTTTAATTTTATATTTTGATAGGTCATATTGTTGGCTGCAAAAGTTGCATACATACTTATGACTTAGGTTTTACCATTTCGCAAGAAGTAAGCGAAAATACGTATCGCTTAAAAAGTAAATATGCCGTAAAGTGGCCCTCGATGAAAAGAAAAGTTGAAATTGTTATTTGTACTTAAGTATTTTTGCTGCCCATTAATTACTTTTTAAACTATCAATAAAATAAACTAAATTAAAATCAATTTTCACATATATAATGCATCTGCCTGGATGTGACAGGTAAAATTTGGTACAGTTCTTCCCTTTTTTAATGGAATACGTTAAAAATTTAAGATCCCATAAAAACAGAACCACTTTCAAATTTTTGTTAGTTTCAGTACATTACTCGAATTACAAGATATTACCAAAAATTTCAAAAATAAATTCAAAATGTTTCACTACACTAATGAAGAATATGCAGATATTATGTACGTATATGGAGAGTGCCGGGGAAATTCACAAACGGCGCAATCTTTGTATCAACAGAGATATCATCATCGATGGATTCCTGGACGGAGAGTGTTTCAACAACTATACACAAAGATTCGGGAAACTAGCAGCGTTAGGACGAGCCAAGTAAACGCAAAACCTGCGCCTGCAATCGCTGTACGGACCGATGAAGAAAACCTGCATGCAGTGGAAACTGACCCATCAATCAGTATTCGACGCTTGGCGTTGCAGTTTAACGTGTCTACGTGGAAAGTTTGGAGCATTTTAAAAGCAGCCCGTTAACATCCCTATCATCACACACCAGTGCAGGAGCTGCTACTGATCGATTTGCCCAAAAGGATGGAATTCTGCAATTGGCTCCTTGAAAAACAATTCGACAACGGAAATTTTTTGAACATCATTCTCTGGACGGATGAGTCCTGATTTACCAGGGACGGTATCACAAACTTTCACAATTTACATACGTGGGCTGAGAGCAATCCACACACGAGAAGCACTTCATCGTTTCAGCATAGGTTCAGCGTAAATCTATGGGCAGGAGTGATTGGTAACGATTTAATTGGACCTATTAGGCTCTCGCCTACTTTAAATAGTACCAATTACTTACATTTTTTAAGACATGCTCTTCAGGACTTATTGGAGGATGTTGCAACGATTAGCTTCCATGTTTTACCAACACGATGGTGCTCCAGCTCACTATGGCCGACTATTCAGAGATTAGTTGAATTCCAATTATACCAATCGCTGGATCGGTAGAAATTGACCAATACACTGGCCTGCGAGATCTCCTGATCTAACAGTTATGCATATTTTTTGCATGGAGACGGATGAAGCAACTTGTCTACATAACGGAAGTATCAACATTCGAAGACCTAAATACCAGGATCGATGCGGCTGCAACAGAAGTGAGGCAGCAGTTGAGAAGTATGAATATGAAAAGAACGCCTGCGAAAAGAGCTTTAGCGTGTATTCAAAATGAAGGTGGCCATTTTGGAAATTTACTGTAGCTCAAAAATTTTGAAATAAAGCATAAAAACCATTATTAAATTCTTTCAGTTCAAGCAAAGAGTGTAGATCGAAATCGAGGGCCACTTTATGGCATCTTCAGTTTATAACCGATATGTATTTTTGCTTATAACTTGCAAAATGATAAAACCTAAGTCATAAATCTGTATACAACTTTTGTAGCCAATTATATCGCCTATAAAAATATAAAATTAAAATGGCATATTTCAATGACGTTTTCTTAGAAAAACGATATTGAACACAAAATTTGCGGGGTAGAAGTGCAAAATGTTGTGTTTTGAAGTAAATATCTCAAAATTACTAACATTTAGGACGCAATTTAGGACGTTACATCAAATTAAAGGTAATTTAATTCCATAAAAAACAAGCCACAAAACTTTGCGTTTTGATTATTAGTTTTAGATATAGCGATTTAAGTGAGTCAGGATACAGGTCCGAAAAACTTTTCTTGACCACCCTGTAACTCCGCAGATTTTGAAAACTGGACCACCCTGTAGAACGATTTTTGCTCAAAATATATCAAGGAATGCGTCCTTACAAAAGTGTCCACCGAGTACCAAAAACCCCTGTATATACATACGTATATATATATATATATATATATATATATATATATATATATATATATATATATATATATATATATATATATATATATATATATATATATATATATATATATATATATATATATATATATATATATATATATATGTATATATATATATATACACATATATATATATATATATATATATATATATATATATATATATATATATATATATATATATATATATATATATAGTTCTTAGTAGTTCTTATTATTTTATTTTTTCATTGTAGCCAATCTGTAATAGGGTAGTTTGCCTGTTGAATTGTTTGCGCACCAAATAAATAAATAAATTGCATTATTTCATAGACCATAAATATATATATATATATACATATATATATATACATATATATATATATATATATATATATATATATATATATATATATATATATATATATATATATATATATATATATATATATATATATATATATATATATATATAGTTCTTAGTAGTTCTTATTATTTTAGTTTTTCATTGTAGCCAATCTGTAATTGGGTAGTTTGCCTGTTGAATTGTTTGCGCACCAAATAAATAAATAAATTGACAAATTGTGTGCCGTGCATTATTTCATAGACCATAAATAGTGTTGTGGAACGTCAATTCCCACATTGGTGACGACTATACTCAAAAGTAAATCGAATAAAATGAACAAAGTAAGTGTAGCAGATAGGGACCAGCCGGAAAACGAGGAGCGGCATGAGAAAAAACAAGAAATCATAGCCGCGGTAGCCGCAGTAAAGCTTTCACCGTTCTAGCGACAAAATCTAAAATCGTGATTCGATCAGGTGGAAGCAATTTTCGCAATGTCACAGGTCACGAGCGATGCTAGTAAGTTCCGTCACGTGCTCACTAACTTGGAGCCTACAGTATCTCCGTATCTAAACGAAACATTAAGCAGCCCCCGGAGAACGGAAAATATTCAACACTGAAACAAAAGATCATCAAATTGTTTTCGGAAAGCAAGAGTGCTCGCTTGCAGAAAGTTTTCAGTGGTGACATACAGGAAACAAAGCGATCATTGCTGATTGAAAAGATGAAAAATTTAGCCGAAAATTCTTGATTGCTGATTGAAAAGATGAAAAATTTAGCCGAACAATTCTTACGGCACATGTTCCTGCGTCAGCTACCACGCCGGATGCAAGAGGTGTTAATTCTCAGCAACGATTACTGATGTATGACCACCGTACGATCGATGCAGTGGACAATTGTGGACAGCCAACTGCGGAATTATCTGCACCAACAAACGAATGCATTACAAACATGGATATTGCGGTAGAAGTAATCCTAAAACGCATTTATGACAGTATGCCCAAGGGGAGAAAATCACACAAGAGGTAGATCTGCCTCCTCTTGACATTAAAATTCATAGTGTGGCGATGAGCTCTGCCCATAGACAAACTCACCTTGGCCTACTAGTAGGAAAGGACGATATGGGGCACTGCTCTATTAGGGGTTCGATGCGTGAGATCTCTTCGATTCTCGCTATTCCTTTGGACGCTCGAGTGTCATATCTTGACTTCAAGAGAAGGTACGAAGTGATTTTCTTGAGCAGAATTGACTGGGAGGATCTATGAGGGGATACACTCAGATCTTCTTCACGAATGGCTCGAAGACCGATGTTAGATCTGGAGCTGGTGCCTATCTGCATTCATCGAATGCCAGGAGGGCTTTTTCTCTCGGATAGTAGGTTTCTGTTTTTAAAGCAGAAATATTCGCTATCTTGAGTGCTGCTGGCTGGGCAATTGAAAAGAAGTGGAGGGGAAATCGTGCTGCTATTTGCAACACAATTCGCTACTTGCTCCTGACTATTTCGAAAATCACTAAGTACGATGGAACTCTGTCGCCAGATTCATTGGAGTGCATCTGCTTTAGTACAAGGCACTGTCGTGTTAAGGGAAATTGATAATGCAAGCAGGCAAGGTTCGAAGCTTCAACTACAGCGCCCTGAGCTAGCCTTGGGTGTGCCGACTGCATCTGCACATTCCATTTTTCGGAAATGGGTAGTTGATGCTCACACAGAGAGATGGATTACTTCTGATGTGGCTAAGCACACTAAGGTCTTCCTTTCAGAGCCCAACCATGTGACTGCGGGATTTCTACTCAACAAGAGCGGGAAAGTTTTTAGAGCCATGACAGGCATACTGGTTGAACACAACTACCTAGGAGGGCATATGTACCGAATAAGTGTTGCACAGTATGATCTCTGTTCATCCTACTTAGAAAAAGCTGACTCTGCGAAACATTTCTTTTGTGAATGCCCAGCGTTTGCACGTCTCAGATTTCAATGCTTTGGATGAAATGTGGCAAAAGCGCAGGATTCTTCTTTCGAATATCTTCGCTTCGGCCATAACCGTCTTTGAGCAGGTAATCCGGACAAGGGTCTGATAGCAAATGGATTAAGCTTTGGTAGTCGTGCCCATTTTTTGGCGAACAGAGATCAGATGCGTTGAAATACAGATTTGTGAGCTTTGATTTTTCGTCGCAAATAAGGATTAAAGTTCAGGAATTCGTGGAAATTGATTCGTACTAACACGATGAGCTTGGAAGTTCCGAACAAAACTGCGAGTTTCTTGATCTTATTGCGAATAGTTTCGGTTCGCCGATACTTAGAAGGATTCCGAAATGCACAAAGCTGTGTCTTAATGCTATTTGATTTGATGCCCCATTGGTCAAAGTAAAAACTTATTTCTACCAAGTAGTATTCCAAGCTCTTCGCTACTTTGAACGGATCTTGGTTCGACGCGAATAAAAGTGTGCCATCAGCATATTGGAGGATTTAAACTTGGAGTTAGCACTGGAATCGGAAGGTCAGCGGTGAATATGGTGTATAAGATTGTAGCACTTTTGATGTCACAGGCTTTGTGAGTGAATCTGCTCGTTAAACGCGCACATAGTATTGTCTGTTGGTAAGGAAGCTTGCGGTAAGTCTTACTACCTCTCTCTCTGGAATCCAAACTTGATCAAGTTAACGAGAAGGTGCTTGCGCTTTAATCTAAACTAGTATTCAGGAATAAACTCCGTGATCTCGCAATGAATTTTTATCATTTCAATGGATATTCTCTCAAAAATCGTCCCAAAATTAGGAAGCAAAGAGATAGGACGGAAATTGCTGGCCCTTTTATGAATGGGAACAATCCTGATCACTTTCCATGAATCCAGAAAGTAACCTTTGTCCAGGGCAGTGTTAAATTAATTAAAGTTTTTTGAAATGCTCAAATTTAGATTTTTTTCAAATGCAGTTAATTTCTGCTATCATACCTTAAATTATAGTAAAGCATAATGAACAAATTTTGAAAACACAGTGAAATCAATTAATCTAATTTTGACATCATTTAAAATTCCAAATCAATATTAGGCGTGTTTTTTTGCTTCCCAACAGAACAATGCTAACCAGTGCAGATACATTGGAAACAACAATAACTTCCCCATATACATAGCATGAGTTGCTGTTGTTTCGAATGCATCTGCACTGGTTAGTATTGCTCTGTTATGGATAAGGGGAGCAAAAAACGCGTCTATTATTTAAAATTTCAAATCAAATAGTGTCTGCGGTAACCAGATCAGTCTTGTTGAATAGCCAATTGCTTAAATTGTCAATTCATAATAGTTATTTTTAAAATAAAATAAACAGCTTTCTTAAATCAAAAACCCATAAAATAAGTAAGTACATCACTGTGAAATTCAAATTCTAGCTAATTTTTTTCAGCACCTTCTTAGGCCTGAGCAAAAAGATCCGCGAGCTATTCAACACCCATTCGAGTAATCGCCACAATCCTTTGTTGCCCTGAGGCTGTTTTTTCTTAAGTATCTAGTAGAGCTTCAACAAGAGCTATCAAAGCCTTATCGTAATACACAACCGACAACAATTATTTCGTAAGATATTTACCGAGTCCTCGAAGTTAAGAAGGATGAAAAATCGCCTGATCAAAACCACTGCGCGAAAAATCTCCAAAGCTATTCTTAGTGACAACATTGTTAGAAGACGTCAGCACAAATCGCGTTAAGTCAATTGTTGTCAACAGGCTTAACAATCCCGTCGGTGCTGATGACGAGTCCTCTCCACGATGTAACAGTGCAGCAGTGATTCACCCTTATTTTTCTTTGCGTTAGCAGGAAATCGAGGATGATTTCTGTTGAAGAACATATCCAGAGTTCTTTTGCGTTCGCAATTTATTTTTACGATGAAGATGATTGTTAGAATTTTTTATTGTGTGAAAATACGGGAACCTGGGAAACATACCCATGTGCTTCGATTTATTACAGATTGGAATACTTTCATACTCGCAGATAAGTCCAACAAATCATTTGAGTGATCTGTGTCGAACCCAACACAAACTACATTTATTTTCACGCTTCATCATTTTCAAACACCCATTCATTAGGTTGCTTCACATTCCACCAATCTTTAAAATTGGGCAATATGACACCAACTTCTCTTCACAGTCGCAGGATTATGCCTTTTTTTTCTTGTTTCGTTCCATTGAAAAGCTTTCAGTGCGATTCCACAGCATTCTTGTGCTCAGTCAATGCCACCGCACGAATGATCCACCCACGTTTCACTGCGAATCCAGGAACAGGAAAAGGCAAAACGTGTAAATAACAGACGAAAAAAGAAAATCAAAATATCATCGCCGAAATGAGATAAATAAAACGAAAGTGGATGGGAGTCATGCAATCGGAGAGAATCATGAGAAAAAGTATATCAAATGCTAGGGGTAGTCTATTGGGGGAATATGCAGCCTAAATGACGGTGGAATTAAAAATGAAGAAATCTGACGAAAAAAAACCGTGGGAAACACGCGTATTCAATGGGAGAGCCCTTACAGCTCAAGCAAACATGTGTGGGGAGGAGATTGCCACGATTAAGAGTTCAAAGGAAGTTAAGGATGCTTATTGAAAATATTCAGCGCTCCTTGTGACGAGAAGGGTGAATGCTGATGGTTTAAGAAAATAATGCTATGCATTTCACTTTGTGGTTGAGGAATGTTGTTGACAGAATGAGTTCTAATGCCATAAATGCGGAGCAGGACGCAGAAGAAAAAATAAATGCATTTTCAATAATGTTTGGCGAAAGAGACAGGTGATTTTTTCATGAAAGTCAAATAGTATGATCAATGTCAGTAATAAATTAAAATGTTTTTTTACGAGGGTTTATGTAATCAAGCTCAAGTAGTTAATGTAACTCTCAACAACTGGCTCAATAACGGGTCTCCCCTAAATTTCCAACTAGCCTATCTATTCTACCATAATCAAAGTGGATTTTTATTTATATCAGGCCGAGAATCGTGGCTTGTAAGCCATCGATGACCTGGATCATCGATGAAAACAATCGATTAACTTAACACCACATTCCTCTCCTAAGATCGAATCAGACTAATATTTTTTCTGCATGAAAACTTATCTCGTTTTCATATCTACTAAACCTATTATTTTGTGACGCGATTGAGTACATTATTAAAAATAAAGTATTATTGAGTCCACAGTTCACGGAAAGTCGCATCCATAATTTCATACATTTCGCCAGCACCTCAACAAATCGGAAAATCAATTTATCATCAACTGTTGTATGTACAAAAACTGTCTAGGCTAGTGTAAACGACGTGTCGTAATTAATGTCCCATTTGAGGGCACATTAGGCGTAAGGAACTGGTCACAACGAATCATCAGAATCATTAAGGAACCGAACCGAAGCCGTTCAGACATGTTTTTACTGCAATCATCCTGTAATGTAATTAGATGAGCTATACATTTTATGGTTGACACTTCTTACTTTTGTATATGTGAGTAAGAATGGAGGTTTATTATTTGTAAGAGGTTGAACTGAATATTATTAGGAAATTTGCACATAGATGGGATTCTGATATTAAAGTCAAATCACTTATCTCCTACTAGAGCTAAACTTTCTCACCACACATCCGCATTGATTTCACTGAAATCAAAGTTGCAATTCGACCCAAACAAAATAAACAAATATTTAGATAATTCCCAAGCTGACTACTCGAAAAACCATTTGTTACTATTTGTGCTACAATCCCGCAAAGAATCAATTTATCTCCAATATCCAAACAAGAGAACAAGTCATTGCCATTTATTTGCATTGACAGTTTGTCACCCCAATTTTAATACGAATGTAAGCTAACGTGAACCATTTCACTTACCCAGCACAGGCCACGATCTTGGTGCCATGCACTGATGTATTTCGCCCATAAATATTTAAATCAAAAATATTCCCAATGTCCCTGAGATATCAGTCTGACCATTCATATCTTATTTATCCTATTTGTCTATGAAATTGAAGTCAGGGTGGGGTGGAGCTACTCAGAACTTGTGTGTAATTCCTTAGGAGTTTCGTGACGCTTCGTAGTCCGAGTCACCACTCCAGTATCCCAGTCGAGGGGTCACAGGGAAGGTCCTATGCCAAAACACATTATATTTGATGTCGGCATCATCTCAGCCTGATGGTCACCAATACTATAGGTTTTTGGAATCGAGATGGAATGAAGCGATAGTGGCAATTCACCTGGGAGTTGACGTCATTCATGAACAGTTTATCCTCGCATTGATTAAGGTCATCTCGAAATTGAACAGTGTGGATAAATTTTGGAGGCGGAGATGGACAAGGTGAAATGACACGTTTTTGTACTTTTTCGATATTGTAGGCCGGCAAATGATTTGATTTGCGGGGCGGTGAGAGAGCTGTTAAAGATATAAATGAGTGTGATTATAGCTACTGGCGCAGAAATGTAATAGTGAGTACTGTTGTATGCTGTTCTATGAATGTGAGCAACTCTGAAGAGGAGGCGATTACCACAGTTAGTAATTGTGTTTTAGATGATGCGCAAAAATTGTAGGTATCTTTGATTGTAAAAAAAACTTCATTCACATTGCAAAATACAACCTTTCAAACATTAGTACCAAATTAACCGCAACTAAATCGTACCCGAAGCTTATCAACAAAAAACTCGCAGCACAACTCAATATTCTCACCATCACCACACTCTCACCAGAAATTGCGGACTGAGTCGAAGTACGTAAAATTATATCCGAGTTCCGTTTTCACGCAAAATTTTCTGCGGTTACGTTTCCAGTTACTTTAACAGTGCAGCTTCAAGACTATTCTTTACTCTGCAGCTAAGCAATTAGAGTCCTTGGGGCACAGTCTATCTTCATCTCCTGTTACCAGCTACATCACGTACATATATTGTTCAAGCGAACGAAATTTACGTTTCTCTCTAGATACCGTCCCCCAGCCGATAAATGTCCTCATAGAATGGACGTATACTCGTATGTACTAACAAATACACACTACATTTAGGTTGAAAATGCCCTCATTAGGAGCATTTATTTAAGAAGTACATCCGTTGAAGAATCCACTCGTCTTTTCGTCACCCGCATCGTTGTTATCATCCTAATGGCCAAGACACCATTCTTTGCCGTTGGTCACTTTTCGAACAGTCATTGAAGATTTGAAATGAATGGAATGATGTGAAGATACTTACCAGTTGGATGCAAGGGTGATATGGAATAAGTTGTCCGTGACTAGCAACGAATTTTCGGAGGTGAAATAATGGCAGAATGCTGTCCAGTTCATAATTCAATCTACAATATTTTCAAAAATTCAAGCCAGCAGGAGAAGCACATGCCTGTCAAGTTGAGTAGTCGACAAGGACGAGGTTCTCGGATCATACATCATTTTGTTGGTAATGTTTCAATGAGGTATTGTGAGCGAAAACTATTGGATTATGTATTCGCATATTCGCATTGAGAAATTCTCACTTTTATTCTTTTGGGCTCAGCCCATCTACAATTCATCGCCAAACTCTGAAAAACAGTCAGAAGCATCTATCACGTCTTAACTTATGCATAATTGAATTTTCTGAAACAATCTGGAAGCTTTTGCTGGCCTTCATTCGCCCTTTTTCATCCACCCAAAATTACTCGCTTCATTTACACCAAATTTCCTACTAAATGCCCTCGCTACGCTATGGCGCCCAATAAATTTCATTTTTATCCCCAATGCATGTACACAACCTGATTTTGTGGCGAAAATCAAGCAGACAAGCTATTCGCACACAATTTAATGTGCTACATTGTAACTTCGTATTTGTATCCTTTTTATCCTCACCACAGCTCAGACTACTCAGAAAGGGTTAAATTACGATAGAAAATTAATAAAGTGCTCACGCACATGACCGGGCTGCTAGACGACTATGAATGGAAGGAGCTCGGGAAATGTATTGGATTCGAGCTAGCTTCTAGACAGGGAATTTCCTTTCTTCTGAGTGAAAGTTGCTGGATCCCTTTTTATTTTGTTCTTATTCGAAATCCATGTCCCAAAATTCTTTTGTTAATTAAGTCGCTCTTTATTCGGTACACATAGACTGAGTATGATGGGGTGAATTCCTTTCAGAAATGTTGCTCATTAGAAAACTCGGAAAAGTCAGATATTGTGTATTAGTATTATTCTGTTGCAGCCATGTGTAACCAAGACGAAATGCTGAGTTTTTTTGTTGAGTAAAGACCTTTTATTAGTCTACTAATGTCTTTAAATCAAGGTTAGGAAAATTATGGTAAATTTACAGGATCACATGTGATTGTGAAGAATTTTTCTACCTTTTACAGTCAAAGCTTTTATTTTAACAAATCGTATGACATTCACCCGTTTAGTCATGAACTGCTGTATTAATTTTGTAGGCAAGGAAAAGAAACAAGTCTTGTGAGTCTTGGCCGGTAATTCCTTTCTTTGCGCTACTTCGTATTTCAGTATAATATATATTTGGGCAATATGCACGTAGATACAAAGAGGTATGAAATGACATTATGAGCAAGGGATGAAAGAAAACAGCTTTCCGAAAATGACAAACTTCTGGAAATACTGAATGGATTGTATGCGAAGTGTCTTGCAGATGAATGAATCGATGAATACAATGAGTGGGTCTACCCTCCTAAAAAATTTTTGATTTTCAACAAAAAATTCAAATCATTGATAAATTTTAACCTTTGTCCATCAGTTCAAATTAAAAATTTTAAAATTCCGATTTGCACAAGAACGGCAACCCATCACCAAAGTACCTCTATTTTCAGCACTCGAAAGTTCTGTTCACGAGAACTGACGACCGGATTATCCGATCATAATAAAATTTACAGGACATGTTGGTATTGGCTAGGACCAGGTCTGATAGAAGTGATTTTGAAGTGCAGGCAACCCTGTGGCAGTGGTACCATATTGAAAAATCACTGAGAAAAAAAAACAGCTTTTTGGCCTATAACTTCCGATTCAGCCATTCAACAAAAAAAAAATTCAACAAAATTCACACAGTACTTGGATCTTACCTTATGTAGCATTTGGTGAAAATTTGGTTGAAAAATTGGAATAGGGCTGCTAGCTATGGTGATTTTTGTCTCACTAAATTTGCAAATTTGCTCAGCAAAATAAAGCTTTTTTCCCTATAACTTCCGGTCCAGTGTAGAAATCAAAACGAAGTTCATGCAGTAAATGGACCTTAATGTGAAGTAAATGTCGTAGGAATTTCGTACAAAAACCATGAAAGGGCTGCCAGCTATGACCATTTTTGTAATTTTGTGGAATTTCTTTACTGAGCGATTATGTCATTAGATTTGCAAATGGGAATGATCCTGCAATAAAAATTAACAACAAATATTAACGCTTTAAAAATTTGAAAAGTTTTGAGGCTGGTAATCCTAAAATTCTTTTCATCCGTATACCTTCCAGCGCAGTGATTCAATCGAAACGAAATTTACTGGTTCGGTTTAACTTAACGTGAAGCAGATTTGGTATATATTTTGCTCTGCTGCTGACACAGGGTAACCAGCATTAGCCATTTTCGTAAATATTGCACCAACAGATGCTTCAAATTACGTACTCATATGCAAAGCATTTGCGATAAAAATAAGAAACCAATTTTTAAATTTTCCGAGTTTTGAGCATTTTTCAGATGGCAGCCTCAAACAACGTATAACCACTGAAACTTTCGATGAAATCCTCCGATGAGAACAAAATTCAAAGGATAAGTTGATTATGGTAAACTTGTTATGGTATGGTTCAATATGGTACCATATTGCCAGCACTGAACATTTTTATCATTTGTGCTATAGTTGAGTTTTGTTGCTTGGGATAAGGAATGGTTGATATGATTCTACAAAAAAGTGTATTACGTCTTTCTACATTTTTTTGTCACTCAAAGACAATTTCTTCAAAAATTAGTTTTCTGGCGGTTCTGATGCGCTAGACTTTTTAGGGTATACACTCCTTATGAACTTAGATATGTCACCGGACGGGATTTTTCTAATGTTCCAGATGGAGGGAAGAGCAGAGCCAAGCAACTATAATCTTCGTCTCTTAAGTGCCAGACAGAGTGTCTGTAGATGCTTTTCACTCTGTCATTTCTTCACAGTATTAACAGCACCCGTCTCGCTCCTTGTCGATGCTGCCGAGGTGTTTCATAGGACCCTCAGGATCCATCAAAGAATATCACGATCAAATATTATATAAACTCCAACTGGTTTCAATATAACGTAACATTTATTTGCTGTTTATTTTTCATTGTAAAGTTAGCTTACCGATTATCTTCTATAAGATTTCGCAATTGAGATATCATTGAAAAACCACAGAAACTTAATAAATGAAAATAGCATTACTGCTTATGAACGTCGAATATTTGTAGTAGTATGTGCTTAACGTTTAGCAATCTACTACAATAACATATAACAGACTGTAATGTTGTCAACAAAGTTTGTAGCACGAAATGATCGAAACTTGAACTGAGCAAATAAAATTTTTAATCGAACTCACAGAACCGAATTTGCTTACTTGATTAAATTGATAAATTAATTCTCAAAATTTTACCGCTTTCACGTTAAGCTTCTAGCGTGACTTATTTTTTTTCATTAAATTCGAATGGTAATATTTATAAGATTTAGTATACCGAGGTTGATCTATGTTCAAGTAATGATGTCCATATAATACATTTAAGTTTAGTTTTCTTCTTATCTGATAGCATTCATAAATTTTTCGTTTGCTTATCGATTTCTACTCCAAAAAATTTTTTGTAAGTATATGTATAGTCCATTCACTTACTCATTCCAAATAAGTGATTTTCGATTCGCTGCTTCAAACGTATAAAACATCTCTCGAAATGAGCGTATGATAAGTAAAAATTTAATGTGATTGTAATAAGAATGGCTACGCTGTAAATTAAAATAGCTAGTTTCTTAATTTTATGTGTAGATTGTATTATGCTACACTCTTATTATTATTTGGTATTCTGTTTAGTGTAATGACTTCCATGTTATGCGAATTTCGTATTTATATTGTTCTGAGAGCAGCTCACATGCCGTCTCGCAGTCAATTAATTTGTCAATTTTCCATACTAATTGACCATAATTCAACTTTGGTTACTCTATATTTTCTAGTTTTTACAAGTTATTTTAAATTATCTGCAAGTTTTCGTCACATGGTTTTTTATTATTTTCCTGTAATGAGCTTGGGTTTTTCGCAACTTCTATTTATAATATATTGTATAATTCATGCAATGTGCATCTCACTGTTGCTCCGGCTCAAGCAATGAACAACAATTTAATGTAATTTTCACAAGAACGGTGTTTTGACTTGAGTTACTAGCTTTCCCACACATACCGGCAATAAAAACACATTTGATGACTTATTCCTATGACACACGGTTCCCACTGGACTTCATTTATTCTTTGAGTTTTGCACTAAGAAAAGTCAAATGAAACGGGAAGTAGGTAGCAGCAACCCAAAATCCGATAAAGTTCACATTACAATGACAGTTCTTTCGACATTGCTCACACATTCGGTTGGTATCGTACTTATATCGCAGTTGGGAGCATGGCGTAGTCTTGCAGACTAGATTTGACACTATCGTATACGGGGCGATTTCCTTCAGTGCTATACCCATCAGGAGCACTGCATAAGGACTGCAGCTTCGAAATGTAACTGTCAAAGTGTTCATGACATATTTTCTCGGTTCCGTTTAGAATGGATGTAGATGGAGAATGATGTGTTCCAGGTCTGGTAGAACCCGAACTGTTTTGGACCTGCAGGATACTATTGGTTGGTCCTGATACCACCGGATGGCTGTGGGTTGTTTCTCTAGCGGCCGACGTTACGGAACCCAGGGCAACTGAGGATGGCGGAGGCGGCACCGGGCCGCTAGGAATACGAACGTGTTCCAGCAGAGTAATTACGTTATTTCGAAGGCTCTCATAATAATTATTCAAGTTGCTGGCTGTCGGTGTTTTTTGTGGATTTATTAAATTCTCCTGAAACGATAGAATAAAATTGAATTTAGAGCATTTTGCGTGAATTAAGCGATTAGTACATCCATAAGCACTGAATACATTCGAGAATGTTAGTGAACAGTGCACAATATAAAATATTTATTTTCCATAAACGTACTCAACAGCTATCATAGCTGATAAAAAGAGTTGAACGTAGTATAAAGCCGAAAATATATTGATCACTCTCTGAATTTCATAGGAACAAGCAGGAATATTGCTGATTTGTGCCCCACTTTGAAAGGAATGCTGAAAAACCAAATTAGCTATCTAATTTCTACTTCACTTAATCATCGTTGGTACTCTAGTCAAAAATCATAGATAAATAATCTTAATTTGAACAATTTGCATAGCAAGAAAGTGTTTTGATTGCCAGAAAAATTACATGTACCTCACTATAGATTGCTTACCATTCTCTCTTTTTTCATGTAAAGTGCTATCTTGTCAAAAATTTTTTCCCATCATTAATAATGTTTTGATTCCCATCACCGTGCTAAATTCTCAGAACGATTCAGTAATAATTTCCAGCTGAGTTAGCAATGTGAGTTAATATAAATCACTGTGTGCGAGTTAATATAAATCACTGTTACGCGTTGTAACGTAGAAGTTTAGCCTACGTCGAATAGTGTAATTGTCACGTCGTGGACCGGACGGGTTTGAAATATATTTTAAATATGTTTTTGTACTAACGCAAGGTATTTTATTCAACTTACTCGGTTTACATCGAATACATTATTGAAATAGAGTCTATTTACTAATTTTACCACTAAGTAACGTATCATGGTCAAATTGATATATAAACTGTAGTGGTAACGCGAAACTATAATTTCACATACAATCAAATACATATGACCATTCCAGGTACACTGTATTATTATTCAAGCCTGTAAAAATATAATTTATCGCTTTCAATACATCCATTAGCGGTAGACTTCGTTTATATCTTAGACCCTTGCATCAAAAGCCAAAACTCACATTTACCTGTACGGCGAAACGGGGCAATGCAATATTTTGTGGCAGCCGTAATAGATCGCATGCTCTTAATCTTAATTACCTCACTTCCGAATAGCTTCGGGAAATTTAGGTCTGCAGATCGCGAGATTGCTCAACAACTTACCACTGGAAAAAAAGACACCGACTTCGAAACCTTAACCATAACTTGCTAAATTATTGAATTAACGTAACCATAGCATCTCGAAGGACGCGAAGGGTTGGACACCATTATCTTCTGCAATCTGCACCCGGCAGTGCATTGCGGTACAAGCGCGAGCCGAGAAGCTACACCACCACCATCGCCGGCGGACAAAAACCGCAGATAATGTCTTTTAATCTTTCCCGGTCTAATTGAACGTGCATTACACGTAACCTCCCACTACCATCCAAATTATATCCTAACACGAGCGCAAAACAGCAGAACAGAAAACCTTCACTTGAGGGAGCCTCAGAACGTTAACGCCGCTTGTATCTGACGTACCCAAACCTCGACCCCGCTGAACGGCAAGCATTCACACAATTTTCGCAATATTTCGTTTGGGCATTGCATTTTTGCATTTAAATTAGGACATTAAGCATTATTGCATGCGAAAAACCAAAACCGATTCAAGCACGGCGTTTAGAAAAACAATACAACCTTTTAAGCATTTGCAACGGTCGCTGTATCGGGACGAAGTGGCGCTAGGGAAGCAAAAGTGGTGCGGTCAGGACATCGTTAGTAGTTTTGATTTATCGTAAAATGTTTTACCTTCCGGCCTCAAGCGTGAGCATACTCCAGTTGTTAGCGAATCTGCTTTACGTTGATTTAGGACTAAGTTGTTTCTATTTAATGAGCGTTTTGGTTCGAAGATAAATTAGAGCTGGCTGGGAATAGGGAAAGTCGTTATCAGTTGCGGTAAATTGATTTGTTTGTTTTTAAGTAATAAACAAACACGAAAGTTTGAAACAATGTGGTAACTGCAAAATGAGTAAATTGTATTTGAGTACGCTTAGAACCACTACCATTTTTGCAAATAACGTCGCTCTAGCAGAACCACACATCGTCCAAAAGCTGTCTCACGGGAACCCCAAGACACCTAAGCTACTTGCAATTCATTATCTACATATTTCAAGCTTACTTATTTCTACTATCTGGCTGACCATAGTGGCATCTCTCGTTTAAAACATGAAAGTAACTCTTCTGATAAAATGAAATAGAAATGAAAATTAATGAAAACTTTCTGAATAGTTTCCTTCGAAAGACTGAATAGCGGTAATTCAAATAGTCCTTTTGATGCTAGTTACGAGTACTATGGGAACATGACCACACAACTCTTAGTGGTCAAGCACTTGATGTGTTCAAAAACGGGAATCCTCTCGTATTTGAGATATTCACATTATTTGCATTTCTACAATCCGAGGGTTCTGGTCAACTCGTCACCCTTATTTATTTTACCAAACCACCATGCATTTTTCCAGTGAGTCAAATAGTTTGTCGGAAAAAGTAAAATTGTTTACATCCTTCATTTGATTCTGTTCGGTTTTGATTTTGCACAATCGGTAAAGTAGCGTGTTCGTATGAATGAATACAATTTCGAACATGAACACCATTTCGGATTGCAAAGAGCGTTCTGGAGGGGAATTACTAAATACATTTACAAAAAAGAAGTCACACGATAATATATATATATATATATATATGTATATATATATATATATATATATATACATATATATATATATATATATATATATATATATAGAGATATATATATATATATATATATATATATATATATATATATATATATATATATATATATATATATATATATATATATATATATATATATATATATATATGTTTATTGATTTTGTAAAATTGGAAAAATTTTGTAAAATTGGATAAGCGCCAACGTAGATTGCGCAAAAAATAAAGAAAAAATGAAAATGTAATTCGAATTGAATAGATTGAATGGAAAGCAGTGTAGAAGTATTAACGAAACCTTGTCTGGTAAAGAAGTGTGAAATTTTAGCTTATCGCATCAGAGAGACTTGCGGCACTCGTCAGCGATTGGAGGGTGATCGAAGATTACACTGCAAGTGATCACAATAACATCACCTTCCAAATTGCTCAGAGTAGGCTCAGACTCCACTGCTCTCCCTGCAAGTATCTAGACTAGAATGCCGCTTAACTTAACAGGGAAAAAAGAGTTGCATCACTCATTTCGAGTTTGAAAGGGGAGCCTCTAACATTTGGGACATAGTGACCCGTGCAGCAGTAGACGCTACTGCTAACAGCACAATGGGTGGATTCCCAGGACGTGTGAGGATTCAATGGCCAAACGGAAACCCTTACGTAGGAGACAACATGCGTACTGGTGGAAAGAAGAAATCGCCGAACTGTGACGCATGGCTTTGGCAAACAGGCCCAGGGCGTAGTGAGCCAGGAATAGGCCGGGAGTGGCTGAGCTATTTGCTGCTCATATTGCGGCAAAGAAGGAAGAAGAAGGACGAGGAGCTGAGCAGTGCAGTGTCAAGGATGATAAACCAGAAGGGTCCGAGGAACCCATCACGCGCGTACGCTTGCTCTCCAAATTTGGCAACAACGTTGGAGTGAAAATGATAAAGGACGCTGGACGGCTAAGCTAATTGGACTCATTGAGCCATGAATTAACCGGAGCCACAGAGAGACCCAGAACTGAAGCTCTAGCGCACACGCGTACGCTTGCCCTCCAACTTTGGCAAGAACGTTGGAGTGAAAGTGATAAAGGACGCTGGACGGCTAAGTTAATTGGCCTCATTTTTCAATACTTTAGGAAATACCTGAACAGAATGGGTAAGGTGGTCACACCGTACTGCCGGTGTTGTATGACTGAGCTCGATGGCGATCAGCACACTTTCTTTATGTGCAGTTGCTTCGTAAGTTTGAGGCGCACCATTGAGTTCGCGATCGGCCTGGCAGCGCCTGAAACGATTATGGATGCAATGCTGCAAAACGAAGAAAACTGGTGCGCAGTCTCAACATACGTTGAGAAAATGCTGCGCACAAAGCGGGAGGAGGGTTGTTTTACCGACCCATGATTGTGGTAGTTTCTGAAGTCCGTGGTTAACGATAGGTGAGTCAGCATGACCGGATTGAAGCAGTGCTTAGGCGGGTCCCGAGTCGGAACTTCGTGGGCTTGTAGATGGTTTTTTTTTCAGTCAGTTATACCTCACACACCTCGTGGTGATAGGTCACCCGGTTATCTAGTAAGCAGATTTTTTTTTGGCCATCCACACTAGGGGAACAAGCTATCTGAGCAGCTCATTATCAAGGTAAAATGCCCAAACTAAAAGTAAGCAAAAGCTTAAGCACTTTAGACATTCAATCTGCCCGATTGTTGTAATATTGACAGATATTTCCAACTTATAGCTAGAAAATTGAAAGCATTTGAGACAGAACACTTTTTATTGATATCCTCAAATTTGTGGCTATTAAAACTTCAAATAAAAATGAGCCCCGACTTTGTCTTTGAAAATTGCGCTGCTGAGCTCTGATTCTGGTTTCTCTGAATTGTTGAGCATATTGAATTTGACCACACTCGAAAAAAGGATTCTCACAGATGCATTATTTATATTTAATACTGGAATGAACAATTTAGAAGTATCAGTTATATTGTAAGCAATACCTTTAAGAGCTCCAACGAATATTTCCCGGTCTAACGAGATATTTGCAATGAGCATATTTCGCCCATCGCCCACTCATTTTTGGGGTTACTGTCCATTTTTTATCAATAAATACGAAAGCCGCTCACTGTTAGATGCGATACAGATTCACAAACACAATGAAACAATGTATTTCATTTTATGCGTATATTGTGGGCATTTGCAGTAAGCATGCTTGTGCATGAAATGAGCGATAAGATAACTGTCTCAGTTTAATGTAAACATAAACAATTCTGCACTATTGCGCTGACCGTGCAGATCTTTTCGCCTCGTTCCCCGACTACTATAGCACAGTAGAAATGGAGAGTATCACATATAATACGATAATGCCCAAAATAAAGGAAACACAAACCACGTTTGATCACCGAACATGTAACGAACATCAAGGAGTTTTTCGCTGCGACGATTCAGTTTTGTGTTGCCTTCTTTGCGACACGAAGGTTCCAGCCAAGTAAGTTTTTCAAGTGTAACAGCATTTAAGTAACTACAAAGCATTTGGCAAGTAACGAGAGGAAAAGTAACGGCGAAAATAATAAAACGACAACAAATCAGACACTTTTGACTACGCTGTTAAGCGGTGAAGATTGGGACTCAAAAGCATTTGCAATGGAGTTGACAAAATGTTTCTTCGAAGCAAATATTCCCTTGCACAAAATATCTCATCCGGCAGTTGTGAAATTTGTTGAAGAACACACTAAATATGCAGCTCCACCAGAGACATCATTCCGCACAAAGTATCATAAAGAACTATACAACGAGTGTATTGATCAGATGAAACGGTTCATTTTCCCAGTCTGCGGGGCGCAAAAACTCTTCAAAACACTTCATTCCAATCTTGCGTTGCCACCTGCGCCCATTGTATCACGATGGGCAACTTGGATTATTACGCGGATAATCTTGACGATGATCTTTTATTTTTAAATGAGCTAGACTCGAATGATGGGAAATCTATTCGAAAAGCAAAAGCGATCATCGCAAGGACAAATATTAAAAGAGGTTTGGCTTTCATCATGTGCCACTTCGCTCGCATCCCAGCAGCTATCAAAACACTGGAAGAAAAAGACACACCGCTCACCGATGCAATCAAAACATTTATGTCTGTCCGCATTGATCTTTTAGGGATTCAGAAACGTGAGGAATTTCTATAGAAATTCGATTTCGTTCACAACAAAACTAACGGCTTGAAAACTTTGGAAGTGATTGGCGAAATACTAACAGGCGAGTTTGCAAAAGACATAGAGTGAGAAAAACAAATTCATGAAATGAACCCAAATGAGTTGACAGCATTCAACTACGCTCCAATCACATCGTGCGACGTCGAAAGATCATTTTCAGCGTACAAACGATTGCTCAAAGATTGTCGCCATTCATTTGTGTTTGAAAATTTGAAGAAACATATCGTTATTCATTGCAATAAATTTGATTGAATTTTTAAGAAAACAAATTTTTTCGCCCATATTTACATTACTCGATTATTAGTCCATATTTCCACGATTTTTCACAGACATTTTTCGTCCATTTTTTGATCATTTTCCGTCCATATTAACATACATATATTGCAGTTTTTTATACATATTTTAAACAGACGTAATTATAAGCAAAAAAAAAAACTAAGGTTTGATTTATGGACATATGCATATTTCTATTTCAAAATTTAATTCTGATTCTGAAAAACTAATTCACAGGTGCTTCGTTACCTCACAGGTGAACTATTTCTGGTTCTTACCCAGTCTTTTCTTCCAAAATGATCTATACTTTCAGTCAACCTGTTTCACCTGGTATTAATACGCAGTAAATTTTTGTGGTATGAGTGTTCAAATGCATAGTAGCGCTTTTGCGCAAAGCGTAAAGAGATTCTTCACTCAAAATAAATAAATAAAAAAACAAATACCTATTTTTCTTTAAAAAGCCCAAATTGTTCTTTTGAAACCTAGATATATTTCAATAACTTCACAAATAAACATATCTTGATAGATTCAAAAACAAACATATCTTGATAAACATATCATTTTTTCCAATGTCTATTAGTCTTATACAGGCGGAAACAGTCGATACCTGTCGGGAAATAGAAATATTTCTGAGTTCTAAAGGAAAAATTTGTTTGTAGCAGTGGCGGCTCCTTAGAGGAGGCAAAGAGGTAAAATTTGGAAAAAAAATTAGCTGAGTTATCATTAAGTTATATTTTGCTCATTGCAAAAACATCTAATTGGATCCCAGTATCCTCTGCTTTTCTATCTGTGTTTATTTACATATCCAAAACTAACATTCAAGACACTGCCTCAATGCAAAAAGTAAAAAATTCACCATAATCAATTTCATATCCAGAGCTCTGCCTCAACGAAAAAAAGTCGAAAAGAATATGTTATTAGACCTTCCCGTAGTAAAGTACAAATAAGTACACGCACAACAAAAATGAAGGAAGAAAAACATGAACGGAAATGAGGCAAAATCAAATCTGCCTCATCACTGACAAGTTTATCAATGAAACCATCTTAAGTTGAGCATTCCCGTCATTGATAAATTTTTTTTTCGTACGTCCCAGCATCGAGTACGCGGAGGATCGTAGAGGCAACCCTCTACAGCTACTGAAATAAAACCGCGAGTAGTCAGATTGTTTTTTTCGTTTTCTTTGAACATTAGCAAGGTAAGGCAGAGAAGGGCAATAATTAACAAATTAAGAACTATGCACATCGAAATTTGATGTTAAAAGAATTCTTGTATTCCTTGCAAAATTCTTAAGGTGAACCCATTTATATGCAAAAGATGATTGTGTGACGTTAAACCACAAGATAAATTAGGTACTACTCAAAGAAAAAAAGCCAATTTAAATTTTCGGGGAAGTTTCTCTCAAATCGTAGAGAATATTCTAGATATTAGATAGTACTAAAATAGTTAAAAGAATGCGTAGCCGGAAAGAAGGAGTGATCGTTGCTTCAAATGCATTGTGAAATGAAATAATTTCTGTATTCTCTCTCCAAATTAAATGCTGGCCATCTGTTTCCCATTGTTTCCGAAAGTAATAACAGTAGAAGTGGAATCAACTAGTTCCATGATAGCGGCGCCTGAATAAATGGTAGTTCATCACTTTCAATTTTGAAAAATAAAACCGAACCTAATTTTGTAGAAATGCAAGACAAAATGTATGCCATTGCAATTGTACAAAGAATACATTCAGACAGGATTTTGCTAAAATTTATCTACATTGCAAAAAAAATAAAACTAAGAGCTATAGCACAGCCATATAATTCACATCCTTTTACTTAACGCTGCGAAAGAAACAGGACACGAAACAAAATGCCAAAAATATATCAACAGCAATTAGTATTCCAAAAGCAAAAAATAACCGAGAGAACGGAAAGAAACACAACGTCAAGACAAAAATGGCGGACCAATAGCCTGATAGTTGGTAGGCTCCAAGATGTTCACCAATGGAGGAACTTGTTCGAGCATCCTTTCAGCCCCGATCTGGGCAAAATGTAAAAGACGAAGGGCCACTGGCATACCACGGCAAAATGAAAGCTTTGCTTGACAAAGAAAACCAGTTACTGCATTTGTCCATCAATATTGCTGTTCATGTGTTCGTCTCTGCTATTACGCGAACTGTTTAGCATTTCGATTCGTCCGTCGAATGGGCACCGATCATAGGAAGCAGCATTACACCACCAACTTCAGGGCCCACCAACCATCGCGCAAGTTGCATTTTCCCATTTTCCACTTTTCCAGCCCACTAACAGATTTGGGTGGGAGGCGTATCTGACATTTTCCAATGGCCATACTCCATTTCAATGCTCATGCCCAACGGAAAAGCAGCGCGACCTCTATACTCACATAAACTTGAGCAAAAAACAGAAAAAGTTGAAATTTTCAGATTCCTGCGACCATGTATGTATACGTGGTACTATGTCTACATAATCTTCATCGATGTTGTATACTTGGAAGTGTCGTCCCTCACTCTAGACGTTCCCACGCTCTTCCTACTACCATCACAATTTGCCTTGCCTTCGACTGCTGTATCTATATATGAAGCTTTTTCTGAAGTACGTGTAAACGTCATCGAGCTAGTGTAAGACATCGCACATTGAAGCCTCGTAAGAAAAAAGAAATATTTCCTTCAACCAATATACGAGTATTATTCGAGCGAACGGGTGCCGACCGTTTATAAAAAGAAATAAATTCGCGCATGAATTACATGGGACAACCTGTATAGCAGTCCTATTTCGTTATTCTTTCGAATAAAATATTGTGACCGTAGTAGGAGGGAGTAAACTAGATGTTGCTTCAGTCTGCAATTTGTTAAAACCGAAAGATTTTTCCCAAAATTGAATGGAATAAAAGAAAATAGATTTCTGAAATTACACATTCTTTACTAAAGCTTGGTACTGAGTTCATCGTGAAGCTAAATTTTGACATGTCTCCATTATATGTTTGTAAATGGAGAAAAGCGGAGACACATCATTTCTGACGGATAAAAAGTCAAGAATTTCAATTTTCGGTTGATTTTCTTATTGGAAAGACATTTGCACAACTCAGTTTTGAAATTCAAACGCCAAATGTTCCTTTTTAGCTCGAAAGAATGAACTGCACATACTAAATTGGCGTGAAATGATAGGAGAAATGTGCCATTGCCATTTATATTTTCAAAGCGAAAGCAAATTCAAAGCAACTTTTCATGCTAAAAACTGAGAAAAACTCCTGCTTATTTTCAAGCTAAATTTTCGCCGAAACAAATTTCAGGTAAATGTTGTATGAAAATTTCACGTGAAATCGAACACAGTACTAAGCTTAAGGGATTTCTGCTTAATACAGAAAAAATACCTGACTACTTGTTTAGTAGGCACCAGCCAAATAGTCCTTTAATACAATTTCTTTACAAATATTTTGGATTTTACTGGCAACATGAACATATATATTTCTTGACAGTGTTTTACTTATTCAGTTGCCTCATTTGCCTACTTCCAAAGGCCAAATAATGTGTATTTGCAAGCAACAAAACAGGAAAATCCTTCTAACGTACCTGCTAGCAGCATATAATTTTAAATAACTACAAACTTCTTGTACAACAGTATAACATATTTTTATCAGATATAATGTTGAAGCTCAAAGTCTGTACACAGTTCTCCATTTTAAGGATATCGTCCGAACGGATCTCGTTTTGCGTCAGCATCCGTTTTCAATCAAACATCGTACAAAAATGGCTTCATAGCAATGCATTGCCGTTAGAAATGAGGCGTATATAATGAAACAGGTATATGGAATATGTGTGTTTCCTAAACAGCCAGTACCTGGTACGAAATTCAAAAATACTACGTACATGTATTTTAGCACACTAAACATGTAATCAAGAATACTTTCATTACCTAATATTTTCGCATCTAGTATTTTCGTAACTAGTGTTTTCGTATTAACCTTTTTTGTTTTGTTTTTTTTTTTTTTTGAATGGTCATAAAAATTGATAATTTTTATAAATTTTGATTTTTGGCATTGATGCTATTGCCGACTATTTTAAATTTACCGAGAAAAACTAGTATCAGAGATTGATCGACGAAAATCCATATAGTTGGAAACAGTCTTAGTTGGTCATATATTGGTAAATTTAGCGACTTTGGCAATTCGAACGAAGTTTTGAGCATATAATAAAATGGAAACCAAATTTCATTGATTGAATTTAATTATTTTCCCTTAGATAACTCTAATAATGGAGCGATACTTGCCAAGAACCTCAAATCAGTAACCGACCATTGGAAAGTAAGTGATAAGCAGCACGGACTAATAATTCGGTATCCTTTGATGGTCATCTTACACGATCACCATTTTAGCTTGGAGCCTTGTGTCTGGAGGGTGGTGGAGGACATATCATACCATTTCATTAAACCTCTACAAAGCGTATGTTTTGTAAGTATTTATATATGTACATGCGTTGCAAAATACTACACTCAAAAAAATTTTGGTTGAATTTTACCCTTATAATAGTAGGAAACTGGTTTCTTACTATTAAAGATGTGAATTTACAAACGTGCGTAAAAGAATAAATTTTTTTACGACCAAATCGTGTAATTTTACCCTAAGAAATGATGCAATTTTATGACTTTGGCGCAAAGGTGAATAGCAAACTAGTAAATTTACACTCTTTTTGCTTCAATTTACAAAAAGCTGTGTATTATTCAGCTGATATGACGTAAAAACAAAAAATGCACATCGAATGTGTAAGAAAATTTGTGATTCGTTATTTTAAACGAAAAAATGAATATATTTCCTATTATCAAAGTATTAATTATAGACCCACTTTTTAGAGTGTAGGTAATATGATTTGGAACAGGTATTTTTTGTACTCGTACTAGTATGTGAAAATCCTAGTACGACCCAACTCTAATTGCCATGCATGGCTATTCCTGGAGTACATAGGAACAATCTTATTATCGCGTGATTATAGATACGATGTAAACAGCCTTTTAAGTAGTTGCTTTTGACAATGGCATGTACAAAAGCATGTTAGCACGAGTTTATCTATGCAGTTCCAGTGCTCTGGTTTTGGTTGTTTAATCGCAACTTGCCCTCTGCTTATATTCTTATGTGGTGACTTTAATATTCTCAGTATGGTATGGGAAATTTTCGTAATAATTTTGTCAATTAGTAATATTTCTATTGCAATACCTTCCTTTCTCTTAGTTCATTCACTATCTTTTTTTGATAATGATCCAAATGCTAACAACAGAATACTTAATATCGCACCTGGTAACCTCTCTTTGTCACCTATTCTATATGAGCTGCTCTGTCACTTTAAGTAGCTCGAGACTCCTATCAACGGCCTCTCGCAATAAATCTTGCCTTTATTTTCTACCCCAGGACCAGAAACGCATCTATGTTGCGTTATAATATCGCAAAAGCGGACTTCATTTCAATGCCCAATAAAATTGATTTTTTTAGAAGACTAAATGTAGATGGCGGTCTTTTTAAAATCTATGTTTTCTTCTCTATCCGTGTTTGCTGTCAAACTCCCACTTGTTATATTTGAAGGGGTGTTGATGATGTTATTGAGGTTGGTATATAATGTTTCCATGCTCTCAGAACTTATAACGCAGCTCGTCCGGCTTAAAGGCTTATTTACTAACGCATCAAAAACTACTCTCATTCTAAAAAAAAGTGACGAAATATGCATAAAACAGACATAAGGATGCAATAATCTCTATCTCAACTTATTACCATAGCCCGCCGGCTCCTATATACATTCTTCCTGCATTCCTTTTGTTATTTATTATTTTTGTTATTCCTTTTGTTATTTACAAGAAGTTTCAGAGCTGTTTCTTCTTCTGCTACTTCCAAATGTGGTTACTCATTTTCTAATACTGTTTCCTCTCCTGACCGTAATAGTTTGTCTTCGTTTCCTATGAACCTCTGGCTAATATAATCTCTCAGTACTCTAAACTGTAACACAAACTGCAGTCCTGATGGCATACCGAATATCTTTGCGAAGTCATTCTCTTTATCCTTGTGTGTTCTTCAGTATTTCGTCCAGTATATTGTGTTCTTATTTATTTTCCCCATACTTAAATTAGGAGATGCGTCTAAGGAAAAACTCCTAGAAAGGAATTTCTTTTAATAATCACCTATTTTATAACTAACCTTTTCTAGATTCTGAGCAACAATAATTTATTAGGGATAGAGCAAAAGCATTCAGCTTATTCATTGATGCTGCTGTTTCCGCTATCGATCAACAAAGGCAAGTGAATTTTATGAATAAAGACTGCCAAAGTCTTCCATTCAGTGAGCCATAAAGTCTTCCTCTCAAAGCTAGCTGGGATTTCTTGTTGGGTTTTCTTCGATCCTGGTTTTCCTCTTTCCTATATAGTCGTTCTTGCTTTCAGACGCAAGATGCAATACTGGCAGCCGGGGATCTGTAAATTATATTTCTTTAAATTTATCCAAATACTTCTAAATGTGATATACATGTAGACTATATTCTATCACGTTTCCTTTTCAATCCTTGGTTGATCATTGAGTCTTCTTTTATTCAAAACTTAAATTTTATATTCTTACATTACGTGTCTCAATCATACATCGACACTGCCACTATCCTAAAGCATATATCTCATCATGAGAATAGTTTTCATCCTAGTCCTGTTGGATCACCGACCATAGTCCTTAAGCGTTGCGCCAATTCTCTCTCACCCCTGTTGGCTCAACTTTTTACTCCATCAATTTCTTCTGGCATTTTTCACAAAAAAAGGCAGTAGAGATGTCGTGCACAATTATAGACCAATCGCCAAATGACCATGCGCTGCCGCATGGTTGCAGCTATAGTTGCCAAGGTGCTATCTTTTCACTCTAAGGCATTTATCTCGCCATGCCAGCATGGCTTTATTAAAGGCAAGTCTACCACTACTAATCTTTTAGAAATTGCAAATCTTGCAAATATCAACACTTGACGATTGTACAATCCTGCAACGCAATGTGTCAAATTTTTCTAATTGGTGCGCTGTGAACCGTCTTTCACTAAATGTTGACAAATGCTCAGTTATCTCTTTCTCCCATAAATCATGTCCCATTAATTTCAATTACTTTTTAAATGACACTTTATTAACCCGTTTCAATAAAGTTCGTGATTTAGGTGTTCTATTAAACTCAGCTTTTACTTTCGATGACCACATTGACTCTTTAATAATAAAAGCCAACTGTCCACTTGACTTCTTAAAAAGACGGTCTAAAGAATTTAACGACATTCGGATGACAAAAATCCTACACTGCTCTCTGGTTCACCTGAACTTTCGTGTTTGCCACGGTGAGCGTAGACATCATAGCGCCTTATCCATCCCATTTCATAAGACAAATTATGGATTAAATGAACCACTCTGCGCAATAGCCCGAAGCTTTAACTCAGCGTATCAAATGTTCGACTTTAATCATACCTACTGTTGAAACTTTTAAGTGTCGGCTTATCCGACTGTTGATCAGTTCTTAATAACTTCATAAATGTATTTTTATTGTAACCACTTGTTGGTGATTAAATAAATGAAAATAAAAATAAATAAAATAAAAATCAGGGCCTCTAGATTGTGTGGCTTCATTCTTAAAGAGAATGTTTTTTTTTATATTTCTAACTAGCACCAAGAGCACCACATGGTAATAGCCATACCTCTGCTCACCAGGCCACTTGTGTTTCCGTTTTCTTCAATTGCCCATATCCAATCATTTGTTTCACATTCAACTTTTTGGATAACTGAGTAGGTACCTACTACAATTTATCAAAGAGCACTTCTTTTCATGACTATTGTTGTACGACTAAAAATACAATAGAGCAAGAGCTCCAGGAATTTATTGCGCGAAAAAATGAAAGATTCGCTTTCGGCGGAACGACTGCGAATCATAGAATGGCAATAGTTCAGAGGGCGGTTGAATAAGAGGCAACCACCTTTCGAGGTATCCTATGTTGCCAGGACGTTTTACGAATCAAGCCACAGAAGGCGGATCATTAAAAAAAAAACGATTCCGCATACTTTTCTAGCAGCTTTTGTTACAACTGCCAAATCACAAAAAACTTCAATGGCTGGCCAGAAAAAGGCAAGCTAAGGATGGAACGTTCAAAGCATTCCTACACGAAACTTCGCTGGTGAATATATATGTACATAATACACACTGTATAAACATATCGTTGGCACTGCTGCCTATTTATTCTCACTTTTTAGTTCGAACACAGACGAGAAAGTTTTTTCTTACCAATCACGGAGCAAGTGAATAACAGCAAAAAATGACATTGCAAAAACATATTGCAATCAATTGAACGTGACGATAAAGGACGATGGAGATGGGCCGATTTCACTGCCTACGTATGAAAGCATCCACTGTAATACCCCACTGTCAAAACATCGAGCTAAATGCAAAAAGCATTCGATAGGAAAAATTCAACGTGAAACACACAGTATATGAAACCCGCGTAAAAGAATACATCTAGCGCATATAGAAAACAACAAAGTCAATGCTATTGCTGATGGAAGCAACATTATACAAGGAAAAATTGAGGTTGTGGCTGCCGAAAGCTTGAGTGGAAACAGAAGAATGAAAGAGCTCCATTATGAGAAAATTCCATTAAGAGATTTATCGATTCGCGTTTTTACTGGATGTTTGCTGAAGGAAGAATAAGTTCGTGTGCACACAGTGAAGGCTCATACAGAGCTGATGACTATTTCAAGATTGAAATTGAAAGAATGACATCGTGAAACTTTTCTGTAAACGCAACATGAAAATAATGTTAGGTTGATGTTAGCTAAAAACGAAGTCCAATTTTATCAAGAGAAGTTATATTTCATCATTCGCATTATAAAGCCTATATCTGTGAGTGCTTCTGTTCCTAATATTTTTTTCTAATGTTCGAAGAACATTAGTATTAAAATCACTTTGGCCACAAGTGCATATTTCTATATATGTATTTTCATATTTCTATGTTAATATATGTGTATATATATATATATATATATATATATATATATATATATATATATATATATATATATATATATGTATATATATATATGTATATATATATATGTATATATATGTGTATATATATATGCATATATATGTATATATATATATCAACATATATATATATATATATATATATATATATATATATATATATATATATATATATATATATATATATATATATATATATATATATGTATATATATATATATATATATATATATATATATATATATATATATATATATATATATATATATATTCATATATATTCATATATACGAAAATGACCCACTTTTTCCATCCCTTTATCTGATAAATGGTACATTTCCACTTCCCATAGTAGGACCCTTTATAAAGAAGACAACTGTCATATTAACCTGCCTTTTTGGGAAACTAGGTAAATGAAAAGTCTCTATAAGTGATAAAATTTTTTAGGTCCCTTGAGATTACAGATAACCAGGTCTCACTGTTTATATAATATATATATATATATATATATATATATATATATATATATATGTATATATATATATATATATATATATATCTATATATATATATATATTTATATATATATATATATATATGTATATATAAATATTTATATCAGCAAAAAAATCAATGACTACTTCTCGGAAACGCGCCATCCGATTGAACTGGAATTTTCAGGATACATCTTTGTATAGAATAGGTTCAGATTTCATCAAAAGTTAATTTAGTTTAACTTTTGGCGCCGGCGGCAATTTTAGTGATATTTTAAATATTCCTATAATACTAGCAGCAATTAATTTTTTGAGTTTAGAAAAACTAGTTTTTCTTCAGTCTCTTGTTTAACCTGTGTCATTTGATTGCCCTTATGTGTATGAAAAGATGTATACTTTGAAGTTATGCTCATTTATTTGCTTAGTTCCATTTTCTGTACTTATAATTTCTCTCTCACTTTGAAAACAGCAAGGAATAATTAGGAAACAGCAGGCCGACACTCGAATTTTATCGGAACATCTAGAACAGATTTGGATTATACTATGGATATGATTCGCATAAAGAGCTTGTGAAAAACATACATGCCGGGCAATCGTTTTCAAGTGAAGAAGTGCTCTAATTAAACGCCTCAAACATACACAAAAATGAAATTGTTCGTGCATTGTATGCATGAACGTCTATAATACATCACATACGCTCCTAACTAAAGTGAAATCCGAGCAAAATATTAATGCACTCAGTTTCAAAGTCAAATGAAGAAAATCGGGCAACAAAAGTTTAATAACTTTTCAAAGAACAGGGAAAACTGGTAAGAAAAACTTTCTTTGCCGGTTGGCGTGGCGTATTGCGCGCGAGTCATGAGCCTTTCTTTCAAGGTCGGCTCAAAAGTTTTACCGTTACGAGTTTATCAATTAATTTAAAAACTTCTCTTGCCCAAAGTTTCGCGCAAATTTTGCTGTCGAACAAACCCTAGATTGAAGCTGATGAGGATGATAACGACGAGGACGATAGAAATCTTTTACTACAAGTATGTACTCGGCAAGTGCCAACAAATAGTCTTCGGAATTTATGACCTATTTTTGGAGCCTGAATATAACATTTTTAAGGTAGTGTCAGGCATCGTTTCTAATTTGGTTCGTTGCAGGCTTCACTGAAATCCCCACGGAGGTCGATGATTGTGGTTTCGGCGTACTCATCCAATAGTAACACTGGGTCTGAGATGTGTTTCAAGTGAAAGTTAAAACAGCACGAGTCAAATAACTGTGCCAAAAAGTTTCTTTTCGAAGTTGACTTTATGTGCCAGACTATCGACGACGACGGCTGTTGCCAAAATACCAAAATAACTCGAAAACTTTCGAATGATCCCACAGCGATATTTAAAGCAAGAGCTAGGTTAAGAGAACTAAAATGGCGAGTTAATAATTATGGACTAGCATTGTAAGCTTTGCATAAATTTTCATTACCAGCTTAATGATGGAGCTGACTGCTAAACATGCGGGATAAAGAATTTATTGAATATTAAACGAATTTCAGTATTTTTGACAGAAATCTATACCGCTGGTAAACCAAAATTTTTATCTATTCGTTGCCGGCTCAGATAGTAGATTATTACACATTCGGGTGAATCTGACGGGATATGATTTCTATTCGAAATGTGCGTACGAATGCACTTAGTAAGATATATATTTCATCGTTCATTCAACTTGACGATATGCAGCAAATTTTGCAAACGTGCAATAATTTTTTATGTTGGCTATCATTTATTGAGAGCCTGGAAGTTACGAAAATCCAATTAGATCCTTACATAAATTCATTTACAAATTGTAAAACCAGGGATTCATCAATATACGATTATTCAATATACAGGACAAAAATGTTCAACTTTCTACATTTTCTCCAAACAAGTATGCAGACAAACTATACGGTACAGCCTAGTCCATTCTCTCACCTACCATGATGGATGATGAAAAGTATCTTCGATTTTCGGAAGCAAACAAGACAAACTACATTAAGCCCCTCTCCGAAGCAAACAAAATACGAAAGCATGGACAATTGCCTCCTCCATCACATTAAATATTAATGAGCTCCTTGTGATTTTTTAATGGAGAGAAAAATGTGTTTCGGAATTCCATTATAGAAATTGCTTCACATTTTCTCTTCGTGCCGAGTCGAACAAGCAGAATTGAATCCTAATGTATTCTAATTCATTCAGATATCCACGGCACATGTGGCAGCAAGTATATGGCGAAGCCCCCACATTATGCCATAATTACCATACTTCACGGCGCAGAGTAGAATGGAAGTACAATTTACATAAAAGAGTCGGTTTTAGATGATGGGGAAAATGAAAATTTCGAAAGTTGAAGATCGTTGTATGAACAGGTAATAATGATTTCACATTTCCATTGGGAAACCAAATCATCCGATTTCTCATGAAATTTGTCGATCCTTAGGCCAATGATACACACGGCGGTTCAATCGAAGCGCATAGTGCGTCGATTTTTCTCGAGGGTGACACACACAGCGGTTTTCAGAAGCGTTTATTCCATGCGTCATTCCAATGCGTCCTGAAAATTTCAGCTCGATCGGATTTCGCAGCTATGAGAAATTTGGAATACGTTCGAAGAACCGAGTCGGTGGATCATTTCTCTTGTCTACCGTCTCGGTTCCAAAACCGAGAGGTGGCCCGAACAGCGGTGTGTGTCATCACAATTCAGTGCTGCCATATTAGGGATTTTAACCCTAGATTTAGGGATATTTTAAAGGCTTCAGGGGACAAACAGGGAGAAAAAATATTCAGGGTTTTGTTTAGGGTGTTCTGAAATTTGATAATGCATTTTTCCGGAACGGATGTTTCGATAAATAATAATTTCGAAATACGTCATGTCCACCTTTTTCTAATATAAAATATAAAATATCAATCTTTCATCATACCAATAAGCAGATACTGGTAATGCTGTTTCACAATTGATATTTCTACCTCACCGATTGACGACCGAGGTCGCGATTGCCGTACCCTATATCTCTATCTATTTAGCTGAGTGACCTATTCACTTTTTCGTAGGTACTATTTAAAATACGCTGTCGTCAAATCCATGATGGGATCATTTAACCGCCCTCGCTCTATCATTGTTTGATGTGTATTGCATTTAACACGGGGATATCCCAAAAATATCGGAATAAGTCATATTCGTTTCTCCGAGCTCGTTTGTTAATTAATCAACTGATGAAATATGCCCATGGTACTGTCTAACTGTCTCTCGCGACTCTGTCGATAATAAACCTTTCGGAACTAATTTTTTCTGAGTGAAAACTTAACGCACCCAGGAAAAAATTAGTCCCAAAAGATTAGGATGAGTGTGGGAAAGTTTCACCTCACCTTAAAAAAGTTTGCTTTATGTGACGAAAGTCTTACACATATAAAAATTTATATTTAAACAACCTGGTTTTTGAGAATTCCGAAAAATTTCCTGGAAATGACGCCACTATGGCTACTTAGGGTAGTTTCAGGGATAAATAGGAATTGTCTGGGGGTAAGCCGCAGCGCCTTTCTGGCAGCACTGTCACAATTCTAAAGTAATGCACGACTATACCGATTCAGTTTTCCTCACGGGAAACGCTTCGGTAGAACCGCTGTGTGTGTCGTTGGCCTTACATAGATGAGTATTCAAAACACAACAATAAATAACAGCCTTGTACGACCTATCTAGTTGAGTCAATAATCTCTAATCGCGCTAGATTCTTCTTAAGAAAAGCTTTGCATTCGTTCGTGGATCAAAGATGTAGAAAGAATTGAAAATCGTCCAAAAGTAGATCGAGCATAAACAGTGTCTCAACCGACCTTGTTCTACGTACCCTTTCTCCATTTTGAAGCTGTGATTCCATTGCATTGATATCAGACTTCAGGCGTAGCATTTGTGATTCAACACGCGCGTTTTCACGTTGCAATTCGGAAATCTCAGCTTCAAGTGTAGTTAAATCTTCACTGCTCTGCGGCGATTGTTGTGACTGATTGGGTTGAGATGTTGATCCGGCTATGGCGGGAATATTTGTTGCTTCATTGCTCGATGTTGATGTTAGCGAAGTTGATCCATCGGTTGCAGAATTTATAATAATTTCCATTCCTGCGATTGTAAAATAGAGAGTTGCAAGAATGGTAATTAGCAAACCTTAGCAGAAAGTAAAGTATAGAGAATGCAATATCAGTAGAAACATTCAATTTTGATATGCAGCAGATGTGCAGCAGTATTTTTTGGCGACGCATTTATTTAATTTGCAAATAAAATCACTTAATACATGCAAAATATGGCAAATTTAAACAAACAATTATTTAAATGTAAACAATAGACAATAAACAAGTCCATCATACCAACAAGTAAAAGCTGCTTCAAATAAATGCTAATATTTATTGACTACTTTTACTCATTATTAATGCATAATGGTGGACATACAAATGAATTTGGTGATGCAATGTTTTTGATCCTCGAAGTAAACATATGTACCTACTCTTAAGTAGCTAGCAGTTGGTGATCGGTATGGAAAATGTTAACGTTATTATATTTTCGCATTTTGCATTCAATTCATGCGTTATTCGTTTGCACTTGGAGGAGATCTCGGTATTATTATTGTATAGGAGGTTTAAAGAAATTCATTTTTCATATACGACGCTTCATAAGATTAAAAATTAGGCTTCACGTCTCATATTGATTCATTTAAATATGCAGAATGATATAAAGACTTCAAACGTTGTATACATTTCAAATATTTCGCCGTAGATAGATGTGTGTCCATGATTGGAAATAGCAGGAGGACGCTAACCTACGTTAGAGTAAAGTCTCATAAAGCACTACGTCTGAGAATATGAAAAGCAGATACTCTTTGATATTGTAGTCAAAGTAGAATCTCATTTCCAGCCAATAATTTAGTACATTACGCTTGGAATTTCAACCACTTTGCCCAGATCTACCTAATTCACAATTACTTTCAGACAACCATAAAGACCGTAATTGTAAAATTTCTGCATGAAAAGCCTGAAGACCTTCTCAATATTTCATACGAAAACATACATTAATGCCATTCCATTATCGTCTCCAAGTCCACGACCAGCAGTTAAACATCACCGTCCTGTCGCAAAAGATATACGAAACGAATGTAGCGAGATGCCGTAGGCCTTGTTTTCAAACTCAATTTTCACATTAACCCTTTACTTTCATTCAGGCATTGCTTTTAAAATGATAAAATGTTAATTTTACCTCTGCTTGAGGGATTAATACATACTTCGAGCAAATCTCTTCTTCTTCAGGACATTCAGGCCATCAATGAATAAACCGAGAGTTTTATGTGTCCTTAAAAATATCATGGAATGACTATCGAACACTTTGGAAAAACTGTAGTGGTTTTCAGAGCCGCTCGATACCATGAACTTGCTACTTTCATCTGCACGAACAACTTCAATGTAGACCGGATTACGGAATATATCGAGAGTTCTTACCATCGCACCATTACAATGATGATGATATCAGTATTCAAAGTGCCGCTGTCAGAAACCACTGCCACCACGGGGAATTCCTGGGAAATTCCGTTCACCCATCATAAGTCTTTGCATTAGAAATTAAAGTAATTTTCTCAATTTTTGACGACTCTGACAAGAAGCGAAAAGTGAACGGGAAAGTTGACGTAACTCCTTTCCGACAGCCGTTGAAATAGGGATCAGCTGGAACGTTTTCTACGACATCTTCGTCATGAACGGCAGCGAAAGACGATATTCATGGTAAATTTTGGAATCATAGTGATGTGAAAATCGGAAGGAAATAGGATGTTGCAATGGCTTCTGAATATTTTTTAAGTATGTGCCGAACCACATGACTTACTGCATTTACTATGATATATTGGATCGTACAACAAACGCGTTGGAGCTCCTTTTGAACCAAGATAAGAATTGAAAGATTCAAATGTTCCATCTCCATGCATTGTTTGCTTCCGTTTAGTTTCTTACAATCAAATTACTTGCTGCACAGTCTATGTATGTAGCCATCAGAGACCCTTACAATTATTACTGGAAAATACTTGTCAGCTGGGATACTCAAAAAAGTAAAATCTATTTGTTTCGTTGTTAGGACAGATTTTTTGACAATTGTCGCAGTTTTTAAGAAGAAAGTAATGAAAGATTCCGTTTCTTTCAGCTCTTCAACACATAAAAAAATTTTATCAGCTCATATACGAAAAGCAGAAGGGACGAAAATCAAAATGTTTAAAAAATTAATTAAATTCTTTGTTTTTTTCCTCTTCATCGAAATAAGCTGCCGCGAGACCTAGAAGACTTACTTTCAATGAGCGAAGCCAAAAGACTCTCTCCGTCGTGTTTTTCATAAATAGCATATATTGTTCCCGCACTGAAATTTATATTGCATAAATTCTAAACAAAAAAAGGGACCACGAGATGTAAAATGGGTGGTGAGTGGATTTACATTACCAGCACGGAAATTTCGAAAGAGGTGAAAAGGAAATGAGATGGACAATAATGTTATGGGCTACGAACGAAGAAGGTGGATTGGCAATTTTCAGCAGCCATCCTTTTAAAGTACTGGAAAATATTGTTAGAAACGATTTAGCTTTTATTATTAGAACAGTATTTTGCAGATCCTCGTCGTCTGACATACATAGCTTTCACATGCGTGTTTTTGGAATACAAATTCAGGATTAATTCTTTTGAAATCAGTTCAATGATAAACCTGTAGGATAGTTGGAATTATTCGCTCAAATGATGATCAGATTATCACCTGATTAATCACTTTTCCAGATCAGGAAATTATATCCTTTACACTTTGCATTATGGGCTCTACATGGGTCTGTAAACTAAGTACTATGCATTTTTTGATGCTTCTCTGCACCGTCACAATATTTAATGCATGTCGTTATGAGCGTTTGAAATGAGAATAACCTTTGAGTTGAAACACAGGGCAGAGCAAATCAATCGTCTGAGCTTCAAGGGTCAGTGAGCTACAATATTACATCAACAATTGCTGGGAGACCGTTTTATCTTTAAATTCCAGCACAAACAAAAATAAAAAAAGCACCGCTTACGTAGGCAAAAAAACTTTCCTCTAGATTTCGCTCAACTTCTGTGGCACTATGCGAGTAAGTAGCTATGGGGAAACAGTTGTCACTTTCGATCCTAAACTAGAGGCGCGAAATTTCGGGGAAATCTTCCTTTTCAATTTAGAAAACAGTTCCGTGCATTTCAGAAAACTATCGCTTTAACTTTGGGCCATTATATGATTGCAAACTTTTTTTCTTAAAACGCTCTGTGTTAGTTCTTTCAGACAAATTTCGTTCACAAAAAACAAAAAGTATTCTATGACAAACTCATTTGGATTCTTCGGGCTTTGGAGTTGGTAGAGTTCCATTTTCATAATAGAAATTTTCACTAGAGTGAAATGATTTGTATCACACCTCACTTTGTCCCAGATTTGATCGAGGTACCTATTCAGAGAGAGGCAAATTCAAAGCTCCGTGCATAGTTTCTTGCCTGTACCTGTATTCGAACTAGGTCAATGTTTATTTTCAATACTCGTACATATAATTTAATATCCTCGCTTGGCTAGATGTAAATGCACACTTTCTAACAAAAACCACCTTCACCTCAATTACTTAAAATGTATGGTTTAATTATCAGTACAGCATATCAAAACTTCTAGAGAATTTAAAGGAGCACTAGCGGAGCACAATGAGATGAAATTTTAGTTAATCTTCGAGAATTTCACCACTGCTAAAAACACTGAATTTTCTTTGTGAGGGGCAATCGAAAAAGTCAAAAACCTCCCATTTGGAAGGTATACTGAGGACTGCCAATAAAAGCTACGGCATAAGGAACGTAGAGAGAAACATTACATTCTTAGCCCAGTGGAAGTTATTTCAGGTTCCTTTAATTGTGTCAGACATCAAAATAGCATTTAAAGATAGGAAGCACTGTTCAGCAATTTCGCAAGATATAACTTAAGGGGTTAGTCCACTGCTAAGCTGCTCAAAATGATTTTTTTAAAACAGCTACCAAAAAAAACTATTCAAGATATCGATTTGAAATTTTATGTACATCTTTATTAAGGTGAAAAGTTAACATTTTCATTGGAAATAATTATTAGAAAACAAAATGGCGACCACCCCAATAGATCGCCGCAGTACCGCCGAAGAAAAGCAAATTGTGCCTCGTCAATTCCTGGACAAAATAAGCATCTGTGAACAAATTACCAAAAATATTTCATTAGTTTTGAGTATAGAGGACTGCAAGCCCTAAAGCGATTAAACAAAATTTTGCATACTTTTGAACATTGGTTATCCTGTTTTTCGCGTTTTTTCAATCAATTCAATCAAAAAATATTTTGTCCAGGAATTTTTGAGGCGCAATTTGCGGCGATCTATTGGGGCGGTAGCCATTTTGTTTTCTAATAATTATTTCCAATGAAATTGTGAACATGCGTGATACTGGGAAGCACCCCGTTTGTCAAGCACAACCAGCATTCTCGGAAAACAATCGAAAATTTCAAGAGACATTAGCATGATCCCGTGGTAATTTCGCAACGCGGAATAAAATAAAAAATCACTGTAGAAAACGGTATGCAAATCTTACTATTCAGCGTTAAAAATTTCCTCCCATCATTTCCTTATTCACTCACAAATTGCTCTGCCCCTATGTCAACTATGAATGAAAATATAGCTCCATATACTTAAATAAGCTAATTGTTCAAGCTGTCAATCAAAATCGCGAATGCTTCTAGCGACTATTTGAATTAGCTTCGATTATTCCCCAGTAGGACCAGGAATGCTTACTGCAGTAATTATTCCCAGTAATCATTGTCGGATCGTTTTCGCATGACGGCACTGATGAATTTAACATTAGAGTGTCATTATAAGTAACGATACTCGCTTCGTTTTGCATTACTCTACCCTTCACTGTGCATTACTTTGTAATGCAGTAAAGTGGTTAGTAGATAAACCCACATGGATTTCTGTACCACAATGATTCTTTTTTGCATTACTTACACATTACATTGTAATCCATTATTTTGGAATTCATGCATTAATGAAAGAGTGCATGGTAAAAGTCATCGATGCTTGTGGCCCTACTGGGTCACAGCTTCATATGGTAAAGTTGCTTACCAGTGATGGGCATTTACTACATTTGTAGTAGATCTGCTACTTTTTTCAGCTTCTTTCTGAATCTACTACTCTACTACGTAGCAAATGATATCTACTACTTTTCCCGAGGAACTACTTTTTAGTGAAGATTAACCAACCATTAAGCATTAACTGAAGCACGTCTACGATAAGAAAACGCCGAGCGTGTGGCAGCTACTGTAAAAATGCTGATCAGCGTTTTCACTGTTCGTCTGGCTAAGTGTTTAGAATGCAGAAAAAGTAATTGTTCTCGTTTTTTAGAATGCAGAAGAAGTCGTTGTTCTCGTTATTTTTTTATACACTATATATATGTCCAATTTCTACTACTTTTTTTCTGAATCTGCTACTTTTTTTAACCAAATCTGCTACACATTTATAAGTCTCAATGTACCGGTTTACACCGGTCGGACCAAAAGTGACCTGACCTAAAGCGCGGACTAAATGAACTTAGTCCTCAGGTGTTTACAACGAACCCGACCTAAAATTTGCTTAGGTGGAATTTAGTCCTCGTCCGTATATGACAGCTGTCATTTAGTTTAATTTTCCTTCATGCACTGTATTTATCGTTTCATTTGTCTCTCAAACATGTTTATTTCAATGATTTTGTGTCAAAGAGGAATGTTATGAGCTTATATTCAACATACATACATTATTAATAGTCGCACAAAAATCAATGTTTAGGTCGCGTGTGTTTACAACGATTATAGTCCACGACCTATATTTAGGTCAGGTCGCTTGAAATCGTGGACCGACCTAAATTTAGGTCGGTCCACGAGTGTATACAGCACGTGGACTAAAAAATTTAGGTGGAATTTGGTGTTTAGTCCGCGGACTAAACGTCCGCTGTATATGATACTATTGCCCATCGCTGTTGCTTACTTTTCGGAATACATATACACAGACGCGATAAAACTTTTTAGAGCTTTTTAAATTTTGCTGCTGATGTTCGTGCATCTTCCAGAGCTAATAGTTACCAAACATTTCGTAAGAGAACGCATTACTTTGCGTCGCAAATCAGAAAGGCTAGAAGCAATTGTTACAAGTCAGATGATTGTTTTATTCAAAAAGTAGGACTCGTCTAACGTCAATTCATGTATGCAAATTATATAAAATGAAATTCGAAGTTAGGACGAAAAATCACATACAATAAACAAACCGAGAAAATTGACACTCACACGCAACTAAATTTTTCAGCGCACGCGACTTTATATGAGGTTTTAGCAGTTTTTGTTAGAAGCCATTGCCGCATTATTAAATTGCTTTTACAATAACTACGATTCACCACCAATCCACTCTTTTTAAGACAATCATTCCAAACAAAATAGTACATTTCAAACTCGTCAAATTGCCAAATTCAACATAAACATCTATCAAAGTGCGTGTGTGTGCCAATAACAATAAGCAATAATATGAAAAGTATTAAGAAAAGTACAACTACAACTAAGCAACGGCTCGATTTACAAACGTGTTCAAACTGTCTTTCTACACACTATCTTTCATCTTAACGGTCGAACAATCGTGGCATTACGACTAAGTATCAAAGAACGAAAAATTATTTTTGGTGTTCGGCAAAAGCTATGTATCCTTACCTGTTAGCGTAGTCTTAGAGAAGATATTCAGCGCCGAAACAAAATGTAGCGTAATCTGAATAAACAGTCGGAAAATAATTTTCGTTATAAGGCTTATCTGTTTCAGACTTGATTCGTACTATTATTGTTATTAGCACACACATTGAATGGGACTATTTGCTAGCTTTTAAGAGCTGTTTTTTCAATCGCCCAAGAAATTGGTTCAAGCAATTGATTCCAAAACATAGGCGTTGAAAAAGTGTAAGCTATGATATGAAAACAATGGTCGAACTCACCCGTATAACCTTTGGGGTAGACCATGGTGACTTCGTCGAACTTTGGTTTCTTGATTCCTTGCGCAGCCGTTGGGCATCCTGAAAGTGAACGATGCGTTAGAAATGTGCCGTTTATATGTCCAGTTCCATCACATCCTGGTGTTGGGCAATTGACTCCATCGAATTTCATGGCTGTAGCAGCTGCTACTGCTGCTTTATGCTGCTCGACCGTTCCACCATTTTCCAAAACACGCATTTTGTTGCGATTCGCTATTGGGCAACCGGATGCACTGCATGAAGCATAAGGAAGGGAGAAGTGAGAAATCTTTTGAATAAAATAAAATATTTTAAACAAATTAAAGCTTCAAATATTTTGACTTGTTTTCAATACAGAAGCTCACTTTTCCGAGAAATTAGGCTTGGCTTTTTGCTCTTACGGTTTAGCTGTCATTTTCGATATATGAATGAATTTATATAAGCTTATACGATTCGCCAACGCTCAATCACCGAGAAAGGCTGCCTTCTAATGTAACACATATAGTAATCCCTATAAACTTATAACACATTGACCTATAATATATTGAGGTTAGGGCTAGTTTAGATATTCTTAAGACCTCAGCCTTTTCCTACAATACAAATATTTTGACAAGTAATCTTTCAGGACTTTATATTAAACCGTCCTATATGACACTTAATCAATATAATCTTTTAATCGAATCAGGGTTGGTAGGTAGCCACGATACAAGCATCATGTCATCCAAAAACCAGCCTGCGCCACTCATGATCCAATTGTTTGAATCGCTTGCAGCCTGAGGGTTTTATCCGATCGCCTAAGCCACATAGAGATAAGAAACTGGTGGTCGTTTCAGGCTTTCTCATGGGCAATGCTATTTTACGTTGAAGAAAAGCAAAACAATGAGAAATGCATCACCAAATGCTAAGCGGCATCGACTTCCGCTGACGCTGATTGGAGTCCGGTAATCATATAAGGGCAATGACACACACGGCGATTCTATCGAAGCGTTTCCCGAGGGGAGAACCGAGTCGGTTTAGTTGTGCATTACAAAACTGAGAGGCGACCAAACCGCGCTGTGTCTCATCAAAATGTAAAAGTAATGCAGGACTATATAGGCTTGATTCTCCTCTCAGGAAACGCTTCGGTTGGTCCGTGTGTGTCATTGCGCTAAGTTGCTCTGGAGTAAAAATAAAGCTTCATAAAGTAGTGTTCCAATGTGGGGTTTATCTGTTCTGCAGCTTTCGCATCCTTAGCCCATGAAAAACATTTCTAAAACATAGTGAAAGGGCGTTCTGCTGTTCCGATAAGCATATCGCTGCTGATAGACATGCAAGTGGCTTATAATCGAGTTTGATTATTGAACATTTAGCATGACTTAAGAACAAGAAAAAAACTCAATCTGCTGTCTATGCGCCATCAACTTGTTGTAATATCGCGCCATAATATAATGTTTTGGTCAAAGTGTAGGGAAAGATAAGTGGGTGAACTCCTTCCATTTTGAAAAAATATCACTTTGACCTTGAAATTGCGCCTCCATTAACGCCATGCAATATATGTCAAAGCGACCTGGGAGTATATTGGTATTTTTGCGAGTAGTGAATCGTATCTGAGTAACAAAAAATCTAGCCAGAGTATGTAGTTGTCGAATCTTATCTTGCATTTCTTTCTGTTCCATGCGATTTCTTCCAACTTTCCAGGCCTATAATCAGCTGGTCAACAATACAATTTTAGGCTGGTTCATTGGAATTTTTGACCGTATGCATATACGGAGTTCGCACAATGGTCAGGAACTTACTTTTTACGCTGTGGTTTTGGTCACCAAATATAGAGAATCACAACATAATATATAGAAGTTTACAGTTTTGATAACTTCTCTTATTTCACTTATATGGCTAGACACTATATTCTTCAAAGAATTTTAGCATTTTTTTCTTTTGATCTCATATCTTCACAAACATTAGAATCGAGAGAACATAATTGCATAACTGGCAAATGAAATTATCTTAAACTTAAAGTGGGAGTTGGCCGCATATGCAAGGATGAATTATTTGCTGCAAGAAAGAATACTTGCAACTCCTTTCTTTTTTTTTATGTCTGGAGGGCTCCAAATACTAAATCATTTAGGGGTGGAATGTTTGCTGTTAGCGAAACTTTACACAACTAACTTTTGCAACAGTCACAACAATCGGAACCCATTCCCATTCATAGATGCCTAATACCGTCAAAGTTATAGATACTAGAATTTCTTTCTTTTTTGCGTGATCTGTGAATCATAATCACTAACATAACTAGCTAGTTCCTTTGAAAAATCTGCAGTTGGTGGTAACTATACAATTTTTGAATTAGAACAACCTAACAAACTAACAAAAAGTTGGATAACCAACATTTGGCTAGATCGTTTTCAGTAAGCTCTTCATGAACAAGAATCTCTGAGTATTTCATGAATTTTCATAGTACTGGATAATACTAATTTATGTTGGGCCATTTACTCAAAAAATGTTTGCTTTAAGTTAATTATGCAAGGTTTTGGTAGTGCTTCATATCAGAACAAGCAATTATTTAGAATTTTAGGCACATTACCGTACAAGAATTCACTTTCCCTCGTACATCGCACCGCAAAGGAAATACTCGTGCGTCGTCATGAAGCTCTTATTTAAAAATATTATTTCATCAAAGTGAACTGACTGAAAACCATTTAATATGAGTTTGCATCAAACGTCACACTCACCTCCTATGTGATAAAAATTTTCCTGTTGAATGCCCTGAACCATCGCATCCTGGAATCGGACACCTGTAATTATACAGAAAGCCCACTTTAAAAAAAAATGAGAGCGAAAATAAAAACTGATACGTTCGGCGTGAACGTTAATAATTGCATCGTGCTCCCAGTCCAAAGAATTCCTCGACAACTTACCTCAATGGCTCCGAGTCTTGTCCATCCCTCGGTTTACTTTTCGGCTTATTTGCTCGTGGACAGCCAGATAAGCTACGATGTGATGAGTAGTTACCCGTTACATGACCAGAACCATCGCAACCCGGGGTAGGACATTTCAACTCCTGTGAATGTGATTGCAGGTGGGTTCGATCGCTTCGAGAACATCCTGTCAAGCTGTTAGAATGGAGAAGAGCCAAACATTTTTAACATTAGTAGCTAGAGTAAATGGACTAGAAACATAATAGTTATAATTTTTCCGCTTAAAATGTAATATATCGGTTATAATATCGCTTCATGATTTTATTACGAACTCTCTTAATGTTCCCAGCATAGTTCCGTAGATTTTACTTAAAATGCATGCTCGGCTATTGCAACATTATATGAAACGAATAAAATGTCCCAAATTGCTTCTCTCTCTTCACTTGTGATCACAACTAGTATAGGCATATATCTAAGCTATTTTCACCGTATCAGAAAAAAGTGTCAGTGTCCGCTCCACTATACTACACGTAATACTATAAACTAAACTCAACAGAAAAGGGTTGAACGAGTTTTAGAGTGAAAATCCAGTAGCGAAAATCAATTTAGAGCAGGTGAACTCTGCTCACTTGTGTTGATGCAGGTCCGCGCCCGAGCTTGATTATGCTAATCTTCCGTTTTAATGGTATAATTTTCGTATAAATTTTATTAGAGATATTTCAACTTTTCAGACAGACGTTGCTATTTTATTGCACGTGGTAGCTACGGATATCAACGTAGAGGTATGAAAAGTTCCCAACCAAGTACAATGTAGCCATGTATTCGTAAGCGGTGCTGCTAGTACTATTATTATGAATCGAGGGCGATGCGAACTACAAGAAAAGACACATGTAGATACTCCCATACATGTTGCATTTATTACATGCAAAGTACTTCGTGAGGAACATGTTAAAGATTTCTACCACATCAGGTTCGTGGATATGCACATATATTTATTCTGCGAGTCTACGTATGCAATACTCAATGGCTGTGCGAGAGGGGATCAACCACCTACTACTCCTAACAGTCGAAAATGTGGAATATGATATGCATGGTGTTACATACATGCATTGAAAGCAGTGAGATTGAAGAGAAATATGCTAAACGATTATTTTACAAGAGATCATGCATACATTGAACACGCAAGGCAAAAAACCAGTGAACAATATGTTTCTTTGATAAATAACGAGGAAATTAAAAAAGAAAATGTTCCATTCCAGCTTGACTTGCTAAGTGCAGCTCAAAGGATAAGAACTTCAGGAAACTTACTCAATATTAATTTATGTCTGTAGTTCAAACATCTTTATTCAAACAAACATAAAACTATGTGCTTATCTCTTTAAACCAACACATAACATATTCTTATGCCTAATTCCGATTATTCACTTGGATACTAAATATGACGGCACTAACTACCCCCTGGAGGATGCCTCTGTCAGGCTGAATGACTAATTTTCTTTTATCTTTTCAAACTTTCTACGGAATGAAGTTATCTGAGTGTGCTACTTCTACCCTCTCTTATCTTCGGGACGTTATCACTACCAACATTGCAGCCTTACTCCTACTCGTACGCCGTACAATTTTTAATCGAGACTTATGTGATTATTCTGATATAAGATATTTCAACTCATACTCCTATCCCACGAGCATTTCCAACATTTCCATATTTTGAAATAATGACAACACCTTCGCAATGATGATATAGGATTTCTTTTCTAATCTCAATTCAGCTCATCGTCATAAAATGCCGAAAACGAACGAAAGAAAATTTTCAATTAGACGGGCTCGATGCCTTCAAGTTTTAAGCAAACTCGGTGAATATTAATTACGATTATGAACACTCAAACAACGTAATCCTGTCGATAATCCTTCGACGACTGCCTATCGGCTGGCTGGTTTGTTTTTCTCGTTGTTGGTTCAAAAATAAAATCATTGAAACCCACTCCCCATCCCCTATGCGATACGTTTCAAAAAGCTCAGATACAAACAGCGACGCATTTTGTGGCTACTTCCAGTCCAATTTTAAGAACTCGTCAAACAAAACCAATATCGGAACCACGAAAATCCAATAAAATACACAGTGAGCCAATCTGTTGCCAGGATGTGAGCACTAACGCTGACGGGGAGGAATCGTCTGTGAATGAAGGGAGATGTAAAAAGATAGCATGTTTGTTGAGGTAAAGTGAATTCGATTTAGAAAAACATGAGAAAGATTATTGTTATAATGCTGGAGATCTGAACATTTATTTTTGCGAAGTTGTTCGCAAGAAAAAAGAACAAGCACGAATTCAAGTCATTAAATATTAATTTCTTTGTGTATAGTTCCCCCAATCCCTACGATAATCAGTCAGTAAGCTATTAAAATCGTTTAAATACTTCAGATATGCAAAGATATGTCACACAATGCAATAAATATTTTCCTACCTTAGATCCCAAGAGGTTTAATGACACTATAATAAATAATTCAAGCTGGAACATTTTCTGTAACTCTTCTCCGAATCTCATATCAAAATAACAATGGCTAAGAATCTTAAGATGCGTAAACACGATACTGTAGCGGAGTAACGAACTAGTGAATGTGCAAATTGGCGGAATAAATGGAAATTAGGTATTTCTGTGATTCTTCTGAATCAAATATGTACTATATATATTATTACATGTTATTTGTCGGTTGAATATAACTCTGAACCCAATTTTGATTGTGGATTGTCTATTTTTACCGCGATACATGTACACTATATTCACATTTGAATAAATTTCACGGATCCCGTAGTCGGAGTTCGAAAATGAATATTGAAATGGCCATCGGATCTTAACTTTCCTATTCGTTTCAAAATTTCATGCAATGCGACTCTCGACTTACCTGTCTTTTGTCTTATCGTGCTGTGGGATGTGTTGTGGTGGAGGCATGGAATAGCATGAAACTGGACTAGGAGAATATCCACCGGAAACGGGTGTTGGATATCCGCCGGGTCCGACCGCGGCTGCATATGGATTGCCACATTGATATGCTGTTGGACCATAGCCATGATAGCCCGTCGGGGGATAATCGGACTGGACGACCATTCCGTAGCCAGGGTGAGGACTATATCCTGTTGAGATTAGAAGAAATGTATGCGGTTTCGAATATCTTCAAAATTTGTTTTCAGCTTGAAGTGATTTTTCAAAGCGAAATGAGTATGCAATTAAATAATCTTTAGCACAGTGAACTATTACCACTAGGATCTCTATAACTATCTATGTAGTGTGAGCCACCGCTGTCTGGTGTTGATTCCCGGCTATACGGTCCCGGTCCGCCGATATGTCCTACTAATCCAAAACCCAATGGTCGCGGAGGTCCACTAAAATCGACAGGCTCGGTTTGTGGTGATCTCGGACCCCCAGGAAATACGTGTGGATGCGGCGCCAAACCGTCCGAGTGAGCACCATATTGTGGACTAGTGGTGGAGCTGAAAGTGCCGCAAGAACACTACAACAGTTTTAAACTGAAAGCATTCACTACCTGTGTGGTAGCCGCGTGATGCTCAGATCCAGAGTCTGGCCTTGCGGACTTGGCACTTGAGGACTAGCTAAATGTGGGCTGGAACCAGGCTGTGGGCTGCTTGCCATCCGTTGACTATAGTGAGGGGAGTTGAAGCCATGTGGACTGGACGATGTCACGCTGGAAGTTGATAAGTCAATGACTGGCCCACTTGGCGACGGCGAACCTCCTTTGAAAGCTGCTTGAGCTGCGGCAACTTTGACTGAAAGATTAATGGCTGAAAATCCGGGGGGAAGTGGACCCATTGTGGGGTCGTAATGATACATAGGTCGTGGATAGATGGGGACGTTGTTATCATCATGCTCAGACTTCAGCACACCACTATGCACCATTTGTTGCTGCTCCTGTAAATACTTTTGCTGGCTGGAGATGTCATCCATTGATGCCGACTGTAAATATGAGTACATGTTCGTCCTTTGCGATATACAATTAGGGTCGTATCTTTCAAATGCCGTCGATGTGGGAGTGGATGTGTTGTTGGAAGAAGGATCGTAGGTCGGAGGTCTATTTGTGAGGGAATTAATTGGAGTATCGTAAGAGGATCGACTCGCCATCATATCACTACTGTAAGATACGGTAGGTTTTGTGAGTAGACCAATATCACTCATTTGGGAGTATCGCATATGCTGATCTCGATAGGGATCTTCAATGTTCATATGTGTAGCACCACTCATCATAAGTCCGTTGGCAGTTTCAAATGTGTTCCGGCAATGCTGCTGCTGCTGTTGAGTATCCTGTGAGCTGCCAGACTCACTTATTTGGAGGCCCACAAAGCCGTTCATCTCCTGAGTGCCATTTTGTAGAGACATTTGGGGGTTGGGACCTCGAAGCATTTCATTTGGTTTTTGCACTGTAGATAATTGAGATGCCGGCAAACTGTCACTATTTCCATTTGAAGGATGGGTCGCTTGAACTGATGCAAGTCCGCCTCCGATGTTTGTCAAACAACTAGGTTTTATCTGTATCGAATCAGTTACCGTGGGAAAAGAATTTGGGTTAGTATTACTATTCAAATATGTCTGATGCTGCTGTGATGGTGTTCCTATGTTAGTACTCGTCGGCCTTTTTGGATAATTGCTTTCAGACTTAATTGTTGTTTGGCCAAGCTCGGTCTTAATTAAAGAGATATTGTTGTTGTTATTATTGTTGTTGTTAGTACTAGAACTACTATTCACATTATTATTACTTGAACTACTATTCAAATTAATCGGATTATTCGTACATTTGCTATTGTTGTTATTGTTCTTACTATTAATGCAACTCGAAGAATTATTATTATCGTTGTTTAAAAACGAACTTTGAATTGATTTTGTTGAAGTTTCATTCAGATCCAATTGACTGGGTTTGTCTGGGCTGACTGTTTCGTTTTTTAGGCGGATTTCGTCTTGTGGATGCAGAACAACCAACGATTCGCTTGGCGTTCCCAGAGAAAATGATTTTTGGGTCGCTACGGCTGCTGAGTTCCGAATGTCGTTTAAAAGGATTTGATTGTGCAGTACTGAAAACGAATGATTAACAATAATTTAGTCTTAGTTTGGTATATGTAGTAAACTATATATATGCTATGAGGTCTGTCGAAAATTTCTTAAATTTCATTGGTTTTTTTTTTTAATTTTCCGACTCTCTACTTTTTACTATTTTTGCTGCGAAATTGCAACTGAACCAACTAAGAATCAGCCTAGAATATTTAAGAATGAACTAAACATAACGGAAAATAACGGGTCCTGTTCACATAATGGTAGTCATTTGTCTTTGTCGCTGAATCAACGCCATCTTATGGCGTTTCCTCGTATTTTAGTTAGTGAAGTGGTCTTCAAACAGTTTCAAAGCAAAACATAAAAAATAGTAGCTAATCAAGCAAGCCCCTAATGGAGTATGATCGTATCAAATTGCCAATAATAATGTACTAAACATACACAAACCTGATATTGTTTTCGAATGAAAAAGGAATCCATTTTGATACTTTGCCTCGCGCGCTACTGCCTTTTTGGCTGCAGCTGTTGGACATCCCGATAGACTTCGATGCGAATTTCGGTTTGAGCTCACATGACCTCGACCATTGCATCCCGGCGTTGGGCACTTTAAAATAGTTTCATGCATCGCCAATACTTAAGTTATGTATTTCACAATTGATTTCGTTTTGAATTCAACCAAAGACGAGCCACGCCGTGTCCGCAAAGAACAAGCAAGCGAGAATACAAAATGACTCACATATGAATTGTGTCTTAACAATGGCAAATACTGGAAATTATATTTAAATTTGGCACTTGGCAGAGTAAGTACTGATATCCAATATGAACATAATTTTGAAAGTCAAGCCAATTATTGCAATACAACTTTTCGCCCAACAAAGAAGATTTTACAACAACTATGTAGTCTCACTTGTTTTGAGGTAGAGAGAAGAAACAGTGAAAATCAAAAAAAAAATCTAACGAATAGTAATACTAAAGAATAAATTTGTTGTGCAAAGCGGGGAGGAGAAAACGTTTCACTCCACCAGAAAGCAAATCAATATCTGCCATTCGAATATGACTGAAAAAAGCGACTTCGTTTTCGTTTCTTCGAGATACTTATCTAAATACTTCCGCACGTTTGTATGGCAATGCTTGCGCTTCCCAACAATTTGAAATGGTACCGCCTAAAATATTTACAAATTTTTATGAAAATCTCTGCCCCGCTATGTATTGCGATATTAGTTCAATCCGTCATCATTACACGCATGCCTTCAAAATACTCGTCAAAAAATCATACAAGCTTGCCACGAAAGCATGCAGGCCGCAACAGAAACATCCAGGTACGCCAAAACGTTACATTTTCATATTGTACTCAAAAAGTAGTACTTTCAACTTCAAATGCATTCTGCTCGAAAGTCCGGCAAAGTATCAAAACTATTACAAGATTAGGAAAAAATTATGGGAAACACAAAAAAATACACAAAGGCTAAAGTATATCTACTAGCAATAATGAAAGATAGTTGTTCTTACAAATTAATCTTACGAAACATTCTACTTCTATACGCTACTCAGCCAAAAACATTCGTCACGTTAGAAGCACTTATAAAACAACTTTTGGAGAATCAGTCAGGCAGGAACGTGGAAATACTTACACTCTGGTGTCACTTTATCTTTCTTGGGGCATCCAGATAGGCTTCATGATAATAAAATTCAAACAGTTAGGTAATATGACTTTTAGAATTGAAGAAACAGCTACCTTCTATGGTGTGAATACAGTCCCGTTACATGGCCTTGCCCCGAACATTCAGGCGTTGGGCATTTACTTCCCTCTGAAAATAAAAATGACATACTTTAATAGTTTTACAATTGCTATGATATGAATAAAAAGAAGCATGGATTTACATAATGAAGTGAAATGATTCGTCGTTATGAAGTGACGAAAATGGGTTCGATAATCTTTAAAAGTGATCAATAAGCTAACTTTCTTGAAAGCTTTTTGCTGGAAGATGACATTTTCTGGAAGTTCAGTGTGAATTTCCGAAAAAAAAACCAAAGTAGTCAAGCTGCCTATGCACACTGGCCAAAGAATTAAGTACTACAGACAAGGAAAAGCAGAATAATTAGTAGACACATTAGAGCTACAGTTCCGTCGAAACAACTCAGCAAAGTGTATAGAGCCAGTAATAAATAATCTTCTTCAAACCACAGCTCTTACTAACTACATTATTCTTGAAACAAACACCCAGGAAGCGTATAGCGCAATAGACGGACTAAATCGGCGCAGAGCTTCAGTTGAGGGTAGCATTAATAACGCTCCCTAAAACCTAGGGAAGACCTTACTTTGCCCTAAAACTGTCGACCAATTAGCCTGCACAGTGCAAACGCGAAAATCACAGAAAAAGTTATACTCTCAAGTCTGTCTAATAACGAGATTCAACTAGGGAAAATCAACGGAGCTCATAGTTTTCGACGTATTTAACGCGTTTGATAAAGTTCGCCATGCAGGACTCAAATTCCAAATGAATGAACTCTAAATTCCTATACTCTTATTAAATTTATTGCTATATGTTTCGAAGGAAGAAAAATCTAAGTTCAGATAGACAGTCACCGCTCCAACAAGCAACCCACATCCCAAAGGGGTCACAGCTGTTACTCATATTATACTTTTTTCACACAGCAGACACTCGTTCAGCGAAATAAAAATACTACGTTAGCCATGTTTGCAGATGATACATGTATTTTTCATTCCTACCGATCAGCACAAATCATGACTTTGATAAAGTGATAAATTAAAATCAATCCCAACAAAACGCGGGTTATTTATTTAACAAGACCAAAAAACAACCATACAGGTTGACGAACAAGAAGCTAGTTTGCCTATGATAGTAAAATACTTGGACTCACATCAAAAAGAAATCTTCTAAACTTGGAGAAACACTTATGCAGAAAATAGCTCAATTACACTGAAAAAATCCACATGACGCATAGTCTTATGTAACATAGTGCAGTATTTCTAGTCGTATACGCTGTGCACAAAGTACTCTGAATTATCAAATAGCGCCATCATATCACAATCTAGACAGCACATGGTCCTATGTAACAAATATTGCCTAATCGGCATTTATTATGGGCTTTTCTGCTATGCGCATGGCCTTAACTCTTTTGTATCATAGCCCCAACTAATTTGCATATCATGTTGGTACAAATTAAAGTAGACGAAATAGTAATAGCTTTTCAATAAGCTCGTGGGTAGGATTTACTTGGCAAAATTAAGAAATTATGAAATAGTGTTTAGCGATATAATTATAAATTTCCAGCACTTACAGATGCCACAACACCGAAAATATCTAAACCGAGAACAGTTTCGCTATCACTTTTTGACACAAGTCGAACAATGTCAGACACCATTGAAAAAAGGACAATGCAAAAACATATAAGAAGAAAAAATCCTCTAAAAGATCTAGTATGAGAACTTTGACAAAATCTCAGCCCTGCATTTAATGGGAAGGGTAAAGAAAAATTCGGAGAGTATTCATTAGCAGTAAAACAGCAATTGTTTGATTAAACGAATACAATTCTTGGAAATAAAGTTCATACAACTAATCCAAAATAATCTGATCTCATGTTTCTGCAAATTTTTGAAAATGGTGTGAATTTTGAAGCCAGGCTTTGGAGGGTAAACCGAAACCTAGCCCGATTTTAAAAATATTTTGAAAAGAGCCTATGTTGTTTTCGAAATACTCATGATTGGTCCGGAGCCGGGGTAGGTTCAAAAGATCATGACCAGCGTCGTGTTGCAAAGAGCGTCGATTTATAGCGAATTCTATTAGTGTAGTCATGGTTGCCGATCCGCTCTTTTGAACCTACTTCGACTCCGACCGAACCATGACTAGTTCTAAATGCTGTTGGGCATAACAGCTCTGTTTATCTATTTCATATATTTATTTTCACCATTCTATGTTTAGGAAGCAAAAAAAGCTATTCGCAATTGCTAACCTGTGGTATTTGCCTACTTGTTTACCGATTTTTTTACTTCAAATACCGGCAATATTTGCGGTTCACTGATCGAAAGAAATCTTATTTATCCCAAATCCTTTTAACGTTATTCACATTCAATTGCCCCACGCCATTAAAACTCGTCGGATTGCCTTGGATTTTCCTTGAAAACTCCTTCAACTACATTGAAATGCAAATGCTACTTCACTATTAACAAAAGCTTTTCAAATCTACCATATGTCAAATGGAATTAATTTTCGCAGCCTAAGAAACGCTACCCATGTTGCAAAATGCTGTAAAAACGTATATTATCTCAGCATCAGATTGAAGAACATTTTTGTCATTTGCATAAGACGCACGCTCAACTCAGAACTCACATATGTGTCCGGGTGCGGCGAATAAAGTACTTGAATAAAAAATGTTCACTTAATGTTTTTTGCATGTCTAATTTCTATGCAGGTTGACAGAAGAAATGAACGGGAAAATTGCAGCAAGCGTGAAGTAATCGTGGAAAACTGTTGTGTAACGACAAATGGAGCGACGAAATTATGTATATGCAAATGGAATTTATGTAAATTCATGCTATTTGATAACGTGAGAACATTGATGTTTTGTGACATCTCTTAAAATCCCACTTATTTTATTACATTCATAGAACTTATTTGTGACTGAAAATACCTTTCGTTTAAACTTCAAGTATGCAACATTTTGACGAAAGTCTTGTGTTGATTTCGTCTTGAAATATTTAATTTTTTAACCAGAAACTTTGCATTATTTTGATTCCAATTACCATCACGAGTTGCAGGCCAGTTACAACGAAGTCTCATGTACAAATGCATTGTTTGTCGCAAAAGAGTAATTTGCCTACGAAATTATTTTCTACAATAATTTTTCTCCTATGCATTATCCACACGGAAATCAATAAGTTGCCCCAACTTTGCAAAGTTATTGTTTCATGTTAATTCAACAAAACTTATTTCAGTGATAATCTTTCCACTAAATTTTAGATCTTAAAGCATATTTCAATTAATAGAACATGAGGTATTTCGTTACGATAACCACCAAATTCATTAAAATTAAATTAGAAACATTAAGCAAACTGAACATGCTAGAGCTCAAACCCTAACGTGTGTACCGACAGAAAACAAACAACAAACAAAAGCAAATAACATTCCTCTAATATCTAATGTATTAGAGGTAATTGCTTTTTAAGTATCAATCTAAAACGTATCTGTCACACGCATATTTACCTTTGCCGCAAGTTTTACCTTGTCTACTCTGACGAAAGAGCAGAATCCTTCTTAAAATGCCGACTTGCCTTCAAAAACGAATTATGCGCATATTTCGTTTGAAACGAGAGCACAAGAAAGAAGGAGTTATGCTAAGCATTGCTTCGTACGCTCAAAAGTAAATCTAACCACTGTTTCGAGAACAATCAATTAAACCTTAACTATTTTCGAGAGAGTCTCTTCTAAAATTTTGGAACGCTGTTGCTTATTCGCTGTTTAATTTAAAGGAACTATTCAAAATTCATTCAACAAACTTCTAATGCGACTTGCAAATGGCAGAGCAAATGTCCTTGTCTTGTATGGAATTGTCTTTGCTTGCTGAAGAGGGAAAATTGTCATACAAATATTTTCTTTCACTCAACTTTTATATGGAACATTTAATAGCGAGAATATATAATGATGAGTTTCACCCTCAAACTTATTTTCTATCCATTCAAAAATTTCATTCGCAGTGCAGGTATTAGTTAATACTTACTCATGTTCTTTCATATCCTTCTATCCTAATTTGAAAATACTTATGGCTTTACACTGAAAGAAAAATCTTAGTAAAATCAACAATTTTCCTTAGTTGTTTTTGCGTCAACTACGGGCTATAGTTGAAACAACCATAAAAAAATAGTTGATTACTTTTATGCACCATGACGCGTGGTTGATAAACAACGTCCGTGGTGCAAAAAAAAAGTAAGCAACCACAAACAATGGTATTCCAACCATATACATAGTACGAAATATAGGCAGGGGAGGCGTGAATTCCGCAGTTGAATTTGGTGAATCACAATGCAGCGACAATGTCGCTGTCAATGCAACCAAGGCACCAACCAAATTCATTTTTTTTTCTTTTGTATTGCTAAATCCTGTTGTACGAGGATTAGGTTGGCTTATCACAATACATATCAGCCATCGCTTGTCTATTCCACCAGACCATTCAACCTAATTCAAACAGATTTAATTCAACCTAGTGGTGATGCCAACCTATGGTAGGTATCACCGCTAGCGGTGCGGCAAAATTAAAAATTTGGCAAATTCTGCCGCTGCCGCAAATTCGGCCGCAGCCATTGTGCGCGTTACCATACAAAACAGTGCATTCTAATTTTTTTACTGCGCTTTCCCGCACCCCACTGCTTTGCCACAGCGGAAAACGCTGTATTGTGAACAAAATAGCGTCATACAACGTAATATAAAGGCTTCACAGCATAACATGAATATGAATCATATCGAACAGCAAACCGAACACAATTTTGCCATGTATCATATGAAACTTCTATGATAGAATAGGAGCATGAGTATGAGGAGTATGAAAAATCAACAGTTTTCCTTAGTTGTTTTTGCATCAACTAGGGCTATAGTTAAAACAACTATAAGAAAATTGTTGATTACTTTTATGCACCATGACGCGTGGTTGATAAACAAAAAAAAATTCATTCGGAGTATGAAAAGCGTCCAAATGTTGAAACCATTCTACTTTGCGTAGAGTAATTCCAAAGACGTTGCTCACTGAATTACGTTTGTTGAAATCAACTATTGCAAAGTAGTTTAAGTACCATAAAAACTGTTGATAATTCGAAACGTTGAAGTTTGAACTATTTTTCGTGGTTGTGAAACAATTAAAACAGTTGATTTCATGAACCTTGCGATATTTTTTGTATAACCAGAGCCAACTACTTTTATATCGTTAAATTAACTATATTAACATAGTAAAAATAATTATTTTCCGTAGTTCGTTTAACGATTTTGAATGAATCGTTGCAATACTATTAAAAATAGTTTAACCAACCAAGAGTTTTTCTTTTAGTGTAAGAAAAAATATTATACGGAGCCTTTTCAATAATTCTATTTGAAACATAATCTTTAGTACGACATTACAACGCAATCGCCAAATATTTGATCTAAAGCAGATATTATTTCCTCTTAAACGGCAACAATTTCTACTCTAGAAAAATAGGACGTATATATCAGCAAAAACAACGAAACAAATCATACAATCCACTGAAGAAATAAACAGCTTTATAGAAAATAAATGAGATTAAGTAAGAAAAAACCATTCCATTGACAGTTATTGGGTAACTACATTAAAACTGTTAGTTTTTCGCATATGTAGTACAACATCTAAATTTTTAAAGAAATATTAATTCTTGAAAATAGCTACCATTGCGACCTAAAATTCTTTTCCAGCGTGCCGATAAAAAATATATTCCTCTTCGATAGAAATCTCTACTAAACTCGTAGTAGAGGGCACACCTTACTTTCACAGTTTTATTGACCATCTTCACGTTGTAATATTTCCCACAAACCCGAATAGATTGAAATTATACTTAAAATTTTAATGACTCAAGACTAAATTATACTCGAGATTTTAATGAATCTCTCTTCAGAGAGGTTCACGCATTCCGAGAATATAATCTGATATTTTCGAATAAAGAGGTATACAGATGCGTAATCTTTAATAGGACACTTTCAATGTAACCACCCAACAAAATAACTAAACGTAACAACCATATAGCACAATCTTAGAATCTGAGGTATCCGCCACGCAATGCCTTAAAATCATAAAACGACATTGAAACTAGTTCATATTTTTTAAATATATTTTTGCAAAAGACGAATAAATTAATACTGTCATAGAGTTAACAAATGGTCGAACGGATATAGAAAATTCATAATTATTAACAACCAACTTCCGCGTACATGTGCATATACACGTTGTCTGGATTCCAATACACATAGTTTCGATTGCTTTCACTATAGTCTCGGCGCACATTGCTCATTATAGTAGGTTTTATCACTTCAAAAATAAAATAAGCTTATGAGTGGTACACTGATTCTGGGGCTGGCGGCACCCTGGTACAAACCTAGGTTCACAAGAATGTGAACTTTTACTATTTATTTACCTATAACACACGGCGCGGGTTGAGGGCTATAATACATGACAATGCAAGCTAAAATACAAAGCACCTATTCCAATAAATATGGAAAATTATCACAATCCCAAAATCGAATGTGTAGAAGAAGTACCCTACTAAGCAAACTGAAGATTCATTTTACAGCTGTTAGTGCAGAAAGCATAACAATTTTTAAACAAGTGTTCGTTTCTTTGGATTGTATATCTTATTATTTCCTTCTCTTAAAAATTTATTGCTTTTTCACTTTATTCTTGTTTTTTTAGTTCATTTTTTACATGGTTTTACAGGTTGTTTTTATAATTAATAATACAATCAAGCGAAATCTTTACATGAATTGCAGGAACTATTTTAGCTAGAATTTCTATTTGTCTACTCTTATACAAGTGCTGGTTACTATCTGGGAAGCGAACAATTAAATTCAGAATTAATTATCCGTGGTTTTGTTTATTTTTTCTTTTAATAATTCAAATCATGTAAATTTTCGATAAATTTTTTTCTCTGGATTACAGTGCCAGTCGCTACAATTTATCATAATCCCGTCCATAGCTCCAGAAGGATATAAATTGCGATCTTCTCAGTGCAATCTATATCAACAAATGTATTGGTAACGGCATTTCATCGCAAAGTCGACATTATTTACCAGCACACCAATTACATAGTATTAAAAAGATTATAATAGCAAAATGTTGATATTAGAATCATAGGTACAATTGTAGATCACTTGAAAATAATCTAAACAACGCAATTTTTGGTTATACAGGCCAGCCTGTGTTTGAATTTAAACTAATTATTGATTTGATTATTTTAATGTAACCAGCTAAAATTATTTCGTTAGAATAAAACAATATTTAATTATATTAGTAATTTTTTCAATAGCTGACCGATCTGCTTGAAAAGAACATTTAAGAAGCATAGATGTGAATTAAATAAACAACTGAATACAATTAATTTGATTCGTGAACCATTTGGAGGTGCTTTCGGTAAGCTTATGGGGGCTGTATCGACTTTCACAAAAGTAACTATAATTACTTGACCGAGCAATTGACCAGCTCATCTATTTCATTTTTTCCTCGCTCTCTAAACCAAATATTATTTAAAGAGCAATTTTTCCTTTACTTTCAATTTCTTGCCAGTCATCGACATTCGGAGAGTAACCTGCCTTCTTCACTATCAGTATAACATTAATGGCTGAGATTCAAATAATTAAATCATATTCAACCTAGATTTAATGACTTGCTGTTCGTAGCTTTATACTTTCGCCGATGCTGGCAAATATTTTTGATTTATCTACTTCTTTAAGCATCTTCCACAATTTGTAGAAAAAATATTCCTTTGTCACTCCTGTCAATAAAAAGAACAGGCGTTGGAGACAGTTATAGACCAATTGCCAAGTTTCATCAAGTTCTGTAACGCAATATTTTCCGAGGTGTAACTTTTTCAGGCTGAAACCATAATATCGTCATTACAATATGATTTCATCAAAGGGTGCCGTCAATATCCGATGCCCTGAATCCGTGATAACTTTACATATTTACATTGATCTGTGCATGCAAAAGCATGTAAATTGTACTTCTAGAAGAAGTTCAAAGAAACCCATCGACTGAATTGAATCTTAGCTGCAGCAAAACTTTCCCAAAATGTTTAATTCCGTGATGCCTTATTGAGTGCGATTAAGCATATAATCTGACAACATTGCCACATCCGAACATGCCGCAAAATGTTCGTCTTGACCCTATTCTCTTTTGTCTCTTTTTTCCATCCATTCTTTTTGTCTTTTTATCTGAGAATTCGCAGCATTGCATTTTCCACTTTTGAGAAAGCTCTAGCTTTGGCTCTGATATTTAATTATATGTGCGTTTTTTTGTTCCTGTGCAGAACAGAATAGAACAATGGCGCAAAAAAAATGTTTCAGTACAAAATAACGAATATAAACTACCACAATCGATAGAAAATATAAAAAGAACTAAGAAAATTACCTATTTTAACTTTCTACACATGATGAGGGCTTTTTCTTATTTCTTAGCTACCAAAACATTCAACATAACCTTGAAAAATCCAAAGCCTCTTCACGGCAAAGAAAGGCGTAACTACTCGTGAACTATCAGCAAATTCTATAGTTCAGCACATGAACTACTTATGCAACACAAAGCTCTGTACCAGTGTGCTGGTACAGAACTTTGGGGACAGGAGTGTTGTTGTTTCCAATGCGTCTATTCTGTTCTGTACTGGATAGAGGAGCAAAAAAACACGCCTTATGATTTTTAATCCAACTCAAAGTAGCAGAATAATAATAGACAATCTTGGGTTAATAAAAATGCGTACTATATAATTTAATCATTATCATTTTGGGTCTTAAAACATTGACGGTAAAAGATTCCACAAAAAATTTTGCACTGTCGCCGGCCCTTTTTACAACCAACGAAGTAATTATTGAGGCATAAATAAAAAATCCGTAAATTATCCAGCTCTAACATAATGCTTTTTTTCTTCAAGTGGTTGGATTGGATTATAAGTTCGAGAGGAAAGTTCTCTCCGCCGTAGTATAATTGTGACAACTTCTTTGTCGGTTCATAAATTGCTTAAATGAGTTGCTTAAAATATTGAATCATTGGCTTGATTTTATCGATTGCTCTCTACGATTTGCATTAAAATGGTAGTGCCACCATATTCAGCGAAATTTTTTACAATTCGAATAAAATTATTGAAAGTAATATTTTTTCCTTAATTTTGCATTTGCTTTAAGATCTGCCCACACTTTAGCTAGAAACTGTTATCTAGTTGAAGTGAATCTATCACTTTAAACCAATAAACTATATATTTTATAAAAACACTGAATAATAAACACTGAATATTTTTTCCCCTGTTTGTCCCCTGAAGTTTTTAAAATGTCCCCAAATCTAGACTTAGAGTGTCTAGTATGGCAGCACTGTTGCAGATCAATGCATTTTTGGACAGCAGAATCAGAAAATAATTACAACTAAAAATTATATAACTTAAACTATAAAAAAAAGAAAAACGGCAATTCATAGTTGAGTTTGATGGTCCATTGTCGCTGCCGACTGTCCACTGAGGTGTCGCATCAAAGATACATTTAACGCTTTGAGTACGCTTGCGTGCAGCTTTCAATGCAATTCAATTGTAGCCGCGACAGAGACACGCATTCGTCACAACATGTTATCGGCATGTAGCCTGTCGGTATGTATGTTTGCATACAATAATCGCGTTTGGGTAGTAAATATCGCATTTTTATAACAATAACATTGCCACATTGTACGCTACGCTGACGAATCTATGAAGCAATGTTGCGATGGGCAATAGGCCTTAACTGTCTACTTTATTTACTATGAAACGTTGTTCACTATGTACTGTAATTCCGTAACGCTTGGTTAGTCTGTGTGGTGTGAAAGCAGTGCCCAATTACTAAATGCCGTTTGTTGCCGGCTCAGCTGAAAAAAGCCGGAACACACTGGAACATGCTGAGATATGCATTTTTTAGAAAAGGGAGTTCAATTATCAACCTGGTGTTCGAAAGACTGACGTCTTATGCCATCAGCTCAATTACTATTAGAAGCGATAAAGATACAAAGTGAGTGCATTTTTCGTTACAATATAACTATGATGCAACACAGATCTCTCGAATAAGAAAACTTGCAATATTCTATCGCGCAAGCAACAGATTGTGTACTGTGTCTTATCAGTAGGAAAACGCAGCTGTTTAAGGCCCAAATGACTCCGCTTGCAGATATATCGGTTGGACACGCCTACGAGCTGGACAATTTAATCGATAGATGTGTCACTAGTAAGTAAAGTTAGTTTATATATTTATCGTTTTCTTCAGCATGGTTTCTTCTCGTGTGTTTTTTGTAGTTTTATGTGTGTTACTCCCTAATTTATGACGTCGATTTGGTGGTGAGATTTCCCGGCTGCAGACCATCAAGTCGAGTTTTACCAGCACTTTTCGATAGAGACGTAACAAACGCGTTTACTCTTGAATGGCGGTGTCGTTGATCGTGAAGAAATAGCCCGTGTCACTAGCCCCAGTCTAATATACGCGCGAAAAACTTAGCTGCATTAGAGCACTTGTTTTTTGCACATGAGGCTTTAAAATGGATAAGTCGACTTCATCTATGGAGAAATCACGATAGTACATGACTTGCTAACCAACATAGGCTTTACATGATCCATATTTTGTATTTTACGATGACAGCTTGGGTAGCTTTAATGCGTTTTCTGTCATACGAATTAAACTGATGAATAAAAGTAAAATCGGTCACATAAACCTCCATCAATACTTATGAGTAAATGTCAAAAAGGAATGATATGCTCCATATATCAAACATTTTCAGAGATTTGCGAACTCTTCAATTCTTTCTTTTTGTTCGAACTCTTCTCGATCAAGGCTTGGAAATTTTTGGCCCACAAACTGCAATCCGAAAGACTTTTACTTGCGGCTTCCATCGCAGAATCAAATTTCGCTCGGCCTCTGCAAACCGATTCAAAATAATCAAGAAGTTTTGTGAATTATCGTGGGATTGTGAGTATTCTGAACGTATTTCATGGTGCTCTCAAGTGTTCTACTTTTTTCATTGATCAATGATAAATTTGGAATCTGTCAAATTGGAACCATCCATAAATCCTTTAATTTATCTGATGTGAGGTCTGAATGGATTAATTGATTGATTTCCTTAGATGAGCTGAATTATTAGTAGTTGAACTCCTTTGGTTCTTATTAAGTTTAATTATATCAAATTTTGATCTATGTATTTTCTCTCATAGTATTAAATTGCTGTCTTATTAAGAATTGAATGATTTGTGTGCATTGATTTACCAGGCAACATTTATTTTTTCATCGTTAAATTATTGTTAATTTAACATTTTTTTTTTTGTTTTAATTATGAATTAGTGCTGAGCACCGTTTAAAGAAATCAACCAAATTAAATTGCCGCAGGGACAATGGTTTTCTTAATCTTAGATTTTGCCCCTTCTTAATGTGTGCTGTTTTTAATTTAGTGTATGTTTCTCTATGGGTGTCGTAGCACGGAAGTTGGACCGCAGCAAAACTGACGCCGGGCTATGCTAGCTGTGCTGACCTCAACAATATGTTGCAGTGACGGCAGCTCGGCAACGATGCTTAAGACGGAAACTAAAAACTTTACAACAACAAGAATATCGCAATATTCACGGAAATGCAAGTTTCACATGTAATTAAGGGGGAAATTTGTTGGTAACGTGCACCTTATAGGATAAAAGTGCACTATATAATAGAAGCAAATGTCAAAAGACGTAGCGCAGAGACACTGCACTCTCTTTTGTAACATTTTGCAGCTATGGAAAATATATATAGTGACACTTACTCATAGATCAATGTATTTTCAATAACGTTCATGTTGAATAATATATAAGCCTAGCCTATCATAAATGTGTATAAAAGCCTATAAAATGTAGACTTATGTAAACCAGTATTCAACGACTTGGAATGCGGTATTGCTCCTATTGTTTACTCAACACAGTGTGTTTAGGATTTGGCCTTACCGATTTCATTCGTTAAAGTGAAAAGTAAGATTTTTGAGTATGTGAAATATTTCTTGGGATGCTATCGTTTTAATTGATCATACATCACGCAGACACCAGCAACGAATGTGCTAGTAAATCTAAAAAAATCCACTGAAAAAATTTAACCGATCCAACTTGAGGCTGTTGAAATCTAAGAGTCAAATAAGCTACTGAAATCCATGAAATAAGGAACTAAGATCTAAGAAAATGGGCAATATGAAATCGTAGGCTGTTTCCATTCGCTCAAAAAATTGGATATTTTTAAATTAAGAGGAAACTTTTTCAGAAAGGTGGAGACAGTATCAACATTTGTGCCGTAACTACGATAGTTGAAGTATTTTTCATTAACAATTTTAAATAGTCAGGTCCATTAAGTTTAGTCATCATCATGATCAAAATTTCCTTTTCTTTACTTGCTTTACTTTACTTACTTCGATCACGAAGTTCTTACTGTTACTAGAGCTTCCATCTCTTATTTTTGATATATTTGATTATTTTGAACAACCAATATAAACAAAAAAAAAGCCTTCAGACAAATTTAAATTTAAAAAAAAAATATTTTGATTTTAATTTTGGAAGTGTTCAACTCGATGGAAGTTACCTGACAAACAGTTTTAATGTACTCAAAGCAGCTATTTAGAAGTAACTTTTGGAAACTAAAATGAATGTTAATGTGCGTTAGTATGAAATGCAAATAAAAAATTATATTTCTGAGCTCATACAAAGCTGATGCTTATTATTATCAACACATAAGTCACCGTCTCCACTTACCTCGATTCAAGCTACCAGGTGAGAAAGATGGCTGCTGCGTGAGCGAATGATGATGATGATCAAATTGAATTTTGTCATTTGAAGTTGTTGATGATACTACTGAGCCGACGACATGTGCTCCTGCAATACCAGTCCCAGGACTATTTCCACTCGAAGTGGGTGGACTGCTGCTGCTTACTGCCGAAACAGAAACGACACCCTCGCGTGCGATATCTTGCATTACGGATGCTGCTATACTCCCGACGCCAGCAGGCTGTAGAATTGTATACTGCTTAGAGTCAGGTGTTTCGATTGTTTTTACACCATCGTCATCGTCCTTAAGCATTTTCGAGTTGATTAAATCGTTAGATGCAGTTCCGGCGGCACTCAAGCCAAGAGGAGTAGTTGTTTGGACGGTTGGTGGGGGATAACTCACGAAAGCCGATTCAGAAACATATGTGCTTAGTGTTGGAGGATATCCAGCGATGGCACCGTTACGTTTTGTATCAGTTGGTGGTTTGAATGCAGATGCCTGCGAAAAAGACGTTTTTCCGATACCCATTGATTCAAATTTCTTGCGGCCGTCTTCCAAATGATCTAAGTCAGTTATTTTTTGGTCGGCATACTCTGAAAATTTCATTGGGTTGTTGAGTCGAATAGAATCGTTCTCTTTTTGACTCGAAAACATCAAATAGTCCGGCTCGCGTTTGAAATTCATTTGGATCTTACCGTACTGAATATTGGCAGTAGACGTTGATGTCAATGGCTTATTCTTCTCCTCAAAGAGGTTTTGAAACGGCGGCGGATTTTCATCCTGCTCATTCAAACGATAAAATGAGCCGCGAGCATCTGACCAGCTTCCAGATAGACTCTTCAAAGCAGCATGAGTCTCGCGGATCAGAGTTTCATCATCCTGTTCATCACTATTGTTTAGTTTAATGGAGTTTGCATTTGTCCTTCCGTTTGAGAGAATATTATTACTGTACTTCTTCTGGGTTGCATTGCATTTTTCATCCGATTTTTGTGTTTCTTCATCACGACTAGAGCGTTTTTTTCGTTTAAATATTACGGCTTCGTGATCTTCAGATTTCAATGAGTTTTCAAAGCTCGATTCTTTAGCCAGCGGCCGTTTAGCTAGAGCCATAATTGAAACAATGTAAGAGACGAAATGCGTTAGTCTCTTTGAGTTGTTGAAACTATATCGATCAATGTCGAGGAGAAAACATTTCAGTAGGTGCTCATAATGTATTACAAGATAGAAACTTCAATCACTTCGGCTTCAAATGTGAAACAAACACACTGACTGGCACTATCCACATAATATGAATTATACTCGCTCCAGGCACGGAAAAATTCATGACATTCTTGCAAGATCCCGGAATTTTTGATTTTTTGAGAAAACCGCCTCAAGTTTCGGGCTATTTTCGTGGCTTTGTTTTCGTGTAACAACTCAGCAAAGTAGACAAAACACATTAAACTTTAGCTTCAGAAGTTTTGCAAAAGTTTGTTAAAGATCTGCTGGGTATAAAATTTTCCCTCTAAACACATAAATAATTTGTTTCCGGTACTAAGCACACTTCACTTGTATGAGTGAACATTGACTGGACACTGACTGACTTTCCACACCCACCTCACTACACAGCTTGAGCTTAGAACTGCCCAAATCCGAAATGCATGTAAACGAAAAACTATTACTCGAAAATAAAGTCGAAACAAAATAAGAGAAACAAAACAACGTGAATTTAATCAAACGAGGTCGTTAAGAGTCACTTTGTTTTAACAACAATAGCAAATTTTTCATTACCGATCGACTTTTGTCTTAAATTTTTTAACAAAATAACAACAACAAGCACCTGATAACTATGTGGCGACAGTCTTCACACACTTATCACTTACTACTTGCGAAGAACATACCAGCTGAGAGAACTTTTAAAGAATCCGCGGTCATCACTCGAAATATCGCGGAAACACCGATTTGAAGAAAGTTTTCAAAACAAACTTTCCAATATTTTGATCATCATTTATAGTAGGTAAAGTAGAAACTTTGAAATAAATCGCGAAACTTTTCCCAGTCAACTTTTCACGAGATTGAACAGAATTTCCCAACTCGCAGGCAGTAGCGTGCGGTTTTCAAGGGCGGGTTGGCCTGTTTGGCTGGTACTTCGCAAAGTAGTCGACAACTTTCTTCTAACACTTCTTCTTCAGCTCTCACTCGTGCTCTTGTTCTTATTCTTAATACGAACTTAGCCGTGATGTACTAGTACACTTCTGCTCCAGCGGTATGAGGAAGGCGATGTTCATTACTGTCCTTTTTTCAAGTCTGAACTTAAGCCTGTGAGACCGAAATTGCTAGCGACTGAAGTTATTTCCTTTTTTCAAAACACCGGGTGAGACAAAAATTAAAACTCGTCTCTACCTGTACTAAGTTCGTAGCTAACTGGCACCAAACTACCCGGAGTTTTCCAAAGTTGTCGAACTTTACGATGAAACTGCAGCCAAAATTGCTTGCTTTTTTCGGAGCATGGGGGCGGTCATACCGCCTTGTGCAAGAGTGCGGTGCTGTTGTTTTGGAACGGGCCCAGAGCGAGGAAAAGGACAACAACGAAGAAGAAATCGCAAGCAAGCACAAGAAAAAGTTATACCCAATAGGTTGGTGTGGAGAGAGGGGAGTGCGCAGCACTGGAAAAGGATATAAACTGTGAGCCGGTGGTGGACACCTCATACTACTCGAAAGGAATAGGACGGAATCTTATGGTTAGATTGCGCCAGCGCATTCCTTCCCAACGACTGCATCCACATTCGTGCGAGCTTTTTATTTCCAGCTTAGGACGAATATTGTTTCCTGACCATTGCCACAGTGAGGTTGCCGTGTTCCAAGGCGTGATGGTTGCTTTCTATGGAAAATTCCAGTGTTCAGGATACGAACAGCAATATGAATATGCTTTGATTATATTTTCACTCAACGCAAGACTTGAGTTTCGAACGTAGATGTTTGTTTCGATAGAAAAAAGCTGTAGGACATTGGTGTCAGCCTTTAGTTTCGATTCGACATCCTAAGAGTAAGCGCAAATGTTGTAGTTTTTCCAAACGTTTCTTTGAGTTTAGCTCGCTTCTTGCTACAGGGCGATATGTTTGTGTACTGAAAATAAAAAAATGTGATGTGATTTCAATGTGCATGCTGTAATTATGTAAAGGCTGGGTTTATTTAAAAAATGTTTCAGTGTCTCGTCTATGAAATATTTATAATTCGGATTATGATAATTTTATTGACATAGCACCATAAAATCATAGCACCAGTTGCTGAATTTAGTAGAAAAGAACTAAGCGAACATTCTTCAATGATCTCATTGATGAATAATATTTCATATCTGTGTCCACCGTATCCGTGTTGATCGATAAAAATAATTAGCAAACAATTAATTTGATTCGGCTGAAATGGACAATTAGCAACTTTAAAATGCGCGTAGTAAAACAATAATGTAGCCGTTTTGATTTAGATCAAAGAGCTCTCAAGTTTTTTTTTACTGTTTGTGCTATTCAACAAGGTCGGTTCTTGAATCCTGTAGGATTTGCGCAGAAAATTAACCACAAATAAAATAAACCACATTCAGCTATAATTATTTTGTCCATTGAGATACGCACTAATGATTTTTCTAACCATGTAACAGGACTGAGACATTGATCGTTTCACTGCAAGCCAAACGACCTAAGATTGGATTTCACAAATTCAAGCGAATCGTATGAGAAAAATACTCGAAATTTTTCACTCTCCTATTTCTACTTTCATGTGTGGATGGATTTGGCGAAAAATGCCATTGATTTTGGCTTGCCATCGATTCTAAGCAATACTAAAATATGAATATGCTAATGTAATCATAAAGTTATCAACTCAAGAAATTTCAAAGTCGCAGGAGTTGCAATTTTTTCTGTGTCTACTAAAATATTTATGTTTATGTCTATCCTTTTTACATGGTTTGTTCAATTGAAAATAATAATTGAACTCGTTCTCGGTAGCTCAAAAGTACTGAAAAACGAGATTCCGAATCAATTTCTCAGTAGCCAGTAGCATGAGGATCCAAGTCAAACTTATGTCCCGTTAACTTTTCAGTTGACAGTTTCATGGTAGGTGCTTGTGAAAAATATAGCTCAAAATTAAATAAACATTAGGAAAGCGCATTTGAAACAAATGCTAACAGTGCAGAAAAGCCGATACATCACTTTATTCCCTGTGGGTTTTATTGTAGTTTTTCAGGGAGAATTTGTGAGAGACACTGAGTAGGTAATTGTAGTGTTACTAGTGAGATTAAGTTGTGTGTTGTAGGTATGTAAATCTCGACACATTGGCGGTACTGCAAATGCGTAAGCTTGCTTTTTTCCACCTATCTTGCAAATTTCTTAGATCCAACGAAACCTATAACTCCATGGCGTTAACTAATACCATGTACCATAGAACTATATACATATATACTAAATATGTCGTCGAATGTTTCTATACATATTCCGTTTGCTACGCGGGGTTTTAGACAACTCAACTCAATAAACAAAATTTGGGTGATTCTCTTTTAAGTTGATATAAACGTTTACATGGATCAACTCAATATCCGCGTTGATGTATTCTGTCGCTCGTATTTCTCGTTAGTTTTTTGTGGACTTCGTAAAATTCAATGAAATTTTTGAATGTTGACAAATGGAGATACCCAAAGTATAGACAGTGCAGTACTAAATATAGAAGCATATTAAAGACGATCACAGTATTGTATTCGTTGCGCTACTCTCACCGAAATGTTTCAGCATTTCGTTTTTACACCATAGTGAGCTCAAGAATACCAATTTGTGCCCAAGTAAATCTCGAAGTCAATGAAGTTACCAACCATGTTACAATCAAGCGAGCCCATACAGTGATAGACAAGTAAGTGAACCTACCAGCTTGGGATCGCAAACTTGCCGATCAATCAAGATTTCTGTTCGAGTTAAGGATCGCACTTTGTATATCTTTGTTATAATCTTCCCGGAACTAAGTATCTAGAAGGTTTAAATTGTTTCGAGGGTTTTCATTGCGAAGTTTCTTCCTCAGCGCCTAAAAATATTGGTCATTCGGCAAAAATACAAAACTCCAAGTCTAATAGACCATGATTACTAAATTTGATCCCTCGAATTGCAATATCCTGGACACATTTACACCCTATGACAATATTCAACTGTCTATACTGCTTTGCTAAGCATAAACTTCTATCTACATTTTAGTACTGTCGAGATATTCAATGATTTGTGTTTTGATTTGTACTGGAGATATATGGAGAATGCATTTTTCCATATTGATTTTAACATACTTCCACAAAAGATAGGTTTGTCAAATTTTGTAGAAAGATGCAATAGAATATGTAGTGCCAACGCTCATTGTATTAATAATTTGCAAATATTTGCAAAAAAAAATCATATCAATAATTTGCAAGTCAAAAAGTAGAAACATCAGTCAGATGTGTACTATGAGCTGATGGAACTATGGAACACTATGGAGGGAAACACACACAAACTATGGATGCACTGAAAGAAAAATCTTGCTAAAATCAACAATTTTCCTTAGTTGTTTTTGCGTCAACTACAGGCTATAGTTAAAACAACTATAAGAAAATTGTTGATTACTTTTATGTACCATGACGCGTGCTTGATAAACAACGTCCGTGGAGCAAAAAAAGTAAGCAACCACAAACAATGGTATTCCAACAAAATACATAGTACGAAATAGTAAATGACTAAAGTCTTTGGTGTCGAATTATGTTTATTGAATTTAACAATTGTAGAGTGGTTCGCTTGCTATGAAAACTGTTGATAATTCAATATTTTGTAGTGTTAAATGGATTGATGCTTATTTTCCTGTCAATCAACTATCGTTGTTATGAATTCGAGGATTCAGCTGTGTTAGTTCTTGAAGGTTTCCATATTTTTTGTATCAGCAAAGTAAACTATTTTTGTATGGTCAAATGGACTATTTTAGCAATGTAGAAAGAACCTTTTTCCATAGTTCATTCGACAAATTTGAATGAATTGTTGCATTAATATAAATAATAGTTAAATCAACCACGACTTTTTCTTTCAGTGTGCGGTCACTGCTTTGGCGCTGCACTGCATCGCAATCCGTTTCATTTACATACATACATTAATTACATAAAAAGCGTCATACAATGTAACATAAAGGCTTCACAGCATAACATGAATATGAATTATATCGAACAGCAAACCGAACACAATTTTGCCATGCAGCATATGAAACTTCTATGATAGAATAGGAGTATGAGTATGAGGAGTATGAAAAATCAACAATTCTCCTTAGTTGTTTTTGCATCAACTACGGGCTATAGTTAAACAACCACAAGAAAATTGCTGATTACTTTTATGTACTATAACGCGTGGCTGATAAACAACGTCCGTAGTGCAAAAAAGTAAGCAACCACAAACTATGGTATTCCAACAATGTACATAGTACGAAATAGTTAACGACTTTAGTCTGTGGTGTGGAATTATGTTTGTTGTTTTTTAACAATTGTTGAGTGGTTCGCTTACTATGAAAACTGTTGATAATTCAATATTTGTAGTGTTAAATGAATTGATGCGCATTTATCTATAGATCAGCTATTTATCGTACTTATGAACCAATTAACACAGTTGAATCCTCGAAGATTTCGATATTTTTTGTATCAGCAAAGTCAACTACTTTTTTATGGTCAAATCAACTTTTTTAGCATAGTAGAAAGAAGCATTTTCCGTAGCTCATTCGGCAATTTTGAATGAATTGTTGCATTACTATCAATAATAGTTAAATCAACCACGACTTTTTCTTTCAGTGCGGAACAAAATTACTTGATAAAAATTCACTTGGTTTCTTTAGAAATTTAACGCCATCATTAAAGCATTTTTAAACCTGGATTTAAAGACAGACGGGGAATAGTAGTTAGAAAATTTGTTAAATATTTTACAGCATATATTTATCGATTCTCTGTCACCATATACAGTGTGATGCTTGAGCTCATTGCGGAGATGTGTGCGCCTAGTCCTTCTTACAGTATCATTAAACGTTATGTTATTGCAAATATATTCAACATTACTCAAGCCCCTAATCACATAAAAAACGAAACGAGCATAATAATGTTCTCCTTGAATAAAGTGTTGCCAGATTCAAAAGACTAAGTCTATAGCTATAGGATGGAGGGCGTTCAAAATCACGTGAACGGTATAAATCTGTCAGGAAAACAAGACCAAATTGTTTTTGGGTAGCGTTCTTGAGATTGTAGTGGAATGTACATGTCCTTCAAAATAGATTGGTTGTGATAAGGAGCACGTTTGATAGAATATGCGCCCAAATCCTACGCGGTTCGTCTATTTATCTTCGAAAGTTAGTGTTTCTAACGGTTCCTATGCGCTAGTTGTTTTTTTAGTTTATTGAAGGCTTTGACTTGAAGTATTTTTCAGTTGATTTGAAATAAATGAAAATAATGTATCTATATTTAATTATCGACTACGACAGGAAAGAGCTGAAAATAAATTTATAAGAGTCAAGAGGACAAAATACTATACCCTCTGATTTTAGCCTTCGGCATACAAAATGGGGCTATTTTCACCCCATGACTTTCAAAATGCATCAAATATTATGTATAACACAACCAAAAGTTGAATGAAAAATAAGTTGAAAAAAAAATATGCATTATTTTCACGTTGGATGCCGAAGCTTAAGATTATTTGATGTATGTAAATTACAAATTGAAAAAGGTAAATATTTTGCCAAACTGCAATGTGGACAATGCAAACGTTTATTGCTACTCGCTACTCATCTTCTGAAAAAAAAATCAAAAGAGGACCAATTTCAAATCTCTGTCTCGTTTCTCGTTCAAGTTAAGCCAATAATCGCCCAACTGCGTTCAAATTATGAAAAATCATACTGTACATCAAGTATGAAAATGGGCCCAAAAAGATGTTTGCTAGTAAGATTTTGATCCAATGCGCAAAGTTTTCCACAATTTTACATTTTTCATTTTCTCAGCTTCCTATTCAAACCGGTGTATTTTTTAGGCTGCGATTATGCGTTAACACTGGACCACAAATATAAATCTTCTCAAAAACTATCGCTTAACAAGTTTAAGTAGCACATTAAGTGCTCAAAATTAATGAAATTATATAAATACATATAAGTATTTATGAACTTTGAATTCATTATACTTCTGCTCGATATGAAAATTTATGAAATAAATATATATTTTCTTACCAACAATTTTATGCATTATTCAAAAGACAAATTTCAGCTCCAGGATTTCTTTATTTGAATACATGAATGCTTTATTACAGTTTTTTATGCAGCTTAATAGATTTTATTGCATAGTCGTTTCAGGACTTCATTATTTTCAAGCAGTGACACACGCTTAGAACTGTTCATTAAACTCAAGCGAACAAACTCATTATAACAGCCATTGAAATACGAAGTCACATCTGAAATATAAATAGCGAGGCACTGCGATCATCTACATGAATCCATTCAGGGCCGTCTAGTATTACTCTGCAAGTAAACATACAAATGCTTTTAATGGTAAAATCTTTAGTAAATTTTTCGATTTTTCAACCACATTTCCCGCGGAAAGCGCTAAAAAACAACGAAATTTCCATCAAGCGAGCGTACTCCAATTGATGTTCGCCTGAATATCCTTTGTTTCAGAATAAATCGTTCGTTGGCGACGACACCAACACTTTATCGTAGCCAGCAAGCGGCCTTGTCACAATTCCTTCGAACGAAAAACCTCAACTTTGAGAAAAACGAAAAAGCAAAAACGAACCACCATCATTCGTCTTTTGCACACTACTCTTACTCTCTGAGGTTTTCCGTTCTGAAGAATTTTCTTTCGAAGTTACTCGAAGCAGACAGGAACAAGGACGAATGAAAGTTTACTTCGAGGCGGTTTTCTGTCACGCTGGAGTGCACAAAGACACTTAACACCCGGATTTTGGTTTAAAATTAATCCCGAGTGCTCTGTGAATGTCGACTTTTTCTACTCAACACCACCACAGCATCGGCTGAATGTGATGTCATTTGGGGAGGCAGTTGTTCCTTTGCTTCCCGTTCGAGCCGAAACACTCCTGATGAACAGGATTGACGGAAATCATGAAAACAGTTGGGTCTTAATGTCTGCGGCTTTTAAAGAGATATTCCGTAAGATACAAGGATTAGGTAATTAATTTAATTATGAGCTGTCAATCAAAGACCGCGGCGGTTAGTCAAGGCAGTGCTGTGGAAATGCAAATACGGCAGTAGAGAGTATATTTTGCATATTAAAGTCCTCGTGAGTGGCTGTAATTGAAAATTCCAAAATTAACTATATGAAATACATAAGAAATACATTTTAGTAAATAACGTACATAGGACATTTTTGATTAGACAATTTCATTTATTGGTGAGCTAAATACATTCATTTACGTTATTCATGAGATCAAAACTGTTTAAAACTTGCTAGAAAACACTAATCTGGATTACCGGACTAGTCTTGAGGACTGCAAACTACCTGTAAAATGTTAGCCTAATTTACTGATGTTCAATTATATCGTATCATTCTAAGCAACATTTTGAATTGCGCACACACAGCCGTTATCATTACTTGGCGTTTTTCAAAGCGTTCCCCATTCAAACTCGTTCACTTACTCTCATTCTGAACGAATCAATTTCTCTTTTTAACAAGCTCAATTATGTGTTATCAGAGATTATAGCTTACTGTATGGACTGTTTGATACGCGGAAAAGGCTAGTACTTCATTGAAGTGGAGCTTTTCCTCAGGTAGTACGAGTAATTAAATCTAAATCAGGGCGATCAAGTACGTATGGCTCGGCACGCATTGCGTACACCGCCATTAGCCAATAAATTCAAATGTCTTCGTAGCATGCTACGTATCTACGTGAAATGCATAAAAGGAAACCAGACACTATCTTGATAGCTGAAAATTGTTTTATATATTCATTCACATTGCAGAGGTAATTGACGAATACAAGTCAAAGTATGATTTACTGTTCACAATATATGTATGTATTTTGATGTATATATGTACTTTTAAACTTTTAAACAGGGTTTACAGCTCTGAGCACATATTGAAGTCAGGACGTAACTGAGACTAGTCTGATAAAACAGGATCGGCCCATTGACAGATTGCGGAAGAAATTCTAGTAGGGTATAAACACTACTAACAACTCCACCTGAAAAGCAAACAAGTAAAACAGATTCTGTAGGTATATTCGCGCACTTTCAATCACTGAATTTTCCTGAATCATGTGGTGGGGGAGATTCATGAAAAGTATGAAAACGCACTCATTGCATTTCCTGAAAATTGACAACTAAAAGTGTCAGTTGTCGGTTTTTGGAGAGCAATAGTGATTATAAAATCATCCTAAGCGGTGATAAATTATCGCCACAAAAATATTCGACCTTCATAACAACAAAAGGTATGTTCCCGTACTTCAGCAAACTGCAGCAGTAACCGAATTTGGCAGCTGGCTTCTTTTTACTGCAAAATTTGGCTTGCATTTGGCTTGCAGCAAAAGTACGAAAACGACTTGCTGCGAATCTATTTTAATATATTATAATAGATTTAAGTACGGGAACAGACCTAAAGTGTCAAACGGTGTGGCGCGAGTAACTATTTTCAAATGTGCGCGGCAAGCAACATATTTTTTGCGTAATGCATCGGATGCCATATGTTCAAATGATTTCCAGGGCTACTACTCTTAAAAGTTTCAAAATTCTGGAGAGTAAATACTTTATATATTATCATTTTTCTTACTTAATTGCAGGATTTCACAGTAAATTAAGCAGACATTCCAACTTAAAGTCTTCCACAACTGTTTCACGTCAAAGTGAACCTACTCTGTGAATTTCACTTTTTTCCGATGTCAGCATCGGAGGTTACAGGAATGGAAAGTGTTTAGGTCTGCAACCACAAAATTTACAATTCCTCAAAAGTTTCAACATTTAATGCCAACGAAGGTGTAAAAATTTTCGAAATTGAAAAAAAAAAACAAATATATATATATATATATATATATATATATATATATATATATATATATATATATATATATATATATATATATATATATATATATATATATATATATATATATATATATATATATATATATATGTATATATATATATATGTATGTATATATAAATATATACATATATATGTATATATATCTTAAATTTATGCCTTGATTGGATAATAAATAAATACATATATTTATAAGATTTATAAGATAAAATCAGTAAAAATTATCATCGAACCTCACAATTTGCTTTTACAACGGGTATCTATTAATAGCAAATGCGCAGTTTCTTGAATAATTAGATAATCCTGTACAATTCAAGTTAAGCGATAAGGTAAAAAAAAACTTCCTCGAAAAAATATATACCATTTATATATATATATATAAAGGGGGCCCGGTAGCTCTGCTCGCTAAGGCGTCAGGCCGAAAAGCGGCGTGCTACGGGGCCTGCGGGTTCGAATCCCGCCAGTGCCATGGCTGTAAGTGTGAATGCGTGTGATTGTCTATGAGGGTGGCAAATGGGCCCAAACTGGTGGCCTAATGCTGACCGCGTTCCCGGCAGCCCTCTTCACTAGCCTAATATATATATATATATATATATATATATATATATATATATATATATATATATATATATATATATATATATATATATATATATGTATATATATATATATATATATATATATATATATATATATATATATATATATATATATATATATATATGTATATATATATATATATATATATATATATATATATATATACAGAGTGTTTGGTACTCGGTGTTTGGTTCAAAATCTACGGAGTTACAGGGTGGCCCTGTACTCTGACTCACTTAAATCATTATATCTCTAATAATCATAACGCATAGTTTTATGGCTTTTTTTTGGAATCAAATTACCTTTAATTTGATGTAACATCCTAAATTGTAACTGTACCTGATTTTGAGATATTTACTTGAAAACACAAAATGTTGGCACTTCTACCCCGAAAATTCTGTGTTCAATGTCGTTTTTCTCAGAAAATCTCATGAAAAGATGCCATTTTAATTTTATTTTTTTATAGGCCATATTGTTGGCTACAAAAGTTGCATACACACCTATGACTTAGATTTTACCATTCCGCAAGTAGTAAACGAAAATACATATTGCTTAAAAACTGAATATATTCATATATTCATCAATATATTCATCATGTTATCTACATCCACAAAACATGTTTTTAAATGATCATCAACGAATCATCCACACATGCCACTGAGCGAAAAAAATCATTATGAAATCTATTGTACATGAATCAGCATACTCCACCTCCTTCGTTTCAGACCCGCCTATATAAACAAAATCGAATTGACTCGTGTAAGCAAAACACGCTAGATCGCATGAACGCGTGGACGCATGGACTCATGTCTGAAAAGGGCTTAATAGTTTTTTTTTTCGATATTTTTTGTAAACATCAGATATTGGTGGTCTAACTATGAATGCTCAGGCTACGTCAACGCAAATGGGATATCCTGAAAAAACAATCAAACATATCAATCAATATTATCCAAATGAGAATTAATAACACAATGCAGCCAGTAAGTGAAAAGCGAAGGAAACGATAAGTATTCATGTAGTCCATTTACCTTATTCGTCGATTGTGAATCATCTGAAGTTATATCATTGCTAGAATTATATAACACTTGAAGGAGCAGAATGGGAAACAAAACAGAAAACTGAACAGAATAGAAAAATTCTGCAAAAAGAAATGGGAAAAAGCGAGAGTCGACGCTATAGGTGAATCACGAGCAAAACAAGGCGGAGCTATCCCCATCTACTTATCTTCCGTTTGGAGGATATTTGCTGGACAGGAGCTAGAAAAAAACGTGACAAATGTTAGCAAAAGAAAAATAACCAAAACAAACGAACGAACGTTCGTCCACGGATCGAGGGAAGGTAGGAACAAGAACAATTACATATCTTTCTTTAAGTGGAAAGTGTTGGTAGGCACTTGCTAGATATGTATGTGGTATGGTGATGAATTCATGCGAAAAAAGATGAAGAATTAAAACACCTTTTTTTACTACCTGTGTATTTGTTGGTGAAAAGCACCGAAATGCTTTTTATTTTGAAGAATTTTTTAATGCCAACAAAAATGATTTTGCCTCTTAGGATTATCTTGGGAATAGGAGAGTAACAGTGACTCCAGTATTTATATGTAATGTGAAAAGTAAAATAAGCTGAAAATGGAATCGTGGCTATGAATATTTTGTGTTACATCATAATTTTGTTTCTGTTAAATTATTTAACGATATACTTTCTGCACAGTCGAATGTGTACAGTATTCTCACTTGTTCGATTTGAATCGTAGTCGATCCTGAGTACTGGGTACTGAGCGTTCTGCACATAGCGTGTAGACTCCTTTTGTAAGATTCTTATTCTACTAAACGTGTTCTTTATTGCGACTGGCCTGTCTCGAAGGTCAGATGCCACTTTGATCCGTTGATTGTATTGGAACCCATAGAGTAGAAAAATGTCATCGGTAAAAATTTTCATTCAGAAGTGGTTCCAAATTAAGCAGATTAAAATACTTCCTCCTTGGTTTTTTTTATAGGGTGCTTATCATATGAAAATTTGATGGTAGCATCTCCGGATACAAAATTATGAATGCGCTCAGTGCTGGTACCATTTTGCTAGCACTGGAATCCAGCATCTAGCACAATTGTTTAACGTCTAGATTTCGTTTTTATCCAGTGACTGCATCGCAAACTATAGAGATACTAAGATTTTTCAGGTTTTCGATTCGCGAAATGTTCAAAACTTGAAAAATTTAAACATTCGTTATTTGTTTTGATTGTAAGATGTTTAATATATGCAATTTACTAGTAACTGCTTTTGACACAAAAATAATTAAAACGCCTGTTGCTGGCGACCGCAACATAGCTAACAATATGGTCAGCCTACTCTGCGAATTTTGTTTTAGTCTTATGACTGCATTGGAAGTTATAAGGCATAAACCTGTTAGTTTGCTGAATTTTTTGATCAGACCAGCAGGCTCGCTTCTTTAAGCTTCTATTAGACCTCAAGATAAAATAAAAATTGAAATTCAACTGGATCTGATTATCTAGTCGATTAAAAATTTTAAACCGGCTATATATATATATATATATATATATATATATATATATATATATATATATATATATATATATATATATATATATATATATATATATATATATATATATATATATATATATATATATATATATATATATATATATATATATATATATATATATATATATATATATATATATATATATATATACATATATATATATGTATATATATGTGTATATATATATATATATATATATATATATATATATATATATATATATATATATATATATATATATATATATATATATATATATATATATATATATATATATATATATATATATATATATATGATAGTTTTTATTAAGCTAGTTCGCTTTAAATTTTAACTAAAACCTTTTAAAAGACTCAGTCCAATCGATTCAAGAACACCAAGCCTTAAACAATAATATCGATTAAACTGTCCCAAAAACATTTAGGACAGCTCTTAACCATCACAAAACACTTGTTATAAATAATCTTGTTACAAATGAAACCATCATACAATAACGGCCCTCTTCTATACTGAACTTAATTGCGAAAGACACGAATTCCACGCTAAGCCATTATTGATGCGAAAAATTGCCACTAACCATTAACAAGCTATTCGATTGTTCAGCATAACACAGCACTATAGGAAGGGCTAATATTTATTTTGTTTTATTGCCAGTTTGAATGATTCGAATGGCAGACAAGAAACTCGAATCCATCATGATATTGCCAACCTGTTGAGCGCCTTCAATGGTAACGATCCTTTTCGCGTCCCTTTCACGAAAAAATGATTTCGACCAGACGTGTGGGGAATCGGTTATGCTTGACGAGTCAACAAGCTTTGGGTATCAGGACATGAAATATTGTGAAATGAAATATGAAATATGCCCCTCAGTAAATGTTGATTGTTTTATAGATTCTCCAATTCATTAAACTCCCAACACAACTGACGGGTATATTTGTAAAGATTAGCTTCAATTCTCCTTCAATCAAATGAAAAAATTGCCTTTTCAAATAAACATAGGCAAGACAAAACATCTATTAAATGTGTAAAACATATTCTCAGATACCTGCAAGTGTTAGTTCATCTGCTTCAGATTTCCCCCGGCTCGTACAAGTGTTATTCAGCAAAATAAGACGATTAGTACGGCACTCGTGATGTAATTAGGTAACATCTTTTACAACTTACAATTTACAGTAGACCTCGTCCTTTGGTGTTCATTGCTCACCCTAAAATCTATTTTCTCTTAGTCAGCCACAACTTTCTGCACAGATTCCCTTGTAAAATGTTTCTCGGAAAAACCCAAACACGAGGCTAATTTCCGATTCCGTTCCACTTTAGTGCTGGAACCATCTTCACTTCCTATACCTGTGTCTGCTCCGACCATCCGGTGATGTTTAAGCCATAAAGAGGAGAATTTTTATGTGCAAACAGGTATTCTAATGGAGTTCTTAGACTGTAATTAGACAGCAAAAGCACGCTCCTGATTTCTCGTCTCCAACTACTACACCAAGTCCTTTACTTCTCATTGCGTTTGTTCGTTAAAGTAGAGTGAAAACTAGAATAGGAAGTTTGTGCGTTGAAAGGGCGTCAATGAGCGTTCGTTTGGGAAAAATAAGGATGTTGAGCAAGTCACATTGGAATGTTTGTTGGATATTCAAATTCTGCAGAAAGGATTTTTTTATGCAAGTAGCTTTTTTAAATGGAACCGATTGCCAAGGGAAGAGCTAATTTGAACCCTTTTTTAAGAGCCGTTCTAAATTTTTACGATTATTATATCACCTTTAAAAAAGTCAGTCGCTTCTTTAGGGCGTTGAAATTACAAAGTTCATTTTATTAGATAGGCTTGAACGGAATATTTTTAGGCAAATGCATTTGAATATTTGGAGTTTACATTATCTATAGTGTATGTGGTGATGAATCCGCAGGACATTTTATGCTAAGACAACAGAGTCATTGCCTGGCAGATCTATGGATACAACAGCGAAGACTCATTACACTACTGAGTCCGATGTAAATGCTCCAATACGTTCAAAAATTTAAAGCTTGCAGAATAACATTCACTCTGCACACCAACAATGATACATTACAAGCGCATTAGCTTAGATCAGGTTTGTCCATATATATATATATATATATATATATATATATATATATATATATATATATATATATATATATATATATATATATATATATATATATATATATATATATATATATATATATATATATATATATATGTATACATATATATATATATATATATATATATATATATATATATATATATATATATATATATATATATATATGTATACATATATATATATGTATGTATATATATATGTATATATATATATATGTATATATATATATATATATACATATATATATATATATATATATATATATTCTAGCTGACCCGGCGAACTTTTTACCACCTCAGAATTAATAAATGTTGTTTCAACCTATTACCTGAATTAAATTCAGTTTTTTACTGAGATCAAAATGAACTAAACTCAATAGATGTACAAAAATCAAAATGAAAAGTATTTACTTTACATTGAAATGAATGTAATTAACGTGGCAGCAAGGCATTTGCACTTTCCGAAAAATTCTTTTTATAAAACTATAAAGCTGAAAGATCAAAGTTCCTTTTGTATATACCTTGCCAGCCTAGGACATCCAATATTTAAAAGAAATGATTCGGGTATAGATCTGTAATGCTTTCATGCATTATACGGAATGCTTACGGAGAGAACTTTTCCCGTCGGGTAACAAAGATGACAAGAAATAGTGCGATTTCTTGTTCACCTGCAGTGGATTGATTTGCAATATTCCGAAGTCTAATGGCACTACGGCTTCGTGGTGATATCTTCTGGCTCGCGGAATTGTAAATAACACTGGAAACTTACGGCGCACGTCTGCACAGCTAGCTCAATGGCGTTGTATACGGATTTAAATTGTTGTTCTCGTACAAAATGTATGAGAAAAGAATGTACCTCAAAAAAAATTTTATGAGTTTTTCCGACGTTTTAATAGTTTTTCTACTATTCGGAACAGAGGCAAATCCAACAAATCAAAGATCATAAAAGTCGGTCCAGCCGTTCTTGAGTTATAAATGGACTTTGTTATATATATATATATATATATATATATATATATATATATATATATATATATATATATATATATATATATATATATATTCTATATATATATATATATATAGAATATATATATATATATATATATATATATATATATATATATATATATATATATATATATATATATATATATATATATATATATATATATATATATATATATTATATATATATATATATTAGGGCGGGCCAATTTGTATGGAGCCGAAAAATTCGATTAGACCTGCCCCCTAGGATGATTTTATGGACAATTCTAAGCAACTTTGCCGAAGGAACCATAGGTCTATCTCGATTTTCGAGTCTCTCACTTTTCAAAAAAAGATTTTTTCCCTATAACATCATTTTGATTCAAAATTCGTTTTTTTATTCATCGTTATATTATCTTTTTTATGTGTATATGGGGGGTTTTTGGGGTCGAGAAATTCATTTCTGATCTTTATTTTTACCTATGACTACCGCCAGAGGGCGTTTCATGCATATTTTAACTATTTTTCGTCTATTTTCCGAGAAAAATTACAAGTTTTTCGGTAAAATTGATCTTTATTTAATTTTTTTCAATGAAAATTCAAATTAAAAAATAAGAACATGTGTAAAAAATAAAAAAAATGAATTTAGTGAGAAAAAAAGCGACAAAGTGTTGTTGCTTTCAAGTCAACAACGCATTTATTTAAAAAAAAACATCGGTAAAACATCATTACCGACATATTTTGTGAAAGAGCACAACACAATGACATTTATGAGTGTTCAGTTCATTAGTGTTTGAGCATCATTTCAGTGAAAGTGAATTATAAATTTCCTGCCAGTGAATAATTGTGAAATTCAAAAAGAATTAAAAGGTATGTGTTAAAATTTTGTAATTTAATACACATAGGCATCGATGTTGTTCTCTTGCTTGGTTACTTTTTTCTGAAATATGTAATACATTGTAATGTATTTATATGTATAGCATGTAGGAATAATGTGCGTTGGAATAATGTATTAACTGGTCCTTAGAGGCGAAATGTCGGTTGACATATGAGTAAATGCTGTTGATATACATATATGAGTTAGGCACATATGAGTTATGCCGTAGGAGTATGTGAGTCAAACCCGATGAATACCGAAGATGTAGTTTGACATCTTGTGACAACTTCATGCGATTAGATTGTTAAGAAATCAGACGTCGTAAAATACACACGCTAAAGCTTTGTGAAAATCAAAATTTGATATTTGAATATAAATAAAATTCACACCATTTTTACCACTGTGTATTTACCAATTTGTAGGTGGAAAAAATATATTCGAACCAAATGTTTTGAAATATACTAATTTCAGTTTTTTAAAATTTTTTTAGTAAAATTATACAATGGATCCAAATGCATTGCCGTCTACATCTCAAACCGCAACAACATCAACAAGTACCGAAAGTCATTTGAAGCATTTGCCTTCGCACGATGTTGCTGTTTTTGGTGCATCTTGTGATTTGAGTGGACTCGATCTGCCAACGAAACAGGATATTTTAAGATGTTTTTTTTTCTTGGCCGAACGTGCTAAACTCCAAAACAAAATGTTTTCGTATAAAACATTCGTACCGCACGTAACAGACAAATTGATTGAAATTTGGAGTCAACTTAATGTTGAAATTCTAACCAAACAAAGTGTTGTTAGAAAATTGGGTACATTGATTGACAAGTATCAAATCGAAACTAAACATTCAAATATCGCCTCATTCAGAACGTTCGAGCAATCTACAAAAGAATTATTTTACATCGGCAAATGTCAATGTGACTTGAAAGCAGAATTATGCTCATGTGGATTGATTCCAGATCATTTGAAAGAGTTCATGCGAGATCAAAATAATGACAGAAGATTGACGATACCGGAATTCGTGCTAGAAGTTGAAGAGCCAGCACCAACGTCAACAATAATACCAACAAGCGTTGAACAGAGCCATTCAGCATATGAACCAAGTACTGATATAGATCAGCCAAGTTCAAATCCACAAGATATTCCGCCAATGATACGAGGACCGTATACTCCCAGATACGATGCTTCGAACTTCGCTGCGATGTGTGATCGATTTGGTGTGTCTGATAGAATAGCAGCAGCACTCGCAACATCTCTTATGCAAGACATTGACGTAAAAGATGCACATGGCAATCCTATCATCATGGATAAAAATAAAGTGCGTCGAGAAAAGGCCAAATGCAGAGAAGAACTGCTTCGTAAGCAGTATGATGCATCCAATTTGATAGCATTTTCATTCGACGGCCGAAAAAATGATGCTTTAACAATGGAAAAAATCGATGAGAGGTTGCATGCAAGGATGGTGAAAGAACCACATCTAGTTGTTTTGAAGGAACCAAATTCTCAATTGATAGGCTACACAAAAGTCGAAAATGAAGATGCTGAACACAAATTGATGACATTTAATGCATTCTTCGTCGAAAAAGAAATTGCTCTCGATGCATTAATCGGCATATGCTGTGATGGTGAGCCAACAAATACTGGCGTAAGAAATGGGATTTTGCGTCGATTTGAATTGCATTTGAATAGACCGCTGCATTGGTTTGTGTGCATGCTGCACTTTAACGAGCTGCCATTTCGTCATTTGTTTGACACTTTGGAAAGATCATCGACCACTGGACCACGAACAACAACTGGAACGTTGGGCAAACAAATTGAAACTTGTGAAAATCTTCCGGCATGTATCATTTGTCATTTTTCTCATCGATTTTTTCCATTATTAAATGGTAAAATTTAATTCATCTCATTTCTTTTTTTTCAGCTTGTAGATGAATTCGAGATAATCGTGCTAGAGAACATGCCACCTGATTTAGATCCATTTGAATTATCCACCGATTCAAAGTACTTATACAAAATGGCCAATGCAATTTCGAATGGTGTTGTTCCTGCGGATTTATCTCACAATAAACCAGGACCAATAGCACATTCACGTTGGCTCACCAAGGCGAATAGATTGTTGCGGTTGTATGTGTCAACTGAAAATCTATCAAGGAATTTGAAAATTTTGGCAACATACATAATGAAAGTGTATGTGCCGATGTACTTCAACATCAAGTACTATAATTCGGTGGTCTTCGGTAGTGTATTATTTTACAAATTCATTCGTTGGACACAATATTTGGATACAAATCTACGCGGAGTTGTGAATAATGTCATTAAAAACAATTCATATTACGCACATTCCGAAAATATTTTGTTAGCGATGTTATTTGATGATAAAAAAGAGACACGAAAAATCGCAATCAAGAAAATTTTACACTACCGAAGAAATCTGTACGACCCGGCACATCTTAGAGTTTATCAAAAACCTTTGATAAACTTCAATTGTACAGATTATACGAATATGATTGATTTAAATAGAGATGATGTCTTATTCGAACCACCGTTTACGTATAGCATTCCGTATGATCATTTGGAACAATATTTAGAATGCGATGATCCACCATTGCCTGATCCAAGAATTCCGGTACACATACAAGCAACGGAAAGACATGTTCAATTGCTGGCTAGCGTTTCTAAACGTGTTTTAGAAAAGAGTCGACACAGTGTTATGGCAGTTACATCAGAAAGCCGTGCAAAATACCCCCGACTTGAAAGCAAAAAAGACTTTCAAAAATAAGTTATTTCGCTTTTCTTCCACTAAATTCATTTTTTTTTTTATTTTTTACACATGTTCTTATTTTTTAAGTTGAATTTTTGTTGAAAAAAATAAAATAAAGATCAATTTTACCGAAAAACTTGTAATTTTTCTCGGAAAATAGACGAAAAATAGTTAAAATATGCATGAAACGCCCTCTGGCGGTAGTTATAGGTAAAAATAAAGATCAGAAATGAATTTCTCGACCCCAAAAACCCCCCATATACACATAAAAAAGATAATATAACGATGAATAAAAAAACGAATTTTGAATCAAAATGATGTTATAGGGAAAAAATCTTTTTTTGAAAAGTGGGAGACTCGAAAATCGAGATAGACCTATGGTTCCTTCGGCAAAGTTGCTTAGAATTGTCCATATAATCATCTTAGGGGGCAGGTCTAATCGACACAAAATTTGGCCCGCCCTAATATATATATATATATATATATATATATATATATATATATATATATATATAGAATATATATATATATATATATATATATATATATATATATATATATATATATATATATATATATATATAGAATATATATATATATATATATATATATATATATATATATATATATATATACAAGGTAAGGTTTGCCATTTAATCATAAATAAATTCACTACTCCACAACGTTTGGAAACTGTCGAAACTTCTTACGAAAAATCAAAAAGTTCGAAAAATTTACGAAAAATCAGAAATGAAGATAAATAGTTTGTTTCGAATGAAACGCATTTCTGGCTGAACGGCTATGTAAAGAAACAAAATCGCCGTTACTGGTGTGAGTCAAACCCACAAGCATAGACATATAAAGAATGGACACGCAATCACAATGCATGAGCCCGTACGTGAGTGAAGCAATTTTACTACACATGCAATCTTACTCTCTGTAAAACAGCTTTCCCCTCAATGCCGCACGCACCACCCCTCAGCGCTGTAGACTCTCTATGTAAACATTCATTTCAATCCATCCAATCTACGGGGTGGTTGGGATAACGGGGAAACTAATACATTTCAACAAATTTCCAAACACATCAACTTTTCTGCATGAAATTTGTTATTGTTTTATACTAACACATTGAGACCAGAGGTCGAAAATTGCTTCATTTCTCTCGGCCCATTTCGTATCCATTCTTCTTATATCTATGCCCACAAGTGATGCACGAATCACCATTACACTCACAGAAACTCATGGTTTAATGTGCATTTTGGTATGGTGGCATTATCGGGCCGTACTTTCTCAAAAATGCTGAGGATCACACAGTTACCGTGAATGGCGAGCGTTATCGTGGAATATTGACAGAATTTTTTTTTCCCGAAAATTGATGAAATCGATGGTGATGATATTCTCTTTCAACAAGATGGTGCAACATGCCACACAGCCAGAGTTACTATGGATTTATTGCGCGGACAGTTCGGTGATCCGATAATATCGCGAAATGGCCCTCACAGCTGGCCACCGAGATCGTGCGACTTAACACCATTGGATTATTTTCTTTGGGACTTTGGGAGTCATCGAAAATTGGAGCGAGCGTATACACCAATGCAAAAAAAAGTCGCGGTGGTTATTTGAATGATATTTTATTCAAATCATAAATGGCATAAAATTTTCCATCAAATAAAGCTATTCCGCACCATTTTTGGCCGAAATATCCGTATATTATTTCAATTCTATCACTCTGATTGGGAAACCCTTTATATATATATATATATATATATATATATATATATATATATATATATATATATATATATATATATATATATATATATATATATTGCCATTAGACTCAGAAACTCTACGGCGCTGAATTCAAAGGTATACTCGCAGCACAGAAGAAAAATAAACCTTGTATGTTCTGCGCAAATTTAATGTATCGTCCTCGCAGACGCGGTCAATTGCTATGAAAAGGTACAGATAAACATTACGTGACAGTCAAAGCAAGTAAAGTTCAAAAATGAAATTTGTTCTTCTTCGAAAGGAAAGAAAAATACATTTTTCAAGTTAAAAAATCGCTGCTGATCGACAACGAGATTTCTCTATAAGAATTGGATATGAAGATGATTAAAAAAAGCAAATCGTAATCAGTTCCACGACATATGCCTCTCCTGACCACAATCGATGATCGACCAGATAAAGTGCAAAACAAATGCGCTAGCCAAAGCAAACACCAAGCGTAAAACTCGTAGATTATGCTAGTTTTGTGTGATCTTGGTCGATATTGCTTGAAATTATTCAATAACATGTTTTAAGTTGCTCCCAAATATCGCGTGATATTTTTATAGTCTGATCAAATGATCACGATAATATTATTGTTGCCATAAGCCGCAATGGTAGAATTTATTGTATAATCCACCATTCCGGCATATGGCAACAATAATGTGTCGAAGCTATGTTAGCAATAACAAATTACATGCTTTGAAATTAGCAGAGGCCCGCGAAGGTATGAAACGCTTGCTCTGGTACTGTTCAATCAAAGTAACTTCACTGGAAATAGTATCTCGATTCTTCGTTCAACAAAGTACCATGGTCAAACCACTATGCGTCCTATAAATTCAACAAGTGCCTGTTACAATATTTTATCACACCATTTCTGGGGTAATAACAATAAACATAAAAGAGGAACGAAAAAATTATACTCGGATGACGAAAATAACAACAACGACATTCCCGAGACATAATAAAGTGATAAAAGCCTCACGCACCCTTGGCACCACATTCATTCTCATCTCCCAAAATGCAGACGACACTCAGATGCGATTTTTTCCTCCGTTGTACACGCTTCTTATTTCACGCGAACATGCGATAAAAATCTTGCTTGAACCCAAGTGTTTCGGTTTTATTTGCTTGCAAGCTAAAAGGCGTGAAATTAATCTGCATAACAATTTTCCGGTTCCCGAAGATTTGCCGTCAGGATGCTGTTGATGGAAGCAGTGCTGCAAGCAAGTGGTAACGACATTGACTACGAGAGCCGCTGTCCCCATCGCGTCATCAAGAGTCCTTGCAACGATGCTTCACTTGAGACTCTTAAGTGTTAAAGTGCCACTTGAACTCAGTCACTCGAAACGGTATTGTCACTTTTTTCGATGTGATTATGTAACGTGTAGCTGACAGATCAAGTACGAAATGTTTGCATTCCAGATTAATTCGAAGAATCAGTTGTGAGTTTAATTGGAAGTCGTTATAAAACTTCAACATCAACTTTTAGATAATACTTCTGATTCATAAATGCCCAATCATTAAAACATCGTTTCTCATAGTTCGCTGCTAAGCAAGGAAACAAACTGTTACACTCTAACGAACTGTATCACTCATTGAAATGTTAATATAATTATCATTAAAATACAACTAGAGCATGCTCTATTGTCTTCACAACTTCCTGAACAGGCACAAGAACTGACATCCATCAACGTTAATTACCAGTCTATTAGCATCCAATTATCCTTATCTGGACATATCAGTAAACGTATTACAATTTAACGTGCAGAGCAGCCCCTCGGACAATTTATGACCTTTCAACAGTGTCCGAGGATTAAATGCAACACGCAACAAGTATCTACGCGATGGTCAACTAGTCGGGCGACTATTAGCCATTCGTACGGTGAGTATCGCCAAGTCGGTGAAACAAGTCAATTGAAATTTGCAATGCATTAATGACTCCTGGATGTGAATGCTACGGAAAGAGCGGCATAATGGGCATTTGAAATAAATGTTGCATCGTCAACCAAGTACAGGTTGTTAATAAAATAGAAAGAATCAAGATATTTTGAAAGCTAATACGTTTTGGAACATGCTGTCACATTAGAAAAAATATAACAAGGATGATTTTGATAGTATAGATATTGTGAATGCCAAATGTTTTTTGTCTTCTAAGTCATAATTAAGAGTGAGCCTCCAGAAGCCTGTCCTCAAAGTATGCGCATGGGCTATGCATCTTGTGTTTGGGGGGTGCATACTTTGAGGACAGCTCAATGAAGTACTTCCTTGATGCCGTAGTTATTTCCCTTTAATTAGCATTAGTGTAATGATTTCCATTAAATTCCTATTGAGCAATGAATGCTATTTAATGTTTAGTAAATGGACAATGCGTCAAGTTCTTCATCCAGCTTTTAGATAGCTGAACGACTGCATCGAGCAGAAGAAAATATTGTTTCGACACGTTTATCAGTTTACGCTTTAACACTTTAGTCAGATTTAATTTGTGCACTGTAAACACTGCCGCGAAACACAACTGAAATGTCTCTTCAATATCTCAGATATTAAAAAACATCAACTTTCAAGCGTTAATTTTTTAAAAATGTGTCGTTTTATCGAACCGATTCTAAAAAAATCAGCCGGTCGGACAATTTAATCTTATCTGTATGTCTTCTCGAACTGAACTAAACTCTATTGCTGTTTTCGAAAACATCATCCCGACCAAAGACGAAAAATAAAATCAAGCAAAAAACTTAGCAAATACCAAAAACAATGAAAGTAATTACAATTTTGTGCGCGCGCAGTTGTTAAAGTTGGCCCCGGTATCAGAAGAGAGTTTGATTTGTGATGAAAACTTTGTTAACTAAGTCCTAGGAGTCCTTATAGTCAACGGTCGTTGTGTAATGGAAAGTTTTAATTCAAAGAAGTTTTCCGGCATCAACCTGAACTTTAACGACGAGAGGGGTCGAACAAGCAGCTTTGTTTATTTGAAGAACATTTCCGCATCTGTCTTCAATTTTTCTTTTGAAAAGTTAACATGCCGATAGGATTTAGAAGAGAGTATAGAGGAGTTTGCTACTAATTTTCTTGGAATTGTATCGCATTGATGCAAATGCAACCCTAAGAAGCATCTCTAGGATTATGGATAATCAAATAAGCGTTTTCAGGGATCCATAAGCGAATTCGTATTTATGATACATATACGCTGCAATCTCAGAGGATATGATTTCGGTGTGCGCTTTGTGTGGTATCGCTTGGTACGAAACTTACGAAAAATGATTTCATACAACAGAATTACTTATGAAAAGTACATGCAACAAAGCGCGAAGACCTCTTTTCATCATTGCCTAGTACTATTAATCGACAGCGAAAAACGTATGATGATTAAGGAACTCATGGTTTTCACTGATTTAGCGAGCATCCAAAACATTAAGCGTCACACTGGTTCGGATTATGCCTTATCTTCGTGTAATTTCAATTGAAGCGACAGGTTAGATAAATAACATTAAACTATTAATATAGGATTAGATAGAACAACAAGATGTCAATATGCTATTGCATTTTATTTAGTTTTAAAATTAAAAAAAAACTCTAGCGCACCAGAACCACTAGAAATACAAATGTTCGATGAACAATAGAAGAATCGTGCAGATTTTGAATGCATATTCTACCACACGTGCTCCAGCCTGTTTCGAGGGCAAAACTGCTTTGATCTTAACAATGCGTTTAAGCTCATAGGGTGGAAAGATTGTCAGGGCTACCACTTGCATAAATTCCAGGAACTAGGATAGTCAGACACGAAAAAACTTTGAAAGCAGCATCTCCTGTAATATAAATACAGAGAATGTTCAGTGCTTGCAACACTACCAGCACTGCAAATAAAAGTTTGTCACAACTGTCTCACGTCAAAATCAAATTACCCTATCAATTTCGATTTTATCCGACTACTTCGTCGAAAGTGACAGGAATCGAAAGATGTTTGAGATCATCATCCGAAAAATTTCCAGAACAAAAAATTTAAACATTGGTAGCTTATTTTCACTATAAATTTTCGCGATATGAAAACTTAATGGAAGCATTTATTGATACCAAAAGAGCAAAAACCCCTCGCGCTGGCAACCCTTCGCTAGCATTAAAGCCGCCTCACATAGGACCAGCCTGACATTGAAATCAACCTTCCGTACGAATTTTGTTTCGATCAGATAACTAAGTTATAATAGTACAAAGAAAATTAGGGCTACCACCCGAAAAAGTTTTTTAATTTTCGAAATGTTAATTTTTGTTGATTGTCACTACAGATCATTACCATTTGAAAATTTTAGGACAAAATCGACATAGCAAAAAATACAAAACCAACAATAGCTGGCAATCCTATATTAGTTTTTCAACCGGATTCTTCCTGAATATTGTCTACAGTCAGTTCCATTTACCATATGAATTTTGTTTTATCGCTGTACTGGAAGTTATAGGGCAAAAAGCTTTATTTTTCTGAGCGAATTTTGAAAAAGCGAAATGAAAAAATCTGTTTGCCAATGATAAAATCCTAATTCCAAATGAAATTAGTTCAAAGCATTTATATTATATTATAAAATAGATTTACATTTTTTATATATGATCAAATAGATGAGCACCTATGGTTCCACCACTAAACCACTGCCGACCACAACGCACATTCCTACGAATAATAAGCAGCGTCAAAGTTCCAACAAGCGAGCTAGCCAAGTGCAAAAAGCCATGTTCATCAACATGTACGAAGAAGGCTTCAATATTAATGATGCTGCAGAGAAAGCAGGCATTAATGTCAACACAGCTAAAAGGATTTTAAGGGCATACAAAAAATTGCGAACTAAGCTACTCACACCTGACGCACCAAATTATGTTTTGGAAATTTTTGTAAAATTTCCGCCAGCGACCACTAGGTTGCCCATACATTAATCGTTTAGATATAATTATAAGTATTATTATTTAGCTGAATGTATTTGTTTATTATGAAGTATTCAATTATATTCTTATGGCAAATCAGAATAAAGATTTTTTCATTTGGGAAAGGATTTATTCATTTAGGATTGGGTTTTTTCATTTGGGAAGGGAAAAGGATTTTTTAAGCTGGGAAATGCTATATATATATATATACATATATTTATAAATATATAATATATATATATATATATATATATATATATATATATATATATATATATATATATATATTTAAATATTTATATGTATATATATAGAAATATGAATTTTTGGCCAAAGTGATTTTAATACTAATGTTCTTCGCACTTTAGTAATAAAGCTAATGCTTTGCAATATTTTGCTGCAAGCTGATCAAGGACATTGGCGCCAAAGCTCAATTGGGTCATAGAACCTTGGGTTATTCCTGGTCAGAATAAAATTGATTTCTAATTAGACCAGATTCTATCAGCCCACGGCTACTTTGGTAAATGCCTTCATCGAATGGAGATGGTTAGCACTGAAATCTGCAAATACTTTGCTGTATAAATTCATGACATACTTCACACTATGTTCAACTCTTCAACTGTGTCCGTTTGCAGAACTTTGCAGCAACGGCGGTATTATAACAACAGTATTATATATTTATATACATATACGCGTATAAGCATATGCAACGCGCAATAAACTATATTTCAAAGTATAATATAAAATATCAAGTGGGCACGGCTGATGCTCTTAATGTCGGCTTGCTTCAAAAGTCAGCCACCAAACCCTTTTCTATCTCATAGCAAGAATTCAAAAATTCTTTTGGAGCAAGGAGGCTGACTTTTGGAAGAATCTTCCTATTCCAGTACTGCTATTATGATAAAAGGTTAGTTTACTATTTGACTGGCAGCAGCTTCTTTCACTGGTTTTCCCATTCGCTATGATTATCACGTATCTAATCTGCATTGTCTTTTAAAGTAAACAAATATCGGAGATGGGCGAACTAGTTCGATCTGCAAATCTACATAAATGTATGTGCTATCTTCTGGCGAAAAAAGTAATTATGGTTGGCAAAATAGCATATTTATATTCCTACAACCACTCAGCCATTCAAAATTCACATGTAATTTACAAGAAAAATATGCAATATGACTAACTCTTCTAAAAGGCTAGCAATGAAACTACGCCTACTCAGTATATTAATATTTCAAAAGCAAAAAACATAATTTTTCTCTCAAGTCTCCTCTACTTTTCTATCTGTGTTTAAATGCATTTTCAAAACTAACATTCAAAGCAAAAAGCAAAAAACAATTCACCAAAATCGATTCTATATCCAGAGCTCTGCCTCAACGAAAAAAGTCGGATAAAAAGTGCTATTAAACCTAGCGGCATACTGCACTCACGTACACGTCTTTTTTCGTTACCGTTGGCCATTGCAAAGGTAATTTTAGGGCGGAGAAGGGCAATAATTAACAAATTAAGAACTGTGCACATCGAAATTTGAGAGCTGTTGGATATATACTTGTGTTATATTTTTTTAAATGTTTTATATGTTTTCCCAAATTAAGATTTTATATACATAGTTCCAAATGCGCGCATAAAAATTAAATTTTGATGAGAATGATGTAGAACTTCATAGATTTTACCGAAAGATATCGATCAATTTGCTTTCACTTTTATGTGTCTGTTAATTATGGATTTGGTAATGTATGTGAAACGTGTGTGAAACGAATGCATTTACAAGTGCCGAAAGTGTTTTATTGTAAGATTTGAGTGACATGGGACAGTTTACCTGGTACAAAGTTATGCTCATAAATTATATTATTTGCAGATTAATTAATTGTAGTTTCAATCAATTGCTCAAAATAAATATTATTTATCACTAGCTAGTAAGACCATTTTCTCGAAGACGTTTCCAGAAGATATTGAAAATTAAGCTGGAAGTTAGGATGCTATTAGAGCTGACGCGAAAGTTAATCGTTCATTCGTGTGAAGTGGTATTACACAAATTTTTGGTTTTGCGGTAGTTGAACAGATGAGAAATTATTTTCTTTTTAATTGAAAAACCTAACATTAACCTAATTTTAATTATTGAGTTGTGACAAATAAAAATGTAATGATTTCCACCTGCAAGTGGTCACGCCAGTCAAGTATGCACTGTGTGCAGGTGTCTGATGAGAAGCAGTGCATACTTTCGAAACCACTTTGTCAAAATAGAATTTTCAATGTAGATTAAAATTTTTAATGTTAATAAAAAGTTGTTCAATTTTAATCATCCCGCAAAAACAATTCCAATTTGATTCTGCTTTCGGAGGCTGATTCCGCAAAACGATCGAGTTTCCCGTTTCAATATGCTCGGCTTCGATAAGCTGTAGAAATGATATACGTTGTCTATGCTGATTTATAGACAAGAAGGGAACCGTGATCAAATTCAATTACCTTTACCAAGTAAAATTATATCCATGGATAAATCGGAGATGTTAAAATTTGTCACAACTAGCATAAGTAAAATTATATCCATGGAAAAGTCGGAGATGTTAAAATTTGTCACAACTAGCATAAATAAAAATGTAATGATTTCCACCTGCAAGTGGTCACGCTAGTCAAGTATGCACTGTGTGCTGGTGTCTGATGAGAAGCAGTGCATACTTTCGAAACCACTTTGTCAAAATAGAATTTTCAATGTAGATTAAAATTTTTAATGTTAATAAAAAGTTGTTCAATTTTAATCATCCCGAAAAAACAATTCCAATTTACTATACTAGTTTCCAGAACAATATTTTATGCAATGGTGGCTTTTACGTGTAGTAGCTCTAAAAAATTGGATGAAGATTGTGATGGGCTACTTGAAAAACTGTCCGAATTAGCTAAGATGGTTGAAGATGGGATGTGATCTTTACAATGATTGTTTTAAAATGTGAAGTTAGTGACTAGTCTGCAATAAATCCTGCGTTAGCAAATAATTTGGTGCTGAGCACCAAGTCACTATATTTACTTTTCACGTTATTATTAAAAGCTTTATCCGACACAATATTTGTTGACTTAATGTTCTGCGTCATTGTTTGAATGATTTTTTTATCTCTATTCGGAGCTATACCAGGAACTCGAGTACCGAGAAGCCTAAATGATTTAGTGCTGGCAGAAAAGTTTGTATTTATATCTGCCTAAATGGCATCCATTTGAACGCTTTGCCTTTAAATGAGGGCTTTCTGAAGGGCTGCTTTCGAAGCATCCGGCTTCGGGTTTGGCGGTTTAAAAATTTCTATGGGCGATTGCTGAAAGTGCGATTTGCGCCACAGTTATGGCTATCGTCTGGAACGAAAGGAGCCAAGCCGAAATAAGATTAATGGTTTAGTAAGATTAATCAGTTTCTCCTCATATTCGTGTGTAGCTAATTATTTTTATTTTTCCATATTCTCAGCTATCGCTAACAGATTTATTAATTTGATTTGTCACGCCAACTTACCAGATTTCTTATGGTATCAGTAAAAACGAGCCAGTTTATTTCATCCAACATTCATTGCGCTAGCAAAATATTTCTAGACCACTTTGAACGGTCAATCAAATGAGATGCTTTGGCCGAATGCATCCGGATGAATTTTTGGTGGGAAGTTGCCGAAATATATATCTATGTTTTCATTGCGACATAATAAAAGAAGTAAAAGTTCATATTAAAATATTTATAAGTCTATGATACATGCTATCCTCCAAGCACTGTAGCTCTTTTGACTGATTTTCTTATTCGCAATAATCCGAATCAAAATGAGTTTCTATTTAAAGTTTCACATTTCTTTCAATGAACTGCTAAGCTTTCTTCAAAAACATTCAAATCATATTCAGTCTCACATCACTTTCACCGTTGGAATCATTCCAAAGTACATATCTCCATCAAATTAAATATTTGCTTTAATTAACATGACCTAATCAAAATTTTCACTTGCCCTCAAAACGGAAATCTTCAATGTTTTGCTAGAGATTGCTAGGCGTCGACAACATTCTGCAGAGCGCATTTTTCGCGGAAGTATACAAGTGGAAAAACCATCTGAGACATTTGACTCTCATTTAAAGAAGAGTCGGAAACTTTCTTTGATGCCGAAAAGCCACCCGCGAGCGTGACACGAACATTTTTCGAACCTTAAGACTTTCGAATTCATCATCATTTATCATTCCGAAGGATTGTATTCTTCGGCAATCTCACCAAGGACGAAAACTCAGCAATTTCTCATCAAACCTGACGCAATGACGATTTGAAAAGCGTGCAGATGCCAATCACAGTGTTTCCGTACAAAAGCAGGTACAGCTGACACCTCGAACGCTTGAACTTCGAAAATGAGGGACCGAGGAACAACACCGACGCTTTTTGTATTGAAAACAGCAAATTTGCTCAATCACCTTTAAATCCGTTCTTATCTGATGCCAATCTTGGTCAAATTGATTGCCGCCATAAAAAATCTGTTGTGACTATCTGGTCCCCTTCTCGGTTTCCGCATTTGTGTCATAAGACGATGGAAGCAATATTACACAAAAGATGCCTTTTTGAAAGTTAGCAATGATAAAAACTCGCATGCGGTGGGTGATATTATCAGTATGCTTTTACCATTTGTTTAGGAAACACTCAGTCGCAATAGAATTACGACAATCGAGACTTCTTGAACGGGGTACCATTTTGAATATTTCACTGTAAGAGAGAAAATCATTGATTTGTCACTGCAATTTAAATGCAAGTTATTATTCGCAACAGGATAGGATAAGTCACCAAAAAATGTTTTATGTATGTTTGGAAAAAGAAGTGACAGCCTCAAGTACATTCACAGACTTCTTATAAATTGATATATCTAATGGCAGCACTGTGATAACGCAAGCCGATCCATTACAGCGAATATCTCAAAGATGCTTCCGATGCGATAGCATGGTTACAAGTAGGAACACTTAAATATTTCATATCTTAGAAAAGATATAAATGAGACCGTGCCACAGCTTGAGGCTCTTTTTTGGTTTTAAACACGAAAGTGCCATCTTTTCGGAACTGTTGTGCCATACTTAGTACTCCCTGATGATAGGACTGCGGCACACATTCGTTGGGGTTGGAGGTAAGCGAAATTCGCCCTTGCGGGTACTCTTAATGATAAAATGTTAATTTCATCGTTGGCATGAGACTGATGTTTTCTAAAATATTTTGAAATGGGTTCCGTGAAAGCTGGTCGAAGCTATTTCAACCTCATCCTTCCATCCCACATCATTTTATCCAATTCATCTAATTTTGAATATCGACCCTTGTACTTAAAATTTAAACCCTTATGTTTGACAACCCTTCACCGGAATGTATATCTCACGATTGCGTTTATCTTCAACTCTTTCGGCCTCTATCTGAGGCCCGTGCCTTCCGCCAATCTCGACTACGTCAAAGACAGAGGGATGCTTGATGATGTTCGCTTTCTTGGGTTTAGGAATCTTTCTGACTGTTTGCATTTAGGGTTAATAAATAGGAAAAAGATTTCAGTGCCTGTATGATGATGATGCGACGCTTGCCGTGGAGCTTAGTTCGACTTTCGATCGAATATGTTGCCTAGATGAGTTGGAATCGAGATTGTGCTCGTCAATAGTCAAGCTATGCTATTTTCAAGCAGCTTCGGGGAACATCCGAAACGAAATCAGTCAAACAGGACTGGACCTGCTCGGGTGTCACTGTACCTCTCATCTTTTGGATTACTTGTTTCTCTTTGCTTTAATTAAATTATCGTGCACACACAGATAGAGGATGCAAACGACTGAATCGAGTATAACTTCTAGACCATTTCATTCGAAACTTGCCTCCAGCATATTTGGTCCTTATTCTTAAGATTATGCTGGCGGCTTTTTGGGACAGACAGTAAAAGTGATTCGAAATACGTTATAGTGAAACGATTTGGAGGCAAATTATTTAAGAAAGTTGTGAACTTGCAGCGATGAGACTGAGATATAGCAGATTTGAAACTGTAAACGGTCTTTAGTTTTATAGTTTACAGTAAAAGTAAGTATTCCCGGGAGAGGTAGTTATTTCTTTTGCTTCAAAAAGGCCGAAGCCACAAATCTATATCAGGAACGTAAGGGAGACCGTTTGTGATATTTGGTGTCACACAGTTACAAAAACCTTTGCAATCCAAAGTTCAGTCTAAAATACAATGCAAAGAACTCACATCGCAATGTTTTTCGGTTGAATTTGAAATCAAACATCTTAACCTGTTAACTGGGTATGACGAAATATTTTATCATGCCAAGAAGTCAACTGCAATGGGAATGACGAAATTTTTCGTCATGAAAAATTTTAATCAGAAATGGGCATGATGGAATTTTATCCAGGAGAATTTTTAACTTAATATGTAACCGTACATTAAGACCACGATATGGCATATTTGGAATTTGGTTTGTATCTGTGCATGTACTAAAGCCGTCAAGTACAAGATGCTGGTGAATCAGTGCGAAATAGTCCAAAGTATGAATTGTGGAAAGGAGTGTAAATGCAGCGATTTTTCGTAATATTTTACTAACTTTCAAGCTTTTTTTTAAAGTAGCACATTAATAGACATATAAACATTATTGAAATAAAAGCAGTTTGCAACATAATCAGTTAATGAGTACATATTTAATTATATAGTGCTATTTAAGCTGCTAAAAACAGAATACCAGGGCACTCAAGTTAAAAAGGACTTTTGATTATCCTAGTAAACTGGTTATTTAGGGATTGTTTGTAAGCGTGATCAGAGGTGGGTGTTGGCATGTGCTTGTCGTGATTTGTTCTTCTTAGTTTATGAATGTTTATGAGTCAATGATTTGAAAAATAAATTCAAAGTTTTATACATACTAGATAAGGAAATATCCGTAGATGAGTCACTTTTGCTAAGGAAAGGAAGACTATCTTGGAAACAGCAAATTTGGTCAAAGTGATAGTATCCTAATTTTCAGTATCCTAACGATCAAACTCCTAATTTTCTTTGCAAATCAGAAGAATATATTTTGAAGGATATATTCATTAAAAATCTCACACAATCAATTCTAAAAAGTATTCATACGTTCTGGGAATTTTGTAAGGATCTGATGGGTCCACCAGAACTTATCACAATCCAAAATTTGAAAAATATTCTGCGCCTAGTTTCACGCACTCACCACTCACGAAGGATTAAAAACTTTCAAAACGGTATCATAAGCAAGCTGAAAATATTATTAGATATCATTTTGCATGCTCATTCCAAATTTCTTATTTCCATAGAAACACATAAGTACCTTATAGTTCACTGAAAGCTCCAAAAGGTTAATAGTATCTTGATTTGATCTTGATTCTGACCTACTTCTAGTACTTACATCAATATGTCCTGAAATATTCAGCTCGAACGAGTAACGCAACCATGAGTGGAACTCACCGAATCTTTATTACTTCGCACTGCGAAGAAAAAAACCCCCATTGTGAAACGAGTTGAGCAAAAGTGTATTCCTCAGTTAGCAGGTTAAATTCTAGATTTTAAGCTTCCAAAAGAATACAAACATTACTTATTTTTCAATTCTCTACCTGTCGCTGACAATGCATCTGCAACCAAATTCTCGGCCAAGTTTACGAGCACACACTTGGAGCTATTTACAAATACTCTACCTCATCTAAGTGATTACTTCGGGATAGGAAAAGCTTCTACCTTGGCTTAGATGTGGTATGTGCTCAAGAATGAGTATCATCTGCAAGGATCTCTTTTTACCACAATTTGCAGTAAATTAATTTCAATTAAGATTTAAAAGCAAGTGATAATCCTGGTGTGATAGAGTACGATGCTACAAAATCTGCTTCTTTATCTTTCGCAAAAATGTACGAGCGAATGTAAGTCCTTCGCAAACGATGTTCATTGGTTTCTTCATTCCTGCAAGTCTATTTACTTCGAGTATATGTAGTTTACAACGTTTTAGAGAATTTTGTACTATTAATTTTTCCAATACTGAGCTGCTGCATTAAATTACACACATAAATTACATTAGATTTCTATTTCGATTGCTTTGCGTTAATGTTTTTAGGTCAATGGATTCTTGCAAGCCGGCATTCTAGAATATCCTAGTAGTCTTTTGACTAATTTAGAGTCATATTCAATGTGATTTTACGCCATATTACAATCAATTTTACTGCTCCCAATATTATTTTCACTCGTCGCATGATTATAAATGCCTTGCACTACTTTGGTGACCTAGCTTTTTATAGGTTTCATATTCAAAACAAGTATTTCATGAAAATTGATTGGATGGTCGATAATAGGTCTCGATATCGGCTAACCTGTCATTCGTTTTGCAAATTATTTTCTCTTCTCCTGTTGTATGTTGTTTGCAATTTAGCGATTCGCCATTTCCGCTAAACGGCTACGCTTGTTATTGGGAAACAAACATTCTGCCAATGCTTTTTCTAACGTGTCCGCTACCGAATTGCCCATAGTTCAGAGATACTGTACTTAGACGTTTTGGAAGAAAAATTAGAAAAGAATGAACATCGTTTTTCAAATGCTCAGATTGATGTAATCCATGTGAAGGTTTCTTGACAGAATTATCTTTATTTCGATATCATAAATACCATGTCAAAAGTTTATTACGAAAATATGTCCGCAAACAAAATTATTTAAGACCAAAGTATACAAAAAACAGTTTTTCTGAAATATCGTTGTTAACTCACAACAGGTTTTATAACAGTTGTACTAATATGTGGTTGCACAAATTTTCATGATGAACAAATTTGATACGAGCAGATATTTAAGAACAAAATTTCCTGACTTTTGCCCTTGAATAGTTTTTTATGCGCAGACGATTTCGTAATGGTCTTTCGAAACAGTGTTTCTTATATCAAAATAGAGATATTATCCTTGAGAAACTTTCAATTGGATTGCATTCGCAACTGGTTTTTGTTATACATATATGCTGACTGTGCTGTAATAGTAAGGACACCAGTTATCGATCACTGTTTACATGGCCAAAATGGAATCTTGCTGATCTAAGAGGATGCTCTCTCTATACGCTCGTAGCAATCATCCATGTTAGAGATGGTAGAGAATCCAAATTCTCAAGACATGCATATTGTAGCAATAAAGTGCCACACGGACTTCAAATTGGCTTGCAGGCACTTTGGAAATGTTGAAAATTAAAACAGGACTCCGCTCTATCAGCCTATCATATTGAAGCTCCTACACTCGTCACAGCACAATATTCATATTCTCTTCTGTGGCTGACTGGCAAACAAATGACAGCCAATTGACCAAATATTTCCGATGTTTGTGAAGCAAATACGACTTCGCCAATACATTTCTCGATCTCAGCAGCAAAGTAACTGTAAAGTTATTTCCTCGTATTCGACTAGTCAATTTGATTCACTTTTCTCGCCAAAGGCTATAAAACATGGTCTCACCAAATGTGCCTTGGCTCTCTAACATATCCGTTGAATTGCCAACGAGATTTGGAGGACTTAAGTCACCCCCTGTGGCTTTCAGAGGCTGGATCATAGCGGAGTAAAGCAGCAATGTGCTGGCAATGATGGTTATGGTCCCGTGAATACAAACTATGTATGAATATAGATGACTCCTTTCAATCGACCTGATTGATTCTTATGGAAAAATTTATGGCGAATTTATTTGAGTTTTGTGGCCATATGAATTGAAATTTTCTCGAAGTTAGAAAAACAAATTGAATTTACATAAAAATTTTACACAGTGAGCAGTGTTCGATTTGCATTTGTTTTCGGAAGAAAGGAAAAGGAGCTGTACAAATTTTTGTGACTTGAATAATTCTATTGTGGATATGTTTTCCTGGACGTTGAGAAAAATTCAATAGGACGCTCAGTGCTCGAGGGGCGATTGAATCTATGGCCACACGTGTTTGGGTCATTTCCATGTGAGGACGCATTGTATATAGTTCATTCAGATGGAATAGAAAATTTTTAAATATATTCTATGTCGTATTTTACATTCGCTACAATTCACTGGTCACAACTAGGATATTTGTTAAGACTTAGTCCTGAGTGTTTTTTTCTGTTCACAAGAAAATTTATACAACCAAAGCGGAATGAGTGTGATCGAAAAACACTATTTGCCTACGCAATACAACAATACTAAAATCAAAACATGTATGCTACCGTCCTTAGCATAAACGCCGTATCTACATTTTAGTAACTTGGTGACAGTTTATAATCTGTGTTTTTTTAAGTGCTGTAGATATATGGAAAGAACATTTATCACTATTGATTTTAAAACACTTCCATAAAAAATAGGCTTTTCATATTTTATATAATAATGTAATAGAGTATGTTGGAGTCTGCAAATCTTGTGTCAGCTCAAAAATGAAAAAATTAGTCAGAGAGGGCTTTTATGCCTTAGCACGGCAGTAAGCTCCCACTGATTTTTACTAATGTTCGAAGAACATTAGTATTAAAATCGATTCGGCCGAAAATTCATATTTCTTTATATATATATATATATATATATATATATATATATATATATATATATATATATATATATATACATATATATATATATATATATATATATATATATATATATATATATATATATATATGTATATATATATATATATATATATATCATCAAAAAATTTCAGTGAGATAATCTCGGGAACGCGCCATCCGATTGAGTTGAAACTTTCAGGATACATTGGTGTATATGCAGAATAGGTCCAGGTCTCACTAAATGTCAGTTTTTGTTAACCTTTTGGCGCCGGCGGCCATTTAAGTGATATTTTTAATATACCTATTATTTCGTACACAAATCATTTTCGCAAAAATACAGTTGACGAAATAAATTTCGAACGTGTTTTACATGTGAATCGGATAATGTTTTGGAATTTTTTAACCCCATGTGTGCGCTGGGTGCCTAAAAAGAGAACGGGAAAATTTGAAAATTTTTAAATTGCGGTAACTTTTGACTCAGCTATTCAATCATTACGAAATTTTCAGGACATATTTGCATTATTTAGTTGTAGATTCGTGTAGCTTCTTATGAGCGTGGGCAGGCACTGAAAGTGAAAACCTCCAAATCATCGTCTCTCTTGAAAAAATGCCGCTTCTTCAAAAAAAAGCCACTCATATGTAAATCTTGTGCTTTGTTTACATAGACAGTAAAAAAAATTTGATATGGTATAACGGGCACGCCTGGTAGCCCTTGCCCAATTTACCTATATTTTTAGCATCAAAAACTTCTGTTCACGGAAACTCACGATCCGATATGCAGAATTATTTGAAATTTGCAGAATGTATTGGTCATAAATAGGACCAGGTCTGATAGAAGTGATTTTGAAACGCAGGCGATTCTGTGCCAGTGGTGCCATCTTGAAAAATCACTAAAAAAGATAACTGCTTCTAGCCCTGTAAATTCTGATTGAATCGTTCGATTTTGACGAAATTCACACAGTAGCTGGATCTTACCTCAAACCACGTTTGATAGAAATGTTGTCCCAAAAATTCAGTTGGAGCTGCCAGCTATGATAATTTTGGTGTCTTAAATTTGAAAAAAAAAATTTGGAAGTGAAAACATTCAAACCATCGAATATTCAAAAAAATGTCCGTTTCTTGCAATAAAACCAATCTGTATACAAATCTTATGTTTTATCTACACGTTCAAAGTAAAACTTTGGAAATTTAATGTCGGACAAGAACGGTAACCCTTTCCCAGTTAACCTATATTTTTAGCATCAAAAACTTCTGTTCACGGGAACTCACGAACCAATAATCACATACAGCTGAAATTTACAGAATGTATTGGACTTAAGTAAGACCAGATCTGATAGAAGCGATTTTGAATTGTGGGCAACTCTATGTCAGTGGTGCCATCTTGAAAAATTACAAAGAAAAAAAACTGCTTTTTGCCCTATGAAATGTGAATTAGTTACCAGATTTTCATGAAATTGGCACAATAGCTGAACCTTACTCTAATCTTTGTTTGGTGGAAATTTGGTTGAAAAATTCGATTGGTGCTGCCAGCTATGGTAATTTTTGTGTCTTTGGTTTTGAAAATTCGCTCAGAAAAATAAAACTTTTTGCCCTATAACTTCCAGTGCAGTCATGAAATCAATACGAATTTAATACAATTAATGGAACCTATTATAAAGATTATTCAAGCCAAATTTGGTAGAAGAGCCACGATAGGGTTGTCAGCTATTGTTGGTTTTGTGTTTGTTTGCAATATCTTTATTAAGCGGTTTTATCGTAGAATTTTCAATTGGTAATGATATTGTAGTGACAATAAACAGCAAATATTAAGCTTTCGATTATTTGAAAAAACTCGCTGCAGGTAACTTTAAATTTCTTTATAGTACTCCTATAACTTCGAATGCAATACAACAACGTGAAGCAGATGTGATATATTCTTGGCTTTGATACTGGCGAAAGGTTGCCAGCACGAGTCGGTTGTGCTACTTTTGTATCAATAAATGCTTACAGTTAGTATTCATACCGGAAACATTTACAATGAAAATAAATAACCGATGTTTCAATTCCCAAAGTTCTGCAAATTTTTCGGATCGCAGCCCCAAACACCAATTTCAGCTACAGTGCTGCGGGCACTGAGCATTTTCTTCATTGATGTTATATGAGATGCCGCTTTCAAAATTATGTGAAATAAGCAAATGATAACGAATATAATTAACTCGTGTTTTGCTCTCATAAACGTTGAAATTCATGCCTGTGGTAATATCTGAAACCTTCCACCATATGAGTTATAATGCAATCTTGAGACCAAAGTAAAACGTGGCATTTGAAACAGTTTGGCCGTAATAAGCAGCACATGTGGTGGAATATGCACTCAAAACCTGCACGATTCTTCTACTGTTCTTCGAACACTAGTGTTTCTAGCGGTTCAGGTGCGCTAGAGTTTTTTTAATCATGTCTCTATAGATTGATTGTTTGATCACTGCAAAAATATCTCATCTCATATGGATAATTGTAGTATACATTGTTTGAAGAGTATTTTCCGCGGCTTCAGCCGACAGACCAATATGTACCAGAGTTGGAAAACGGCTCTTCCCACGACGAAATAAACATTGCTTGGACTTCACCCCGATCAACAAATCTGCTCAATCAACTGCGTACTAATCAAAACAGCCATTAATTTGTAGACACTTGCTATTGTTGAAGCGGCAGCCACTTTTTCATACTTGCTTTCATGATCAATGGGAACGGTCATCTGGAAAATTTTCATTAATTATGTTGGAAAATTCGAATCGAGCCAAGCCATTCAGAGTTCTACTTCAACGTGGGTTCTTATGTTCGTTGCTTTCTTCAGAATCGAGCCTGCAGCTCTAATATTTTTGATTCGATACGACTCTCCTACTCTGACGTAATGCTTTACTACACTTCAATAATTAATCGAATTTTCTTTCGGTCAAATGATTGTAAAAGCATATCGTAATCGACTTGCTTCCGTGAAGGGCTCCCGCTTTTCTGTAGTCATTGTTCTATTCGAATAAAACTTGCCTCATAAAATTTTATGATATGGAAGAGGAATTAATGAAAGCTGACTATATTTTTGTTCAGAGCATTAGAGTAGCACACGTGTATGTAGAAGTGAATGAGTGAGAAGCGACTTGCTTGCCAACTATCTAATTATCTGGATAATTCTAGATGATGAATTTTTTTTTTATATCAGTTTTACATGTAAGCTGATATAGATACACTGGACACGTTCAACGATGAAATCTATTTGAATGCTGCGCAAACATTTAATGCTTGTTATGTGATTTGACGATGCAAGTCTTAAGTACTAGTTGCATATTGTGGTTCCAGAATCCTTTAAAAACTAACGCAACATCTTTTTATAATAAAAAAAAACTCTAGCGCACCTGAACCGCTAGAAACACTAATGTTCGAAGAACAGTAGAAGAATCGTGCAGGTTTTGAGTGCATATTCCACCACATGAGCTGCTTATTACGGCCAAACTGTCTCAAATGCCACGTTTTACTTTGGTCTCAAGAATGTATTATAACTCATATGGTAGAAGGTTTCAGATATTACCACTGGCATGGGTTTCAAAGTTTATGAAAGAAAAACACTTATTAATTATATTCGTTATCATTTGCTTATTTCACCAAACTTTGAAAGCAGCATCTCATATAACATCAATGAAGAAAATGCTCAGTGCCTGCAGCACTGTAACTGAAGTTGGTGTTTGGGGCTGCGATCCGAAAAATTTGCAGAACTTTGGGAATTGAAACATCGGTTATTTATTTTCATTGTAAATGTTTCTGGTATGAATACTAACTGCAAGCATTTATTGATACAAAAGTAGCACAACCGACTCGTGCTGGCAACCTTTCGCCAGTATCAAAGCCAAGAATATATCACATCTGCTTCACGTTGTTATATTACATTCGAAGTTATAGGAGTTTAAAGAAATTTAGGGTTACCTGCAGCGAGTTTTTTCAAATAATCGAAAGCTTAATATTTGCTGTTTATTTTCACTACAATATCATTACCAATTGAAAATTCTACGATAAAACCGCTTAATAAAGATATTGCAAACAAACACAAAACCAACAATAGCTGGCAACCCTATCGAGGCTTTTCAACCAAATTTAGCTTGTATAATGCTTATAATAGATTCCATTAATTGTATGAAATTCGTATTGATTTCATGACTGCACTGGAAGTTATAGGGCAAAAAGTTTTATTTTCCTGAGAGAATTTTCAAAACCAAAGACACAAAAATTACCATAGCTGGCAGCACCAATCGAATTTTTCAACCAAATTTCTATTAAACAGAGTTTAGAGTAAGGTGCAGCTATTGTGTGAATTTCATGAAAATCTGGTAACTAATTCACATTTCATAGGGCAAAAAGCAGTTTTTTTTCTTTGTAATTTTTCAAGATGGCACCACTGGCACAGAGTTGCCCACAATTTAAAATCGCTTCTATCAAATCTGGTCCTACTTAAGTCCAATGCATTATGTAAATTTCAATGGTATCTGATTATTGGTTCGTAAATTCCCGTGAACAGAAGTTTTTGATGCTAAAAATATAGGTTAACTGGGAAAGGGTTACCGTTCTTGTCCGACATGAAATTTCCAAAGCTTTACTTTAAACGTGTAGATAAAGCATAAGATTTGTATACAGATTGGTTTTATTGTAAGAAACGGACATTTTTAGGATATTCGATGATTTGAATGTTTTCACTTCCAAATTTTTATTTTTTCAAATTTAAGACACCAAAATTATCATAGCTGGCAGCTTCAACCGAATTTTTCAACCAAATTTCTATCAAACGTGGTTTAAAATAAGATCCAGCTACTGTGTAAATTTCGCCAAAATCGAACGATTGAATCAAAATTTACAGGGCTAAAAGCAGTTATCTTTTTTAGTGATTTTTCAAGATGGCACCACTGGCACAGAATCGCCCGCATTTCAAAATTACTTCTATCAGACCTGGTCCTATTTAAGACCAATACAGTCTGCAAATTTCAAATAATTCTGCTAATTGGATCGTGAGTTTCCGTGAACAGAAGTTTTTGATGCTAAAAATATAGGTAAATTGGGCAAGGGTTACCAGGCGTGCCCGTTATACCATATCAAATTTTTTTACTGTCTATGTAAACAAAGCACAAGATTTACATATGAGTGGCTTTTTTTTGAAGAAGCGGCATTTTTTCAAGAGAGACGATAATTTGGAGGTTTTCAAATTCAGTGCCTGTCCTAGCTTCAGGGTTGCCAGCAAGCTCATCAAAAGCTACACGAATTTACAACTAAATAATACCAATATGTTTTGAAAATTTGGTAATGATTGAATAGCTCTGTCAAAAGTTATCGCAATTTAAAAATTTTCAATTTTTCCCGTTCTCTTTTTAGGCACCCAGCGCACACATGGGGTTAAAAAATTCCAAAACATTATCCGATTCACATGTAAAACACGTTCGAAATTTATTTTGTTAACTTTATTTTTGCGAAACTTATTTGTGTACGGAATAATAGGTATATTAAAAATATCACTAAAATGGCCGCCGGCGCCAAAGAGTTAAAGATTTTTAACTTTTTCTGAGACCTGACACTATTCTGCATATACACCAATGTGTCCTAAAAATTTCAGTTCAATCGGATGGCGCGTTCCTGAGATTTTTTCACTGAAATTTTTTGTTGATCTATATATATATATATTTATATATATATATATATATATATATATATATATATATATATATATATATATATATATATATATATATATATATATATATATATATATATATATATATATATATAAAGAAATATGAATTTTTGGCCAAAGTGATATTAATACTAATGTTGTTCTTCTAACATTAGTAATAACTTGATTTCAATTTCGGCTAAGCGATCTAAACACAAGTGGAAGGATGGACGCACTTTGAACGCTACATTTTTCGAAATGATAATTATTATTATAAAGCTTATTATAGCTAATTATTTATTTTTTATTTTATATTGTTTTTTAGCTTATTTTATATTTTTGCATAAATTGTAGTTTTTCGAAACATGAATTTTTGATCAAAGACACTTTAATACTAATTTCCTTCGAAAACCAGTGTGAAAAATTCTTCGAATGTCATCGCAAATATTCAAAAATATTTTTTTACTTAGTTAAACTTTATTCTGTGTGCTGCATTTTGATTGAATCAATATTTAACTTACGCATTTCTTCATCCGAAAGAACAGTTAGTTGTAAAATACCTTGCGTAGCTGATGTTTTCAGTTTTCACTTATTAAATAGTCGATTATAATAAAGGCATTTTTTTTTCCATTATTAGTGAGAATGCTTCGATCCACCAATTCAATATTTTTAAATTGATACATAATTTCATTAAACACTTTGTTTGAAATAGTTTGTTGATTTATAGCTATGGTGTTTGTTTCAAAATGTTATCTTTAAGTGTTGTTCAATGTCTTCATTGTCCTGTTTTTCCGTTGATCCAAATGACTAGGTTTCGAATCTACTATTCAGGTTCCGTACGCACTACGTAAACTATTACATCATTATCATTAATTGAAGTACAGTATAACGATTTAATTCTAGTGGTCGTAAAACAGCTAACTTGCTCATCTACGATACTAAACGAAGACTGTATATATTAGAGCTACGAAAATTGTATTGTCCATTGCTATTTATAATACAAAAACTGAAACTGATTTGTTTCACTTTAATCCTCATCATGTTTTTCATCACTAATTTTGTGCATTGCACAGCTAATTTACTTACTGATACATGAGGAAATTACAGTCCTTGCCCGAAACGAAAAAAAAGTATTTCAGTTTACTTGCTCACACCTGATAATGAAAGATTCTGCAAAGTGCTGGCAAATAAAATTAAATATTTTCAGATTCTCATTTTACTTTAGTGCAGTGTGGAAGCAAATTTACTTTCTGCTGAAAGTAGATTGTTTCGTCTATTATACATGAATACCTGTATTAAATTCACTCAGCTTTTTTCAATTTAAAGAAGGGACGAGCCACTTAACATATGCCAGCATATCCGACCATTCTTCGCAGTTATATATACAGCGAAAAGTACATATCCCATAATTCCACGTGAGAATATGATCGTTCGCAGTCACAACCAATACCTTTCAGTGCTCTTAATTTCAATCCTGTTTCATGAGTCGGTTCAAATCCCGGTTGAAACGTTCGACAAAGATAGTCAGCAACCGCATTAAAAATTTACTTAACTTCTAATTAGGCAGCGCTTCATGTCGGCAGTCCAACACTAATTTGCTACTGGCAAAATTCATTTAAACTTTCAGTGTTTCAAGGGGCCTTCGAACCGACAAAAAATTCAACAAACCTACGACGCTGAAATGGCCATTTTCTTGGGATATAGCCACTCGAAGTTGCCATTCTAGGTCCGTTCCGGACCGAAAGAGTTAAAATTGACGTGAAGGTAATTCTGTTTTGTAAGTACTGACGCCTTTCGAAAATGTTATTATGACTTCGCTTACGGCTATTTGGTGCGAGTTTTTAATAAAAAACGAAAGCAAAGCTATTCACCCAGCACCAATGCAAGCCAACCCTTCCGTTGTATATTTTCATATCTTATACTAGCTTTGCTATCGGGAATAGTTAACCCAAGAGTAGATGAAAAAAGCGATAAAATAATTGAGAGAATTTTCTTGAAAGTAGAAAACAAAAATTTATAATTATTAGCTCAAAGGGCTGGGCATTTTCAAATTATCCAAATTATCTCGTTTTTATAGCGTTATTTTGTGGGATTCAAATTGCAATTTATAGCAAGTGGGAGGATGTTTAGTCGTGAGTGCTTAGTCGGATAATGAATCGGGTTTCGATGAAGTGTAGTGGTAATCAGTTTATACACACAAGAAATTGTTAAATCCAAATTGAATAAAATTCAAACTCAAGGATCATAGAAATACCGAGCTGAAGATTTCATGCTACACTTTTCATATGAATAAAGGGGACTATTCGACTTACCCTAGGCGGCAAAATATATGTATATTTAAATTATTTTCTCAAGCACGAGAGAAAATATGAAAGAAAACTGTGCCGTGGGAATATATTTCAAAACCTCTTGAAAATTAAATGCATACTTGCCATAATCTCTTTGTATTCCAGTCAACTATACCGCAACGCACACAAACTCGTTAGAGAATCCTTATGCGTCACACACCATGTTGCGTATACAAATGCTTTGACATACATATAATATTAATATCTTCCCAAGCATCAGTCCCTTGCAAGGATTTAACAAGCTGACAGATTTAATAAAATTTCCGCTGTGAAACAAGCTCATTCCGCTTTGAATGCAGGACCCCGACTTTCAGCAACTTTGGCCACTGCTAAACCGCTTCATACTTGAAAATTGGAAATTGAGGGTGGTTGAAATCAAATTCAATTTTGTCACGTATGCGTAAAATTGCGGCGAATTTTCAGTGAGTGAATGAAAAAATCGTAAAAAGACAACGTATGGAAACGAACGATCCGATCCACCATGTAGCACATGGTCGGGGGTTATTAGTAGCTGTCTGAATACGTCAAGCTACAGTTCGATGGAACAGCAACGACTGTTGGCAGCTTGTGAAAAAAGCTGTGTTAGACCCCGGGGATGATACTCTTTTGAATATGCTCAGCCTGTCGTGCAAATTACCTGATCCGTAATGAGATAAGCCGTTAAGTGGGTTATTTATTCAGGATTTGGTTTTAAATTTGTTATCTTTTGTGCGAGGGAATTTTTCTTCTTTTACCAAGGCCTCGTTCCTGAATTTGAGCAACGGTCAGAGTTTAGTGCAAAATCAATTTAAAAGTTAATGAACACAGACACGATACGAGGAAATACATATTTCTGCAATACACAACACAATTTCCTTTCAAATCAACTTTGGCCTTAACGACAGATTACAGAATTAGACTATCCTTCGAGTCGATGACATGTGATTTAGCCATTTGTCAGGCAAATACCTTTCCGGCAATTCCTAGATAGATCTCATTAAATTCTGGAGCATTGTGCTTTAATAATACTCACAGGTGTCATGAAATGCTCTTGCAAGCCCCAAAGATTTCCTCCTCCCATCCAAACTCATTACGATATCCTTGAACACAGCCACTTAACAAGAATCTGACGTCGCGACGTATGTCATTCATGTTCCTGAAATCGTCGACGTTGTCGTCGCAGTCGTCTCAATGTCATAGGTTTTAGTCATCGCGGGAGCGAAGGGAATCCATATGGCTGCGTCTGGGATCTAGCTGAATGCTTACGAGGAGCGAACCATAATTTCAGCATGCTTGTTGGCTGAAACGAAGACACACATCATTATTTTGTGAGTCAACAGAACAGAACGAGGTACAAGCCTGCATGTTGATTTCATACTCCTTACACACGAGACTGAATGGATTTCATATGTAAGTCCTACCAGGGACTGTGTAGAAGGACCTAATTATGTTAATAACCAAAAATGTAATCTTCGAGCTCGTCGCTCTGAGCTCCCTCGGTCCTTGATCTCTGCACGTTCGGTAACAAAGCCAGAAGAAGCACATAATGTGTATTTTTAAGAAGAATGATGAGATTCAGGTAGTGCATATGATGTGTGCACTACCCTGTAGCGTTGCAGGAGTGCATGTTAATAAAAGGCAATTAGGATTCAGGAAGTGAGTGAAATGGAATTGGGTGGTGGAGTTAATGTAAATTGCATATTTTGGCGACAATCGATGCGTGAAATTTGAAGTAATTTTACTTTCACCTTTTTGCCTTTAAGAGTTATTGTTAATACTGTTTCACTATAAGAATTTTGATTTTATGAAAGTAATTTATTTATTGAACAAAAACAGCTGTTCTTATATAATAAAAGCAAGGATCTGTTTTGATAAATCGCACTCATTGAAACGTCATCTCATGATAAACTGCTGAAGTGATTAGATCCAGGTCTCTTTTTTCAGAATTTTCACTCACAGCTAGGCTAACTATTTCTAGGAGGAACTTTCCGTAGCTGAAAAACCCGTAGAGGTGAAGAGAAACAAAAATCAAGCATATTAGAAGAAATAATTTTATTTTATCTTCTTCTTTAACCAAATTAGATATATTTCCAACTTTTAATTTCAATCAAAGTGGGCTATTATCTCCCTCAGCATACCACTAGTGATTTGTGGAAATGTGGTTACTGTTTTCACAGTGGTGGAATTGAATTAGCAAGCGGACTTATCTAATGCGTTCTTCTACTGCTAAAAGCATCTTTTGAAAGCTGATTTGTCACTTCTTCGTAGAAATCGATAGTGTAGTTGTATTGTAGATATGAAACTTGTGTTGGTCATTTATCCGAAGCACAAATATGTATATAAATAATCAATTGCACTTAATTTTTTAATTAATTATTATTTTAATAAATTTTTTGAAATTATTTGGAAATTCAAAATCGTCGATTTTGAATTTAAACACCGAAATTTTGAATGGATTGAAGAATGTATTGAAATGGAAATGTTTTGCCACTTGCATGAAATCCAAAGTTTAGGAAATCCAAACACTTGCAACTTTTATTCATTATCGGATCCTTATCTAACAAAACTTTGAAAGTAGCGTCTGCTATAACATAAATTACTGTTATATATGCTTTTAGAAATTAGAATAAACCAGTCTTAAAGAAGCAGTCGACGCGTTTACTTGCCAACATAGATTTTTTCGCAGATTGACATTTTTGGCCTAATTTCGAGAAGAAATCTGAAGATTTAATTCTTTGCTTGAGTATTGCTTTTCCAGGCCAGGCGCTTTATGTTGTATACTGAATAGTTAGTGTATGACTAATTGAATTTTCATTGGTTTGAATAAAATACTTCCGTTCCTCAATTTTCTTGAGAATAGTTCTTACCCTTAAAAAAATTAAATAGCTTGAAATTAAATTGGATTAGCTTAAAGACTTGAATGAAAAAAATGTATGATGATCGAACTTGAAAAAACCGCCTCATAGACAACAGAGTCTCACTTCCTGTGAATTATGAACGAGAAAAGTAAGTGCAACATATATTGCCTATATGCTACAGTTTCGAACTTGTTAAATGATTAATATTCTAAAATGACAGTTTCCTTAGAAGTTTTTATTCGTAGCACACCTTGCAGTATATACTTTTTGAGAATTATCAACCTTCACATACAGTTTTCATTTCCACTTCAAATGAATTACAATTTATCATCAACCGAAACTCGTTTCAATTACATCAAACGACTCTTCGCGACATTTAAAAATGTTTTCGTCCGGAAGATTAAAACTGCCCCTCTGATCAACTTATTTGAAAATCTCATTATGCCACAAGTTACCTACTTACTTCGACTTTCTACAAGCCCAATCGTTGGCGACGTTGTCATTACCAATCTGGCAAATAATAAGTCTTTTCTGCTTCATTTTTTCTCCTGCTTTCGAACCTTGAAGCATACTCCCAACTCCCAGGCCTGTACGTCATCACGGCAGAGGTAACTGCCTATCTAAGCCGATATTTTTCCCTCGCGATTCTCTCAATATTTGCCACTGTTTACCAACGAAAACATTATAATGAGATTTTTTCGGGAACTTATTCTTTCATTTTAATTGGATTAAGGCGACACGTTCAGAAAATAAGAATGTCCTGTGTTGTCCTGATGCGGAATCTTCGCGGCCCTTTTGTTTTTTCTTTCATTTTCAGCAGTAAGGTAATATCCCAAGCTGACTTGTTGCGGAGGTTAAATCGCGAATACAGACAATGAGGAATTATGGTGTTCGGGAAGAGATACTGTTTTGTGTTTCCCATAATGCCAAGACAATGATATCAATATTTATAATGAAATCTGGATGTTAAGTTGTGCTCAGGAGTTTCATTTGATCGGGGGCTGAGTGAAAACCCTCTTTGGTATTTAAAAGCTTGCATTATTGATTCTCATCTCCACTCAAGTGAGCTTAGAAGTGGAAGGACAATAAGAAGGGAATCGACGCGGGGCCTTCATTTTCGTTCGTGTACCAAATGACATTCGGACCTAATTAGGGCAAATAAAATGGGAGCGAAACAATGAAAATAGCTGCACATACTGTCGTTGGAGGGATATTGTTGTAACGAGCAAATCACAGCCACAATATGATGACACGTCGATAGCATTAAAATTCCCTCAGACTAAGCTGCTGTTTCCTCGTTACTAGGAAATGGAATAGCTGAATGATTAAAGTTCAGGTCACGTTCGCTTAGAGCCACCAGATGTCATGTTGCGATTAACACAGTGTAAAGTTACATTTAATATTTCGAGATGTCATCCGTCTGTAAAAATTAGTATTCTTCGAAAGTGACGACATTTTCGGTATGGCGCTCGTACCATGTCGGCTGATTCCAAACGACTTATCCGCGTGATTATGATTTCATATCATGTGCATGCGACACAGTTATGGTTTGATCTGTCGATTAGAGAGTTACTGATATTTGTCAGATTATCGCTCTGGATAAAATTCTAAGTATAGAATGCAATCATATATGGTATGGCTTAATTTTTCGTGATCGAAATCAAGGAGCTCAAGTTTACTAATTGAAGTACAAACTGGCACTCGTCAGCAAAGAATAATTTGTTTTTCAGCATATTTTCACGATTGGATAAATGTATGTATATTAAAAGTAAAGAAAACAGTATGAAGATAAATTAAAATAGTGCTTTTGGCGTGAAAAAGCGGACTAATCTTTCGAAGATTTGAAAATGTAACTCGCATTTTTAAGTTTTAAAAAATATTGCAATTTATTAAGGAGGCGAGTTGTTATTTAGCTGCTTGCATATTTTTAAGGTCTACCTGATTTGAAACAGTTCGTTTGCAGACATAGTAATACAAGCAATTCCCCGCATGATTTTCGGTCGTTGAAAACCCATGTTTGCACAAAATGAATATTTTTCTAAGTTAGTAGTCTTAACTTGTGTATGTATTAGCCCACATTGAGCCGCCACATGTATACGCAACACACAACCATTAACCTCATAATATAGCTGTAAAATCCATGAAAAAAATCATCAGAAGAGCCGGGGCTAGTTTTGCGAAACATATAGAACAGAAAACCGTTGCCGCAGAAATTCGGGCTTCAACAAACAAACCAACTCCACACTTTATGTTTTATAATGTGCACAATTCTGTAATGCGAAGCAGTGCTGACTGTGTTGCCTTATGCTCATCCCCAATAGGACTATTCTGCATGAGTATGCGGTTTCAGTTGAAATGGATCCCAATTAGGTCCCAATGTTATACGAGTTAGTATCAACGAAACGAACAAAAGGGTGAAATATGCTATTCGTGTGTTCATCCTTCAGCTAAGTATGTTGTGTACCATTGTATTGTCTTCTTATTCTAGTAGCGAACGCAAAGAACCTCATTTCTCGGCACTCACCACTAACTACAGACGGGAGATACAAGACAAGAAAGTACAACGGTCGACTAATTAGCTTGGCTTATTACACCCATTATGTGCTCTCAGCCGTTCGCAGCCAACAGGAATGTCGGCCTTAGTGGTGAACGGCAAGGATTGTTGTAGGATCAAGACAACTGACGAAAGTCGTTTATGCATGTAAATGGACTTACATTTCATTTCTAGTGACTTGAGTCAAATATAGATAAGGATTTTATGTGTATTTCATTGATCGAATATTTGTGATCTTGAAAATTTAATTGTATGGCTTTATTTTCATGCCTCATAAGGGTTATCAACAACTCTTGTGTATACGGACTATTAGTTTTGAAATAATGGAAGCCTTTTAGGATGTAATGGGAACCGTAGCTGAGTGAAATCTCCCCTGGACATCCTTTAGATTATTGTAGATAACTAATCAGGCAAATAAAGTGTATTCCATGTAGCATATGTGACTGTTAATTTTGAATAATTTCAATTGATTAGGTGTTCAGTAGGTAATCAGTTTAAAAAAATTACGTGAAAATCTTTATCTCTCATAAATAACTGATTTGATTGCGATGCTATGAAATGTAGAATTTTAACCAAGTGATTTCGAAGTGGAACTTTAACTAAAGCGTAGTACTATACTCGAGCGAGACGAAATTCCGCGAGAAGTACTCTTTAATCAGTACCGAAATTAAATGCCGGCATTGATACTAGATGTCATTGTTTTAAGATTCTTAATTTCGCGCCGACATAAAAAAATTGTAAAATGAATGCACTTATTCCTTTTCAATTTTCATTGCTACGTTTTCTGCGTAACATCAACACTTAGCACTTTGAACCGATTTCCTCACTTTGAAATGAGCGAACGAGCTATTTCGCTGACTGAAAAGGGATTTGAACCATTGAAAAGCAGTGAAATATTATTTAACGACATCTAATAGCATTTTCGTTTTGCAGTTAGCACCTTCGATTTCGTTCATTATTGCACGGCCGTCGAAATTTTTGGCTGGCAAAACGAAAAGCTCTTTTTGTATGGGATTTGACGTTATTTTTGCATCGCGATGGATATAATACTAAGCTTAAGTGATTAGCAACCAAGCAGACCTGGTACTCTGCCCTGCGAAGCATAAACTCCTTCTCTGATATTTTTTTTTCATTTTTGAGTTAACACCGTATTTGAAAACTAGATACTTTATTACATTATTACTAGATATTCTATTACTAACAAACATGGAAAACCTCTTATGTGCAAGTATGCTAAAATCAATAGTGAAAAATGACCTTTCCATATATTTGCAGCACTTAAACAAAACAAATCTTCAAATAACTCAACAACTACTAAAATGCAGATAGGCCGTTTATGCTACGCAGGCCAGTGCTGCACTTACTTGAATGACTTTATGTGATGATAACATACTTGCGTGAATACTGAAATTACGGGTTCCTGGACCAGTTATAGATCCCTCACGAACAGATCAAGAAAAATCGCCCATTTCCACGAGTTGCAACGCATATTCACGCGTATTTTCCTAAGCTTTTGTTAAAGAGCTCATTTTAGTTAGTCTGTCCACATTTAGTTTGTTAGTAGGCTCGTTCACCAAAAAAATCACCAGCAGCATATGAAGCTGCTTTGATCATATGAAGCTGCTTTGAATAATGTGCAACTATGTACGAGTATTTAGCGCCAGAAATACATAAATTATGGTTTGTGGCGCTATGCTTTTTCGCGGTTTAGCACGCGCGTAAAACTAATCCTTTTTAGCTCTTCAGCTACATCCATCTGATATAGCTTCAATAGGCTAATTTTTTGCAACAGTATATGTCTATTCAATTTGACTCTAATTTGACAACAAAAGCTATAGATAGCGTGGACATGGGCTACAGACAAGGCTTGATATCGTAGGTATGCGATATGTATTTGGTGTATACTTGATTAATTGCACCCTCCACAGAAAATTTTAACAGACGAGCGTCAGTTCCATCTAACAGTCTAAATAAAATTAACTCAAGAGTCTGATTTAAAAGCCAGATAGGTTCCACAATTTTAAGCCTTTCCATTCACATTTTTAATAATACACATCCCACCTTCCTAAAACCATAATAATACTATAAAAATATCTAGAAACATAGCTTTTGGAGGAACCAATTGAATCAATAATTTATGGCTTCAAATATAGCATTTAGTAATAAAATTAGATTTGATAAACATAGGTTGCCATTTTACAAGCTAGGAAAAGTAGATATCCACACAAATGTTTCATGACTTATACTTTATTTACAAAGATAGAAAATTTGTATTAAGTGCTAAGCTAAGCTAAGCTTGAATTCGCACCGAACACATTTACTTCACATCGCGCCACAATTTACACCAAACTAAGCGCTGGGCTATTATATTCATTCCCAAGTACTTTCAAATGATCTCTTTACCAACATGAACTCTTAGCTTCGGCCATAATTTATTCATTCATCGCAATCCATTCCATGACAACCACTCATTCCATTGTATCAACAACCGCACCTTGGTATCACTAATTAAATTAATGTGACGAACCGTACGTAGCCTTTTTATCAAGAGCTCCTTGTAAAACTTCACATTTGTATATCTTGCTAACGAGAAATCATTTCAATTGGAAAGCCACTTTAATTACCACTTCCGAAATTGTTTTCTCAATGTCTCGCTACGAAGAATGAGGCTTAATTATGTCCTTCGAGAAATTGTGCTATGTTATAAGAGAAGATTCAAATCAAAAGCTTAACAATTGTGGTCTTGGTGTTAGAGCATTTGAAAATCAGCTGCGACGCATACAAATAATTACTTATCAATAGGTTTAACCTTAATTTTTCACCAAACATCAAAATCCGATCTGAAAAAATTCACTTAATACCCTTATCGAATCAGTTTTCGAACCCGCTTTTTCATTCAATTATAAAGAGATATTAAAATATGGTTCGTATGATTTATGCGTGGCAACAATGGCAGCTGTCTCGATTGACTGTAAATATGTATAAATATCATAGATATGGACGAATTTCTTATTCGTCCTTTCTCCGTACCTTCGAGACCAGAGAAAGGTCGAGCAGACGTGAGATTGTTCTTCCTTGCAGATATTGCTGAAATTGATTTATTTCTGTACACAATTGGTGGTAAAGATTTTGTGAATTTTCAAACCAATAAATCATCTGATTAGTCCCAGAGGGTTGTTTATCAAGCAAATAGAACCAGCATTGAGATGCTAAACTATAGTGAAAGCTATAATACAGTGTGATTAAAAGTGTTTTCTGTTTTGTATCTTCTAAAATTAGCTGATGAGCTTTTGAACTACTCGAATTGCAATAAAAAAAAATTCACTCATTAAAATGAATTTCATAGTCCAAACTCTTCAATTATCCATTTGACAATAACAACTTACTATCGAGCTATCTTAGTGTATTCAGTTTAGACTAATAGCCTGTCATTGCCAGATTATTTGATCAGTTTTTTCACCTATCGAATCAACATAATTCAACCCATCTCAAACGCTGGGAAGGAACAATCACAAACGATAAGCCCCGTACAGCAAAAAATTGCTTAGATCTCACATTAACATAAGCTCACACCACAAATCCTTCATCTGCCGGAGCATATGCATGCATCGTGGGTACAAAATTAATCCTGCAGTGATCATCCGAATCTCACAGCGTTACCATCTAGGCTATGTCTCAACACGCATAGACAGGAGCCACACATGGTTTCCAAGGAGCGATTCATCGAACCATCATCGTTACCGTCATCCATCTGCATTTGAAGTTATGAAAACCGAGGACTGATTGATATTTTGCAAACGTTTTGAAAATTACGTTCTCATAAAAGGGCAATCGTGGCGCCACCGTTTGTGCTGTGGTATTCCCGGGAGTGTGGAGACCAAGGAACCAAAAGCTACGAGAACATATCGATGAAAACAAACCTACCGACGATTGGACCGACCCCTCGTCTCGTCGTCACATCCCTTCAGAATTTGTCTGCTTCGGTCTGGCTTCTTACCCAAAAGATATGTAAGTATTTGCATTTTCGGTAAGTTATTAACCAATTTCAGCGGAAGTCACGTCTCAAGATGCTGCTGCCTTTTGAAAAACTTTCCAAAGGAAATTAATGACACCGATGCGTTCATTCGGAACCAATTTTTGTCTCTTAATATTTTCGAAATATTTTGACTTCTCCGAAGGCATTGGACCGACTTTGATGACTTCGAGTACTGTTTATAAATATTGATCGATTGAATTGCCTGCGTATCAATGTACTGATGTCGATCCGATTTGCAGTGCTTTATTTTGGGATGAACTCTTGGCTTTAAGACACTTTTTCTGCAAAAATATTTCATAGTTGGAATTAAATTGCTCACAGTGAAGTTTTTTCCTACTTAGTGTACGATAAGACAAAACAATACTCTCTTTTTATATCCAATGGCTACTTGAGTCATGACTATCCACTTGCTCTCATCATCAGAACTTAAGCACCGCTAGCTACCATTAGCCCGACGATAGAATATATTAATGCATTAGGAAGTGCTGACGCAAAAATAATTCCCAATTGAATTCTTGCCGTGCGTAACCGATGGCGAAAGTGAATATAAGAGCTCGAAGATACCACCAATCCAGCGTTGGATCCTTTTTGTATCTGTGCATGTTAAGGAGTCGAAGGGATAATTCAATTCTCCAGCAAGAAACTTCAGGCTTGCATGGAACCGAACAGGAACCGAGATCCTGGCATTACTAATCGAATTACCTTTCAACAAAGGGTTAGAGAAATGAATTTGGGTATTACCTTCATTAATTCGATTTACCTGACGATTTATTCATAAGATACTGTCTCGAGTCGAGTTCAAGGAGCAGATGAAGATAACAGCGGGAGCGGTGCTAACGACCAAACACAAGAAGCACGATAAGGAAAATCGAAGGAATCCACATCTCCCCTGTTTTGCATACGATTTAGTTACACACAGACTCCGAGATGACACTGAATCAACCGAAAATATCCATTTTAGCGATTTCGCGCTATAATCCTTAGTGATATGTTCTGTTTCAGTTTCCGTCGCGGGAGATTGGTCATGTTGGCATAAATTGCAACGGACGACAGGTCAACAAATGCCAAAGATGCTAAAGATCATAAATGCCCATCTGATTTGAGTAGTTTGCCCTGAATCAACTGTCGGTCAGCCTCTCATTACATTATAAAATAATGATCATTTGCAAAATTTTTTAAAAAAAAGATGGGTTTGATCACAAACATTAATCACAGTGATGACTCCTTAGTAGTTAATATGAGGATTTTGTGTAATTTCTGTTGCATTACATAGCACGCATTTACAATATTTATAATAAATTGGAATTCCTTTTAAATAATGTATAGGCATATTTTTGAAATTACACACCTTTAAAATTACGGATAAGTTTACAAAGTAAAACGTATATACTTAAAATTTAGGACCCTGAAAACACTTTTACAAAAAAATTTGTTTATTTTTCATTATTTGCCAGATAGTGGTGAGAGAAGATGCATAGAATAACTAGTCAATTTTATGTGAAAGATAAAACAAAACATTTTATTACAGCTGGCGAGAGCATTTTTTCAGGTGAGCAAGTTTCTAGTGAAAATATATGTACATCCAAAAATGAACATCAGACGAAATTTTTTGTTTACAACGTTAAAAATAAGCAAACTTTTCTTTTGTCGAACAAGCAAACTTTTCTTTTCTCTATTGTAACAGTTTCATAACTCCATTTCAGTTCACACTTTCTGCTATATTAATCTTACATAATTTTCAACCCAAACAACTTCCTAGAAATACAGTAAGGTCCCATTTAGAGAGAAAATCATTCAAGCACCGGACGATTAGGATCTGGAACCGTTATCAAAGCCTTTTCGAATTTCCTTGCTTCCTTACAAGATTTTTTCGGAAAGATGATTTTCTTTATTTTCCGGAAATAGCCCAAAGGCAGTTGTTGAATGATTGGAATAACCTGTTGCACAACGATACCGACAAGAATAGGAACAAGGATATGCACCATATATAACGGTTATGCTCGAACGTGATACGAATCACTATGGCTCATTCGCATTGGCCCTGGCGGCTGTTACGATTTCAATAGCAGTGGTCTGTTTGCGATTCATTCGACGCGTTAGATAGGTACTTCTCGAAAATACGGCTGCTGAAATGGCACTCAAAAATAATAAGTGGATCCCTAGTGGGACATATTCGATTGTTGACAAGACAAATCGGTACAACGTGGGCTCTATTCAATAAATGGATGGTTTATGTTTCGTTTTATTTACGGAAAAGAGTGTTTGGTGAGCCTGGTAGTACCATGGGCTCTTAGGTCAAGAGTGTCACAGATTGTGCAAAGAAATGAATTAAACATGACGATTTATGAGTTTTGTTAGATGCTTTTTACTATCCTATCATTTAACAAAGCATTTGGTGAGATGTATTTTGGCTGCAATTATTTTTGATGATCAAGTGCGCAATTGCCTTTTGATTGTAACAAGAGGTTTCTCATTGTTTTTATCTTTTTCAGAAATCAAGCTATTTTTAAATGCTCAGCATCACATTACATTATCTGATTGTCCTGGGTTGTCCTGTTCTTTGATATGTTTACAATACGACTATTAAAACTGCATCGTATGGAAGCATAGTAGCAACATATCAGAACACAGTGTGGCACTTAATTGCTTTGAATGGTACTGTTAAATTGGCTTCTCCCACACATGTCTCCTTACTGCTATTATCATAAAATAACTCATTCCACTAGTGGATAAACAAATCATTTTGTTTTCGTAAGACCAATAAACTATAATAAACTGCGTAAAAATTAAGTCAGGCAGTAGCCGCAACGCTTTTGTGATTACCTTCTTTGAATCCCATATTTGATTCGCTTTATTTTTAGCAAGCAACCGAAAGTAACTCTCGTAGCCAAGTAAAGTTCCGCAATCAACTGTTGTTTACTCCATGACTTTGAAACCCTCATTAAAATATTTCTACACGACCACATCAAATACATGCTCAGTCATTCGAAAGTAATTCTAATTAAAAATCAGTCGACTGATGAGACTGTTCGTCTTTCTAATATTCGTTCACAAAGAAGATTTTTCTTGGCCAGCACCACGGAAACGGCCAGAATCGTCTGTTTGAACTAAAAAAGAAATGGTAGTGAAGAAAAATATTTAATGTATGAATCTGTCCTGTTACTTCTGGCATGACTTTTTATATTCGCGAACTGTGTCGTTAAAGTTGAAATACAAGTATTCGAAATGCACCGTTGAAACGCAAAAAATTATAGTTTTATAAAACGCTTGACATTATACTCTCTTTTCTCTGTTATAAAAGAAAGTATATTGTCCAGCCTTTCGGTCAGTAGCAAGGAAAAAATACTTAGCCAAGAGCAAATAAGAATGCATTATAGTAAAAAGAAGTGTAAATTGAAAGTGGTGATTAAAATAACCGAATCAAAATAAAAACATTTGAATCCAGCAAGTCATTGAAATGAGAGTGTTGTCTGATCTCTTACTTACAAGATCTGGCTGTAAAAAACCGAACTGCTGTAAATACTGTTTATTACTCGCATATTTGGTACTTTAGTATGCTGATATAAGGCGTGTTTTTTTTGCTCCACTATCTAGAACAGAACAGACGCATTAGAAACAACAACACTTCTGACAATTCTGTTCTGCATAGGTAGTTCATGTGCTGAACTATAGAATGTGCTGATAGCTCATAAGTAGTTACGCCTTTTTTGCCATGAGGTGGCTTTGGATTTTTCAAGGTTGTGTCGAATGTTTTGTTAGTTAGGAAATTACAAAAAGCCCCCACGATGCGTAGAAAGTTAAAAGAGGTAATTTTTCGTTAGTTCCTTTTATATTTTCTACCGGTTGTGGTAGTTTAGACTCGTAATTTTCTCCCTTTATTTTCAACTGTTTTGCGCTACCGCAGCGAATGTAGCAACCGTAGTGAATGTAGCAACCTTCGCGAATGCACCAGGTGTTCTGTTCTGGATCATTTTCTTTTTGTGCTATTGTTCTATTCTGTTCTGCATCGGAACCTATCTTCACGATGAGCTTTTAAGACCTAGTTGCGCTAGGGTTGTCTATGCGTCTGTCCTCCAGGTACTCATTCCGTATGAATAATGTCTCTAATGCCAGGAAAAAGTCACCAACCATTGCCGCGTTTGCTTCTCTATTGAGTCATATTCAAAAAAGAATAATTCATCACAATTTAATAGCCATTTTAAAAAGTTTCTGTGACTTTCAAGAGTGTCGCCACACATTGTTTTCCTGGTCTCGTTTTTTCCAAGTACCGTTTTTGAAACGGTACCTAGAATCTTGAAATTGTATTGAAGAATCATGCGAACTATCTTTTTGTCAATACTGGCCAGCTACTGCTCGAACGCTCAGTTGACAATTTTGACAGATGATTCAATCCCAATTTCCCAAATTGAGTGCCACTTGTTCATGTTGTGGGATGACCTGGGCACTCGTCTTAGGCTCCTCCATGTGCTTTATCAAATCTTTTAAACCACTCAACAACTTATGTACGTGGCAGACACTCCTCCCATAAATTTGATTTAATAAATGCTAAGTTTCCGCAGCACGATATTCAACAGAACACAATTCGCTCAGCAGGTTTATCCATGAAACACCAGAAAAAATTTAAAAATAGTACCATTTTTTTTACAGTCACAACACGTATACTTTTCCAAAACCTATACAGTAATAGACTATGCCTTGAAAGATTATCCGATCCTTATTGTTGAGGTCTGTTCTCTTAGATCTTGTTTCTGTCTCATGTTTTAATTAAAGACTGTGAGTAGGATGGGTCAATAAATATTTTTATACTTTTGATTGTATACCCGGTTTTTTTCTAGACCATTTACTCTCTACTCCATCTCATTTATTTTAAGCTACCGTTGTAAGGAATATATGCCTCATAGCTGGCTCTCGTTGCTTAGACTGTCACTACATATCCACCTATTTAACATACAATCTTGTGAACACCCGTGTTCCATTATTACTATTTAGTACTTGCGTGTACTTCTGGTTACTACTAACTACTCGAGCTCTTCTTCCCGAGTAGTTCGCGAGTAGTTGCGCTTTTTGCCGTGAGGGGGCTTTTTAGTTGTCAATAGGGGGATTTGGTTTTTTCAAGGTTATTTCGAATGTTTTAGAAGCTAGAAAATTTCAAAATTCTCTCGTAATGCGTACAAAGTTAATCGACTGTGATAGCTTTCACTCGTTATTTTCTCCCTTTATTTTCAACTCTTTTACATGAAAGGTTAGAATCTACTCGTATGAATGAAAATGGCGTTACATTTGTGATGTACTGCCGAGAACTTGGAAGTATTATTTAGTAAAAATGCAACACGGCAAATGCCATGAATATTGAGCGTTGAATGGAAAAACAGCGTTTTGTTTGAATTTGAAATGAATGTTACACGTTAATAACGGCCAGCGAAAAATGAGAAATTGTCAAAGTGTGTGTTTCATAGCTTTGAATAGAATAGTTTTTGGAGCACTAAGTCCAATTCTGACTCTTAACCAAATCCATCTCAAGAGCAAATAGCACTCATATTGATTTATTGCATACACGTTTCCCGCATCCAATAAATAAATAAGAAATAGTTTCAGTACAAGAGTAATCATAATTCATATACTACAGAACTGCTACAGTTCTCAGCAACATGTTTCCTCGCCGGCAAATCAAACAATATACCATAACAACTACTTCGTCTCACCACATACCACTGCAATTACCGCAAAATGATAGATTTCTACCGTAGAACTACCCGCAAACCACCAATGAATAAGTAAAAATTTCAAGAGTCTCCACGACCCAGCAACAAAACGTGTTTGAGGTTATAAATCATGTATTGGCTCCACATTATCTATATTCTGAATAAATTTTAAACAAGTTAGTTTCCCAATTACTTCGAATGTGGTGGTATCCATGCATCGGTCTATCCAAATCCGAGTGCAATGCAATTCACTTTCCCACCATTGAATTCGATCGCGTGACAACCAAACGGATATCTTTAAAAATTGAACGGTTCTGCTACTCTGACGCGTACAACTTTTTTCCAAATGGCTCGAATTGTTATTTTAGTTTAATATTTACTAGGCGCCTTCTTCAATGCATCGAGTAGCTGCATGCATTTAGTGCAGAAGGAAAAACAATCACGGCAATTATCTACGAACACTTGAATTTGTCGTTTGATGTGAATAATTCAAAATCGAACGGAAGAAGGTGGGCACGTAGTTTAAATATAAAATTTGTGTTGGCTCATAGTTGTAAAGAAAGGAAATTTTTGGACAACAGGTCACTTCATTTTTTTAACAAAATTGTATGTTGCGTATGAGTGGTGAAGAGAAAGGTTCAACGCGTCTCAAGAACTTACAAAGTACAGCATCTAAACCACTCCAGTAGCCACTCACACCAAATCAAAGCCATACGAACCAATAACCAATCTTTGCTAACTTATATCAAATTACTCAAAAACGAAAGCACCCTTACACCCAGACGTGAATTTCGCTTTTAGATCATCTAATACTCTTCCGTGCCGTTCACTATAAGGTGTTAGGCTATATTACGTATAATGAAATGGAGTTCGGAATTATCGCTTAAGTATTATCTTAAGGATAGCACATCAAAGTTGAAAATTGGTAATCCAAAGACGTACAAGAAGGGATTTCTTAATAAAGGGAACGTGACCGCAGACAAGCAGCATACGGGGCCATCAGGCATCTTTAGTTGAACGGCTCCCGGTATAGCTTTCTTTCGTCCTTTTCATCCCTTTGTGTTATTTGCGCACGTTGTGGATTGCGTAACGTATACTATGACTATCTGTGGAATACAAAACACGCAGTTTTCTATATTTGCACTGGATGTCTTATTGAATTTGGGAAGAGAACTGCAAAGGACCATCTTAAAGTATATTTGTTCAACTTAATTGTCTTTCGACGAGATGTAGAGAGCCATATCATCTGGTCATATTTTGCGATGAATGAAAGATGTCAAGCTCACGGCATAAATTGCAGTATCTTAAAGAATATATCTATGTGCATGTTTTGGAGTTGAGAATTGGCATTGATTATAAGGAGTTTAATAGGCAGTCTATTGAGTCGTATTGATGTTGGTCTTTTTATTTGAAACATCTCTTCAAACGTAGCCACTGGATGGTACGGAATCTAATCGGCTGAATTCCAAATATTTCTATATATTTTGATGACAAAAATATATTTGTGCCTCACACTAATAGAAAATATTCGGAAAATGCTAAACAATACCTTAAACTATGCGCAGCTGACTGCTCTTATATGTCGAAGAGCCATAAATCCTTGCGATCTGCATGTGTTATGATTTGTGTACTTATCCATTTGCCTAGTCCGACTTCACTATCGCATTTATGAAATATTGATGCAGATTTACGAGATTTTTATAATACGGGAAGTCATGTGGCGTCTTCGTCCTATCCCACGGCGTCTAAGATGTTTGGCTACGAATGATTGTCCTCACATCTCACATTCCGATTCAAAAGAGAATTTCTCGAGGAAAAAATTCATATATTCCACAAGCATTATTACATCGGATGAGATACGACAACATATATGGATGTAGATTTGTGTGTGAAGCAGAACACCCTTCTTGACTCTCACTCGCCGTCATCGTTGTCCCTTCAGACGCGCTGATCCTCGCATAATTCAATAAATCTTATGAATATAACATAAATGCGTAAAAAAAGAACAAGTCGTATGTAAGCGAATGATATACGGCAATCGAGATCAGATAAGTTCTTGAAAGCTAAATCAGTCGTGTAGTCGTAAAAGTAAAGTGTCTGTAAAAATTTATTGTAGTCGATTTCACAGAGCTTTCTCTGCGCACAAAGTGTTTTGTTATTGGATTGAGATTCAGAAAAGGAAGTATGTGGCGAAATTCGAAGGGTTTGTACTTGTTTGTCCGAAGAAAATATCCTCCAAGAAAGTTCTACGTGGCTGACCCCTGGAAGCGAAGTTTTTAAGCATCTGGGGGAAGCGTTCACTTGACCACGAAAGAGAAGTTTCGTATGTGGGTCAAAGCAAAAGCAAATGTTTTGATAGGAGGCCTTTTTAACATATGCATTTTGTGTTGAGTACTTTATGATAATTACTGACATATTTCTTCATACGCATGCATTCAACTTAAAATACAACTTTGAGGTAGGTAGTCTTGATCTCATCATGTTGGTATTATTTTCAAACCAATCTAAGCTGACTAAATGCTAGTAAACGAAAGTTTTACTAAATAGAAGACAGTTTCTAAAAGTCGACAACGCTTTGGGTTATTTTTAGAGCAAATGTAACATAGATGAAAAAATCTTTCGCGTATTTACAGCAAATTAACGAAGCGGCTGGTCGCAAAAACCAAAAGGAGATAAGATAATCAGATTTTAACGGTTCAATAAACATTGATGTGTTGTAACCATTTTAAGCCAATCCAACTAATTACCATATGGGGCAAAGTATAAATAAACACGCCGTACCTCGGCTGCTTCCTCTTCCAATTTTCTTTTTATCTCACTTCTTGCCCTAAGAGTATCTTTTGATGCATTTTTTAAAAAAGAAATTGGACTTTAAATTAAAATATTTGGTTTGAAATCACAAACCCTAAAAAATTGCATGCAAAACATTTGCAACTCGAAGACGTTTCTCAAAAAAAATTCTATGTACCTTTTTCTCAAGAATGGTTCGAAAAATGTCGAAGAATCTTTTTTTCTTGTGTTCTTAAGTAAATGGACAATAATTCTACTGTTGTTTTTTGACAAAAAAAAACTGAGTAGTGTCAAAATTAGATTGATCCACGATATAAAAAAAAAAAATCTACAAAAACTGCAAAACTCGTAAATAATTTCAAAAGGTTTTTTTTCATTTGGACAGCTAAAATGCAGCTATCTATAATCCAAAACCAATAAATAAACGCGAAAAAAAGTTTAACTGAAACTGAGACAAAGGCATATAAACAAAGATAATTTTTTTATGGGATTTGGAGCGAACAGCTGCTCCATTAAACCAGTAAAATTTTTGCTTATTCGATGGCCTCTTTATATAAATGTTGATCAATTTTTTTCAGACCATACGGCATACCTAAAAACATAGCCTACTTAAGTTTCCACCTCATACCTGCAGAAAGTTAGGCATATGACCGATGAAGGACCGGAAAAGCACTTCTGAGTCTCGTCATAATAACACTGATAATCACTGTCGGGACCTGATCTCATTTGCCGACATTAAAAAAGTGATTTTTTCACCAGTACCAAAGACGTTGAAAACAAAGTGGCTTCCTTGGCTTCCTTTAATATAATACTCCCTTTGATACAATACATCTCCAGAAGAAGCTAAGCGAAGGTCAATCTGTAGCGTCAATGCTTGATTATAATACTTTTAGCTATTATTCAAATGAGATGTTGCAACATGTTGCTCCAACACCTGTTCTATGCCACAAACTTACAAAAGGTGAATCACAGAACTGGGCTTAAACTCACACATCCAGCTAACTATCCAAAAATAGGTAAACGATCGTTTTGGCCCCTGAACTAATTGCGAAAGACTTTACGATAAAAGTCCGGAAGTCATCGCACCAGTGTCAGTCGGAAATTTAAGAAGCTTTACATTATACAGGGAAACCTAAAAAATTTTATCACTTATAGAGGCTTTTCATTTACCCAATTTCCCAAATAGGCAGGTTAACATGACAGTTGTCTTATTTATAGAGGGTCCCACTATGAGAGGTTGAAATTAATCAGATAAAGAGGTGGAAAAAGTAGACTGCTGGTCATTTTCGTTGCTACTACAGCGACCATAATCTGATAAATTGTCTCACTTATACGGGTTATTGAGCTACGAAGTCCTAATTATAGAGGTAAACATCGAAAAAATCTATGTAATCTAATCTCAGTTAACAAGGTTTGATAATTCCCAGTAACAGAGGTATTTCAATGCAAAAGTGTAATTATCAACAACATTATAATTATCAATAACAGAGGTTTCTCACATATCCAGGACCCACTTAACCAGTTTTCACCCTACTCTCAAAATGTAAGCGGCTTACCAACCAAGCTCTTCGACTTTAAGATTGTCACATTAGGAGCGCGGCATGATGTATGAACTACCTGAGACCTGGCTTAACTTACACTTTTTGAGGGCCAAATTGTTAGGTTTGTATCATATATTTCACTGGTATCGTAATTTACAGACCTCTTCCAAAGCTTTGTGTTAAAGCATCCTCATTCCTTTGAAAAACTTCCGGTGTTAGATCTTACTCATCAATTGATTTGTTCTCTTGTCCTGTTGTACAAATAACAAAGGCTCAGTTTGACGGTCAATTAGCCCTCGATCAATAATATTCAAGATAAGCCGTTCTAAAAATATTTTTTGTAATAGTAAGATCCATCGAAAACTGCAGCGTCCTTTAACCCAACTTATAAATGGTTCAAAACTGATACCAAACAAACAATCTTGTGCGTGTTTTCCAAAAAGTTAATCCACTTATTTATACCTGGTGGCTAAGGAACACATACTGTAGTCCTGTAAATATCTCATGAATCTTGGAATCACCTTTGACGGCCAATCACGATTTGATTTACACATTTTTAACACTGTCAACCATATCTCTAAAATATCCGGCTTTGTTCTTAGATCCGCGTAGTCTTTCGGCACCTATTAACTCTCTCTCTACTCGCATAATTGTTGCATCACTCTTAGAATACTTATCTGATGCCTGGTCTCTTCAGTATGAATCTGATCGCGAACTCATCGAATCAGTCCACCGTAAGCTTACGCTAGCCTACTTTACAAACATAACTTTTCTTATTTGGAAAGCTCTGATCGACTGACTTTACTTAATTTTCTTTCGTTATGTTTTTTTGTTTAATATATTTCCCATCAGTGTTTTTCACTTAATTTTTCACTTAAACTATGTTCAAACATCCAAAAACATCTTACCTTTGTGAACCTACAGTACTATGTTCCCGCCCTCGACACTCAGCACTCCCAATCGTTTACCGTATCATTTGAAATGCTTTTATTACGACAAACCTTTGTCGTGACTACTACATTAATATTTTTACCAATTGACTTTGCTAGAATACTGTGGAGCTAGATCCTCCATCTCAAACCACCTCATCTTTTAAGTTAACTTTAAGCAACAGTATCATCAACATGTAATTGGAGCTATCTTTACATAGATTGTAAATTAAAATAAATTAAATTAAAGTAAAACCTGTTCATTCGAGTACCCGAGTCAACAATACAGATAAATTTTTGAACTCAGATAACTAACAGCAACACGGACATTAATCAAATCTTTGCATATCTAAATGTTAGTTTAGTTATATCATGCTTGGTGTAATAAGGTGCGTCTCAAAAAAAAAAAAGTGACGAGGCAATCGTCCTGACCTTGAAAAACAGTCTTGGTCATTCTCCACAGGTGACCACTGTTAGTAAGATAAGAATGGTTAATGGTTAGTAACAATGGCACACTGAAAGTATTCTATGCAAAATAATTCATAGTGCAAACATCGAATAACATTAGTCAAACTTGATCTTCTATCGAGGTAATTGACTCCTCTCCAGATCATTTGGATTCATATTTTGCAAATCGAAAATGAATCAAATACTTCATCCTGCAACCTAGCTTCCTCTCAGGAATTGTTAATGGTCTATTGATTCAATTGATTCAAACTCAATTCCATTTCCGCTAGGCAAGTTTTATATGCTAACCTTTAAGCTCAAGAAGGCACGTGCTCATGGTCATCCTCTACTCCACAAAAATTATGTTTTCGTTCATTTTCTTCATCGAGGAGAAAATCAGGACGGTCGTTGACTCTTATTCTTGTGCTTGCTTACCGAATTTTCGTCCTGAGTTCACCAAACCTAAGAAACCTGCAGAATCCAACCTATACAAATGCTTCTTTGATTCAGTGCTCTGTATCGTGCCAGTGATAGGTTAAGGAGATTATTTCGCTTGATTAGGATTTTCTGTTATATTCGGCTGTGGATATGATTAACTTGTTGTGCATTTTAATGGAACTTGGTTAATACTTTGTTATGTGGCCCCTGGGTTAAGCAGCGATGAGTAAACGGTTGCTTCTAAGAACTTATGGCTGCCCATGAGCATCATGCGGTCTGACTACTACCCAGCCCGAATAATATTACTTTCCGAAAGACATGGTCTGAATTATGATGAGGTAATTACCATTGACAGTGTAATGCGTGAAGCCTAATAGCTGAGAGATTACCGGGATCCGTAGGCACTGATCTGGAATAACGAAAATGAGAGAAGAAAGCCGAAAATATTGACAGGTAAGAAACCGGTCGCCGTGATTGATGAGTGTTGCGAGATTTTAACAAATCTTTCTACAGAATGCGTCATGTGGAACACAGGTAAAAGGTTTTCGACCCAGTCTCTACTGACATATCCAACGTCCATTTGATTCATGTCTTCTGATATTTTCATGAAGTCATCGAATTAAGCCCTCAGTTAAACCAATTCTATACTCTCGAATCCACCTAAACCGGCATCATTTCAATATTTCACTACATGCCACTGAAATTGGTGTCGTAAAATTGCGTTTCATTTTAGAATATAAATGTTAGATTTTGCATACATAATCACTTAGACGGTATGGCATCCTTTATCGCGATTTCCATAAGACACTTTCCAAGAAACCACTACTCGGCGCATCCTTACAAAGACGTCAGATGGCAAATTAAGCTCAGAAACTCCTGCTTCCCTTCCGACAGCACTGTTGAAGACACTCCGTAATATGGCATTATCGTTAAGGCTCTTACATATCCTTCGCCATTGCCGTCGTTCCTCGAGACCCCATTCTGATTCGTCCGTTGTTGTCTTGGAAGCTGATTTGCATGGCTAAAAATATGCACTGGCTTTCATACAATTAAAATACAAGGACGATACCATCATAAGGTGTTTCGTTGTGCAATTTCACATCCGCAATGCCTGGAATCAGCTACAGATGAGATTGGGAATCGAGCATTCTGCCCGACTGCAGCTACGCAGAACTGTGCAAACTGTAACGAAGCTTCCACTAAAGATGTTGCCTTGATCAGAAAATCATTAACTGGGAAGATTTAAAGTGAATCTCATACTCGCTGCGGACGCCAAGGAATAATGCCGAGATAGCAGAAGGACAGAGTAACTCGGGTCTAGAGACCATAAAAATTTACTCCGGTTTGAATATAGCCGCTGCTTTGATGGCGTTCCCGGCCACATTCCAAATACTACACAAACCTCGAAGCATGGCATATCTCTTTCGAATACTTCACTGTAGTTGAAATGGGGGAACAGGGTAGAGGACAAAATAAGACGGGGTGTCTGTCTTGGCCGTTCGATGAAACTCTGATTTACCTCACAAAATCTCCAGGAATTGCTCGAAGAAGGCAACTACTGCTGAATGTTTAGTTGATTATAATAAATGGGGAGCCCATAATGGCGGGTTAGCCAATGCCGCAATAGCTTCGATGCGGAACGCCAGCAAATAGATATAATTAGCTCGTGATTTTGATTGATTGCTAAACAATTTTAATTGTCACTTTCTGGCGAGCTGAACCTGAAAAATTGATTAAATGATAAACGATTTTCATTTCCAAAACACAATCAATCAGTACGATGCTGCCCGGTATACTCTTCGCGCTCTTAAATAGTTGAATTCGAATGGATTCTGTTTTCAAATTCTCTTAGTTTTCAAGAGCTTCCAAATTCTTTTTAAAGCCTTGTTGTTAGAAATTTTGCTTCAAATACTTCGTAGCAATAAATATTTGAAGTCTGCATCAAATACCACGGCGAAAGACCCTTCTGCGATTTCAATTGTTTTGTTTGTTTGCCAATCGTAGCAAAACGGAACATTGACGACTGGGACTTGTGTCCGAAACGTGACTTTTACAATAAAAACGGGAATAGGTTGAAAAGCGGAAGTGCTGTCAATAAATCCAAGTAATAAAACTGATTTGTTGGTGGACGTGCTAGAACTTTAGGCAGTATGGCGGCTCAGAGAGTGGATAAACAACAAACAACTCAATCCATGTCAAATGATATGTCCGACTTTGACACATATATTGTCGTGATAGGAGTCACGCGCAAATTCTATTGTTTTATTTTATTTCATATCACACAACCCAAGTCCAAACACCAACCAACCCACCCCTCCCATTATTGGTATCCTCTTGTCTTCTGAATTTTTTTGACGAATTTATCAAATTTAAACACTTTCCCATCTCCTCTCTTCTCTAATCAATAAAAATAACTATTAATTAAATTTAATCTTGAAAACAAGTAACTGCTAATTCTATTAAGAATTTGAGACAGCATCGGAAAGTTGAAATCTATATGGCCCCCTCCTATTAGAAACATGGAGAAATCACACAATTTATCTATAATACCCACTGAACGGAACGTTTATCTGGCAATTTAACAAATAATCCCTTCAATGAAGGTATTCCGACTCCTATAAAAAACCAAAACAAAATAATAATAAAAATAGGAAATCGGGGACATCAGATTGTAGGCTAAATCGATTCACTTACTACCTTTGAGTTTCGTCAATTTGTGTTAAATCATTTGTAAATCATTTGATCCAAATCCGATTCAAGGGCTAACATTACCGTCTCTGTCTTGCTGGCGTATGGGCTGTATGTAGGTTAAATGGCGATAAAGTCGATGAGTCGGTCTCCGTTTATGGGAAACATTTCAACGTTTAGCTGGTTACATCGAAATTACACCACTACTTCACCTATTTGATACATTTCAAGCATTGATCATTTTGAATACGGCAAGCAATTACACGATTCAGTTGAGTTCAATTGATTCCCGAAAGGTGCTCGTCACCCTACCTACGATGATGCTTTCAAACTGCGGTATATTACACGCCAGGGTGACACTAGCTTGTGACAGGATGTGTTTCACCGTACGGTTCTTAAATGCTCCAACTTGACTTGAATTGCTGAGCGTAGTTGCGACGAAGTGATGATTCTAAATTCAAATTTCGCCGAACACCAAGGTGGGAAATGATGTTTTAGTCGATTTAGCACGAGCTCAAGACTTAACTGGCTGCCAATTACCAGTAATTTGTAATTAATTCACACTTTGTGGCTTAATGTTATTCCCTACGATTATTACACGTTCGGAAGGCTAGGTAATGAAATTGAAAGTAGGCGTTAAGGCGCGTGAGAAAATTGGAATCCATGAGTAGTTAATTGTGTCTAGTTGATACCCTCAGGAGAATGGGGAAAATGAAAATCTTCAGAGCCATTTTCGTTGGCAAAAAACGAATGTACCTAGAGCGAGAATATTTTAATTCATGTGAATGAATTTAGCTTAAACTTGACACTCAGACCAATGTTGACCATGTCATCCAAAAATAGCAGTTAACCGGTCCATCGAAAAATTATGCAGCCTGGAGCAAAGAAGAAAGATGAGATTTATGCAGCAGCTGATTTTCATTCATAGTGAAAGTGTTCTTTAGAAACATTTTAATGACCTGAATGAATCACCAGCTTCCCGAAGCCTGTCTTTCGTTTTCTTAGGAGTGTTTACCGATTGCAACATCAAACTGCGAAATAGGTCCGAAATAGCTTGAAATAGTTTCTATTTACCTTATCCTATCTTTATTTACACTGCAACAACCCAACCCCGGACAACTGTTCAAGACTCACTTTCGAATGCCAGTACTTTAATTTGAATTAAAATACTGTAAAATAAAATACAGTACGAAAGTTTGTATGGATGTTTGTTACTCTTTCACGCAAAAACTACTGAATGGATTTTTATTAAACTTTACCATAATATAGCTCATACATCAGAATAAAACATAGGCTATAATTTATAAAGATATTTAGGGGATTCATTTGAAATAGTAAGTTTGCATAAATCGTAATTGTGTATTTTTACGCGGTGTGTTAAATGAACGCCCCTGTATAAAACAACAATATTAGGTACTTTTCTGTTTCCCCCCCCCCCCATTTTTTTTTCACTTTTCGCTGTTGCAATGCTTCTAAAATTGATTAGAAAGTAGTAATTAACCAAAATTAAGATGGAGAAACACGTTTTAAAGAAAAAAAAAAATTTTTTTTTTTATCAAGTTTTAAAATTTATTAAAATTTTTTTTCCCGATTTTAAATTTTTTTTTCATTTTTATGCGGCAGAATGAGTTTTTTAAAAGTTAATGTGATGTTGCCCCCGCTACAACAATAACCGGTACTTTTCTGTCCCCCCCCCCCATTTTTTTCATTTTTGTTGTTGCAATGCTTCTAAAATTGATTAGAAAGTAGTAATTAACCAAAATTAAGATGGAGAAACACGTTTTAAAGAAAAAAAAAAAAATTTTTTTTTATAAAGTTTTAAAATTTATTAAAAATTTTTTTCCCGATTTTAAATTTTTTTTTCATTTTTATGCGGCAGAATGAGTTTTTTAAAAGTTAATGTGATGTTGCCCCCGCTACAACAATAACCGGTACTTTTCTGTTCCCCCCCCCCATTTTTTTCATTTTTGTTGTTGCAATGCTTCTAAAATTGATTAGAAAGTAGTAATTAACCGAAATTATGATAAGAAAACACGTTTAAAAGAAAAAAAATTTTTTTTTTTAAGTTTTTAATTTTTTTTTTAAATTTTTATGCGGTAATATGAGATGTATTCATAGAAACTTATTGTTGGGGGGTCTGCCCCCCCAACCAATAACCCAAAAAAACAAGGAATGTGAGCAATTGTAGGGCAACAAATACAAACAAAGCATTTGATGGGAAAAAAACCTATAAAACAGTATAATGAGCTCTCGATGTAAATGGCAATGTATATATCATTATGATATTGGTAATAGGCAAAATTTTTATATTATTAATGTCTTTTTTGGGTTATTGGATTTTTGGGTTATTGTTGTAGCGGGGGCAACATCACATTAACTTTTAAAAACTCATTCTGCGGCATAAAAATGAAAAAACAATTTAAAATCGGAAAAAAAATTTTTTTAAAATATTAAAAAATTTAAAAAAAAAATTCTTTTTTCTTTAAAACGTGTTTCTCCATCATAATTTTGGTTAATTACTACTTTCTAATCAATTTCAGAAGCATTGCAACAGTAAAAAGTGAAGAAAAATGGGGGGGGGGGGGGGGGTTGACAAAAAAGTACCCAATATTATATATGTATATCCAAGCTGTATCCAAGCCTTCATTGAGATTTGTGACAGTTTAGTTGTCATGTTGTAACTATTTGTTGTGTACAAACTTTTCCTCGGTTATTCCATTTGTAATTGTTTCCGAATATTGAACTTAGTTGTAACATTCAGCTAATAGCCCAGTCATTTTAGCATAAAACCTCGCAATGAGAGATAATAAGCTGAATTTTTGTATATACCTTCACTTTGGGGTCCTCAACGTTGCCTCAAAAGTCTCATAAAATCTCGTGTCTGCGTCGAAAGTTATTCAAGGTCAAAGGTGAGAAAAAACAGTTTTTTGCGATTATCTTGGTTTTTATTGCTCCAATGATGTTAACACTTAGGATCGAAATTGTAGAACATAAAATTTGCGACACATTTTATTGGAAGCATTTTTTCCTGCGCTCAACCGTTTTTCCGATAGAGGGCGATAAGCGCGCAGCACTCAGCCATATGTACTGTAATGCAAGGTCAACCGTAAAACCTTCAGTTTTGAGTTATTTATCAAAAAATACATTGTATTTAATAACATTTTACATATATTTAATTTATTTTAATATATATACATATAAATTACATATTTTTAATCTACCATTCTTTTAAAAAATTTAAATAACAAAAGTATTACTTTTCTTCTTCTTCATCGTCATCTTCTGGACGTTCGGGAATTTCTGTATCATTGTCATCATCTTCGTTGCCTTGAATTGGTGTTTCCAGACCTTCCTGAATTTGTAATGAAACAGCATTGAGGCAAGCTTGCCCATTACAGTGGCCACAAGCTAAAGTGCATTGCAGACCCGATTTTCTACATCGGCACCGTGCACCACATCCATTCTTACAATCACATAATAGAGTATTCAGTAATTCATCGGAAGCTGGTGGTAATACTGTTGGCATTGGCTCCAGGAACTCATTTTGGAGCACCCAACCCCATTCTTGGGGTTTTAAATCATGCCCTAACCATTTTTGAACTAGGTAATATACACGGCTTATATGCTGATGGGCCGCTGCACTTGTCGGCGGAAGATTAGATAATTTGACAGGTTTATTAAGTTTTGTTGCTTTAATGAACTGAGTATATCGAAGATGATCGATATTATCCTCAGATTTTGGAGCATTGTATATCGCTAGTAAGATCCGAATGCCATTATCGTATAATTGTTGGACATCTTCTTCTAGAGAAACTTGAGCTAGTTCGTCGAAATTGGCAAGTTGTTCTAGTGCTTTTATGAAAGTTTTTTTTCCTTTTTTTTAACAGTGCAGAAGTTGTATCACATCCACTGAATGCATGTAAAAATAAAACATGTTTTTTAGAAATAGGATATTTGTCAAAACTTGATGAAGAATATATTTGTGTTTTGACATTGCCTTTGCCAACTTTTTTGATGTAATTGGGTGCGTCCAATTAAAATAACTAGTAAATCTATGTCTTCTCCGATAATGATGGCAGTCCTTTGAGGTTTAGATTCTTCGATTGCTGTTTCTATAATTAGAACATCAGCATCATTTCTTGCTTGCTTTGTTGTGATATTTACACTCTCAAGCTTTTCAATGAGCATACCAATAAGTTTTTTCTTATTACATCGATTTGACAAAAACTTTTCTTGGCTAACTGGCACAATCATTGTTTTGTCGAAACAAACTTCATAACATTTCGAAAAAGCAGCATTTCTTCTATGTTGTTCCATTGCTTTTATGTTTTTAGTGTAGTCGAGTATCCGTCAAACACAACAACAGTTTTTGATGCATAAGTGTTTCTAAATACTTAACGTATTTATCTAAAACAACAGAAAAAGCATTGTCTTTACTCCAAACGACGCGATGCAGAAAAATCCACCATCGATGATATAAAAACGTCGTAAAAACCGTCTTCCCAGTTATAATTATGATAAGTATTTAAATATTTAAAAAACTCCACATTTTAAAGATAAAATACATAATTATTTTACTACTTAAAATCTACTTTCAATAAACTTACATATACAAATAGTATTTCATTTAATTAGTTTTTAATCACACAAAGAAGGTAAATATAATTAAATGAAAATATTAAAAATAGGTAAAATGCTATTAAATACAATGTATTTACTGATAAATCATACAAATAATTCAAAACTGAAGGTAGTATTCACAGATATTCACGGTTGACCTTGTATTACAGTACATATAGCTGAGTGCTGCGGGCTTACCGCCCTCTATCGGAAAAACGGTTGAGCGCAGGAAAAAATGCTTCAAATAAAATGTGTTGCAAATTTTATGCTCTACAATTTCAATCCTAAGTGTTAACATCATTGGAGCAATAGAAACCAAGATAATCGCAAAAAACTGTTTTTTCTCACCTTTGACCTTGAATAACTTTCGACGCAGACACGAGATTTTATGAGACTTTTGAGGCAACGTTGAGGACCCCAAAGTGAAGGTATATACAAAAATTCAGCTTATTATCTCCCATTCCGAGGTTGACCCCTTTTTTATGCTAAAATGACTGGGCCATAAAATAGAAATATAATTTCAATTGCAATTTGTGCAATTTAGCAGACCCAAGAAATAAATTTTTTGGTGCTGTTACTTTTCAGCAGCATTAATAGATAGTGCTAGAACTTTTAACTGCCATCAATAGAAGTGTGTGAGTGGTATTCGAAATCGAAATGAAGTGGATTATGCGAATATTTAATTTGTTTCTAGAATGTTAAACGTTGAAAATATTGCATTTCTTTTCTACCGGAAATAGCACGTGCGCGAAATATACATATGTATGTTGTTGTATTCATTTGTTAGTAACTAAATTTTCAAAGAAAAATTATTTTGGTAGTTTGAAAGCAGCTAGTTGAGTATCAAATTAATAAGTGCCGTACATTGCTGCTTTGGTTTGATTACGTATACTACATTGAGGTGCATAGTATAAATCATTGCATTGTGAGCAGTTATAAAAACTGACGTTGTGTAAACAAAACGTACCGTTCATGACTGAGATTTTAAAACATAAATATACAGTGGCAGATAATAATTGCACTCACTTGTGTCATAATATAGTGAAGGAAATCAATTAATTTGAGTTTGCAGCCAGATGGGTCAAACGTAGGGGAAAAACGAAAACGCCGGAGGCATACTCAGAAAATTACTTCTATTTTTTGAGCAAAAATGATCACATTATCAAAGCAAATTGGTAACGACTCTACACCAAAGAAATATTTACTCAGTCGAAAGAAAGGAATTTAATAATTTCAAAAAACTGATATTGAACTTGCCCTGAGTAAAATTTGGTATAGTTTCAAGTAAATGTTGCCATAAATCTGGCATCAATCGGTTCTCGTACGATCACCGAAGTTAAGTGGTGTTGGGCGCGATTAATACTTAGATGGCGACCATTTGAGAACAGCGCATGTCGTTGACACGCAAAAACTCTCCCTCCCTTCAAAAAACAAAAATAAAGACAAGAAAAAAAAATATTTTCTCGTACCAGAGCAATATGGTTTGACCTCAGATGAATATTGAACTTGCAATAAGTAATTCTTTTTATTTTTATTTGCTTTTTAGTAGTCACCACTTAAAGCTAGTCACCACTTAAAGCTATCATGTGAAACTTAATCAATGGAGCGCTAGTACAGTCGCCGGTTGTTAAGACAACTCAAGACGAACCAATACAACCATGATTCCGGCGGGATTCAAACTCGCGAACAATTGATCGCTGTTTTGGGCTGGCGCGTTAGCAAGCTATACTACCAAACTCTCATTCAAGGAAATGTTTATAGAAGTCATAAATAGTATCCATTTTTTCGTCGAACATTGCAGCATGGTGGATGTTGAAACATGTAAAAGCATGTTCGCATTGTAGACATAATTTTCTAAATTCATAGACATAATTTACTTAATTTGAGGAAAATTAGTTAAAGTAATAATTATATTTCGATGAATACAAAAAACTTTTACACAATATTCATACAAGTTACTGACATCAAATAAAAGTTTATTGGATTTGTAGAATATTTCACATCTCGTAAACAAGTAAATACTTTTTCTGATTCTCGGAAGTATATTTTTCTGAGTGTAAATGAGCCGATAAACGAAATAACTGCAGCGTAGAAAGTAACAGCTCTACAAAAAGAAAACCGTGCTCTCCGTCGAGAAGTGAACGAGTTTCGTCGGCAGATGACAACATTGACGCATCAATAAAGCAGCCTTAGTAGTGCAGCGAAGGTGGCTCCTACCCCCATCCATGAGCTGTCACAGCCATCCATGAGCTGCCGAGCGCACCAATAGCAGCAGAATTATCTGCAACATCATCTTACCTTGCCGATTCATCGAGTCAGGTTTTTAATCCGGTAGCACGAGGAAGGAACGCAAAACAAGGAACAGGTAAAAAGTTCACCTTTCACAGCTCAGAAACAGACTTCATCTCTCTATAATAATCCAACTACGAAAATCCCTAAAGTTCCTCTGTCATTTGGATGTTCCAAAGTTTATTGCTGAGCGATATCCTCATGGAACTAGGGTCAATATTAAAAATATTTTGAAAATACCTCATAAAAAACAGTGGTTAAAACGCTACGACTAACTGTGCAGCTTCAGAGAAGCCCAAGTCACTCATAGTCTGCGACCTGCACAGGGGCGATAAACATATGAATATTCACTCTGAGTTAGTGGTGCAGTATCCTGACCAGAAAATCAAGGCAATGTCGCATTTTATCACCCGCAAGGACCGGGGACTGAGTGAATTGATGGCCGCTGAATATTTTAGACCCCAGTCCGGGCTCTGCATGACGCAATTCAAGCCTTCCCAGGAGCTAGCTGCTGTATTTGACATAAAGTCCATTCTCTACCAGAAAGTTTCTTGAGGATAATTGTTGCGTGGAATTAATTAAAAGATAGACTTGATTAAATAAGATTTGTATCGTTACACGATTTTTTAATGGGAATGACAAAAAAACAAAAGGATATGTTTCCGTATGTAAACATATGTACAAGTATGTGTAAATAAAATCAAAGTAGGCACATTTCATTTCAAGAAGTATATACGATGCTGCCGCCATCTATGAGTGACTGGAACGTGTCCATTCAACAATAATCTGCAAAAAATAAAAGCTGCAGTGCTATAACTGTCAAAATTTTGGTTTTGTTGCAGGACCCCGCACCATCGTCCACCGCTGCATAAAGTACCGGAGAGGTGCTGTATGGAGAGGCACCCACGAGGCGACTGCAAAAAAATTGAAGATACACAGTCTGCATGGGTCAACTGTGCCACCTAGCTAACTACAGCCTGCATGGGATAAATAGCCACCCAGCTAACTATAGAAGACGCCTTGCAGGGAAATGGTGGCCAAAATCAATGCAAAGAACATTCGCCGCATATCATTGTTCCATGTTTTCCCATATCAACGATACTCCTCTAATGCCGGTTTTTCTAGTCTCACATATTCGTATCTCATTTTCATACTAATAAGCAGAATGTTGAAAAATTGACAATTTCTCAGGTCCGTTTTATGATCCATTCTCTTTTATACCTGTGTTGTAAATAAAACCGTCTTTCCAAATGGCATTCGTTGCTACAGAGAACATTATACCTGTATGTACATATTATACTATTTGGGGTATGCTTACACTTTTCGACTTATTACAAATTCGAGTCTTCAGCATAAAACAATGCAAGCATGTGAAATGCAACACACTTTGATTTTTTTCATTTCAATTTTTTATTTTAATTCACAAAGTACTTAATTTTTAGGTACCAATTCAATAAGGACGAATGTCCAATCCAATCCACTGGAAATCATTTGTTAAACTACGATCATTTTCCAAAACGCATGTGGTATGCAAATTTGAAAACGGGTCTCCGAAAAACATCCACGTCGATTAAATGCTACAATAGTTGCAACTCATCGCACCAATGCCAACAATCATTTCCCGGAGCTTGTAGAACGTGGACATTCAGTACACAAATAAGCATATAACCACAAAAATTTCAACCAATGAACACAAAAAAGCTGCACGACGTGGCTTTATATTGATGAAAGTGGTACGAATTTCTTTCAGGATTTGCTTTCTCTTCCGAGCTTATTAAAATAAGATCAATATTTTGATCAAACATGGTCTACCACGAAAAGTTTATTTATAAACTTACTGATATTGGTTTTCCAATTTACCTAGTAAAATAGTCGTATCTCGCTTATCACCCACGTTACTCATTATCCAATAACACCGATTAAATAGTGGGTCGAGCATTATCTACTAACATGGCACATACCACACTTCAACTGGACGTAGCCTTAGTTAAATCATGGGAAAGTGAATCGTGGAACTTGTGGAATCGTGACCGTTCGAGTGAAAATGTTGACAATGGAGAAAAGCGGATAGCAGATAAAATTCAGATAAAATTCAGATTCAAATTCAGATTTCACCTTAAAACCCCCCCATGACTGTTTGAGAGTGCATATGAAATGTGTAAATGAAAGTGATTTTTCAACATCGCGACTTTTGGTAAACGCTGTGCACTTGGCCTGTTATCCATTATCGTTTTTGTGGAATTCATTCTTGATTTGGAACGAAGCCACAGAAAAAAAAACAAAAACGAGTTAATAAAATGTTCAGCTATCGCTAAATGTTCCTCCATATTCATTTTTGCCTTCTTCATACGTTAACTGAAATGTTCAACGCATCCTTAACTTCCTATCTTGCCACATTTATACAATACAGTTTCTATTTGCGTGTAAGGAATTCCTTAAAACAAATTTCTATGGATATACGCAATTCGAATTTCAGAAAATCCAAATTCCAATTTTGCCCGTTTATACGATGCGATATTTGGGATAATCCCGAATCGGGATTAAATTGGGATCTCGCATAAACTAAGTCTATGGAGGCCAAGTTTCTAGGCGTCCTTTTTGTAAATAGATAAATGATCTCATTCGTGTAACTACGGATTCTATGGCATTAACGATTCACTAAATCATGATACACCACACAGTGAAAGTAGTTGCCATTTGCCAATCAGTGTTGCAGTTTTGTATGCATTTGGCAAAAAAAAACGCAAATTACTAACATTTTTGTACTTCCAAACTAAAAGCTAAAAATCACTAACCTTATTTCACCATCTGCCGACTAGAAAACTGATACGACGGCTTTTCTTCTATCCATTTTTGACTTTCGAACATTCATTATTCCTGGATTTAACACAGCCCTTCTTTTTTCGACAGTGATAACTTTACACGACGACGCATACAATCGAAGTAAAAACAAACGAAATCGATCACATCTCCGATATTAGATGGTCGTATATATTGCATTTCCGTATTTCAATTCCACGGAATTTCAATAGCCGCAGATACAAACCGGATTGACTTCAGATTCAGATGGAAACAGTGGAAAGTAAACAGATTATTTAAAGGTTCCCGTGCCACTGTTTCAAACTTAATCTCGTTTGAATCCGGGTTGTATACTAAGTTCATCACTGAAAGAAAAACTATTGGTTGGTTCAACTATTTTTAATAGTATTGCAACGATTCATTCAAAATCGTTAAACGAACTACGGAAAATAGTTCTTTTTAGTATGTTAATATAGTTAATTTAACGATATAAAAGTAGTTGACTCTGGTTATACAAAAAATATCGCAACATTCATGAAATCAACTGTTTTAACTGTATCATAACCACGAAAAATTTTTGATCAATAGAAAAATATTCATCAATTCACTCAAAACTTGCGAAATAAATTCAGCTTGCTTTTGAGTCGCGGCAGCACTGACCTCCATCCTTGTGATCTATTCCTGCGAAAAATACTGAGAGGGTCAATTAGTTCAGTGTTAAGCGTCAATGAGTGAAGTGTCATAAAGTGAGTGTGCGCAACTAATTGAATAAAATTTAAATAGTGAAAATAGTGAATTTTTAATAGTGAATCTTTTGGAGCACATATAATTCAAAACGTGAGTTATTATTATCGAATAAAAGCATTAAATAGAAAATTATTATATAAGCATTGAATATATCGAAAATTAATAAAATGTAGATAGCGCGTTCATGTTAAGGACGACAGTATAATCTTGTTTAATTTTAGCGTCTGTAGCTAACAACTATTTTCCAGTCTTTACTGCTTAAACAATACTATTGAAAATTTCGCGGACCGGTGATTCGAAAATCCTTGAATACACTTTAAACTAAGTCCTTTCCAAACTGACGTCTTTTCATTCGTTTTCAGCTGGGGATAACAGAATGTGACGTTAGGCCAAGTCAAGCTTGTCTGAATTCAGTTATTTTTGCCAATACTGCACAGTGTGGCCAGATATTTGTGGGAAAATAAAGCCCAATTTCAAATTTTCATAGCCCAAAATAGCCAAGATTTCTTATTTGTAGCCCATAAACCGCCACACCAGATTTATAAATAAATTAATTCATCTAAGCTCATTAAACTATAATATTTAAATCCGTAAATTTCGTACGTACACATCCTATTGTGCGTACAATTTAATTGTTGAGCAATCATTTTTGTTTGCTGAAAATTGTTGCTGAATCACTCATTATTGTTGGGGCACCACAGACTATATTCATTTATTTTTTATTTCGTACTGTGCGCATTGTTGGAATACCATAGTTTGTGGTTGTTCAGTTTTTTGCACCACGGACGTTGTCTACCAACCATCTGTCATGGTGCATAAAAGTAATAAACTATTTTCTTATGGTTATTTTATTTTAACTATAGCCCGTAGTTGACGCAAAAACAACTAAGGAATATTGTTGATTTTACTAAGATTTTTCTCTCAGTGATGTTATTTTTCCAAGAAACAGGTTCATACATTCAAACTTATGAAATGCAGACGATCCCGCCCCATCGACACCATTCTGCGGTAACGTGGCGTACGCACCGTGAAACACATAAAACACTTGGCGAAAATCTAGAGCCGAACCGACCGACCGACAATAATCTTCATTAAGGAGGAAAACAATTTTAATAAACTTGATTTTCAGCTAGATTATTCACTTTTGACAACGATACGGACATTGTCTGGGGTTTCCTCCTTATTCTTGAAAACGATCCGCGGGGGGAAAACGCAAAAAAAGCACCGATCGCGATCGTGTAGAATCGAAAACTATCGCACAAAAGTGTACGAACAAAGGGCCGGAAACATCAAATCTATCAACAAGTGTCCCACTTCGTCCTACTATACCTTTGATTCATACACCTGTATGTACATTAATATGTTTCTGTATTAATTTGTATCGATAGGCATTCATATGTTGCAAGCCCGCTTATTGTACATATGTAGAAACAAAGGTATAAATCAGGGGTCTCCAACCCGGGAGCCACAGAGCCACATGTGACTCTCTGAACGATTTCGAGTGGCTCTTCGAACGATTCGCTTTTGATCTATTTTTAGAATTTAAATTTTCAGAAAATGAAATATCAATAGATAAATGCGTCAGTTAAGAATTGATGTTGAAAAGTATCGATTCAAATTCATTCTATTATTTTTTTTGTTTACTTATTGTAACATACAATATTTTGAATGAACATTTTAATATTTACTTTATCGAAGATAAAAACAATGATAAAATTCGTTTCGTTACATATTTTGATGTTTTGATTGATGAATTTGAAACGCGTTTTTCTGATTTCAAAAACTATGATCATGCATTCAAATTTCTCAAAAGTCCATCCGATTTCGATTCAGCAAAAGCTACAGAATTATCGGAAATTTTCGTAGTTAAAAAGTCACACCTTGAATTTGATATTGGGTTAATTGCACAAGAAAGTCATTTGAAAAATTTAACGTACATTGAAATGTGGGAACGATTAATTTCAGAAAATTCATTTTTAGTTTTGAAAGATGTTGTGCCAAAAATATGTATGCATGTTTAGTTTTACATATGTATGTGAATGTGCATTTTCAAGATTCTGGCACAGTTTTTTGCTAGTTATGAAATATGTTAAAAGAAAAGTTTGTATTGCTTCAATACTCAGGATAAAATGTTCATCTTATATGCTTGCAAAATTTCGCAAACTGAGGAGTATCGTCATTTCCTATACACCTTCAAAAGACGTATTCTCGATGTCGATCGACCTTAACAATTAACCTCAACATGATTCGAAAGATTTTCCTAAGAGACAACAGTGGCACGTATTATTATTGCAAGAATATAATTAAACGAATCAAGCTATTTGAGCTTTAGTTGTTGTTAATTTTGAATTAAATATATTCACATAATGTATAATATGTGTTGCAAATTTATTCTACCATATCACTTCTGGCACAGTAAGTGGTGTGGATAGTTCATTAGCTATTTCTTCTCGAGCTGAGAAATTTGATTTTGATACATTTGACAGAGTAACATCAATAAGTACCACATTCACTATTGGCACTGCCAGTACAAGAGAACTCTTCAAATTTAGACAGCAATGCAACCTTACCGGACACATGCAAACAAATACGTAGTACGCAGTTCGTAGATATGACTAGAGAGATGCTAACGGTGAATAATCAAGAGAATATTTTGCTTTCGATTGTTTGTTTTCGAAAATATTCTCTCCAAGCTAGTAATTTAAAATTGAATGTCATTTGGTTACTCGAAATAACATAAGCACTCCTCCATCAAATACAATCTTTAAACTTGTAATACGATTTGAATAATATCTTGCCCACCGCACCAAATGGTTCAACTGGAAGCCGTCACACAAACATTAGACGATTAGACGATTCTCTTAATAGCAGTAACCTTTGCCTCAACCACATCCAAAGGCAGCCTCTAAATTCCAAAACGTCTTTACGAAACTTATTCGCCCACAAAATCTTCAAAGATAGTTTTAAGAATTTCCGAGACGAACTCTGTACTGGACATTGAAAAAGGGTGACTATAATGCCCGATTTATACATTGGAACGAGCGTCTCGGGTACAAGAGTAAACAAGACTCAACAAGACATTGGACGAGACTCAACAAGACATAGGGTGTATTGTTTACTTAGGATATTGCACCGTACAACACGGACCATACACCATGCACCTTTCATAGGGTGAATTGTTTACTTAGGATATTGCACTTTGCATCTTTCGACAGTTGTGAGCTGTTTTGTTCAGTTCAGTGAACGATGACTGAGGTACGGGCTGTGGCTATTGCAACTGCCTGGTGTGCGTTGAGTTATTTCAATCTGGGACACGCAAACACATGTTTGAAGTCCCGGCGAAAAATTCGAAAATTTAAATGAGCACATGCTACCCTCTCGAATCCCTTTGACTTGATGCATAAAACCGACTTCGCTTCCAGCGGCTTCGAACTCGGACGAGACGGTCATAAACACTCAGGCACAGCAGTAAAAGGATCATTATCCCTTCGTAAAACAAACAAGAGCCGACGAGCAAACCATTTACACACGCGTGCTTGCCATGAAAAACACAGCCGAGACTAGACAAGGAGACCGTTTACACACTCACCTTGTCTTCATTTGGCATTACTCGGCGAGCATGTAATTCCGGCTTAAGATATGCATGAAGAGCGGCGAAAACGTACAAATATGGAAAGGACTTCGTGTTTAAGACCATACGGTACAGCGATGCGTTCGCACTATATAATTTTGCAATTGTTCGGAGTGCGGGGGTAGTATTCAATGAGAAATGCCCTTTCGCAAAGTTCCCTGACCACAAAACAGAATGTTAAAAGTTTTATATGCTCGAATGGAATTCTTGGTATAACCACCCTTATCGGCTTCGTTGGTATCTTAGAACTCTGCATGCAATTAAATTAATGAACGCAAGACGTAAGCACGGCAAGATGCTAGCGAAGGAAGCTTCGTAAAAAAGAGTCGCACTAGCTGGTCGGCCGGGGAAGGTAACTTCTTGATTTGAAATATGTTAAGAGAATTTTGATGACGGTTCAAGTAGATAGGAGTGATTACAGATAGATTACATTCTGGGTTGCATTACGTACGGCTGAAAAGATTTCAGCTTAATAGTATTTTCTTGGATTCCAAGTTTGATTTAGTAGTGTATTTAGTAGTGTATGTATGCAAACATTTAGCTTATTGATTGCCTTTTTGCTATCTACTCCGAATATGGACGCTGGAAATAATATTCTAATCGTACTCGGAAGAAAACTGTCAGCTGTCTGAAGTGTCATTATAATCCATATTGTGAACCATACTTAATTTATGAAGCAAAAGATTTTCAATTTAACTTGCTGTACGCGTAATCGCTGATTTACCTTAAAGACGATATACCCTTTCAAATAAATAACGTTCATCATAAAATATCAATTTAAAGACTAATAGTCATATTGCGATAGCAGTTAATCATGTGGTGTGTGGTGATTTTTCATATTCGCGAACCACCTGTCAAGCCCACTTCATTGATCATTTTGCACAGCCTTTGCTAAAGAAAAAATCAGCTGCCTACCGTCATCATTGTAAAGTTGCACTTACAACGAAAAAGTACTTCCGTGTCACCAGTAACCCTTCCTTTGCGCCCACATGGTTCATTCTCATACGCTCGGTGTCATTTAACCCTTCGATAAATCGAGAAAGTGCCTCAACTCCCGCATATGATATATTTGATTCGATGATGAAGTGATCAACCCTTCGGTTGCTCACTGCCACAAAATCAATGTTTAACCATTCCACATGACATTGGCATACATCAAACACGCGGTGGTTTGTTTGACACTGATACGAGAAATTAGCCCCCGGGTTAAATCAATCAAAACAAGGACTTGATAAAAGTGAAATATATGCCTTCGCAGAAGTGCGGAACGGAAGCTCAAACTACGATGCATGCAATGTTTTCCTGAATCAATGTGAGCTGTAGTTGAGCTGTATGTGGAACCGTGATGACTGCGAGGACGACGACGACCTCCTGTCGTTCGATTTATCAAAATAAGTGTCCTTATCTGTTTACTGTAGCCATCGCACTCACTAGCATAATAATGAAGTAGGTCGTCATAATAGAAAAGCCATATTTCATTGATGAAATATGATTCGATTCCGAGGAGGTCATTTTTCATTATGGACGCCCACCAATATGAGTCCAGTTTGTTAATTGGGCAGTAATTTGTTTATCGGTTTTTGACAAATTGGCTTATGTGTCAGATAAAGTGACTAGCTTGTGAAACGGTTCTCATATTCAACGGTCTTTTTCGAATACGTGCTTAAAATATTCAGGGAGTGTTATCTCCAACTTCGATTGGAAGCTGTGATCAAATAATTCTTCTTAGATTTTAAGATTTTACTGAATTTAACCGTGGTTTTTTGTAGATGTAACTAAAAACTGCAGCTAAAAAAAATCTTCATTCATCTAACATCGTTTTTATCTACCAAGTTTCACATTCAAAACCTGATGGCCATATTTATTTCTCCTTCGACTTTTAAATCATCTGTTTCAATTTTAAGTTTCATGCCCAGTCAACAATCTGTGAAAGTCATTCCGTCCGATTAATAAGTAGTCAAGTAGTCCCTCATCGACATACATATGTATATTCGTACAGATGGTGATGCATACTAGTAAGCCAACCACTTTGTTCCCGTCATTCAAAAAGGATTCCTTCCTCCAGGCCAATTTCAAACAGGTGAATTGTCGTTACCATCGAGCATTGATTCTATTCCTTGGGTTCTCACTAAACCCGACCGATGTCCTTCCTTCTCCAGACCTGAGTAGACCTGTGTAGACCTTTCGTTTCACACCGGAGCCTAAGAAAACACTTTGAACAGAGTCGAGTGAAACTAATTTATATTCCTGATTTGTCTGAATAGATTTATGTGTTGTGGATTCCCGCAAGCAATTAAGACTTGTTCGAGAGAAATTTCGAGGAACAACGAAAATGCTGTGATGTGGTTGACATTTTGAATCGAAAGCAGCGATTTCGTTTCGATGCAAGAATGATTACCGAATATTGTATTGCGGAGAGAAGATTTTAGTTGGATTACGTTTAATATTTCAAGCAATCTACTTGTCAACTGTAACGAATTTATATAAATTATTGACTTTTGTGCATTGTTTCTACTTGCTTCGATGGAACAGCAATAACCTAATATTTTTCCAAGCTGTTTATATCATCTAACGCTCACACTAAAGAGTCTCTGTTGAAGTTCACTCTGCTTTAAGCTTCATATTATTTGATTGCAGGTAGTTTTCGAATCCTTGGCTGCAAATATTTTTCACTATTCACTAATGTCCAGTTGATATATCTATTCCGCCACCTATTTTTAGCGCCAACACGTTCCCTTTCTATATGTTTGTTGTGTCCGAGATCCTCTATACCACTTCTGCCAACTTTCTTTCAGCCATTGTAGCTAAAATTTAGGAAGAGCATATGTATAGCTGAAAATGGTTAAAACGTTCCCATAGTATCTGAAAAATGTAGTTATTTTTAGCAATAAAAAACCCAAAATTCTGGAACGATTATAATTAATATAGCTGAACGATATTGGGTGCACATGGGATAATGAATCACTAATTAATTTTATGCTATGAACTATTTATTACTGCTGCTACTCATCCATTCGTTGTCAACCACAACTAATTCTAAAAAACATATATATGAAATATTCCTTAAGCTAGCGTAAAATATCAAAATTTATAAAATCGTTTTCATGCTCGATATAAGTTTGTAAAGTGTCAATTTTCATCAGTACTTCTTAAAGAACTCAAAATCTTTACAGCGTGTTTGACACCATTTCAATTCATATTTTATATTAAGTATTGAGTGCAAAGTTGTTGGGTTAATTTTATTCTTGTGTTTAATTTTAACAATCGAAAGTTGACCAAAAAAACACGGTCGTCTGCCACATTGAACCAAGGAAAGACTAATAACGTATAGGCGATTGAGCAGATACCTTGAAGCGGGCTGGTATTCACTGTGTCTCTATAATTATAAACCGCCAGCCAAAATTTAATGCTATTAACTTTCTATCTCCACTTAACGATCGATAATTGTTTTTTGTGCTAGTATATTTTGAATATAATTTTATAATTTTTATAATATCTTCATCATTAACTGAATTTATATTATCCACAGAATTTTGGAAAGTATTTCGCTACATTATCAGGAAATCGATACTTCAACTCTTCTGTTAATTTTTAATAAATTTTGTGCAAGTCTGTCTTATATTTTCATCGTCTAATTTTGGAAGCTTAGTTTTTTTTTTTGTTCAAAGTTATAACCCAAATAGGAATTATTATAAACGTAATCATTTAATTCCACACTTTCAGGTTACACGTTAATTTTTTTCACTTTTTTTCAAACCTTCAATGAATAAACAAAAATCCTTAAGCAGGTTAGTGAGTTCAACAGAATTGATTTCAAATTTTTTATTTATGATAGAAGTATCTTTTGGAATTGGTTCAAGAAATAGCAGGTACAAAAGGTTTATTTCAATGTTATCCTGTTACTTTTGCTAAATAACATTCTTCTAATAGGTTTTTAACTCTATCCACTGACTAATGATCCTTGATACCGATTCTTCTATTGACACCCACCTTGTTTTTGAAGTCCGTATCATTTTCAAAGGACTTTAATCATAATTTATAAGCGCACATATCCATTGTATTGCTTTTGTCTCAAGCTGGATTTAGAGAACCAATCATCGGTTTCTGTAAGTGAAAACTATAACGGTTGGGAGAGAAATGATCCTGCAGCTGCAAAAACTGATAGCTGAATTGAATAGGAAGCACATTTTATTAATATCAAAAAAGGATTTTGGCTGACTAATTGTTCCAATGTACCGTTATTGACTCCGACCATAACACTAAAGTTGTCGGTGCCTACCCCAACCATGCTTGAAATATTTAGTTTTTTTTTCTATGCATGTTTCTATGATAGTAGTAATACTTTTGGCAGTTCCACTTTTTAGCTCAATCAAAGCCAAATAAAATGTGTTAAAAGTTTGCTGAAGATCGTTTAATTATTTCATGGCCACATCGAAATACTTTGCAAGACAAATGTCCGTAGACTCGTCAATTAAAATACTGTAATTAAACTAGCAATTTTGGCTTTAAATACAATTTGAAGTATGGAAACATGACATTTTTCATCATGGCGCTGCATTTCGAATGATGAATTCTACATTTGCTCAAAATTTTATATTCAAATGCCAGCGGATTGATCTTATTGCTCAATGATTCACAACGAAAAGACAACTGTAAGCTTTGATTATTTGCTGATTTTATTTTTCGGATATTGTTTCTAACGGAAAAGATATAGTCTTTATTTTACGTTGTGCTGAAAAACTCTAGAAAGTGAAAAAAAAACTCTAACGCATCAGAACCACAAGAAAATTGATTTTCGAAGAAATTGTCTTTGAGTTACTCAAAAATATGAAAAGAAGTAATATACTTTTTTGTAGTATCATATCAGCCAATTCTTATACCGAGCAAAAAGATGAGAAGCACTGTTCTATAGCTACATATATTTCCCTTGACTACAACCTGAAAAAAATTATATTCTACCACACATGCTAGTTATTACAACCTATCTGTACTGAAGGTAATGTATGGCTTTGAACCGATGACTGCATCAAAACTCAAAGGGTACAAATATGTCCATGGTAACCTTTCGTATGAATTCTAAAATTTAGGAAAACAAAACCCTTGTTATTTATTTTTTTTCTAAGATGCTTATCATACGAAACATTTATAACAGCACCTCCTATAACATAAATGATGAAAATGCTCAGTACTGGCAGCACCTTTCCAACGCAGCAGCCATAAACCTACCAAAACAGCCTCATGTTAAAATAATCAACCTACCCTTTGAATTTCGTTTTCATTCGAGGATTTCATCGAAAGTTTCAGCGATAGAACAATGTTTGAAGCTGGCCTCCGAAAAACTCGGGAAATTTAAATATTGGTCGCTTATTTTTATTGTAAATGCTTTGCATATGGATATATAATGGATACATTTAATGGTGCAATATTTACGAAAATGTTTGGTACTGACAACTCTGAGTTAGCACCACAGCCAAAACTAAACCAAATGTGCTTCACCCTAAGTTAAACCCACACTGTGTATTTTATTTCAATTGAATAACTCCGCTGGAAGTTATAGGGACGGAAAAAATGTAAGGGCTACCACTCCTGAAACTTTTTAAATTTTAGAAACCTAAACAATTGCCATTGCAGGATCATTCTCATTTTAAAATTTAATGACAGCATCGCTTAGTAGAAAAATGTCAAAAATTACGTAAATTACCATAGTTTCATGATTTTTCAACGAAATTCCTACAAAATTTGTGTTAAAAAAAGGTCCGTGTACTCCAGGAATTTCGTTTTGCAATTGTGTGAATTTCGGTAAATTTTTTTGGCTAAATCAGAAGCTATGAACCAAAAACCAGTTTTTTCTCAGTGATTTTTCCAGATGGCACCACTACCACAATGTTATCCGCTTTTTATGTAGGAAATACAAATTGGCCCAAGCAAGATCAATAGAGTCTATGGCCAATATGTGTTCACCCACATGGCGCGAGCTCGCCAAGATTAATCAATGTTGGGCTTACTACCGACCTGAGTGGGGTTTTAGGCACCAACATGCACCAACCAAACGGATTTGACAGGCTGGCGAACGTTATGCACATGGTTGTTTACCAGCTTCGACCATGGTGTGGACAACAGCATTTCAACACTCTCGAAGCGGCCGGTTTTGGCCCGAGTTGGCGATGGTCTAGGTTGGGCCAATATATATTTGAAGCATTAAAATCACTTCTATCAGACTTTGTCCTAGTTGATACCAACAAGTCCTGAGGGTTTCATATTGATCGGATCATCCGATCGCCAGTTCTCGTGAACAGTTGGCGATGGGCTGCCGTTTTTTTGCAAGGCGGAACTTGGATAATTGCTATTTAACAAGGTGGACAAACTGTAAAATTTGTTAACAATTTGAATTTCTTTTAGAAAAGCAAAAAATTTTCAGGAGGGTCGATAATTTGAAGGATTTTTTTCACGTGTCTGTCATAACTACAAGGTTTTCCGCACATTCTCTCCCCCCCCCCCCCTCTTTTTCCATCACAAAGTCCCTATCATCAGATTTGTAGCTCTTATCATCCTGCCTTCCAAAATCAGCTCTCCAGTCCTTTTGGTGACTTCAGGGGCTCTCACGGTGTGTTTTTTGAGTGCCGCTTTCTTGCCAGTGTACTTGAACCTTCACTGAACTGTCCTTGAGCTTTATACTTAGTAACAACCTCATCTACAGTTGATTTCGTATATCGGAAAAATTGAATAATCTCCCGTTTTGACCGTCCAGCGCGAAGACTTTCAATTATCGCGGCCTTCGGCTATACTCCTGACTCATTTTTGACAGACTGACAATTTTGAGGTAAACACCGGCTTACTACTCGTACGCCAACGGCGACCTCTGGCACAAACACAATGTAGCGGGAAATTCAATTTGAAAACTGTCCGGACCTTGCTGCGCTTAAAATCGTGCCAGGTATGGTGGCTACTAAGCCGAAACCGAATAATGGAAATCGAAAAGGATGAGAAACTACCCTTCTTGGATTTAATGGTCATAAGGAAAAAAGGTATTCTTAGATTTAATATCTACCGAAAGCCCACACACACTCAGAAGACAACACCATCCACGTCTGATAATTGGCATTCCCAAAAACTGGCGCCCTTTAATTCGATTGTTCGCCGGCTATTAACAGTGGCCATGGATCAGGAAAGTTTTAACTCAGAAGTTAAATATATTAAAGATACGGCGAGAAAAAATGGATTTGACGAGAGGATAATTGGAAATCTTGGCAAAAAGAAGAAAGATAGAATACAGCGTGATCTATTAATGACGCTTTTTATACAGGAAAAACAAAAAACAACCATAAGATTTTATTTTTTAATTATTTTTTCGTCAATATTCAAACAAGTGCGGTAACTTCTTGAACGCTTTGATATTAAAGCAGTTCCAAAAAGTAAAGCTAAAAAATTAGGTACTAAACTATGTCACTTGAAAGACAAAAAGTATAAAAAGGAAAAATGTGGAGTATATAAAATTTCCTGCCCAGAATGCGACAAAATATACATCGGTCAAACGAAACGGTAAGTTGGTGTTAGACTAACGGAACATAAACGGGAAGCAGCTTCAGCGAGGAAAAGGAATACAACATTAGTACGATCAGTAGTAGCGAAGCACATCTTGCAGGAGGATCACTACATAGCACGGGACAACATGGAGGTGGTTAAGGAGGTACAGCAGGTACGAAAACTGGATGCGTACGAAAGCCAGAACATATACATTGAAGACTAAACACAGCCCAAGGAAACTGTGCATCACCATTGTTCAGGTTAATTTGAACATTCATTTGATAATGAGGAGGAAAATTTAATTAATATAGATAGTTAAATGTATTTGAGTAAAGTAATTAGTAAATAGCTTAACGAACAATTTTATAGCTAAGCAGGTTCTTTTTGTAGCTAAATTTAGCCACAATGCAGCTAAATTGATATCACAGCTCTATACAAACTTGAAAGAACCTTTCACACCATCGTAACTGAGTAATTGTTACATTTTTTGAACAAGAATGAAAAATTAAATCATGTACAGACAATTAACTTACGAACTTAAGAATTATTGTATGTGTACAAGAAAAAACAATTGATTAAACATATACAAACATATTTTTTTTTTTTAAGTGAGCGTGAAATGTGATATTGAATTAAAAGAGTTCCAACTTTATCTTGGTGTGATAAATCATGCAACCAGACATCATTTTCCAGACATTGTTCATTCTCCAAACCACCACAATGCATGAAAAGTTTATTTCGAACTGAACATGTGGCATGGTAATCAAAGCTTGATTCTAATGAAGCGGCAACAGCCGAATCGTCGATTTATCTTTTCATATTAGTCGCAATTTTTACATCCTTCTCATTAGAACGATATGTCGCTTTCGCCATTCTACCACTAGCCTTGTCAGAATCAGCGCCAACAGCAGCAACCATTTATGTATATGTTCTGAGATTATATTAATCAGAGGCATAAATAGAGTCAGACAGGAATATCCTTATTTAAGGCGACGAAACAACAAAATGAAACGAAGAAATTATAGCGTGGCAGCATTTGTCTCCCCAGAATCATTTAGATAATTGGTGTAATCATCTAAATTAGCGCCAAGCTGCCAACACAGAATCTGGTAAGTGAAAAGAGCTTTTCATTCATCTTGCATGCTATGAATTCATTCAGCCCCTCGTCCAAATGCATTACTATTTCTTTTCATTGTTTCTACTTAATCTTTTTTCTATGTTGGACACACCAAAGTAAGGATGCTCGGATTTAAGATTTTTTCACACTGCTTTACTGAGGAAGTGTCAGGATGTGGTAGAAAAATTTATAGATTGATATTTTGTTTGTTTTAATTGAAAACTAAGTTTTAAGAGTGTCAAGAAGCATTGAATTAATGTCGTCTTGCAATCAGGGAATTCTTACTTGCAATCTATGGATTTTGGATTCAAGATACTTTAATCAACTCCAGCCTATACTCTGATTCATACTAGAAGCGCTTTGCCTACTGAAGTGGGCTTCGCCGGACTAATTTGCTATTAAAACGAGCCCCAACTAACCCTCATCAAAATTAGGGATTTTCAGATTTTAATTTTTCCTCTTATTCAATTATACAGTGGTCATTCCAAAAAGAGCTCTTAGGGAAAAAAGCAAACTGTAACGAGCAAGTGAACGAAATCGGCATTCACCACCGGATGTCTGCCGGAAGGAACTTGCTTTCATTCATCGAGCCTTCAAGTCTATCACTTTATGTCTTCTAAGTTTTTCGGATGATCGTCTCGGTCCACAACCAGAACGAGTATTGTTCGGACCAGCGTTGCAGCCTACCCGGTCAATCCCATAGCGACCTCTTTGTCGTCCACGGCGGCGGCGGTGAAGGAAAAGTCATTTTTGGTCATCCTGTATTGACCTCTGTCACCCCTATGTCGTTCCTGCTTGAGCTACGTGTTTATCTGATGGTCGAAAATCTTTCTAATGACAATTTCATAGGGACAAAATGGCAACAAATGTCGAGTGAAAAGGGTTATGTCGACATTATTTTACTTACACTGTCGGCTTTATTGTACAGTATATCTAGAGCATGATATATGCTTGGAAACCCTTACATAAATTTTCCATTTGTCCACTTTTTGAAAACCGTCTGTGCCTCAGTCCACTTCGGAGGCTGTTTTTCTTTATATTCCATCTTAAATCCTTGTATGAGGACATATAGATTGAGTTGAATTTACTTTAAATGGATTTAATACACGGTTCAATCTAAACCCTGAGCACATGATATATTAGTATTTTCGAGCCAAATGTAAGAAACTTTATCATAGAACCTCGTGTTAGTTGACTGTTCAATGTCCGCGGTCTGTTTCAAACAAAAGTGTAAATGAAATGGCCTCAAACCGCACTTCCCAAGACATAGTCAGCAGCCAAATAATTCAATTGACTTTATTTTACCCGGCAAAAGACACTGGTACCTATCACTTGAATGATTCCTATGATTCTGAAAAGTGATAATGTGTGATTGCCTCAAGTGTTTTAGCTCCTCGTATAACTCTCTTACTTATTACTTGCACAGATAAATCTGGCAACATTAATAACACACATTATAACGACGCCCCAATCAACAAGCAAAATATATTTTGCCATGTGTAGAAGAACTATGGCAAAGGCTTTGTATTCGTACGATAGCAACAAGCTTTCTCTATTAGCTATTATATTCAGAAAACATCAAAGGGTAAGGCATAATGAGAAAACAAAGCCGTTCTCATCAAGCAAACTAAATAATCGCCATTGCGAAATGAAAATGTGTGGCAATGGATGTGTTTGCACCATGGTCGGAATCAGTACTTGTTTCATTCATAGGAATCAAATAGAAATCGTCATTAGAAGCATACTGTTTCTTTAATTATTCACTTATAAGGGTACAAGATAGAAGAAAAACAGCACTTGCATGAGACTGTAACTTAAGACAGGTTAACTTTTTTCAGAAAAATCCCTTTGCACTCGATATCGATTCTCCCAAAAAATACCATATTCAATAATTTATGAGAGCGTTTAGGAAAATAACTAGTCTATTAGTGTTTCCAGTTTAACTCAAAAGTGTTTTCCACGTGATCGCTCATTTCAGCTTTATGGAAAGCCGTCGAGTTAAGTTTACGTCTATGGCTAGAAACTTTTTCAATTCAACAGTTCCTTCTCTCACGTTACCTGTCCACTGAACAAAAACAAAGGCAACTGAGCTGAGCCGGAAGATCACCCTTTCGCTGGTGAATATGCAGCAAGACATTGCTATGCCTTTGCGACACAGTACAAAAAGAACATTTGCAAAAACAACCCCGAATAACGAAAAAAATAACATCGCAGGAGCGAAAATAGAAAAACATCAAAATTCCCTCCGGAAATATGGTATGCCATTTCGATAGCTTATTCATCGTTGCTATTTTTCCGCCTTTCACTTGTCTTCTATATTTTTTGGCGGCAGCTGCGGCGGTATCAGCAACGGTAGCAGTGAAGCCTTCTTTCATAATTCATAAAAGAGTTGGTAGCGAATTGTGCGGAAAATGCCATTCTGATCTGATACAACACCTCAAACATGCACCATAAAAAGACGGCAAACCAGCATCGAGGTATGCAGCTAATATATGTTCAACTGCTGGTAGGCGCTTGATGTTGTCTCGCCATTTCGACTCTGGTCTTTCCTCCCGAATGTAACACAAGGGATGCAAAACAGGTTAAAATGATTTTCTTTGTCAATTTTCACATACTCTTTTCTCGAAAATGAATAGGTACATTCGCAGCACAGAATAACAGGATGCGGAGAACAACGACAACGACGACGAAACGTGGACTTCCATCATCTACTTGAATAGGTTGACTTGTTCCGTTTTGAGACAAAAGGAATTTTCCGTTTACCCGATAGATTAAAAAAAAATATATGAAGCGTTTCAGAACATTAGTCTCGTATATTAGCCCAACGGACTTGGACTGACTTGGCTTGGAACGGATTGAATTGAAACTTCAAAGTAGGTTTTTGGTGCGACTGGTTTAACGTGGATTAACCGAATAAAATTCAGCTAGTTCTACTTAAGTGAAGTATATGCCATCGGAACGTCACATATGTGAATAGAACTAAAGTGGGCTTCGAGTTTTTCAATCCTCAATCCCTCGGTCCGGGTCTTTTAACGCTCAAGTCGACCGATCCAGTAAAATTTCGTAATCGGATCGACTTATAGCAAATCAATCCACTGCGGGTATACAACATGGTTTGACTAATCCTAATCCAGTTTGAAACCACATTATAGACGCGGCTATGAAAAAGTGCGAGAACAAGGGAAGCATAAGGTAGACTTTGTTTGAATTATATTGTATGGCTCATCGGAACATTGCGTGGAATCGGAAAGAAATTAAATTTTTAGTGTATGTTTTAAAGTACTTTTGAGCAAACTTTACCACATCTGCTTATTTGCAGTTTAGTGTTATATTTCTAATCCTACTTCGGGTACACTCAATGCAGGTAATATACATTTAATACATCTCCCCCTTAACAACAAACAGTGCAATGCAACAATCTTGGTTCGTGATTATGCCTAGTACTATACTCTTCGCGAAACGAATTCAACGGTCAAATCCCATACAAAAAGAGCTTTACTAACGAATTGAAAAGCTCTTTTTGTATGGGATTCGACCGTTGAATTCGTTTCGCGAAGAGTATAGTACGGAAACGGGTACCGGAACGGGTGATTCAATAAATAATAATCTCTAAATATGTAGTCTATCTATTTCTGACATAAGAAATTGCAGAGTGAGTGAAAAAAATGACACCAATTGATTATGGAATGCGGTGTTGTGATTGGTCGTATTCGTCGACCTCCCATTCTACTGTCTAACTGTCTCTCTCGCGACTCCGTCGATAATAAACCTTTCGGGACTATTTTTTTCTGAGTGAAAACTCACCCAGGAAAAAATTAGTCCCGAAAGATTAGGATGAGTGGACGAAAGTTTCACCTCACCTTAAAAAAGTCTAGTTTTTGAGAATGCCGAAAAATTTCCCGGAAATGACGTTTTAATGGATACTTAGGGTAATCTTAGGGGTAAATAGGAATTGTCTAGAAACAATATATTCATTACTTACGTATCTTTTATATACACCATCCGGCTCTGACTCGGTTTTGTAATGACTTTTCTCGCTAGCTCTATTCGAGAGCTCATCATTATTATCTTATTATATCCAGGGCTGCCATTTCATGACTGGAGTCATAAGCCTAGCACTATTTTATTCAAATAAATTTTTAATAAATTAAATGAATTGTAAAATTACTCAGAAGTATTTAAAATTTCTTAACGAGAAGCTTTGCTAAAACTGGATTACGTGTTCCCCATAGCCCTTAAACAATTTTACCGATTACCGCCTGACTGGTTATTTTGTGTTTTTGTAATTGTGTGTGTTTTTTTTTGGGGGTGTCTTTTGTTTGTTTGTTAGTGTGTTTATCTTCAGTGTGCTGTCTTCTCGTGTATTTTTTGTACGATATTCTTTAATTTTTGAAGCCTGCTCGTCCTCTAATGCTAGTAGGGGCAAAAACTTGACGAAAAATCCACGAAAACATAGAGAAACCGGACGAGACGGCAATACGATAATAATAAACAAGCAAACAAACAAAAAACACCCAGAAAAATTAACACACAACCACAAAACATATCATCCAGACATTTATCAGTAAAATTGTCTAACGGCTATGGAGAGCACGTAGTCGAGTTAAGCCGAAGCAATTAATACAAAACTTCATAAAATACTAGTTTTTTGAAAACTTGGTTGCTATCGCCTGAAGAAGTTTTAGGGCGAATTATAGAACGATGCGCTTCTTCGAAACATTATTTCTTGTCACTGGATTATGGAAATAAAACCGACGCATGTAGTAGCTATTTTTGATTATTGCTGATTTGAGCATCTTAAATTTAGCTAACAAATTTTTTAATGCATTTATATATGACTTTCATTCAAAATGTTCATCATTTTATCTCTGATCAAAATTCGCAACCCTGATTATATCTTCAGCAAATTTTTCAAGTTCTCTTCGATGCAATGGTCTACCATTGTTTTTATAACTACTCCTTGCCATTTTTAATCATCTAGCGCGGACATTTTTATCACATTTAAACCTGCCCAGATCAAAATTAGATCCAGGTGACCATTACGGATGATCCCATTTGAAGAGACTGTTACCAATAGACCCATGCAATTTGAGTTCAAACATAATTTTAATGCATGGGCTACACCCTACTATATTTTTTTAACTTTTGCAACGGATATACACAATCGTGTCAAAGGATATACTCAGACTTCAAAAAGGATTCATAGCTTTTTGCTTATTCATCGCCGGATAAATAATATCTGAACCTTAATTATTTTTTACTACAGATTTGCAACAAAATACCAAAGAAAAGGTGGTATCACCTCTGCAGTCGAATAAAAGTAGCGTGTAAATAATTAAATAAAATCAAGATCACTGTAAAAAAAAAAAAAGTCGGTAGAATACTTCAGAGCAAATCATGCCTAGAAATGGAACCTGACAAGGATGCTGCCGATCTACCAGTCTCAGAAAAAAGTACCATAACTGGGTGGGTTTTGATCAATTCTAATCGGTCTACCAATGAATGCCTTATGAAGTCGTAGCAAATTTCAAATGTACAGAACTCCCATCACTTTCGTGCTAGAGATTATTTCACCAACAATTTTTCGCAAGCTATTTTATTAACATTTACTATATAGCCACTACCGAGGAACCAATCGTTTATCTCTTGTGAAGTTATGTGGAACATACGAATATATCAAAAGGCGGTGGACTATTGTAACTGACAGGTAAAAAAGTCAGTTCCTATTTGCTGTAAATTACGAAATATCGTTGGAAATCATTTCCGCAGGAGTTATAATTGTTCAATTCGTTATTATTCGCGCCATCTTCAGTTTAACATGTTGATAAATAAATCGAAAATTTCATTTTACGTTATAGTTTTTTTTACTGATTTTCGAAGAAAATTAGCTTTAGAATCTTAAATTTGAAGAATAAAGTTCAAAATTTTCAAGAAATATGCGTGTACGTAAGAACCAGGTCCATGAAAAGAACATATTTTGAACCCTTTATCAGCTGTGGGCGTATTATGAATTTCCATGTTCTCCTGTATTTGTATGGCCAAAGTATGGACCAGGAAAGTATGCAAAATGAAATTTTATAATATGTTTAGTTTGACTATGAAACGCTATTAAGTTTAAAATAGGGAAAGATTTTTTAAATTTTAGAGCTGCGATTACTTTTAGCAGTATGATTACTTCTAGCTTCATCAAGTCATTACGAAATTTACCGAATACATTAGAGTTTAAAATATATAAGCTTATCCAACTTTCAATGAATGTGCAAGCAAACCTTTGTATACGGCAGGAAAATACATCAAATTATCAAGCTCAAAGTGAAATTCAGAGTATGTATTGTGTGACTCATTTATTCGATCATCAATTTAATCATTCAGTCTCATATCGAAGTCGGATCTAATTGACTGTTTGCCATTTCAAATCACTACTTATGTTTATAAACTGAACGATAAAACTCCAACCATACTCTAGCTCCTATATCTGGTAGCGATACTAGCTATGAGTTTCACCTTAAAAACCTTCACCAGTACTCTAACCCTTCTTTTGAATGTCACAGTGCCACATATTTTCACTGGCTATGAATGAAATTTGTCGTAAATATTTAACAGACAATGATTAATGTACCCTCCTTAAGTATCTTAAATCAGGAAAGATTCACCCTGACAACGAAATTAAATTCCATACGAATAAAAAATCTGACATTACACCACGTTAGCACTTTATAAGACAGCTATACCATGGTAAGCAATATAATGTTAGATTCATTCTTCCCGTACATCATAAACATTTCCTTAACACCTAGGGCTCATGTAAGCGTATATCAGAAATGCTTCGTTTAACGTCTGACACATTCACTCCAGTAACATGCTTTCGCGCGCGTAATAGCATCCGAAATCATCGAGAATTTAAGGTATGTATGTTCCGTTTAGCTCCTAGTGCTTCTGTGAACGCTCATGAAGCCACCTTGCTAACATGTCAGAAATATTTTACACCACAACGATATAAGTTATGCTCATGCATCTTCGTATCAACTAAAAAATTTAGCTAAGAATCAAGAAGGCGAGACGCCCCCATTTGCAGGCCCAAGATGCTGTCGCTGCCTACGAAGTGAATTTATTCTGGCAGTGTATTTTGCAGAGTGGCGATATCAAGATACATATGCCAGAAGACTATAAATAATCGTGAACCTAGGACAGGATAGGAAGGTTTCTTCCTTTTGATAGAAATCGGTAGCATAGTCGATTACTATTTCCTGTTCGGTAGGTAAAATACCATCTCGAGTCCATCTTGATACCGCAGCATTTTCTGATTTACAGAAATTCACCGAGCTCAATGCAAGAAAAGATCAGATTATAGTAAAATTTATTGGTACCGTGGGCTCAGTAAGGTTACTAGATCAAATAAATTCCATGGATAAACGGGAGGCTCTCAATATACTCTATGGACTATACGCCGCATGATTTATTTCCTGAAGATTTTCAGCTGTAAAGAATTTATAGTCAACGGTATTCGTTTCGACAAAAACTCAAAATAAGATTTTTAAGTGAGCAGCATTGATTTAGAGTCCTATGGCTAGATCTGTCAATAATACATGATTGAGGAAAATAACAAAGAGGCTTTTGAATTTGGAGCCTGTTTTGTGTTCAAACGGCCGTTATTAGCGTTGTATATTCAGCGGCGTCAGTTGGCACCTTTTGTAATTTTTAAAATACTTCATTCATTACCATATACATTTTTACGACCTACAGTGGTTTTTCATCTAATTCGTACTTTAATTTTATAAATCTTACTGCAAAAGTCAATCTGGATGCCAACGGTCAATGACTTATTCCAAACAACCTGTAAGCAGACAGTTCAGTGATTATTTTTCTCTCTTGAGCAGCACTAGGGGAAGTAACAGCACTCTGTTTGCAAATCAAACGCCAACCGAATCCAAATTGGTTGAACCAACAGAGGGGATGGCAATAAAATTGATAGCGGCCCACGTAATAGGCCGATTTCAAGTTTAGCATCATTCGTTATCGATCTGATTTGTCTACCTCAGACATTTCACCGCCAAGAGCTTTATAATTTTTTTGTCAGATGAAATTCTTCCTGTTATTGACAATTTTATGACTGTTCGATAATTAGATGTAAACAAGTTAGAGTGCACATTTAATATTGCGGGTAGCACATCATTGAATGGCATGTCACTATCGGATTTACTGCATCAGATTTGCCCGTGCATTGTGCTGCGTGCTTCCGATAAAGAACAAATACCCAATGCTGTATTGTGGAATCTTTAGTTCGCGACCTACTTTATACTCTATATAAATTTGTTGACTGATTTTATTGACGCTTCAAAAACATTTTAACCTTTTAATTTTAACGAAGTAATCAAACAATAATTTTTGTTTAACAATTGAAGCTTTTAGAAATGGGTAGTTTTATAATCACTTTTTTCAATTGTTATAATTTTTTTATAAACACCAAGCAGTCCGATGTAGAATTAATTAGTCACAAAATTTAGCCACCCCATTTTGCTGCCCTCCTGTTTACGTGCGGCTGCTGAACATTAATATCAATAATAAGAATCTTTGAGTTGGCACGCTACCAAAAATTAGTAAATGAAGGCCAGTTTGTGCGCCGTACCTATTGATGCATGGCACTGAGTAAAAATGTGCTACTTGCTCATACAATTCTTAATTTGCCGGGGCAGGCAGACCTCGACTAGTGGCAAACTCACTGAGAAGCAGTAAATGGATATGAAAAATCCTGGAGAAAACAGTGTGGGTAGTTGAACTTCTTTACTATTATCCGTGATTTCGACTTTAGACATAAAGGGTATGTGGAAGTAGTCAATCTTCTTCCACTACCACTCCAGCAACTCGGCTCCGCTTCAGTCCTTCTTATGCTCGAACTTAAGGGTTGCATGTCGGCACGTTGTTGGGTGGTGTCTGCAGTAATACTCTCTGAACGAAATAATTGGCAGCAAAGTAAGCGAAAAGCAGAAAATCATTCCGATTTAAAAGGAACGCAACGCACCGCCAAACGCTCCACGGATGATTGCTTGTCGTCCATGCCAAAAGACGGAAAATCGATCAATTTTCGAATGGAATGGAATTAAGTGACGACATCGACAAAGCTACGGTAACGCTTTAAGGTTCTGATATTAAAGGCACTTAAGGTGCACGGTGAATGCACGGAAACAGAAGGAAATAACTGAAAATAGATTGAATTGGATTTTGTTTTCTGAAAGGATTTAAATGAACAATTTCACAATTTTGATAGCTCACTTTGAGCTGATGAATGTGTTAGACAATTTAAAGCGAAAAATATGTGGCTTATCAGGAACGTGGATGCTACGTTTTAATTTTAAGTCACTTTGATTTGATATTTTCTAAAACTACAGCTTCGCAATGATACGCAAAGTGCAATAATTTTGTAAGCTCGGTCGCCGCACAATTATCTTACAATGTAGTGCCCTTGTATTTGAACATCGTAGTCGTTTTTCAAATCTCTGTTTCAAATACCTGCTTAATGGAATTTTAGACCGCACAAAGATGCAAATGACCGCACAAAGATGCAAATTCAGGTTCTTTGTAGTTGCATTCCTTTTTCAGATCTCATTATTTTTTCCCATCGAAACTGAAAGAAAATAATTGGATTTGTACCCAGAGTAGACTTACCCTCGAGTGTAAACCGTAATTAATCACTTAATGGAATCAAATTCTTAAGTGCAAATTTTTGTTCGTGTCGTTAATCTACTCGGAAGCTAATCAATAAACGTAATTAATTTAAAGCTGGGTGCTTTATTCTTCGATTGAGTGGTATATTTAAATTTGTATAACTTATTTTTGATAAAAATAATGACAAGCCTAGGTGGAACTGTTGGAAATGAATTTCGTACACCACAGTATTTAAAGAAAATTAAAAAAGAGAGGAATAGTTTATGCCAATTGAAAATGAAAATGTTAGATTGCTGCTGTGTTGAAAATAGATCGCCAAGTCTGATTTTCGTAGCTGCTAAATATTGATACATGTTTCATTTAACACCAGTTGATACAATGATAAAAGATCTAGTTATAAAATGAAAGTGAATAAATTTATCTAATGATTAGATAAATAGTATTCAAAATTTACAATTAAAATAATAAAAATTCAAGCAATTTATATTTATGCAAATTATAAATTCTGCCTTTGATAGCTTCCGAAATCGGATCAGATTAAATAAATTATTTTCTTGATTAATTTTTGAATTTCCGAAAGTTCCCAGCACCAATTTTCAATAGAGGCGAATACGTTTTGAAAATGTAAGCTACAAACCCAAAATTTCAAATCATAATATTCAATACCATACCGCTAAACTAAATGTGGAGTATGTTTTAAACAGATTTTCGACACAGCCTATTTCTTGGAGAATTTTCGACACAGCCTATTTCTTGGAGAATTGGGACTCTGTTTCTTGAATGGTATCAAATTTCTAAAAATTGTCTTTACATAGACGTGAAATTTTCTCTGATACATATTTATAAAAGTATCCAATAAAGATCAGTCCTCATTAACATGAAAATAACTGTAAAATATATAGGGAGCAGAACAGCAATGACAATTCTAAATTTTCTTCCAACGAGATTTCCTCCAAAGATGGGAGTCGGCGGTATGTAAATTATTTTGAACAAATACTTACGCTTTCAACAAAAGCAGAAAAGAAACAATAAAAAGCTAAGTTAATAGCAGAAAAATATTTTTAGTAATAAATAAATAAGTGTAATAAATAAATACAAATGTAACAAAAATATAACGAAATCACGCCTATAATAACAAACAATATAACGAAATATATCTGCGATAATTCCAATGAATACTTCAAAACAACAAATAAACAATAAATACAATACACAAGCTAAAAATTCATTGTTCTACCCTTAATATATTTTGCAGCTAATATACTTATGTTAAAAACATTTCTTAACATTATTATATTGACCTAATAACATTATGTTGCCAGCACATAGCATTCTCAAAATTTTAGATATTGACATGCGTGTGGTGAATTTGTCTGTTACAATATTATATTGGTAGGCCAATAATAAATATTAACATGGCAATAAGTTATATTAACGTCTTACAATACTATATTGGTAGGCCAATATTAAATATTAACATGGCAATAAGTTATATATATTAACGTCTTACAATACTTTATTGGTATATCATTAGTTAGTATTAACGACACGAGGTGCTTCCAAGCGGTCCCCCATCTAAGTACTTACTGCGCTCAACACTGCTTAACTTCGGTGATCGGACGAGAACCTGTTATTCCATTGTGATATTGCCTTATTAAATATTGGCATCCTAACATACAATACTAGCATTGTACTTCGTTGTTTCACCATCAATTTTACCACCCTTGGTTAATACATTTATATTGGCATAGTAATATATTTAAGTTAAGATGTTAAAACATTTTGGCGAAATATGTTTACAGATGTTCTTAACATAAAAAGTGTACAGCCTTAATATATAAAGTTAAACAGCAAATATTGTAAATTCTTAACATAAAATATTGAGCTGTTAAAATTATGTATTAGTGACAATGCTGCTACTATAACAATATTAAGATGTTAATATATTTATTTCGGTCATTTTTCAGCATGCAGAAAAATTCATATTGATAAATAATACAAAATAAATTCAAACAAATTCGAAAGTCAAAATTAATGAAAATAACGAAATTCCACGTTTTGGGACGATGACACTGTAGTTTCAGGGACTTTTGCTGAAAACTGAAAAATGTAACGGTAGGAGCAAATTAGTTTTCTTTATTTAATCTCCATCATTTAAAGTGTGATGCATATCAGCCAAAAACAGCACTGATTCTCTTAATTATTTGGCCCACTGATCATGATTACAGCGAAAAAAAATAACAGGCGTGCACGGTCAGATTGCTCCCTATCCAAAATGATATGGCTACTAGCCGCTGACCTACATTAAATATTGATAGCATTTTGCACAGATTTTTTGATATTTTTGACATATTTTCATTTCGAAGATACGTTAACCAAGTCACGTATCAGACGTCGTAAACTACACACACAAACACACACATTGAATGCTGAATCCCGGTTTTTGGTTTGATTTTATACCGGTACTATCATTTTTCGAAAGTCCGAACCCATATGACTGAAACTAATGTGCACACGAACAAAAACAGCTCCACACAAAATGTATAAATAAATGAAATATTTATTTTGCATAACGACCACGTTGGTAGTGTATCTTCCACTTGGTTTGATCACTCTTGTTTGACCACTCTTTTTATCACTGCTTTGCTTCTATTGAATTTAACCATCTCCAACCACCTAGGAAGAAGATAAAAAATTCAACTCCAAGGATCATCATCATAGAGGACTTTATTTCAACTCCCTTCCCAACATCTCCAGGCAGCCTCCAGCAAGCCACAAGGTACCGGTTACTTTCGGACATGCCGTCGTCGAGCCGAATGCCACTTTCCAGGTATCTCCAACATCAAACAAATTCACATTCAGAGACGCCATCCATCGCCACAAGAAATCCTCCCTTCCTTTTATAATATTGTTCTTTTTTGTTGGCTAGATCATCGTTGGTCAAGAGAAATACATCTGCGGGTGCAAGGGATTCGCAACAGCGTTACAGTTGGAAGAGACTACTCTTTCACAACGAATGAAGCCAATGTATAGCAATGTGTTGTGGTTAGTTTCATGGCTCAAATTACCCATCACTTAGCCCAGGTATTTATTGACAGCTAGGTTACTTAGCTCAAAGCTAGGTGTATGACTATAGCTAATTGGACCCAACCATAATCTCAAACTTTATTTCACTCTCTCTATAAATTATTCTGAACCAAATAAAATAAATTGTATACTTGTAATCTTTGAATAATATGTTCCTTCAAGAGCTGAGGCGATTTTTTCATCGTGGAATTAAAACTGTTGGGCATTAGTAACTTCTTCATAGTGCAGGGAATTATTGCTCAGCTAAGAAACTCTACAGGCTGAGTAGTATTATTAGTCTGTAAGATAAAAAAATGATAAAAATTAATAAAACGATTAGAGCTAGCAGGACGTAGCTACAAGATTTTAAGCTTTCATTAAATAAACTCTAAGTCAAGTCAATCATGTATAATCAATTTAAAGTAAAAAACTTTTCAAATTCCATTCAAAATTCACCTGGTGCGCACAATCATGCTGAAGCCGCCTCGAAACTAGAAAGAGAAAAAAGACCCCTAACCTGTGAAAAAATGGGATCTGAAAATTACTGCAGCTCCTAAACAAACTGTGATAGCTTGATAAGATTATCTAAAGATCCTTCGATAAGTGAAAGTTCTCTGTGCGGAAACGTTTGAAGAAGAACTCAAGTTTTTGTGAAGTACTCAATCGAAAATCATTAATGGTAGTACTGCACTATAACATTGATAAAGCCGTGAAATTTTTTTCAACTCAGACTTACAAGTTAACTATCAAACAAAGCATTAAGAAGGAAATCCGCGTAACTAGCCGAATCATTTGTCTTCACGATTCGACGAAAAACCCGGCCTAACTAATCGAATCTGGTGATCATCGAAGAGCAGAAATCACAACAAAATCCAGTTGTCTATCTGCTCATTTGGATAATTGCTGGGCAATCAGAGAAATTAGTGCCTTCCCGAAAATTCAACAATAGGATTCTGCGGATGGTGTCGATGAACCCCACACATCTCGAATAGAGTCATTTATCACGTTTCATTTGAGGGGTGTTTAACATATCGACCAAGCTCATTCATTCGATGGAGCGTGGCTTTACAAGAAAACATGTAGCCCTCCGTCACTTCTTGCTGTAACTCATGCAACCATATCCTTATCCTCTATATTTACTTTGACAAATCGCAATCTACACATTTTGTTGCTCATAAAAATTCAAATAACCGTTTGACGCGAAATTTTACCATTGTGACCAGAGGACCACTGTAATTTTCAATTTAAATGCAAATATCAATTTGTCAAGTGAATTTTTCATGAATCTCTTCGTGGCGCGTGAAAAAATACTCCAATGAGCTCGGTCGAAGCTCAACCGACATCAATTTTGAAGTGAAACGGCGAGAAGGTAATCAGAAACGAAAGCAAAACTGGATGGGAGTAATCCGAATACAATTCCCACGTGAATATGAAGTGAGGCTGAATGATGAAATTTGTGCAAATTGGTCATCAGGTTTTGACAATATTCAAAACAGAAACAGCAGGTCGTTTTAGTAAAGAATAAGGCTTCCGGAATGCTTGACTAATGTGAAAGTGGAAATCAAATTTAATAGTCTTATGTATTAAGCACACAGTAGAATGTTATTCAGTTTATTTAAAGAAGGAACTCAATAAAGGAGTCAAGTGAGGTTGCTTTAACATCCAAACCATCTTCAAACACCTTGGTGTGACGACTTAAATTGTGATCTAACATGTAAATCACAATGAGAACATTAATTGAACAATGTGGACTCAGTCTGCCACAAAAATTCCTTTAAACCGTAATCATGCATTTCTTGTTTCTTAAGATATCACTGTAGCTAATGTTTTTTTTCCTATGGCATTTTGATTTTCCTATGTAATAAATTGAGTGGAGATGGCAAAAAGCTTTTAAAAAGACATTTTCACGACATGCTACACAGTACATTATGGGCTTCCTCGGTATCGCGTGCTATGCTTCGAGTCAGACAACATATTTTTCGAAACATGTGTCGGAGGCATTTTTTCTTTGAGTAGGGATGTGACAGGGAAATACATATGAAACTGGCAATAGGGTTGACTCTCAAGGCGACATTTTTGTCAGCATATGTATTACATTGTGCCTATGCGTAATGTAATATATTTTATACTCTTAATTCTCTACTCTAATGCCGGATTTACATTCTCGCCGAGGAATGACAAATGTAGACAAGGTCTGTGTGTAAATGGTCTCCTTGTCTATTCTCGGCTGTTTTTTTCATGGCAAGCACGCGTGTGTAAATGGTTTGCTCGTCGGCTCTTGTTTGTTTTATGAAGGGATAATGATCCTTTTATTGCTGTGCCTGAGTGTTTATGACCGTCTCGTCGTAGCTCGAAGCCGCTCAAAGCGAAGTCGGTTTTATGCATCGAGTCAAAGGGATTCGCGAGGGTAGCATGTGCTCATTTAAATTTTCGAATTTTTCGCCGGGACTTCAAACATGTGTTTGTGTGTCCCAGATTGAAATAACTCAACGCACACCAGGCAGTTGCAATAGCCACAGCCCGTACTTCAGTCATCGTTCACTGAACTGAACAAAACAGCTCACAACTATCGAAAGATGCATGGTACAATATCCTAAGTAAACAATTCACCCTATGAAAGGTGCATGGTGCAATATCCTAAGTAAACACTTCACCCTATGACTTGCTAAGTCTCGTCCAATGTCTTCCTGAGTCTTGTTTAGTCTTGTGCACGAGACGCTCGTCCCTATGTATAAATCCGGCATAAGATACGGACAAGTTCTTCGATTTTTGCGCATAGCGGAGAAATGGCTATAAGCATGGCGTGAATTATATGCATCAGGTAATGCACACATCATAACATCGCAGTATGCTTTGGATGTGGTGGTCAAATAAATAACACCGGCGATAAATTTAATTAAGTAATTTATTAAAAACTAGGTAGGTTAACAAAAATGTTGAAAAGTTGTGCGTGTTAAGTGATTTAGCATTAGGTTCCAACTAACTTTTAACGTTGTAAATTGGTATTTTGGTTATGAGAAGAGAGTTAACAATTTAACAATAGTATGCGAGAAGTATGCTACGTTTAAATATACTGTAAATGTATTGTATGCTTCTTTTTATTTTTCACAATGGTTTTGGGCTTGATTTGAGGTTATGTAACTAGGGTTGTTACACATTCACCACGGACCACCTTGGCTCAAAATTGAAACATTTCGGTTCACTGATTGAGTCTTATTATAGGCAAAACATTCGTGAACTTATTGTTTTTCACGAATCTATTTCAAATTTGTTATAGAATGAAATTTCTACTATAATGAGCGGTCTCGGTTTCGAAATATTCCAACAGTAGTCTGTGCTTTAGATATCGAGAATGCTTTCGATCCCGTCTGGCCAGGATGCCTTCTATTCAGTTGACCGAATTTAGTTTCCCAGAAGAGGTAATACGACTCGCCGCAAGCTCTCTAACCAACAGACAATGCTATGTCAACACTAATGGAGCAGATTCTCTCATAGAGCCTGTGACAACAGGAGTGCCACAAGGCTATGTCACTGGACCAATTGTATACACCGTATTCACTGCTGACTTTCCATTCCAGCGATACAAAACCAAGTGGTGGCAGAATTAATTTAAGTTTTACTCCCATGCGTGCTACCCTCACCAGCTAGCTCATCTGCGTCAGTCGTGGGATTTAGGCAGAGTAAAACTCTAAATGAGACAAACACCAACAAGGTACCAGGTACTAATTCAACATATAAAGGAAAAAGGGGCAGCGTTCATCCTTGACATCGAAGCCAACTCCATGGATTTTTTTCGCTTATTCTCTCACTTCATGACACTCGATAAAATAAACAATCAAATCTAGTTAAATTCACAATCATATATATTTCAAAAATAAAAGAAAATCCTAAAACAGAATATTACTAAAAAAGTATCAAACTTATAATAATCATGCACTAACAAAAGCAAACAAATAGTAGTAGTAACTAGTGAAAATAAAATCCAATAAATATCAAATAAAGTTAGCAATAAAATAAGAAAAAGAAAAATGAAAAACTTACCGAATCCTTTTGCAATATTTGCCTACTATCAAAAAAATGAAATTATCAAATCTACACTATTTCACTTGCACTTTCTTTTAAAACAATAATACTAATATGATTCAAATGGTGAGAGTCTGAATTCTAATTTCTAGATAAGTCTTTAAATCTAAATTCTGCAAATAAAACTAGCAAATAAAAATAGCTTTCAAAGAAATATCCAGAAAACGTTCCTCCTCTGTCAATTCTAGGCAATCCAATGGAAGTACAACAGTGGACAGGAGCTTCTCAAACCAATACGACAAAAATCTGTCTCCCCCCTGTGCAGTTTCAATGTCTTCACGCATGGCTTTCGGAAAACGATGTCATATTTTCCACCAAGAAACGATGTGTATAAGACTACACAAAAGTCGTTATATTTATCCGACTACAAAATGTCGGCACTGGCACTCGCACTGCGAATGGTTACTGTTTACGAAACACATTTAACCACAAACATTCTTATAAGCAGACAGATCGTTGCTGTTGCTGCTACGTCAAAGTTTCCTCTTGGTTTTCTTACTGCTCGCAAATGAAGTCAAGCGGCAGCGATGCACGATAACGTCCAATTCGCGTCTCAAGCTCTCACAAAAAATTAAAAATCTTTTCCTTCTCGTTTCAACTTTTCAAAAAATTAAAAATATTTTCTATCACTTTTCAATTTTTCAAATCTTTTCCTTGAATAACCTGTTCGAAAACTATCCAGCTGACCCGTTTCATTTTTTCCCAACCAGCCGACATATTGCTTCGGGTGAATGCACTATCAGCTGCATAGTGCATTCAAATAGCTGGTCAACTATGACACTGAGTATTCCCCGGGCATTCGTCTAAATTGTTTTTGAGGCAGCCATACAACGATCGAGTGCTTAATGCGTGCATTATCAGGGCGATACATGCGGACGCTTAGCCTTGATCATAGCATGATGCATCAAAACTAATGCTCTGTGTGGGTTACTATTGGTAGTTGTGTAACATTGCACTAGCAGCTTCTACAACCCAGTAACTAAGAAGTGGCCGAATCTTCTCCTCTACCAGGAGTCGGGACTGAAGCCACTTAGTGACCGAGTTGTGGAATTAACGACACCATTCTACGGACAGACAGATGGACATGAGAATGGTCGGATTTGCTCACTAGGGCGTACAGGTGGCTATGATGAGCCATTTATGCACCTCGCGAAATAACATTGCACCAGCAGCTTATGGATGCGCTTTTCGATCAAATAGCCCTTCCAACGAACAGAATGGGTTAGATTTAAGACCTATGTTAAGTTAATTACAATTAGGCATAAGTTAGATCGTAGTTTTAGTGTGGGGTAGAATTTAAGCAATTTAGTGCCAGGTTAATTCCAGCTACTGTACAGGCTGCGGTATACCTATGTTATTCCTATGTTAAATAAACTTCAATTAACATATAGTAAAAATATTTTCAATTCAGCATAATAATATACTACTTGCACTATTATGCTTAAACTAGCCACTTGAATTCGTCCTAAATGATGTTCTGCAGAAAGAGCATTGAGCGAAAGGACATTTAGCGATGCATTCATATCTGCCATTTCTGACGCCCAGAACTAGTTATGAGTCCAAACCACCTCATTGTCTCATGTTAAATAAAATATTTTTTACACTTGAATTTTTGACAAATTTCAATTTTTCTGTTCCGTTTTCAATGCGCTCAAACAAAAGCGTCATAACAATAAGAAATCATCTATCATTTTAATACACCAATAAACTTCATTATATACTCGTCTAGTCCCGAAAATCAAGTGAATATTTTGCACCGTTTTCTTAGCCGTGGTGTGTGTGCTTATCACAAAAACAGGCCGTAATTTCGACTATACCGTATCAGTAATCAAGCCCCAACATTACAAAGCTCAACACTCGCTAATCAAGCCCAATACAAAGCTCAACACTCGCTAGGCACAAACTCTTGACGAAATGAACAATCTCACAACGGTAAAAAAAGGTGTTAAAATAAATAATCCTTCGAATAGCAACACATTTTCACAAAAGCCAACAAATCACTACTGTCATTTGGGGTTGAAAGGTATTTCCCTCCCTCGGCATATGTTAAAAGCGTTTCGAATACACGATTCGAGTCGTCAGACTACCATCAACATAACGCTGCTACCAGGATCATTTGTTTCCGTCTCTTTAAGGATTAGTTGCTTAGAAAAGCAGTATCGATTCGTATTCAACCCTGACGTTGAGAATCGAATGAACAGCACGTTGTTCATCCTGTTTTCAGATACCCTCTTCTAAAGACACATTCTTTTCAACTACTCGTTTCCTGCAGTTTTCAAGTTTCACGACCGACCCATTTGAATCAGAAGCTAGAAACGGAGATTCTGCTTCTTATATCCATCGAGCGGTTGGAAAGAAAGCTCTTCCAGGAATTCTAGCGCATGACCGAGGTGTTCGATGACTCCGATTCTGTAGGTTCCACAGATGCGCCTTCTCTGCGTCCGCATATGCTCCGGTAAATTGCTAACTTCCAGACAAATGTGCTGGGCTCCGAATTAAGCCCGCCCCCATTCTCCAGCAAATGGGATGCACTTTTATGTTTGGGCTGAAAACTTTGTTGGTTGGTCGAAAGTACATAGAACGAACTTTTCCCGGAAAATGCCCTGGGAAAAAGAAAAAAACCAGTGCACAAAATAAAAATGCTGGGAAAACTTGTGACGAACGACGAGACTGATGAGGCTGGCTCTTCTAAAATTTTGCCCTATAGCAACATAACGAAAAGAAGGTCGCTATGCTTTAGAAAAGGCCGGATGTAGCGGCAGACGATGACGTCGCTGAAATGACATGGCATAAAATGGAAAACCAGCAATTACAAGTGTAGAAAAATCGGTTTTATTTCAACTACAGCAAGACGAAAACGAACACACAATTCATCCTACGGGGAGTTGCATATCGGATGATGAGTGTACATGCAGCGAGTAAGACGAAGATGAAGATTGTGAAGGATTTTATTAATTTGAAGCGATGCAACCTGGTATGAAGGTGCATGGAAAATTTCAATATGTACTGCACAACTTACTTCATTCAGCTGGCCGTATGTGAAGTAACTTCTAATCGAATTAGTAATTTAGAAGTTGGAAATAGTTATTGTTGGAATAAAATGAGTACAAACATATTGAAAACTGCGAATGTAACGAGACTAGCTTTCGTCTGTGAAAGCAACATATAAACTGTAACGAATTTCCAATGTAAGCAGTATGCATCTAAATCAACTTAAATTAATTTAAATTAATCAGTTGATAAGTATCGAAAAACTGGGTGGTAGTTAGTGCCAGTTAATTTCGGAAGTTCTGAGCTGCACAAAGCATCCTCACGTACACCCTTGCAAAGTCACTTGTTGCTATTGGTTTCGGCAGTGATTCTTCGCATATATTGATTTGAGAAAAAAAAATCTACAAAAAGACTGAAATCGGAATGCGAGTAGGCCATTCATTGCAGTCTAGGAGTCATATCGGCTATGGACGATAAATCATAGTTGAACCGTGATTTTAGGCATAATTCCACACCACAGACTACAGTCATTTACTATTTCGTACTATGTACATTGTTGGAATACCATAGTTTGTGGTTGCTTACTTTTTTGTACTACGGACGTTGTTTATCAGCCACGCGTTATAGTACATAAAAGTAATCAGCAATTTTCTTATGGTTGTTTAACTATAGCCCGTAGTTGATGCAAAAACAACTAAGGAGAATTGTTGATTTTTCATACTCCTCATACTCATACTCCTATTCTATCATAGAAGTTTCATATGCTGCATGGCAAAATTGTGTTCGGTTTGCTGTTCGATATAATTCATATTCATGTTATACTGTGAAGCCTTTATACTACATTGTATGACGCTTTTTATGTAATTAATGTATGTATGTAAATGAAACGCATTGCGATGCAGTGCAGCGCCAAAGCAAGTGACCACACACTGAAAGAAAAAGTCGTGGTTGATTTAAATATTATTTATATTAATGAACAATTCATTCAAATTTGTCGAATGAACTATGGAAAAAGGTTCTTTCTACATTGCTAAAATAGTCCATTTGACCATACAAAAATAGTTTACTTTGCTGATACAAAAAATATGGAAACCTTCAAGAACTAACACAGTTGAATCCTCGAATTCATAATAACGATAAATAGTTGATTTGCAGGAAAATAAGCATCAATTCATTTAACACTACAAAATATTGAATTATCAACAGTTTTCATAGCAAGCGAACCACTCTACAATTGTTAAATTCAATAAACATAATTCGACACCAAAGACTTTAGTCATTTACTATTTCGTACTATGTATTTTGTTGGAATACGATTGTTTGTGGTTGCTTACTTTTTTTGCACCACGGACGTTGTTTATCAACCACGCGTCATGGTACATAAAAGTAATCAACAATTTTCTTATAGTCGTTTTAACTATAGCCCGTAGTTGACGCAAAAACAACTAAGGAACATTGTTGATTTTACCAAGATTTTTCTTTCAGTGTCATACTCAGACGCCAAGAGAGGAGAGGGTTGATTTTAATCATCTCCCACAAGATTGCTTTACTTCGCGAAGAACCCAAAGGATTTCTTGCACAATATTTCTGCAACAAGTAAATAAAACTCAATTACTCAACGTTTGGGAATAAAGTTACAGTAAAAGAAACAACGGAGGGCCAATATCGATTAAAAAACGATTAAAGAAACAACTGGGCAATTAAATGAATAATTCCATGCAGTAGAGATTACTTTAATATGTTAAATGTACGTATAAATTCGACATGATTTCTTCGCAAATGCATTCAGAAAAGAACATAAATATCTCCTGATTAATTTGCCGGCAACGAACTATTTGTATACAGAGTGGCGGATGTGAAAGATGTTTGCACACTGAAAGAAAAATCTTGGTAAAATCAACAATTTTCCTTAGTTGTTTTTGCGTCAACTACGGGCTATAGTTAAAATAACCATAAAAAAATAGTTGATTACTTTTATGCACCATGACGCGTGGTTGATAAACAACGTCCGTGATGCAAAAAAAGTAAGCAACCACAACAATGGTATTCCAACAATGTACATAGTACGAAATAACTATAGCCCATTTTGGTGTGTTCTGGCAGGGTTAGCCCTAGAAACGTACAACCCGGGCATTTGTCCGGGGCGGTAAACGTAAAGGGTGTAATGAAATCCTACTGTTTTGCCAAAAGACTAAAAAAAATATTAGCAGCCCATAATTCTTAATGTTTTTCAAAACAGCCATATAAAAGCGGCACAGATAATTAAGTAAGAAAAAAAGCTAGGTCAGAGTATATACACTGTATGCGCTCCTGCTTCGGCGCTGCACTGCATCGCAATGCGTGTCCTTTACATGCATACATTAATTGCACTAAAGGCGTCATACAGCGTAATATAAAGGCTTCACAGCATAACATGAATATGAATTATATCGAACAGCAAACCGAACACAATTTTGCCACGTAGCATATGAAACTTCTATGATAGAATAGGAGTATGAGTATGAGGAGTATGAAAAATCAACAGTTTTCCTTAGTTGTTTTTGCACCAACTAGGGCTATAGTTAAAACAACCATAAGAAAATTGTTGATTACTTTTATGCACCATGAAGCGTGGTTGATAAACAAACAAAAATTTCATTCGGAGCATGAAAAACGTCCAAATGTTGAAACTATTCTACTTTGCGTAGAATAATTCCATAGACGTTGCTCACTGAATTACGTTTGTTGAAATCAACTTTTGCAAAATAGTTTAAGTACCATAAAAACTGTTGATAATTCGAAACGTTGAAGTTTTGAGTGAATTGATGAATATTTTTCTATTGATCAACTAATTTTCGTGGTTATGATACAATTAAAACAGTTGATTTCATGAACGTTGCGATATTTTTTGTACAACCAGAGCCAACTACTTTTATCTAGTTAAATTAACTATATTAACATAGTAAAAATAACTATTTTCCGTAGTTGGTTTAACGATTTTGAATGAATCGTTGCAATACTATTAAAAATAGTTGAACCAACCAAGAGTTTTTCTTTCAGTGCACGCCGAGTTCGACCAAGGGCATTGCCATCAGTAATTCTAAGGTTTTTCAGCTTCTGACAGAAGTTTAGTTGGTCTCGAATATTCTTATCGAAAAGTATCGTCCACGTTTCCTTCTTCGGCGTTGCACAATTTTTCCTCGGTGTTCTTATGGACCCTAAATTTTGTGCATACGCCGCTGTGGCTGTAGCTGTATTTACCATTATTATTGCGAAGAAATTTGAGTTGGATTCGTTGAAGATTTCCAAAGTTTTTCAAGTTTTGACAAATGATCGTTAAAATGAAGGTCTTTGGGTAAATTTGGTGATTTCACTTCAACTAGAGAAATCTGAATGAATTCCAATCGTCGTTTTATTATACTACAGATAACACCTGAAGCTAACAAAAAAATACCCAAATAATAGTGGGTCTACATATTTTACTAGTGATTAGGCATAAGTACTAGTCCACTTCGAATTTTCGTACCGGTTTTTGCCGATTCTTAAGCAAAAGTTATTATTTTGATATTAGATCGAAGATCGAAGAATAACTATCGACGACGAATTTATCAATCCTTCTTGGCTTTGTTCCATCCAAAATTTTCTCTTCTCCAACATCATCAAACTCCAGGTCAAATGCAAACAAGTATATTCCCTGCAAGTCATCGAAGAAAATTGAAACCACGCAGGGTAAAAAATATACAAAAAGTAGGACTGTTATTAAGGTTATTGACGGTCAAGAACTTTTTTAAAAACACAACCATTAAACATCAAACAGTTAAACGTGCTGTACGAACAATACAATAAAGTGGTGCCCGAGCAATAAAGTGTTGTACGGAGAACACTTGAAATAGGCTATTTACTCTTTGATGAGTAACACTAACAGAGTATCTAATTGATAATATTTGAAAACCGCCGTGTATACTCAATATGTGACACAATTTGAGACTCAATTTGATACTCAGAGAAGACTGACCAAAATATATTTGGGCATATGTATACATATACCCAAAACATATATATATATATATATATATATATATATATATATATATATATATATATATATATATATATATATATATATATATATATATATATATATATATATACTATATCGATTTTATCATATCTGGTGCTACTCAAAGAAGTCGTTTAGGCTTGAGTAGCCTAGAGAACTGGCTTCTTGTGTGCGGAGTCGAATCCAGGTTCGGGTAAGTGAGCGCGGATCGAACTGCCGGTTTACCTAGCTCTGAATAGGTAGCTGAATAAATCAGGGGTAAAGTGAGTCGTGGAACTAATCACTCCACTTTGATTGTAAATTTATAATGGAGTTCGCTACCAGCCTCAACCCCTAGCTCCAACAAGGATTGTCGTGGTATTACTGTGCTTTACTATTTCTTTCATTTACGAATATAAACGACCTCCCATCTGTCCTGAAACATTCTTCAATTTATTCTATGCGGATAACGTCAACATTTTTTTAAAAGTGTCTAATGTTCGTGACTCCTTAGGACTTCAAGCCGACCTTAAGATATTCTGACAAGGTACTGGATTTAGGAGTGCTTTTAAATGATGCTTTCCCTTTTGACTTTCATATTAACGCCATCTTAATAAAAGCTTTATCTACTCTAGGATTTGTGATGAGGTAATCCTAGTAGTTTCATAACACCAGTGATGTCACCGCCGAAAGATAATTCTGAAGTAGATATGGGGAAAAATATGTAGTAAATTAGGGCCTTTTGTAGTAAAATTTCAAAATCAGTTTCCTGCGTCATATACTGGTAAATCTGTTTTCTAGCCCAGAGATAAAAAAACCATCAAAAAATTAAAAAAAATTCTACGATTTCAATAACAAATGAATTTTTCAGTTCTATAGCAAATAACAGTAAATAAATCATTGCTTTTCAAATCCATGTGTACATACATAAATTTTTTACTTCTCTACATAAGAACCTTCAAACAATTTAAACTTGCTGAAAAAATGTATCAAGTCATATATTATTTTATCGCTTAATAGGTCTCTGGTGAACAAAACCGAGCGATGATTAGCCGTCGTAGTCAAATATGTGAGAAAATTGGGCGCCTGATAGAAAAAGTATTGTTGAACGAAACTTCATGCAGGTTATGCAAGCAGACTAACGTTTCAAAGTTAGCGTTGTCGCCTTGTGTAGCCAAATTACTCAACGACTGTGTATCACTGTCCGTGCCGCCCATTACGCCTGATAGCGTTCTGTGTGCTCAGAGCTTAAATCTTCTTCAATATTACATTCTCGATACAATATGTAGTAGATTTAACAATTTGAGTAGTAAAGAAGCAAAAACGGCAAAGGCCGAAAAAATGTAGTTAATTTGCTACAAATGTAGTAAGGTGACAGCACTGTAACAAACATCTAACTAAGATACTATTATGTGCTCTAGTTGGACCGATATTCATGTATGACTGTATGGTTTGAGCGCCTTATCAGCAGGTGTATGTTGACCGTATCGAGCAGTGCTGCCAATTTAGCTATTGAATGTATGATATTATTTTTTTACAATACGGTATTCGAAGTTTGGAGTTAGCATTTAGAATAATTTTTAGCATTCAAATTTTAATTTTGGAATAATAGTCCCATTTATTCATAATCTTGCTCAATAAATTTTTCATAATAATATTTGAAAACATGATTTGATGCTGATCCATTTGAACAGATATGCGCTTTGAGCAAATGCCTACTGTTAACCAACTCGCAATGAACGAAACTGCTGTCGATCAATCAGTCCCTGAATGAATTCACAAAAGTGCATTAGGACTAGTACTACACCTTTGCTTTTACAAGATAGCAAAGGATATATAGTCGATTTCCTATTCTTTGTATACTTCCACCATACTTCCACAAAATTCCAATGGCAAGTTCCCTTTTGACGTTCTAGGAAAGATGAAAAAATGAAAAGGTTCCAAAATTAAGGCAGCTTTGGATTGTGTTAAATAAGGAAAATTGGGTTTCTCGTTCCATTATGTTGTGATAATGCTAATAATAGCAATGTGCTCCCATTCACTTCAAACTTCCAGGAGCCTAGAAGCCTACATTCCAGTTGCATTTTTATCCCGATAAATGTGAAAGAATTATTTTGTTAAAGCTCCAAACGCAAACAATCGCACAGATATTGATAAGGGAATATTTTCGTTATGCGACAGAAATACTTTTTCTGATCCAGAACCGATGCGGCATGTTTCCAAATTCGTGATTTCAATTGTGTTTTTTAATTTAAAAACTCATTTCTAGAAAGAAAACTTATATTCATAAGCTACAAATATCTTGGTTAAAGGACAGCCTATTCAAAGATTGGATGTTGATTCCATTTAGTAAAGAATCTATCAAGCAAGTTTTGTTTTAAGAAAATTATACTGAAAGCTACCGTTCCGCAGCAACATGCGAAATCGAAGTAAAGAAAGATTTTGGAATGAAGTAAAAATTATCGTCACTCTTGAAAGGAAAATTCTTTCCAAATGTGTACATATCTTGGCGTATATTGCCTTTCTCCAAAGCTGAGATGTAGCGTCTATTTAGCGTAATTAATAACTTGAAAACACAAAAAGAAATACGATCTGAACTGATATGTTAAATAGTTTAGTTGCAGTACAATCCTACTTAAAAATAAATAATTGTTTCTGTATTGACTGTGAAATTCCAAATGATATTTTAAAAAATATTGGTAAAAATGAGCTTTACACAATAGAAGAAGATTTAAATGTAACTGAGGTATCAGTTATAGATGTAGAATGATCTTGAGATGTACATTTTAAGTTTCTAATTTGTTTTTATTTTATACTAGGGGGTTTTGCCCCCTGCTCGCTTCGCTTGCCAACCCCCAGACCATTTACGATTTTAAATTGTACATTTTACTGGACGTCTGTACTAAAGCCGTGCGAAAATCAATAAAAGTTCACAGTCGCAGTACATATATATACATATATATATATATATATATATATATATATATATATATATATATATATATATATAAATATATATATATATATATATATATATATATATATATATATATATATATATATATATATATATATATATATATATATACATATATATATATATACATATATATATATATACATATATATATATATGCATATATATATATATATATATACATATATATAAATATGTATATATATATACATATATATATATATATATATATATATATATATATATATATATATATACACACGTCGGATTTCGTACGTTTATGTGTCTACTATAAGAGAAAAATAAAAATATAATCCGACCAAATTTCGAAAATTTTTTTATTAATAGAGAGAGAGAGAAGTATATTTATTATCGCCATATCGAATCATTTTTCTATCATTATCTAGCATTATCATTTTACCGAATCCGGCATTATCTAGCATTAAATAAATTAACATCGAAGATTTTCTGAAAAAATAAAATAGCAGCACTGGTATCGCGTCCATTCAGAAGGGATTTCTACAGTTTTCTTTACCTAAATTTGCTCGGTCAGATCCTCTTCGCTTGACTTCGACTTAGGTTACTGGCCATGGATACGCTTAAAAACCGACGAATAAATTTCAAAATGTATATTTCCTGCTAAGCTCTTCACGGGGAGTATTTCCTCTGAACACCTTCTAAGTCTATTTAAAAATACCAAAATACCAATGGTCATAGAATGAGACACTTTAATATTGTCCCTTCGCATCAGACCAGCTGCGCCTTCAATGAGCCCGTTTCATCCATAAAGAGAAATTTTAACAGTGCTTACCATAAATTTGACTTAAACATATGTATGTCTATCGTCTTTGAAAAAGAGCTTGGCTAAACATAGAAAGATTTGTTTGTATGTTTTTCTCTATTTTAATGTAAACCAGCTAACTCGGCAAACTTTGTGCCGATTCAGAATCAATAAATGTTTTATTAACTTATTAGCTTAGTTAAATTCAGTTTTTTTGTTAAGGTCAAAATGAATTTAGTTCAATAAATGCACAAAACTCAAAATGAAAAATGTTTTAATTACTTTGAAATGAATGTAATTCACGTGGCAGCAAGTCATTTGCTTTATTGCAGCGAATCGATATGATTCGCTCGGCATTGTTGCACTACTTTTTATTAAACTACTAGCTGACCCGGCCACGCGTTGCTGTGGCTAACATTTTTGTCATATTACATTGTTGTAAACTATTTAAGGGGAACGGTAGGAGAACATCAGACATGGACACCAGCATGCTTCTTTACATAGATGCCATTTGTAAAAAAAACATGGCGACCTTCATGACTGATTTTCTACTACCGTTACCCCTTTTTACAATGAAATTATTATTTACGAACGAAGACGGAAACGTTAAAGCTGGTATAAAAATTTACTGGTTTGGGATTTTAAGGGGAAGGACTTTGAACACAATTGATCAAAATTTTCGTATAGTTGAAGTAAAGCAAAAATCAATACAAAAAAATTAAATTTAAAATTCATTATTATTTTTATTCAAGTTTGTAACAAATGAGTATATTACAAAGTTTTTAGTAAATAACATGTAACACTTTAACTTATAAATGAGGTAGGTAGGGTGGGTAGTTTAAAATCTTTTAACAATAATATTAATTATTTTGAACTATAAATACTTTCAATTTCAATTTAATGTAGCACTAATTGGCCCACAATATTTTTGGTTAACCTGTCTTTAGCTAACACAAATAGGTTCGTTCAATCAAGAAAGGATAACAAAGGTTCCGGCGGAGTGGGTAGAGGTGACAGCACAACTTTTCCCGATGCGCAGCACATGCCGGGTGTTTCATTCCGAAATTTCAATGCCTGACAATATTGGCATACTTTATCCATTGCACCGATAGCAATTTTTGAATGCGCAGAGTAGTTAATATCTGGTGTATATTCGAAAGCAAGACGAACAAATGATGCACGTGCTAATGAGCGGCTGATCCGCTGCCTCTGTCGTTCTTGTACTCGTGCTGTAGCTATGTTTCGTTCTCGTGCCGCTCTTGTTCTTGCAACAGTCTGTCGCAGACGTTCGTCACGCTGTTCTTGACTTTCTTGTGCAAGACGCTCTGCTTTCCTGACTCTTTGGGCTGCATTTCTTATTGTGATTTGTTCTGCCGAATGATGAGCTCTTTCAACGCGTTTGCGTCGTGCTTCTCTGCTCTTCGCGTTGTTGAGGTTAGATTTTTTCGAAAAAAAAAAACTGAAAAACATGCTATTATAGCGCATTGAAATAAAAATATATATAATAATATAATTATGTGATAATACTTACATGTATATAGTTTAATTAGAGTTTTGAACAACGAAGCACTAATAATTAAAAAGCAGGAATAATTTCACTGTATTATATTCACTATAATATGAATTTAATTTATACTTCAGTCTAAGTAACACGTGGTCGGCTATGCTAACACCAAAAATTGAAAATGTAAAATTCACTGTATTTCGGTTTACTACAAAATAAATTTAACCTGTACTTTAGCCTCAGCAACATGTGGTGGTTATGCTATTAAGTTGTAGCTTATATGGAACGTTTAGACGTTTGACATAGCGTCATCTATTGAATACTTACTCAATCCAGTCAACAGATGTCGCCATCTGTTAAAATCGATTGGTGCTAACAGATATTTGTGACTGTCAAATAATAGACAAATAATTTGCAATAAAGTAATATTGCGATCACAAATTGAGATGTAAGCTATCCTATCTTTCAAGTTGGATCAAACTGCACACGGTGTGCAAATTTGATTAAAATCGGTAAAGTAGTTTAGGAGTCCATCGCGGACAAACAACGTGACACGTAATTTATATATATTAAGATTTGCTAGGTGGGTTGCACTCGGGACAATTACTTTCATTGAATACTTGTGATATGAAAAAAGCATTTCTTCTTTCGCGACTAAGATTATCACGTTGTGTTTTCATATGTTTTCTTGTTCATCTGCAGTAGATTGATTCGCAATATTCCAAAATCTAATTGGTTTGGATTTCTTCTAAGATTTTCACAACAACAAAGCAAGGAAGTGTACACCACACTTCCTTGCTTTGCAATTTCAACTTAGAAAACAATGACCTTCTCCTTTTATCTGATCTACTGTTCTAAATATTCTCATCATTATCTAGTCAATTAACCAAAACTCAACAGAAATTATATTTAATTCGTGCGAAATTACATATTTTACAGGAATTATTTTTTCTAGCATCTGTAACAAGCCCATAAACATTACAAATAACTCTTGCGAGCCGTTTATCTTACTTCCAATCAAATACGGATTGACCGTTCGTGTCATCAACAAATTATCACATTACATCTAAAAAAAACATCCTGATATGATCCGAAATCCAACCAAGCTCGGCCTGAACGATAACTGAAAAAAATGCCAGGAAATTCATTTCCATATTAGAACCTCGTTAAATGCCACTTTATGTATCCGTCGTCCTGCTCGAATTCAACATTGAAACTCCCTTCGTACTCAGCCGATTGTATCGTTCGTTGCTCACTTCCTATCCTCATTCCCATTATCCTGATCCACTCGCCGGTGACGTATGCGTATGACATTGCACACAGGATCATGAGTATAAACATAAAAATTCATAACCCCAAAACTGCTTTCCATTTGAATAAATTTACCATATTTCGGCAGCGAATTTTTTCACTCGTTTGGAGTTCGAGCTCAGCTTAGTAGAGTAGGAACCATCCTTGTTTGCATGGTGTTGTTTTTGTTTCTGGTTCCATTATTTCACGTTTCTTTTCGCAAATTCACCATACGTGAAGATAATGTGATATTCATAGCGTCAATTTTTATTCACTTAGCTGACATTTTTTCACCAAGTCAGGATGAATTCAATTTTTTGTCTGTGTCTGCAATTAAAATGAAGAAGTATTAATTTAATAATGAAGAGGGTTAAGCTTTATGGTGAAGTGCTTTAAGGCAGATAATTGATATGACAGTTAAAATTTTCCGAAATGGGATTAAAAGCCAGTAAATGCAATAAAAATAGGCAATAGTTTGGCAGTCAAATAAAGAGGTCACTCACAGAAAATTGCAAAGATCAGTTAGTCTACTTGGCGTTCGACGTTTAAAAGAAAAAGTTAATGTTCATACATATGATGCGAAACTCGTGGAATTGGTAGTCCGAAATTATTATATTTTCGTTAAAGTGTAATTTTTCTAAATTAAATGCGTGTTTGTGTTAAAATCTTTAACAATAACAACATATATTTTGTCCTTACTGACCCTGCGGGCCAATTGACACTTAGAAATGATTAGCTTTAGCTATTGAGAGAGCTCTTGCCGGCCCTAAAAAAATGCGTGGTTCTAATGTTTTAATATTAATAGCCAAAAAAATTCGGAATCACCTTTTCTTTTGCCGTTTATTCTGCATAAGAAAGTTTTACACTTCATTTAAATGTTTGTTTATGTTAATCTACAGATTAAAAAAATTCATTTAAAAGAAACACACAACTTTTCGGGTTTTTTCGTAGCTTTTTACTTATACGGAATTATCGTCGTATAAACGTGATACTTTTTAAACTTTTTTGGGCCATGTTTTTTTATTTTTGCTGGTGAAGTGTTTTAATATAACATGTCACCTTTGGCTACTTTTTGAGCGGAAAATTCCATAATGTATGGAAATTTTCCTCATTTAGCAAAAGCCAATTTATCACAAGGCTATCGTAGCTTTATTTCATAGTTTGAACTTGAGTTTGAGCCTAAGCTGTTTTCTATTTAAAGTTCCATTTAAACAATTTACCAGTAAAGCTTTATTTAAACAGTTCAGCAGCAAAATTAAAAAAGCCTATCTCAGAAAAATTCAAAAATACACAGCGTATAAGAAAACCAATAATTCCAATTTAATCACTAGACTATCCTAGAATATCAACCGCAACCCTAATCACATAACCCAATTGCTAGGTGCATAAATCCACGAACAATATGAAAAGGACCAAGACGCGGGATAAGAGAAAGCTAATACAACTGTGCGCATCTTTGGAATAAGAGTATTAAAGTAGTGTTAACTTGAATAGTTAATACTCCTTATTATTTCTGCGCGATTATGGCAGCACTAACAGCGAATGTGCTTGGAGCTAGCCTAGTGGGTAGAGCACTGGCTTCTTGCGTGTGAGGTCCCTGGTTCGAATCCAGGTTCGGACGAGGGTCCGCGCACCAAGCTTTGAGTTCACCTAGCTCTGATTAGGTACCTGATTTAAATCAGGGGTAAAGTGAGTCTTGGAACTAATCACTCCACACTCGTATCCACAATGATTAAAAAAAATTGTAATGAAGCTCTCTACCAGCTTCAACCCCTAGACCCGTACAAGGGTTGTCGTGGGATTGCTTTACTTTTTACTTTTAACAGCGAATGTGAATACAAAGCTAACAAGAGCAAATCGACAGATTAGATAAAATGTCATTTATGCTTAGCAAATGGTTGACCTTTCCTACCATCCCCCCCCCCCCCCCCCTGGGTCCTTCTGTTGAAAAATTTCAAAGCTTCACAGCCCATTTTCCTGCAATTTAAATGTCTGAACAATATACTTCAAAGATACTATCGTTTTAGTATTTGGCACCAAATGCAAAATACTCTATCTTTAGTTGTATGTAACAAGCCACACATTTCTTTTCGCACACGCTGAGAAATGACCGAAATCAATATATTAACATCTTAACATTGTTATAGTAACAGCGTTGTCCCTAATGCATAATTTTAACAGCTCAATATTTTATGTTAGGAAGCTACAATTAACATTATATATTAAGCTGTAAACTTTTTATGTTAAGAACATCTGTAAATATAAATGTTTTAACATCTTAACATAAATATATTACTATGCCAATATAAATATACTAGCCAAGGGTGGTGAAATTGTTGGTCATACAACGAAGTACATTGCTTGTATTCTTAGTTAGGATGTTAATTTTTAATACGGCAATAGCACGCTGGAATAACCTAATCTTGTCCGATCATCGAAGTTAAGCAATGTTGGGCGCGGTTAGTACTTAGATGGGAGACCTCTTGGGACTATGGAAAAATCGTATCGACGGTGTGTTAATATTAATTATTGGTATACCAATAGTATTTTAAGATGCTAATACAACTTATTGCCATTTTACTATTTAATATTGGCCTACTAATATAATATTGTAACAAACACATTCACCACACGCATGTTAATATATAAAATTTTAAGAATGCTATGTGCTGGTAATATAATGTTATTGCTAGGTCAATTTAATAATGCTAAGAAATATTTTTAATATAAATATATTAAATACGTCAAGGGTAGAATAATGATTTTTCACGTGCAGGACTACGAAAATAAGTCATCTGAAAATTCTTGGTTTGATTTCTCTGTGAACCATGTTCCTTGTCCTTAATTCAATTACTGATATATTACACTCAGAAAAATTTCACCACTTAAAATTTAATAGGATCAAATTTAAATCAAAAGTTTAAACACTTTTAAACAAAAAACGAATCTTATTTGAATTAAATAAGCCCCCACATTCAATAAAAATGATTCCACTTTATTATACAAATGTTATTTTCATATCATAATGTTCATCGTTGAATGTAAAAGAGCGTTATTGATATGAAGGCAGATTATTTGAATGAAAAAGAAACGTATATGACGCCAAATCATATTTGAAAATATTTTATTCATATCAATTTTTTTTTATGTATGCAACGATTTTTTCTGAGTGGACAACTTCTGGTCCCAAAAGTCTCGGGATGAGAAACTAAAAATCCCGGGATTTTGGAAAGTCGAGCTTAATCGGAAATCGGAGACTCTAAAAGTGCAAGTACAATCCATATGCGCGAGAAAGCAATCAGCCGCAGGTTCACATAAAGATGCGCGAAGAATAGAGCAAAACAAACCGATGCAACAGTTCCGAAGAGAATACACATGGACTTATAAATAAATATGCTATCTGGTATTCTAAGCTATCTCCAAAATCCATGTTGTGCCAATGAAAATTTATCAAATGAAGTAGAATCTCTATTTTCGAAACACGGCATCACAATTATTTAAAAGCAATAGCACCAATTATCTAGACTCTCAACCCTTTGCACAGTAGCCAAAGTAATGAGGAGAGCCCAGTTCTAGATGCCTATATTGAATCGAGACAAGGTAGCCGTTAATTGACACTAGAAGAAGAGAACAAAGCATGAAAACAATTGATCGTGAGATGCCGAAAGATATTGATTTGCTTAAAACCATTAGAAAGAAAATGAATCTTTGAGAAAGGGGTCTTATCCGTGAACATAATTTGGGGCAGGCGTACAAATATTTAATGACCAACAAGCATCGAATCAGAACGAATTTTTTTCCGTGGCGTCTTACATGGGAGAAATAACTTCAGAAGCCGGCTTGGAGACGATGCTTTGGATGCTTTGCTATTCGATCTTACTTCCGAAAAACCAATGATCTTCTGTTTCTCAATTTTAAGAAACGTCATTTGTCTTGCAATATTTATCTTCTAAATACATAATTTTGGTAAAACTTCCGTTTAGGGGACCCACCTCCGATCGCCTTCGGACTAACAACATTTCCCTGTAGCGGAATCGCCACTCTCGCTGGGGAACAAAGATATTCAACGTTAAAGATATTAAAAACGCATGCCAAAAGAGAGAAAAATATTACTTCACATTTCTGTATTTTTACATTTGTTGAAATGTCAACTCATTTGATGAAACAGCTTATTAGAGTCGCATCCTTCACAAGTCAGTATCAAAATATTTTAGCTATTCTGTCATCAATCCCTCACCTCGTTTGAACGCCGTTCAGACACCATCTTGTCAAACAAGTTTTAGTCAAAATTTGCATTTTATATGCACACAAACATAAAATCCAGTGATGATGAGGTACTTTTCCATTTTCTTCGGTAATGTACTAAAGACATCTCATCAAGGTAGTACTGGTTGTCGGAAACGAAACATGTCTGATAACAAATACTACTCACAGTATACACAGTAGCTGACTGAATCCATTGTCATTATGGTCATGTGCCATTTAGGGACATTAATTAAAGCTAACGCAAATAAATTTCGCTCTTGGGTCATATTTGTTTGGGATAAATCTGTAAATATTTATAAACGGTCCTTCGTCCACTGAATACCAAATACATACTATGTGTCCATACATCTTTGTAGATAAATCATGAAAAACAACTTAGGCGGGATGAATTCATCAGCTCTAGCCTCATATAATGAAGACAGCCCGACTACAAAATAATGATGATGATGTGATGAGCTGATTTTGATGGCTTTAAAACATCAAACTCACGATGAGTCATATTTAATTAAAATATAATTTTAGTAAAATATTCACAATAGGGTGTGTTTACTTTCGGATCCAAAGAAAATGAGTCATTTTTTCTTCCTAGATTATTTTCCCGCAAGCTATATATAGCTTACTACAAATTATGGTGACTGAAACGATTTTTCTTATTCGGAGAGAAACTTCTATCAACGATTAAAAAACTTCATATTTTAAGGCAATCCTAAAGCGCAGACCCTCGTCCGAACCTGGATTCAAACCAGCGATCCCACTCGCCAGAAGCCATAGTTCTACCCACTAGTACTCAAGCCTTTTTATCTTACAAACACAACATGAGAAATAAAATAAAAGCAAATGTCATCACATTCAATAAATATATGCCAAGGATGATTATTAAAATTTAATTTATCAGCGAATAGAATAGGCCGGCGCTCAGACTTAAACCAGGAGTTTTAGTAGTCGACTGACTAGAGCCTAGCGTGTGTAGTCCATAGCTCAAATCTAACCTTATTAAGACACGGTGCTTTAGCTTAAACTAGCTTTTTTTTCGTAATTTAAGACAAGGCAGTAATTTAAGACAAAGCTTTTCAAAGCAGAGAATATTGATACGGGAAACTCGATCGTGTTGCGGAATAAGCCTCCCAAGCCGAATCAAATTGGAATTGTTTTTGCGGGATGATTAAAATTGAAATTTAGTTTTTGTTTATCGATTGAGTTTCCCGTATCAATATTCTCTGCTTTGATAAGCTTTAGAGACGATATACGTTGTCTATGCTGATTTATAGACAAGAAGGGAACCATGATCACAATTAAATAACCTTTACAAGTAAATTATATCGATGGATATAAGTCGGAGATGTAAAAATTTGCCACAACTAGCGTAAATAAAAATTAATGATTTCCAATTGCAAGTGGTCACATCAGTCAAGTATGCACTGTGTGCTGGTGTCTGATGAGAATCAGTGCATACTTTCCAAACCACTTTGTCAAATAAAATTTTCAATGCAAATAAAAAAAATTTCGATTTTAATCATCCCGCAAAAACAATTCCAATTCCACTATTTATTAATTGAACTCTTGTCAATAAGTTAATTTCAGGGTTGGTTTTGATTATTATTGTGTCAATATGTAAAACAATGTTTAATTCCATTAATATGTTAATAACTTTGTCGCATCATTCACTTCGCCGATGCTTCACATATTGCACCGATACGTGTCAAGCATTATAACGCAGTTAGAGTATGTTATCAGAACATTCGAACATTAGCCACCGTTCGCAGATATAAAAGAACAATCAATTTGCACCACATCAATTTGTCAATAGATTTGGTGAAATAATGTATAACAAACAGATACAGACATACATGCCCTAAATCTTGATCCTCTTCATTTTTAAATTTTTTTTAAAACCTCGTAGTTTGTTCCTCATGCATGCCTCTAAATGACGCTGAAAACATAAATATTTTCTAGAAACCTACATATATACATTCATGCATGGATAAGATGGCATTGAAGCCATAGGACGTCCATGATATTTTTCTTACTTCTAGTCTTTGAGCTCGCACCTTTAAATTTGATAATATCACTACCGTTTCTGACTTGCTTATATTTTTTTATTTCCAAACGGTTACCTAATTGTACAGTATACTTCTTCTCCAAATTGAAAATATGTGACCTTAGGTGGTTGCCACTTGCTCTGTAAGTACCTTTAGTATAGATTTCTTAAAAGATTTTTCCAGTTTGTCATTCTTACGCATAGAAACAAGACGGCTTTACTACAGACGATGATTATAATAAGTCTTATGTGCATGCATCACCTCCAGCCACATATTATATAATACTTTAAAATCAATACAAAACACTCTCAAGAGATCTGCAATATTAACTTTCGCATCTTCAGGAGAGATCCTGGTGCTTGTCTCCCTATTATCTATTTTCGGTGTAGCGAACCCTTACATGAAATTTTAATTTATATAAAATTAATCTACTCGTCTGGAACCACATCCCGTAGATACGAAACAGATACGAAAATAATGGATGGCTTCACCTACCCCTGGATTGGGAAAATATCCTGCTCGCTTCATCCCTGTAGCAAAAGTGATGGTCTCTGTTGTTATCATCGTCGTCGTCATCGCTGTCTCTATGTTTTCTGTAAGTTCGAAAGGACGATTGAGACTTTATTAAGATGAAATGCAAAGAAGACTTTTTGCCTTTCGGTTAAATTAGTTGCCAAAACCATCGTATCGACAGACAAGCTTTCAATACAGGGCGGCATAAAGAAATTGTCTCAATAGCTCAGATAAAAGATGAATTGTTTGGGTAAGATATTTTGTGTATTAGTACCTTCAATGGGTTTCGTAGTCATTAACAGTGGATGATGTTTGGCCAAGCAAGTAATTATGGTGGTGGAAAATAGCTCGAAGATTTCTTACATTATCAAAATTTTATGGTTGAATTAAGTCATAGATCAACAGCTTCGTAATCATTCAATGTTTTTTGTGGTTGGTTGTCTGATTCCCAGGAAAATAAGATTGAAAACGAATATCAATCAACAAATAAAAGTATATTCTCTAGCATATGTGGTTTATTTTGAAAGGTAAATGATTTCACAATTTTTAATTTCAGGCAAGCACTGAGATTTTATTAAAAATCATGACACTAAAATCGTACTCCGACCACTTTTTTCTTAACACGCTATGCTGATATTCCATTTAATACTTAGGAGTGAAATTTGTAATGGGGATTCAGTAATATTTTTAAAAAAACTCTTCAGTAGAAGCCTTTCTAACTTGATACGAAACGGGTGAGAACGGTTGATACGATGCGAGCCATTGACCTAAGCCACCGCAGTAATTATCATGATAAGGCTATTTCCTTGCAAGTACGAATGTGAGGTTTATAGGCAGTGGAGTAGGTATCCAAAAAAGTTTTCAAGGTGAAACTTCAGGAGAAAATCAACTTAAGTGCTGCCTTCAAAACTACTTTTACCATTAACACTAATAGCGAGCAGTGGCGACTCGTGATGCTTTCGAATGGATCGACAATTAATAAAAAAAGAATACCACAAAAATATGCATGAAATAGCATACTTAATAATAATTTCTCGAATTTAGTAAACCAGCAACAAAGTCTCAACACACAAAAGACATATTTTAAATATTGGTGCAATGGCGGTATTTACCTTTTCACAAAACTTTAAACCTAAGCTGAATTTAAAAAAAAATTGACCAAGCAGTATTGTTGGATGCATGAATAAAAAATTCACACAGGCATATCTATTAAATCGACGAGGTGTGAAATGTAATAAAAAGCATCACCGTAAATTGTTAATTTTTATGTAATTTTTTAAAAATTACTTTTCCTATTTAAGTCAATGTAAGATTAAAATTTTAGTAAATATAAGTTTAAAAAAAATATATATTCATAACAAACATACCAAACAAATTTCATTTCAGACCAAACAAATTTCTTCTAAAACAACGAAAATTCACATATAATTAAAAAAAAACCGAACAATGATATGAAATAAAATCATCATATTTCATAGTTAATTCGGCCCGCTTGTGTTCATAGGTTGCTAACGCGGACAACAAAGTATCATGCATCGATTGCGACGGCAGCGAATATGATTTGAGTACGGCTTGCCGACCCAGAATAGGGCTTGCAGTGTGTATAACCATGAATGACAAGGTCGTCCACCGGCCGCCAGCAAATTTGGATTTTACAAGGCAAATTGATCTCATCTCATCGGCGTGCCGACCCGGAATAAATAAAAAGCCTAAATGTATGTTATCAAAGATAATTGGTAGGAATTTAATATTACAACAGAGTAGATAAACAGGCGCAATGTGTAATAAGCAAATGTTTGAAAAGTAATAAAGTTAAAACAGGCCTAAGATTTTTTTTATAAATTATAATAATATAAAAAAGAATAGTTTATAAAATAAACGATTTCACTCTGCATGCATTGGACAGGAGATTTGGGTCGGCACTGCCGACCTTGTCGTCCCTGACGAGCCGCCACTGATAGTAAGTGACCATGGATGCAAATACGATACTTGTCACTTGTCAATTCCCCAAACATAGAATCCCGGGTTTGTAAGGATGATTTTGTTACTTTCTATATTTTCAAATCTTCGAAATCACACCATTGGCAATCTTAGCAATCTATTTGCTTTTGCATTTAACATCATGTCTATTGACATTCATTTCACACACCCTCGATGTCTCAAACTATTTCAAACGTCCAACACATCAACCCCAACCCTCAGCTAATGAGTAAGTAACTGAGGCTGCGTTATTCGAATTGAGAGTCAGAAACCGTGATGATTTTCTTTCCGCCACCCTTCGAAGTAATACCATTCTTATCACAAAATATTTAATCGAATTAGGGATCCAACTGTGCCACATAATCAACAATCTGGCTTACTCTGTTTCCGGCAATACTCAAAACGAATGGACAATAGGCATCGTCGTAGAAATTCTGCAGTAACATTAACGACGCACAATTAAAATTCTTTTGCTAGTCGTTCGCATTTCGGAACATCAAGTATGACCCAAGATGAGGCTGTTTCCGCATTAAAACTGATTCGCGCGAGCTACTTTTCTGCATTTTACATCGGGTGTTGATTAGACAAGGGTACGTCGAGATTGAATCTGAAAAGGATATTTTTTAACAACAGATGTCGTTTTTAATTTTGAGCATAATTAACATTTGGATTAATTGCCACCAGTTCGATTCACTGGCAAATTACTTTGCTTTTGATCCGCTTGTTTGCTTGTTTTATGCTATTAAACGTTGTGTTGCAGTACACGAAAAGGGCATCAAAATTGGATTCCGATAGGAGCTCAAATATGAGAGAAAATTGAATTCCTACTGTGCTCGTTTTGTAGATAATAAACTCGATTTGCTTCAAGAAAAAGAAGAAAACTCTAATTAAGGGCCAAGAAAAACGAAACGTGACGTCATTAGTGTTCTATTTTGGATACGCGAGAGGTTCCAAGCTCTTGAGCTCTGAAGGTTATTGCTAGTCCCGACGTAAAAGTGCTGAAACTATTTCCCGGGCGTGTGTTTCGCCTCTGACATGAGTAGATTTACTCATATGCTGCCATGAACCTATCGTGGCATTCGCCGGATCTAGAGCAGTCTAAGAGCACGTAAAGTGCCAATGTGCAGCATTGTGCATACAATTTCTATTTCGCAAGGAGGATTCGTGTGAAATTATCGCTTGGTCGTATCCTTATAACACATGAAGAGATAGTAGCAAGTTTCGGTAATTTCACCAGTATGCTCCGGTGGTTGGCTTCGTCAGCAAGGGTCGTCCTGTGCGCTCTAGGGCTTAGATAAAGAACGTAGACTAAGAAGAAGAAAAACAGAGCGACTATAGAGCACTTCGGAGCTAAAATTTATCTTTGTCCCAAGAGCGTGAAGTCTGTGTTATAATCACTGGATTTATTGGCCCTTTGAGATACATATGGCTTAGAGGGAATATTATGTGAATATTGCATGTATTTTTCGTCTTATGAGAGTATAATTATGACACGGTGTTCAAAATGTGTTTAAAAAAATTCGAACAGTGCAATATTTGATCCATTTAGTAAGCTAAGGGTGAATTTATGATGTTTATCGGACTTGTATTCCCAGATTTAACACCAAAAGAAATTTTTTGGGATGCCTATTATAGTGTGTAAATTAACTGGAAAAAGCTTCAGAAACGCTTGTGTTAAAGCTAGTCTTAAACTTAAATAAATGGTATCGTCAATACAAAATCCCTGCTGAAAATTAGAGATCTTTAATTAGTGAAACGCACGTATAAAGTTAAAAATGATTCCATATATCCAGCCGCAACTGGATAAGAAATCAACTACTGGTCACAGGTTATGTATGGCTTAGATAATAGAATTAAGTCGTACTAGGATTTTCACATACTGGGTATTCCTAGTGTAAGTAGAGAAGCATATCTGTTCCAATCCTACTAGCTGGTATTTTTTGAAGTATATACTTATAATGCATACTGTTTACAGTCATGTAATGAAGTGGTAGGATTAACACTCCCCAAGACACAAAGTTCCTAAGCTACAATAGTGACGGTCTAAGATGACCAACAAAGGATATTTTATTATATCCACAAAACACCTCTTACATTCGTTCAAATTGTCATCGCCGAAAAATTGACCAAGATATTACCGACTAAGATATTAACAACTTGTTACCAATCTTTCCTCGGTTAATCTAAAATGCTCGGTAATGGCACTAATTCATTTCATTTCATTTATTCATTTACGGACATTGTCCTTTTACAATCCATGAAATTATAATAAACTTAAATTATAAGAATGAATGTAGCTAGCATTGCAAATTAAATCTAATGGCGATTTCTAAATAAAAAGAAAGAATAATAGTAAAGTTAAGACTATACCTAAAAACTGGAATAGTTAAAAAAAAAATAAGGAAAACATTGAGAATCGAATTAGTTGACTGAATATAATTGACTTCAACACTTTGAAAGTAGTCGTAGGCAATTCTTTTAAAAATTTGTAACTCAACATTAAATATATCCATGTGATCCCACAGCATGTTACCATCTCTTTTAAGCCTTTCTATTGGCGAATTCTGACTGTAATTCGTTTTACTTTTACTTAAGGAAAATATAACGTTACTTCGAGTTGTTCTCATAGGAACTCTTAAAGGTAAAGAATTTAAAATATCGGGTGTATCTAGGTTATTGCCAAATGCCAAAAATCAAAAATTTCAATTTTCCTACGGTTTCCAAAACACCTCATCAAATACCCAAAGTAAATCAATCTAAGTTTAAGGTTAGAAAGGATCAATATGTTGACGGTCTCATCAAGTATAAAATTCTAAAGTCATCGAACTACGGAGCTACGAGAGTGGGTCAATAATTTCGTGGAATGGGGGTAAGAAGTTCAAATAAAAATGCAAATTTATTTTGTCTTTTCAATATATTCTTTCAATTACCTTAAATATATATATATATATATATATATATATATATATATATATATATATATATATATATATATATATATATATATATATATATATATATATATATATTACCTTCAAAAATGTTTTGCTTTTGTCGGTCTGAGCCACTTATAATGCTTCCATCGGCAGCCCTACATAGGCTAGTTCGTGGTTTAAAGCCTTGTTTTAAGTGCCTCACTACTTTGTACGCTTGTCGAGTGTTGTTAGCCATAAAGTTGTCATTCATGTTATTCATCATGCTGTCAAAATGCCTTCGTTTCTTACGTCTAATTATTCTATTAGCTACTCTCCGAAGATCGTCGTATTTTCCTTTCTTGGCTTTAGTCGGTCGTTCAATGTGGATTTTCTAGGCCGCATTCTTTTCGTCCAACGCGGCTTGACATTCCTCGTCGAACCATTCATTTCTGTGTTGTCCGGCTGTGTATCCCAGAACTTTTTCGGCTGCTACATTCACTGCGCTTTTGATGGTAGTCCAAACTTCGTTGATAGACGTGGTGTCAAGGCGCGTATACACATACAACCAACCTACGGCCAATGACAGTTTGATCGAATCTTGGTCGTTGGCCTTGGCATTGGTCCTGCCGTCTGCACAGGAACAGATTGGGACCAATGGCTTGGAGCCAAGGCATTGGATGCGGTTCGCGTTGAGTGTCATTGTACATGTAGTGATTGACAGCGATTAACTTGGGGTTGTAAAATATAAAGCATTTATGGTAGTAGAACGCATTTCGACACCATACACTATATTTGACAATATACAAAAAAACACAGCCTAGCTCAACATAATACTCGGTATTTTAGACCAACCGTCCACACTACAACGGAGTCCCAAGGTCAATACATCGCCAACGCTTTGAAGTTACCGCCAGCAGAGCGAACAGCAACCAAGGCCAAGGCCAAGGTTGGCTCTTCGTACACACTAAGCGAATCTGAGCCAACGAATGGCTTGGCCTTTGGACTTGGTCCTATGTGTACGCGGCTTTAGGCGTGGAAGCTAGTTCCATTTCCAGAGCAGATCTATACTCGGCTTCCATCGTCTTGTATCGAAGCTTGTCGACATCGAACTTGCGTCTTGAACTTGCTCTGGCTTCATACGACAGTGACATTCGCCATCGATATAATGCTAGGTACAAAATACTAGCTAGTATGAAATATTAGGTAGCTAGTATGAAATACGAGCTAGTATGGAATACGAATATGATAGTACTAGCTATTATGAAATACGAGCACATATTAATATTAGGATACTAATGCGTAGCTGTTTGATTGAAATGAATGAAATGGAGCAAATATATTGAGTAAATACTTGATTACATGTATAGGTCACAAAAATAGACGTATCCAGTATTTTTGAATTTCCTACTAGGTACGGCCTGTTACGAAAAAATAACTGTTCTATTTACCTGGTCTAGTATATACTCCTCATCTCTAGTTAGATAATCATTGCGCAAAAAATTATTTCTCAAAAGAATTATTAAGCTGCGTTTACATTGCGCGAAACAGATTCTCAGAGCAGTTTCGCGCAGTGTGAACGTGGTCTGAAACGTCAGACTTGTATCGCAGAACTGGTTCACATCAAGTCACTTCAGTGTCGAATTTTATGCGCGCATAAAAGGGGTAAGTTTTGCAAACCCAGCTTTCCATACAAATAGCACACTCCTCAAAATTTGCTGCTTTTTTTTATCAATTTGTTTTATGTCTCCGAAGTTTCAGGACAAACAAAATACGGCCTTAACAAATTAATGGAGGCGTAATATATTTCTTCCAAAAAGTCGTTTATCGAAACGAAATGTTTTAAAACAACTTGAGAGTGCTTATGATTGTGGGTGCTTGAAAATGCACAAGTCGAGTCAAATGAGTTAGGTACCTTTTGACATTGAAGTAAGCATTTTTCTTTGATATTCTCATATTAGTTTGTCGCGGACATTATCGGTCAATACGAAAGCATCTCAACTAAACTTTGATTATCTCTCATTTATCTACAGTCTTGTAATAATTATTTGGGAAAATGACGACATTACAATCAATACAAAACACTCAAGCTAAATCCGAACGGCAAAGGTTCGGTTCAGTTCAGTCGCCTTTTGGGATTTATGCTTATCTCCATCTCTCCGTTCTTCGTTAATACAACACGAAGGATCTTCGAACTGCTGGCGTTCCTTGAAAGTAAATATATTTATACATTTTCGAGATATCCGTTCAGATAGGAAACGAATGGAGCAATCTATACATATATTATAAAATAAAGCATTTGCTTACTAGACCCAGCGGTACTCTAACAGCAATAGGGGAAACAGGAGAACAGAAGCCCTATAGAGAATTTTAATTTATACCAAATTAAGCCAGTCGTCTGCAACCGCACCGTAGATAGGACGAATAATGGCTTTTTGAACAGGGGATGATTGTGAGGCTTATTAAGATTAAAATGTGCTTCGTGCGGGAGAGATTTACCTTCTGCCAAGCAGTCTATTCTCAGTGCAGATGCTTTTGAGCGACGGCTGCTTGTTCTTTTACTTTCTGAAATTAACCAGCTATTCTTCATGAGATATTTTTACTGTTTTATAGAGTCGTTGCAATATGGACATACGTTTCACTTAATAGCATTTTAATTGCTCGTGCATTGCACTCATATATGCCTGTTGGAAAACGAAGACGAAAACAAAAACGTAGGAGACTTGATTGTGCCTGGAGTTTATATGACTATAAAAAACTTTATGGCCGTAATATAGGACTTTATAGCGTTGAAAATATGTCGTTTGAATTTCTCGATAGGAATTATATCCAAGGTTTGAGTATGAATCAGGTAGAATAGAAGCTATTAATTCGATCGCTTTTTCCTTTCTTGTCTATAATAGCGTAGAAAATGTATATCGGCTCCGAAAGCTGTATCAAACGGAATTGTTTTTTGTGAGATGATCAAAAATTAAAATTTAACTAAGCGGTTTCGAAAGTATGCACTGTTTCTCATCAAACATCAGCTCAAAGTGCATACTTGATTGATGTAATCACTTACAGCGGGAAATTATTAATTTTTATATCTTAACCACTTAGTTAAATTTCAATTCTTTGTCATCTCACAAAAACAATGCCATTTGGTACTGCGTTTGGATGCTTAATCCGCAAAATGATCCATATTCCCGCATGAAATATTCTCTACTTGGAGATTTACAGCCGATATACTTTCCTGCGGGGGAATCAAGCTACAAATGTCTAAATTTGCAAAATTTTAAATGTTTGCTCATGGTGACCTTAAAACCCTTCTACTCCTATGATTTAGTAAAAATTTCAATCACATAAAATTAGTTTATGCTCTTCGTGTTCAGCCACGACTTGCTAAAACCTGCGAACAGCCTTGAAAATTACTTAGTCATCCTTAGAATTCATTTTGTTGAATAGGGTATCAAACTGAATAGTAACATAACACAGCTGACTGTACTCGGGATCCTTTCCAAGTATCGGGAATCACAAATTATGATCGGATCTTATAGAATTACTCCTAGTCCTACATTGCGCCACCTTGGAATAGACATGAATGAGTTCTTGACAATTAGTCCCAATTTCCAACGTCAAATTAAAGCAGCCAAGTCCGTGCTTCAGCGCATCAGACATATTTTCGCCAAACATATGGGCATGACCACAAACGCCAAATTCGTTTGATATAAGACACTCATTCGACCAATCCTCACATATGCATCGCCATCTTTAATTACCTGTTCCAAATCTGCCAAGACACAAGCGGAATTTTTCAAACGGAGAATTCTCCACTTTTTCATGGGCAGGTTCTTAGCTTAGGCAGCTTAGGAACCGTGTTGTAGAATGGATGATAAGATTTTGCTGAGAGACAAAACTGATTCATCCGGGTTATCGAACGCACGAGTGGCTCTAATGGGCCATTTATGCGTCTGGCAAAGATAGCAGGACAACGGTGGCTGTTCAATTATGTTGACTTCCCGGTGAATCGTAGGGGATAATTAAGGCCCAGGTCAAGTCTAGATCTAATGAAGCTGATTTTATTGTAATTAAACGTAAGCCAGATTTAGTTTAGTAAATTAAGGTAGCTTTGAAGTATAATATAGCTAAGTCAAACCCAGTTAATGTACAGCCTGGGTAATACTTTGCTAGTGTAAACCAAAAAATAAAACAAAAGCCATCAAAATAAATTATTTACAGCACACGAAGAGCCAGCAGGCCAAAATACTATGAATAAGATATATAAATTTAAAATGTTTATGTCAAATACCCCTTACGTTAAGTAATGTAAGAACAGTTTAAAAAATTAATAAAATATTAAAAACGAAATTGCTCTGCTTTTCTTCGAAATTTAGATTTTAGCGGTTTCTATAGAAATACATTCTTGCACATCAAAAATTACTTACCTGCACCAAGAATCATACTTTCACGCCTGAAAGTACGAAGGCTCTCGCGTCAATTCTTTAAGTTTGAGCTTTCAAGCTTTGGCTTTGGCTCGATTATTTATGGCATATCTCGGTTAATTTCTGGTTCAAAATCTCAATCGCATTGGGCTCAAATATCTGTTCTTTGTACATTCTCTTTAATTGTGTTTAAGCTTCATGTGGAAACTGTGTTGGATATTTTTTTCATATGTATTTCATATTTCTTTTCAAATATATTGCAGTGCAGACTTATTTGGAGCCCCCCTTTTTGATACATGCAGCTTTTTGAGAAGCGCTATAATGATGCTAATTGGTTTTCCTAAAGGCGTAATCCTTTTTTTTGTAATGTAAAACCTGCACAATTACTACAATTCCTCCATTTTAATTTATTGGTAATGTCCGTTAAACATCACTTTCAATGTTGTCTCCACTCCTGAAGATTTTCGTTGCTACAAACGGTTTGGATTTGCGCAGGTCAAAGGAATGATCACTGTATGATTCTTTGAATTAGTTTCAAGATGTGTTCTCGACTTAAGATATGATTATTTAGTCACACGTCTCCGTTCTTTCTAAAATAAGGAAAAACGGACGGTTTTTTGCTTCAGAGAAAATCAAATGTCATCGAATACACACATTCAAAATTAATGCAACTCCAACAAAGTCATTTTAAACAACCAGTAACTTTGAAACACTGAAACTATTTTCTTTACAATCTCACTACCACTAACACAAAACCACCACTTCCCCATATTATCGATCTCTTCCTGACACGTATTACAACCGCTTTCCACACTTAATCCTTCAACCGACAACGCGAGCGAAGCACTGAACATTTATAATAAATTCCGTGAACTCGACATTATTTCATAGAAAAGACAAAGTCGCAACAACGGTGACAAACTCGAAAATGAAAATCAAGTTACGAATGGAAACCTGCAAAATTTTCAAAACATAAAGTGCGCGCGCACGCAAAACCTTTTTTCCCAGACCTGGTTTCGTCGCACCCTCCGAAATTTCGTATTATATATAGGAGTCCTAAGCAAAAGTTTTAATGTAAAACCTATTTTGAAAACAGTTGAGAAGAGTAGCAAGGGCAATCAGTAGCAGTAGCTGAAAAAAATTCACAAAACTTTGTTGAAAAACTTTCCAGACTTTCGAAAACTCGAAAACTCATGGGCCTTAAACCGAAAATTTTGCGTTTCATATCAACTAAAACTGGGGAAAAACTTTTGCGTTTTCGTTTAACCTCCAAAAACTTGGGATAAATGTTAATGGTGAAAGTTTTCCCGCTCGCCTGTCTCTCTTTCACTACTGAATACTACCACTAATGATGCTACTGGTTCACTGCATGGGTACGATTCCGATGAGTATGTGTGTACGTAGAAGGAAATGTTAAAGTGAATGGACGGAAGAAAAGCCATATTCCTAAATCTTATGTACCCGCTACGCAATCAGACTATCCCAGCTACAAAGCTTCCGAAGAGAATTTCAAATTACTTTAGATATGAATTAAAAATTAAAGTCACTTTGACATTGTTTTCGGAAATCGATAGAGCGTGAATCGTTGTAGTAGACCTACTTTTTCAAGTTTGGTAGGAAGCCGTGAGAAAGTTTTCAGTGTTGTAAAGGCATTCACCGTTTAGAAGCTGAAAAGTTCAATTGTTCAGATCGCTTAGCCGTTTTCCAGTGCGATCAAAGTTTTAGTGAATAAATCATGTTTAATCATCTTGAGAATGGAAACAAGTTGTTTACAGTAGTATTTAGCACAGTGCTGGGCATTTACTACATTTGTAGTAGATCTGCTACTTTTTTCTGCCTTTTCCTGAATATACTACTCTACTACGTAGCAAATGATATCTACTACTTTTCCCAAGGAACTACTTTTTAGTGAAGATGGCACTGATGAAACTTCGGTGAACTATAAAGCATTGACTAAAGCATATCTGCGATAAGAAAACACCGAGCGTGTCGCAACTACTGTAAAAATGCTGGGCAGTGTTTTCGCTGTTCGTCTGGCTAAGTTCTTAGAATTCAGAAAAAGTAGTTGTTCTCGGTTTTTTTATACACTATATAAGTATATGTCTAATTTCTACTACTTTTTTTCTGAATTTGCTACTTTTTTTTAACAATATCTGCTACACATTTATTCATCCCAATGCCCATCACTGATTTAGCACACTTGGAACATGTACACCATGTGCGTCCGCTCTGGACTTTAGACTCAATTTTTACCTTCAGAAACTAGACATATTTAACTCTAAAGTGTGACTTGAAGAAAGGGACAAATTAACTTCGCAAAATCGACATCCTCCAAGAAATCGAAATGCATCTAGCTTTTAAATGAAAATAAATATATGATACGTAAGCCTTTATAAAATTCAATTAAATTGAATTCATGGATTCAATTCAGTATAATCTATGGTTATGAGTCAAAAAAACCAAAGCTTCTACGATCCCAGCGGCCCAACCAACTGAATCTTCATATGATGTTTTTTATTGACTCTAAAATTCAGACAGTCTCATAAACCAGCTCAAAAATCAATTATATTATGATTCATCGCTCCCTGTGCCACTATAGAAACATGAACGGGCAGTTTTTGAAATAATCTAAAACAAAGATGCAATTTTTTTTACCGTCCCTATCAAATTCGAGGTTAATTCCTAATATAATGTGTATGTTGGAAAAGCGTTAAACAAAATACTCTAGAGATCGCTAGTTTTTGATTTTGTCCTTATCGCAGTGCTAATGAGTTTGAACTTTATGCTGCAATATTAATTAATCGCAAATTTAGTTACTGTTTTTATGATAAGCTCTCTACAAATATTTCTTTAGGCACAAACATAGTTATTTGAATCATTCGTTGTTCAAAGTCCACTATCCGAGGAAACACAGATTACAGTTTGAAAACCTAAATAGAGAAATTCTTTGCAATAATTACACACATCTGCATTCTATTGATGTGCTTTGAAAATGTATCCATAGTGAAATCGTTCATGTTTTATACAAACAACTCAACTGATACTATATGTCTAACGCTTATCCTTACACTCCACTTTCAATTTTTGCTGAGTTTGCATATTCTATTCAGCTGTTGACTTTTTCAATTTTTTTTCAAAATCGCACTTGCTTACGCCTTGTTACACGTCACCCTTGAAACGATCCTTTCCGCAACTCAAAATACGAAAAAACACACTCAAGCACCCTTTGGTAACTTAATTACTCTTCATTCAAACTCATTAGAGGACTCTTTTCATGAAAACGGAGCTAGGACGACTTCTTCGAGCGCAGCAGTGGCGGTTACAATTTTATTTACCTATAGTACTTACAGTATAAATTATTTCTGGTCGTTATAGAGAATAAGAACAGTAACAATCACACAACCACTTATAGTTCCATCATGAAATGGTCATATTTCCTCCTCAAATTGGAATTATTTCGAATCGATGACATTATCAAGTAGCTATTTATGCTGCTATAAAACCATCGAACCAGAGCTTGTGGAATTCGACAATGGGATTTTCTCGGAACACACCGAAAAACTTCTTCTGATCGGCATACAAATAACTTTAATTCGAATCGAATCGTTCTCGATGGGGAGCAAATCCTTTTACTTTAGACAAATAAATGTCTCTCCAGGGGACCATCCAACTTGTGTTGTTGAGATGTAATTTCGCTTGCATGTCTTATATGGCTGTGCTTCATGAGTACATGATTTCTTCACTTGCGTCCTGATGCTCTCTCGACTATCTAAGCAGGAGTATGAAGACAAGTCAAAGACATCTGCTGAAATAACTTCCAATCGAAGCTTTAATTAAAATGTGGGGAGAGTTTAGTTCTCGACCGGTTTGCGTTTGAATACAAGGCTGCAGTGTGATATTCTTGGAAAAACCTCTGAACAGAACAACAAAATATCAATCCATGCATAAGACGAAAACTTTCTTCAACTCAAAAACGCTGCTTGTTTCAAATGTGGGGGGCATTGTAATTATACACACGAATCTAAACGAAACAATAATAACCGATGGATCAAATTCCGAAATCAACTTTTGCAGCAAAATCAATTCCCAAAAGCTGATTCGAAAAATTACGTACCAAGTTTACTCGTACCCTTGCTCCATCTGCCCACGTTGGGAAAACTTTAAGTGAACCGTTCAGATTTCATTTAATTAGACTCCCTTTTTATTTATTTTTATTTGTTTAGGGTCAGACTGGCTTTAAATAAGCAAGCGGTGAGTAGCAAAAACGCAAAGCAAGAAAAAACGCTCAAGTATTCATCGAAAGGCAGAGAAAATACTTGCAAAGAAACAAACGTTTTCGACTGAACTGAGAGATATTTACGGCTACAAATTTTCCCGCAGTTTTTGAAGGTTTTCATATCCCCTTCCTTGGTATTGTGGCTTCTTGCTTATCCCTAAACGACATGGGAATCCATTGAGGAGCTAGTTCTGGTCAAAGGAAAGGTGGTTTTGGTAAAATTTACACAAGAATTTGATTTTGTTCTTATGCCTGATGAAATCTACGAACGATTGCCGAGAAAGAGTTTCGAAGAGTTGTTTATGCCTTTGGTCCTTGTTACTGGTGTGTACCTTATTTCAAGACATTAGGTATAAATTATTGGGATTTAAGCTCATTTGCTAGTACTGGAAGCTAAGCTCTTCATATGCGTTGTAAACTTACCCCACGTTTTTCATACTCCTACATATAAGTTTAGGTAATCCACATGAATATTTGGTGCCTAGAGTGCAGCACACTATGGTAAATGACCCCAAATGTAATTTTCAGCTACCCAGACAATATGCGAAAATGAACTGCTAAACATCCTGTTAGACTTGTGCACTGATAATATTTCCTTAGAAAAAACTACCCTCTAGGCTCCTTTTGGACGATACTGAAAATTGCGTCATTGTTGAAGCCCCCGAGGGATGCTCGAGAGTTCAACAAACGGCTCCCCATCGGACGTTTCAACTGAATAGCATCAGCTTGTCCCATTTTCGGCATATTTAAGTGTCCTTCGTATAAATAACTTTAAGAAATATACAACGCTTAAAAATCAGAGATCCCTGCTTCCTGAAATACACAGCTCAGAAATTCTTCATGAACACTTATATAGTGTGAGTGAATGTATATTGGTCCAAGCCGTGTAAGGCCGCGCTGAGCAGGCTCTAAGCTTGAAGCTCTTGCTATAGTGTAAGAGAACCAAATTAACCCAACGCAAGTAAAAAAGGGACTATCGTCATTAACAAGATTCAGTGCTAATCCCTAAGGGATAAGTACTAACAACAACAGTCTGAGATGGGACCGTTTTCTCAATGCGTGCGATATCTGCGAGGCCAGAATGAGAAAAAATATAACTGGCACTGAATTCCTGGTTCTAACTTAGATGAGAAACATTACTTTCATTTTGAGTTGCACGAAATAAAGAACAAGTTCTGTCCCATGCTGACTATTCATTGGCATTTCCTACTCTGCAACAATTTTCAGGCAAGAAGGAAATTTAAAACCGCTCGAATAAATTAACATCGACAACTCGATTCGGATTTAAATTTACCTCGGATTGTGGTGCGGTTTTCTGTTAAGAGTCAAACGGAGTTTTTGACTTGATTTGATTTTCTGCCAAGTTATTTCGTGATATTTTTCGTATATAGATATAACAACGTAAAATCTGTGCAAAGAAGATTCTGAACAACGTTTCATACATACTTTCGTATTTTTTTTTCAGCTGACCATACTGTTGACTTCAAATTTTATGATGAGAATGTTGGTGGACTCCCAAAGTTCTCATTATGATATTGAGTTTGCTCTTTGATTCGATAGTTACTATGAGTTTGACTAGGTTTTTGCGATGTGAACCATTCTTTCTATCATCTACTCTAATAAATGGTGCGAATGTCAAAACAAGACTCACATTGATATTTGTCCCGACTCTGAAGGAAAATTTTTTAGAACAACAAATACTTCTCCATTAAGCTACACGCAATATTATCTGGGAGATAATAAATAGACGAACTTATTTTTGAAGAACGGAAGATACATTCAAATTATTTGATTTAAAAACGTACAATGAGAAGGAGAAGAGGGAGCACTAATAACTTCCCTAAGATCTTACAGCCACAATAATATTGCAAAATTTTCACTTCACAACTACCCGACCTTCTATTGAAAGCGTCAAACAGTTGCATGTTTCGATCAGGAAAAGGACTTTGTCTGTTCTGGTCTCCACACCACCACAACTCCATCTGTTTTCTTTATGCGTAACGAGGAAACGATTTATACTGAAGAAATTACAATTCGTAACCCTTTTAATTCGAAAGGAAATTGTCCGCCAGAGACTAATAAAATCAACGAAGTGTAACTCCAATAATGTCACTATCGAATGTGCCCGAGTATCATCATCAGACTAAACTAGGAAACGCAAAAGACTACATGGCTGGAGACAATATCGAGCCCGGGCAACAGTAAACGACATTGTTGTATTGCGAACTTTTTACAATGCGAGAAATTCCCATTACAGTATTTACGGATGACTTGTAGTAGATTTCTTATCCTTTCGAGAGTGTCATGTCTTTTTTTCATTTCTACTTTCTCCCCTAGTGAAAGGCTGAGCTAGAGCTATCTTGCTTTTTTTTTCTCTTGGAAGACTTTGAAATTAGATGCCAAAGGAATGCCAATGTTTCTTTCATTCGATGTCATCATGAATCTCTCAGAGGGGCTGTTAATCCATTTGTAGAACATAATCTCTTCATAAAAATTTCAGTCTAGGTCGAAGAATGAATTTTGAAGAAGTGAATGGTATGTCATTTCGCAAAGGATAGGGTTAGGATTTAAGTATGTTTCCAGAGCGGTAGATTTTCTTTCCGGATTATCGAGTTTGTTTTTTATTAGTGCAGAGTTTTATTAGGGCTGATGCCCATGATTTTTTGACCAAGTATTCCAGTGTTGAAACGCTATTTATATTTAATTGAAATGCTACACAAAAAATTTATTTTCAGATTAACAGCATATTTTCAATTAAATATAAAAATCCTAACTGAATTGATAAATGTTGCGTATATTACGATACATTTGCAAGAAAAACCATTTATTCCCCGTGACCAACATAGGCTATATAGGCGTAATATGCATTTGACAATGGTTTGTTCTAGTCACTTTGCCATGCCACAATATTCGAATTCTTTCAATAAGACATTTCGTTCTGTATTTAATATGCAAACCAGCATAATGATGAAAATGGTCGTCTTTGCCAATATGAGATTTTCTTCCTAACCAAAAGGTATCCCTCCCTTCGTTAGCAGGAGTCATAAAACAAACATAAAAGGCAAAAGTGCAACAAGCAAACAGCCCCATCTGGTACTACTCCACTTCCTTTTTTTTATGATTCTAATATGAAACTCCTTGTTACCTTCGTCCTTAACCAAGAACAGCGGTGAAAATGCCAATCAAATAATTTCATTCTTTAGACTTTTCTACAATTTCAAGTGCCATGCATAAATACCCTATGTAAAATTTATAGAATTGTATCGCCTGCAACTGGAGCTGCTTATCCGAGGGACGACCGTAAAATGAAACACGCTCACGCGGTGGCCCCGATAAAGTCGACGACGGCATTTGGACGGACGATGCTGCAATCGTAAGTCCGTCCAGGGAGTCCACGAAAAGACCAATTCCAGACTTTTTGGTGGCCACAAAAAAAAATCCACTTTGCTCGAAAGCCCTTGAAATTCATCTCGTAAAAAACATCGAATTGCTGTAGCTCCCGCAGCGACGGACTCTCGAAATTTGACTGTGAGCTCTCGAGCCCAAGCTCCAGTCACCACCGATTTCCTAGGGATATTTAATAAAAAATTTATAAATGAGCCGAACATGGACAGAAGGTGAACCAAGCAGAAGAAAAGCTTTGAAAGAAGATTAAAGACAGCGAAGGCAAATACACAAATCATTCGAATTTATGGGTAAGCTTTAATTGCTGCAATTGCCACCTTCCATCTCACACTTTATTGTGGTACGGAATTATTTCGAGTGTAGATAGTGTTCGGAAACTACTTTAACCACATATCGAAAATAAATTGAGGCATCAGGATTAAAATTTTGATGTATGTGAAGTGAAAAAAGCGCTACAAATTAACGTACATTAATTCGATTCAATTTTACTATTATATAATTTACAGAATTATTAACGAATGCTAAAATTTTTAGACCAACAAAACGCGATAGGTGATTCATATGTTAAAGAAATGCGCATTTGACTTATGCTGCTCGATATATAAGTGAACTATTTGAATTTGTATGCCAAAACCACATCTCGTATATCTCTACATAGCATTGAGTTAGAAACTGATACAAAATCTGGCATTAGATTATTTGGATATATAAAATATTCGCAAGATAATCAAAAGCAGGTTTTGAGTGTTTATTCTACCTCACGTACTTCTTGATGATCAATTCATCGAAAGTTATAAAGATAGAAAGATGTTTGGGATTACCATCCGAGGAGTTGGAAAATTTAAACATTGGTTGTTTATTTTCATTCTAGAAGTTCGCCATGTGAAAACCTAATAAAAAACTTAGGGCTGGCAACCCTCTGCTGGCACCAATCCCAATTTTACCAAATCTGCTTCATGTTGTCGCCAACTCACGCTGTGAATTTCGTTTCAAATTTTCAAAATCTTAATATTTTTTGTTTATTGTCTCTACAAGATCATTAACATTTGAAAATTTAATGGTAACATTGCTTACTGAAGAAATTACAAAAAATTACAAAAACTACCATAGCTGGCAGCCATATCGTGATTTGTCAACCAAATTTCTACCAAATTTTGTCTATAATAAGGTGCATTTACTTTATGAATTTTGTTTGGATTTCATCATTGCACCGGAAATTATAGGAAGGAAGCTTTATTTTACTAAGCAAATTCTTCAAACTATTATTATAAATATTACTATAGCTGGCAGGTTTATCTTTATTTTTCAAACTTCAAACTTCTATCAAACGTGGTCTAGAATCAGGTCTACTTACTATGTGAATTTTGTAAAACTAATAGGGCAAAAAGCAGATTTTTTCGTGGTGATTTTTCAAGATGGCAATTACCACAGCGTTGTTTTTAGCTCTACTCGTACTTAAAGTAAACATATTTTTCGAATTTCATATTGATCTGGTTATATGGTCGTGAGTTCGTGAGCTGAGAAGTTTCGAGTGCTCAAAATAGATATAAATTGATGAAGGGTTGCCGTTTTTGAAATTTTAATATCACAGAGTGGACAAAGGATAAAGTTTGTCAATGAATTGCAAAAAAAAACAAATTGGAAGGTTTTTTCACGTGCCCATCGTACCTATTTGGCTAACCGCACGATCACGTATGATTCTAGTCATGTATCATTTTAGTCAATATGAATATGCTCCGGAGATTTTGCGATGATCCAATGTTTCTGCAAGGAGCTGTGACAAATCGAAATTTGAGAAAAAAAATCCTTGTCAACTTTTAGGCACTCACCGCCCACGTATTTGCGATTCTTTGTCATAAACAAGCATAAAATATTATCAGTTTTCTTTTACGATATTTGTTTTTACAAGAAATGTCTTTGGATAGTAATATAGGGTACATCAAAATTCATTAAAATGCCTACGCCCGCCAATGGGCTAATGATATCTAAATATCAACTAATCATGGACCTACTCCTTATATACACCTATGTCATCCAAAAATTTAAACGTTGTAGTTTGTGCTTTCCCGTCATTCATAAATGCTCAAATCTTTGAGTTTTCAATATCCCAATAGCGAATAAGAAGAGGCAAGCCTCAAAAACAGCTATGTACGTGCCAGTATTGTTCATCTGTGAAATTTAGTTTGCTACCAGTGTAAATGTACAAGTGTCCAAAATGTTTTATCGTGCAGTTTAAGTGACATTCAAAAAAAAAAAAAAAATATATATATATATATATATATATATATATATATATATATATATATATATATATATATATATGTATATATATATATATATATATATATATATATATATATATATATATATATATATATATATATATATATATATATATATATATATATATATATATATATATATATATATATATATATATATATATATTATCAAAAAATTTCAGGAACGCGCCATCCGATTGAACTGAAATTTTCCGGATACATTGGTGTATATGCAGAATAGTGCCAGGTCTCACAAAAAATTAATCGTCTTTAACCCTTTGGCGCCGGCGGCCATTTTAGTGATATTTTAAATATACCCATTATTCTGTCAAAAAATAACTTTTGCAAAAATAAAGTTTATGTAATGCATCCTGAACGTGTTTTCAATGCGAATATGATAATGTTTTTGCAATTTTGAACCCTATATGTGCCCTAGGCGCCTAAAATGAGATTGAGAAAATTTGAAAATTTTTGAATTGCGATAACTTTTTACTAGATTATCAATTCATTATGAAACTTACTGCACATGTTAATGTTATTAAGTTGCTTACTTGCATACTTTTTGATGAACGTGCTGGCAATTTTGTAGCTACGGCAGGCACTGAAAGTGAAAACATTCAAACTATCGAATCTCCTAAAAAATGTCCGTTTCTTACAATAATAACTCACTTGTATACAAATCTTATGCTTTATCTATTCAGCCAAAGTAAAACTTTGGAAATTTCATGTCGGACAAGAACGGAAACCCTTTCCCAATTTACCTATATTTTTAACATCAAAAACTTCTGTTCACGGGAACTCATTAACCAATAATCAGATACAGTTGAAATTTAGACAATACATTGGACTTAAGTAGGACCAGGTTTGATAGAAGCGATTTTGAATTGTGGGCAACTCTGTGCCAGTGGTGCCATCTTGGAAAATTACAAAAGAAAAAAAACTGCTATTTGCTCTATGAATTCTTATTCAGTTTCCAGATTTTCATGTAGCTGAACTTTGCTCTAAGCCGAGTTTGATAGAAATTTGGTTGAAAAATTCGGTTGGTGCTGCCAGCTATGGAAATTTTTGCGTCTTTGGTTTTGAAAATTCGCTCAGGAAAATAAAGCTTTTTGCCCCATAACTTCCTCATGAAATCAATACGAACTTCATACAATTAATGGAACCTATTACAGGCATTATTCAGGCCGAATCTGGTTGAAAAGCCACGATAGGGCTGCCAGCTATTGTTGGTTTTGTGTTTATTTGCAATATCTTTATTAAGCGATTTTATCGTAAAATTTTCAAATGGTAATGATATTGTAGTGACAATCAACAGCAAATATTAAGTTTTTGATTATTTGAAAAATTTCGCAGCTGTTAACCCAAAATTTCTTTATACTCCTATAACTTCGAATGCAGTCATCGGATCGCGACGAAATTCGCAGGGTAGGTTAATTTCAACGTGAAGCAGATGTGATATATGTTTGGTTTTGATAATGGCAAAAGGTTGCCAGCACGATTCTGTAGTGCTATTTTTGCATCAATGAATGCTTACAGTTAGTATTCATACCGGAAACATTTACAATAAAAATAAATAACCAATGTTTCAATTCCCAAAGTTCTGCAAATTTTTCGGATCGCAGCCCCAAACACCAACTTCAATTACAGTGATGCAGACACTGAGCATTTTCTTAATTGATGTTACATGAGATGCTGCTTTCAAAGTTTTGTGAAATAAGCAACTGATAACGAGTATAATTAACAAGTGTTCCGCTCTCATAAACTTTGAAATGCATGCCAGTGGTAGTATCTGAAACCTTTCCACCATATGAGTTATAATGCATTCTTGAGACCAAAGTAAAACGTGGCGTTTGAAACAGTTTGGCTGTAATAAGCAGTTCGTGTGGTAGAATATGCTCTCAAAATCGGCACGATTCTTCTACTGTTCTTCGAACATTCGTGTTTCTAGCGGTTCAGGTGCGCTAGAGTTTTTTACTATTGATTTCAACTATTTTCATCTAAATCAATTATAGCTATGATTAATTATTGATTGATTAATACTCCAAACGAGTTTTATGATGACTTACAAGTTAGCCCATTCAATTTATAAACTTATCCGCGACAAAATTAAAGAAAAGAGAAAGCCAGCCCTAGAGTTGAAAATCATTAGAGCCGATAGGAAGGTTAACCGTTCATATAATATAAAGTGGTATGGAAAATTTCTGGTGATTTCAGGGAACATATGGAACAGAGCGTTCCATTATGAGCTTGATTGGTTTTAATTCTTACGAAAGACACAAATTTAACATAAAATTGCATTCATGTATATATCCCCAGATAACCAGGTTTTTGTTAGGCTGATTACGTTATCAGACTCGGCTGTGGAGGTGTGCTTTATGTCTTTACCTTGGCTTTTCAAACTACGAACGTGCTGCCAATAAATTTTCAGATGCCGATTCAAACTCTGGTTTGAACATTTGGAACGAAAATGCCTTTTTAAAAATTTTAATTATTTTGCATGAGGTAGTCCTCCGGATCTGAATAGGGAGCAAATATATCATCGCCGCTTATGGTTCCATTTCCAGGTATAGAACCAACATGTTTATAATATTTATCCAAATCATGGGGACCTATTTCCCTCCTCCAAGTGTGTAAATATAGATTAAGAAGAAGGCAACAGTTAGTTGAAAAAACATATTCACGAAAAATTAAAGCATACGCTACATTCACGCTACAAATATTTTTTTCATTTGATTTCACTTACTTCAAAACAAAATCAAAGCACTTGAGCAACCCACAAAATTGGAACATTCACTATGCAGAAGCTGCATGAAAACTAACGTGAAAGTGCATGTTCTACAGCAAATGCTGAAATGTTTATAGGGATTTTCGACTAAAGATTACAAGGGCTACCGTATGTAAAAGAAAATATTTTTCAACTTCATTCATAGCAGAGTTAGACCATAAATTGGTCCAAACAAAAAAAGGGATATGAGCAAAATATTATTAACGATTGAAACATATCTATCAGAGGTCTTGTAGAACTCGCCCAAAAGGCATGACACTAATGAAAACACAAATACGACAACAGTGTTAAGAAAACCGTAAAGTTCTCTATTTTCTCGTCTAATCAATTACCATACATCCTTGTAATGATAGACATTCTTTGCCTCACATCAGATTTCTCTCTTTCCATTTAGAAAACATAATTTTTTATTACCGCGAAAAGATAACTTAATACCCAGAAAGCTATAAATTTACCACAACGAAAAAAAATAATCTGCTTTTGGTAAAGATACGCTTTTCCCCTACCTATAATAAAGAGTAATGATAATACAATAGACATTCAGAAAACGAACAAAGACGCATCTCCACCCGAACGACCATTGCAAATTTTCATAGCGCCGTCATCGTCTATCGTAATGCATTCATCCATCTTCGCCACTTTTGCTCCAAATCTTCCACCAGATGAATCAAGTATTTATAAAATGCCATAAAATTTGAAAATGGGGTGTTAGGCTGTACCGCCATAAAAGGATGTTGGGTAGAAAGCCGGGAAGTGACGGTAGCATAAGCATCCTCACACGCCAACCATTAGTTCATTGTCTAGGAATTACGCGATTGGTGGCTTTCAGTTTCGCCGGTCGCTGCAAAGTGTGATCAAAAGCCTCGGGGAAAGTGTTTAGAGTTAAGACACGCGTTCAAAGATTTTTACATAAAAGATTTTCACAGAAAATTTATGACCTCTTACCTCTTCATGTACACTTGGTCGAATGCGGGCTACGAAGGTGGTTTCGTGAAAACCGTCCATTACAGATGTGTATTATGTCTTGGACCGAATTTTAATGTTTCAAAGAGTAATATTTATGGCTTTGGAAAGCAGGATGGAAATAGGTAATTATAAATGGTGAATCGTATTTGCTCTTAAAGCGCTGATTTTTACCCTAAATTTGATACCATTAATGCATTGATGATGCTGGTAAACTGGTATACACTAAAATGTTTTTAGTATTATTGTAGCTTATTTTACAGTGTTATTGTCGATAATATGAGAAAAACGTATGAAATGTGTGCTGTGGAAATTTAACTCATGTTAAAATAAAAGCAAGTTTAGTGTGAATTTTTTGCAATTGAGTGACAATAAATACACAAATTTCGGCTACTGGGTTTCAAGAAGTAACTTTTCATTCTATATGTAAGGTTGCAACTAGTGTTTCTACTCTAATAAAATGTCTTGCCTTGCTAATGCATGAGATTATCTACTACCGACTTATAAAGTATTTACAGACTCTAAGTGAAACCGATCACTTGGTCAAAATCAACTTTTGGCGTAACTATCCAAGCCAGGATCAAACAACGAGTCAAATTTGTATTAAACTACAGCGTGAATTGAAATATGCAAGATCAACAAATACTTTATACTTAAAAGTACTTACTTTATTACGATTACATTTCAAATCCGTCCTCGAATCCCTTTGTTTCCGGCTGGAATCAAAGGGGGTAGTTTCGGGGTGAGGCGGAAGCCACTCACTTTAATTGACCGAAACTACCACTTTGAAGCGAGAAGTTAGTGACGGTGTCCGCTATACACCATGACCGTGCAATTGGAAATACTAAGAGTCCAACCCCGCAGACGTATCTATTCTCCGATTCAAACTTTTATCAAGAAACGTACTAATTTCGAAATCTGAGCATACTTCAACTTTATTTTTGAACGACAGTATCAGTATATTTAATATGTCACACATAAAACCTAGCGGAACTAATTTAACTAACTCTATATGCCTTTAATTTGTTATTCTAGTGTATACACTACCTTAGATATTGGTTGTATCGCGTATTGGCCTGGCTATTGTCTCGTTGGGGCCCGTTCGTTGATTCGTTCGTTTACAAGATCCAGATTAATTTGGCTTCCTTAGCTTGCGGCGGAACACCACTTCGACCGACGAGTTTCCGCAAATTTCGTGTGACTTCTCCTCCGATCGATTCGAAATGCACAACAAAAATGATCTTGCAAACACGGATGTCTTATCACAGCAAAGGAGAATAAAAATAAATGCTTTTGTTAGAGTTTGCCGATTTTTCTCCTCGGACATCCGTCCACTCACCCAGTCCTTAGTCAAAGAGGCCGTTTTTCGCCTTCACAGCACACAGGAAACTTGTCTGGCGGCAACGGAATTTCCAAACCCATTGGGTTCGCTCACCTTAGCCGTGGACTCGCACGATCCACGACGGGGTTCCACTTCGGACCGTTCACTCTCAGCCCATTTCAGTTGTGACAGCGATCCATCGGTTCCATCCCTCATTTGACAATTCGAAATGTCATCGCGTCTTGTTGAAGTTTGTTGTATTTATATTCAAGCGCGTAAGTTATTCCATTCTTCCATTTCTCTAACTTGGGTGCTCAGTCACAGCGTAAGAAGTTAGTTCGTAACCAGCGTGCCAACTTATTTCATTTTCCCCAAAAACCACTTTGACCTTGAAACTGCGCCTCCGTTTGCACAATGCATTATCTGCCAAAGCAACCTGAGATTGTGTTGGTATTTTTTGCGAGAGTGAGCCGTATGGTAGCAATAAAAAATCTAGCCTGCGTATGTAGCTGTCGAATCTCATATTGCATCTCTTTCTGTTCCATGCGATTTCTTTAACTTTCCAGTCTGATTAACAACACAATCTCAGGTAAGATCACTGAAATTTTGGCCAGTATACATATACGGAGTTGGTACGCTGGGTAGGAACTAACTTCTTACGCTGTGGCTCAGTAATCATAAATGGAGCTCATCTCGCCTGCTGGTGGTGATTTTATTAGTGTATCGTCAGTTCGATCGTGGTGTTCTTGATGACTGTGGTGTTGATGACTCTCCAACTTTTACGCTTTACATCGCGATAATTAAGCATTGAAACCCAACCGCCGTATTTGCAATATGCGTACTAATCGTTTACTAATATTTACTAACTAAATACTTACATTGTGTAGCTAACTTATGTTAATCCTGACCGCGGGTTTGTTTGTCTAATGCATCCTTTCAGGATTACGACAGGGATTCTTTTTATTATGCATGTTTCGGTACTCCGTGTCAACTTTTTATTTCGTTTTTGAATTTCACCCTTTTACATCATTTCTCTAACTATTTTTTATTCCGCTACACTTACATATCTTATCAGCCACCTCCACTATTTTCTATTTTGAGCTTCAGACATCAAAGCAACTTGCAAACTCCTTCAAAGATTCTAAACCATGCAATCTCATTAGTGGCGTTATTTTCTTATTCGTCAGTCTTGTTAGCTGAATCGCTTAATCATGGCAGTTTAAAGGGATTTTAATAATCAATCCAACGATTCATTCATTCACTCATTTCCTAGCCATTCAGCCTGTTTGTCTGTCCACTAAGGTTTAATTTCCGTTTGTTGTTCGAGTTCTTTCGATTACCGCGCTAAACTCACCAGAAACTCCTTCCCGGTTACATGGTATTTTCTCAGTAAATTCCACATTCTCTCTTTTGATCACTTCTCTAGTTAGCAGCTTTCCGAACTCCGCTCTCTTGGTCGGACAAACTGCTCTAGGAAAATAACTAAAGTCAAGACGCGCCTTTGTAAGTCGGAAGCCAATTTAATTAGGACCATATCCTTTTAAATAGTGACGCCTTTTGAAAATAAACACTGACTCAAACTGTGAAGGAAAAAGCGGAAGAAGATACTGAACGTGGAAAGCACAAAGGCAACTTGATTCGGTAGCCGGCCATGATAAGTTCTTCAATAAAGTGAGAAAAGGGGTGATTTGTAAACAATGGTGTACATTTCATTAGAGCGCTTAAAAGATTTTTAGAACACTTGTAGATAATTATAGCACTAAAGTTCCATGATGTCCTGCACAACGACTAGGACTTTTCAGGGATGTTTGCTTGCGACATTGACCGGCCTTGGAAAGTTACCACGATGTAAAACAGATCGTAGAAGCATTTGAAATGTTGGTGGCTACAATTTTACTTATTATAACCAAAATATGGTATTATCCACGAACCTGCCAGAGTTTATATCACCACTATCATTAATGTTTTTCCAGTTCAAAACTGAAAGAAAGAAAACACGTCAAGTTATTCGATTTCAGAGCATTCCAGTTATAAAATATTTTTCTAGCATACACAATCCCTGTAGAAAAAAGAGAATTCATTGAATGCCTTTGGATCACACAAACACACTCTCTTACTTAATGCTTTGCATATTTCATACCTAGGAATCGATATGAACCATAAACACGCTTTAACCGAAAGTCCTAAGCAAAAGAAATCTTTACTTACTCAAATTTGCTTGAGACACACGCAATGAAAACAATCTGATTTTGCAACAACAACAACAAAAAACAAAAAGCCATGATGATGCTAAAATCTCGTTTTCTACTGAGTGCTCGACAGATGGAGTCGTTCGCGCGAGAAAACAATGCAGAACGACCATAAATTACGCCAAGTTTATTACAATCTCAATGTACGCTGGGTGAAATGAGAATCGAACAGAAAATACGCCATTAAGGAAATATGTCGCCATATAAGATGCAAGCACTGTTGAATATCCTTAAAATAATTCACGGGACGCGAACGAAGTTATCCCCATTCGCTTTCTGTAAATCTTTCGTTCGCATCTTCCGGTCCAAAAAGGCATTCGATTTCGCGACATGCTCTTTTGCATTCATGAGACGTCTGGATGGCAAATTTCCGCTCACACAGTGTGCGAATGCCAAAAACATTGAATACGTAATTGGGTGATTTACATCGAAACCAAGCGGCCACACTACAATGTTGATGGTAAATTAAGTGAAACTTAGGTGTTGGCCATTAAATCGGACCTGCATTCGGAATATTTTACATTTTTCATAAATATCGTTGGTAAAAGTTTATAATGAATATTCATTATATATTCATCTTAAAGATATGCTCAATTTTCTCCAATTCTCACGAAAATCGATTAGCAATTACTTTTTCTCTCAGTAATTATTATTATTATTATTTATTGTCTTAATCCAATTAAAGACTAGATGAGGAATAAACTTAAATATCAAAAAAAAAAAAAAAAAAAGAAAAGAGACTATAAATTAAAACTAAACAAAGTATAAAAAGGCGTGAAATCTAATCATAATTCAACACAGATATGAAATCAAAAATTCAGAAAACTAGTTTATTTCATAAGATAAAACGCATGTTCTTAACTTATTTTTAAAAGTGCGTAGTGAAGGCGGAAGACGACCAATATTCAAACAATTATGGTGCCTAGCAAACGTAGTAGTGGAGCGTAAAAAAAAAACACATAACATTACACATGACATTAGACATTGCGCGATTCAAATACTCGTTAGATATTATTAAATTTTTCTTTTTCGTATTTATTTCGTTAAAAATTCATCAATTCCATCAAATAGCCACTTAAAAATACTCGTTGCCTTATCCTAGAAACTTCCCTTATCTGTGTGTGATACTGGAATCATCTCCACAATCCACTAGCAGCACGATTTTACTACCAATAAATTTGAACCTTTTCAGCCTCAGCAATTAAAAGTTGTAATTAGATGTGGGTGGCCAAGACGCCATAAATCTCATCACCAGTTTTCCCGCAAACTATGTAAAATCATCGAATGCACTTGTTAGTAACAGTCGGAGCGTATCTGAAAATTCTGTTCCTACATCGTTTCTATGCACAATGAACGAGCACAACTATAGACACTAAGAATATAACACAGCACTTTTCGGAGATGGACCCCCATTTATTTTCCATACATTTCACTTTGTATAGAACGTTGTTGTTCGCAAACATTAATAGGATATTTAACCTTCCACCTTGTGGGCCAACTAATGGATAGACTCCATCGTTAGGTACTTGCAACTAAAGCACTTTTGGTCTTAGGACTAATTTTGAGCTTGAGATGCTATAGATGACTGTCTGTAGAGCTGCAGATACGCTAAATAGAAAACACCAAGAACGTTAGGATATCATGATGAAAAGGGTTCAACAAAAGCATTTATTTTTATTGTTACCTTCAAAGGACAGAGGAAAGGTAAAGGATATCGTTCAAGATTTAAAAAAAAGTTCGTATTTGCAGATTAATTTGTCACATAATTAAATTAAAATAATTTAAAAAATAATAAAAAGAATAATTTAATCACATCAAAATGAACACTCAGAAAACTTGTTCTATATTTTTTGAGGAAAATTGAACACATTATCAAAGAAACGATTCTGCGCCAAAGAAATATTTACTCAATCGAAAGAAAAGAATTTATTCATTTCAAAGAACTAATATTTAACTTGCCCTGAGTGAAATTTTGTATAGTTTCAGTTTCAATCGGTTTTTGTACGATCACCAAAGTTAAGCAGTGTTAGGCACTTATTACTTAGATGAGGGACCGCTTGAGCGCATCGCTTGTCGTTGGCACGCAAAAACTCTCTCTCCCTTCATATCAAGAGTGCGGTTTACTTTGAAGGACTGAAAAAAAATTAAAAAAAAGTAAACAAAAATATATTTTCACGTGCCAAAGCAATATGGTTTGAGCTCAGATAAATATTGAACTTGCAATAAGTAGTTTTTTTTACAATGCCAAAGCTCAGGGGATTGCCTTTTGAAGCGAATGCGTAGCTATGGCGGCAGGGAGACACCTATGGGAGAAGCCGATATCAATTATTCCTTTATTCTTTTATTAATTACCACATTTTTTTTCTTATTTTCTGAAGCGAAGGTGTTAGTATGCCTAGACACCACTTAAAGCTATAATGTGACATTTAATTGATGGAGCGCTGCTATGCCCAGTCACTGGCTGATCCCAACGGGAAAAGTAATGCTTACGGATATATTCGGTAAGCATTACGCATAATGCGTGGAAGCATTACCGGACCATTGCATGTTGTTTTCTTTTTAACATTGCATGTCCTAGGCTGGGCAGATTTATACAAGGGGAAACTTATGCTTTTAGCTTTATAGCTTTATGTATAAGAGCTTTTTGGAAAGTACGACATCGTATTCTCGCATTTCCGTCATCTACGGTGAATACGAATTAAAGCTTTGGCCGATCGTATCTCTGCATGTGTGGTTTTTGCATGCTGAGTGATTGTGATGGTAATTGGAAATTCCAATAGCGCAACCTCTTTGCTACTAGGGGGAATTGGTACTCTTGTTTTTCATACATTTTACTTACCTGTGATGATTTGAAATGCTCCGAAATTTTCATCTTTCCGCTTTATATAGCAGACCACCCATAGCCGATATATGCTCGCAAGTTCTTTTCCCCTTATTTCTGCGAGTGATGTTCATTGGCCAGTCATGGACTTATAACATATGAGCTTTCTCCCTTGCAGCATTCCCCATGCTTCAAGTCATGTATACGAGTATATTGTATAATTGCTGTAAAATAGCTTTCTAGCACATTACATTTGCATTACCAGCATTGTTTGATTCAAGCATTCTTCCAGAATACATTATCGCGTTTCCCGTTGGGATAAGACAACTCAAGACGAACAAATACAAACATGATCCCGGCGGAATTTGAAGCCACCGACCTCTCATTTGTATCAAGGAAATGTTGACAGAAGACATAAAAACTGTCCATTTTTTTCGTCGAATATTGAAGCGTGGTTTATGTTGAAACATGTAAAAGCATGTTTCCGTTATAGAGATAATTTACTAAATTTTTAGACACAATTTACCAAATTAGAGGAAAATTACTTGCTTGAAATAAGTTAAAGTTAGAATTGTATTCCTTTCGATTAGCTTCATGTGATAATTAACAATGCCAAGATATGGCATTACCACTTGCAAGCACAAATGAATGAATATAAAAAATTACCATAATGCATTAGATTGAGTCAGTTTATGTTCAGCGTTAGATTTGAATGAAACAATATCCTCCTTTTTTATGATAATCTTTCATACCATTTCGTGTTTTACGTTTGTACCAAAGCAAAGGAAACGCAACATGTTTTCTGAACGCTGGCTTAACCATAATCTAAGTCATTTAAGGGTCCAATTAAGGGACATTGCTGACCAATACAATAAGCTACTAAGATATTGTAGAATATCCAATACTAACAGTACTCACTATTCTTCTTGTAAGTCCAAATCTACCTACGCACCCATCAAAATCACAATACTTGCGCCAAAAAATAACTGTAATTACTATTTGATTTTCATGTATTTGGTCATGAATTTCTACGAATTGAACAGCTTTAACTATTGCACTCTTTTATTGGACTGTATATGATGCTTTGCTCGGTAAATAAATAAATCCAAACAATATTATAAAATTTACCTCGATATTTGCAGAAAATTTACAGCTCATTCATTTATGGCAAGTAGGCATCTTCGCTTGTGCCTTCTGCAACTAATTAACCACTCAGAGGCCCACCTTACATAATTTCCCGAAGCCAACACAAATTGAGCAATCGAATTCAGCTCCGTCCCGGGAGACATAATCAATAATCTTCCCGAAATAGCTGCAAGTGATTACATGTCTTCCCCATATTCTTTCATCAATCCTTGAATTGGCACTCGAAATAATGTAATTGCGTATCGAACCGGTAGGTAACAGGAAGTTTTCTTAATCAATCATAATCACAACCTTCCCGAACGAATTGCGCAATCCGTGAAGTGGCGAGCCGAAAGTTTTGATGGCTCTTCCTTGGATTTTCCTATTTGATTTCGATTCGACACTTCATTTCGACGTAATTGGATCGTTCGGTGTAATTGAATTCGCAAGATCGAACTGTTATTTTACCGTTTATATTAAAATGAATGCTGAGGAATGAGGTAACTACAGCCATTGCACCTGTTAGTTATGCGATGAAATCAAAAGGCTATATTTTAAGTTCAAAACTGTTTAAAAAAATTTTAAAACTGCTGGTCGTTTTTTTTTTATGTAAACGTAATATTTACAGTTTGATGGGTGTAACTATTAGGGGATTAATCAAAACCATTGCAAATTGAATAAGGATTTAATGTAACCAGCTCAACACTCCATTTCCATTACTCATAAGTCATTACGACTGGGAAAAAAGTAACCAGTCGCCACCTCAACAGCTCCCTCTGTCATTGCTTTAAGAACTGAACAAATTTCACGAGTACAAGGACATTTGAGTATCCGAAATTTCCCGGAACTATTCACAATCAGCAAACAACACTAGCCCTCTGAATACTTTCTCCTTATCTGCCAAAGGAAAACCTTGACACTCGTCTTCAGTTGACTTATCAAGTGCACCTAGACATCTCACTTCGGCATTAGTGAATGCGAATGCGAATGCCACTAGTTTGCATATTTAAGTGTGAACATGTTGTTTAACAGAAAATGTCGAGGACCCTTGTCACTTGTAGTGTTTCTTTGGTTTTCTCGAGGGACTGACTGCTGGCAGTTGTTGGGAAGCATTGAAGACATTTTCGGGCGTGTTGTTTGGATGCCAAGTAGTTCTTTGTTCGTCCAAGCACATTTCCTAAAATTGTCATACCAAGTACGTAAATGGCCATTTCAAGACGAAAATATGCTTTTGTTTTCGTGCTCAGAAGCAAGTTTCTGAATTTCTCGGACAGCAGGTCGAAGAGAATACAAATCAGGAATGCATGTATGAAGAGAGTGGAAACAGCACAACGAAGACAGTAGCCATAGTAATGTTGAAGTTTTCACATGAAAGCTGCTGTCAGTAATAGCAATCAATTAAAAGGTAACATGTTTGAAAATATGCTCTGGGTTGCCCGACTGTTGCTATGAGAAGTGAAATGTTGTAGGTTGAGAGTGCAGTACGAAATACACCTCATATTTGCTGAGAAATCTATTTTTCATGGATTTCATCCTGAAAGAGATTCTAGTTTTGGACAATGGAATCCAAGCTAATTTCTTCGAAATTGCTATTGCTCGTTCAAGCTACCAGCTGTCGTGTCGAATCATTCATGATGAAAAATGCCACACAGCACATATTTTGCGCTTAAAACAGCCATTAGTCGCCACACATCACGACATCGCGTGATAATATCTCATATAATTAACTGTCGAATGTCGCCTATTATGGTGTGTGTATTTGCAATGAATAAATAAACTTCCCTTAATTTAGTGTTGTTTTCCTTGTGAGACGAAGTCGTTGCCGAAGATGTTCCCAATCTTCTTCGTTTGTGCCAGAAGAGAAATAGTTTATCAAACGTCTTCTCGCCGCCGCCCCCTTCACTCTGCACACCAAATGCGAATGGTTTCAGGATTTCGCATATAAATGTTAACTTTGCAAAAGTCCCCGTTGACAAGCGAACACAGTCATAAGGCATGCAAACATGATAAACTAAGTTATTCAGAGAAAACTGGGCAAATAATCCGGCTATGAATTCATAAGGCCATGTCTTAGCATGTTTTCATGATTTATACGATATTTGCCTGTTTTGGTAGTTGATAGTGTCTCCAACCCATCATAATCATCACCATCATCGTCAGCGTCTTCATCGTAGCTCCCATCGGTGCCACTGTCTGTGAAATTAGCTTGCTAGTATGTGAAGGGCATATGTCAACATGGAAAACACAAAGCCCCCAATTTCTTGACACATGTTCTTCGGGCTGTTGACATTGGCAATTTCGTACTCTGAGAGATTTCGTCCAAGGTTTTCAAAGACGCCAGTTGTATGCATAAATGAAATGTACAGCTGGATGGCAAAGGCCATGCCGATAGGAAAATCATTCGTTGAAAATGAGCAAAGGGTCGAATGTCGATAAAACCATTATTTGTATTGGGTATTTACGGTTTTGCATGCGATTAATATTAAATGAAAGGTCTCTGTTTCGGTTTTGTATATTCTGTATGAATTTTAAATACATCATAGCATTAGGTGTAGGAATCGCATATACATACATGCATGTCAAGAAACATTTAGGTTTAAAATAATTTCAGCTTAAAATTTATGAAGCTGTTCATTCTGCAATGTAGACAATATCATAAACACGACTAGCAAGTACATCAGTGACGGCAAGGGAGGCACTGATAAAATTTGCAAAATACGTAAACTAAATCAATCAATAAATAGTTTTTACATTCCTAACAAAACCAGCATTTTGCTCCCAAGTCTCCATTACTTTTGAATTTGTGCAAACATAAAAAACTAGAATTGAGAGCAGTGCATTGATACAAGCAGCAGTGCATTGATACATTGATAAAAGCAGCCTAACAAAGCAACGCGAAATCAATTCTATACCCAGACCGGAACCAGCCTCAGTGCAAAAAAATAAAACAAATGTACCAAAAAAAGCAACATCGAAACACGTTGATTTCGATTGCAAGGAACGCCAAGGAAGAGAAATGAAAATGAGGCAGATATCAATCGATAGGAACGTTAACTGTTCGTTTAATATAGGAGTGGCATATAAAAATTTCTGGTAGCTTGAGCGATAAGAAATTTCTCGTATTATTTGATTCTAACTCCAGTAAGAATATGTGGTCAAAGCTACATTTCAATAATTTATAAAACCTAAATGGTGCTCTATCAAACTTAATTAGCTCTCTCAATGAATCGAAATCGAGGTAAATGTTGGATATGGTCGCCAAAAAGAAAAATTAAATAAATCTTGAAACTCTAAAATGGCTTATTGAAGTGGAATTGTTATTGTGGGATAATTCAAATTGAAAAATGTTTATTGAAATTTTTTTTGACTAGGTGGTTTCGAAAGTATCCACTGATTATCATCATACACCAGCTAACAGTGCATACTTGACTGATTTGACTACTTGCAAGTGGAGATCATTAATTTTTATTACGTTAGTTGTGACAAATTTTAACATCCTCGACTTATATCCATCAACTTCTTGACTTATCCTCGACTTGTATCCATAAAATTTGTCACAAGTAACGTAAATAAAAATTAATGATCTCCAACTGCAAGTGGTCACATCAGTCAAGTATGCACTGTGAGCTGGTGTCTGATGAGAATCATGCATACTTTCGAAACCACTTAGTCAAAAAAAAAATTTCAATAAACATTTTTCAATTTTAATCATCCCACAAAAACAATTCCACTTTGATTCTGCTTTCGCAGACTTATTCCGGAAAACGATGGAGTTTCCCGTATCAATTATTATCTGCTTTGATAAGCTTTAGAGACGATATACGTTATCTATGCTGATTTATAGACAAGAACGGAACCATGATCACAAATCAATAACCTTTATGGTTTATTGACTAAACGTTACTGTAATCGCGTCTGGACTTGCCTTAAAGAGGAATGAAGCAGAAGTCTGCAATGTATTTGGCTAGATAAAAAAGTTGGTTAAATGAGTTTCACACGATAGACTTTTGAGCCTGATGGACCTAACTCAGTCTCTCACTTTTCAAAATTTACTTTGTCAACCTTCGTTTGAGCGCGTGATGTCCATTTGTGGTCTATTCCGCAACCGAGAAAAATTAAAAGTAAGCTCTGTGTCTCGTACGTCAGTCAAATAATCTAGAATAGTTGCTATAATAGAAAAGTTAGCCATAGTACTTCAGATATTATGTAGATGCCGTTTTTTGTGTTGAAACGAATTCAACCTAGTTCTAGTAAAACTAGTTATGATAATGTCGTTCGACATATTGCCAAAAGAGAGAAAAATATATCTTACTTTCAAATAAAATGTTTTCGCTGCGTAGTTTACATCATATTTTCTTACTTCACCCCAATGCTCCAAAATTTGCATCGATATTATTACATAAGTCATTTAATATTATTTGACTGCTCGAATGATTCTTAAATTCACTGCCTCCCTGCTTCTAAATGTCACACATATAAGCTATGCCTAAATGTCATACATATAAGCTAATTTTGTATAGTAAATACATGTATAAGCTAAGATTCTAATTTTTGTCGTTGACGATTTGGAAAGTATGCCGCAAAATCTGATCGGGATCGCTAAGTGCTATTGCGTTTTCCATTAAACTAGGTGGAACTTATGTTCACGGCTTAATTAACAAAACTGAGGATGATCAATATGCATAAATTTTGTTGATGCATTAATGTACATCTACCATTAGAGTCTTTTTTCTATCTCTTCTACGTACATACACACTCTCACTCTTTAAATTTCAACACGTCGTGCGTCGTGCTATTTCCTCAGCCATACAAATCCTCCCACTTAATGCATTTCCCATCATTACAAGAAATTGTCAACACAAATTATCTTAAGATGAATGTTATTAGTGAATGTTATTAATAACTACCATGTTCCACTGCGATTTTGCTCGGGCAAATAATAAATTCACCTCCACGAACAACGATTTGGCAGTGTTTCTGTACCAATAGTCTCTTCTTATGAAGGAGACCACTAACGTTATTGTTTGCTACCTTCCTTACCTCACATTAGCGGTGCCACAACAACACTCATTATTGTCATGCCGAAGACGTGGAAAATAATTTTAGCGAAAATCAATTTTCTTCGATAATTAATTGAATCAGGGCATCGTACAGATGATTATTGATGAAATTCCATAATAGCATTTCGAAACGATATAATAACTTCGTTATTTCATTTTTATGCCGTGGTATGTTCTGCAGTTTTAGGATGCCCAGTTGTTATGATGGTCATGTATTTCAAATGGTTTGGAGTATTGTTTTCATGGGACAAGCGACTCATAGAGCAAATGGGGGAAATTCGTAGAATAATACGTATAATATTTCTGTAGCATAATGTTTATTGGAAGATCTAAATTCTCCCGATGGAAAACTTCCGATAAATTTAACCAACAAAACCCATCTACTCTCTGATGTTATAAAACGCTACTATTATCTTTCAAACCAACACACGTCGCACTGCATTTTGTAATTACCACAAAATTAGTTGTGTGCTTAAGCGTCAGGAAATTTATCACAGAGCTCCCAACAAAAAGAGAAAATTGTCAACAGAAATTATCTTAAGGAGCTATTTATTAGATAAATAATTAGTAAAAGTCGCCTCGCGTCGGGTCTAGTCAACTTCACTCGACGGTAACTGCAGTACAAGAAATGTCTGAGATTCTACAGTAACGGTGTATTTAGATCTATGCGAATATGCAAACACCTTTCGCGAACGTTCAACCGGAACGCTATCCAAACCCTTTCGCATCCGAGAGATAATTTATCTACTGCGAGAATATCTTTTGAAATATATGCTGGCAAATATTTTGAACACGAAATATTTGCAAGTAGTAATTAATGTTGGCAATTTAGTAAGATGAAGGAAGTAAAAGCGTTGGAGTTCTAAAATCATTTCAAAACAGGATTGTGTGATGAAGAAATTTTTTTCGAAAGCTAATCAGCCGATGCTTAAGGTACAATATTTTATAATTGCTTGCTGTAGAGCATTCTAGCTAAATTTTAAATGATTGCGTTTATATTCTGCATGTTCGACTTTCCACCAAAGTAGGGTCAATATCTTGCGACAAACCTTACCCGCTTTATTCCACATCATCTATTCTGTTGCAACATGATTACTGTTCTTGGTAAGCAATAAATATCGCAATACTTTCCATCTAGAACACTTTTTAATTAAGCTAAGTGAGTTGGGTGATGTCCACTCCAATCGAATTCATTCGGCCACCACTTGGTGATAGTAGCTTTATTTCAAGTAGGAATCTTACTGATTGCATTGAATATCTATTTCAATAATGCTCTTGTGATTGGTCATAAATTTATCTTTCTCTGAATACTTTCTCCATTCTTGAAGAATATAAATAATAAATTTTCTGTTGACAATCAAGTGTTGGCAAATTGATTTAGTCGTTATTGTCGTAAAATTTATGACCAAAATTGGCCATAAAGCGAAAAGGAACACACATGTGCTCACAAACACACTTTCGGTTTGTGAGCACATGACGATGAATATAAAAATAAAATTTATGTGAGGGTAAATTAAGTTCGAGAGAAGAGTTCGAAATGATGGAATGAACATTGAAATTGCTACAGTTTATATAATAAATAGGCGAGAAAAAGAAATCGGTAGTTTAGAGCGTGCGACTTCGGTCATGGGCAATTACTTAAATCCAAAACTTTCTTCCTATGTAGCCTAGACGGCATAAAGGTATTCCAAGGTATTCAAATAAGCCTGTCTGGAATCTTTTTTAAACGTACATGCCATTCCAAAAACCTTACAAGACCATGCCGTAGATCATGAATCAGTATCAGTGATGTCATCGCCGAAAGATATTTCTGAAGTAGATATGGGGAAAAATATGTAGTAAATTAGGGCCTTTTGTAGTAAAATTTCAAAATCAGTTTCTTTTAAATTAAAAACGTCATATACTGGTGAAATCTGTTTTCTAGCCCAAAGATAACAAAACCTTCAAAAGATAAAAAAAAATTCTGCGATTTCAATACCAAATGAATTTTTCAGTTCTATAATTCAGTTCTATAAATAAAACATTGTTTTTTAAATACATGTGTACATACATAAATTTCTTACTTCTCTACATAAGAACATTCAAAAAATTTAAACTTGCTGGAAAAATGTATCAAGTCATTTGAAGGTTCATCTATTTTTTCATCGCTTAATAGTTCTCTGGCGAACAAAACCGATGAGACTGTTCGAATACTGAGTTTGTTTCTTTTATCAGTTTTAATATTCTGCATTTCAGAAAAAATTTTCTCCGCTGCTGCACTGCTATGTGGCAAGGATAAAAGTGTAAGTATGTAGTGAGCTAAATTCTTAAAGCAACTTTTTCTTTCCTACTCAATGAACTCCAAAAATATTACTGCCAATTTGCAATTCGTTGTTTAGAGTTTCTAAATCACATTTTGTTTTAAACGGAGAAGTACGGAAAATAGGAAGTATAGTAGGCAGCTCACCATTCATTATTTTTTTGTTTTTTTAAGTTAGCAATGTCGCCTTGTGTTTGACATAGCCAAATTACTGAACGACTGTGTATCACCCCCATGTCGCCCGATAGCGTTCTGTGTGCCCAGCGCTTAAATCTTCTTCAATATTACATTCTCGATACAATATGTAGTAGATTTAACAATTTGAGTAGTGAAGTAGCAAAAATGGCAAAGGCCGCAAAAATGTAGTAAATTTGCTACAAATGTAGTAAGGTGACAACACTGATCAGTATCTAAATGTTGCAAGAAAGTACAACAAATCATTGAGGTTTCCGGTGATGAAAAACTGTAAAAACTGAAACTTGTGCTGCCAGAATGATGCCAACTGCCTCTCAGATATAAGTGCAGTTTCCAGTAAACATCTCATATAAAATTTTCAATGAATGTAAAGGTAAACCAAGTCAATGTTCTTGCTAGATAGAGTAAGGGTAAAAAAACTCTAGCGCACCTGAACCGCTAGAAACACTAATGTTAAACTTAATATTTGTTGTTTATTGTCACTACAAGATCATTACCATTTAAAAGTTTTACGATAAAATCGCTTAAAATAGATATTGCAAATAAATACAAAACCATCAATAGCTGGCATCGTTTTTTACCAGATTCTTTCTGAATGACGCCTATAAAAAGTTCCATTTATCATATGAAATTCGTTTTGATTTCATGACTGCACTGGAAGTTATAGGGTAAAAAGCTTTGTTTTCCTGAGCGAATTTTCAAAACCAAAGACACCTAAATTACCATAGCTGGCAGCAATATCATGCAAATCTAGTAGCTGAATCAGAATTCATATAGCATAAACCAGTTTTTTTTAATAATTTTTCCAGATGGCACAACAGGCACATAGTTGCCCGCATTCCCAAATCGCTACTATCAGACCTGGTCCTACTTAACACCAATACATTCTGTGAATTTCAACAGTATCTGATAATTGAGTCGTGAGTTTTCGTGAACATAAGTTTTTGATGCTTAAAGTATCGGCAAATTTTAGGAGTGCTACCGTTTTTGTCCGATGTGCTTTGTTTGTATAGACAAAGCATAAGATTTCTATATGATATGGTTTTCACTGTATAAGACGAAATTTTTCATTAGAGTCGGTGATTTGAAGGTTTTCACTTTCAATGCCTGCCGTAGCTGCAGTGTTGCCAGCACGCTCATAAAAAACTACACGAGTATACATCTCAGTAGCATCAATATGTCTTTTAAGTTTCATAATGATTTGATAATCTGGTCAAAAGTTACCGCAATTCAAAAATTTTCAGATTTTCTCAATCTCATTTTAGGCGCCTAGCGCACACATAGGGTTAAACATTTCAAATATATTATCATACTCACATTAAGAACACGTTTGAAATTCTTTCCATAAATTTTGTTTTTGCAAAAGCTATTTGTTGAAAGAATAATTTGTGTATTTAAAATATCACTAAAATAGCCGCCGGCGCCAAAGGGTTAAAGACTATTAACTTTTTGTGAGGCCTGGCACCATTCTGCATATTCCGGAAAAATTCAGTTCAATCCGATGGCATCTTCCTGAGATTTTTTCACTGAAATTTTTTGATGATATATATATATATATATATATATATATATATAATATGGTATATTATATATATATAAATGTATATATATATATATATCATATTATATATAATATGATATATATATATATATATATATATATATATATATATATATATATATATATATATATATATATATATATTTATATAATATATCATTTCTACATTATATATAGAAATGTGAATTTTTGGCCAAAGTGATTTTAATACTAATGTTCTTCGAACATTAGTAAAAACACAATAAAAGCAAATTGCCTGTTTTCCGATAACCGGTACTTATGCGCGCTGATAAAATTAACGCTTTATTTTAAATTGTACATAACACAATAAACGTCGATTCAAACGTGTCGGTGCCTACTATCGGCGCTGATGTTTTTACCGGAATGAGAATTTAGTTCTTTCAAGCCGGTTGCCTACTCTGCAAGTACATATACATACTTATACGTAAAGAAATGGATACCGAAGTATTTATTACAGCAGTGTTTAAAAAGATTCCTACACGGGGCAGAAGGGACAAATCCCATAGGAATAGAAATATAACTGAGGATTTATGGAAGGAGATTAGAATGGAACTGAAAGAAGATGGTAAGCAATCAAATATTTATTCAATTCAAGGCGTTTTCAAGATTTTAAATTTTGACAATTGTTTCACGTGTGGTAAATACTTAAAAATAACAAAAGTAAGTTTAACTGCCTAGTTATTATAGAACAAACGGTTTTGAGAAAAATATGATAAAATCTCTAATTGTTTTCGCGTCATTTGCAGTTCGTCCATTAACCTGTCATATAGTATGTTTATTAGAAAATTCTAATGAAACATTGGTAAGATGTCGTTCAAATTCTTCTTTGTCAATAATTTTGTTGTGTAAAACACATACACTTTTGACAATTTTGTCCGTTGTGTCAATGTTGGTTTCGCATTTTGAAAGAATTCGCCATTTATTTATTTATTTATTTATTTATTTATTTATTCACCAAGCAAGGTGTACATGTACAGAAGAATAAATAATATAGTATATGGATAAAATTACGAAACAAAATAAAATAAAATAATATACGAAACAAAGAAAAAACAAAACTATATATGAATACAAGATTAATAAATAACGCATAAATAAACCAGTTACAAATAGATAACAAATAAAGTAATAGCTAAATGACAAATTACTAAATGAATAACAAATGACAAATAGCTAAGTGAATTTAAATTTACAATACATATATATATATATATATATATATATATATATATATATATATATATATATATATATATATATATATATATATATATATATATATATATATATATATATATATATATATATATATATATATATTAATTAGTATGGCAGGGGAAAGGGAGAGACTATGAAGAGAGAGCCCTCATAATATTTTTTTTAAAAGTTGCCTTAGATATCGTAGGGGAAAAGTTCTCGCTCATGCTATTGAATAGCCTGCAGCACCTATTTATTGGCTCGTTTGCTGCATATGTTGTGTTGTGTTGGTATTCAATAAGCAATCGTCGGGATCTAGTGACTCTCAAGGGCTGATTGAGCACAAACTTTTCTTTCAAGTAGACGACATTAACCACGTCTCTGATGACATCGTAGCTGAAGCAGGCAGATAACATTAATCTTGTCGATGCAAGGGGTAGCAAGTTAATACATTTAAGGCGATATTCGTATGGTGGTAGATTACTGAAATCATATGAAATCTCTGAAATCTCTGAGCGAACAGTAAAAACTGCTTCTGAACAGACTCAAATCTTTGGCTGTGAATTTCGAAAGCCGGGTTCCAGATAGTGCACGCATATTCGAGAAGAGGACGCACGAGTGAAATATATAAGGATTTAGTAGCCCAAAGATTCTTAAACTCTTTGGCCCGTCGCTTAATGAAACCAAGTTGTTTATTTGCTCGGGAAAGCACTCTATCGTAATGTAGATTGAAGCGGAGCTTTTCATCCAGGGTGACACCGAGATCTAATATGTTGTCAACCCTGCTAAGTGCCGTGTTGTTGAGGCTGTACGTATAACGAACGCGTGCAGTTTTGCGAGAGAAATTGAACATGTATTTCTAAAAGAACACCTATAGTTTCTTTAGCTCGAGATAAACGGCTGTTAAATCAAATTTGTTCGATAGTCAGATTCTTCCCACCAAAAGGTTTTAAAAGGAAGGGAAGAAGTGGGTAAGCTTTGTCCCCAATTAGTACAAATGGGGCTCTAGTGCTAGTATTAGGCAGATAAGATGGTTCCGGGATATCGAGGTCATAGTTTTTTAATAGACGATATATTTCTGATGCTTGAAAGGTACCACCATCACTTTGTATGCCATATCCTTCAATATTAGTAGCTGCCGCACCTTGCAAAATAATAGAAAAATACTGTTTGTAATTGTAAGACATCGATCCTGAATTTTTGATCATTTAACACGAATATGCTTCTCGACTATAGCACCAATGCAGTGAGGATAATTCCAAACAGTCCTAAATTCTTTTGAAATAATTTCAAAATCTTTTTTCGATGCAGACATATGAATATCCCCATATTGCACAAACTACTTCTGCTATTTTTTCCCCACTGTTGATGCTCTAATTCGAAATGCAAATGAAAGCACCTTGCATGATGGTCCGGTAGCCAAATACCTTCAACCAAAATTAAAGAATAAAAACTTTGAACTATTTTAAAGCTAGTTTTAACGTATGTATTTTTTTTTTCTCTTTTAAGGAAACAAGCTAAGAAAAAAAGGGAAACACACTCCGTTTCATATTTATAACCCTTCTATCCTATAACCCAACTATACAATTTTCAATTATTTTCGTTTAAAATAGTGTAATTGTTCGACACAAATCTAATACAAAGAAGAATGAAAAACTGTGTATAATTATTTTGCAATTCTTGGAAAGTCGTCATTATTGTGCGTTTTATATTTATAACATGCAAATTGAACTTACCCCATCGAACGATATTTATAACATGTAGTTTGAACTTACCCGATCGAACGGTTGACTAGTGACTAGAGGATGAAAGTCGACTAGAGAATGAATATGTATTGTAATGTTAGCCGCATTTTTTGCATTGCATATTTTTTGGTCAGGCTAAGTAGGTTGCTGCTTTGATTTAAGTTGCTGTTTTTCTTACTTTTTACAAGTTAATGTTGTCAAAAATATAAGCATGACGTGAAATATGAATTCAGCTGGTATCTCTTTAGCATTGTGATCTAAATGATTTCAAATTTATGTTTTGATTTCTTCGAACTTCAATAGACATCTATTATGAACCCATGAGCTCTGATTGAAACTTTTATACCGCATATAATTTTCAACACTGTCTTATTGCTCTGTGAGGAGTTTTTGTTGCTTTCAATGTTACTATTCTGTACCAGTGGTGCCATCTTGAAAGATTACAAAGAAAAAAACTGCTATTTGCCCTATGAATTTTGATTCATCTACCAGATTTACATGAAATTAACACAGTAGCTGAACCTTGCTTTAAGCCGTATTTGACAGAAATTTGGTTGAAAAATTCGATTGGTGCTGCCAGCTATGGTAATTTTTGTGTCTTTGGTTTTGAAAATTCGCTCAGGAAATAAAGCTTTTTGCCCCATAACTTCCAGTGCAGTTATTAAATCAATACGAACTTCATACAATTAATGGAACCTATTGCAGGCATTATCCTGGCCGAATCTGGTTGAAAAGCCACTATAGGGTTGCCAGTTATTGTGTGTTTATGTGTTTATTTGCAATATCTTTATTAAGCGACTCTATCGTAAAATTTTCAAATGGAAATGATATTGCAGTGACAATTAACAGAAAATATTAAGCTTTCGATTATTTGAAAAATTTTGCGGCTGGTAGCCCAAAATTTCTTTATACTCCTATAACTTCGAATGCAGTCATCGTATCGAGACGAAATTTGGAGGGTAGGTTAATTTCAACGTGAAGCAGATGTGATATATATTTGGCTTTGATACTGGCAAAAGGTTGCCAGCACGAGTTGGTAGTTCTGTTTTTGTATCAATAAATACTTACAGCTAGTATTCATACCGGAAACATTTACAATGAAAATAAATAACCAATGTTTCAATTCCCGAAGTTCTGAAACTTTTCCGGGTCGCAGCCCCAAACACCAACTTCAGTTACAGTGATGCAGGCACTGAGCATTTTCTTCATTGATGTTATATGAGATGCTGCTTTCAAAGTTTTGTGAAATAAGCAACTGATAACGAATATAATTAATAAGTGTTTTGCTCTCATAAACTTTGAAATTCATGTCAGTGGTAATATCTGAAACCTTTCCACCATATGAGTTATAATGCATTCTTGAGACCAAAGTAAAACGTGGCGTTTGAAACAGTTTGGCCGTAATAAGCAGCTCGTGTGGTAGAATATGCACTCAAAATCTGCACGATTATTCTATTGTTCTTTGAACATTAGTGTTTCTAGCAGTTCAGGCGCGCTAGAGTTTTTTTTCATTTTATTCTTATTTTTTCAAACGTCCCGGTATCGAGTACGTGGAGGATCGTAGAGGCAAGCCGATATAATTACTGAAATAAAATAGCGAGTATAGTCATGTGGTTTTTTTCATTTTCTTTGACCATTAGGAAATGTAATTTTAAGGCAGAGATAGGCAATAATTTACAAATCAAGAACTAAGCACATCGAATTTTCTAAGTTTTTAGATTTGCACTTGTTGTTTTATATGTTTTTTAATGTTTTATATCCGGTTAATGAAAAGTTTATATGCTGACAAATTGCGCGCATAAAAATTAAAATACCATGACAATGATTTATAATTTCATAGATTTTAACGAAAGAAATCAGTAAACTTTTTGTTTGGTATTTTAAGGGAAATTTGGTTTGTTTTCATTTGTATATACATATCTATTAACTAAAGATTTGGTGATGTAGTTGATTAGCTGTTGAAACTTATATTATGCATTTACATTTACCAAAAGTGTTTTACTGTGGGAGTTGAATGGCGTGAGATAGTTTACTTGGTGTCAAGATATGTTTTATTATTGAATCGTATAAAATAAATATAATTGATCGCTTATTATTAAGGCCATTTTCTCGAAGATGCCCTTAGAAGACATTAATAATTAAAATCATCAGAGCTGAAAAATAAGATGTCATTAAATAAATGATACGCCTCCGTCATAGTCGATGCGCGCCAGGACTGGCTTATCAGAAGCCACTAAAAAACAATAGCTTTTTCAATATAATTAACCATCAACTAACATTCGATTTAAGGAATATATATAATTTAGTCCTTAAATCAAACACCAATTCAAAAAACTCCACTGGTTTATTTAAACCGAACTAAACCAAAACTATAAAGGCGACTTTGTTATTTCAAAAATTATTGTGAACATAAAACAAACATGTGTTCATAATTTTATCGTTTGTGGCTGAATCTATTGGAAAATGGCGACCGTGGTCAAAATTCTGGGCAAATGTTGAAATTCTTTATTTTGAAGTAGTTAACCAGATTATGAATTGTGTAAATGAATTTCATAAACCTCATGAGCATAGCAAAGTTTTCCATTTTTGAAAAATATGTTTCCTCAACCTTCGTTTTCCTCAAAGGTATGGTCGTTGATTCAACAGAGAAAAACACATCTGGCAAAAAGATCTGGATAATAGTTATACGGTAAATGGTCTTTTAAAATTTTTACACTTGAATGAAATTCATGATGCTATAGCAGTAACTACAAAATTCATAGAGCTGCTTAGAAGTCATTTTTTACATTGAAAAGAATCAAAACTTGATATTGGGCAAACAGGATTATCTGGTGGATGTTGAAAATAATTATTCAATATATTAGAGAACAAAAACAGCTAGTATAACCATAGCTGCGTTTATAATACCGCATTCCAACTGTGAAATGGACACGTTTAAGCTACCCGTTGAAACCAATTTCAATCTCAAATCAATCCGGCACTGTACATATCTGTGGATAATATTAGTCTACATTTCACTTCCGCGAAAAATAAAAACACATAAATAAAAATAAGCACCTAGAATCGAGGCTTAAGTATAATGATATTGATTCTTTCGACTTCACTCATTTTCGCCTTGAACTAAGTATTTTTCTTAATAAGCGATAGAGCTCTAGATCCTGAATCTGATGGAACTCATGACAACCTAATATTTCAGAGAAAATATTCTTTTCTCATTAAAATTTTATAATTAAAGTCATTTTTTATGAATATGATAGTGTCTGCTCCAACTGAATCCCGACAATTGAACATTGCAAAATGGTTTGATGTATGTGTTATAAAAACAGACTCGTTTATACGTAGAACCATGTTTCACCGAAGAAAATCATTTCTGCACCTAATAGCACTCCCTTGCGTCTTCTAATTCTAAGAATTTATTCCAAATTTTTCGAATGTTGGCACACAATATTTTTTATGAAAACAAGTTCATGTAGAATTGGATGTGAAATAATTAGTCTTCGGAATAAAAAATCACACAAGTTTTGAATATTCGGGACTCTGGTTACTGTCAGTTATGATTACTGTCATTCGAGACTTTCAGTGAGCAATTAACACATGAACACTATTATGGTTGCTGACTTGTGGTCGAAACTTTCATGATGGCACAAACATCATCTGATCTGGCACAGTATTTGAAAGTGTGACCATACCTTTCTTTCTGGTATTAAAATCCTTCCTACAGTAGGGTCTATCATATTCAATGTAAATGTACTTATTGACAAATTTTGAATATGTATTGATCTATGCGCCTCTATCAAAAGCTGGTTAGAGTATTAGCATTGAAATCAACAACAATTCTCCCCCAGTTGTTGTTGTTGTTTTATAATGTTTTTATCCTGACCGGTTCTAGATAGAGACGCAAAAAATGCAGTAATTCTTTTCACTACTTCTTTTATAATGCTTCATTTCTATTTTAGTATCTGGTACCTTAAAATATGAAACTCGTCTAGTTTAGTGGGTGGGTAGACAACTGGCTCCTTGAGTGTCCCTAATCTTTATAAATTGGTAATAAAATAATCTTTATAAATTGGTTGGTTGCATTGGCTTGTTGTGGGATTGTTTTACTTTACCTTAAAATATACCTCCTGAATCTTCTTCCTGATTTTTATATTATTGAACACTTTACTTGAGTATTATTTTCGAAGCCAAACAAAGCTGGGTTTAAGAAGACGTTCTCTTGTGGTTTTTTGTTATATACTGGCTACTACTTTTATGAATAATGTTTCGTAGGAGTTTACTGTGTTTTGATTTTAATTGTCCATTTCCTTCCCTCAATTTTCTGGAGAATACTGTAGGCGCCTTCAACTCAGCGGGTCTAATACTATCTGTAATTGATTAAAAGGTTTCCAAAGAGTCTTGAGAGTTCTTAGGGTTTACTATGATACCCATGAAGGGGGTCATTTTTATTCAATAGAATTAGATAGTTGTGATGGTGGTACTTTTTCGCAGCATTTATTATGTTTGGAATCCAGTTTGTTAATTAAAGCGGAACTGGAACCTGCTTAAATCAATACATTTTTAAGAGAGCATGCAATTTTCCTATAACACCTAGTATTAAAGCAAACATGCTCAGAAGCCTAGATTTTTTAAAAAAAAAAGTTGGATGAACCATAGAGTATGTCTTTCTAAAGTTTTGTTAGTTTTAAGACATCGTACTCTTGATGTGAGATTTTGCTGGGAACGATTAGTACAATTTGCACGGAACGATTGGTATAATTTAAATTCATGATCCGAGTATTTCATACTTAATTTATACCAATATTTTACAAATCTAATAAACATAGGCTTCGGGCCATGCTTTTCAAACTTCATCAAAAGCTATCTTATCATGTCACTGAATTTCGCACGTAACTAGTAATAAAATATTACCCTAATATTTGTTCTAACATCACGCCAACCAAGCAAAAGCCGTTGGTCACCTTTGAAATGAATACGGACACATAATGGTCTGGCCAATTACATTTGATAGCATAATCTCTGAGCCCTGTTCAGGATTGAAAATGCAATTAGACAGGCTCGAGAATACAAATGTCACGTACTCGGTCCTTGTAGGGAACCATCTACTCAAACTTGCAATGAGAGCTACAGCAACACATAATTGCTGGCATGGTGCTCCACACAAAACAATGACTACAGAGTGAATGGCACCGTTACAGCATCCTGATCAAAAAATTACTTCCGTAAACATGTAATTCTGTACATGCGAATGGCCAGCAGGTTAATTGAAAGGCACATCACTGGGCACGTATCAATGACCGTTTAGGGGATTGCAATGAAGATGTCCTTTCTGCATTGTTCAAGAACAATGTTTTCATCACATGCCCGTAATCTATGGTTTGGTGTCCAGTTTGATGGAGACTAATTAATTGATGTGTATGTCAGATCCGTTGGGATGGAATGAGATTTTAGAACTATGGCAAATCTAGATTTTTAATCCATATTTTAAAATATTGAAATAATCGCTAGAAATTAGTGTTTCGAAGTACTATACAACTTTCACCTGATTGCTGCATTCAGGTTATTGTTACCATTATGTTCCTAGCCGCATATGAGCGGTTAATTCAATAATTCGATAACAGTACGCGAATAAAAACCAAATTTGGTCAATGATACTGTTGGCAAAGAAAACGAAAAGGCGAAAATAATCTCAACATATGCAAACAAATTATGCCTGACTAAAACTGGTTACCGAGGTCTCATTCTGCTGTTCCCAAGATCTTATTCTGCTGTTCTCTCTTTCCTGAGATATTCGAAAGATTAAAACAATCAGTTAATTGAAAATCGAGAAGAACATACCAGTTACCTTAGTTTCAGACTACCATAAAAATATTTTTTTTTTTAAGAAAAAGAATGTGTAAGGAATAACAAAAGTCAATTGAAAGCATTCATTCAATTATTTCAATGGTCTCTGACCGAAATTGTCTTTCTAATTGTTTTTTTAATCTATGCCTAAACAATAATAACCATTGATCCATGATGAGCTTAAAAACACCACAATTACTTCTAGTGATCCTATATCACAGCACGCCACTTTTCGGAGAATGTGTCACGTCCTTTCAATCCTTAAATCGTTAAACATCTTTAAGAAAATCGGCGAAGGAGCCAGGAAATTAGAAGAAAAAACACAAGGGACAGTTTACAGCCGGATGATTCTAATTAAAATATAATTATATTTTTGCTGCTCGCCGCTACGCCAACGAACGGTAGTCTATCTATCTATTTAGTTTCTTATCCGCTTTTGCCCGTTTCATCTTTTTCTCTATGCAAAAAGGTGAAGCTTCGGTCCTTATGCAAAAATCTGGCGCGACATTCGCTGCTGATACGCCTTCGTACATACTATTTCTTATTTCTTTCCTTAGCATAATGAAAATCAGTTATCTATTAAATTATAACACTGTGATAAAGAATTTTAATTACTGTTCCTCCTTTGGCAGCTTTTGGTAAGCAGAAGCGCTTGGCAAGGACACAAGAACAAAGCCACGACGCGTCTCGTCGCGTCACAATTGTCGGTCGGTCATTACGCAGTAGGCGATAAAAATGGGCTTCAGATAATGAACCCGAAGGAAGAAGGATAATTGTTGAAATTTTAAAGGCATGATATTGATATTTGAAGGCAGCTTTAGCAAAAGAGATTGATTACATTAGCAGATATTTTCGAAAAAGCATTTAATTAAGTTTTTTCCCTATGCACAGTTTTTTGATTACATTTTATCGTATTGCATATGAGTGAAATGATTTTACAGAATGCTTTCTTTCATTTCATTTTACAGAATGCTTTCTCTCATCGTGCTCATTGAATTAAGTTTAAATCAAAAGCATTTTCGCGTATTCTTTAACATTCAACGTTTTTCTGCAAACTTTCTATCTTCCATTTCAACTTGCACAAAAGAAGCAGAAATAATAACTAACACTTTCAAGTGGATCCCGGCGATTAATTCTACGTTCTTATGGAACAAATCACACCTTCCCCCATCCCATATGCGTTCTTTCATCCGTTATTGGCGTTAAATCATTTGAAAACCATCGAATCCAAGTTAAATGGGCTTTAAGTTTATTGCACATTAAGGAGATATATCGGATCAAGCCAGTCATGATAGCAGGCAATCTCACGAGTCAATTGATTTCGAATTGAGTCAATTCGTAGAAAAATTTATCGCAAATGGTGTAAACCTTCGACTCCGTTCGACTGGAAAAATCACGAGTGTGTACAGCAGCATCTCCTATGAGTGCGGAAATGAGTGCAAATTTTCCTTGGTAAACAGATTAATGGCTTGTTAACCGTTTTGCGGCTAATTAATTCACACCTGGCCACATACGAACGACCACTTTTATACTGGCGGACTACTGCAAGCAACAATTTCCGCTCAGTTTCATATAGTAGGGTGGCAGAGAGTGCAGCCACCCAACATGCATACGATTGCCGGCCGTGGTGCCTACGCTTATTCGTCTGGTCAACGGTACGTCCGTAAGTGAAAAACCTCTAATGCAGTAATTTATGTGGTCAGTTCATGAAGTCACCAGAATATCGTGTAATTGAGGTCAACTTCGCCCCAAAGGCGCATATGGTCCGTATGCTGTATGAGTCGGTATGACCCGGCTTACTAGTACAAGGTGGCACCATAATTTCCACCAGGTTGTTGACGCCACAGCTCGAGTGTTAAGTATCCATCCGAGAAAAAATCTCATTTTCTCGGGTAATGCTAGTGAAAATACCTCTGAGGGGATCATTTCCCCCTGAACACCATTAACTTACCATTGCCGGCATGTCGTTTGCACACGAGTCGAAAAGCATTGTAATTTGCGGTTTAGCTCGTGATGACCATCATCCTGTATGGTCAACGGTAAAAGTTAAGTCAACAATTTAATGCTAATGTTTATATACTTAGATGGATATTTCTTGCTGTTGAAGATTTAAATAGATATACTTTTAGAAGTGCGAGTCAACTATTCGTGAATAAGAATCTAAAGTAGTTTTTTGTCCGCATATTTGGAAAAAATGGTTTCCCGTTATGCCAAAAAACAGTCTCGGTCGGAATTCATCTGGTAGTTAACTTTTAACCACAAAAATCGATTTTTTTTTATCTCCTTCACTCCACTCTCTCCATCACTCAATATGCACGGTCCGTGTGCATCACAAAATCATCACTAAGTAATTATTCCTAGTACTTCCCAGACAATTGGTGTATTGGTATAAGGGATAGTACCATCCTGTTTTTTACAGTTAGTACTTTAGGTCATGTTGTGTACATTTCATTTGTCATCAAGACGTGCGTCCAGAGAAAAGTTTACAAAAAACTCTGGATTTCAGTAGCAGTGTGCTCTTTCGATGTAGAGCTTTAGATTTTCTTTAAACTTTACTAAGTTTTCCGAATGTTTAAGCGAATTAGGCAGTGTGTTAAAAAAATGTATTGCTTCCTGTACAGGGTTGGTCTTCATTCTTTCCATCCTTGGAGTTTGCACTGATAAATTACCCGCATTTCTTGTTGGAATATTGGTGGACTCACCAACAGTTCGAAGAATGTTTGGCCATTTGAGCTGTTTCGTTAAAATCTTATCAATCAATTTACCTCGTTCAAACAGTACAAGTTATTTGATATTTAGAAGCCCAGTTCTAGCATATATCGCTGAAGTTGGGGTAAGTGTGGGCATTTTATGAATTATTTTGATAGCTTTGGTCATAAGTCTTCCAATAAGCTCAGTGCTGTGTTTAGAAGTCTGGCTCCACAAACTCCATATGTAATTAAAGAAACAATGTACGCATGGTAAATGGCGAGCTTGGTTTGCAAAGGTATAAATTCAAACCGTTTTATTACTCCTATCATAGGTGCCACTTTGCATCTGATGTTGTTGATGGGGTTTGTCCATGTCATTTTATCATCTAGCACCAATCCTAGATATTTAATTGAATTTACATTTTCAAGCTGTATTCCGTTTATTTGTATGCGGAGGTTAACTGGACGTTTGTTCATCTGCTGAAACACAATGTATTTGGTCTTATGGATGTTAAGAACTAGTTTACTTTGCTGAAGCCAGTTGAAATATCGTTCTAAAACTACATTGATAGTGTTCTGTTCAGTGTCAATTCTTGATACCTGGAATAGAGAAGGAGGGTATCGTCCGCAAAGAGCACAATTTTAAAAGATAGCTGAATATCCTGTATGCTTTTCACGTATAGCAGAAAAAGAAGCGGGCCGAGGATAGATCCTTGTAGTACACCGATATTTATTTCACATTCTTGGCTGACGTAATTAGAATTTTTGGTTACTATCCGCCTATTTATTAGGTAACTTCTCACTAGTAGCTTTATTTTATCCCCAAATCCGTATTTGCTTAATCGTTCTAGTAAAATTCCATGGTCGATGGTGTCGAAAGCTTTTTGTAAGTCAACGAAGATAGCTGCGGCATGATTTCCCTTATCCAGCGTAGAGTTTATAAAGTGCACTGCATCCAAGGTTGCCGCTAACGTGCTACTATGTTGTTGGAATCCATACTGAATTGGGGCCAAGATCGAATTTTCTTCTAAGAATTGTAATATTCTTGAATTTATTACCTTCTCAAATATTTTGCTTATAATACTGGTGACAGCAATGGGGCGGTAATTAGATGGATTCGCACGATCACCTCCTTTGAATATAGGAGTGATTCTTGTTAATTTAAGGCAATCAGGGAAGGAACCAGTTTTAAGGTGTTCATTGATGTTGGCGGTTAATTTATTTATTATGTAGTTCTTCAATAGTTTCATATCTTTGGAAGTGATGTCATCGAGGCCTGGGGATACTCCATCTTTTAAATTATCTATTATTTTAGATATTTCTTTCCGTGATGTAGTGCGTAAATGCATAGATGTTAAAGTATTCACTTTTATGTTGATATCTGAGCCTTAAGTAGCTTGCTTCTACTGTGTGAGATTAGTCCCGATAGTCGCGAAGTAATTATTTAGATGTTGAGTCGCAAGAGAGGGATCATTTAACAGGGTTCCATTCACACCTAGTTCATTTATGCATGTCATATGCATTGTATCCTTTGAAGTTGATGAATAGTTACTCATTTGATGTAGAGCGAAATTTGACCAAGCCCATGAAAGACGTCCCATAAACTGCGAATAATATATTTTAATTTAGCTTTCAGGCTTTCGAAAAAGTGTGTTGCAGTGTTAAAGCGGTTTTAGCACAAACAATTGATTAAATAGATATTTTTGCTGTTTTTTTCGATGACTCCACACTTTCGCAAGAGTGCTTGAAAGCCGAAACGAGTCGAACGTATTGTTGAAATGGGCCCAAGTCAAAGTAGCGATGGATTTGAAAGACAGAATTTATTTCTATACTAGAAACTGCCAAGCATATATACTGTTACTTCACTTTTATATCGTGGGTATATGTTTATGCAACTAATTAATTTAATTTTTAAATATTGGAAAATTAGCTAGTAGAAGGAGAAAAGTAGATTTTTATTATTCGACAGATAATAATTTATTTATTTTGATTATATGTCCAGGAAGTATAGAAGAAAAGGGTATTGTGTGCTTCGAACTCTGTAATCCTGTGGAGGCTCTAAGTCGTAAGTGAAACAAGAAGTTGCAGCAAACAAATTCAAGTGTTTGTCAGAAAGCTCGATACTCGGTAATGAAACATCAGAGCATACCTAGAAGTAAGTAAGAAACGTTGGCTGTCGATGCCGATGCTTTCAGTTCGGGCCAGGAATATGTCGAACAGCTGATTGGGAACAAAGCCAAATTAACTGGACATCGCAAACCAAGCAAATCTGTCAGCCGTTAATAGAAGATGGCTCCTCATAAGGAGAGGGCAGGGCCACCAATCAGTAACCGGGGAAGCGCGAATGAAACGCCTTCCTGGACCTCAGAGGAATGTTCGCCAAGCTAAATCTGGGCATCGATTTGCAGAAAGAACCCTACCTCTAAAAAAGTTGGTCTCAACCTGGTGATATCACATGACAACGCAAGCTTCTCGATGCTCAAGGAAAGATATTGAATGATGCTGAGCAACATCTTGAATGCAGTTTGATTCAACCAAGTCACGAAGACGCGAAGCACATACTCTTGTGGCTGCCCATAGATAAGTGAGCCAGAGCCCAAATAAGGACTCTAGAAAAATTCTAAGAGTCTGGGGAAAATCATAGGAGCTTCAAAAAATCAGAGGACTCTAGAAAAACGTATGAGAGTCTATGGAAAAATCGTGGAAGCTTAGAAAAAATCAGACGACTCTACAATAAATTGCATTGCGAATCTGCTGCTGCTCGTTGATATTTTAAACTGTAAGTCATACATCCTCCTAGCAATCCATGAGAGTTTTATGGAAATAATACCTTCAACTTTGCTTCTCAAAAAATTCGGCTGTGAGAAAAATTTTCACATATTGTTGATGCGTTCAAATTTGTTAGAATGCGTTTCTTTTCGATTTTTATTTTCTATTTGACAAGACCAATAATTGCATTTACTGCTTCGCATTGTTGATTCTCTGTCTTTGAGTTCCTATATCAGAAATGCACCAGGTTTTTAAATCATAAAAAATGCTACAGAAGCTATTGTTCTCCGGATAGTCATAGACTTTCATTACTGTCTCTATCTAATCATGGTTCTGAATATGCAAACAAAATATTAAGTTAAAATTTGCCACCTGTCCTACATTCATATCCACAATAATTCTGTCTGACTTCAATATTCCGAGTTTGTTGCAAATGCGTAAAAGATTGGGTTGAATTACAATTCAACATATATTTTATTTAGGGTGATAACCGTATTTATAAAAAAAACTCTAGCGCCCCAGAACCGCTTGAAACACTTATGTTCGAAGAACAGTAGAAGAATCGTGCAGGTTTTGAGTGCATATTCTACCACACGAGCTGCTTATTACGGCCAAACTGTTTCAAATGCCAAGTTTTACTTTGGTCTCAAGAATGCATTATAACTCATATGGTGGAAAGGTTTCAGATATTACCACTGACATGAATTTCAAAGTTTATGAGAGCAAAACACTTGTTAATTATATTCATTTTCAGCTGCTTATTTCACAAAACTTTGAAAGCAGCATCTCATATAACATCAAGGAAGAAAATGCTCAGTTCCCGCAGCACAATTGGTGTTTGGGGCTGCGATCCGAAAAATTTGCAGAACTTTGGGAATTGAAATATTGATTATTTATTTTCATTGTAAATGTTTCCGGTATGAATACTAACTGTAAGCATTCATTGATACAAAAATAGCACTACTGACTCGTGGTAGCAACATTTTGCCAGCATCAAACCCAAAAATATATCACATCTGCTTCACGTTGTACTTAGCCTACCCTGGGAATTTCGTCTCGATCCGATGACTGCATTCGAAGTTATAGGAGTATAAAGAAATTTAGGGTTACCAGCTGCGATTTTTTTCAAATAATCGAAAACTTAATATTTGCTGTTTATTGTCACTACAATATCAGTACCATTTGAAAATTTTACGATAAAATCGCTTAATAAAGATATTGCAAATAAACATAAAATCAACAATAGCTGTCAGCCCTATCGTGGCTTTTCAACCAGATTCGGCCTGAATAATGCCTATAATAAGTTCCATTAATTGTATGAAATTCGTATTGATTTCATGACTGCATTGGAAGTTATAGGGCAAAAAGCTTTATTTTCCTGAGCGAATTTTCAAAACCAAAGACACAAAAATTACCAATTTCTTTCAAACTCGGTTTAGATTAAAGTACAGCTACTGTGTTAATTTCATGAAAATCTGGTAACTGAATCAGAATTCATAGCGCAAAAAGCAGTTTTTTTTCTTTGTAATTATTCAAAATGACACCACTTACCCACAATTGAAAATCGCTTCTATCAAACCTGGTCCTACTTAAGTCCAATGTAATGTGTAAATTTCAACTGTATCTGATTGTTGGTTCGTGAGTTCCCGGGAACAGAAGTTTTTGATTCTAAAAATATAGGTAAATTGGGAAAGGGTTACCATTCTTGTCCGACACGAAAATTCCAAAATTTTTATTATTTATTATTTATTGATTTATTAATGTCCAAATCAACAGAACGAATCCAATTATAGATTAGACATAGCAAAAAAATAAGAAAACAAATGTATATACATATATATATATATATATATATATATATATATATATATATATATATATATATATATATATATATATATATATATATATATATATATATATATATATATATATATATATATATATATATATATATATATATATATGTATATATATATATATATATATATATATGTATATATATATATATATATATATGTATATATATATATATATATATATATATATATATATATATGTATATATATATATATATATATATAGAAAGAAAAAGAAATATTAAAATAGACATAGCAAAAAAATAAGAAAACAAATATATATACATATATATATATATATATATATATATAAATATATATATATATATAAAGAAAAAGAAATATTAAAATTAATTGAAATTCAGAAAGGAAAAGTAATCAAAAGCAAAATCGACCGAAAAAAAGATACAACAAAAGATTAAATTATGACATATTTCATGTACCTGATAGAACGTTATTTTTTAAAATATTTTTAAACATGGCTAATGTTCGAGGCAGAGGACCAAGGTTAAGGTTATTATGCTGACGAGGCAAACGCAAAAGGGGAGAAGAGAAATAGGTGTCAGTACGAGCAAATGTAACATTAAATTTGAAAAATGTTCTATTAGGACGGCCCGAGTCTCTAACAGAAAGCTAAATGCTGGGGTCCACCAATATACAGCCGTTGAAAAGTTTGAAGAGGAGGCACTCGTCGAGAAACACTCTACGTGACTCAAGGGAAGGAATTTGAAGGATGTAGAGGCGCATACTGTAATCGCAATACGGAATATTGAACTTATAGAACAATGAGCGGGTGAATCTGCGTTGCACGGATTCAACCGCAGCAATCAAGTATGCGTAATGTGGACACCAAATTTGGCAACAGTATTCAAGAACACTACGAACGAAGGAAAAAAACAGATATAGAAGAGTGGAAAGATTAACAAAACGTTTAGATGATCTAATGATGAAGCCGGAAAAACGAGAAGCCTTGGCAGTGACGTGTAAAATATGTAAATCGAACTTCAGCTTGGAATCGAAGATCACGCCAAGGTCCTTAAAACTAGCAACAACATTGAGGGGAGCCGAGGACAGAGTAGGAGAAGAGAAGAGGGGATGTTTTGTGGGTGAAAGACATTTGATGACACTTCGAAACATTCAAAGTGAGAGAATTCGCTGCGCACCAGGTAGCCAAAGTATCCAAATCTTTCTGCAATAAGGAACAGTCACTAGCGGATTCTATCACTCTGAAAATTTTGAGATCATCAGCGTACAAAAGTCAGGGTGAATTAAAGAGGGAAGGAAGATCGTTAACAAACAAAACAACCAAGGAACAATAAAGGACCAAGAATAGATCCTTGCGGGACTCCTGAGGTAGGAAAAAAGGGTGTAGAAGAGCGAGAGTTAACAATCACAACACAAGAACGATCACAAACGTAGGAGGAGAACCAAGAAAAGAGGACACCAGAGAGACCAAACCCTGCTAACTTTGAAAGAAGAACAACATGGTTCACAGAATCGAAAGCCTTGGCAAAGTCTGTATATAGGACATCTACTTGCTTTTGTTTGTCGATTGCGGAAGCAACGGTGTTTGTAAAAGACATTAAGTTTGTAACCGTTGACTTACCTTTAACAAATCCATGTTGTTCACTGGCCAGCAAGGGCTGCATAAATGGGTACACTCTATTGTAAACTACTCTTTCGAGGAGCTTACTAAAAACATGGCAGAAGGGATATAGGACGGTAATTAGGGATGGAAGAAGTATCGCCAGCTTTATGAATGGGAAATATGTTGGCGGATTTCCAAAGAGCAGGAAAGGTACCGGTGGAGATGCTAATGTTGAAAATTATTGACAGAGGAACACACAAAGAGGAAGACAGTGATTTGGTAAAAAAATTCAGAATGCCGTCAGCACCGAGGCTAGCACTTCTATCGAGGGACAACATTAATGATTCGACTTCCAAGGGATTAGTTAAAGCAGTGGAAAGGGTACGATCAGGCGTGGGAAAAATTGTTGAAGGCGAAGAACTACTGAGATGGGCGGTAAAGGAAGAAAAAAATTGAGCAAAGAGCTCGCAGGAATCCTGAGGTGAGGACGCAGACTTATCATGAAGATACATGGGAGAAGGAATGCCAGAGGAGGCTTTAAGGGATTTTATATAAGACCAAAAAGGCTTAGGATTGTCGGAAGTAATAGAAGTTTCGACATGCTCCAGGTAGGCACACATTGCGTCATTGGCTGCTTTTTTAGCAGCAGCCCGTAACCTTTGAAAATTCAAAAGGTCATTAAGAGAGCCAGACCTTTTGTATTTACTACGCGCCGCATCTTTGGCTCTAAGAGTAACCGCAACATCGACTGTGAACCATGGAGGATGGGAACTTCTTTTACAGCGGAAGGAAGGAGTATAGCAGGAAATTAAGTTGGACAAGAGGGAATAAAATTTTTCAAGAGCATCATCCACACTTAGCCCTCTGAAGAAATTATACCAGTTAGTAACATTGATTTCGTTGGACAAAGCGGAATAGTTAGCTTTTTTAAATTTAAAACGAAGAGTGAAAACAGATTTGACTTTAGACGAACGGTTAAGTGTTAATTCCATAATAAGAGGAGGAGGATGAGGATCAGGTTGCACATACGGAGACAGAGAAGGACTGAAGCAAAAGGAAGAAGGGTGAATATTAGTTAGAACGAAATCCAGAATCCTGTTGTTAGTATTCGGAACGTTGTTAAATTGGGAAATGGAGCAAAGGGACATAAAGGAAGAAATAGCCAGAGAAATATTGCTAGAAGAAAAAAAAATTTTGGGAAAGTAGCATCCCAAACTAGCGACGGCATATTAAAGTCACCACATAAAAGTAAGGAAGCAGAAGGGAAGCGGTTATTAAGGTAGGACGAGAGTTCGGCAAAGAAACGTTCATATACCAGTACGGGGCTACTACAAGGAATGTAGATAGAGGAAACAAGCAGCACTACAGATGGTGAAGGAGAAATACGAACAATCACACATTCGACCGGGACGGAGGGAATGAAGTCACTACAGAGCGTTCCATTCAGAGATTTGTGAATAGTAATTAAAACACCACCTCCTAATGAAATATTACACGCAGATCGATTCCGATCTCTACGAAAAACAGTGTGAAGTGGAAAGATTTCATTACTGTATATATCCCCAGACAACCAGGTCTCTGTAAGACAGACAATGTCATCAGACGCGATTACCGAGGAGATCTTTACATAATTAACCTTGGTCCTCAGACCACGAACGTTGAACGTTGACTGTGTAGATAAAGCATAAGACTTGTATACAAGCTGGTTTTCATTGTAAAAAACTGACATTTTTTAGGAGATTAGATGGTTTGAATGTTTTCACTTTCAGTGCCTGCCGTAGCTACAGAGTTGCCAGCACGCTCATGAAAAAATATACAAGTGTGCAACTTAACATTAATTTGTTCATCAAGTTGCATAATGATCTAATAATCAAGTAAAAAGTTGTCGCAATTCAAAAATTTTCAAAATATCCCAATCTTATTTTAGACACCTAGCGCACACATAGGGTTAAAAATTTCAAAAACATTACCTAATTCACATTTAAAATACGTTCAGAGTTCATTCCATAAACTTTATTTTTGCAAAAGTTATTTTTTGACAGAATAATAGGTATATTTAAAATATCACTAAAATGGCCACCGGTGCCAAAAGGTTAAAGATTATTAACTTTTTGTGAGACTTCGCACTATTCTGCATATACACCAATGTATCCTGAAAATTTCAATTCAATCGGATTGCGCGTTCCTGAGATTTCCCCAATTTTTTGATGATAAATATAAATATATATATATATATATATATATATATATATATATATATATATATATATATATATATATATATAAATATGAATTTTTGGCCAAAGTGACTTTAATACTAATGTTCTCCTTCGAACATTAGTAAAAAGGCAAGTAGTTTGTGGATTTGAAAATTCAATTTTCAGCCATCTACTTACTATAAAAACTATTTCAGATCCTTTTGAATGTGTGAATCACGTTCTTATAAGAGAAAATGAGATCGAAAATTTTGCTTTCTTACAAACGAAAATTAGGAATCTTTTTAATCGTCCGATAACTAAGCAAACTATCTTTTAGGATTGACCGCAATATTTTTAAAGACGTCCATCTAGCTGTGTATGCACACTAAAGACTCTTTCTGAAGATTTACAACAAACAGCTCAAATTATTCCAAAACTAAAAAACATCTAATTAATCTAAGCGCTCATATTGTGCCAAACATCAAACTTTATCCTTTTCACCTTTTGATTTAAGCTTTCACCAATCCTCACCAGCAAAATTCAAAATTCTTAGCTCTAGTATTTCGTTCAACACCATAAGTATGGTTTTCTGAGCGTTCGATAAAATTCCATAGATTCTATGGGTAGTGTCTGCGTCTGTTTCAACTTCTAACACACAATAAGACCATCACCATCGTCACTGAAACCAGCAGTAAATCCCTTGACTACAGGACTTTCGAAACCCCGTAAAAAGGAAATTAAAATTTTACTCGGTTGTCGCATTAGTAGAGGACTTTACTACCACCCGTACTGCATCATGACTGCTCGTGTATTCGCACACCCGACACCACACCAAAACCATTGCGCCTCCTTTCAAGGCTCGATCTATTGCATGTATTCACAATCTGAAGACCCCCGGCTACCGAATAAAACCTTTTTTACTTATATTCTAATTCGAAATATACATCACAGGTTGTCAGCATAGGAAACCCTTTTCTTAATCATATGGTGACAAGTAGCAAATGGATTTTCTGGGAGTCATACAGATGTGGCCATTGTGCTTGGACAGCAATAACAGAAGAGCCGTATGGTGGAGGCAAAAGTGGACAGCGTGCGGACTAGCTCGGTCATTCAGAGATTTCCTCAGTTTGTCAGGATGTCTTTCGTATGAAACCATATGATGTGGAGAAATATTATGATGATTTTTCGTCGAAAAGAGAATATTTGTACTTTGCGTAAACAATCATATTGAACTCACCCAGACAACGGACGAGTATTTTCAATTTAATGAGTTCCAAATTAATTTTAAAAGCGCTCCGACAAAGATCATAATGTGTTCGGTGAAATGTGATTGTAATAAAAATGCGAGTGTTTCTTCTGTTTCTATGTTGTATCGAATCAACGTAATCTGAATGAGCTGCTGATATCAACGCAAGCATCAGGAAAATTAATTTTTAGCATTCGTCCTCTTTTGCTTTCGAAAATAAACAGTAAACCGACTTACATAGCTCAAAACTTTCTTCACACAGAATTCTTCTTTCTCAGACGTTGTTATGAGCTTTACACTCGTTGTGAATGATTTTCAGAATAAAATTTAAATAATCGTATTGAAATTTTCTGGATTCCTCTTGTCTATCCATATGTTACAGTTCGCAAAATATTTTTCGTGAAAACAGTTGCAGGAGATCTTCCACTGTATTCGAAATGAAGTTCCGAAAGAAAGGTTTGATTAAATTTCAAAGAAAAGCTCATAAAACATTTTAGCCTAAACTCACAAATACTCATTTGCATGCGTCAATTTCTACGTATTGTTTTCGATAGGCAAATATGCTCTGGTATGCAGCGAAAGGTAGCAAAGTGACTGTTGCCGCTGTAAAATTTTGTACAATCTCTGCTTTCATACAGCAGAGGAAATTATGCACACCTGAGTTTTGATCCGTGCTTGTATGATATGAAGCGGAAAGCTTAGTAATAAAGTTGGTGGGTTTCAATAAATCGCATTATAATGGGAGCATGATTAATGGTGCCTGTGGATAAAATGAGAAAGCATACATGCACTCAGAAAAATTTAGCCACTTAAAATTTTATAGAATCAAATTTAAATCAAAAGTTAAAAAACTTTTAAACAAAAAACGAATCTTATTTGAATTAAATAATCCCCCACATTCAATAAAAATGATTCCACTTTATTATAAAAATGTTATTTTCATATCAAAATTTTCATCATTGAATGAAAAAAACAAAACATTAAAACAAACAAGACCCAATTTGTTACAGCGTTATTGAAATGAGGTCAGACTATTTGAATTAAAAGGAAACGCATATGACGCCAAATCAAAAATTTTTAAATATGATTCAAGTGACTGGAAAGTTTATCTATTTTTATTGTACGCGATTTCTAAAACCAGTGGATGAATTGAGTAATGTTATCCGAGTATAATTAACTATTTATAATTTACGGAAACAACGAATTGAACGCAAAGTATGTAATGGAGATGGATTCATCAAACACAACACTGGTTTTTTTTGAGGCACCAGTTGAAGCACAGATAATAAAAATATTGACATTGGATTTGCAGAGTTTTTTTTGAAAACACTATCAATGTTAGTGCTCTAAAGCACATAATAACTTATTTCGTAAAATATGTCTAGTCTTTAGAGTTGATTTAATTTTGTATTAATGCTACATATGAACTCAACAGCCCTGTTATCGCCCACGATTTAATTTCAACCAAAAATGACTATGAAGCGCTATTAACGTGTATAACATCCACAAACCTTGTCCCTCTCCCTTGTCTTTGCCGATAGCTCTACTCGAATCTTTGGAGCATTGTCTCATTCATTCATTTTCTCTTTGCATTTAAATTTAAAATGAACTAAATGGCGAACGCCTGAATCCTGTTACCATTATAATCCTGAAACCCGCTGAAATCCTTTCCAGCTCATAACTCAATGGCTTTTCCCAGGTCCACATTCGCTGCAAAGACACTAGATTGTGGATGGGTTGGGAGGTGTAAAACCACTGTCTAAATACGTATTAAACATGGAATTGCACTAGATCCAGAGAAGATGGCCTTCAAAAATCACAGCTATCAGAAGTAATCCTAGTAGTCACGTGAATGGATATGCATCGTTTTTTGCAGACAGCATTAAATTCAGGCTTTTGAAGTATTTAATCAAAATAAAAAAATTAACCTTAAACGCCTTTAAATGCCCATTAAAAAAATTTGAATTGCAAATGAAAAGCAAATACCCTGCAATACAGATATGTAAATAAACATCGGCTGATAAAACTATTTTCACACATGTGTGACGTGCAATACGCTGCCACTTTCAAATCAAACCTCTTGAATTTCAAAACTACAGGATGTGTCATGGAACAGGACTTCGTCTAAAATTAACAAGTACTTGAAGTATAGTGTGAGCATATTGTTAACGACAAGTACCCTTGTAAAGGCTAAAGGAGGCGGATAATAGAATGTCCTTTGAAGATTCATCTCAACTATAAGCCGAGTAATAGTAAAGACCATCGTCGAAGAAGTGTTGGCATTCCAGTGAAAACATGTGAAAGACACCGCAAGTTCGAAAGAGGGATGGAACTTTGTACATCACGGAAAAAATTCACACAAACCGTGCCGATAAGTTAGATATCAATCCTCTGCATTTCAAATTTCCCAATGTAAATTTCAATGGATTGACTTATATATTATTCACCAGGTACAATTCAAATCATGTTCATTGATCTCAATTTTCAATTCTTTTAACATACTGAAGCCTCGACCAAAATGGATACAAAGAGTCGAGGAAAAAATTTCCTAACCACATATTTGAATTTATCGTAGAGGCGGTCAGAAACGAACAGTCAAACGATAGCTGCCGTAATTCATTTTACGGATGTTTCGTTTACCCACGGAATACGGAAAACCATTGCCAATGAATGAAAAACTTTTTTGGGGAATCGACTCGACTTGTCTCGGCTCAACTCGAGTCAACACAGCTCCATGCTCGGTTCCTTGTGCTTTGTGCTTCCTTAATTTACACGTTTCAAAAAGTCCAGTGTATCTAACCTTTCTCTGAGCAAACACAATGTCGTCGACGTTCTCTTTGGATAAAAAATTTACATATTTTCTCGGCATGCTTTATTTGATTGACCCTTTTTAGAAAATGGTAACTTCAGTGGAGAATGGACGGTGATGGTAGAAGTGAATAGTGGAACATCAAACTCCGGATCATGCCAGGGTCGAAGGCAGCTATAGTATGCAAATTCCTATCATACTCTTTGTTGATATGCGAAGGGAGCGACAATATCTTATTTTATTTGCTTAGCACGGTCGAAAAGTTTAAAAATTTCTCATATTTCTAGGGACTGGGGATAGAATTTAGGCTTCACAGCATAACATGAATGTGAATTATATCGAACAGCAAACCGAACACAATTTTGCCATGTAGCATATGAAACTTATATGATAGAATAGGAGTATGAGTATGAGGAGTGTAAAAAATCAACAGTTTTCCTTAGTTGTTTTTGCATTAACTAGGGATATAGTTAAACCAACCATAAGAAAATTGTTGATTACTTTTATGCACCATGATGCGTGGTTGATAAACAAAAAAAAATGTCATTCGGAGCATGAAAAACGTCCAAACGTTGAAACCATTCTACTTTGCGTAGAATAATTCCAAAGACGTTGCTCACTGAATTACGTTTGTTGAAATCAACTATGGCAAAGTAGTTTAAGTACCATAAAAACTGTTGATAATCGAAACGTTGAAGTTTTCAGTGAATTGATGAATATTTTTCTATTGATCGACAAATTTTCGTGGTTATGAAACAATTAAAACAGTTGATTTCATGAACGTTGCGATATTTTTTGTACAACCAGAGCCAACTACTTTTATATCGTTAAATTAACTATGTTAACATAGTAAAAATAACTATTTTCCGTAGTTCGTTTAACGATTTTGAATGAATCGTTGCAATACTATTAAAAATAGTTGAACCAACCAATAGTTTTTCTTTCAGTGTAATAATATATAAAATAAAGGGTATTGCCAAGCCCTAGGTAGAATCTTAGAACGATTCACCACTGGCTTCAATCATAGAATTGTGAGTCAGCTAATAAACACAATAATTAACACGAAAAGTGTAAAAGTGTGAAATAATCTAGTTTTGGGGGATCAATCAAAACGATCCTCAAACTTATGGACAAGCAAGTGAACTCGAACGTTTTGCGAATCAACAATAAGAAAAGACTTCTTGTTTTCTTTGATCGACGAAACATCAAACTAGACGATATGGCAGAGCAATTAAAGCATCTACAACTTGAAATCCAAAAGCGAGATAACCAAATCGGGCAATTAGCGGATGCTCTAAGGCGGCTACAATTGGAGAAGGAAAAACATAATAAAAGAAATTAGCTACATGGCAAATTTTACCGGCATGTCAGACTTCATCATCAACAGTTTTATTGCCAGCACAGAATACTACCTTGAAGGAATAGCGAATGAGGAATCAAGAAAGGCAGCCATAAGAATAATTTTTTACGAAAAGATCCAGGGCGAAGCGAAGGAAGGGATAATTAACTTGGAAGGAACGGACAACTGGGAGAATATCAGACAAGCCTTTAAGCAGCTATATCGACCAGACACGGAACCTGCAAAGATCTACAGCAGGGATGGGCAAACTTAATACTGGTATGATCGACATTAATTTTTTTAATTTATGCGCGATCGACTTCGAAAAATGGGTTAAATTAAAAACAAATTAAAATTTAGTTAAGGTCTTTATTGATATTAATATATTAAATACATTGTATTTACTACTTTGTGCAATGTACTTTATTAATAAATATTTTGGATTAACTTTTGATGCATATGCGTAAATGACACTCCATTTCATCAAAAAGTATTGTAGAGTTAGGCTTGAGAGCACTGATGCAATAGATGCCATTAAGTGGTCATCAGTCAGAGAACTCCTAAGCTGCGATTCGATATTTTTCATTTGAGAAAACATTGCTTCATATAGATAAATGGAAGCAAAATTATGCAAATATCTTCATTGCCACCAATCTCAATAATGGATATTTTTTATGGTAATAAAATCCAAAAATAATTTTTATTTGCACGTGCTATTGCTAAAATTTCTAACTCTGGATCCGATGAATTCAATTGTAAAGTATGAGCTAAATTTGATTAAATATCCTCGTCATCGAATTCTCCAAAAGAAAAATGAAATAATCTCGAATTCTTGATTAAAATTTTCCGTTCAGAACAAAAGATTTCAATATTACATTCACCAGTAGGTTAAGCTAGGTTGTACCGGTTGGCACAAGGCCACACATATACCTATTGGTCCATAGTGATACCAGATAAATGGGCCAGGAGAACAAAAATTCAGTCCAAGCGCCCATCGAAGGCCCCGGACTTTTTCACGAACTGAAGGATGTCTTTCAGCTTTTGCATTTTACATTCACCAATAAGTTTAATATGTTTTCCTAAATAAGGAAAATATTTAAAAAATTTGCCTATTTAACTGTGAAGCAAAAGGTTTTAATTTTACTTAAAAAACATTTACCGAACTCAACAAGTCAACAATATTTTCCTTTTCCTTGTAATTGTAAATGAAGTGAGCTGTAACGGCCCATAAAATCCGTAATAGCCCGTCCAGACTACGGATACTTAAGTATCCGCATACATAAGTATCTGCCAAAAGATGGTCCACACTGCAGCGACATTTGCAGATACATTTTACCCTTGCCATGAAAATCAATGAAAAGTATGCGCTAATTGTAGATACATTTTCGAGCAATAGCGGATACAATTGTATCCGGATACATAAGTATGTGGAAACAACGGTCCACACTTGAAATTAGCTCACACTGTTGTATGCAGATACAAAACTATGTGAAAATTACTAGTGTGGACCGTTGTTTCCGTATACTTATGTATGCGGATACAATTGTAGGCGCTGTTGGAAAATGAATGCGGATACTTCTTCGATTGAGCGATTATTGATTCGGAAGCGAGAAACACTTTGCGATGCAGTGCACGCATTGTAATGCACTTGAAAGCAATGCTGTGTTCTCACAATTAATGCCAAATTAATTTGTGGAGGTTTGATATTTAGATTTTCTGTACCTGTTTTTCGTTCATTTACAATTTAATGCCTGGAATGTAACTCCCGCCTCAATTTAAATAGTTGTTGCACGGCCAAATATTTTCAAACAAATATCAACCGATGCAGTGTTTTCATAAATTAGCCTAAATGATGCAGTGCAAGTTGTTACACAGAATCACATGAGTTTTAAATTTCAATGCAGTGGACTGCACTGCATCTACAAGCATCATTTGCTCATGCTTTTTCGATTGAGCGATGAATGATTGTGTTATAGGTACAACATACCTACCTGTGTCATTTTTAATGACTCTGCAGGTTAGCCTGAACCTAGGGCAGGCATGTAAACGAAAATCTTTACCTCATTCCTGGTAAATAGCCAATGACCAAATGACCCATTTTTCAGCACACAAAACATGTGTTGAGAATTCTCGACCTCATTATCATACCAAAATGAAATTCACGGGACAAGGCGGTTTGGAAATGCAGCAGGTCTAAGAGACTTTTGGTGGTTGTTACTGAGTAATTTGGCCACTTTCGTTCCGAGAAACACTGCCATGGAAATTTCATCCACTGTATACCTGAGTATATTAGTGTACATGTATACTAATTGAATTTTATGGCCCTACACCTAATTAAAAATACGGAAAAACCTAACAAAAACTTAAAGACTTGTAATCATTTTCAGTTCTTTATTAATTATCAATCAAACCCTACTTTAGAGCAATGCAACCTGTGAATTTCAGTTTGGTTAATTGATCTGGTCACATTTTGAGAGGTTAAATAGTAAGTAAGTGGTGGACGGTTAAAGTTCTTGTAGGTTGATAATGTTCATACATTTTCAATTAGCCTGAGTAATCATTGAATTTATCAATTGATCTCACTTTTTTTCGAAAAGCAAACAAAATTCAGGGGATCGATTATTTCATTTTATTTAACCTGCATATAGAGGCTTGTGAAAAAAGGAGTCATGTATACCTACATATGTATATATGTATATACATATATATGTATATATATGTATATACATATATATATATGTATATGCATAATATGTTAGTATATATAAATATATATATGCATCTGAATTTCGGGCAAAGTGATTCTAATAGTAATTTTCATTGAAAACCGGTAATTGCCTACATTTAGAATTTCAGTGCCCACAAATGTTTCATTTTCCAATACTGTATCTTAGCCATTCTTCAAAAATAAATTTTCTTATCAGATTTTCATTCTCATATCCCATGCATTCATCAATGCATCCGCAAAATTAGGTCCACAGCAATTCTTTTTCAAATGTTTCCGCATACAATTGTATCTGCGGTCTGGACGGGATTATATGTTTCCGGATACTTATGTATGCGGATACTTAAGTATCCGTAGTCTGGACGGGCTATAAGAAATGCTAATTTCTTTATCCATACTGGATCTTCCAATTGTTCATGTTTTTCTCCCAATGTGTCCAAAAATGCAATAATTTCAGGCAAAAGACTTAGAAATCTTTGCAAAAAGCTTCTTCAGGTGAACCATCTTATACTTAGTACTGTTTTCCATTTCACGTTAAATTTTTATGCAAATTTTCACGTGAAATTGATTTCGGCGAAAATTTAACTTGAAAATAAGCAAGAGTTGTACTCACTTTTAAGCGTGAAAAATTGCTTGGAAGATGCCTTCGTTTTGAAAATGCAGATGGCTTTGGCACATGTCTCCAATCATTTCGTGCCAATTTAGAATATGCAGTTCATCCTTTAGGCTAGTACTGAGTTAATCGTGAGGCTAAATTTTGATATGTCTCCATTATCTGGTCATTCTTTCGAGCGAAAATTTTGAAAATGGAGAAAAGCGGAGACACTTACCATTTCTGACGAATAAGATGTCAAGAATTTCAATTTTCGATCGATTTTGTTATTGAAAAGACATTTACACAATTCAATTTTCAAATTCAAACACCAAATGTCACTGTTTAGCTCGAAAAAATGAGCTGAACAAACTAAATTGGCGTGAAAAGATTTGAATTTAAAATTTTATTTTATCTAAAATTGAGATTAACTTTTGTTGCGCTGTGTGCGACAATTTACTACCTCGGTAGCAGGGAGACGAATGCAAATGCAGGAGAGGTGTATAGCGGGAAGCAAAACTATAAAGTGTGTACTGAAACAAACGTATATGTATACGAGATTTAGTGAAGCAGTTTTACTACAATGATATAAATCTACAAATTGAACAAATCGAGAGCATAGCTATATCGAATTTTCCCTTTGGCCTCTCCGCCAGCAATGCTCTGGGAGCTTTTGTGTGAACTGAAACTACGTGAACTGTCCGATTGGATCTATTAGACCAAGGCCCATTCCAAAATGTACTGAATAAATCGTCTACTAAATTTTCAGTTCACATTTTAAATTAATCTAGTAAATTATTTATCGATCGATTAAATTAATCTAGTAAATTATTTATCGATCGACTGTCGAACTCTTTGCGATCGACCGGTCGATCGCGATCGACCGTTTGCCCACCCCTGATCTACAGGAAGATTTGTAGCCTCAAAGTAAATAGTAAGTAACCTTGCTTATAATATTCAAAAAATTAAAATCAAAGCGGACGAACTGAAACTTTTTTATAAAGATTCTTTACATGTAGACTTAAGTAGCGTCAATTCCTTGCTAGTAAATACAGTAAAGGAAATGACGCAAGGAATACTGTATGAAAAAATATATGAGCAACAAAATATTAATAAGATTTTAGAGATTATGAAAGAAAGGGGATTTGAAGATTCCTGCATTAGGCCAGAATTTCAAATCAGACACTATAAAAATAACAAAAATTTTTTGAAATATGATTCAAGTTCGCCTCTAAATATGAATGATCGCAAGTACGAAAGACAGGACTTTAATACGCAAACTAGCAGTATACATAATTCGTATAGACAAATACAGACAAATAAACGTTTTCAAGATCAACCCAATAATTACAATCGAAATCATGAAAATTCTAGCGGTCAATATGGGCGAACGAATAATCATTATAATAATTATTAAAATTCTGATAGGCGAAATTTTAAACATCAATCTAGTGGCTCTAATAATTAAAGGCAACAAAATAATTCTTATGGCAGTGAACGAAATTCTCGCCCACAAAAGCAATCCTATGTTGAACCGATGGAGGTCGACAACATTCAAAGCTCCCAAAAACTCATTGATAATGAAAATTATAACAAAAATAAATTTAGAAGAAATTTCCAACATAAGGCCACAAATAAATTGCATGGGTAAAAACGAAGCGTTTTTTCTCAACTAGCCTCGGACAATCTTCCGCTGATAAAAATTAGCATCAAAAATCAACAATTTACAGCCTTAATCGATACAGGATCCTCTTTCAGCCTTATCGATGAATCGATAAAAATATTCCCCAAAATCAAAATTAATCCTATTCCTTTTTCACAATCACGGGAAAAGATTCCTTTGAATTTGAAGTTCACACTCCGGCACCATCAGAGTTTAAAACCCCTGATAAAACTATGGTTAGATGGAAAGTGAAAACGTTAAATAAAAGAAAATATGAATTTATCATCGGAGCTGACCTTCTGAATAACTTAGGTACTCTGATCGATCTTGAAGAAAAAACCATAACACTTAATGGTCAATCGATTAAATTTATCAATAATCCTTATTCCGTTCACGAAATTTCTTATTTGGAAACAATAGAACCAAATTGTTTCAATCGTTTAAAATTAGACAACTTAAATTCGGAAGAAAGAAATGAATTATCCAAGGTTCTTAAAAGATTCGAAGACATATTTTTCAAAGAGGGGGATAAATTAACGAGCACCCCAACAATCAAGCACCAAATTTAAACAACCACGGACCAGCAAATCAATGCAAAACTGTACCGATACCCGCCTAAACATGAGGAGGAGGTTCGGAAGAACAAGGAATCATCCAAAAAAGCAATTCTAGATACTCCAGTCCATTGATTGTGGTTCCTAAAAAGGTAGATAATTCTGGTGTGAAAAAGTACCGACTAGTAATAGACTACCGTAGATTAAATGAAATAACTGTTGACGACAAATTTCCCTTGCCGAACATTGAATATACTTTAGACAAATTAGGCAGGGCTCAGTATTTCTCAACCATCGACCTAGCCAAAGGTTATCACCAAATTTTGGTGAGTAAAGAAGACCGCCATAAAACTGCATTCGTAACACCCCATGGCTTGTATGAATTTATTAGAATGCCATTTGGGCTGAAAAATGCCCCGGCTACTTGTCAACGGTTCTGCGATTTCATCAACAAATGTTGCGTGGTGTATCTTGATGATGCCCTCATATTCAGCACATCCCTTCAAGAACACGTTAGGTCATTAATTCAAATATTTCAAACTTTAGAAAAACATCAATTAAAAATTCAAGTCGACAAATGCTCTTTTATGCAAAGAGAGACCTCGTTCTTAGGTCATATTTCACGCCTGACAGCATTAAACCAAACCCAGAAAAAATCCTTGCAATTCAAAAATTACATCTTCCAAAGTCAGAAAAAGAACCAAAAAGCTTCTTAGGAGCAACCGGGTATTATCGAAAGTTCCGGGACTATGCAAAAATTGCATTGCCTCTTACAAAATACCTCAAGAAGGAAACCAAAATTAACACAAAAGACCCTAACTATATAGAGGCTTTTGAAAAACTGAAAACTTTAATCAGTTCCAACCCTGTGCTCCGTTTTCCTGAGTTCGACAAACAATTTCAGCTAACAACAAATGCGTCGAAATATGCAATAGGTGTGGTCCTATCGCAAAACGGGCACCCTGTTTGTTTCGCATCACGAACCTTGAATTGCCATGAACAAAACTACTCAGCAATTGACAAGGAATTCTTGGCTATTATGTGGTCAGTTAACTACTTTAGGCCTTACCTATACGGGAACGAATTTGTCATTTATAATAAAGTATTTGCAAGCCAAATGTAAGAGCAAGGATTTATCACCACGCCATCAGCGTTGGTTATTAAAACTGGGTGAATACCAATTCGACATTGAATACCTGAAAGAAAAGGAAAACAGAGTAGCCGATTTCCTTAGCAGAATCAAACGCCAGGAAATCGATGAAACCGGTTCACAAAATAACAGTAATGAAGTCAATTCATATTCCGATCTAGGAATTTGGAATATGGAAAACGGTGAAAGTTCAGATCTGGCTACGATTCATTCTGCTGAAGAAGAACTGCTAGATCATATTCCCATTAAAGAGGAAATTGTGAATAAATATAAAACGCAATTTATCTTAACAAATAATAAAACTATTGAGCTAGAAATTATTCACAGCAAACGGATAATATACATAACTGAACATGATTTTGAAAACTTGAATCATATCCTTAAAACGTACGTGAAGAAAAGTAAAATCGGCATTTATACAGAGTTAGATGGTAACAAATATAATATTGTTCAACAAAAAATTCGGGAACTTTTCTTTAATGACAGCCAAGTAAACTTTTTCAGATGTTCATTGCGAGCAAAAGACATTTCTACAGAAACTGAGGCTATAAAACAAATATCATTTTACCATGTTAGAGAAAGTATTCACTCCGGAATACAGGAATCTTACGCTGCATTTAAAAATAAAATCTATTTCCCAAAACTCTTACGGCAGACGGCCTATTAAACCCATACACAAGTTCACCGAAACTCCATCCAAAACTAATGAAATAATACATGTAGACATATTTATTATAATGAAGAATAGCTTTTTGACAATTATTGATAAGTTTTTTAAATTTGCAGTCGCCTATTACTTTTCTGATAGAAATCATGTCACAATTATAGAACAGTTAGAAGACCATTGTACGAAAATAGGGAAACCAAAGCAAATAATAGCTGGAAACGAGTTCAGTGGAGTATTAGTAAAAGATTTCTTACAATCTGAAGATATCACTTTGAATTTAACGAAACCCCACAGCCACACGGGAATAGCCGACGTTGAAAGACTACATAATACTATTTTAGGAAAATTTAGAACTCTAACAATTGATAAGACAAAATCATCCGTGAGGAATACCATCCAAAGAGCAATAAGAAATTGCAATGAAAGATACCACTCTACAATTAAATGCACCCCAAAGGAAGTACAATATGGTCAGGTTAATGTAGAGAAAATAAAAGCAAACATCGAGGAAACAAAAAATAGGTATCTGAACAAATTAAATCAAACAAGAGAAAACTATGAGGAAAAACGCACTACAGGATTTATAAAAAATTATAAGGCTGCATGACTTAAACATCTCCCTAAATACAGAAAATCAAAATTAGAGAACATCCACCCTACAAATATTAAAAAAGAGCTTAAATTTGCAGATAAAAGTAAAGAAATGGTCTTCGGCTACAAACCAGTAGCAATAAAAAAGTCAAACTATAATCAAGAGAGTAAAAGTTTCAATGAAGGCCAAAAGCTAATCCTATTAAACGCAACTCAAACAGGACCGAAAGACGAAGTCCTAGTTTCAAAATTTAATTTAAATATAACGCGAGACGACATTCAATCACTGAAAGACCTAAACTGGCTAAACGATAACATTATTAATTTCTACCTCAGGTTGATAGCCGAACGTAGTGAATCGCAAAATTCTGTAGACATGCCGAAAATCTATGCCATGGTTACGTTTTTCCTACCACGTTTATTACAAGCCGGATATAGGGCAGTTCATAAATGGACAAGGCGAGTTCATCTATTTTCTTTCTATATAATATTAGTTCCAGTGCACTTTCAAAAAAATCATTGGTGCTTAGCTGTAATAAATGTCAAAAATAAGTCTATAAAATACTACGATTCACTGGGTAACCAGAATCCCATTGTTTTAACTACCTTAGAGAACTATCTAGCTGAAGAACCACTCGACAAATTGAATCAAGTTTTAGACACTAGGGAATTTATAAAAGAACATGCAAAGAATATTCCGCAACAAACCAACGGGAGTGATTGCGGAGTGTGCAGTTGCATGTTTGCAGAATAGATTAGTAGAAACCAAGAATTTAAATTTTCCCAAGAAAAAATGACTTATTTTCGACAGAAAATGATTATAGAAATAGTACAAGGAAAACTTCTTTAAATAAGTTACAGGTCCCAATCGCAATATGTATCAGCATCCTCGCACTCATTCAGTTGAGCGCTGGAACGCTTTTACTGAGCCCAATAGAGACGAAAAACGGATACACAACGATAAACTTAGGACAAACGGAATTAATAATGACGACCAGGACTATTTTACATATCATCAATGTGGACGAGATTAAATCAGAAATAGACATGGTTGAAGAAAACTTGAAAAATTAGAATTCGTTAATGACTCTTTCATTAAAAATGAATTAGAAGATCTCCATGCAAAATTAGCAGCTATAAATCCCAGGGATCGACAACGAAGAGGACTAATTAACTTAGTAGGCACAGCACAAAAATTTATTTTTGGCACGATGAATGATGAAGATCGCCAAATCATATTTGATCACTTAGAAACAATTAATAAAAATCAGGACGAAGAAAGTACTAATTTGAACAAACAAATTGAAATAAATTTCTTTCTAATTGATTCCATTACAACTTTGAAGCATAATATTGAGTCTGGCAGAAATAGGATAGTTAAAACTGATTAGGAAACAACTGAAAATGAAAAGAACATTATTAAACATCAGCTTAAATTGGATCAAATATTCAAAATTGAAATGTTAAAGGATAAATTGAATCAACTTATAGACAATATAGGACTGAACAAACACAACATTATCCATCCTAGCTTATTGACTGCAACCGAAATTAAGGAAACAAAACTCGAATTTTACAAATTAAAGAACATACGAACTGGACTCTTGAAACGTGACGATGACACGATAATTCTTGCGATAAAAATTCCGAACTCTTATAAATTAGTTGATTATAAAGTAATAACAGCAATGCCTAATTCAGACAATCTTGAAATCGACCTTCAAGACCAGTTTGTTATTGAAATAAATTCAACTAAATATCATTATGAAGAAAAAACTTTGTATTTAAGTGAACTTAAACCTTTAAACAACTGTTTTGCAAACAACAATTGTAAACTGATAAAGAGTAATGCAATTGAAATAAGAAAAATAGACGAAAATACAATAATATGTAAGAATTTGAAAACCCAAGGAGTAATAAACTTTTGCGACGATAGAAAAATAACATTAAATGGGAAATATTTGTTAGTCATAAATAACTGCACTGTAAAAATTTTAAATAATACATTTAGTAACAAAAATGAAAAATTTCTTGATAGATATTTTTACATTGATAACGGAGTCTATAATTTTACGAAAAAGTTAAGTTTTGAATACATAGTTTTGAAAAACATATAAAACTTAAAACACATAAACCATTTGAAAATACATAAAAATATAAATTATATTACTATTGCAATCATTTCAATCATTTTAGTAAGTTTGGCTCTGTGGATATTTGTAATTTTAAAAAGAAACAAAAATATGTTACAATTATTAAAACATGTAAAAGAAAGGGTTCAAAATGTTTATAGAATTCAGGAGAATTCTCATTTAAAGGGGGGAGAAGTCATGTACACAGTAATCGGAAACCCTTACGCTTCAGTGGAAGATTTACTGCAAACGTTGCATTTACCTAATTCTGGAAAATGCAACGAGTTAATTTCGGAAACGACACATGTGTGATCGCAGACATAGTGCAGCATAATTTTCACATTTAAGCTCTCGTGGACCTGACGTCGCCCCCAGTTGAATTTATCTACGCGACGTGTTACTAGTTTATTAAATTCGAGAAATAAAGTATTGTTATGTGCCAAATAGATATTGGCCGAGCCCAGGCGAGATCTGGCGAGCCCGAGTGTGTGGACCAGCGTTGCCAGAAAAATATGCAGAAAATCTTGGAAAACTTTTCCAAAAATCTGGAGAAATCTGGGGATTTTAGTTTCAATGAAAAACGTAACTTAGTTTCAGTAAAAACGAAATTATTTTAATAAAAACCATTTATTTCAGCAAAAAAAAAATGCAAGACAAAAAAATAATTCATAACAGCAATTTTCTGCGTACTATGATTATGCTTTAATATATATTTACCGAAAATAATTTTGATTTAAGGATTTCATTTAATTCTACACCTGCACAAGTTTCATTTCTGGATTTTAAATATTCTTTAGACAAAAGTAGGCCACTTAGAGTATATGTTTGTAGTCGACCGCTCGTTTTTTCGTTTATTGATGTTAATTTCTACAGTCGCGAAATAATTGAGTGCGAATAACAGGTGAAAAATAAAATTCCTCAAAAATGGAAAAGCTGACTTGTATTCTCATGTTTCAATTGGATTCACTTGTTTCCAAAATAACTCAGCATTGCGGGTTTCAAAACCGGTGAATTCAATATTTCTTAGACTCCATCACTGTGAATTTATATTCTGAAATTCTGATATTTCTCTTAAGTTTGGAAAACATTGACAAAGTGCGATAATTGAAGGTTGTCTTTTCAAAACAACATTTTCAGGATCCATGAAACTGATACTGATATATTTGGTTTTTATAATTTTGATACTGATATATTTGGTCAATATAATTTTAACAGTGCGTTTCGAATACTAAAATATAATCTTTCAGTCTATTTAACTAGGCATTCACTGCAAGCTCCTAAGTAAAGGTCATCCTATGGTAAAAATTACATTTCATTTAGACATTTATCATCCTTTCTTTTGGTTTTCTCTAAGTAATGCTTTTGAATATAATTATTGAATATTATTTTCGTTAATCTTGTTATTTCCAAGTTAAGCCAAAATATATTTGGGGGCTCACTTTGAAAGAGCTTATTTAATTGTAGAATTTGACAAAGAGCTAGCCGCAGGCTGAGCTTTTCAAACTTTTTGTTTGACATTTTGATTTGCGCTATGTGAAATTTTGAAAATTTTACTTAAACATTTAAAATATTAAAGTTTCAGAACAAGTTTGAAAAAATCTGGAAATTTTGAATAATATCTGGGTGTCTGGAAAACGTTGTGAAAGTCTGGCAAATCCAGACTTAAATCTGGATCTGGCATCACTGGTGTGGACGGTCCAGACAATGCCTCCTAGAAGTACGGGCCGTCAGGCTACGTAATCGTTTTAGCTATGACGTCAATTTAGCCGTGAATTTTGACATTTCCACGAGGCAGTGCCGACAGACACGGAGATTTCACTTGCGGTTTTTAAGCTAAAATATGAATAAAACGTTAGTTTTTTGTGCGTGGACGCGTTGTAGAAATAAAATTTAGTCTTAACTTGCATTTTGTGTCAATCAATTGTATCGACAGTGAATCGACACAAAACGTCACATAACCTAACACCAGCCGATAAACATTTCGTAGCGAATTTTCCCAATAATACCGCACGCACCGCATTAATTTGTGTTTTAGCTGTTCACTAGCACTGTTCCGCGGACCTCACTTTGTTTTCACTTCACTCACTTCAACACAACCTGTACAATTTACGATTTCCCGCGGACGTCCCATAAGACTACGTGTGTTTTTCGCGACACTTTGACAGTATAGTGTGACGTCATTATTCTGCATTACGGCCCGTACTTCTAGGAGGCATTGGTCCAGACAAGCCACTTTGACAGCACTCGCCGGCGCTCGTGCGACTTCCAATCGGAATGGGTTTTGGGCACGAGCCAAGGCGATTCGTGACGAGCTGTCAAATGCCGTCCACATGTTGGCGGCCTAGTCTGACTTCGGCTCGCTGGGCCTCGGCCAATATCTATTTGCTGCATTATAGTTAAAACAAAGGTGTTTTAGTGAGAGAAATCTTTTTTTTTTTGGTTCGGCCACATCCCGATACGAAACTCGCTCCCAACAATGTTGTGCGTTGTTAGTTCTGTGAAAGTTTTGTGAAATACTAAAAGTAATAAAATATGAAGCAGTTTCATATCACCCATTGGGTTAAAAATTACACTGAAGAAAATAATTAGATATTCGGTACAATTTCATAATACTCTAAAGAAATTGCTTGATTTTCAGCCTACTAATTTAATTCGTTGTTTCCGTCAATTACAAATAGTCAATTATCCACAGATAAGATTACTCATTTCTTCCACTGGTTTTAGAAATCTCGTGCAATAAAAATATATAAACTTTCCAGTCGCTTGAAAATACAAAATAAAGTTTAAAATTTCCAGTCACTTGACTATACAAAAACTAATACTCATACAAAATATATTGGTTAAATTTTCTATTTCAGTTGTTAGCAATCCTAGAATAATTTTACCCTTTCTCAACTCAAGCAGGTTACTAATATCAGCTAATCAAAATTTTCCTTTTCATAAATATATTTCGAAGATATATATACCATTTGCAAGTCAAATTCATCATTTTGCAAGTCAATTTAACACTTTTGCAATTCAATTTAACATTTTTGCTATTCAATTTCACATTTTCGCAATTCAATTTCACATTTTCCCAATTCAATTTAACTTTTTTGCAAATCAGTTTAACGCTTTAGGAATGGTGATATTACTTAGCTTCGAGTGTGCGAAATGAATAGAAGAAACGACGAATGTGAGTGATTGTTAAATTAAAATCAGAAAAGTAATATTACAAAAATAAGTAAACATTCTATTTTACCAATTTGTAAATTACGTAAGATATTACTATTGGTATTATAGCAATTTAATTTTACCATTGATAGTAAAAATATTTGTTACTGTTTGTCCTAATCAAAAATATTTTCAATTGCTAAAAAAAATTATGCACAAATTATCAAATAATTTCATTCTGACTTCATTTGAATGAAATGATTCGCAAGTAATAATAAAAATCGAAAAAATCGAACAATAATTACATACGTAATTTACAAATTGATTTTATCATACGTAATTTACAAATTGGTAAAATAGAATGTTTACTTATTTTTGTAATACTACTTTTCCGATTTTAATTAAACAATCACTCACATTCGTCGTTTCTTCTATTCATTTCGCACACTCGAAGCTAAGTAATATCACCATTCCTAAAGCGTTAAACTGATTTGCAAAAAAGTTAAATTGAATTGCGAAAATGTGAAATTGAATTGCAAAAATGTGAAATTGAATTGCAAAAATGTTAAATTGAATTGCAAAAATGTTAAATTGTTTTAAAAAAGTGTTAAATTGAATTGCAAAAATGTTAAATTGTTTTAAAAAAGTGTTAAATTCAATTGCAAAAGTGTTAAATTGACTTGCGAAATGATGAATTTGACTTGCAAATGGTATATACACTTCCATACCAAACTTAAATCAATTATTTGCAATTAGTTCCAATGTTCAATTCTTTTCTTTCAGTGTACGTTAAGCTTACTACTGCCGCAAAAATGTTAATATTGTTGTACCCTTAAAATACCTTTCGTGGATTAGATATTCTCCGCGTTTGGGAGATAAAACAGTTATTAGTCACACTTTTATTTTAACAAATAATTCTAATCACTAAGTCGCATACACTACTTATCGCACTAGTATTAAACGCACTATTAACAGTCGCGTTACAATTATATACTTAATCGCTTTTTAAAAGAACCGCGCCCGGATACACTTAATTCGCTGTGTCGCTTCGCACAATTCTCTGTATCAGACTTTCGCTGGATACTAACTATCGCTGTGTTTAACTATCTTCTAAGACATCTAGCGCCGATATATATATACTCTTTCTGGTTAGGTGAATTGTTATTGCGTGTATGGGCCAGGGGTCGACAACCTGTGGCTCGCGAGCCGCATGGGGCTCTTTCTTTGTCAAGACGCAGCTCTCCAGTTCCATGCGCAAATATTAATAGTTATAATATTTCAGTTTCAAAACTCATAAAAAATATACTGCAAAGAGGATAAAACAATCAACAGAGAACAGTAAGAATAGGTGAAGTAGAGAGTAGATGGACAGCTGACAGCCGCTTGGGCACCAGGCCCAGCCCCACAACCTTGCTGGAGCCAGCCCCGTTTTAGATAGATAAATAAAATTTTAAAAATCTTTATTTTAGCTCCATCGTCAAAATGGCATCTGGTAAAAAAGAAGAGACGAACCGGAGAAGAAAATCGAGAATTTAATCAGGATTGGACAGAGTTGTTTGCCTTCATATGCAACGCAGATGGCCCTCCAACTTGTTTTATTTACCAAGAAAAATTTACACACAATACGAAGTCAAATTTGGAGAGACACTTCACTACAAAACATACCCGATTTGCTTCTAAATATCCAACCGGTGACGCACGAAAAAAAGCTTTTAAAGAGCTTCATAAACAAAAACAACAGTTGAGTTCTAAGCTAAGTAACTAGGCGCAATCTTCAAATAATGTAAATCTGGCAAGCTCTGCAATATAACTACATATTGCAAAAAGAAGGAAACCATTCACAGATGGTGAGTACGTCAAAGATTGTTTCATACGTGTAGCTGAAGAACTGTTTCGTGATTTCAAAAACAAAAGAGAAATCATAAAGATTATCAAAGATTTGCCATTATCTACACATCTAAGCTAAGTAACTAGGCGCAATCTTCAAATAATGTAAATCTGGCAAGCTCTGCAATATAACTACATATTGCAAAATGAAGGAAACCATTCACAGATGGTGAGTACGTCAAAGATTGTTTCATACGTGTAGCTGAAGAACTGTTTCGTGATTTCAAAAACAAAAGAGAAATCATAAAGATTATCAAAGATTTGCCATTATCTGCTATAACACTACAAGATAGAACTGATAAAATGTCTTCAAATGTAACACATATGGAAGTAGAAGGCTTCTACTGGCTTCTACTTTATCACTTGCTATGGATGAGTATTGCGACGTAAAAGACACGGCACAAATTACCCTTTTCATCAGGTGTATGTCGTCGCAAGGTGCAAAAGAAGAACTGCTAGGATTGCTGCCACTCTCAGGGAAAACTCGTGGAGAAGATATAGCAAATGCTGTGCAAAAATGCTTGGAGGACTATAAAATCGACGTAAATAAAATCATTTACGTAGCAATTGATGGAGCCAGAAGTATGACAGGAATACATAAAGGGGTGACAACGATTCCTCGGCAAAAAATAAACCACGAAATTTTAATGTTTCACTGCATAATTCATCAAGAGCCGCTTTGTGCCCAAACATTGCCGGCCAAAACAGTTGAGGTCATGAACTTGGATCATTAACAGTATTTTGGCAAAATAGCTCTACAATCGCCAGTTTAAGAAATTTCTTGAAGAAATAGAAGTCAGTATTCTGACCTGCTTCTGCACAATAAAGTGTGATGGCTTTCTAGGGGTAACGTATTGAACCGTTTTGCTTCTTGCTTGAGCGAAATAAAAACATTTTTCAATGAAAAAGGCATAGTCAATCCCGAATTGAAAGAAAACAAAATTCAACTGCAAAAATTTAACCTCATTGTCGATATCACAAAGAAACTAAATGAGCTAAATGTAAAACTGCAAAGAAAGGGAAACCCAGCCTATGCCTTGCTTGAGGAAGTGGTTTGTTTCGAAAATGAATTACTTCTTTTTGTCGAAGACATGGAGAACGGTAAATTACTTCATTAAGAAAATCTGAAGCAAAATTGCGATGAAACCAATGCAATCATTAACATGAATTACTTCAGCATGGCTATAAACAAAATGAAGGATTAATTCGCTGAGAGATTTGAGCGATTCCACACAAACGCAAGTACTCTGGCGTTCATAGTAACTCCTTTCAACACAAATAAAAATGAGATCAACATTGAGCCGTTTGGAATTGATGCTGGTTCGCTTCAAATGCAATTGCTGAATTTGAAAATCAAACACCTGGGGGGGTGTCAAATTCACAGAACTCAAAAGCAAGTTGGTAGAGTTGGAGGTCCAGAAAAGCATGCATGAATATAATAAAAAGTAAAGTAAGAAGCCAACTAACAAATACAAATCTAGAAGTGTGGTTGAAACTAAAAACAATAAGTTATGAGCCAGTATCGACCAAACTTTCAAAAGGCATGCAAGACAAATGCTCCCATTGATGTAACTATTGCAGCTATCTATGATTCAATAATTCTAGTTATATTATTTGATTACTATTATAATTTTGTTATTCTAGCAGAGCTAGCTAAAATACTTTAATACGTTTTGTGCGAAACATTGGTATATTTTTATATGAATAAATATTATTTCGCATTTAAAGCTATTTATTTTAAACCAAAAATCAAATTTATATACCTAATCCTAAAAAAATACCATAATATTGAAACAAAAATGTTAGTGGCTCTTTAAAAATTGGGAAATTTTGTAAATTGTAACTTTTGACTCTTCCGTCTCAAAAGGCGACCCCTGGTCTGCGCTATTCTGGATTTGAGTCTTGGGCTCTCGAAGGTTCTTGATGTGGCTTCTAGAAGGCTATTGTGAATTTCCGCTGCCATATGAGATCTGATTGTGTCTTGACTTCTAGAATGTTTTGATTTTACTTCTAAAGGGCTCTAGTTCGCGTTTTATCTATAGATTGTTTTCGTTCTTTGAAATACATACATATATGAGAGAGATATTTGTTTGACGTTTCTAGCTATTTCTGGCGCTGCTACCGAGAAATATGATTTATTTTGCGTGGATGCAACAATATATTTTGTAATAATTTTTCGAAGTTATCATATAATGAATCGAACATATTTAGCGAAATAACGAACAGAAATATTTACGGAAATAACGAACAGGTTTTTAAACTCGAATAATAAAATTTGAATTTTTGAACATTTTTGAAATTTTAAATTTACGAATACAGACGAATATACAGTGGCTCACAGCTTATTTGATACAGTGACTATTTAAAAATGCAAATCATTGTAACTTTGAAATAAAGAACCCTATCTAAAAAATTTAAACGTATTTGGCTAGATGCATGTTCAACGAATACAATGCAAATAAAAAATGTTCCAGCAATATTCCTCGGCGTCCGGTAAATGAGAAATACCACTGGCGCAGAAAAATTGCAGCTCACAGCTTATTTGATACAGACACTTCAATGCGAATAAACTTCTATTTGTCGCGCCGTTAATCTGTTTTGTTTTTGTTTCTTGAATTTTTGATTGTGTTTAGATATTGGCTTAAGTCATTTTTAGCAAGATCTTGTAAGCTGAAGTGCCAAAATGTGCCAAAATTGTAAAATGGGTCATCGCACCACAATTGAACAGCGCGAATTGGTATTAAACCACTTTAAAAAAGGAAAAAGTGTTCGAAAAATTTCTGAAAGTGCGAATTTGAATGTCTCTACAGTGCAACACATAATTCAGCGCTTCGTGCACGAAAATTGGGTAGAAAATAAGAGGAGAAATGCGCCAAACAATATTTTCACCTTATCCGACGAACGATACATTGTAAGGAAAGTGAAAGCAAACACAAAGATTTCCGCTCCAAAATTGGTTACTGAGGTTCATCGTGAGTTAAGGAAGTCATGTTGTGCTGAAACCGTCCGACGAGTGCTTCACGACCATGATTTCAACGGGCGAGTAGCTCGTAGGAAGCCATTCATTTCCAAAAAAAATACAATAAGCCAATTTGCCTTTGCCAAAGAGCATATAGGAAAGCCATCTGCGTTCTGGCATACGGTTAATTTTGCGGACGAGTCATATAATGTCATATGCCATATGTCTGGCACATATGACATAAGACATATAATGTCATATGTCTGGCACAACGCAAACACTGAGCTAAACAAGGAGAACCTCAAAGCTACTGTGAAGCATGGTGGTGGTAATGTGATAGTTTGAGCCTGCATGTCCTCAGCCGGAGTCAGAAATTTAAAGTTTATTGAGGAAACAATGGACCAAACAAAGTACCTTGATGTACTCAAAAATAATTTGCTGCAAAGCACTGCAAAACTGGGTGTTAGCAACCAATTTCGGCTGTACCAAGACAATGATCCAAAGCACAAGTCGGAAATCGTGCAGTCCTCGCCAATTTGGGATTGCCGTCATTTGATGTCTCCGCCGGCACAGTCACCAGATATGAACGTCATTGAGAATCTGTGGACTTTGTTGGATAACAACATTAGAAAACACAAGATTTCTAATAAACAAGACCTGAAGAAAGCACTGCTAGAGGAATGGCAAAAAATTACTCCTGACATCACAAAAAAACTTGTTGACTCAAGGCCAAATAGGCTCCAGGCTCTGCTTAAGGCTAAGGGCTATCATACGAAGTATTGAAATCAACTGGAAACCTCATAATTCACAACAATTTTAATGTTCAATCAAACTGTATCAAATAAACTGTGACATGAAATTTGTTATTACTTTTAGTTTTTTGTTTGTTCAAGATGTAAAACAGCAACTTTGTAACAAATGTAAACTTGTTTAATAAACAACAAACATTTTTCTTTCAAATGGTGTTCAAATTTTTTTGATATTTTTATTATATTTTGAGTTATTGCAACTTAATTTTTTAAAGAAGCACTGTATCAAATTTGAATCAACCCAGCGCTAAAGACTTAGATCGACATTTAAGCAAAATAATTTCGTGATTGGAGCTTATATTACATTTACTCGTTCCAATTTCTAGTCACAGTTGAGAATGAAAATCGAAAGCAATACGACTATCATAAAGTGAAAATTATATACCCTCGCTTGAAATGTTTAAGCTAGATCTAGTTCAATGTATAAATTGTACGTTAATTAAGTGCCTTAGCATTGCACAAAATGTTGACCTTGATTTTAGTTTCCTACCTCCCGAATCGGTGCAACACTTTAGTTTATTGCAGAAAAGGAAGACACGGTAAGGTAGTTTCTGCTCAATCTTTAATGTTAAAGTCAAAACAATAAATCAAATGCTCGAGCTATTTAACACACACGGCGGGAGATGGGGCGATTGCCACATGCGAACAAATGACATGAAACGAAAAGGATCTCAAATGCGGGACCAATGCAGAATTTTCGGTTTATGTAACGCCATCATAAAGTAATTTCAAAGATATTCGTGAGCCCTTAACAAAGGCAATGAAGCAAATTGTTATAAGGCGACATAAATTACACCGTTTGTGTGCCTTTGAATGTATATTTAGCCAACAAATGCGGATGCTACCGACGCCGCCATCCGCAAATGCTATCAGAATGAACGGAAAATGCCGAGCGAGGGGCAGAGTACAGTGCATTACCGTAGTGGTGGATCGTTAGTGTCTAGGAATCGTATTCCGAGCTCGTTTTCTGTGTTGTTGGTAACAAAAGCATATTTCCCAAGGTAAGTCCTATGAAATGAGCTTAATTCACCTTTCGTTCTAAGACACAGCCAGAGTGTTGTTGTACCGAATTTGATGGAGCTAGATCTGATGGTTGGCTGCTTGTGCTTGTGGAGTACCTACAGGATGGTTGGGTAGGTGTTTTGGTTTCTAGTCGCATTTTTGTGTGAACAGCTTAGATTTAGGTTTGAACAGTTAACCTATTAAATAAAATATGGCTATTTTTCCAATACTTAAGCTGATTCCCAGAGTTGATGTCGACATTGACTCTATTGAACTTGCAACGAATTTTTTCGACACCCTGTTCATTCCACCCGTAGACCGTAACTATGCGATTTATATTTTGGCGATTTTCATAACAATCCCATGTTCCAGGACACCGCAAAACTACTGAAAGCATTAGAATCTCAGACTATAACACCTAATCTTATCATATGACTTTCTAATGTTCACTATCAGCCGTGGAAAATGTACACTACGAAATGCTTTTGCCATTACTTTGGTTCAGCACATCTCGACCTTACCGAATATCAACAGGGATATCTTGTCGCCAGTTAGGGACGATCGAGTTGAAATTAAAAGCCATAAACTTCGATCAGATTACTAGTGGCTGCAATCTAGCCAATAGGACGATAAATTGTTATCGCTATTAGACTATGATTCTGTACCAAGGGAGCATACCGTATGCTCACTTTAGGTCATACCATACATAACGTTTGAAACTTAAAATGCTCGCTGAACGCAAATAATCATTAGGCGTTCTGTTATCTTGGCGTTATTGAAATGTTCAATGAAAACCTACACACATAATCTTTTCTATAGTTTTAGTTGGTCGTCGTACGTTTATATGTGTTAATTGTCCGATTTTTTGGCTATATTTTCAGCCAGTCCTTGGTAAATTGACAAAACTATAGGTGCTATGAAGCGAGCGGTTCAAAATATGATGGAAATGGAAATAAGGCAATCGCTAGTTGTAAATCAATCATATCTATATATAATATCGTCATATGACCACTGCTTAAAAAAAGATTAAATAAATTTCTTGTATTGTATCGAGATGATATATCAGTAGAGTACCCTTATATCAACATCAATTTTTCAAAAACTTTGGCTCACTTCACTTACCTCGATAAAAATGTGCTTGACGATGCTGGCAAAATATTTCTGCCTTTGTTTATCAACTTGCTAAAAATTCAAGTCCATGTAGCAAAAGGAAATGATTATGTGGCCTGCCTATTATGAACAATGACTGCAGGTGGAGCTGCTTTTTGCTTCTTCGATTCAAGCACCGCCCTGGAGCATAGTGAACAGAAATCTCAGGACTTGATAGTCACATAAGCCACCGTCCAAAGAACTATCCTCTAAGCTATTCAAACCGCTTACCATTTTCTTCACTGGCAATTTGAGCTCCGACCTCCAGACAACATCATAGGGTTTGAGGGAGAAAAATAGAGCAGTCAAGAAGAAGATTAGAATAATGCTCCCCGAAGAGCTAAGCAACTTGTTTTCCTTTATCAGTGTCATCGTAAATATGAAGTGGATATAAAAATTTATTTCTTCGTCGAAGATAAGAAGCTATAGCGTCATGATGCGGATAAGGACCCTATATGATAACAATGGTCACTACACGCAAAATTTACTCGAACAATCTGAGGGCTCCATAAGATGTTATCGCCCATTATACATCGCATATACATGTACGTACGGATGTGACGTAAGTGAAACAAATTTATTTATGCACACAATGGGGGAGCTTTCTTTGAAACGGATTACAAGCAGATCTGCTTGCAGTAATCACATTAGTGGCCGGCCGGTCGTCTTCGGTCACAAGGAACAAAAACATGCGTTTTTTGTACTGTAAGATCCGTTGGTATTTTTCTCGGCGAGAAGGTGATAGTCAAAGTGAAGTAAATGGGAGTTTGATGATGCAGAATTGTAGTTTTATTATTCTGTAAGGAGTCAGATGACGTTGAAAAATGGCAGAAATTTTCTCATGGTAACAGTAGAGGTTAATTTATTGTAGATGCGGTATAAAAATTAATACTACAGACCATAGGCGCGCCGTAGGGGGGGCCAGGGGGGGCCGGGACCCCCCCAGACAATAGGTTGGCCCCTCCCAGAAAAATAAATATTTCCAACAGCAGACACTTAAGTGTTCGCCTCTTAGGTTTTTGTGGTTACAGCATATTTGAAAATTTTTGATTTGGCGTCATATACGTATCTTTTTAATTCAAATAATCTGACCTCATTTCAATAACGCTGTATCAAAGTGTGTCTTGTTTGTTTTAATGTTTTGTTTGTTCATTCAATGATGAAAATTTTGATATGAAAATAGCATTTTTATTATAAAGTGGAATCATTTATTGTGAATGTGGGGGATTATTTAATTCAAATAAGATTCGTTTTTTATTTAAAAGTGTTTCAACGTTTGATTTAAATTTGATTCTAAAAAAATTTAAGCGGTGAAATTTTTCTGAGTGTGGTTGTGATGGACACATTTTTCACAATCGAAACGTGTACATCCTTTTTCAATGTCATCGAATCCCTTTACCTACACTTTTCGAAGCCATCACAACACGAATTGTTGAAGCAGCTTGAAGAGGAATACAACGGCTTAGTTTATTCATTGGGGATCTTTCATTCAATCAGTAATCCTAAATTTGTAGTAAATCTTTTCATCTTTCACTATGTTCTTTTTATAAGGAACATATTGAGCACATATTTCCAAACTAAAAATGCAACTCTTCGGGATGGGATAAATCTTGTGAATGGAACACTACTAAGTGAGCGAGAAGACTTGTATGTAGTTTGGGGAAAAATTAAATCATTCGCAGAAAAGAACTGTCTGAATCTCACATTTACCAGAGGATCGTGAAAACGGAAAACAGCAAAAAGCACTAGTTTCAAAGGTTTTGCTGTTTCATCTAGCCTCGGACACGCAGTTAGGGCTACAAAAATATTCCTGCAAACCAAATGGCTCGAAGGTAACAAATGTTTGAAGCAAGAGATCAATTTCTTCCTTCTATGTTTAATATATTCCAATTTTTTAAAAGATATTTTGAACTTAAGCTATCCTCTTCTTCAAGTATAAGTTGCAATATATTAAGCTTCTAAACAATAAAATTTTCTTACATTTCTAATTATTTCCATTCTATTCCCGTATAATTCATACAAGCTTTCTTTCTTAGCGGTCATTGAATCTTCATGTGTAGTTCATACCTACCATTCACATTATATGCATATGGTAGTAGCTCATACGTATTCACAGACAAAAAGTTTATTTGATAATACATTATGCATTAGCAAATAACAAAGAATAAATCAACAAATATATAATGTATTAGTAAATTATATAAGTTGTATGAACATAACGTGTACAAACAAAATCATCGCATATCTTGAACCTTTCAGGCCCTGGCCCCTGCCAGATTTTAGGCCACGGCCCGCCTATGCTACAGACACTTTACATTTTTTTGTAATTATGTTTAATATAGTATATTTCTAACCTCAGTTTCGTATGCTTGCTTGAAATATACGAAAATGTTATATTTAATCTTAATCCATCGTCTGGAAGCGACTCTGCCGGTTTTGCATAAGCTTCAAGAGCTTTGATTTTGTTGAGCTCACACTTGGCTACCTGTACTTCATCCATTGTTAAAACTTGGATGTTTTATTCAGTTTTTAAAACATTTTCAAAGCTTCTGTGTTTTTAGTAGATGAAGCTACACCAACAATTAGAAAAAGCAAATATCTGTCCTTGATACCAGCAAGGTTGACTATGATAGAGCCTTGCGCATAGGCTCATTCGTGCCTTATAAGTATTTGTTCGAGAAATACGAGAAATACGAGACCCTTAACTAATCGAATGTCACATTTTCACTATTCGCTTTCAGGGGTCAGGTACACTTGGGACGTCTAGAAAAAGCTCTTTTTCAGGATTTTTTTTTAGACACACATTCAAATAATTAATGACAGATGTTTTTTTACTTGAAAGAAATATATTTGCAGAAGCTATTGTAATTTTTTTAAGGCACAAGGCTGAAAATTAGTCGAAATAGAGTAAATTTTCGAGAGGTCAAAAAAAAAATTGTTTTGCCGTGATCACTGTAGCTTGTCACTGGATGATCCGAAATAAAAAAACTCTAGCGCACCTGAACCGCTAGAAACACTAATGTTCGAAGAACAGTAGAAGAATCGTGCAGGTTTTGAGTGCATATTCCACCACATGAGCTGTTTATTACGGCCAAACTGTTTCAAACGCCACGTTTTACTTTGGTCTCAAGAATGCATTATAACTCATATGGTATTGTGGAAGTTTTCAGATATTACTACTTGCATGAATTTCAACGTTTATGAGAGCAAAACACGGGCTAATTATATTCGTTATCAGTTGCTTATTTCACAAAATTTTGAAAGCAGCATCTCATATAACATCAATGAAGAAAATGCTCAGTGCCTGCAGCACTGTAACTGAAGTTGGTGTTTGGGGCTGCGATCCGAAAAATTTGCAGAACTTTGGGAATTGAAACATTGGTTATTTATTTTCATTGTAAATGTTTCCGGTATGAATACTAACTGTAAGCATTTATTTTTATCAAAGCCAAGAATACATCACATGTGCTTCACGTTGTTATATTACCTTCGAAGTTATAGGAGTATAACACTGAAAGAAAAATCTTGGTAAAATCAACAATTTTCCTTAGTTGTTTTTGCGTCAACTACGGGATATAGTTAAAACAACCATAAAAAAATAGTTGATTACTTTTATGCACCATGACGCGTGGTTGATAAACAACGTCCGTGGTGCAAAAAAGAGTAAGCAACCACAAACAATGGCATTCCAACAATATACATAGTACGAAATAGTAAATGGAATTATGTTTGTTGAATTTAACCATTGTAGAATGGTTCGCTTACTATGAAAATTGTTGATAAAATGAATGAATGAAAAAAAATGAATTTGGTTGATGCCTTGGTTGCATTGACAGCGACATTGTCGCTGCATTGTGATTTACCAAATTCGCGGCATTCACGCCTCCCCCTGTGGTGCCGCTACCGCAATGCCGCTGTTATGTGTTTACATACAGCATCAACTGCATAAAAAGCGTCATACAACGTAATATAAAGGCTTCACAGCATAACATGAATATGAATTATATCGAACAGCAAACCGAACACAATTTTGCCATGTAGCATATGAAACTTCTATGATAGAATAGGAGTATGAGTATGAGGAGTATGAAAAATCAACAGTTTTCCTTAGTTGTTTTTGCATCAACTAGGGCTATAGTTAAAACAGCCATAAGAAAATCGTTGATTTCTTTTATGCACCATGACGCGTGGTTGATAAACAATTTCATTCGGAGCATGAAAAACGTCCAAATGTTGAAACCATTCTACTTTGCGTAGAATAATGCTTAAGACGTTGCTCACTGAATTACGTTTGTTGAAATCAACTATTGCAAAGTAGTTTAAGTACCATAAAAACTGTTGATAATTCGAAACGTTTAAGTTTTGAGTGAATTGATGAATATTTTTCTATTGATCAACTATTTTTCGTGGTTATGAAACAATTAAAACAGTTGATTTCATGAACGTTGCGATTTTTTTTGTATAACCAGAACCAACTACTTTTATATCGTTAAATTAACTATATTAACATAGTAAAAATAACTATTTACCGTAGTTCGTTTAACGATTTTGAATGAATCGTTGCAATACTATTAAAAATAGTTGAACCAACCAAGAGTTTTTCTTTCAGTGAAAGAAATTTAGGGTTACCTACAGCGAGTTTTTTAAAATAATCGAAAACTTAATATTTGCTGTTTATTGTCACTACAATATCATTACCATTTGAAAATTCTACGATAAAACCGCTTAATAAAGATATTGCAATTAAACACAAAACCAACAATAGCTGGCAAGCCTATGGTGGCTTCTCAACCAAATTTGGCCTGAATAATATTTATAATAGGTTCCATTAATTGTATGAAATTCGCATTGATTTCATGACTGCACTGGAAGTTATAGGGCAAAAAGTTTTATTTTCCTGAGCGAATTTTCAAAACCAAAGACACAAAACTTACCATAGCTGGCAGCACCAATCAAATTTTTCAACCAAATTTCCACCAAACAGATTAGAGTAAGGTTCAGCTACTGTGTCAATTTCATAAAAATCTGGTAACTTATTCACATTTGATAGGGCAAAAATCAGTTTTTTTTCTTTGTAATTTTTCAAGATGGCACCACTGGCACAGAGTTGCCCACAATTCAAAATCGCTTACTTAAAAAAAAATCGCCTACTTAAGTCCAATGCATTCTGCAAATTTCACTTGTATCTGATAATTGGTTCGTGAGTTCCCGTGAACAGAAGTTTTTGATACTAAAAATATAGCTAAATTGGGCAAGGGTTACCAGGCGTGCCCGTTATACCATATCAAATTTTATTTTTTGTCTATGTAAACAAAGCACAAGATTTACATATGAGTGGCTTTTTTTTTAAGAAACGGCATTTTTTCAAGAGAGACGATGATTTGTAGGTTTGCACTTTCAGATTGAATGATTGAATAGCTCTGTCAAAAGTTATCGCAATTTAAAAATTTTCAAATTTTCCCGTTCTCTTTTTAGGCACCCAGCGCACACATGGGGTTAAAAAATTCCAAAACATTATCCGATTCATATGTAAAACACATTTGAAATTTATTTCATCTACTTTATTTTTGCAAAAATTATTTGTGTACGGAATAATAGCTATATTAAAAATATCACTAAAATGGCCGACGGCGCCAAAGGGTTAAAGATAATTGACATTTAGTGAGACCTGGACCTATTCTGCATACACACCAATGTATCCTGAAAGTTTCAGCTTGGTCGCATGGCGCGTTCCCGCGATTATCTCACTGAAATTTTTTGATGATATATATATATATATATATATATATATATATATATATATATATATATATATATATATATATATATATATATGGAAATATGTATATATATATATATATATATATATATATATATATATATATATATATATATATATATATATATATATATATATATATATATATATATATATATATATATATATATATATATATATATATATATATATATATATATATATATATATATATATATGGAAATATGAATTTTTGGCCGAATCGATTTTAATACTAATGTTCTTCGAACATTAGTAAAAATCGGGGACTATTAGCTAATGACATAGTGCTCCGGATGGACGAAGCACTTTGGCAGATTTTGATTTGTCGAAAAATTGCGGTTGTTGAAATTCAACAATGGCAAAAATGTAGACAGAATATTTATGCAAATTAGGGCAGTATAGTTGTTCAGTTTTACTGTTTAGCCTGTTTAGCCTGCCTGTTATTGAGTCATATTTCTTCCGTGTAAGTCATATATTTTATTTGCTTCTTGACATTCCACGGCGTGTCAGTAGTTCTGTGGTTATTTCTGCTGTTTGTCAAGAGCCTATTCGGTAGTATGTGCTATTGCTTCCTTTGTGAATGCAACCATCGTTTCGCGGCCTAGGCTGCTTCTCGCATGAATGAAATTAATAATTACAAAGCAATATATTCCAGATTGTGCACCGAAAGATCGTAGTCTTTTGCATTAGCTGATGTTTTTGGTAAATATTCTTCATTCAACATAAATTATCTCCTGCCGCTACTCTGTTATAATACCAGCCAATGAACACTCTCCTTAAGCTTCAATAAATTCGATCAAACCTAAATCTGATTTCATTCTCTCAGCCCTGCCAGTTGCAACCACTACAAGTATTACAAATAAAACAGTTCTATTTTTGATAATTTCTTTATTCGAACCGGAGCTATCCTAACCCCAAGCGAAGCGAAAAACTTCATTTAACATGCATTGTAAAATGTATAGTTTGTCTTAGATCCTTTGCTTCATCATCGATCACTCGATTTCGAAGCCCATCAGGTCAATCAGAGGACTGTTCATTTCTGCCTACACTAATTGAATAATTTGATTCAATCAAAATGAACTATAATAACAACTCAAATTGAAAAATGGCTCGCCTTAAAAGCCTAGTTAATTGTATGTTATGGCCAAATAAATAAATCGTTCAATGTCCGAGACATTCAGTCTGCTTCTTTAACCCTTCTTATCACTCCCAGCATTCTCCAAACAGCTTTCTCTTAAAGCCAAAACCGGAAATCACAATACCATATGACCGGGAGCACCAATTGAGGTCATATCCAGTTAGCGCTGCACGTATGCCTAGCAGCCCGTTACAACAAGGCGTCAAATGGAGTCGAAAAGGTCGAAAGGTAAAATTGACCATCAACTCAAACGGTAATTGTATACTCCAAATCAATTTCTGTGGGTAAATGAAACAAGTGTTTATATTCAATCCTTTCCCATAACTCGACCGAATAATGGACTGGAGCGAAAACGTAGCACGAATATGCCACGAATAAGTTTACAAAGGATGAAAGCGTGTGTGTCTGCATATGACTTAATGAAAGGATATTTGATACTTATTTGAATAATTAGTATTTTAATTCTGAAAGAAAAATACAATTATGGTTCGATGGTAGCTGCATTTATGTATTTCTGGCCTCATTATCTCCCAATTAGTTATTTTTCAACCACAAGAAGTTGAAAACATAAACTTCTATGCATGTTGTTTATTCCTTTTATTTTGATGGCTTTAATATTCGAAAAATGGCTACGAAGAAAATAACAAGGTACTTGACGAATTGCTGCCAACGTGGATGAAGAAGGTAACAGAATTGAAAAACCAATTGGAGATTAGCTCAAAGTAAGATCACGCAGTGGTAAATAGTGAACATGGAAATACTAAGCGTGTTTTTTGCTCCTCTATCCATTACAGAACAGAACAGACGCGTTGGAAACAACAACACTCCTGTCCCAGTGAATAATTCACAGGGACCAAATTCTGTTCTGGTAGTTCATATGCTGAACTGTAGAATGTGCTGATAGAAAAAAGAAAAGCTCATGAGTACTTGCCTTTTTTTGCCGTGAGGTGACTTTGGATTTTTCAAGGTTATATTGAATGTTTTGGTTGTTGGGAAATTAGAAAGCCCTCATAATGTGTAGAAAGTTAAAAGAAGTAATTTTCTGTTAGCTCTCTTTATATTTTCTCTCGATTGTGGTAGTTTATAATCGTTATTTTTTCCCTTTATTTTCAACTGTTTTGCGCTACCACAGCGAATACAGCAACATTTAGCGATCTTATCGATTGCACCAGGTGTTCTGCACTGGATCGTTTTTTTGCCCCATTGTTCTATTCTGTTCTCCACCGGAGCAAAAAAAAACGCACCTAAAGTTAATTTAACCTTATAAAAATCAAATTTTTATTGTTGCATAGTCACGAAAAATAGTTGTTCTATAGCAAAATATTCATGAATTCACTCAACACTACAAAATTTCGAATTATCAACAATTTTTATAGAACTGAAACTATTAGGTTGCTGCAGATGAAATGGCCGATTTAGCAATGACATAAAGTTGGCTGCAATTTTAGTGTATTATGTTGGCACAAGGCAGCGCAAACGATATGACATATTGAAGCATAAATACCGCTAATTTGGTTTATGGAGTCATTTTTGCTTTGCACTTCATAGTGATCGTAAAAACAAAAAGAGAAAGTGAACATGGAAGTGAATCAAAAACGGCTACTTTTACTATACGAATTTAAATTAGAGCACAACGCAACGGAAGCAACGTGGAATATCAACAGCGCATTTGGGCCTGATGCAGTTAGCGAACGAACCACTCGGCGGTGGTTTGAAAAATTTCGATCCGGAGATATGGACCTTGGAAGTGAGCCACGTGGACACCCAGGACAATCGATCGATAACGACGAGCTGCGTGCATTAGTGGACTCTGACCCCCGCCAAATCATAAGGAATCTTGCTGAGAAATTAGGCGTTCACAATTCGACAGTTTGCAACACCTTGGACCACTTGCAACAACTTGGAAAAGTGAAAAAGCTTGACAAATGGGTTCCACATGATCTTACCGAGCAAAACATGACGTGTCGAATGGAGATTTCAAGTTCTCTACTCTCCCGTAACAAAAAGGAACCGTTCTTCCACCGAATTGTGACCTGCGATGAAAAGTGGATTTTATACGATAATCGCCGCCGATCGGCCCAATGGCTAGATGCCGATGAAGCGCCAAGACGCATGCCGAAACCAAGCCTTCATCCAAAAAGAAAATAATGGTAACTCTTTGGTGGTCTGTAGCTGGAGTTATCCACTATTCGTTCCTGCAACCTGGCGAAACCATCAATGCTGAGAAATACTGTGCTCAACTGGAAGAAATGCATCAGAAATTGATAGTCCAATGACCTACGCTTGTCAACAGGAATGGAGTGATACTGCTTTATGATAACGCACGACCTCATGTATCACCAAACCTCTCACCTCCTTATTCACCAAACCTCTCACCAACAGATTACCATTTCTTTAAACATTTGGATCATTTTTTGACAGGAAAAAGATTTAAAAATGAAGCTGCTGTCAAAAATGCCTTCGAGGAGTTTCTTCTAACCAGAAACTCAGACTTCTACAAAACAGGAATAAATGTACTTGTATCTCGTTGAGAAAAGTGTGTTGCATCTATTGGTACCTATTTCGGTTAAATAAATTGTCTGTATAAAAAGTTACAGCTGTTTAAAAATTTATTACTAAATCGGCCATTTCATCTGCAGCAACCTAATACTATGCAATTGTTAAATGCAGCAAACATAATTCAATTAAATGGTTTCAACATTTGGAAGTCTCTATATGCAATGTCTTTCTTGTGCAGTAGTAGAAAGACCTCATTTAGGATAGACGCCGAAAAATCTAGACAACACCAATCAGTTCCTTGAAAGTTGTTGACGAGTGAGCTTGTGCAATAAGTTAGTTAAGAAATTGTGATTGTGATACATTTTGGAGCGCAGATTATTACAACAGTGGATTATTGGCTGATGATTTGGTTTAGGTTGGTAAATTTGCAGTTTATATTTGCAAAATCTTAGTTGGATTTCCATAAGGCTTCCAACAATACGAGAGACTGGATGAGCATTTTGAAACCCCGCATTTTTTAACGCTCTAGATAGATTAAGTTTGATTTTAATTTGGAAAATTATTATCTAAGGTAATTAATATTTGTTTTTTAGGTTTAGGAAAGGTATCAATTTGGAAGAACTCAAAACATTTTAAATAAAATGTTGCCGAATGCCATGGAATCATGGAATGCCAATAGTTTCTGCCAAATGCATAATTCTTTCTTTTTTTCTTTCATTCATGATATATTCTTGTTAAATTTAAGTGACTGCAGTTCAAAACTATTTTCCCCTAGTTACTCTTTAGCCAGCACTATAAAAACTTTCGCGAGCCGTTTCAACAAAAATCCTTCACGTATCGTTCTTCCAATACTTGGTTTTTAGACTTTATTCTAAATTAAGTATTCACCTTCTACCTAGTTATCTGCACTAGTTACGTCTACTAAGCCAACAAGCGGTATGAAAAAGACGAGATCGCAAATTGAACATACTTTATTACAAATCGGAAATCTTCTCATTTGATTCGAATTCGAACGACTTTTGGACGTGTCCTCTTGTACTGCAGAATAATCCAAGTTTTGCATAAAAAGTAAAATAAAATAGATACAGAACAATTTGTGTTCTAGAAAGTTCTTCAGATGTGAATCTAAAAAATCGATTTTGCAAAATGGTTGAGATGGCGTTCTAGTTCGATGATATTAGTAAAAACAAGGATTCTGATTTAATTGAGTATCTCATTAAAAATGATATTAATAAGACTCTGCTCAGAGGCATGACATAAAAGATTATTGTTCAAATATTTACTGAAAAAAACTTGGCTCCAAAATGAGTTTCCGACAAAAATTTGGAAATTTGGGGAGAAGAAAACATCATAGCTTATGAAATTTTTCAAATTTTAGGCTTAATATGCGTCAAATACGCCCTTTTTTACCCAGAGAATTTCAAATCCTCATGTAACAGTTTGTAGAGAAATAGTCAGAAAATTCGTTCATGAAGTATTTGCTATTCTGGCAGTATCTTGATTACATTCATCTAGTGGAAGTAATTCTCCATTTTCGTTGCCTCAAAACCTGTAAGCCTCAGGTCATCTTTTTGGTAAACTATTTTGTAAGAAATATACAGTTTTTCATAAAATATTAAAATTATCCTTTCTGCTTTCCTCACTGGCCACTATATGTCAAGTGATTTTTTGAAAAACTGTTTGGGTGAAACATCAAAGATATAATCGAAAAAAGACATGTTTCTGTAAAAAAGTTTGAATTCATAGCACAAAGTATAGCAACACGTTTTAATGAAGACAAAGTGCACAATTTTAACATATAAAAAACATTTCACTGAAACGATCGAAATCCAGAAAAATTATCTGAAAATCCCAGTGGTAACAACAAATGAATCCTAGTACAATTCTCCCAACATATTTGATTCATTTATTTTTCACACCAATTTATTGTTTATTTCAGTCACTAGCTTGAATTGGGAGAAATTTAAAGAATCGATAGTCCTAATTTTCGATGTGAGGATAAGGGATAAGGAAAGTTTTATCTACATTCTTTGAATAAAATCTCTTTACACAAGGTAGTTCATTCCTACAATAAAACACGTCAGAAACTATTGTTGCTTGAAATGTGGTGGTTTGAAAAATTTCGATCTGGAGATATGGACCTTGGAAGTGAGCCACGTGGACACCCAGGACAATCGATCGATAACGACGAGCTGCGTGCATTAGTGGACTCTGACCCCCGCCAAATCATAAGGAATCTTGCTGAGAAATTAGGCGTTCACAATTCGACAGTTTGCAACACCTTGGACCACTTGCAACAACTTGGAAAAGTGAAAAAGCTTGACAAATGGGTTCCACATGATCTTACCGAGCAAAACATGACGTGTCGAATGGAGATTTCAAGTTCTCTACTCTCCCGTAACAAAAAGGAACCGTTCTTCCACCGAATCGTGACCTGCGATGAAAAGTGGATTTTATACGATAATCGCCGCCGATCGGCCCAATGGCTAGATGCCGATGAAGCGCCAAGACACATGCCGAAACCAAGCCTTCATCCAAAAAGAAAATAATGGTAACTCTTTGGTGGTCTGTAGCTGGAGTTATCCACTATTCGTTCCTGCAACCTGGCGAAACCATCAATGCTGAGAAATACTGTGCTCAACTGGAAGAAATGCATCAGAAATTGATAGTCCAATGACCTACGCTTGTCAACAGGAATGGAGTGATACTGCTTTATGATAACGCACGACCTCATGTATCACCAAACCTCTCACCTCCTTATTCACCAAACCTCTCACCAACAGATTACCATTCCTTTAAACATTTGGATCATTTTTTGACAGGAAAAAGATTTAAAAATGAAGCTGCTGTCAAAAATGCCTTCGAGGAGTTTCTTCTAACCAGAAACTCAGACTTCTACAAAACAGGAATAAATGTACTTGTATCTCGTTGAGAAAAGTGTGTTGCATCTATTGGTACCTATTTCGGTTAAATAAATTGTCTGTATAAAAAGTTACAGCTGTTTAAAAATTTATTACTAAATCGGCCATTTCATCTGCAGCAACCTAATACTATGCAATTGTTAAATGCAGCAAACATAATTCAATTAAATGGTTTCAACATTTGGAAGTCTCTATATGCAATGTCTTTCTTGTGCAGTAGTAGAAAGACCTCATTTAGGATAGACGCCGAAAAATCTAGACAACACCAATCAGTTCCTTGAAAGTTGTTGACGAGTGAGCTTGTGCAATAAGTTAGTTAAGAAATTGTGATTGTGATACATTTTGGAGCGCAGATTATTACAACAGTGGATTATTGGCTGATGATTTGCTTTAGGTTGGTAAATTTGCAGTTTATATTTGCAAAATCTTAGTTGGATTTCCATAAGGCTTCCAACAATACGAGAGACTGGATGAGCATTTTGAAACCCCGCATTTTTTAACGCTCTAGATAGATTAAGTTTGATTTTAATTTGGAAAATTATTATCTAAGGTAATTAATATTTGTTTTTTAGGTTTAGGAAAGGTATCAATTTGGAAGAACTCAAAACATTTTAAATAAAATGTTGCCGAATGCCATGGAATCATGGAATGCCAATAGTTTCTGCCAAATGCATAATTCTTTCTTTTTTTCTTTCATTCATGATATATTCTTGTTAAATTTAAGTGACTGCAGTTTAAAACTATTTTCCCCTAGTTACTCTTTAGCCAGCACTATAAAAACTTTCGCGAGCCGTTTCAACAAAAATCCTTCACGTATCGTTCTTCCAATACTTGGTTTTTAGACTTTATTCTAAATTAAGTATTCACCTTCTACCTAGTTATCTGCACTAGTTACGTCTACTAAGCCAACAAGCGGTATGAAAAAGACGAGATCGCAAATTGAACATACTTTATTACAAATCGGAAATCTTCTCATTTGATTCGAATTCGAACGACTTTTGGACGTGTCCTCTTGTACTGCAGAATAATCCAAGTTTTGCATAAAAAGTAAAATAAAATAGATACAGAACAATTTGTGTTCTAGAAAGTTCTTCAGATGTGAATCTAAAAAATCGATTTTGCAAAATGGTTGAGATGGCGTTCTAGTTCGATGATATTAGTAAAAACAAGGATTCTGATTTAATTGAGTATCTCATTAAAAATGATATTAATAAGACTCTGCTCAGAGGCATGACATAAAAGATTATTGTTCAAATATTTACTGAAAAAAACTTGGCTCCAAAATGAGTTTCCGACAAAAATTTGGAAATTTGGGGAGAAGAAAACATCATAGCTTATGAAATTTTTCAAATTTTAGGCTTAATATGCGTCAAATACGCCCTTTTTTACCCAGAGAATTTCAAATCCTCATGTAACAGTTTGTAGAGAAATAGTCAGAAAATTCGTTCATGAAGTATTTGCTATTCTGGCAGTATCTTGATTACATTCATCTAGTGGAAGTAATTCTCCATTTTCGTTGCCTCAAAACCTGTAAGCCTCAGGTCATCTTTTTGGTAAACTATTTTGTAAGAAATATACAGTTTTTCATAAAATATTAAAATTATCCTTTCTGCTTTCCTCACTGGCCACTATATGTCAAGTGATTTTTTGAAAAACTGTTTGGGTGAAACATCAAAGATATAATCGAAAAAAGACATGTTTCTGTAAAAAAGTTTGAATTCATAGCACAAAGTATAGCAACACGTTTTAATGAAGACAAAGTGCACAATTTTAACATATAAAAAACGTTTCACTGAAACGATCGAAATCCAGAAAAATTATCTGAAAATCCCAGTGGTAACAACAAATGAATCCTAGTACAATTCTCCCAACATATTTGATTCATTTATTTTTCACACCAATTTATTGTTTATTTCAGTCACTAGCTTGAATTGGGAGAAATTTAAAGAATCGATAGTCCTAATTTTCGATGTGAGGATAAGGGATAAGGAAAGTTTTATCTACATTCTTTGAATAAAATCTCTTTACACAAGGTAGTTCATTCCTACAATAAAACACGTCAGAAACTATTGTTGCTTGAAATGTGGTGGTTTGAAAAATTTCGATCTGGAGATATGGACCTTGGAAGTGAGCCACGTGGACACCCAGGACAATCGATCGATAACGACGAGCTGCGTGCATTAGTGGACTCTGACCCCCGCCAAATCATAAGGAATCTTGCTGAGAAATTAGGCGTTCACAATTCGACAGTTTGCAACACCTTGGACCACTTGCAACAACTTGGAAAAGTGAAAAAGCTTGACAAATGGGTTCCACATGATCTTACCGAGCAAAACATGACGTGTCGAATGGAGATTTCAAGTTCTCTACTCTCCCGTAACAAAAAGGAACCGTTCTTCCACCGAATCGTGACCTGCGATGAAAAGTGGATTTTATACGATAATCGCCGCCGATCGGCCCAATGGCTAGATGCCGATGAAGCGCCAAGACACATGCCGAAACCAAGCCTTCATCCAAAAAGAAAATAATGGTAACTCTTTGGTGGTCTGTAGCTGGAGTTATCCACTATTCGTTCCTGCAACCTGGCGAAACCATCAATGCTGAGAAATACTGTGCTCAACTGGAAGAAATGCATCAGAAATTGATAGTCCAATGACCTACGCTTGTCAACAGGAATGGAGTGATACTGCTTTATGATAACGCACGACCTCATGTATCACCAAACCTCTCACCTCCTTATTCACCAAACCTCTCACCAACAGATTACCATTCCTTTAAACATTTGGATCATTTTTTGACAGGAAAAAGATTTAAAAATGAAGCTGCTGTCAAAAATGCCTTCGAGGAGTTTCTTCTAACCAGAAACTCAGACTTCTACAAAACAGGAATAAATGTACTTGTATCTCGTTGAGAAAAGTGTGTTGCATCTATTGGTACCTATTTCGGTTAAATAAATTGTCTGTATAAAAAGTTACAGCTGTTTAAAAATTTATTACTAAATCGGCCATTTCATCTGCAGCAACCTAATACTATGCAATTGTTAAATGCAGCAAACATAATTCAATTAAATGGTTTCAACATTTGGAAGTCTCTATATGCAATGTCTTTCTTGTGCAGTAGTAGAAAGACCTCATTTAGGATAGACGCCGAAAAATCTAGACAACACCAATCAGTTCCTTGAAAGTTGTTGACGAGTGAGCTTGTGCAATAAGTTAGTTAAGAAATTGTGATTGTGATACATTTTGGAGCGCAGATTATTACAACAGTGGATTATTGGCTGATGATTTGCTTTAGGTTGGTAAATTTGCAGTTTATATTTGCAAAATCTTAGTTGGATTTCCATAAGGCTTCCAACAATACGAGAGACTGGATGAGCATTTTGAAACCCCGCATTTTTTAACGCTCTAGATAGATTAAGTTTGATTTTAATTTGGAAAATTATTATCTAAGGTAATTAATATTTGTTTTTTAGGTTTAGGAAAGGTATCAATTTGGAAGAACTCAAAACATTTTAAATAAAATGTTGCCGAATGCCATGGAATCATGGAATGCCAATAGTTTCTGCCAAATGCATAATTCTTTCTTTTTTTCTTTCATTCATGATATATTCTTGTTAAATTTAAGTGACTGCAGTTTAAAACTATTTTCCCCTAGTTACTCTTTAGCCAGCACTATAAAAACTTTCGCGAGCCGTTTCAACAAAAATCCTTCACGTATCGTTCTTCCAATACTTGGTTTTTAGACTTTATTCTAAATTAAGTATTCACCTTCTACCTAGTTATCTGCACTAGTTACGTCTACTAAGCCAACAAGCGGTATGAAAAAGACGAGATCGCAAATTGAACATACTTTATTACAAATCGGAAATCTTCTCATTTGATTCGAATTCGAACGACTTTTGGACGTGTCCTCTTGTACTGCAGAATAATCCAAGTTTTGCATAAAAAGTAAAATAAAATAGATACAGAACAATTTGTGTTCTAGAAAGTTCTTCAGATGTGAATCTAAAAAATCGATTTTGCAAAATGGTTGAGATGGCGTTCTAGTTCGATGATATTAGTAAAAACAAGGATTCTGATTTAATTGAGTATCTCATTAAAAATGATATTAATAAGACTCTGCTCAGAGGCATGACATAAAAGATTATTGTTCAAATATTTACTGAAAAAAACTTGGCTCCAAAATGAGTTTCCGACAAAAATTTGGAAATTTGGGGAGAAGAAAACATCATAGCTTATGAAATTTTTCAAATTTTAGGCTTAATATGCGTCAAATACGCCCTTTTTTACCCAGAGAATTTCAAATCCTCATGTAACAGTTTGTAGAGAAATAGTCAGAAAATTCGTTCATGAAGTATTTGCTATTCTGGCAGTATCTTGATTACATTCATCTAGTGGAAGTAATTCTCCATTTTCGTTGCCTCAAAACCTGTAAGCCTCAGGTCATCTTTTTGGTAAACTATTTTGTAAGAAATATACAGTTTTTCATAAAATATTAAAATTATCCTTTCTGCTTTCCTCACTGGCCACTATATGTCAAGTGATTTTTTGAAAAACTGTTTGGGTGAAACATCAAAGATATAATCGAAAAAAGACATGTTTCTGTAAAAAAGTTTGAATTCATAGCACAAAGTATAGCAACACGTTTTAATGAAGACAAAGTGCACAATTTTAACATATAAAAAACGTTTCACTGAAACGATCGAAATCCAGAAAAATTATCTGAAAATCCCAGTGGTAACAACAAATGAATCCTAGTACAATTCTCCCAACATATTTGATTCATTTATTTTTCACACCAATTTATTGTTTATTTCAGTCACTAGCTTGAATTGGGAGAAATTTAAAGAATCGATAGTCCTAATTTTCGATGTGAGGATAAGGGATAAGGAAAGTTTTATCTACATTCTTTGAATAAAATCTCTTTACACAAGGTAGTTCATTCCTACAATAAAACACGTCAGAAACTATTGTTGCTTGAAATGTTTGAATTCCCAGAAGATGTAATAATTTTTTACCTACTTATGTTCTTCAACCGCTATCGGTGAAAAGAATTATTCGTAGAAGCACGTATAAAGAGAACACCATAAAATGTATGACAAAGGATTCACAACAGAGATTTTGCTTGAAAGTAGAGAATGTGAATATTTTTATCCATCCGCTGATTGTATAAATATTCCATTGATTTCATCAAGCAGGTCACCCTTTGCTGCCTTTGATTGTCTATGTTAGGGAGGAAATTTATTTGATTGTTCATTGCTACGGAATCAAGTATAAATTTGCAAAGTTAATACCTACGATTGATATTCAATTCAACACATTTATTTCGCTGCATATTCACTATCTATAACCATCAAAATCAGTGTGACCTAGCGAGTAAGATTTTATATTCATATACTCCAGTGGCGGCTCCTCAGAGGAGGCAATGGAGACAGTGCGTCCTCGGTAAAATTTGGAAAAAAATAATAAACCAAATTTATCATTAAATTATATTTTGTTCATTGCAAAAACATCATTTTGGTTCCCAGTATCATCTACTTTTCTATCTGTTTATTTACACATTCAAAACTGACATTCAAAACACTGCTAAAAGTAAATACGTACAAAAATCACCAAAATCGATTCCATATCCAGAGCTATGCCTCAACGAAAACAAGTCGAAAAAAGTGTGCTATTAGGACCTACCCGTAGTATAGTACAAATAGTGCATGCACAACAAAAAAGAAAAAAGTCTAGTGCATCGTGCATCAGAACCGCTAGAAAACTGAATTTCGAAGAAATTGTCTTTGAGTGACCAACAAATTTGGAAAGACGTTATACACTTTTTTGTAGAATCATATCAACCATTCCTTATCCAAAGCAACAAAACCCAACTATAACATAGATGATGAAAATGTTCAGTGCTGGCAGCACTTTTCCAACGAAGCAGCAATAAGTTTATCATACCAAGCTCATACTTAAATTAACTTATCCTTTGAATTTCGTTCTCATCGCAGGATTTCATCGAAAGTTTCAGCGGTTAAACGTTGTTCAAGGATGCCATCCGAAAAATTTTCAAAACTCGGAAAATTTAAGGAATTGATTCCTTATTTTTATTGCAAATGCTTTACATTGGAGTATGTAATTTGAAGCATCTGCTGGTGCAATATTTACGAAAATGTCTGATGCTGGTTATCCTGTGTTAGCAGCAAAGCACAATACTCGCCTATATCAAATCTGCTTCACGTTAAGTTAAACCCACCCTGTGAATTTCGTTTCGATTGAATCACTCCGCTGGAAGTTATATAGGTGAAAAAAATTTTAGGGTTACTACCCTCAACACTTTTCAAATTTTCAAAACGTTAATATTTGTTGTTAATTTTCATTGCAGGATCATTCCCATTTGCAAATCTAATGGAATAATCGCTTGCTAAAGAGATTCCAAAAAATTACGAAAATGGTCATAGCTGGCAGCCCTTTCATGATTTTTTTACGAAATTCCTACGACATTTGGTTTATATTAAGGTCCATTTATTGCATGGACTTCGTTTTGATTTGATGATTGGACCGGAAGTTTTAGGGAAAAATGCTTTATTTTGTTCAGCATTTACAAGATTTAGGAGACAAAAATCAACATAGCTGGCAACTCTATTCTATTTTTTCGACCAAATTTTGATCAAATGTTGTCTGGGGTAAGGTCCAAATATTGTGTGAATTTTGTTGAAATCTGACAGCTGAATCGGAAGTTATAGGCCAAAAAGCAGTTTTTTTTTCTCAGTGATTTTTCAAGATGGTACCACTGCCACAGTGGTGCCTGCATTTCAAGATCACTTCTATCAGAACCGGTTCTAGTTAATACCAATATGTCCTGTGAATTTCATTATGATTGAATAAGCCGGTCATCAGTTCTCGTGAATAGAAGTTTCGAGTGCTGAAAATAGAGTTAATTTGGTGATGGGTTACCGTTCTTGTGCGAACTGAAATTTTGAAAATTTTGGTTTAATATGATGGATAACGGTTAAAGTATATCAATGATTATAAGTTCTTGTCAAAAAGCAAAAAATTTTCAAGAGGGTCGTTGATTTGAAGGATTTTTTTCAGGAGCCTGCCGTAGCTACAGGATTAACCGCACTGTCATGAAAATCCACATGTGTTAAGTCTTGGTCAACATTAACATACTCTGCAATTTTCACGATGATCTTATGTCTTTGTCAGAAGTTATGACAAATTAAAATTTGCGAAATAAATCCTTGCCTACTTTCAGGCACTCAGCAACCCACACACGGCTCAAAATTTCCAATTCTTTATCATTGACAAGCTTAGAACATAATAAGTTTTCATTCCTAATACTTTTTTTAACAAAAATTTACACTGCTTGGAAATATAGAAGTACTTGAAAATTCACTAAAATGTCCACCACCACCATAGGGGTAAAAACTTTCAGCTCAATCGGTTCGGCCACTCCAGAGATTATCTCCCTTCATCATTTTGCTGATATATATATATACATATATATATATATATATATATATATATATATATATATATATATATATATATATATATATATATATATATATATATATATATATATATATATTATAACCTTTTATGCACTTTATTTCGAATGAACTACGTTCTACAACAATTAATACAACTCTTAACATTAATTTAATAATACATTGACTTTGTCGTCTGAAGGACTTGAATCGACTACTAACAATTCTACGAACATCTATCTAACAACTCCGAGTAATCATGGCAAGGAGCAGCTGTCGTATTCAACGCTGAGGCGTTGCCAGATAGTGTCATTACAGTTCTCCCACGCTTAATTGGAGCTCACGTTATTTGTAACATAGTCCTTGAGGAACTGCGGTGGACGTCGTACTCTAGCTGATGAGCGAGGAGCTGGAACTGGAACCTCTTCGACCTCTAACTCTGGTGTTTCGATTTCCTGTTGGCACTGCTGTTGAAGTGATTCGACTGGTATATTTGCCAGATGTTCTGCTGACGAATCTTGATTGACTGGAATATTCACAAGGTGCTCCGCTAATGAATCTTGATGTACTGGAGGCGGATCATTCTTGGTTTCTGGAGAAAATGATACTGTTTTCTGCATTGGCAGGTCGGTTGATCGTAGTTGGTTGATGTGCCGTTTAAAAATGTAATTATTATCCAACTTTACCAGGTAGTGTAATTGACCCAGTTTCTTGATTACTACTCCAAGTTGCTTGTTGTTTGTGTAATAACGCGCCAGTACGCGGTCTCCCACGCTTAATTGTCGCGCTCGATGTGTTGGAATCGTTGTCTTCGCAAATGTTGTTGGCTTGAGTGCATCTAAGTTGATGCGAATACGGCGATGTAGATATTGCTCTGCCGGTGAATTTCCGTTGTTGAGAGGTGTAGCGCGATATCTGAATAGAATTTCTTGCACTTTACTCTGTACCGATTTTGTTTCGCTGGACATCGCTGCAAGCTTTTGCTTGAGCGTTTGTATATTCCTTTCAGCCAATCCATTTGTTGCTGGATGGCCTGGGGCGATGAATTTTTGAAATATCCCCGATTTCCTGCACATTCGTTGGAAATCTTCGCTGGTGAAGATACTTGCGTTATCTGAAACCATGACGTCGGGAAATCCGTTCCTTGAAAATATATGCATAAGTTTCTCCCATGTTGATGCTGCAGATGGAGCGGATGAGCATGTTTCAATTTCAGCCCACTTTAATTTTACCATCTGGAACGAATATGTTTTTCGTGTACGATGAGAACGCAATGGTCGCTGGTTGAAGTGGCACATTCAATTCTAGCTTAGCAAATTGATCTCTGGGTAGAAAAGTATATCCAGAACCTGAGTCGATTTCGAATTTTATGGGTTTCCCCTCGATTTTTACACTTGCATGGAAACGTTCATCTGGTTCTGTGTGATTGCCGTGAATGTTGACTATCTTTTGAATTCCGTAATGTTGAATTGCCATTTGAGCTGTAGTGCTCGATGATGACACATGGTTGACGTTGTGTTTTCTTTTTAGCAGTGTACGAAGACAAACGTTGCTTACGTGACCACTTTTGTGGCAACTGGAGCATTTGAGGTTCGATTTGTATGTTCGACACTCTTTAGCAATGTGATTGTTTTTTCCACAACGCAGACAAAGTCCGTTTATTCCCAGTTCTGTGTAGTTAATTTTTGTTTTTGACTGGCTTCGATTTTCAGACTGGCTTTGATGTTGCGGTCGGCTTCGATTTTGCGATTGGCCTCTGCGATCTGTGTTTTGATTATTATTTTTATTATTGATTGGCTTACCTCTAAGCACTGTGTTTATATCCAATGTTGTCGTTGCAGCTGTAGACTTTTGAGCAAGTTCTTTGCAGTCAATCTTTGATGCTTCTAGCGCGAGTGATTTGGTAACAATTTCATCAAATTTTGACGAGCCAGACTGTAGTAGCTGCTCTCTGATTCCATTGTCTTTTATCCCGCGTATGAACTGCGCTCGAAGGAATATGTCTGCAACTGATGATTTGCACTCGCACTCTGATACAAATTCGCAGTCGCCAATGTTGCGTCTTAGGTCTGCGACATATTCCGCAATTGACTGGTGCTCTGACTGGTACTTTGACAAGAATTGATGCTGCATGACGAGAATGTTCTTCTTTGGACACAAATGTTTTTCCAACATTGACATTAGGGTGTCGTATTCCATTTCATTCGGTGTTTTAGGTGCCGTCAGTGCCGCAAGCATGCTGTATACTTTTGCGCCGATTGAATTTATCAAAAGCTTTGCACAGTAGCTTTTGTCTTGACTTATGCCCTTCATTTCGACATAGTTTTGGAAACGTTGTTTATACAACCTGAACGATTCCTTTTGTTCATCGAAAGATTCGAAATTTGGCAACAGAGCCTTGTTGCTGGTTGTACTTTGTAGATTTGCGTTTGAATTTGCTGCACTCACTTGCGCTGGCAGGCCTTGCACTAGCCCACGAAATGCAAGCATAAATTCATTGAACTGGTTTGCATCCATTGCTTCACCTCGTCGCCAATTTATTATAACCTTTTATGCACTTTATTTCGAATGAACTACGTTCTACAACAATTAATACAACTCTTAACATTAATTTAATAATACATTGACTTTGTCGTCTGAAGGACTTGAATCGACTACTAACAATTCTACGAACATCTATCTAACAACTCCGAGTAATCATGGCGAGGAGCAGCTGTCGTATTCAACGCTGAGGCGTTGCCAGATAGTGTCATTACAGTTCTCCCACGCTTAATTGGAGCTCACGTTATTTGTAACATAGTCCTTGAGGAACTGCGGTGGACGTCGTACTCTAGCTGATGAGCGAGGAGCTGGAACTGGAACCTCTTCGACCTCTAACTCTGGTGTTTCGATTTCCTGTTGGCACTGCTGTTGAAGTGATTCGACTGGTATATTTGCCAGATGTTCTGCTGACGAATCTTGATTGACTGGAATATTCACAAGGTGCTCCGCTAATGAATCTTGATGTACTGGAGGCGGATCATTCTTGGTTTCTGGAGAAAATGATACTGTTTTCTGCATTGGCAGGTCGGTTGATCGTAGTTGGTTGATGTGCCGTTTAAAAATGTAATTATTATCCAACTTTACCAGGTAGTGTAATTGACCCAGTTTCTTGATTACTACTCCAAGCTTCCAAAGTTGCTTGTTGTTTGTGTAATAACGCGCCAGTACGCGGTCTCCCACGCTTAATTGTCGCGCTCGATGTGTTGGAATCGTTGTCTTCGCAAATGTTGTTGGCTTGAGTGCATCTAAGTTGATGCGAATACGGCGATGTAGATATTGCTCTGCCGGTGAATTTCCGTTGTTGAGAGGTGTAGCGCGATATCTGAATAGAATTTCTTGCACTTTACTCTGTACCGATTTTGTTTCGCTGGACATCGCTGCAAGCTTTTGCTTGAGCGTTTGTATATTCCTTTCAGCCAATCCATTTGTTGCTGGATGGCCTGGGGCGATGAATTTTTGAAATATCCCCGATTTCCTGCACATTCGTTGGAAATCTTCGCTGGTGAAGATACTTGCGTTATCTGAAACCATGACGTCGGGAAATCCGTTCCTTGAAAATATATGCATAAGTTTCTCCCATGTTGATGCTGCAGATGGAGCGGATGAGCATGTTTCAATTTCAGCCCACTTTAATTTTACCATCTGGAACGAATATGTTTTTCGTGTACGATGAGAACGCAATGGTCGCTGGTTGAAGTGGCACATTCAATTCTAGCTTAGCAAATTGATCTCTGGGTAGAAAAGTATATCCAGAACCTGAGTCGATTTCGAATTTTATGGGTTTCCCCTCGATTTTTACACTTGCATGGAAATGTTCATCTGGTTCTGTGTGATTGCCGTGAATGTTGACTATCTTTTGAATTCCGTAATGTTGAATTGCCATTTGAGCTGTAGTGCTCGATGATGACACATGGTTGACGTTGTGTTTTCTTTTTAGCAGTGTACGAAGACAAACGTTGCTTACGTGACCACTTTTGTGGCAACTGGAGCATTTGAGGTTCGATTTGTATGTTCGACACTCTTTAGCAATGAGATATGGGTTTTTGATTAAAAAAAGCCCAGAGATGCGGACTTAATGAATTTATTCCACAAACTGAACTTACTTCTAAACTCGTACAGGTATTTATAGTACCGAGATAAAACAAACAATTCTTCTTTAAGTATTTCTTAAGAATATGAAATGGCAAATTCATGTTCTATTTAATCAAAATAATTCTATCATTAACTTTCTTACTTATTGAATTATAAACTGTCTTGACATTCGTCTTCATACTCTAAACAATCTCGATAATACTTATAAACAATTATCGATATTCATTCTTTCATAATGTAAACGATCTTGAAATTCATCTTTGATAATCTAAACAAATCTTGACATCAATTCTTTCACACTTCCATCTAAGTGACCACGTGCAATGTGATATTCTATTGCATGAAATGATTGTGTCATGAAAATACTAATTGATTCTATGAAATACTAATTGATTCATATGTTCACAGATCGAATGATGGGATAATGGAATCTCATAATTTATTATAGTTTATGATAGTATGTTTACAATATCATAACTCCCCCCACCTTAAGATTGAACCTCCTGGTTCAATTCAGGTGAAATATCTTTTTTCTTGTTTTTCTTCAAAATTTTATTTTGTAACTTTACTTTCTTTAATTCGATATTTTCGAGTTTTTGAATGTATTCATCTGTTTTATCTGGTAAATTTACTTTTAAAATTTTACTTTTACATTTGAGGTAATAATATAATATACATATTACAATAATGATTATAATTATTAAAACTAGGCCCGTAAAGACATTATTTTTGACATTGTTACTTTTCAATAATTGGATTTCTTTGAGTCTTTCAGCTTTTTCTAATTGTATATCGTCTAGTGTTAATTCAAGTTTAGTGTGTGTCAAATTGAATACAGGCGGTATAATGAGTTTATGATTAAATTCGGAAATTTTATTTGTGAATAATTGATTATTAATTTGTACAGAGCAATTATTAAAATTAATTACAAAGTTTCTAACAGGATGGAGTTGTTTTTCGTTACAATCATGCATCAATGTGCCGTTAAATTTCGTAACCAATATTAAGCCTTTTTGGATTTCTTCTATTTCTGTATTTTGTGAACCTTTAATCACTTTACATATATGATCACAATTTATTGGATTTTTCAGATTTTTTGTGTATTTAGTATATGGATATAATATGTGGTTATATTTGACAACTCTTTGATTTTTTATGTCAATCATTGTATTATTTTGAAATGGAATAGTTCTTAGAAAATAGGTTGGGTATTCTTCTGTTAAGAATATTGGTACGTTTATAATAATCAAAAATGTATTGGAGTCAATTTTTCCAAATATATTAATAGTAATTTCCTTAAGTTCATTTAATCCGATGAAATTATTTGTGATTTCTTCTATATCTAGTATAGATCTTGTCATTATTCCTTCTTTGGCTGCATTTATATTGTCAACTACTTTTTCTATGTCTTCGTTTATAATCGATATAGCATTGTACATTTTCAGTTGTGCGATTTGTGTTACAATATTTCTTATTTCCTTACTAATATGTTCGTTCATAAAATTATTTATTGTTCGTAATTCAGAATATACCTTTTCGATATTTCTTTCAAAAATGTCATTAACTTTAATTTGTTCATTTAACCTATTTGTGATAGTATCCATATTTTTATCTATTGTATTTATTTGTTCCATTATTTCTTGTCTGTCTTCTGAATCCATTACTCCCCATAGATGTTTATACACGTATCCTACAAAATTAAACAATCCTCTTTTGAATCTTTTGGGGACCCTTATTGGAGTCTTTCTGAGTTCTACATGGTTATTTATTTCGTGCACGTTTGAAGTTAATATCATTTTTATATTTGTTTTGATCTTAGCTATTTTATTTAGAAGCTAGTGTTTGATGTAGGCGTTCTATGTCTGCGTTTCCCGTATGAGAATGAGGTGTGGTAAAGTGTGTGTTTATATGTTTATCATTACAATATTCTTGTATTAGAAATGTATTAAATTCGTTATCTGCGACTATTTTGTTTGGCTTTCCCATATGTGCAATAAAATATATTAACGCTTCTTTCAATGAAATTTTGGTTTGATCTTGCAGTATATTTACTGATGCATACTTAGAAAACTTATCTATGCATGTTGCAATTTTTAAATTATCAATTTTAAAGATATCTATGTGAAAGATTTTATTAACATCTTCAGGAGTCTCTGTTAAGTAGAATTTGGGTTTAATAGGATTTGTTGAATGTTTTGCAAGATTGCATTTTTCGCAGTTGTTAACGTATCGTACAACCATTTCGTATAATTTGGGAAAATAGATGTATTTTGACAATCCTTTAAATGTCTTTTCAATACCTCCATGCCCGATTTCGTTGATATGATAATTACGAATGTTGTAAATTGCTTCATCTTCTGTTTGAATATCTTTTAATATCTTCGACACTTTAAGAAATTTATATTCGTTGCTAAATATTTCTTTTAGTTTAATTTGTAATTTATTATATTGATGATCACTTAAATCTGAATAGATTGCGTTTATTACGTTTGGTTTTAGTATTTTAATTATCTCAGTAATATATTCGTGATATTGTAACTGTCGTTCCTTGATATAAATCCTGGTTTTGTTGATTGGTTCGGGATATGTTTTATTTGATAAAATTATTTGTATTTTATATTTGTTTATAAAGTCATCTTTAATTGGTATAAGACTAGTGGTATTTTCGCTTTCGGAATGTTGTGTTATGCTATCCTGTATCGATGGTGGACTTATATACATAGATGTGTTTGGAATTTCTACGTTTTCAGGTAATTCTATGTTATTTTCTTTTGCGATATCCATAATCTCTTGCAACGTGACATCAGGGTTTGCGTATCCTATATTAACGTCTTTTTCGGAGTTATATTCATTCGTGCGTGAAAGAAAATCTGCTACGTTATTATTTTTCCCTTTTATATAAACTGGATAATAATCATATTCGTTTAGTCGTATCTTCCAACGAATAATTTTCTGGTTGGGTTCTTTTAGTGAATTTAACCATATTAAGGGCTTATGATCTGTTTCCAATTTAAATTTTCTTCCGTATAAGTAAGGCCGAAAATGTTTTGTTGCCCAGACAATTGCGAGTAATTCCCGTTCAATTGTTGAATAATTTATTTCATGTGTGTTCAAGGTACGAGAGGCATATGCAATTGGGTGATCGTTTTGTGACAAAACTGCTCCTATAGCGTATAATGATGCATCTGTAGTTAAAGTGAATTCTTTAGAAAAGTCTGGATATTTTAAAACAGGTGGATTAGTTAGTAGAATCTTAAGCTTTTCAAAGCTTTCAATATAGTCAATGTCGTGGATATTCAGTTTCGTGTCTTTCTTTAAATACTTGGTCATTGGAGTTATGACTGCAGAATAGTCTTTTATAAATTTCCTGTAATATCCTGTTAAGCCAAGAAATGATCTGATTTGTTTTATAGTTTTTGGTAACTTAAGTTGTTGAATTTTTTCTAATTTACTAGTATTAGGTTTAATGCCTTCTTCGGTTAGTACATGACCTAAAAATTCCGTCTGTTTAGCTAGAAAGTTACATTTATCTGGTTGGATCTTCAAATTATATTCCTTAAGCTTGTTAAATATTTTGGTTATTGAATCGACGTGTTCTTCAAGTGATGTAGAAAATATAAGTACGTCGTCCATATATACAACACATATTTTATTTATAAATTCTTTTAAAACTGTATTAATCATTCTTTGAAATGTCGCTGGGGCATTCTTCAAACCAAATGGCATGCGTAGATATTCGTAGTGTCCGTTATGAGTCGAAAAAGCAGTTTTTTCTCTATCTTTTGGATCTACAGGAATCTGATGAAAACCTTTTGCCAAATCTAATGTTGTGAAATAATTCGATTTCCCGAGTTTATCGAATAAATCTTCAATATTGGGTATTGGGAATTTGTCGTCGACTGTGACTTCGTTTAATTTTCGATAGTCTGTTACAATGCGCCATTTTTCTCTTCCAGAATTATCTATTTTCTTAGGCACAATCCATAAGGGTGCGTTATATGGTGAGTTACTTTCTCTTATAATTTTATTGGTTAACATTTCTTTTATTTGTTTTTCCACTTCTTTTTGGTGTACCTGTGGTATTCTGTAAATTTTTGAATATATTGGTTTATCTGTTGTGGTTTTAATTTGGTGGGTGACTAAGTTAGTAGATGTTAATTCATCTCCTTCTTTATAAAATAATTCTTTATTTTTCTTTAATAAAACGAGTAATTTTTTCTTCTCTTCCTCGTTAAGATGCTCTATTTGCACATTTTCCACAGGACTTGTCTCAAGTTTATTCAAAGTTAGGCATAAACTTTTTGAGATAGTTTCTGGGTTTATATTTTCCGTTATGAATGGTACGCAAATGTTGTTCATAGTAATTGAACCATTTTCGTTATTTATTACACTTTTCATTGGTGCCAACACGTTTTGACCTAATATTGCGTCAAACATTTTTCCACTTAAATCTACAACTTTCCATTCAATATTTCCTTTATAATTAAATTCTTCCGGGAAATTAGACCATATTCCTTTGGCTATTAATTCGTTATTATGTAAACTATTTAATTTAATGGGGTACTCTAAAAGTGATTCACATTCTTCAGCAAATACATTTTGATTTATGAGAGATGTATTGCATCCTGTATCTATTAAACATCGTAGGGTTGTTCCTAGGATTGTAATTGGGATTATTGGAAGTTCTGGGTTTGTTCCGAGGCAGATTGCTGAAAATTTTCTACTTCACGATAATTAACTGTTCTCATCGTTCTATCCTCGTTTTGATTTTCATTATTATTATTATTATATTGATTATTATTGTACGTTCTGTAACTTCTGTGTCTCCTATTATTTGAAATTTCTCTGTTTGAGTTTTGTGTCCTCATGGATACATCTTGGTCATCTAGATGTTCGTTTTGGTTGTGACGATTATTATTTCGTGTATTATTGAAATTAGAATTTCGGTTTCTTTGATTGCCCGTATTATAGTTTAGACGAGGTGTGTTATCCATTTCGTAGTGGTTTTGCTTAAAGTTTCTATGATTTTGATTATTGTATGAATATTGACTTTTATAGCTATATTTATTAGAGTTATCAGAATGGCTAGTTCTAAGTTGTTCTATATTTTTCAATATTTGATATGCTTCATGTAGTGTTTGGGTTCCGTTTGTTTCTATTAGGATTGTTTTGTATTCTGGTATACAAGCTTTGAACCTACCTAATGCAAATGCTTCGTTAAAACTTGGTGCAAAATGCTGAATACTTGGATTAAGTGGATCTTGTAAAAATTTTGCATTCAGTTGGGCCAGTACATTATCTATTTCATAATAAACTTTATGAAAATTTTTATTAAATCTTACTTTATTAATCTCATTGATAAGCGCGTGAAAAGGAGTGGATATTCCGAAATTTTGGAACAAAATAGATTTTAAATTTGACCAGGGTATTTGTGGATACTTATCACATATACGTTGAGGCTCACCTCTAATTTTTGTTCTTATTATATGTTCTACATATTTCTTTTTTTCTTCACTATCGCAAAAACTTAAAATTCTATCTGCTCTTAAACAAAAAGATTGAAGAGTTATGCCACGTTTATGGTTGGAAAAATCTTCTAGCCGGTTTACTTCGCGTAGAATGTCCTCAAATGACAAATATATCGGGAGATCCGGGTATTCGTCTTCGTTATTGGGGTCATCTTGTACTTGCGCTATGCCTTCCCTTAACATTTGCGCTAGTTCTGCTGGTTCCATTGTAAAAACTGGTTTTGTACTTACTCTGATTGCTTCTTTGGAATATCAAAGTTATGAATTTTAATTGCGAACTGCCGCCAAGTTTTGGAAATGAGTCTGGGATCCTCGACTCGTTGATGGAGCTAGATCCGTGCTCGGTTGTTGATCACAATTTTGTTATATTTTTGCACTTTTTTAGCTTTCTCAGAGGTTTTCCTCAGGAAAGGAGCGAATTCTCTGAAAATTCTGCTCTAGGCAATGCTAAGCCTTGTTATTATAATTTATTTATTATAATTTTATTTAAACGGTTTTTTCCACATTCGCGTTTCACAAAGCTAACACTTAGATTCTTGTGATTTCTCACTTAGTGAATCTTTAACTTTTTAAACGAACGATTATTGGTTCAGAAACCGACTGCGCCAGATATGGGTTTTTGATTAATAAAAGCCCAGAGATGCGGACTTAATGAATTTATTCCACAAACTGAACTTACTTCTAAACTCGTACAGGTATTTATAGTACCGAGATAAAACAAACAATTCTTCTTTAAGTATTTCTTAAGAATATGAAATGGCAAATTCATGTTCTATTTAATCAAAATAATTCTATCATTAACTTTCTTACTTATTGAATTATAAACTGTCTTGACATTCGTCTTCATACTCTAAACAATCTCGATAATACTTATAAACAATTATCGATATTCATTCTTTCATAATGTAAACGATCTTGAAATTCATCTTTGATAATCTAAACAAATCTTGACATCAATTCTTTCACACTTCCATCTAAGTGACCACGTGCAATGTGATATTCTATTGCATGAAATGATTGTGTCATGAAAATACTAATTGATTCTATGAAATACTAATTGATTCATATGTTCACAGATCGAATGATGGGATAATGGAATCTCATAATTTATTATAGTTTATGATAGTATGTTTACAATATCATAACTAATGTGATTGTTTTTTCCACAACGCAGACAAAGTCCGTTTATTCCCAGTTCTGTGTAGTTAATTTTTGTTTTTGACTGGCTTCGATTTTCAGACTGGCTTTGATGTTGCGGTCGGCTTCGATTTTGCGATTGGCTTCTGCGATCTGTGTTTTGATTATTATTTTTATTATTGATTGGCTTACCTCTAAGCACTGTGTTTATATCCAATGTTGTCGTTGCAGCTGTAGACTTTTGAGCAAGTTCTTTGCAGTCAATCTTTGATGCTTCTAGCGCGAGTGATTTGGTAACAATTTCATCAAATTTTGACGAGCCAGACTGTAGTAGCTGCTCTCTGATTCCATTGTCTTTTATCCCGCGTATGAACTGCGCTCGAAGGAATATGTCTGCAACTGATGATTTGCACTCGCACTCTGATACAAATTCGCAGTCGCCAATGTTGCGTCTTAGGTCTGCGACATATTCCGCAATTGACTGGTGCTCTGACTGGTACTTTGACAAGAATTGATGCTGCATGACGAGAATGTTCTTCTTTGGACACAAATGTTTTTCCAACATTGACATTAGGGTGTCGTATTCCATTTCATTCGGTGTTTTAGGTGCCGTCAGTGCCGCAAGCATGCTGTATACTTTTGCGCCGATTGAATTTATCAAAAGCTTTGCACAGTAGCTTTTGTCTTGACTTATGCCCTTCATTTCGACATAGTTTTGGAAACGTTGTTTATACAACCTGAACGATTCCTTTTGTTCATCGAAAGATTCGAAATTTGGCAACAGAGCCTTGTTGCTGGTTGTACTTTGTAGATTTGCGTTTGAATTTGCTGCACTCACTTGCGCTGGCAGGCCTTGCACTAGCCCACGAAATGCAAGCATAAATTCATTGAACTGGTTTGCATCCATTGCTTCACCTCGTCGCCAATTTATTATAACCTTTTATGCACTTTATTTCGAATGAACTACGTTCTACAACAATTAATACAACTCTTAACATTAATTTAATAATACATTGACTTTGTCGTCTGAAGGACTTGAATCGACTACTAACAATTCTACGAACATCTATCTAACAACTCCGAGTAATCATGGCGAGGAGCAGCTGTCGTATTCAACGCTGAGGCGTTGCCAGATAGTGTCATTACAGTTCTCCCACGCTTAATTGGAGCTCACGTTATTTGTAACATAGTCCTTGAGGAACTGCGGTGGACGTCGTACTCTAGCTGATGAGCGAGGAGCTGGAACTGGAACCTCTTCGACCTCTAACTCTGGTGTTTCGATTTCCTGTTGGCACTGCTGTTGAAGTGATTCGACTGGTATATTTGCCAGATGTTCTGCTGACGAATCTTGATTGACTGGAATATTCACAAGGTGCTCCGCTAATGAATCTTGATGTACTGGAGGCGGATCATTCTTGGTTTCTGGAGAAAATGATACTGTTTTCTGCATTGGCAGGTCGGTTGATCGTAGTTGGTTGATGTGCCGTTTAAAAATGTAATTATTATCCAACTTTACCAGGTAGTGTAATTGACCCAGTTTCTTGATTACTACTCCAAGCTTCCAAAGTTGCTTGTTGTTTGTGTAATAACGCGCCAGTACGCGGTCTCCCACGCTTAATTGTCGCGCTCGATGTGTTGGAATCGTTGTCTTCGCAAATGTTGTTGGCTTGAGTGCATCTAAGTTGATGCGAATACGGCGATGTAGATATTGCTCTGCCGGTGAATTTCCGTTGTTGAGAGGTGTAGCGCGATATCTGAATAGAATTTCTTGCACTTTACTCTGTACCGATTTTGTTTCGCTGGACATCGCTGCAAGCTTTTGCTTGAGCGTTTGTATATTCCTTTCAGCCAATCCATTTGTTGCTGGATGGCCTGGGGCGATGAATTTTTGAAATATCCCCGATTTCCTGCACATTCGTTGGAAATCTTCGCTGGTGAAGATACTTGCGTTATCTGAAACCATGACGTCGGGAAATCCGTTCCTTGAAAATATATGCATAAGTTTCTCCCATGTTGATGCTGCAGATGGAGCGGATGAGCATGTTTCAATTTCAGCCCACTTTAATTTTACCATCTGGAACGAATATGTTTTTCGTGTACGATGAGAACGCAATGGTCGCTGGTTGAAGTGGCACATTCAATTCTAGCTTAGCAAATTGATCTCTGGGTAGAAAAGTATATCCAGAACCTGAGTCGATTTCGAATTTTATGGGTTTCCCCTCGATTTTTACACTTGCATGGAAATGTTCATCTGGTTCTGTGTGATTGCCGTGAATGTTGACTATCTTTTGAATTCCGTAATGTTGAATTGCCATTTGAGCTGTAGTGCTCGATGATGACACATGGTTGACGTTGTGTTTTCTTTTTAGCAGTGTACGAAGACAAACGTTGCTTACGTGACCACTTTTGTGGCAACTGGAGCATTTGAGGTTCGATTTGTATGTTCGACACTCTTTAGCAATGTGATTGTTTTTTCCACAACGCAGACAAAGTCCGTTTATTCCCAGTTCTGTGTAGTTAATTTTTGTTTTTGACTGGCTTCGATTTTCAGACTGGCTTTGATGTTGCGGTCGGCTTCGATTTTGCGATTGGCTTCTGCGATCTGTGTTTTGATTATTATTTTTATTATTGATTGGCTTACCTCTAAGCACTGTGTTTATATCCAATGTTGTCGTTGCAGCTGTAGACTTTTGAGCAAGTTCTTTGCAGTCAATCTTTGATGCTTCTAGCGCGAGTGATTTGGTAACAATTTCATCAAATTTTGACGAGCCAGACTGTAGTAGCTGCTCTCTGATTCCATTGTCTTTTATCCCGCGTATGAACTGCGCTCGAAGGAATATGTCTGCAACTGATGATTTGCACTCGCACTCTGATACAAATTCGCAGTCGCCAATGTTGCGTCTTAGGTCTGCGACATATTCCGCAATTGACTGGTGCTCTGACTGGTACTTTGACAAGAATTGATGCTGCATGACGAGAATGTTCTTCTTTGGACACAAATGTTTTTCCAACATTGACATTAGGGTGTCGTATTCCATTTCATTCGGTGTTTTAGGTGCCGTCAGTGCCGCAAGCATGCTGTATACTTTTGCGCCGATTGAATTTATCAAAAGCTTTGCACAGTAGCTTTTGTCTTGACTTATGCCCTTCATTTCGACATAGTTTTGGAAACGTTGTTTATACAACCTGAACGATTCCTTTTGTTCATCGAAAGATTCGAAATTTGGCAACAGAGCCTTGTTGCTGGTTGTACTTTGTAGATTTGCGTTTGAATTTGCTGCACTCACTTGCGCTGGCAGGCCTTGCACTAGCCCACGAAATGCAAGCATAAATTCATTGAACTGGTTTGCATCCATTGCTTCACCTCGTCGCCAATTTATTATAACCTTTTATGCACTTTATTTCGAATGAACTACGTTCTACAACAATTAATACAACTCTTAACATTAATTTAATAATACATTGACTTTGTCGTCTGAAGGACTTGAATCGACTACTAACAATTCTACGAACATCTATCTAACAACTCCGAGTAATCATGGCGAGGAGCAGCTGTCGTATTCAACGCTGAGGCGTTGCCAGATAGTGTCATTACAATATATATATATATATATATATATATATATATATATATATATATATATATATATATATATATATATATATATATATATATATATATATATATATATATATATATATATGTATATATATATATATATATATATATAATCTTTTATATATATATATATATATATATATATATATATATATATATATATATATATATATATATATATATATATATATATGTATATATATACATATATAATCTTATATATATATATATGTATATATACATATATAATCCTATATATATATATATATATATATATATATATATATATATATATATATATATATATATATATATATATATATATATATATATATATATATATATATATATATATATATATTTATAAAAAGAAATATGAATTTCCGGCGAAACGAGTTTAATACTGAATTTTCTTCGAAAATTCAGTAAATATGGGGCCAAATCAAATCTGCCTTATCCCTGAAAATTTTCTCAATGAAACCGTCTCAAGTTGCGCTTTCCCGTCATTGTTTTTTTTTTTCGTACGTCCCAGTCTCGAGGACGCGGAGGATCATAGAGGAATGCCCCTGCAGCTACTGAAATAAAACCGCGGGTAGTCATATCGTTTTTTTTCGTTTTCTTTGACCATTAGGAAGGTAATTTTAAGGCTTTATTCTCATGCTCCCTATAATCTTCATAAAAAACCACTGTCAGATTAGTACGCGACGTTATGGGGGGCTATTACCTCCTCATCACACAATTTGAACTTGAATAGCTATTTAATACAAAGCTTTACATGGAACGAGTTAACGAACTTAGTAATGATTCGAAAAGTTCTCAATTTCTTCAATTGAGGTAATAAATGAAAATATATTAGGTCCAGAGTGGCTGCCGCAAGAACGGTATAAAGTGTAAAATATACGTACAAGTAGCTAAAGACATGATGGAGTAAATCGGCATGAGCACCTCACTAGGAAATTTGTTGCGCTACATGCGGAAAAGACGATTGGCGAATGCCATGAACTTTTTTAAAAGTGATCAACAATAAAAATCCAACTTACGATAAAATAAGTGCTGATTGCACGCTAGGATTTTATTGTGAAATCAAGTACAAGCATTCAAATAAAGATACTACATAATTCAGCGTAAAATCACTTTTATATTAATTACACATATACAATATATATTGCAAACATGATTCCGTAAAAATAATATTTACACCACAATGTATTGTAAATTTTGCTGTAAAGATCATTAAGCATCCATCTTGTTTTTTTTTTCATACTCATTCGCTTTGCTTTACTGTTATTGAATTACAATATTTATTTTACCGTTTCATTTAAAATAAACATTCATTTTGCTTATATAAAAATGGCATCTGCAATAGTATTATTATAATATACTGATACTATTATTGATAATAATAATAGTAGTCCATTCATTTATTAATTTAGTGTTTTCCATTCATCATCACCATTATCAAGGTATTGATGTTATCTGGTCGGTTAAAAGACAAGTGTTCATGAATATCGACTAGTATCAACTTCTTTTTTTCATACTCTTTAATCTTTCTAATTTACTTGCTTACGCGGCGCTAAAACTTTTTAGTGTGTTCTTTTTTTGTATCCAATTTTCAAATTGAGTTTGGTTTGAATTCATTTTCAAATATAAAATTTTTAGACTTGGAGTGTTTTTTGTAGTAATCATAGAACGACAGCAAACCGGCAATTTTGATTTGAAAACCAGAATTTTGACGAAAATTGCCTTTGATGATAAGGAAGGAAAATATCACTACATACTGGGGCCCTATTATGATTCAAAATCCGAAATCGGAATTCGTAAAATTTTCCGACTCGCCAATGGTCGGAATTTCGTATTATGATCTATTCCGAAATCGGAATTAAATCGATTCCAGATTTCCAATATATTTCCAATCAAGTGTCAAAATACCTATTTAAATTTAAAAAAATTGACGGAGTTTCAATGTTTCTTGCTAATATTGACTCTATGGCTATTTATTTTGCTTTGCCTAAGTATGGTCAGTCGGAAATAATAAAAATAGGTATTAAAATTTAATAAAAATCCGCCAGAATCCGCCAAAAAATCCGACTATATATGAGCTGTCGGATTAGACAACTCGCCTTCGGAATTTACAATCCGAAGTTGGCGGATTTCCGTGCAAATAGCAAATTATAATACGAAAATACGATATCGTATAAATTCCGCTTTCGGATTTTGATTCATAATAGGCCCCCTGGGCTGTATGAGCTAAATTAGGCCATACAAGTAAATGCGGTTAGTAGCGGGCAACCAAGAACATCGAATTGCTGGGACGAGTATTGCAAGTTACTCAATATCATTTTACTAGATTCCATAGTTAGTAACAAACGGTGTATTGTTTCATAAGAGCAATCTCAGTTTTTCTTAGGCTTAGCTGCAATTAATACAATATTTGTACCTGCAAAACTAGTGATTTTAGTCGATGCTTTGGACGAAAATGAATTTATAGCTGGGATCAATTGGGATTCTTACCTCAATTAACACTACCTCCCTAATCAGAGGACCATGAAACGTACTTTCCAGAGTTTCCATTCATGCTTGAGCATCACGGTTGATTATTTTCATTGTTTAGTTATATATTCATATTTTAGTATCCGAATTATTCCGTTAGGTCACCATTTGTTTAATTTCAATAAAAACTTTATAAATTGTTCTTTCAGTATTTAAATTAAAGACCAAAATTTCCGATTTTTTAAATTACATCTTGTTTCCTATTATCTTCCACACATGTATTTTTTTTTTTTTCTTTACTTTATGAAAATTTGTCATTTTCTTAGAATGTAGAAATATCAAACAAAAATAAAGAGCATAATAGGATTCTAGTTCCAATAGTTTTTAAATAGTACTCAAGCTTACAGGAAAACTGTCGCATACTCAAGATGTAAACTAGTGTAGCTGCAATATACTGTCGCGCTTATCATGAACGCCCTATCTGACATTTTTTCAATTTTCAATTAGCATCGGATTTGAGCACTGCACTACTATTGCATCGTTCTACAAAATATGAAAAACTTATCTTTTGTGGAAGTATGTTAAAATCAATAGTGATAAATGCCCTCTCCATACATCTGCATGCTGCAGAAAAACACAAATCATTGAATATCTCCGCAGTTACTAAAATGTAGACAGGGCGTTTATGCTGACGGCCATATAAAAACAATATTATTTCATTCTTGTGTTTTCTTGTAGCACACGGATAAATTCAATTTTTAGTTTACTAATACGAGATTACAACCACTAAGCAATCGTGCACAGTTGCCTTGTTTGTTTTACAAATGTATCAATTTTTGTATTGTTCAAGATTCATTAACATGTTTTCTACTAGCAGTGATTTTTTGAATGCCGGTTGTCCCCTAAACTGCCCCTTAGTGTGGTGAGGTACTAGAACAATAAACAACACAATGGACACTAGATCTGGAGATATTTGATATTTAGCTTTTTTAAGCTTTCGCCACCGAGTTAGACGATAAAATCAGTGAATATGATATGCAGTTTTACGCGTATCGAAAGTTTAATTTTTCATATATATGTGACGTTTAGGAAATTATCAGTTTGGACATATCGGTAGAAATTATCAGTTTGGACATATTATAATGAACTTGCAAAGAATATTGTTTGAATAAAAACATTAGCACGGACAGAATACTTCGCTACGAAGTTATTTCGGAAAATAAGTTAAGGTACAAAAAGTTTCCGGTGAAACCTCTACTCTAGTATAATATTAGGCAAAGTATGTACAATTAATCGCATTCAATAATTATTTTTCACTAATAAACAGCATGACGCACATTACATCTCATCATTCCACCATATTAAATATATCAACGAAAATATATATAAATAATATTACACAAAAATGCCTTGAAAACGAAAGCTCTCAATATTTCTCTAAAATTCTTTCTCTAACTGCATAATTCTTGTGGTGTTTCTCAATTTTTCGAAATCTTTTCAGTTGGTTTGTGCGTTTCTAATTATTTTTACGGTTTCTGATAAACATTTTTTTTCTTTGTTTTATAATAGGTATGTGATATTCATATGCTGTTTAAACACACATCGCTCATATCAAATTACAACTAGACATTATGCTTTCTTCTTATTCATAATCATAATTTTTCTTTTTCCATGAATATTTTTTCCCTTAATATAAAAACAACATCGTTTCACAGTTAGTACATATAGCATAAATATATATTTATGTTTGCAGTTTTTACTTTCGCCTAATTTCATTTATCCATAGAATTGAAGTAGTCGGTGCTCCACCATCATCATTACGATGCTCACAGTCCCTCCACTATTTGCAAGATTATTAAACCATCACGAACGCCTCTTTTCCGCAAAACAGGTATGGGAATTGATCAATCATGGTCTGAACAATGTCTTCGAGATATGGCCGCAGTTGCTCAAAATGACTCATGTCAGTAAATTCGATTGGAATGAGAGTAGGCCACCAGCAAATGGCAAGATTTTTACTATCCATACTATTCAATTTGGAGTTCTCGGAAACTCTGAAAATGTCAAACAAATTAACAAACGAGTTAGAACAAATTTTCTTCCTTACCTCACAAAATGCTGAAAAATAAACTTGAGAATCGAGAAGTTCGTAGGTGGTAGTTTATTGAGAAGGGTACGTAGAGCTATCAGACGGCAACTCCTATCCGTTTTTACTTCCATGCTGAGTTTTGCCGATGCGATGCCACGAGACCCTGAGGATATTTGCCGTAGTCAATTAATTTTCTGAATTAAAATGATTAATACTTACCAGCAATATCCTCTAGCTCAGTCATAAGATCCCTTTCCAAAAGCGGTGGAAGTCGCTTTGAAAAGAAATCTTTTAAAGCTGTAGCCACAGCGTTCACCGGAATGTCCAATGAATCAATGCTTACATTTGGGTCTGAAAAGATAGAAAATAGTATCACTCGGAGTCTAACCACTGCACCTAACAGCTCACTAATGTCGTTGACTGAGATAAGGTTATAATGCTAGATACGACAAAATCTTAAATAATACAAATAGATTCCCATGTCCATGGAGCATGTGACGGTTCAGCCTCCGATACTTTTTCGTGATTCAATGATGCTCCTTATTTTCAATGATTCTACGGTACAGCCTAATTAAATGCTATCTTGTATTGGAGACTAATTCTGATTTTCATGCAACCAAACTATATAATACTACTTATTTGCAACCGCAGACTACACGATATCAGTAAACAAGTATTTTAAAACACTAAATAAAAACAAACATCGTATACTGACCTTCTTCAAGTTTTTGAAATAACAGATCAACATGTGCTCGATTGCCAGGTACTCTATAAATTCCTTCGGAATCGAGACCTTCTTGTTCGATAAACTGCACGCATTTATGCAAGAATATTGGAATATGATTTTTGTCCGACTGCATAAATTCAGGCATCGACAAAAGTGCTGTTTCGAGCGAGTCTATAGTCGTTGTAGCTCCGGTTTTGCTACCTTGTTGTTTCGACTTTCTCTTCGACTTCTTCTCCTGTTCTTTTTCATGTAGCTTTCGGAGTTTTGCTTGTTCTTCTTTGGCTCGTCTTTTCTCCTGCTTCTCATCGACCTTCGATGTTTTGCTATTCTGCTTTTCACGCTTCAAGTCGAGCAGCTTATCACGATCATTGTCACCGGGAGCATTAGACAGCGCACTGAACTGAAACGGAGATTACAGCAAGAACTTGTGAGTAGATGAACATTTACATATGTTCGATTTTAAATATTACAATGGGAGAGTTGTTATCACGCGGCGATGATACATCTATACTGGACTCCTCTTCCTGAACGTCTCCGTGAACTGACTTAGCTGAAATAACAACATTTCAATTTAACGTTTCTGATGTCGCCAATACGAGACTTGCCTTTTTCTAAAGTTTTCAGCTTCTGATAGTGCAGCGGAATTTCCGGTGGACTGACAAATGTGCCGAAAGGTGGAACTTTAGGTGGCTGCACTGGTATTCCGTGTCTTTTCTTTCGGACCCGTTTGTGGGTTTGCGGTTTGCGATTCATCTTGTAGTATCCATCGTAGCCTCTTGTTTTTCGTTCCGATGACGACGAATCACTGTCTGATTCGGAGTACTCTGAAACACGTGAAAATTTAAAAAAAATCACCCAGCCCCGTAACGAAGTACTCGACTTTTGATTGCGTTCATTTAATGCAACTAAGGAAACAGAAGTGTTCGGCAATGCTTTTCAAAGTTCGTGTGTTATCTAAACTGAGATATCTTTAAGGGCCATTTTCAAACTTGAAAAAACATAATGGAACCTAAGACCTCAATTCGGAAACATTACATGGCAGCGAAATTTCATAAAATCACTAACTAAACGCGACATTACATTACTAGCAACCAAATCAAGTAGACGTGCTGGGGCCCCTTAAAAATAAAGAACAATATGATCATGTTGCTAAGCTAAATGGTCGGGCAATATTAGCTTGTTAGTACGAGCTGTGACTATCACCGAATCATTACATAGGATTATGCTATGCGCAATACATTCTCTACATTATTTTGCTGCGTTTTTCGGCAGGTCTGTGGGACTATGTGATATGGTAAAACAACATTTACTTTGTTCTTTATCCCGTCGTTGTCTAGACTTATATTTGCTTGAAGTCAAATCGTGTGGCATTGGGTACATTTGATCATTGTTACCTTGATCCCCTCCACCACCGTACACTTCCTTGATTTGAGCGTATTCAGCCATCTCATCTGAATCGTCTTCAGGTGCAGCGAGGGGAGCATGATCAAATATTGACGATTTATTACTAATACCTATAACTTTTTTGTTATCACCTTCAGCCAAATTGGTGTCACTGTTCACGTTCATCCGCGCAACTGCATCACTCACTAGTTGGAAGTTTTTTAAATTTAACTTTCCCGGTTGCTGCAACAAAAACAAAAACGATACATAGCAGTTTATATTTGCGGGAGCAAATGCGTCAAATCGTGCGATTAAAAAAAAATTTCATCAAAATACCTTCAGCGTTTGACTAGGTCCTTTCGGTCGTACTCGATTGCCGAAATTAGTTTCATTTTGGCGTCGGCCAGTCGTGAATGCATGGTGATTGGAGCTAAAGTTGTTCCAGATGATATTTCTTCGGATGCTGCTTCTAGTGTCGTGTTTCTCAGGGTCCCGGTTGATGAACAGAGCATCATCTAGCCAGCCTAAAATTTGCATTTTCAATTACAGAGACACTATTTGCAACGAGAATTCAATCGTAATCAGTAGAAAATATTTAAAGTAACCTGAATCATGAGTTGTCAATGAGTCCTTTGAGCCACTCACATCAGCTGTACGTCGCAAGCATGAAAGTTAATCGCATTAATTTAAAGCAAATCATGGAAACAGTCATTAGTGAAATGTTTTATTACATGATTGCCATTATAAAATTAAGAGAGTATTATATGGAAAATGTTCATTCAACACTACGAAAATGTTAATTCAATTGTTATTACATGTTATTTCGTCTAAACTGGATTGCGAAGCCGAAACTAAGTTCCCCTTGAAATGTCTCATAATAGAAGACGGGGCCATATGATGATCTGGAGGAGCTGGTTCAGGAGGTGTTGTTGGTGGTGGATAGATCTGGAATCCTACGGCACACAAGAAACACCGGTATACTGGTCAAATAACTAGTTAGTTAGCTGTTTAATTAGCTAGGACGTAACGTGTGTTATGAGAAATGTGTTTTCTCTATTTTACAAACGAAACAAGGTAAAGCCATTTCCAAAGAAAAATAGTATAGGAGTTTACAGTGATAGTCTTTTACGGAGGATAGCTAGTCCGCATGTGTAAATACAGTGATTTAAATGAGTAGAACATTCATCGAAGAAACGTTATGGGCAAATAAAACAATGAATTTAAGTATCAACACCAAAAGACAGCTAATGTGCACTCATAACTGTTTTAGTATAAGCATACAAGTGCTGTCTCATATTCGCAGTAGTCCCACACAAAAATTGTTACCTTGGTGGAGCAGTCGGGACTTGTCGTCTTCCTTGTCGTCATCATAGGTGTCATCCATCGATATGTCTTTTTCGCCTAGCATATATAAATGACGGTATTTGTCGTTGTTTTCGTTCAAATTAAGTTTAATACTATCATCCGGACCGTTTAAAGAGTTCAGCGATCGTGTCGGCAAATGTTCATAGTTCTCGCTTCCCGATCCGTCCGTCCCAGCTGTGTTTTTCAGCATGTAACTTTCGTGACGTGGCGGTGGTTGTGGCAAATGATGCGTGGAATGTTCAAGAGTTCCTTCGCCGGAATCCAATGTCACGGGTTCTTCCATATGAAATTGTTCGATTTCGGGTTTCCGATCCCACACCTTCTTTAAGAACGGAGTATAGAAAGCAACTGAAAGAATTTATAGTAAGATAGGATTTAAAGATTAAACTATGTAGTGTATCTTGCATTTAAGTTGAGTTCCTGCAGTTGATGTCATAAAATGAGCTCTATATCGGTCAGCTATTGAGTTTCCTTCGGTAATTAGTAATTGGCTAAGATCATTATTGAAAAACGCATTGGCGCCACTTCCGTCGGTGATGGCGATGATTTGCATCGGCATGTTGGCAATATTTATGGTAAACGCACTGAAATAGAGATTACACGTTTATAATTGAATATTTCCGGCCTACAAAAACGAACCTTAGATTGGCTAGCGATGAACGACGTTTTGTTGAGTAAAGAAGCACAAATCCGTGAATCAGATCATCACGATAGGCATTCGCACCGTGATAAGACGAAACTATAAATTCTACCCGCCGTTTCGAATCACCCAAAAATGTATCCACCAATATTGTACGATCGGGAGTGATGCACGTGCTAGATTCTGACAACAGCGGATTTATAATGCTTTCCACTGAAAAGGGATCGCCACAGAACATTGCTAAGATGATGCGAATGTCTGGTTGATCTGGCTGGTAGGAGTCGTCCGATTTCGGGTCAGACATTCGAATGCACACTATCAGGTGGTTCAATATATCGTACACGTGATTTTGATGCTGCGATTGACGATGCCGATAGAAATTCAGAGTGTCAATGAATTCACAGTGAAGTCTGCAAATTGAACTTTGTTAGCACAATTTAGGATGTTGCTATGATGCTAATTCCAATTTAGGATATTGCTTACAGATCCGACAATCTCTGCCCTTCGGTTCGCAAAAAATCAATTTCGTTTTCCTTGAGATCGTGCGGCTGATACACAAGGACTATAGGAAGATTTTCGAATTTTTCTTCTAGCTCTAAGTTACACAATAGGCTACGTTCCAAACTATCCTTTAAGCTTTCAAAGGATTGCTGGTTCGAATAAACACATATAAGACCTTAAACAGACAAGCAACACTACGTTAGACTGCCTTTTCTAGTAATTTATTAAATTGCACAAACTTACCACTGGACTGAAAATCAATTGACTTAAAGGACTCCATATCACCATTAACAATACGATAATTCAAGTAGTATGTTTGATTATCGTACACATATTCACCGTCGCTACCACAACTTATTCTTATATCATTTAAAAGATCACTAGCTAAATGCTCCGAGCCCAAAATTAGAAGATTTAACACACTCTCACTTCTTTGCGAAGATTTCCATTGGTTTGATGATAAACTACAACCCAAATTTAAATATACTGATATGTAAAAATCTAAACCATACTTAAGCGCTTTATTTCCAGCCATTATCCTTTCAATAAGGGCATCCATGCAGTTTGGAAATGCGGGACAATGCTCCCGAATCGGACAATGTACGAATCCTAAATGTTGGAACAACATTAATTTCCGATCTTGATCTAGCCTATCGAGCATTTTGTATCTGAAAAAAGCCCGATTAGATAAACAATCAAAGACACACCACTGCATTTTACCGAGCATCATCTTGAAGAACTTCTGTTATCTGTTTGATATCATCTTGCGTTATGGTCCCAGACGGTTCAATGTTTTTAAAATGCTGAAACAAATCGGCGTGCTCCAAAAGCAATTCTAAAAAATTATGCTTAGCCTTTTCGATAATTTCCCGCTGATGGTTATCGTAGATTTGTTGACAATCGTGCTCGGACAATGCTTCGAAGCATTCACGACCCATGAATAGGACACGAACTTCAGAAAGTTGTTTGCCTGGCGTCACGTAGCCAGTTTCTTCTAGAAGCTTTTTGAATTGTTTCTTCCATCTGAAATTTATTGAGAATGTAGTTTTTGAGTATATTCTGTTCGTTTTCATTGTGAATATTGTTTAAATTCGCGATATACCTTTTCGGCATCCTAATGAATAAAGCGTGAAATGAGAAGAAATATATTCAGTGTTGCATTATATAAACTTAAGAGGATAGTAGGATCTGAGGACAAGAAGATCTTTGATTTGCATGTGCTTTTAAAACCTCATGGGAGGTAAGTGGACGCTTCAGACAAATCATTGCAGTAACAACGTTTGCCCGATGGATGAACGAAAACTGAGTATTGAAAATGGAAACGGTTGGGGCGAAGTATCTCATGAGGTCTAAACATTCTTTTTTTCTTGCATTTGATCTGCTCCAGTTTCAACGAGCTTGTAATGCATTTCGGTGTATAAGGAACAAGGCAAAACATTTCAAATGGTGTGCGTATTATCTTATAAAAATTAAATCCAAATAGTAGCAAGAAATGTCAGTGGTGCAACGTTATGATGAATTTTTCTAATTAGAATTTGGTGTATATATTTAACGTTTAGATTTAAAAAATCTATTTAAAAAAATTCTTTAAAGTTTGTTACATAACTGTGTAAGTATCATAACAAACTCTTTTTCCATACTTACTCTAATCTCTTTTGTTCTTGCTGCAATGCATTTACGTGATTTTTAAAGATTGTCTCCGCTTCAGGTGTACCTAGCACAACAAACGGTATTCTCGCCTCGTCTTCTAAATCGCTGCAATCTACTAGATCCGTCCAAGTCGATCGTTGGCAATCGAAGAAGTACTGATCGAAGTCAACGTGATTTCTCAAGTAGTTTCGAACCGAGTTCCAGTCACCATCAATTTCAATATTCAGTGTATTTATATCAGGAACAATGTCCTGCAGAGCACATGCAAATGCATCCATATATTGATTCAAACGTCTGTTTAGATGATCATCCCGCAGCTTTTTCATGTGCCTTCGGAATATCCGTTGGCCAGCTTCTTGGCCGAACAAATCCAGAAAATCGAGCCATTCTTTGTGCTGTGACAGCATTTTGGATCCATGTGACCACAAGGTGTGGTAATCTGTTATCTGCGTGCGGATCAATCGAGTAACCGCTTCGGTTCTATTTTCCAGGAGCTCCTTGCGCGTTCGGGCAGCCTCCTGGTAGGTGGTGATTTTAGCCCGGTTCTTGGTTTTTTCGATAATTTGTGCTAGAAGTAAAAATGCTAAGTCGATATTAATCGACTCGTGCGAGGATGTTTCGACCAGCTGAATGGCTCCTTTGTATTCCTTCCTTTGGCAAATTTTCTCCGCTTCGCGCACATAAGACTCATTTGCATCGTCGTTTTTCGTTGTAACGAGCAGGATAGGCTTTTTGGTTTTCAGCAAATTCATTATAATGCCGTGAACAAACTCTACTTGCTTCTCAATTGACCGATTAGGAACGGGACTGACGTCGAATACACAGATGAATCCATCAATATTTAGTCGGCCATCAGGCAACACTTTCTGTTCATATTCCTTTTCAATTCCCAACTGATTTTTACATACATACATTAATTTTTCGGCCGATGCTATTTTTGTTGACGAGCATCGCTTTACGTACGGTTCCATTTTCCCGACCTTAAACGCTTGAAACGTGGAGTCGTCTATAAATTCGGTTTGTTCGATAATATGAAAGTTATATTCGGCTCCGTCATCTAAAGTCTTTGTTACTTCGCCCCAATACAAAAAATGATCATTATTGACCACACGGCCACTAAAGTCCGTCTGAAATAAAATGAGTGAATGTTAATTATCTTTGCATGTAGTAATAATCGCATTAGTCAGTCGCGGACAATGACTGAAACCCTTCTCTATATTGTATGGCATAAATTTATTCATTGCAACTGCTCTATATTATGGTTCCGTGGCTGCCTCCTCCGAACAAACGAAAAAGACTTACATAGACGCACGTGAGCTCATTGTGATAGCTCATATAGTTTTTACTTAAATGTGTCCTCAACAGAGCAATATTTGTTCGTAAAATATCAAAACTTGATTTTCACTTCCCTTCTATAAGCATGACTATTATTATTTGACTGCATTTTGAGAATTAGGTTCACATTTAGAATTACTCACTACTAATTTCGTATCACTGTACTGAACGTTTTTTTATATTTCATTATTATTAAGTTACCTGACTAAGAACCGATATATGATCGATAAAGTAATCATCGGTTAATGGACGAATGAAACGGTTACAGAGACATGATTTTCCGACACCCATTTGTCCTTTCTCCTTTTCGGTGCCCGACAGGCCAACGACAGATACGTTAATCTGCTTCATTGCTAGTTGCATGGAATTATCTGCTGGAAGCAAAAAATGCATATTGTTAGTAGCTATGTAAGATTGTACTATAGGTTACTGCGATGGCTAAATTGGAGTTAGTTTGCTCATTATATGCAAGAAATAAAGCGTATTACACGGTGTTGTATTTGTGGCGACTTTTGAATATAACTATTTAGTAGTCAACCGTGATCATACCCGATATAAATAAAAGTAAGTAATTTTGATTCTGGTGACTTTAGAAGCTTTATTTGAGGACCTGGTATGGCGCTTTTAAATAATATGGATACATCTAATAGTATGATTTTTCTAGAAGTGAAATATCTGCATATATATATATATATATATATATATATATATATATATATATATATATATATATATATATATATATATATATATATATATATATATATATATATATATATATATATATATATATATATATATATATATATATATATATATGTATATATATATATGTATATATGTATATATATATATATATATATATATATATATATATATATATATATGTATATATATATATATATATGTATATATGTATATATATATATATATATATATATATATATATATATATATATATATATATATATATGTATATATGTATATATGTATATATATATATATATATATATATATGTATATATGTATATATATATATATATATATATATATATATATATATATATATATATATATATATATATATATATATATATATATATATATATATATATATATATATATATATATATATATATATATATATATATATATATACATATTATTCCTGCACACAACCAGGGTTCAAACTTTATACCAATTGAAGTAGATTTTGAAACTGAAAATGATAGATTAGACTAACTACCAAAACATTCAACATAACCGTGAAAAATCCAAAACCACCACACGGCAAAAAAAGGGAACTACTCATGAGCGCCAGCACAGAACAGAAAATTACCTCTTTTATCTTTCTACACATTATGAGGGCTTTTTATCAATTCCTAACTACCAAAACATTCAACATAACATCGAAAAATCCAAAGCCGCTTCACGCAGTATGCATGTATTGTTCGCACTATTAGATTCGCTGAACAATTTTCTTTTCTTTCATAAATATCAATTTAAATAAATCCTTTGGGAAAATTGCCATTTGTTATGCCAGGACATTTCTTCAAGAAACAACATAAATTTCGGCTTTAGTTCGGTCTAGCCAAGGAGTCTATTAACGGCTTTTGAAGGTCGAAATCGTTCATTATTGTGGAGATAATCTTTTTCATGCAATTGCGAGTGCTTGTTGTTTTTAAAAATACCACCGGTTGTGTGAATGTGAGGAATGAAAGGTATGTATATGTATTTGGTGTTGAGGCAGGTTGGAAGCGAAGAAATTCAGTATTTAATGGAAATGTAACGCTTTTTATCTCTGAGGATCCTTGAAAATGGATAGTAGTTAATTTGTCAGTTCCTTTCTCGAGCATTATTCTCGTATGCCACTTTATCAGATAACAAACTACCAAAGAAGATTTCATAATCTACGAGCACTTGCTGGAAATCAGAAGTAGAACTGAACACTGCAGACATTCAACAAACAGCCTAAGCTTATCGTGACATCAAGTTTATACAATAATTCGACACAATATTGCCTGTAAAACGGAGGCTTAAACCATTTGAATTTTTAGTAAAATAGTCATGAGGCATAACGAGGAGAGCTGTCGTCATAAAATTAAACTTACGAGTAGAGCCTCAGAGCAAGTGTGGGAATGTTTATTTTCCGATATTACACATATAGAAAACGAAGAGCAACAACGAGAGTCGAGTTAAATTGTCCAGGCAGGACCACTCGAAACAAATGAGCGTGAAAAGAATTTAGTCGGATAAAGTTGAGATCATCGTAATGACAACAGCACAGTAGCGGCAAACGTGGCACGTAGTAAATGCCTACATCTTCCTGCCCCAGGATTCCCATCTTTCGGTATCTAATCCGTAAGGTCGTCAAGAATACGTTAAATGAGAAGTTAACCCCTCCATCGTTCGAAAGCAGAGAGGGTAGGGAAATGTCCTAAATACTAAGGAAGCATCACACAATTTCGAAGTGAAATTGTCCAGAATTTCTCTTACATTATTTTCGTGCAAAATGTAAACAGAGTTTGAATAATTTTGAGGCGGTGACCAAAAATCGGTTAGATTCCGAGATTCTCACCAAATTTTTCACTACATTCTATGTATTAATTCACTTCGAACAGATTATTCCAGCAAATAAGTAAAATTAGAGGACCACAACAGCCACTTTTAGGCTCCAATCACATTGAAATGAAAGAAACTGAAAACGAGTTGGGCTGAGTAAGCTTTTGCATTTACAAGCCCAAGCTGTTGTGTTTTGCATTCGTTTTATAAAAGACGCAACTTTCTGTAGGCTATTAGGTTTTTTTCTTTTGGTGTTTAGAACTTTTATCCGAAGAACAACGTACTCCAGAGAATATCCCTATTTATTGGCAGATTGCTTTGCGCAAAACGTAGCTAAATGCATTCGGGGTTTTGATTACAACTCAAGTAGCAGACATGGGATGATGACGGACCGAGTTCTATATACCAATCAGAAAAATGCTCACAATACTTGCTTACATAATTTAATGTCCAATAACATTCGTGTTCATTTAATTGTTGCATGTATATCTAGAATGCGAACTCAATTGCTCGTGGTCTGGCATGAGCACAACGTGAGGAAATTTTTCATTAAGTTCGGGTTTTCAAATGAATAGATGATAGGAGTTGTCACGTCTGTACGACAGAGATGATTGAAGGTATGCAAAAGTACGAAGAATTGGAACCCTCAAAACAAATCTGGTTAATCCATGTCGCCCTCAAGGTCTTGGCACCATCAGAAGCACGCACAGCCGTTCGTTCGCACATTTTGCTCCATTTTTCGCTAGAACAAAAAGCCCCCGTTCGAGTAGAATATCAACAAGTAATTCGCATAAGGTCGTCGTGTGGGGGGTTTACTGATTTTTCATTCGAAACACACTTTGGAAAATGTGTTGCGGTGCGCATTATCCAAACGAGTGCAACACTGTGCCTCGGCATCATTCCACTTTCGACGCCCCTCGATCCTCCCACCACAGTCGTTTGCCTGGTCCCCTCGACTCTCGGGAGTGTTTGAAACCTTTCTTGTCGTCGCTACCGTTCATTGTATTCATCGGCGCTGGCAGGATGACTGTGACGGTCAGGTCGTCGATTCTAATGCCGTAGGAGGCACGACCCCTTCCTTTCGACGTAAGTGCGAGCTAGGATGGTTCCTTGTTTGGCCGACTGAACGGGTCACAGGATGTGCCGAAGAAAACAATAAATTGCCACAAATCTTTTAATATTGAAATTAAATCTAATAGGACATGGGTGGCGCTCCTGTTGTCGATTTTCACCTCAATTTCCAAGTGGTTCGTACTTAAATATGATTATTAGCATTAGGCAAATCTTTACGATATTAGAAACCAATCCGGTACATTTTGAGGCGAATAGGGACCGTCTCCTTGGAGTGGAAAAGGGTTATATTAGGTATCGGGAATTATGTTCGCGCATCAAGCCATCTGTACAACTTTTGACAGATGGCTGGACGACCGAGTAGCGGATTAATGACGGATCGCAATAAAACCTCTTAGGAGAATGTCTTATTTCAAGAGAACTTACCAGTGAGCTACTAACTTATAGCCTGCGAGCTCACAACGTCCTGTAAATTTAAATTTAAATATTTACAGATTCAACTCCATTATAGCAAACTGTCGCGTCGTCGAACGACAGATTAAAGCTAACATGTAAATTTATAAACTTACACTTGGTAATACCTGTGGAGCTGCAAGCCTTACAAGGGAGGCGATATTACGTCCGCTGCAGACTCGAGTAGAAATGTCACAAACAAAGGGATTTTCACACAGCGATGAAAACGACGAAGTCGTTCTCTTCCCCCGAAAAGTATATAGATTTGACGACCTTATCAGACACCCATTTTTTCACAATAAATTTTCACATTTATCCACAATATTTCACTTCACTGCGTAGTTCGGCACAACCCCACTAACACAATCTTCGCAATTTCTTGGTCGATTTAAGCTGGTTTTGCACATTTTTTCATGGAAAGATCACGGAAATTCATAAACCGCCCCATTCGACGCCATTTGCAATGTTCTTAGGGACGAAGGCTGCGTTTTATTGACAATTGCATTGGGGCTGGCAGGTTTGTAATGCCATAGGACATGAAGGGTTTTGTGGACATTATTAGTTAGGTTTGAATATTAGCTAGATTTGAGTTTTTTCACTTTTCCCACGTCGTTTACACAGGAAATTTTGCACAAAATAGACACATTTTTAGAAGCTTTAGAGAAATCGGAGATTTTTCCCTCGTTTTTTCGGAAATCGTCAAAAAAGTCGAGTTCTACCGTCAAATATTCTACCATATTCTACACCAGAAGAGCCGCTGAACTGAAACATTTGAACAATGGTCACTTTGACAGCTCGGATTCCCCCAGTTATATAAACATAAAGTCGCGGAAAACTACAGGTCGTAATAGAGACATTTTCTTTAGTTTTTCGCAGCAGTTGATTATGTTATCTTTGCAGGATGTTTCGCTCAGCGCTAGTAGTTGTTAACCGGGCCCCCAAGCTGATGGGCAGCAATGTGCTAGGAAGTTTCGCACCAACGACAGAAAACCTCATCCAGAATCGTCGTAACCAACAAACGATGCCAGTAGTCGATCCTGTCAATCCGCCACCCAAACGGGGATACACACCGTTTGGAACTAAACAGCCCAACATGGCAGAGTGGGCAGTTGCCCGTCTGGATGATATCCTGAATTGGGGTCGTAAAGGCTCAATCTGGCCGTTGACTTTTGGTCTAGCATGTTGCGCCGTTGAAATGATGCACATTGCTGCACCGCGATACGATATGGATCGCTTCGGTGTTGTTTTCCGAGCATCGCCACGTCAAGCTGATGTTATTATTGTCGCCGGAACCCTTACCAATAAAATGGCACCGGCCTTGAGGAAAGTCTATGATCAGATGCCCGAACCTCGATGGGTGATTTCAATGGGAAGCTGCGCTAACGGTGGTGGCTACTATCATTATTCGTACTCTGTGGTGCGGGGCTGCGATCGAATCATCCCTGTTGATATTTATGTGCCTGGATGTCCACCAACGGCTGAAGCATTGTTGTACGGCGTCTTGCAGTTGCAGAAGAAAGTTAAACGTATGAGAACACTTCAGATGTGGTACAGAAAGTAAATAAATGGTAGAATAATTTTATAGAAACGCGATTGGCTTGTTTTGTGTTGTATGAAAAGAGGTTGCATAAGTTGAGAGGCGATGGCAACCTAATTATGTACTGGATATTATAGCAAAACTAAATAAATGTGATAATTTGAGGGCTTAGTTTTATGGACGAAAATTTAAATAAATCGTTTCTATTGCGTAGTGCAGTGAAATAATTATGTCAACTCTTGAAAAATAAGGTGAAAGACTGAAAGATATATAGATATACATCGCGAGCACTTACTTTGATAGGGTAGCATAATATATAATATGTACCACACAACCCAGTTACGGTTCTTGCTGAATGCGTTTTAAATACTGATTCATTTGACAATCTGATAGAAACGTTTGTACTCGCGGTGTGTAAGTGCACGAGATGCGATTCGTTTTCGATATTTTCGGTGCAAATGGAATATAAAGCTATCAAATGCTGCATACTTCTGCATCAACAATACTTGATCAAACTGCCGAAGCAGTACATATGAAAAATATGCATATTATTTAGGTCTTCATTAATTGTCTCCAACTATATAGCTATGCGCAGGACACAATTGAGATAAGTAAAAATCCCATTCCAAAAACCATAATGTTCTTTATTATTAACCCAAATACTAACAATATTCTTTGTAACAGAAATATGATGTAAAAATCTAACAAAGGGATCAAGGAAAAATGTTGCTGCCATTCCTTTATTATATAATATATTCCACAATACATGTTATCAATTGCTTCTTTTCTTAGGTGTATTTTCTGTCGACCATTTATTATTTAGTTGGATTATTCTGTCTTCCGCTACAATGATATTTACGTTAAGCTTTTCGCACCAACCCCACACATCCTCTAACTGTAACCACTTGTCATCACCACGTTTATCTTTTTTACGCCATAAAAATAAGCAAAAACTAATGTTTATTAATATTTAAGGGGAAGCTATTTGAATTTCCACAAGACACTTAAATTTTTCGATTTTTTTTTGTTTTTTTTTTTCAAAAGCCGTATTAAGAGTTGCTTTATCATGTATAAAATCTATTTTCGATAAAAATGTCTTTGATAGTATTATTGCGATTTTAGTCCGGAGATAATTCGCGAAGGGGGATATTATTGGTTTGTTTTGCTTACTTCGGAAATTTGTATTTATTTTGCTTTGGGATCGGAAGCATGTCTGAATGAAGTACATGATTTTAGTCGGATTTGCTATGACTTTGTGCTGAGATCGCTTCCGCTGCAGCCTCCTCTTCGTCATCGGAATATGTGGATGGTTCCTCGCCCGGTTTCAACAACCGCCCAACAAGCGGGTATTTTTCTAGAGAAAATGCGTTATATTATTTAACAATTTAAACACAATTCATTTGGCAGTATGCCCCAGTTAAAATTTTTATCATTGTAGCATAATTTTACCAGATCTCAAGTGGGGCTTACTTACGAAGATAGTTTACCTTTGAATTGCATTTCCCATTCACGAACCGAATCCATTTCCATCGTTGACAAGTCGCTGAGATCATCGTATTCCACATTGTCGGATCGCGATACACTAAAAGTAGCTAAACCGCGGGAGGCGTCCCGACCAGCAAATGCTGCATATGGACCCCCTGAAACCATCATAATTTAGAAACATAATTATATTGTTACTTAACAGTGCAAATTTTTGAAAAAATATATCCAGATCTCGTAAATGAAAGCTATAATTCATAATCCATCGCAGATTATAGGCCTATGCACATAAAGATTCTCAATAGTGCAACTAAGCTTTTATTTCAAAGCACATACGTGGGCTACAGCACCTGAAGGTATCATCGAACCTGTATACACATTATAAATTCCAGAAAGTGTAAATTTTCACGAAAGTCTATTGTGCTATATGTATATTATTGCAGTAGATTAATCTTTAAACAGAAAAAAATTAATCTGCAACTGCTCAAACCTTATCATCTATTTCTCAAATATATAATCAATCAGGGGAAGCGTATCAGGTGTGGGTGCTGATAGTGTAGCCTGCGTAAGCCATATGAGTCATGAGTTAAATTTATAGCTGAGATGCTAGCGACCACCAGTTCGGCGCACTATATTTAGGGCTAGTAACGTTTCTTGTAGCTAATTGAAGTTTCGACGCCTCCAGGTTTATTATACTGATCCTTGGCAAAGAAACAAACACCCTTAGGGGTGTCGCCTACCGTTGCGACCGCAAGAATCAACCCATAACAAAGGTTACAAATTTTCAGAGTGGCGCCACCCGTCTGACCAAAGGTCTAAATCCAACGAGACCGTGCACAAATACTGCATGCAAGCTGAATATTAATTTTTTCATACGTGTATGATTTAGCTACAATGGTGTGCTGTTGTGTCTTTCTATTGAACGTCGGCCGAATCAAAGGTCAGATAGTAGCGAAGGTCTCGTCGTTGACATTACGAAAGTCTGAACGAAACACCATTACATGCAAATTTACTTTTTTTTCCAATTAATACCTGGGCCATAGAATCGCTTCCCTTTCGTTACGTCGTACACATTGCCTAGAACAGCCATCAGGACCCGTCCATCTGGTTGCATACCATCGTACTTGAGTAGCTCCTGTGGCGTGAAGTCCCGACGTAGTTTCGGTAGCTCATCTTTAGGTTCTTCGTGACTGTGCGGCACTTCGAATCGACTTCTGATGATTTTGTAAACAAGTATGATAATAATGCCAACCAACGCCAAACTTAGTGGGCTAGTGATGATTTCGTTAAACATTTGACTCAAAAATCCTTCGGTGGCGCTGGGCACTTCGCTTTCCGGCGTTTCAGGCATATTGCGTTTCAAATTTTACTACACTTGATCTAATCGGATTTGATTTAACAAATTCTGCTTCATCCAATGTATTCTTCAATGCAAGCCGTCTAAATAGGCTGAAACCGCTGTGCACGAAAGAACTATTTACGTTAAAAAGTGGAAAAAATTTCAAAACTACAAAATTTTCACATTTAACCGCAATATTTCACTTCACTACGAAGTTCGGCACAACCCCACTAACACAATATTTACAATATCTTGATCGATTTAAGCTGTTTTTACACATTTTCTCATGAAAAGCTCATGGAAATTCACTTATCGCCCCATTCGACGCCATTTGCAATGTTCTTACGGGCGAAGGCTGCGTTTTATTGTCAATTGCACTGGGGCTGGCAGGTTTGTAATGCCATAGGACATGAAGGGTTGGGGTAAATTCGAAATGATGCACCACACAGCTGTTACATAAATTTTGCCGATAGATGTCGGACTAGTATGTTTGTGTTTTTATCGTTGCGTGTTTGCTTTTGGATTTTTTTCTTTGTTTGTTTGTTTTTCTTAATTGTGTTGCCTCCTCGAGTATTTTTTTGCAAAATGTTGTGTATTTTTCTTCAATTTTCGACCCATTCTACCGCCTATTCGCCCTCTAGTGGGAGAGTTTCCCGGCTGTGGTGCATTAACTCAATGCCTTCTAGATGTACGGGCCGTTATGCAAAATGATGACGTCAGAGCATCGGGACAAATGTCGCGAAAAACACACGTAGTCTTATGGGACGTCCGCGGGAAAATGTTAATTGTTCGGGTTGTGTTAAAGTGAGTGAAATGAAAACTAAAGTGGTTTATGCAGAATAGTGCTAGTGAACAGCTAAAACACAAATTAATGCGGTGCGTGCGGTATACTGTGGAAAATTCGCTACGAAATGTTTATCGGTTGGTGTTAGGTTATGTGATGGTTCGTGTCGATTTACTGTCGCGATACAATTAATTGGTACAAAGTGTACGTTATGACTAAATATTATTATTATAACGCGTCCACGCACAAAAAACTAACGTTTTATTCATATTTTAACCAAAAACCCGCAAGTGAAATCTCCGTGTACATCGGCACTGCCTCATGGAAATGTCAAATTTCCTAAACTCATGACGTCATGGCGAGAACGATTACGTAGCCTGACGGCCCGTACTTCTAGAAGGCATTGATTAACTCGAGTTTACCCAGCAAACACACGACTAAAAAATCACAAACATACTAGCGAGACATCCATCGGCAAAATTCATGTGATGGCTGTCTGATGAATCAAGTCGAGTTTTACCGTCGATTCGACACCTTATGCTTCAAATACATATTGGCCCAAGCTAAACCATCTCGGGTTGGGCCACCACAGACCAATTCGAGGACAGATGCTACTGTCCACACAATGCCTTCTATATGTACGGGCCGTAATGCAGAATGATGACGTCAGAGCATCGGACCAAATGTCGCGAAAAACACACGTAGTCTTATGGGACGTCCGCGGGAAAATGTTAATTTTACGGGTTGTGTTATAGTGCGTGAAATGAAAACAGAGTGGTATGTGCGGAACAGTGCTAGTGAACAGTTAAAACACAAATTAATGCGGTGCGTGCGGCATAATTGGAAAAATTCACGACGAAATTTTTATCAGTTGTTGTTAGGTTATGTGATGTTCCGTGTCGATTTGCTATCGCGATACAATTGGTCGATACAAAATGAAAGTTATGGCTAAATATTATTATTATAACGCGTCCACGCACAAAAAATTAAAGTTTTATTCGTATTTTAGCTAAAAAACTGCATGTGAAATCTCGGTGTGTGTCGGCACTGCCTCGTGGAAATGTCAAAATGGTTTGACGCCATGACGTCACATCGACAACGATTACGTAGCCTGACGGCCCGTACTTCTAGGAGGCATTGGTCCACACCATGGCCGGAGCTGGTGAGCTTCAGTTGTCTATTGTCAGCCTGTCAAATCCGTTTGGTTGGTGCATGTTGGTGCCCAAATCCCACTCAGATCGGAATGCAGGCCAATATCGATCAATCGTAGCCATCTCACACCAAGGGGGTGTACACATATTGGCCATAGGCTCTGTTGGTTTGGCTTGGGCCAATATGTATTTCCTACATTAAATGAGACACTTATTTGACCTACACTTCCGGTGGCGTTGTGTACTTGACTCGAGCCACCTATGTATGATGCCTTTACAGCGGTGTTCATGGTGGAGGCCGAGTATCTTACAATTTTGGGATAAACTGGACTTGATGCCCCACACCCGGGAAATCACACCACCAGAGGGCTGAAAAAATGAAGAAAAACAGACAAAATTATACATAAAAATAAAAAAGAAGATAAAACCTTTTCCAGAACTATTGAACGATATTGAGAATCCGGATGCATTTTTGACTGGTATCATACAGGCAATGCCGACTACGTCTACCGCTTAAATTTGTCGTGGCTTTTTGTAAACTTGGAAACCTGTAAGTTTGTAAACTTGTTCCTATTGGAAACAAACATAACGTTGATACGGGGTCAGATACATGGCCTGTTGTATGCCATCTACGAGAATAGTAACGATAATCAAAAAGAACATCTAATTGCGCATTTGTGGGACATGTGGCCGCAGTTGCCGGCGTATGGAAGGCGAACGGCACAGTTTGTGGATATTGTTGGTTATTTAACACTTAGCACGAAATCTATCAGTGACAAACTTTCGGAGTATACAGAGAAGGCAGTTGGGATTCTGAGGCAAAAAAATGAACTTCTGTCACGTCATCCAAACGCTCCTATCTATACAGCTCTGGGGCAAGTGCTGGACTTGGACGGGTTCTATCTGGAATCAGAACCGTGTCTTGTTTGCAACAACCCAGACGTAGCTATGTCGAATATTAAGTTGGCCACGATAAAGTCCGACTCAAAATTCACAACAACGACCACAATTGTAAAGCTAGTGCAGAGTCAGTCACACCATTTCGAAGATCATACTCCGCATTGCGGACCTGAAGCGAACGAAAATGGTGCGTACGATCAACATCTGCTACAATAATCGAACAGTGCAGGCTGTGGTCGAGCTGAAGAACAGGCCGTCCATGTGGCACAAAGCGCGCAAAGTGACATTACAGTCGGGGCAAACCGAAGTGGAAATAGACTTCCCGCTTCCGATAACTGCCTGTAACTTGATGATTGAATACGCAGACTTTTACGAAACTGTAGCTGGATCGAGTGAGAACTTGCAATGTCCTCGGTGCAGTGCTGCTGTCCCGGTTTATCCAGGTATCTGCGGCAATTGTGGGGAAAATGTGTTCCAGTGTCATAAGTGCCGCGCCATCAACTACGATGAGAAAGATCCGTTCTTGTGTCACGGGTGTGGGTTCTGCAAGTGCGCTAAATTCGATTACACGATTTACGGAAGGGCTTGCTGTGCTGTTGACCCGGCAGCGGCGTCGAAAGCATTGGCGGGGCATCTGGCAGGAGCAGCACTTACGGGGATCAGCCGAATCCATCGCCGCCAAGGGGTGAAACTACTGTACACCCAGCAGTGCAGGAAGCTAAGGTAGTAGAAGAGGAAGACGAAGCGGTTGAAAATGAGAATCAAGTGAAGTTGCATAGTCTAAGATGTGCCATACTGAATAAGATGGTAGACAATATCGGAGCGTTGGATTCTTGTAGCGGTCATCAGGCGATACCATTGATGCAAGTAATATTGACGCTGACGACAGACTTGGATGGAAATCTAGACTCCGACCAGTAAACTCTAAACCAGCTACTGAATGCTTTGTCCGACCGCTTGCAAATAACACCGGCATCACAAGCGTCAGAGGTAGGCGAATCAGTGCACCTTCATAGTTGGTGTAAGCATTAACTTTTATTCAATTTTCTATAGATGACGACAAGGAAGTCAAAAACAGAGGTTCAATTGGCTATTCTCTATCTAATCAGCGTTCTTATGGGTAAGACGAAATCATCGAAAACGGCCGGAACAACTTCTCCTCCGCAGCAATTCAAAGACAATGCGTCGTTTGTCGCTGGCACTACAGCAAATATTCTAATGCGCAGTGGAGCTTTGCCATATTGTCTTGTCATTCTGGAATCTTTCCTTCCCTATTGGAAAACGAACTCTAACAATGATGAAGTTACAAGCACTCCCAACTCTGGAAGTTTTCCAATAATAACATCAGCCGGCGGGCCTCCAGCAAACAATCTGCTCAAGCCATTAAGCTTTGGGACGAAGCCAGACATATCATATGATTCCAATAATTCATCGCCTAGAGCAGGTTTCGAGTGATGAGCATGTTGGAAGTTTGGCTGAAAACTTGCTGGAAGCATTGTGTACCGACGAAACCACGGAGAAAAGAGTACAAGAGGTGGGAGACTTTACGCGAGCTGAAAAGAAGCGTCTTTCGATGGCCACACGTGAAAAGCAGTTAGATGCACTAGGTATGCGAACCAATGAAAAAGGCCAGGTAACGGCGAAGGGCTCCATTTTGCAGAAAATCAAAAAACTATGTGATGAGACGGGTTTGATGTGCTTCATCTGTCGCGAGGACTATGCATGTCAGCCGTCAAAAGTCCTCGGCATTTATACGTTTACAAAGCGAACGAATGTTGAGGAGTTCGAATTAAAGACTAGGAAGACTTTGGGGTAAGTTGTAAAACGAGTGTTTTGTTGAGTAGTGGTTAATTATTTTTGTGATATTTTTCAGGTACACAACAGTAACACATTTTAATGTTGTACACATAGATTGTCACACGTCGGCTATTCGGCTCGCTCGAGGAAGAGACGAATGGGAGCGCGCCAGTCTTCAAAATGCAAACACTCGCTGCAATGGTCTATTGCCGCTGTGGGGTCCTGATGTTTCAGAGACGGCGTTCTCAACTTGCATGTCCCGACACAAAAGCTATATGCAAGAGAGCACTCAACGGTGTGATATAACCGTTTCAAGTTCAATCCATGATCTAAAGTTGCTCCTCGTTCGGTTTGCTTGGGAGAAGAGTTTCCATGAGGATGCCGGTGGTGGCGGACCTCAGTCTAACATGCACTTAGTCCCATATCTGCTCTTCTATGCGCTTTACAATCTTCTATCGTCAAGGTCGTTCTCACGCGAAGAAAAAACTATTTCAATGTTTTTGTCTCAAGATCCCTGTGAAAAATGGCTCGAGTGTGCATATGAAGTTGAAGGACGGTTGTATCAATTAGTTATATCGCTTGCGATTCGCACGCCTGACTTGTGGCGAAAGAATAAGATAAATCATTTGAAACGCACGTTGGCTATCGCTCAAGCGCGTCACATCAGTCTAAACGTTCTATGCAAGGCCTTGCTGTCCAGCAACGATCGGCAGGTGAAGGATTATGCAGTTTACAAGCCGTATCTTATGATGTGGGCTGTGATCGATTTGGCCTACAAATATTTGTTTAAAACGGTTGTCACACCAAAAGAGGAAGATTGGCCAATTTCATTGTTCGATTACATTCGTCGTAATGACGAGGCGATGTTTAAATCTACAAATACAATCTTACAAACGTTCACTGATGAATATCTGCCTTGCACGTCTTTCGCTGAGTTTTGTGATGTTGCGGGTAAGTTTGTTATAACACCTGTCCACAGTATAATTGAAAATACAGTTTTTTTTTTCTCCTTTTCCAGAACTATTGTACGATATTGAGAATCCGAATGCATTTTGACTGGTATCCTACAGGCAATGCCGACTACGTCTACCGCTTAAATTTGTCGTGGCTTTTTGTAAACTTGGAAACCTGTAAGTTTGTAAACTTGTTCCTATTGGAAACAAACATAACGTTGATACGGGGTCAGATACATGGCCTGTTGTATGCCATCTACGAGAATAGTAACGATAATCAAAAAGAACATCTAATTGCGCATTTGTGGGACATGTGGCCGCAGTTGCCGGCGTATGGAAGGCGAACGGCACAGTTTGTGGATATTGTTGGTTATTTAACACTTAGCACGAAATCTATCAGTGACAAACTTTCGGAGTATACAGAGAAGGCAGTTGGGATTCTGAGGCAAAAAAATGAACTTCTGTCACGTCATCCAAACGCTCCTATCTATACAGCTCTGGGGCAAGTGCTGGACTTGGACGGGTTCTATCTGGAATCAGAACCGTGTCTTGTTTGCAACAACCCAGACGTAGCTATGTCGAATATTAAGTTGGCCACGATAAAGTCCGACTCAAAATTCGCAACAACGACCACAATTGTAAAGCTAGTGCAGAGTCATACAGTTGGTGTAAGCATTAACTTTTATTCAATTTTCTATAGATGACGACAAGGAAGTCAAAAACAGAGGTTCAATTGGCTATTCTCTATCTAATCAGCGTTCTTATGGGTAAGACGAAATCATCGAAAACGGCCGGAACAACTTCTCCTCCGCAGCAATTCAAAGACAATGCGTCGTTTGTCGCTGGCACTACAGCAAATATTCTAATGCGCAGTGGAGCTTTGCCATATTGTCTTGTCATTCTGGAATCTTTCCTTCCCTATTGGAAAACGAACTCTAACAATGATGAAGTTACAAGCACTCCCAACTCTGGAAGTTTTCCAATAATAACATCAGCCGGCGGGCCTCCAGCAAACAATCTGCTCAAGCCATTAAGCTTTGGGACGAAGCCAGACATATCATATGATTCCAATAATTCATCGCCTAGAGCAGGTTTCGAGTGATGAGCATGTTGGAAGTTTGGCTGAAAACTTGCTGGAAGCATTGTGTACCGACGAAACCACGGAGAAAAGAGTACAAGAGGTGGGAGACTTTACGCGAGCTGAAAAGAAGCGTCTTTCGATGGCCACACGTGAAAAGCAGTTAGATGCACTAGGTATGCGAACCAATGAAAAAGGCCAGGTAACGGCGAAGGGCTCCATTTTGCAGAAAATCAAAAAACTATGTGATGAGACGGGTTTGATGTGCTTCATCTGTCGCGAGGACTATGCATGTCAGCCGTCAAAAGTCCTCGGCATTTATACGTTTACAAAGCGAACGAATGTTGAGGAGTTCGAATTAAAGACTAGGAAGACTTTGGGGTAAGTTGTAAAACGAGTGTTTTGTTGAGTAGTGGTTAATTATTTTTGTGATATTTTTCAGGTACACAACAGTAACACATTTTAATGTTGTACACATAGATTGTCACACGTCGGCTATTCGGCTCGCTCGAGGAAGAGACGAATGGGAGCGCGCCAGTCTTCAAAATGCAAACACTCGCTGCAATGGTCTATTGCCGCTGTGGGGTCCTGATGTTTCAGAGACGGCGTTCTCAACTTGCATGTCCCGACACAAAAGCTATATGCAAGAGAGCACTCAACGGTGTGATATAACCGTTTCAAGTTCAATCCATGATCTAAAGTTGCTCCTCGTTCGGTTTGCTTGGGAGAAGAGTTTCCATGAGGATGCCGGTGGTGGCGGACCTCAGTCTAACATGCACTTAGTCCCATATCTGCTCTTCTATGCGCTTTACAATCTTCTATCGTCAAGGTCGTTCTCACGCGAAGAAAAAACTATTTCAATGTTTTTGTCTCAAGATCCCTGTGAAAAATGGCTCGAGTGTGCATATGAAGTTGAAGGACGGTTGTATCAATTAGTTATATCGCTTGCGATTCGCACGCCTGACTTGTGGCGAAAGAATAAGATAAATCATTTGAAACGCACGTTGGCTATCGCTCAAGCGCGTCACATCAGTCTAAACGTTCTATGCAAGGCCTTGCTGTCCAGCAACGATCGGCAGGTGAAGGATTATGCAGTTTACAAGCCGTATCTTATGATGTGGGCTGTGATCGATTTGGCCTACAAATATTTGTTTAAAACGGTTGTCACACCAAAAGAGGAAGATTGGCCAATTTCATTGTTCGATTACATTCGTCGTAATGACGAGGCGATGTTTAAATCTACAAATACAATCTTACAAACGTTCACTGATGAATATCTGCCTTGCACGTCTTTCGCTGAGTTTTGTGATGTTGCGGGTAAGTTTGTTATAACACCTGTCCACAGTATAATTGAAAATACAGTTTTTTTTTTCTCCTTTTCCAGAACTATTGTACGATATTGAGAATCCGAATGCATTTTGACTGGTATCCTACAGGCAATGCCGACTACGTCTACCGCTTAAATTTGTCGTGGCTTTTTGTAAACTTGGAAACCTGTAAGTTTGTAAACTTGTTCCTATTGGAAACAAACATAACGTTGATACGGGGTCAGATACATGGCCTGTTGTATGCCATCTACGAGAATAGTAACGATAATCAAAAAGAACATCTAATTGCGCATTTGTGGGACATGTGGCCGCAGTTGCCGGCGTATGGAAGGCGAACGGCACAGTTTGTGGATATTGTTGGTTATTTAACACTTAGCACGAAATCTATCAGTGACAAACTTTCGGAGTATACAGAGAAGGCAGTTGGGATTCTGAGGCAAAAAAATGAACTTCTGTCACGTCATCCAAACGCTCCTATCTATACAGCTCTGGGGCAAGTGCTGGACTTGGACGGGTTCTATCTGGAATCAGAACCGTGTCTTGTTTGCAACAACCCAGACGTAGCTATGTCGAATATTAAGTTGGCCACGATAAAGTCCGACTCAAAATTCGCAACAACGACCACAATTGTAAAGCTAGTGCAGAGTCATACAGTTGGTGTAATTCATAGTTGGTGTAAGCATTAACTTTTATTCAATTTTCTATAGATGACGACAAGGAAGTCAAAAACAGAGGTTCAATTGGCTATTCTCTATCTAATCAGCGTTCTTATGGGTAAGACGAAATCATCGAAAACGGCCGGAACAACTTCTCCTCCGCAGCAATTCAAAGACAATGCGTCGTTTGTCGCTGGCACTACAGCAAATATTCTAATGCGCAGTGGAGCTTTGCCATATTGTCTTGTCATTCTGGAATCTTTCCTTCCCTATTGGAAAACGAACTCTAACAATGATGAAGTTACAAGCACTCCCAACTCTGGAAGTTTTCCAATAATAACATCAGCCGGCGGGCCTCCAGCAAACAATCTGCTCAAGCCATTAAGCTTTGGGACGAAGCCAGACATATCATATGATTCCAATAATTCATCGCCTAGAGCAGGTTTCGAGTGATGAGCATATTGGAAGTTTGGCTGAAAACTTGCTGGAAGCATTGTGTACCGACGAAACCACGGAGAAAAGAGTACAAGAGGTGGGAGACTTTACGCGAGCTGAAAAGAAGCGTCTTTCGATGGCCACACGTGAAAAGCAGTTAGATGCACTAGGTATGCGAACCAATGAAAAAGGCCAGGTAACGGCGAAGGGCTCCATTTTGCAGAAAATCGAAAAACTATGTGATGAGACGGGTTTGATGTGCTTCATTTGTCGCGAGGACTATGCATGTCAGCCGTGAAAAGTCCTCGGCATTTATACGTTTACAAAGCGAACGAATGTTGAGGAGTTCGAATTAAAGACTAGGAAGACTTTGGGGTAAGTTGTAAAACGAGTGTTTTGTTGAGTAGTGGTTAATTATTTTTGTGATATTTTTCAGGTACACAACAGTAACACATTTTAATGTTGTACACATAGATTGTCACACGTCGGCTATTCGGCTCGCTCGAGGAAGAGACGAATGGGAGCGCGCCAGTCTTCAAAATGCAAACACTCGCTGCAATGGTCTATTGCCGCTGTGGGGTCCTGATGTTTCAGAGACGGCGTTCTCAACTTGCATGTCCCGACACAAAAGCTATATGCAAGAGAGCACTCAACGGTGTGATATAACCGTTTCAAGTTCAATCCATGATCTAAAGTTGCTCCTCGTTCGGTTTGCTTGGGAGAAGAGTTTCCATGAGGATGCCGGTGGTGGCGGACCTCAGTCTAACATGCACTTAGTCCCATATCTGCTCTTCTATGCGCTTTACAATCTTCTATCGTCAAGGTCGTTCTCACGCGAAGAAAAAACTATTTCAATGTTTTTGTCTCAAGATCCCTGTGAAAAATGGCTCGAGTGTGCATATGAAGTTGAAGGACGGTTGTATCAATTAGTTATATCGCTTGCGATTCGCACGCCTGACTTGTGGCGAAAGAATAAGATAAATCATTTGAAACGCACGTTGGCTATCGCTCAAGCGCGTCACATCAGTCTAAACGTTCTATGCAAGGCCTTGCTGTCCAGCAACGATCGGCAGGTGAAGGATTATGCAGTTTACAAGCCGTATCTTATGATGTGGGCTGTGATCGATTTGGCCTACAAATATTTGTTTAAAACGGTTGTCACACCAAAAGAGGAAGATTGGCCAATTTCATTGTTCGATTACATTCGTCGTAATGACGAGGCGATGTTTAAATCTACAAATACAATCTTACAAACGTTCACTGATGAATATCTGCCTTGCACGTCTTTCGCTGAGTTTTGTGATGTTGCGGGTAAGTTTGTTATAACACCTGTCCACAGTATAATTGAAAATACAGTTTTTTTTTTCTCCTTTTCCAGAACTATTGTACGATATTGAGAATCCGAATGCATTTTGACTGGTATCCTACAGGCAATGCCGACTACGTCTACCGCTTAAATTTGTCGTGGCTTTTTGTAAACTTGGAAACCTGTAAGTTTGTAAACTTGTTCCTATTGGAAACAAACATAACGTTGATACGGGGTCAGATACATGGCCTGTTGTATGCCATCTACGAGAATAGTAACGATAATCAAAAAGAACATCTAATTGCGCATTTGTGGGACATGTGGCCGCAGTTGCCGGCGTATGGAAGGCGAACGGCACAGTTTGTGGATATTGTTGGTTATTTAACACTTAGCACGAAATCTATCAGTGACAAACTTTCGGAGTATACAGAGAAGGCAGTTGGGATTCTGAGGCAAAAAAATGAACTTCTGTCACGTCATCCAAACGCTCCTATCTATACAGCTCTGGGGCAAGTGCTGGACTTGGACGGGTTCTATCTGGAATCAGAACCGTGTCTTGTTTGCAACAACCCAGACGTAGCTATGTCGAATATTAAGTTGGCCACGATAAAGTCCGACTCAAAATTCGCAACAACGACCACAATTGTAAAGCTAGTGCAGAGTCATACAGTTGGTGTAATTCATAGTTGGTGTAAGCATTAACTTTTATTCAATTTTCTATAGATGACGACAAGGAAGTCAAAAACAGAGGTTCAATTGGCTATTCTCTATCTAATCAGCGTTCTTATGGGTAAGACGAAATCATCGAAAACGGCCGGAACAACTTCTCCTCCGCAGCAATTCAAAGACAATGCGTCGTTTGTCGCTGGCACTACAGCAAATATTCTAATGCGCAGTGGAGCTTTGCCATATTGTCTTGTCATTCTGGAATCTTTCCTTCCCTATTGGAAAACGAACTCTAACAATGATGAAGTTACAAGCACTCCCAACTCTGGAAGTTTTCCAATAATAACATCAGCCGGCGGGCCTCCAGCAAACAATCTGCTCAAGCCATTAAGCTTTGGGACGAAGCCAGACATATCATATGATTCCAATAATTCATCGCCTAGAGCAGGTTTCGAGTGATGAGCATGTTGGAAGTTTGGCTGAAAACTTGCTGGAAGCATTGTGTACCGACGAAACCACGGAGAAAAGAGTACAAGAGGTGGGAGACTTTACGCGAGCTGAAAAGAAGCGTCTTTCGATGGCCACACGTGAAAAGCAGTTAGATGCACTAGGTATGCGAACCAATGAAAAAGGCCAGGTAACGGCGAAGGGCTCCATTTTGCAGAAAATCAAAAAACTATGTGATGAGACGGGTTTGATGTGCTTCATCTGTCGCGAGGACTATGCATGTCAGCCGTCAAAAGTCCTCGGCATTTATACGTTTACAAAGCGAACGAATGTTGAGGAGTTCGAATTAAAGACTAGGAAGACTTTGGGGTAAGTTGTAAAACGAGTGTTTTGTTGAGTAGTGGTTAATTATTTTTGTGATATTTTTCAGGTACACAACAGTAACACATTTTAATGTTGTACACATAGATTGTCACACGTCGGCTATTCGGCTCGCTCGAGGAAGAGACGAATGGGAGCGCGCCAGTCTTCAAAATGCAAACACTCGCTGCAATGGTCTATTGCCGCTGTGGGGTCCTGATGTTTCAGAGACGGCGTTCTCAACTTGCATGTCCCGACACAAAAGCTATATGCAAGAGAGCACTCAACGGTGTGATATAACCGTTTCAAGTTCAATCCATGATCTAAAGTTGCTCCTCGTTCGGTTTGCTTGGGAGAAGAGTTTCCATGAGGATGCCGGTGGTGGCGGACCTCAGTCTAACATGCACTTAGTCCCATATCTGCTCTTCTATGCGCTTTACAATCTTCTATCGTCAAGGTCGTTCTCACGCGAAGAAAAAACTATTTCAATGTTTTTGTCTCAAGATCCCTGTGAAAAATGGCTCGAGTGTGCATATGAAGTTGAAGGACGGTTGTATCAATTAGTTATATCGCTTGCGATTCGCACGCCTGACTTGTGGCGAAAGAATAAGATAAATCATTTGAAACGCACGTTGGCTATCGCTCAAGCGCGTCACATCAGTCTAAACGTTCTATGCAAGGCCTTGCTGTCCAGCAACGATCGGCAGGTGAAGGATTATGCAGTTTACAAGCCGTATCTTATGATGTGGGCTGTGATCGATTTGGCCTACAAATATTTGTTTAAAACGGTTGTCACACCAAAAGAGGAAGATTGGCCAATTTCATTGTTCGATTACATTCGTCGTAATGACGAGGCGATGTTTAAATCTACAAATACAATCTTACAAACGTTCACTGATGAATATCTGCCTTGCACGTCTTTCGCTGAGTTTTGTGATGTTGCGGGTAAGTTTGTTATAACACCTGTCCACAGTATAATTGAAAATACAGTTTTTTTTTTCTCCTTTTCCAGAACTATTGTACGATATTGAGAATCCGAATGCATTTTGACTGGTATCCTACAGGCAATGCCGACTACGTCTACCGCTTAAATTTGTCGTGGCTTTTTGTAAACTTGGAAACCTGTAAGTTTGTAAACTTGTTCCTATTGGAAACAAACATAACGTTGATACGGGGTCAGATACATGGCCTGTTGTATGCCATCTACGAGAATAGTAACGATAATCAAAAAGAACATCTAATTGCGCATTTGTGGGACATGTGGCCGCAGTTGCCGGCGTATGGAAGGCGAACGGCACAGTTTGTGGATATTGTTGGTTATTTAACACTTAGCACGAAATCTATCAGTGACAAACTTTCGGAGTATACAGAGAAGGCAGTTGGGATTCTGAGGCAAAAAAATGAACTTCTGTCACGTCATCCAAACGCTCCTATCTATACAGCTCTGGGGCAAGTGCTGGACTTGGACGGGTTCTATCTGGAATCAGAACCGTGTCTTGTTTGCAACAACCCAGACGTAGCTATGTCGAATATTAAGTTGGCCACGATAAAGTCCGACTCAAAATTCGCAACAACGACCACAATTGTAAAGCTAGTGCAGAGTCATACAGTTGGTGTAATTCATAGTTGGTGTAAGCATTAACTTTTATTCAATTTTCTATAGATGACGACAAGGAAGTCAAAAACAGAGGTTCAATTGGCTATTCTCTATCTAATCAGCGTTCTTATGGGTAAGACGAAATCATCGAAAACGGCCGGAACAACTTCTCCTCCGCAGCAATTCAAAGACAATGCGTCGTTTGTCGCTGGCACTACAGCAAATATTCTAATGCGCAGTGGAGCTTTGCCATATTGTCTTGTCATTCTGGAATCTTTCCTTCCCTATTGGAAAACGAACTCTAACAATGATGAAGTTACAAGCACTCCCAACTCTGGAAGTTTTCCAATAATAACATCAGCCGGCGGGCCTCCAGCAAACAATCTGCTCAAGCCATTAAGCTTTGGGACGAAGCCAGACATATCATATGATTCCAATAATTCATCGCCTAGAGCAGGTTTCGAGTGATGAGCATATTGGAAGTTTGGCTGAAAACTTGCTGGAAGCATTGTGTACCGACGAAACCACGGAGAAAAGAGTACAAGAGGTGGGAGACTTTACGCGAGCTGAAAAGAAGCGTCTTTCGATGGCCACACGTGAAAAGCAGTTAGATGCACTAGGTATGCGAACCAATGAAAAAGGCCAGGTAACGGCGAAGGGCTCCATTTTGCAGAAAATCGAAAAACTATGTGATGAGACGGGTTTGATGTGCTTCATTTGTCGCGAGGACTATGCATGTCAGCCGTGAAAAGTCCTCGGCATTTATACGTTTACAAAGCGAACGAATGTTGAGGAGTTCGAATTAAAGACTAGGAAGACTTTGGGGTAAGTTGTAAAACGAGTGTTTTGTTGAGTAGTGGTTAATTATTTTTGTGATATTTTTCAGGTACACAACAGTAACACATTTTAATGTTGTACACATAGATTGTCACACGTCGGCTATTCGGCTCGCTCGAGGAAGAGACGAATGGGAGCGCGCCAGTCTTCAAAATGCAAACACTCGCTGCAATGGTCTATTGCCGCTGTGGGGTCCTGATGTTTCAGAGACGGCGTTCTCAACTTGCATGTCCCGACACAAAAGCTATATGCAAGAGAGCACTCAACGGTGTGATATAACCGTTTCAAGTTCAATCCATGATCTAAAGTTGCTCCTCGTTCGGTTTGCTTGGGAGAAGAGTTTCCATGAGGATGCCGGTGGTGGCGGACCTCAGTCTAACATGCACTTAGTCCCATATCTGCTCTTCTATGCGCTTTACAATCTTCTATCGTCAAGGTCGTTCTCACGCGAAGAAAAAACTATTTCAATGTTTTTGTCTCAAGATCCCTGTGAAAAATGGCTCGAGTGTGCATATGAAGTTGAAGGACGGTTGTATCAATTAGTTATATCGCTTGCGATTCGCACGCCTGACTTGTGGCGAAAGAATAAGATAAATCATTTGAAACGCACGTTGGCTATCGCTCAAGCGCGTCACATCAGTCTAAACGTTCTATGCAAGGCCTTGCTGTCCAGCAACGATCGGCAGGTGAAGGATTATGCAGTTTACAAGCCGTATCTTATGATGTGGGCTGTGATCGATTTGGCCTACAAATATTTGTTTAAAACGGTTGTCACACCAAAAGAGGAAGATTGGCCAATTTCATTGTTCGATTACATTCGTCGTAATGACGAGGCGATGTTTAAATCTACAAATACAATCTTACAAACGTTCACTGATGAATATCTGCCTTGCACGTCTTTCGCTGAGTTTTGTGATGTTGCGGGTAAGTTTGTTATAACACCTGTCCACAGTATAATTGAAAATACAGTTTTTTTTTTCTCCTTTTCCAGAACTATTGTACGATATTGAGAATCCGAATGCATTTTGACTGGTATCCTACAGGCAATGCCGACTACGTCTACCGCTTAAATTTGTCGTGGCTTTTTGTAAACTTGGAAACCTGTAAGTTTGTAAACTTGTTCCTATTGGAAACAAACATAACGTTGATACGGGGTCAGATACATGGCCTGTTGTATGCCATCTACGAGAATAGTAACGATAATCAAAAAGAACATCTAATTGCGCATTTGTGGGACATGTGGCCGCAGTTGCCGGCGTATGGAAGGCGAACGGCACAGTTTGTGGATATTGTTGGTTATTTAACACTTAGCACGAAATCTATCAGTGACAAACTTTCGGAGTATACAGAGAAGGCAGTTGGGATTCTGAGGCAAAAAAATGAACTTCTGTCACGTCATCCAAACGCTCCTATCTATACAGCTCTGGGGCAAGTGCTGGACTTGGACGGGTTCTATCTGGAATCAGAACCGTGTCTTGTTTGCAACAACCCAGACGTAGCTATGTCGAATATTAAGTTGGCCACGATAAAGTCCGACTCAAAATTCGCAACAACGACCACAATTGTAAAGCTAGTGCAGAGTCATACAGTTGGTGTAATTCATAGTTGGTGTAAGCATTAACTTTTATTCAATTTTCTATAGATGACGACAAGGAAGTCAAAAACAGAGGTTCAATTGGCTATTCTCTATCTAATCAGCGTTCTTATGGGTAAGACGAAATCATCGAAAACGGCCGGAACAACTTCTCCTCCGCAGCAATTCAAAGACAATGCGTCGTTTGTCGCTGGCACTACAGCAAATATTCTAATGCGCAGTGGAGCTTTGCCATATTGTCTTGTCATTCTGGAATCTTTCCTTCCCTATTGGAAAACGAACTCTAACAATGATGAAGTTACAAGCACTCCCAACTCTGGAAGTTTTCCAATAATAACATCAGCCGGCGGGCCTCCAGCAAACAATCTGCTCAAGCCATTAAGCTTTGGGACGAAGCCAGACATATCATATGATTCCAATAATTCATCGCCTAGAGCAGGTTTCGAGTGATGAGCATGTTGGAAGTTTGGCTGAAAACTTGCTGGAAGCATTGTGTACCGACGAAACCACGGAGAAAAGAGTACAAGAGGTGGGAGACTTTACGCGAGCTGAAAAGAAGCGTCTTTCGATGGCCACACGTGAAAAGCAGTTAGATGCACTAGGTATGCGAACCAATGAAAAAGGCCAGGTAACGGCGAAGGGCTCCATTTTGCAGAAAATCGAAAAACTATGTGATGAGACGGGTTTGATGTGCTTCATCTGTCGCGAGGACTATGCATGTCAGCCGTGAAAAGTCCTCGGCATTTATACGTTTACAAAGCGAACGAATGTTGAGGAGTTCGAATTAAAGACTAGGAAGACTTTGGGGTAAGTTGTAAAACGAGTGTTTTGTTGAGTAGTGGTTAATTATTTTTGTGATATTTTTCAGGTACACAACAGTAACACATTTTAATGTTGTACACATAGATTGTCACACGTCGGCTATTCGGCTCGCTCGAGGAAGAGACGAATGGGAGCGCGCCAGTCTTCAAAATGCAAACACTCGCTGCAATGGTCTATTGCCGCTGTGGGGTCCTGATGTTTCAGAGACGGCGTTCTTAACTTGCATGTCCCGACACAAAAGCTATATGCAAGAGAGCACTCAACGGTGTGATATAACCGTTTCAAGTTCAATCCATGATCTAAAGTTGCTCCTCGTTCGGTTTGCTTGGGAGAAGAGTTTCCATGAGGATGCCGGTGGTGGCGGACCTCAGTCTAACATGCACTTAGTCCCATATCTGCTCTTCTATGCGCTTTACAATCTTCTATCGTCAAGGTCGTTCTCACGCGAAGAAAAAACTATTTCAATGTTTTTGTCTCAAGATCCCTGTGAAAAATGGCTCGAGTGTGCATATGAAGTTGAAGGACGGTTGTATCAATTAGTTATATCGCTTGCGATTCGCACGCCTGACTTGTGGCGAAAGAATAAGATAAATCATTTGAAACGCACGTTGGCTATCGCTCAAGCGCGTCACATCAGTCTAAACGTTCTATGCAAGGCCTTGCTGTCCAGCAACGATCGGCAGGTGAAGGATTATGCAGTTTACAAGCCGTATCTTATGATGTGGGCTGTGATCGATTTGGCCTACAAATATTTGTTTAAAACGGTTGTCACACCAAAAGAGAAAGATTGGCCAATTTCATTGTTCGATTACATTCGTCGTAATGACGAGGCGATGTTTAAATCTACAAATACAATCTTACAAACGTTCACTGATGAATATCTGCCTTGCACGTCTTTCGCTGAGTTTTGTGATGTTGCGGGTAAGTTTGTTATAACACCTGTCCACAGTATAATTGAAAATACAGTTTTTTTTTTTTCTCCTTTTCCAGAACTATTGAACGATATTGAGAATCCGGATGCATTTTTGACTGGTATCATACAGGCAATGCCGACTACGTCTACCGCTTAAATTTGTCGTGGCTTTTTGTAAACTTGGAAACCTGTAAGTTTGTAAACTTGTTCCTATTGGAAACAAACATAACGTTGATACGGGGTCAGATACATGGCCTGTTGTATGCCATCTACGAGAATAGTAACGATAATCAAAAAGAACATCTAATTGCGCATTTGTGGGACATGTGGCCGCAGTTGCCGGTGTATGGAAGGCGAACGGCACAGTTTGTGGATATTGTTGGTTATTTAACACTTAGCACGAAATCTATCAGTGACAAACTTTCGGAGTATACAGAGAAGGCAGTTGGGATTCTGAGGCAAAAAAATGAACTTCTGTCACGTCATCCAAACGCTCCTATCTATACAGCTCTGGGGCAAGTGCTGGACTTGGACGGGTTCTATCTGGAATCAGAACCGTGTCTTGTTTGCAACAACCCAGACGTAGCTATGTCGAATATTAAGTTGGCCACGATAAAGTCCGACTCAAAATTCACAACAACGACCACAATTGTAAAGCTAGTGCAGAGTCAGTCACACCATTTCGAAGATCATACTCCGCATTGCGGACCTGAAGCGAACGAAAATAGTGCGCACGATCAACATCTGCTACAATAATCGAACAATGCAGGCTGTGGTCGAGCTGAAGAACAGGCCGTCCATGTGGCACAAAGCGCGCAAAGTGACATTACAGTCGGGGCAAACCGAAGTGAAAATAGACTTCCCGCTTCCGATAACTACCTGTAACTTGATGATTGAATACGCAGACTTTTACGAAACTGTAGCTGGATCGAGTGAGAACTTGCAATGTCCTCGGTGCAGTGCTGCTGTCCCGGTTTATCCAGGTATCTGCGGCAATTGTAGGGAAAATGTGTTCCAGTGTCATAAGTGCCGCGCCATCAACTACGATGAGAAAGATCCGTTCTTGTGTCACGCGTGTGGGTTCTGCAAGTACGCTAAATTCGATTACACGATTTACGGAAGGGCTTGCTGTGATGTTGACCCGGCAGCGGCGTCGAAAGCATTGGCAGGGCATCTGGCAGGAGCAGCACTTACGGGGATCAGCCGAATCCATCGCCGCCAAGGGGTGAAACTACTGTACACCCAGCAGTGCAGGAAGCTAAGGTAGTAGAAGAGGAAGACGAAGCGGTTGAAAATGAGAATCAAGTGAAGTTGCATAGTCTAAGATGTGCCATACTGAATAAGATGGTAGACAATATCGGAGCGTTGGATTCTTGTAGCGGTCATCAGGCGATACCATTGATGCAAGTAATATTGACGCAGACGACAGACTTGGATGAAAATCTAGACTCCGTCCAGTAAACTCTAAACCAGCTACTGAATGCTTTGTCCGACCGCTTGCAAATAACACCGGCATCACAAGCGTCAGAGGTAGGCGAATCAGTGCACCTTCATAGTTGGTGTAAGCATTAACTTTTATTCAATTTTCTATAGATGACGACAAGGAAGTCAAAAACAGAGGTTCAATTGGCTATTCTCTATCTAATCAGCGTTCTTATGGGTAAGACGAAATCATCGAAAACGGCCGGAACAACTTCTCCTCCGCAGCAATTCAAAGACAATGCGTCATTTGTCGCTGGCACTACAGCAAATATTCTAATGCGCAGTGGAGCTTTGCCATATTGTCTTGTCATTCTGGAATCTTTCCTTCCCTATTGGAAAACGAACTCTAACAATGATGAAGTTACAAGCACTCCCAACTCTGGAAGTTTTCCAATAATAACATCAGCCGGCGGGCCTCCAGCAAACAATCTGCTCAAGCCATTAAGCTTTGGGACGACATATCATATGATTCCAATAATTCATCGCCTAGAGCAGGTTTCGAGTGATGAGCATGTTGGAAGTTTGGCTGAAAACTTGCTGGAAGCATTGTGTACCGACGAAACCACGGAGAAAAGAGTACAAGAGGTGGGAGACTTTACGCGAGCTGAAAAGAAGCGTCTTTCGATGGCCACACGTGAAAAGCAGTTAGATGCACTAGGTATGCGAACCAATGAAAAAGGCCAGGTAACGGCGAAGGGCTCCATTTTGCAGAAAATCGAAAAACTATGTGATGAGACGGGTTTGATGTGCTTCATCTGTCGCGAGGACTATGCATGTCAGCCGTGAAAAGTCCTCGGCATTTATACGTTTACAAAGCGAACGAATGTTGAGGAGTTCGAATTAAAGACTAGGAAGACTTTGGGGTAAGTTGTAAAACGAGTGTTTTGTTGAGTAGTGGTTAATTATTTTTGTGATATTTTTCAGGTACACAACAGTAACACATTTTAATGTTGTACACATAGATTGTCACACGTCGGCTATTCGGCTCGCTCGAGGAAGAGACGAATGGGAGCGCGCCAGTCTTCAAAATGCAAACACTCGCTGCAATGGTCTATTGCCGCTGTGGGGTCCTGATGTTTCAGAGACGGCGTTCTCAACTTGCATGTCCCGACACAAAAGCTATATGCAAGAGAGCACTCAACGGTGTGATATAACCGTTTCAAGTTCAATCCATGATCTAAAGTTGCTCCTCGTTCGGTTTGCTTGGGAGAAGAGTTTCCATGAGGATGCCGGTGGTGGCGGACCTCAGTCTAACATGCACTTAGTCCCATATCTGCTCTTCTATGCGCTTTACAATCTTCTATCGTCAAGGTCGTTCTCACGCGAAGAAAAAACTATTTCAATGTTTTTGTCTCAAGATCCCTGTGAAAAATGGCTCGAGTGTGCATATGAAGTTGAAGGACGGTTGTATCAATTAGTTATATCGCTTGCGATTCGCACGCCTGACTTGTGGCGAAAGAATAAGATAAATCATTTGAAACGCACGTTGGCTATCGCTCAAGCGCGTCACATCAGTCTAAACGTTCTATGCAAGGCCTTGCTGTCCAGCAACGATCGGCAGGTGAAGGATTATGCAGTTTACAAGCCGTATCTTATGATGTGGGCTGTGATCGATTTGGCCTACAAATATTTGTTTAAAACGGTTGTCACACCAAAAGAGAAAGATTGGCCAATTTCATTGTTCGATTACATTCGTCGTAATGACGAGGCGATGTTTAAATCTACAAATACAATCTTACAAACGTTCACTGATGAATATCTGCCTTGCACGTCTTTCGCTGAGTTTTGTGATGTTGCGGGTAAGTTTGTTATAACACCTGTCCACAGTATAATTGAAAATACAGTTTTTTTTTTCTCCTTTTCCAGAACTATTGTACGATATTGAGAATCCGAATGCATTTTGACTGGTATCCTACAGGCAATGCCGACTACGTCTACCGCTTAAATTTGTCGTGGCTTTTTGTAAACTTGGAAACCTGTAAGTTTGTAAACTTGTTCCTATTGGAAACAAACATAACGTTGATACGGGGTCAGATACATGGCCTGTTGTATGCCATCTACGAGAATAGTAACGATAATCAAAAAGAACATCTAATTGCGCATTTGTGGGACATGTGGCCGCAGTTGCCGGCGTATGGAAGGCGAACGGCACAGTTTGTGGATATTGTTGGTTATTTAACACTTAGCACGAAATCTATCAGTGACAAACTTTCGGAGTATACAGAGAAGGCAGTTGGGATTCTGAGGCAAAAAAATGAACTTCTGTCACGTCATCCAAACGCTCCTATCTATACAGCTCTGGGGCAAGTGCTGGACTTGGACGGGTTCTATCTGGAATCAGAACCGTGTCTTGTTTGCAACAACCCAGACGTAGCTATGTCGAATATTAAGTTGGCCACGATAAAGTCCGACTCAAAATTCGCAACAACGACCACAATTGTAAAGCTAGTGCAGAGTCATACAGTTGGTGTAATTCATAGTTGGTGTAAGCATTAACTTTTATTCAATTTTCTATAGATGACGACAAGGAAGTCAAAAACAGAGGTTCAATTGGCTATTCTCTATCTAATCAGCGTTCTTATGGGTAAGACGAAATCATCGAAAACGGCCGGAACAACTTCTCCTCCGCAGCAATTCAAAGACAATGCGTCGTTTGTCGCTGGCACTACAGCAAATATTCTAATGCGCAGTGGAGCTTTGCCATATTGTCTTGTCATTCTGGAATCTTTCCTTCCCTATTGGAAAACGAACTCTAACAATGATGAAGTTACAAGCACTCCCAACTCTGGAAGTTTTCCAATAATAACATCAGCCGGCGGGCCTCCAGCAAACAATCTGCTCAAGCCATTAAGCTTTGGGACGAAGCCAGACATATCATATGATTCCAATAATTCATCGCCTAGAGCAGGTTTCGAGTGATGAGCATGTTGGAAGTTTGGCTGAAAACTTGCTGGAAGCATTGTGTACCGACGAAACCACGGAGAAAAGAGTACAAGAGGTGGGAGACTTTACGCGAGCTGAAAAGAAGCGTCTTTCGATGGCCACACGTGAAAAGCAGTTAGATGCACTAGGTATGCGAACCAATGAAAAAGGCCAGGTAACGGCGAAGGGCTCCATTTTGCAGAAAATCGAAAAACTATGTGATGAGACGGGTTTGATGTGCTTCATCTGTCGCGAGGACTATGCATGTCAGCCGTGAAAAGTCCTCGGCATTTATACGTTTACAAAGCGAACGAATGTTGAGGAGTTCGAATTAAAGACTAGGAAGACTTTGGGGTAAGTTGTAAAACGAGTGTTTTGTTGAGTAGTGGTTAATTATTTTTGTGATATTTTTCAGGTACACAACAGTAACACATTTTAATGTTGTACACATAGATTGTCACACGTCGGCTATTCGGCTCGCTCGAGGAAGAGACGAATGGGAGCGCGCCAGTCTTCAAAATGCAAACACTCGCTGCAATGGTCTATTGCCGCTGTGGGGTCCTGATGTTTCAGAGACGGCGTTCTCAACTTGCATGTCCCGACACAAAAGCTATATGCAAGAGAGCACTCAACGGTGTGATATAACCGTTTCAAGTTCAATCCATGATCTAAAGTTGCTCCTCGTTCGGTTTGCTTGGGAGAAGAGTTTCCATGAGGATGCCGGTGGTGGCGGACCTCAGTCTAACATGCACTTAGTCCCATATCTGCTCTTCTATGCGCTTTACAATCTTCTATCGTCAAGGTCGTTCTCACGCGAAGAAAAAACTATTTCAATGTTTTTGTCTCAAGATCCCTGTGAAAAATGGCTCGAGTGTGCATATGAAGTTGAAGGACGGTTGTATCAATTAGTTATATCGCTTGCGATTCGCACGCCTGACTTGTGGCGAAAGAATAAGATAAATCATTTGAAACGCACGTTGGCTATCGCTCAAGCGCGTCACATCAGTCTAAACGTTCTATGCAAGGCCTTGCTGTCCAGCAACGATCGGCAGGTGAAGGATTATGCAGTTTACAAGCCGTATCTTATGATGTGGGCTGTGATCGATTTGGCCTACAAATATTTGTTTAAAACGGTTGTCACACCAAAAGAGAAAGATTGGCCAATTTCATTGTTCGATTACATTCGTCGTAATGACGAGGCGATGTTTAAATCTACAAATACAATCTTACAAACGTTCACTGATGAATATCTGCCTTGCACGTCTTTCGCTGAGTTTTGTGATGTTGCGGGTAAGTTTGTTATAACACCTGTCCACAGTATAATTGAAAATACAGTTTTTTTTTTCTCCTTTTCCAGAACTATTGAACGATATTGAGAATCCGGATGCATTTTTGACTGGTATCATACAGGCAATGCCGACTACGTCTACCGCTTAAATTTGTCGTGGCTTTTTGTAAACTTGGAAACCTGTAAGTTTGTAAACTTGTTCCTATTGGAAACAAACATAACGTTGATACGGGGTCAGATACATGGCCTGTTGTATGCCATCTACGAGAATAGTAACGATAATCAAAAAGAACATCTAATTGCGCATTTGTGGGACATGTGGCCGCAGTTGCCGGTGTATGGAAGGCGAACGGCACAGTTTGTGGATATTGTTGGTTATTTAACACTTAGCACGAAATCTATCAGTGACAAACTTTCGGAGTATACAGAGAAGGCAGTTGGGATTCTGAGGCAAAAAAATGAACTTCTGTCACGTCATCCAAACGCTCCTATCTATACAGCTCTGGGGCAAGTGCTGGACTTGGACGGGTTCTATCTGGAATCAGAACCGTGTCTTGTTTGCAACAACCCAGACGTAGCTATGTCGAATATTAAGTTGGCCACGATAAAGTCCGACTCAAAATTCACAACAACGACCACAATTGTAAAGCTAGTGCAGAGTCATACAGTTGGTGTAATTCATAGTTGGTGTAAGCATTAACTTTTATTCAATTTTCTATAGATGACGACAAGGAAGTCAAAAACAGAGGTTCAATTGGCTATTCTCTATCTAATCAGCGTTCTTATGGGTAAGACGAAATCATCGAAAACGGCCGGAACAACTTCTCCTCCGCAGCAATTCAAAGACAATGCGTCGTTTGTCGCTGGCACTACAGCAAATATTCTAATGCGCAGTGGAGCTTTGCCATATTGTCTTGTCATTCTGGAATCTTTCCTTCCCTATTGGAAAACGAACTCTAACAATGATGAAGTTACAAGCACTCCCAACTCTGGAAGTTTTCCAATAATAACATCAGCCGGCGGGCCTCCAGCAAACAATCTGCTCAAGCCATTAAGCTTTGGGACGAAGCCAGACATATCATATGATTCCAATAATTCATCGCCTAGAGCAGGTTTCGAGTGATGAGCATGTTGGAAGTTTGGCTGAAAACTTGCTGGAAGCATTGTGTACCGACGAAACCACGGAGAAAAGAGTACAAGAGGTGGGAGACTTTACGCGAGCTGAAAAGAAGCGTCTTTCGATGGCCACACGTGAAAAGCAGTTAGATGCACTAGGTATGCGAACCAATGAAAAAGGCCAGGTAACGGCGAAGGGCTCCATTTTGCAGAAAATCGAAAAACTATGTGATGAGACGGGTTTGATGTGCTTCATCTGTCGCGAGGACTATGCATGTCAGCCGTGAAAAGTCCTCGGCATTTATACGTTTACAAAGCGAACGAATGTTGAGGAGTTCGAATTAAAGACTAGGAAGACTTTGGGGTAAGTTGTAAAACGAGTGTTTTGTTGAGTAGTGGTTAATTATTTTTGTGATATTTTTCAGGTACACAACAGTAACACATTTTAATGTTGTACACATAGATTGTCACACGTCGGCTATTCGGCTCGCTCGAGGAAGAGACGAATGGGAGCGCGCCAGTCTTCAAAATGCAAACACTCGCTGCAATGGTCTATTGCCGCTGTGGGGTCCTGATGTTTCAGAGACGGCGTTCTCAACTTGCATGTCCCGACACAAAAGCTATATGCAAGAGAGCACTCAACGGTGTGATATAACCGTTTCAAGTTCAATCCATGATCTAAAGTTGCTCCTCGTTCGGTTTGCTTGGGAGAAGAGTTTCCATGAGGATGCCGGTGGTGGCGGACCTCAGTCTAACATGCACTTAGTCCCATATCTGCTCTTCTATGCGCTTTACAATCTTCTATCGTCAAGGTCGTTCTCACGCGAAGAAAAAACTATTTCAATGTTTTTGTCTCAAGATCCCTGTGAAAAATGGCTCGAGTGTGCATATGAAGTTGAAGGACGGTTGTATCAATTAGTTATATCGCTTGCGATTCGCACGCCTGACTTGTGGCGAAAGAATAAGATAAATCATTTGAAACGCACGTTGGCTATCGCTCAAGCGCGCCACATCAGTCTAAACGTTCTATGCAAGGCCTTGCTGTCCAGCAACGATCGGCAGGTGAAGGATTATGCAGTTTACAAGCCGTATCTTATGATGTGGGCTGTGATCGATTTGGCCTACAAATATTTGTTTAAAACGGTTGTCACACCAAAAGAGAAAGATTGGCCAATTTCATTGTTCGATTACATTCGTCGTAATGACGAGGCGATGTTTAAATCTACAAATACAATCTTACAAACGTTCACTGATGAATATCTGCCTTGCACGTCTTTCGCTGAGTTTTGTGATGTTGCGGGTAAGTTTGTTATAACACCTGTCCACAGTATAATTGAAAATACAGTTTTTTTTTCTCCTTTTCCAGAACTATTGAACGATATTGAGAATCCGGATGCATTTTTGACTGGTATCATACAGGCAATGCCGACTACGTCTACCGCTTAAATTTGTCGTGGCTTTTTGTAAACTTGGAAACCTGTAAGTTTGTAAACTTGTTCCTATTGGAAACAAACATAACGTTGATACGGGGTCAGATACATGGCCTGTTGTATGCCATCTACGAGAATAGTAACGATAATCAAAAAGAACATCTAATTGCGCATTTGTGGGACATGTGGCCGCAGTTGCCGGTGTATGGAAGGCGAACGGCACAGTTTGTGGATATTGTTGGTTATTTAACACTTAGCACGAAATCTATCAGTGACAAACTTTCGGAGTATACAGAGAAGGCAGTTGGGATTCTGAGGCAAAAAAATGAACTTCTGTCACGTCATCCAAACGCTCCTATCTATACAGCTCTGGGGCAAGTGCTGGACTTGGACGGGTTCTATCTGGAATCAGAACCGTGTCTTGTTTGCAACAACCCAGACGTAGCTATGTCGAATATTAAGTTGGCCACGATAAAGTCCGACTCAAAATTCACAACAACGACCACAATTGTAAAGCTAGTGCAGAGTCAGTCACACCATTTCGAAGATCATACTCCGCATTGCGGACCTGAAGCGAACGAAAATAGTGCGCACGATCAACATCTGCTACAATAATCGAACAATGCAGGCTGTGGTCGAGCTGAAGAACAGGCCGTCCATGTGGCACAAAGCGCGCAAAGTGACATTACAGTCGGGGCAAACCGAAGTGAAAATAGACTTCCCGCTTCCGATAACTACCTGTAACTTGATGATTGAATACGCAGACTTTTACGAAACTGTAGCTGGATCGAGTGAGAACTTGCAATGTCCTCGGTGCAGTGCTGCTGTCCCGGTTTATCCAGGTATCTGCGGCAATTGTAGGGAAAATGTGTTCCAGTGTCATAAGTGCCGCGCCATCAACTACGATGAGAAAGATCCGTTCTTGTGTCACGCGTGTGGGTTCTGCAAGTACGCTAAATTCGATTACACGATTTACGGAAGGGCTTGCTGTGATGTTGACCCGGCAGCGGCGTCGAAAGCATTGGCAGGGCATCTGGCAGGAGCAGCACTTACGGGGATCAGCCGAATCCATCGCCGCCAAGGGGTGAAACTACTGTACACCCAGCAGTGCAGGAAGCTAAGGTAGTAGAAGAGGAAGACGAAGCGGTTGAAAATGAGAATCAAGTGAAGTTGCATAGTCTAAGATGTGCCATACTGAATAAGATGGTAGACAATATCGGAGCGTTGGATTCTTGTAGCGGTCATCAGGCGATACCATTGATGCAAGTAATATTGACGCTGACGACAGACTTGGATGAAAATCTAGACTCCGACCAGTAAACTCTAAACCAGCTACTGAATGCTTTGTCCGACCGCTTGCAAATAACACCGGCATCACAAGCGTCAGAGGTAGGCGAATCAGTGCACCTTCATAGTTGGTGTAAGCATTAACTTTTATTCAATTTTCTATAGATGACGACAAGGAAGTCAAAAACAGAGGTTCAATTGGCTATTCTCTATCTAATTAGCGTTCTTATGGGTAAGACGAAATCATCGAAAACGGCCGGAACAACTTCTCCTCCGCAGCAATTCAAAGACAATGCGTCGTTTGTCGCTGGCACTACAGCAAATATTCTAATGCGCAGTGGAGCTTTGCCATATTGTCTTGTCATTCTGGAATCTTTCCTTCCCTATTGGAAAACGAACTCTAACAATGATGAAGTTACAAGCACTCCCAACTCTGGAAGTTTTCCAATAATAACATCAGCCGGCGGGCCTCCAGCAAACAATCTGCTCAAGCCATTAAGCTTTGGGACGAAGCCAGACATATCATATGATTCCAATAATTCATCGCCTAGAGCAGGTTTCGAGTGATGAGCATGTTGGAAGTTTGGCTGAAAACTTGCTGGAAGCATTGTGTACCGACGAAACCACGGAGAAAAGAGTACAAGAGGTGGGAGACTTTACGCGAGCTGAAAAGAAGCGTCTTTCGATGGCCACACGTGAAAAGCAGTTAGATGCACTAGGTATGCGAACCAATGAAAAAGGCCAGGTAACGGCGAAGGGCTCCATTTTGCAGAAAATCGAAAAACTATGTGATGAGACGGGTTTGATGTGCTTCATCTGTCGCGAGGACTATGCATGTCAGCCGTGAAAAGTCCTCGGCATTTATACGTTTACAAAGCGAACGAATGTTGAGGAGTTCGAATTAAAGACTAGGAAGACTTTGGGGTAAGTTGTAAAACGAGTGTTTTGTTGAGTAGTGGTTAATTATTTTTGTGATATTTTTCAGGTACACAACAGTAACACATTTTAATGTTGTACACATAGATTGTCACACGTCGCAAGTGCTGGACTTGGACGGGTTCTATCTGGAATCAGAACCGTGTCTTGTTTGCAACAACCCAGACGTAGCTATGTCGAATATTAAGTTGGCCACGATAAAGTCCGACTCAAAATTCACAACAACGACCACAATTGTAAAGCTAGTGCAGAGTCAGTCACACCATTTCGAAGATCATACTCCGCATTGCGGACCTGAAGCGAACGAAAATAGTGCGCACGATCAACATCTGCTACAATAATCGAACAATGCAGGCTGTGGTCGAGCTGAAGAACAGGCCGTCCATGTGGCACAAAGCGCGCAAAGTGACATTACAGTTGGGGCAAACCGAAGTGAAAATAGACTTCCCGCTTCCGATAACTACCTGTAACTTGATGATTGAATACGCAGACTTTTACGAAACTGTAGCTGGATCGAGTGAGAACTTGCAATGTCCTCGGTGCAGTGCTGCTGTCCCGGTTTATCCAGGTATCTGCGGCAATTGTAGGGAAAATGTGTTCCAGTGTCATAAGTGCCGCGCCATCAACTACGATGAGAAAGATCCGTTCTTGTGTCACGCGTGTGGGTTCTGCAAGTACGCTAAATTCGATTACACGATTTACGGAAGGGCTTGCTGTGATGTTGACCCGGCAGCGGCGTCGAAAGCATTGGCAGGGCATCTGGCAGGAGCAGCACTTACGGGGATCAGCCGAATCCATCGCCGCCAAGGGGTGAAACTACTGTACACCCAGCAGTGCAGGAAGCTAAGGTAGTAGAAGAGGAAGACGAAGCGGTTGAAAATGAGAATCAAGTGAAGTTGCATAGTCTAAGATGTGCCATACTGAATAAGATGGTAGACAATATCGGAGCGTTGGATTCTTGTAGCGGTCATCAGGCGATACCATTGATGCAAGTAATATTGACGCTGACGACAGACTTGGATGAAAATCTAGACTCCGACCAGTAAACTCTAAACCAGCTACTGAATGCTTTGTCCGACCGCTTGCAAATAACACCGGCATCACAAGCGTCAGAGGTAGGCGAATCAGTGCACCTTCATAGTTGGTGTAAGCATTAACTTTTATTCAATTTTCTATAGATGACGACAAGGAAGTCAAAAACAGAGGTTCAATTGGCTATTCTCTATCTAATTAGCGTTCTTATGGGTAAGACGAAATCATCGAAAACGGCCGGAACAACTTCTCCTCCGCAGCAATTCAAAGACAATGCGTCGTTTGTCGCTGGCACTACAGCAAATATTCTAATGCGCAGTGGAGCTTTGCCATATTGTCTTGTCATTCTGGAATCTTTCCTTCCCTATTGGAAAACGAACTCTAACAATGATGAAGTTACAAGCACTCCCAACTCTGGAAGTTTTCCAATAATAACATCAGCCGGCGGGCCTCCAGCAAACAATCTGCTCAAGCCATTAAGCTTTGGGACGAAGCCAGACATATCATATGATTCCAATAATTCATCGCCTAGAGCAGGTTTCGAGTGATGAGCATGTTGGAAGTTTGGCTGAAAACTTGCTGGAAGCATTGTGTACCGACGAAACCACGGAGAAAAGAGTACAAGAGGTGGGAGACTTTACGCGAGCTGAAAAGAAGCGTCTTTCGATGGCCACACGTGAAAAGCAGTTAGATGCACTAGGTATGCGAACCAATGAAAAAGGCCAGGTAACGGCGAAGGGCTCCATTTTGCAGAAAATCGAAAAACTATGTGATGAGACGGGTTTGATGTGCTTCATCTGTCGCGAGGACTATGCATGTCAGCCGTGAAAAGTCCTCGGCATTTATACGTTTACAAAGCGAACGAATGTTGAGGAGTTCGAATTAAAGACTAGGAAGACTTTGGGGTAAGTTGTAAAACGAGTGTTTTGTTGAGTAGTGGTTAATTATTTTTGTGATATTTTTCAGGTACACAACAGTAACACATTTTAATGTTGTACACATAGATTGTCACACGTCGGCTATTCGGCTCGCTCGAGGAAGAGACGAATGGGAGCGCGCCAGTCTTCAAAATGCAAACACTCGCTGCAATGGTCTATTGCCGCTGTGGGGTCCTGATGTTTCAGAGACGGCGTTCTCAACTTGCATGTCCCGACACAAAAGCTATATGCAAGAGAGCACTCAACGGTGTGATATAACCGTTTCAAGTTCAATCCATGATCTAAAGTTGCTCCTCGTTCGGTTTGCTTGGGAGAAGAGTTTCCATGAGGATGCCGGTGGTGGCGGACCTCAGTCTAACATGCACTTAGTCCCATATCTGCTCTTCTATGCGCTTTACAATCTTCTATCGTCAAGGTCGTTCTCACGCGAAGAAAAAACTATTTCAATGTTTTTGTCTCAAGATCCCTGTGAAAAATGGCTCGAGTGTGCATATGAAGTTGAAGGACGGTTGTATCAATTAGTTATATCGCTTGCGATTCGCACGCCTGACTTGTGGCGAAAGAATAAGATAAATCATTTGAAACGCACGTTGGCTATCGCTCAAGCGCGTCACATCAGTCTAAACGTTCTATGCAAGGCCTTGCTGTCCAGCAACGATCGGCAGGTGAAGGATTATGCAGTTTACAAGCCGTATCTTATGATGTGGGCTGTGATCGATTTGGCCTACAAATATTTGTTTAAAACGGTTGTCACACCAAAAGAGGAAGATTGGCCAATTTCATTGTTCGATTACATTCGTCGTAATGACGAGGCGATGTTTAAATCTACAAATACAATCTTACAAACGTTCACTGATGAATATCTGCCTTGCACGTCTTTCGCTGAGTTTTGTGATGTTGCGGGTAAGTTTGTTATAACACCTGTCCACAGTATAATTGAAAATACAGTTTTTTTTTCTCCTTTTCCAGAACTATTGTACGATATTGAGAATCCGAATGCATTTTGACTGGTATCCTACAGGCAATGCCGACTACGTCTACCGCTTAAATTTGTCGTGGCTTTTTGTAAACTTGGAAACCTGTAAGTTTGTAAACTTGTTCCTATTGGAAACAAACATAACGTTGATACGGGGTCAGATACATGGCCTGTTGTATGCCATCTACGAGAATAGTAACGATAATCAAAAAGAACATCTAATTGCGCATTTGTGGGACATGTGGCCGCAGTTGCCGGCGTATGGAAGGCGAACGGCACAGTTTGTGGATATTGTTGGTTATTTAACACTTAGCACGAAATCTATCAGTGACAAACTTTCGGAGTATACAGAGAAGGCAGTTGGGATTCTGAGGCAAAAAAATGAACTTCTGTCACGTCATCCAAACGCTCCTATCTATACAGCTCTGGGGCAAGTGCTGGACTTGGACGGGTTCTATCTGGAATCAGAACCGTGTCTTGTTTGCAACAACCCAGACGTAGCTATGTCGAATATTAAGTTGGCCACGATAAAGTCCGACTCAAAATTCGCAACAACGACCACAATTGTAAAGCTAGTGCAGAGTCATACAGTTGGTGTAATTCATAGTTGGTGTAAGCATTAACTTTTATTCAATTTTCTATAGATGACGACAAGGAAGTCAAAAACAGAGGTTCAATTGGCTATTCTCTATCTAATCAGCGTTCTTATGGGTAAGACGAAATCATCGAAAACGGCCGGAACAACTTCTCCTCCGCAGCAATTCAAAGACAATGCGTCGTTTGTCGCTGGCACTACAGCAAATATTCTAATGCGCAGTGGAGCTTTGCCATATTGTCTTGTCATTCTGGAATCTTTCCTTCCCTATTGGAAAACGAACTCTAACAATGATGAAGTTACAAGCACTCCCAACTCTGGAAGTTTTCCAATAATAACATCAGCCGGCGGGCCTCCAGCAAACAATCTGCTCAAGCCATTAAGCTTTGGGACGAAGCCAGACATATCATATGATTCCAATAATTCATCGCCTAGAGCAGGTTTCGAGTGATGAGCATATTGGAAGTTTGGCTGAAAACTTGCTGGAAGCATTGTGTACCGACGAAACCACGGAGAAAAGAGTACAAGAGGTGGGAGACTTTACGCGAGCTGAAAAGAAGCGTCTTTCGATGGCCACACGTGAAAAGCAGTTAGATGCACTAGGTATGCGAACCAATGAAAAAGGCCAGGTAACGGCGAAGGGCTCCATTTTGCAGAAAATCGAAAAACTATGTGATGAGACGGGTTTGATGTGCTTCATTTGTCGCGAGGACTATGCATGTCAGCCGTGAAAAGTCCTCGGCATTTATACGTTTACAAAGCGAACGAATGTTGAGGAGTTCGAATTAAAGACTAGGAAGACTTTGGGGTAAGTTGTAAAACGAGTGTTTTGTTGAGTAGTGGTTAATTATTTTTGTGATATTTTTCAGGTACACAACAGTAACACATTTTAATGTTGTACACATAGATTGAGTGAATATTAAAGTTACTACATAGTATTGTAGTACCGCACAATCTTTACCCGCCACATCCAAGTAGTGAGGATGGATGAAGCTAGATTGTATGGGTTAGAACTAGTTCCATTGTCCGATTTTTGGGAGCAGCATTATTTTAGTTGAAGTATGCTATTATTGTACTTATATGCATTGTGCTCTGTGTGATTAAGTATGTTGAAAGATATAATATTTTGGATGATTTAATGTATGTGTTTTATGGAGAGTTGAAAATGTTGAATGATTTTATGGAGAGTTGAAAATGTTGAATGATTTTATGTATGATCATGTGATTTACCCAGACCCAATGCTAAGCACTACTACTTATATAGCAGAAATCTGGGGACCCCACATGTATACATCCCGTTTAGGGCTACCATACTGTTAAGACAACCAATTCGTGCAAGGTAGGACGGCAGATAGCTCTATCCACGTATCTCTATAAAGAGATAGCTCCCTCAGTCTCCGAAAAGATGTAAAAACAAGTATGTCTAATATCTCAAATACTACTAGTTCAAGATGAAACTAGACAGTGCGCAATAAGAAGGAACGAAACACACATGCATTTAATAGAGACTGATATTTGTAATAAACACAAAACTCATTATGTTTGATCAGTGTGCCATGGAAATAAAACCACTGAATAAATGATACTACCATTATGTTCCACTAAGTACATAGTCCTACCACTATGTTTTGCATCTATACTCCCAAGATGTGCTGAAACTATGTGGATCTAGGTGACATGATGGGGAGAAGCGAAGGAAAAATTAATAAGAAACAGGAAAAGAGAATATGATATCATTTTTGTGTATTTTTGATTCTAATTATTAGCTATTTTACAATGTCATTCAGTATGAAAATTCTTACTATCATATAAGTAAACTGTTCAAGAAATTATGAGTTACTAGTGCAAGAGACAAAAGGTCAAAAAGTGTTCATGAAATAATTAGTGATTTGCGTATTGAGTACTGTGTATGAGTTGCTCAAGCAGCACAGACAATCCATAAGACACTCATTGTTTACAAAGAGTGTCTCCCAGATCTATATGCTAACCGTAACAACCTCACAGTATTAAGTAATGATGTAAAGTAATATAAAATAAGTTATTGTTAGTATGAGTGATGTGTACCAATGTTTATGGTTTCCCTATTTAAGTTGTTGCTGCCGCCTAATGTGTTTTAATAACAACTTAATTAACCGATAAATATTGTCACATGTCTTTCAAAGCCTGTATATGTGTTGACGTTAAGTCTGAGAGTTGTAAGTGTGGCTAATCATGATATTTTTTTTGAAGTTATCATGTTTGTTATTTATCTATAAATCTTGTTATAAGAAGAAATATATTCATTGGGTGGCTCAAAGTATGGTCTGAATACACTTTAAGGAGTGCGGGGTGACCAATATATGGAAAGATGTTCCCTAATATTAAGAAAATGCTTGGTATGAGTGAATATTAAAGTTACTACATAGTATTGTAGTACCGCACAATCTTTACCCGCAACATCCAAGTAGTGAGGATGGATGAAGCTAGATTGTATGGGTTAGAACTAGTTCCATTGTCCGATTTTGGGAGCAGCATTATTTGATTAAGTATGTTGGAAGATATAATATTTTGGATGATTTTATGTATGTTTTTTTGTTTGGAAAGTTGAGGATCTTGAATGATTTTATGTATGATCATGTGATTTACCCAGACCCAATGCTAAGCACTACTACTTATATAGCAGAAATCTGGGGACCCCACATGTATACATCCCGTTTAGGGCTAACCATACTGTTAAGACAACCAATTCGTGCAAGGTAGGACGGCAGATAGCTCTATCCACGTATCTCTATAAAGAGATAGCTCCCTCAGTCTCCGAAAAGATGCAAAAACAAGTATGTCTAATGTCTCAGAGTCTACTAGTTCAAAAATGAACTAGACAGTGCGCAATAAAAAGGAAATAATTCAACTGAATAAATGATACTACCATCATGTTCCACTAAATACATAGTCCTACCGCTATATTTCGTGTCTATACTCACAAGATGTGCTGAAACTATGTGGATCTAGGTGATATGATGCGGAGAAGCAAAGGAAAAAATAATAAGAATAAGAAACAGGAAAAGAAAATATGATATCATTTTTGTGATCATGTCAACGGATTAAATGCATACACTTGAAATACCAAATCATATCAATTCAACAGATATCCGAATAACTACCGAATTTGATTCATTAAACCATAATTCAACATGATATACGCGAATCGAATTCAAGAACAAACTATTAACTTATTCAAATTTTAAGTAAATTAAGAATTTTATGTATTTTATGTGTATTTTATTAAAAAGCCTGATCAAATTAATAAATTTTTAAGAGAGAAGACGTGCACCGGCACGATGCCTAGGAAAATTACGTAAAATGCGGTATATATTGAAGTATGGAAGTTCTAATAAGCAAATAAGTATTGATGTTCAGTGTGTTTATACATTACTGTATGTGAGAAGAATCGAATGCTGGTCGACTTAAAAAGGTTACAATTTTTATATATATATATATGATTTTCCATTAGGACTGTTCAACATATGTTATAATATGTTGTACATTACCAATGGTTTAGTGATTTGTGTAACTCTTTAATAGTCGACCTAAAATGTGTTGTGATTTATCCATTGGTATTGTTCAACATGCATTTTTTGATATATATTGCACATTACCAACGGTTTAATATTGTTATAGTTTTATAATTTTCCATTGAGACTGCACAATATATGTTGCAATATACTGTACATTACCAACGGTTTGGTAACTTTTGTATATGTATAAGTGATGTGTGTGAAAAATATGGTTTCCCTCAATTGATCTACTTCTACCTACGGTTTAAGTATATTTCATATGCCATATATTCAACACACATGCCTATCCAAGCCGTACAATTGTATGGACGTTGAGTCCAGAAAGAGAGAGTTATGGCTTAATATGATGTAAAAATATATAGAAGACATCATGTTTTTATGTTTGTCATAATCTAATATGTGTAAACTATTGAAATTTGTGAGAGGCTCAGGTTTGGTCTAAATGTACCTTGAGGGGTACTGGATGACCTATATTGAAAGTGGTTCCCTAATTTTTTAAAAAAGAAAATGCTTGGTATGCCCAGAATGCATTTTCGTCCCCCACCACGGGGACTCATCAGTGGGCTCTTGAACTAATGTTTCTAATTTGTTATTTTTTTAATTATTAATTTTTGATTTGTAATGCGATATTTGTTTTTTGTTTTAATATTGTTGGCACCAAAGTGCTACAATGTTTGAGAGTGGGCATGAAGATGATCATGCCTGAGAGTGGGCATGAAGATGATCATGCCGTATGTATAAGTAATGTGAGTGTGTGATTTATTTTATAAATAGTTCAGTGAATTCATATATGTTTGTCCATGCAAGTGTGTAATGATTTGAAAAGTATTATTGTTTTGTAATAAATAATATATGTAATAAATAGTACAGTGATTCTATATGTTTGTCCATGCAAGTGTGTAATGATTTAAGAAGTGTTGTATTATTGCAGAATTGAAGAATTCAAAAAATGTTTGGACAGCTATTTTAAAAAAATACTATTTTAAATTACTTACTTTGACTGATATTAATCTGTATGTTGCTGCTTTTTCAGATCCACAACACTGCACTTGCTAGTCACATTTGATCTTTCACTTAATCCTTTTCTGATACGTACGGGGCACAGGCACTAATCACAGACACTTTTGTTTTATGTTTTAGAGATCAGGGGCTACTAATTGCATATGAACTAAGAAATACGGACTCTTATGTTTTGTTATCGAAATCAGGGGCTACTAATAGCATATGAACTAAAAAATACGCATCGCGAACTGGAAAAACAAACGCCTCAAGAACTGAAAAAAACACGCATCACAAACTGAAGAACACGCATCGCGAACTGGGAGTAAATAATAATTTAAATTCAGATACACATAAGGACACTGGACTTTGAAGTGAGTTCTGAAATAATCCATCGCCAGGAGTACGACCAACACGAGCTGAACAGACTAATATCCAGAATTATCACGAGCAGACTGATGTCTGGTGAGTTGTATCCTTGTGAATGTGATCTACAGGTAGTTTTTTGAAATTTTCTTCTTTCTGCGTGAAAGGATAATGATTTGGATTATACATCTAGCAGAGATCTTAATGACCAGATGTATCTTGAAGCAAGGGGTGGGTGTTTTGTTTGTGCATAAATGCAATTAGAGGTGGGTATTAGTTTGTCCCTAAATGCAATTAGAGGGATTAGGGTGTTGTGTGACCCGTGGATGAATTTAGAAATGTATTTAGGGATTTCTGAATAACTGTAGTTGGAAATTCCAGTATTGAGATCCGAAATAATCTATTTTTGTGATGGGCAGAAGGAGTTATGTAATTCTAGCTGATAAAGTAATCCTTGGTCGGAAGAGAGAGAGCAAGTAATGTACTTAGTAGGAGAGGCTTAGATCTTGCAAAAGAAATAGATATAGTACAGAATAGGATCTAATAAAAATAATAAAAATAAAAATAAAATTAAATGTGGAGAATAGAAACAAAATAAGGGAGAACAGACATTTTTGTCAGATGTGTGTGTGTTTGCTGATGAGAGTATGATTTGTGAATGTAATCTGTAATGTGGAAATGTTGCGCTGCCAATGCTTGTACTTCACCTTATGTGTGGTGTTATTGTTATTGTTATTTGTATGAAGAAATATATATGAAAATAGCATGTTTTATTGTAATATGTATGATGAAATATGTATGTGAAAATGTCATGGATTGTTTTAAAATTTGTACAGCATTGTATAGGGTGTGTGAGAGTAGTGATGTTTTTCTGTTTCCCAAGTCTATAAGATGGACAAATTTGAGTAGTCTAAAACTTGATTAACCGAAGATGAAGGCAGTGAGTCCTTATTGCTAGTGCATGTTTATTATGTGTGTTCTTTGTACATGTTTTTTTATGCCAGAATACAGTGACATCTCTATCCAACATCCGCTATAAATCGTTCATCCCACAATGTGGGTGATGTTGTGAGAATGAGTGAATATTAAAGTTACTACATAGTATTGTAGTACCGCACAATCTTTACCCGCAACATCCAAGTAGTGAGGATGGATGAAGCTAGATTGTATGGGTTAGAACTAGTTCCATTGTCCGATTTTGGGAGCAGCATTATTTGATTAAGTATGTTGGAAGATATAATATTTTGGATGATTTTATGTATGTTTTTTTGTTTGGAAAGTTGAGGATCTTGAATGATTTTATGTATGATCATGTGATTTACCCAGACCCAATGCTAAGCACTACTACTTATATAGCAGAAATCTGGGGACCCCACATGTATACATCCCGTTTAGGGCTAACCATACTGTTAAGACAACCAATTCGTGCAAGGTAGGACGGCAGATAGCTCTATCCACGTATCTCTATAAAGAGATAGCTCCCTCAGTCTCCGAAAAGATGCAAAAACAAGTATGTCTAATGTCTCAGAGTCTACTAGTTCAAAAATGAACTAGACAGTGCGCAATAAAAAGGAAATAATTCAACTGAATAAATGATACTACCATCATGTTCCACTAAATACATAGTCCTACCGCTATATTTCGTGTCTATACTCACAAGATGTGCTGAAACTATGTGGATCTAGGTGATATGATGCGGAGAAGCAAAGGAAAAAATAATAAGAATAAGAAACAGGAAAAGAAAATATGATATCATTTTTGTGATCATGTCAACGGATTAAATGCATACACTTGAAATACCAAATCATATCAATTCAACAGATATCCGAATAACTACCGAATTTGATTCATTAAACCATAATTCAACATGATATACGCGAATCGAATTCAAGAACAAACTATTAACTTATTCAAATTTTAAGTAAATTAAGAATTTTATGTATTTTATGTGTATTTTATTAAAAAGCCTGATCAAATTAATAAATTTTTAAGAGAGAAGACGTGCACCGGCACGATGCCTAGGAAAATTACGTAAAATGCGGTATATATTGAAGTATGGAAGTTCTAATAAGCAAATAAGTATTGATGTTCAGTGTGTTTATACATTACTGTATGTGAGAAGAATCGAATGCTGGTCGACTTAAAAAGGTTACAATTTTTATATATATATATATGATTTTCCATTAGGACTGTTCAACATATGTTATAATATGTTGTACATTACCAATGGTTTAGTGATTTGTGTAACTCTTTAATAGTCGACCTAAAATGTGTTGTGATTTATCCATTGGTATTGTTCAACATGCATTTTTTGATATATATTGCACATTACCAACGGTTTAATATTGTTATAGTTTTATAATTTTCCATTGAGACTGCACAATATATGTTGCAATATACTGTACATTACCAACGGTTTGGTAACTTTTGTATATGTATAAGTGATGTGTGTGAAAAATATGGTTTCCCTCAATTGATCTACTTCTACCTACGGTTTAAGTATATTTCATATGCCATATATTCAACACACATGCCTATCCAAGCCGTACAATTGTATGGACGTTGAGTCCAGAAAGAGAGAGTTATGGCTTAATATGATGTAAAAATATATAGAAGACATCATGTTTTTATGTTTGTCATAATCTAATATGTGTAAACTATTGAAATTTGTGAGAGGCTCAGGTTTGGTCTAAATGTACCTTGAGGGGTACTGGATGACCTATATTGAAAGTGGTTCCCTAATTTTTTAAAAAAGAAAATGCTTGGTATGCCCAGAATGCATTTTCGTCCCCCACCACGGGGACTCATCAGTGGGCTCTTGAACTAATGTTTCTAATTTGTTATTTTTTTAATTATTAATTTTTGATTTGTAATGCGATATTTGTTTTTTGTTTTAATATTGTTGGCACCAAAGTGCTACAATGTTTGAGAGTGGGCATGAAGATGATCATGCCTGAGAGTGGGCATGAAGATGATCATGCCGTATGTATAAGTAATGTGAGTGTGTGATTTATTTTATAAATAGTTCAGTGAATTCATATATGTTTGTCCATGCAAGTGTGTAATGATTTGAAAAGTATTATTGTTTTGTAATAAATAATATATGTAATAAATAGTACAGTGATTCTATATGTTTGTCCATGCAAGTGTGTAATGATTTAAGAAGTGTTGTATTATTGCAGAATTGAAGAATTCAAAAAATGTTTGGACAGCTATTTTAAAAAAATACTATTTTAAATTACTTACTTTGACTGATATTAATCTGTATGTTGCTGCTTTTTCAGATCCACAACACTGCACTTGCTAGTCACATTTGATCTTTCACTTAATCCTTTTCTGATACGTACGGGGCACAGGCACTAATCACAGACACTTTTGTTTTATGTTTTAGAGATCAGGGGCTACTAATTGCATATGAACTAAGAAATACGGACTCTTATGTTTTGTTATCGAAATCAGGGGCTACTAATAGCATATGAACTAAAAAATACGCATCGCGAACTGGAAAAACAAACGCCTCAAGAACTGAAAAAAACACGCATCACAAACTGAAGAACACGCATCGCGAACTGGGAGTAAATAATAATTTAAATTCAGATACACATAAGGACACTGGACTTTGAAGTGAGTTCTGAAATAATCCATCGCCAGGAGTACGACCAACACGAGCTGAACAGACTAATATCCAGAATTATCACGAGCAGACTGATGTCTGGTGAGTTGTATCCTTGTGAATGTGATCTACAGGTAGTTTTTTGAAATTTTCTTCTTTCTGCGTGAAAGGATAATGATTTGGATTATACATCTAGCAGAGATCTTAATGACCAGATGTATCTTGAAGCAAGGGGTGGGTGTTTTGTTTGTGCATAAATGCAATTAGAGGTGGGTATTAGTTTGTCCCTAAATGCAATTAGAGGGATTAGGGTGTTGTGTGACCCGTGGATGAATTTAGAAATGTATTTAGGGATTTCTGAATAACTGTAGTTGGAAATTCCAGTATTGAGATCCGAAATAATCTATTTTTGTGATGGGCAGAAGGAGTTATGTAATTCTAGCTGATAAAGTAATCCTTGGTCGGAAGAGAGAGAGCAAGTAATGTACTTAGTAGGAGAGGCTTAGATCTTGCAAAAGAAATAGATATAGTACAGAATAGGATCTAATAAAAATAATAAAAATAAAAATAAAATTAAATGTGGAGAATAGAAACAAAATAAGGGAGAACAGACATTTTTGTCAGATGTGTGTGTGTTTGCTGATGAGAGTATGATTTGTGAATGTAATCTGTAATGTGGAAATGTTGCGCTGCCAATGCTTGTACTTCACCTTATGTGTGGTGTTATTGTTATTGTTATTTGTATGAAGAAATATATATGAAAATAGCATGTTTTATTGTAATATGTATGATGAAATATGTATGTGAAAATGTCATGGATTGTTTTAAAATTTGTACAGCATTGTATAGGGTGTGTGAGAGTAGTGATGTTTTTCTGTTTCCCAAGTCTATAAGATGGACAAATTTGAGTAGTCTAAAACTTGATTAACCGAAGATGAAGGCAGTGAGTCCTTATTGCTAGTGCATGTTTATTATGTGTGTTCTTTGTACATGTTTTTTTATGCCAGAATACAGTGACATCTCTATCCAACATCCGCTATAAATCGTTCATCCCACAATGTGGGTGATGTTGTGAGAATGAGTGAATATTAAAGTTACTACATAGTATTGTAGTACCGCACAATCTTTACCCGCAACATCCAAGTAGTGAGGATGGATGAAGCTAGATTGTATGGGTTAGAACTAGTTCCATTGTCCGATTTTGGGAGCAGCATTATTTGATTAAGTATGTTGGAAGATATAATATTTTGGATGATTTTATGTATGTTTTTTTGTTTGGAAAGTTGAGGATCTTGAATGATTTTATGTATGATCATGTGATTTACCCAGACCCAATGCTAAGCACTACTACTTATATAGCAGAAATCTGGGGACCCCACATGTATACATCCCGTTTAGGGCTAACCATACTGTTAAGACAACCAATTCGTGCAAGGTAGGACGGCAGATAGCTCTATCCACGTATCTCTATAAAGAGATAGCTCCCTCAGTCTCCGAAAAGATGCAAAAACAAGTATGTCTAATGTCTCAGAGTCTACTAGTTCAAAAATGAACTAGACAGTGCGCAATAAAAAGGAAATAATTCAACTGAATAAATGATACTACCATCATGTTCCACTAAATACATAGTCCTACCGCTATATTTCGTGTCTATACTCACAAGATGTGCTGAAACTATGTGGATCTAGGTGATATGATGCGGAGAAGCAAAGGAAAAAATAATAAGAATAAGAAACAGGAAAAGAAAATATGATATCATTTTTGTGATCATGTCAACGGATTAAATGCATACACTTGAAATACCAAATCATATCAATTCAACAGATATCCGAATAACTACCGAATTTGATTCATTAAACCATAATTCAACATGATATACGCGAATCGAATTCAAGAACAAACTATTAACTTATTCAAATTTTAAGTAAATTAAGAATTTTATGTATTTTATGTGTATTTTATTAAAAAGCCTGATCAAATTAATAAATTTTTAAGAGAGAAGACGTGCACCGGCACGATGCCTAGGAAAATTACGTAAAATGCGGTATATATTGAAGTATGGAAGTTCTAATAAGCAAATAAGTATTGATGTTCAGTGTGTTTATACATTACTGTATGTGAGAAGAATCGAATGCTGGTCGACTTAAAAAGGTTACAATTTTTATATATATATATATGATTTTCCATTAGGACTGTTCAACATATGTTATAATATGTTGTACATTACCAATGGTTTAGTGATTTGTGTAACTCTTTAATAGTCGACCTAAAATGTGTTGTGATTTATCCATTGGTATTGTTCAACATGCATTTTTTGATATATATTGCACATTACCAACGGTTTAATATTGTTATAGTTTTATAATTTTCCATTGAGACTGCACAATATATGTTGCAATATACTGTACATTACCAACGGTTTGGTAACTTTTGTATATGTATAAGTGATGTGTGTGAAAAATATGGTTTCCCTCAATTGATCTACTTCTACCTACGGTTTAAGTATATTTCATATGCCATATATTCAACACACATGCCTATCCAAGCCGTACAATTGTATGGACGTTGAGTCCAGAAAGAGAGAGTTATGGCTTAATATGATGTAAAAATATATAGAAGACATCATGTTTTTATGTTTGTCATAATCTAATATGTGTAAACTATTGAAATTTGTGAGAGGCTCAGGTTTGGTCTAAATGTACCTTGAGGGGTACTGGATGACCTATATTGAAAGTGGTTCCCTAATTTTTTAAAAAAGAAAATGCTTGGTATGCCCAGAATGCATTTTCGTCCCCCACCACGGGGACTCATCAGTGGGCTCTTGAACTAATGTTTCTAATTTGTTATTTTTTTAATTATTAATTTTTGATTTGTAATGCGATATTTGTTTTTTGTTTTAATATTGTTGGCACCAAAGTGCTACAATGTTTGAGAGTGGGCATGAAGATGATCATGCCTGAGAGTGGGCATGAAGATGATCATGCCGTATGTATAAGTAATGTGAGTGTGTGATTTATTTTATAAATAGTTCAGTGAATTCATATATGTTTGTCCATGCAAGTGTGTAATGATTTGAAAAGTATTATTGTTTTGTAATAAATAATATATGTAATAAATAGTACAGTGATTCTATATGTTTGTCCATGCAAGTGTGTAATGATTTAAGAAGTGTTGTATTATTGCAGAATTGAAGAATTCAAAAAATGTTTGGACAGCTATTTTAAAAAAATACTATTTTAAATTACTTACTTTGACTGATATTAATCTGTATGTTGCTGCTTTTTCAGATCCACAACACTGCACTTGCTAGTCACATTTGATCTTTCACTTAATCCTTTTCTGATACGTACGGGGCACAGGCACTAATCACAGACACTTTTGTTTTATGTTTTAGAGATCAGGGGCTACTAATTGCATATGAACTAAGAAATACGGACTCTTATGTTTTGTTATCGAAATCAGGGGCTACTAATAGCATATGAACTAAAAAATACGCATCGCGAACTGGAAAAACAAACGCCTCAAGAACTGAAAAAAACACGCATCACAAACTGAAGAACACGCATCGCGAACTGGGAGTAAATAATAATTTAAATTCAGATACACATAAGGACACTGGACTTTGAAGTGAGTTCTGAAATAATCCATCGCCAGGAGTACGACCAACACGAGCTGAACAGACTAATATCCAGAATTATCACGAGCAGACTGATGTCTGGTGAGTTGTATCCTTGTGAATGTGATCTACAGGTAGTTTTTTGAAATTTTCTTCTTTCTGCGTGAAAGGATAATGATTTGGATTATACATCTAGCAGAGATCTTAATGACCAGATGTATCTTGAAGCAAGGGGTGGGTGTTTTGTTTGTGCATAAATGCAATTAGAGGTGGGTATTAGTTTGTCCCTAAATGCAATTAGAGGGATTAGGGTGTTGTGTGACCCGTGGATGAATTTAGAAATGTATTTAGGGATTTCTGAATAACTGTAGTTGGAAATTCCAGTATTGAGATCCGAAATAATCTATTTTTGTGATGGGCAGAAGGAGTTATGTAATTCTAGCTGATAAAGTAATCCTTGGTCGGAAGAGAGAGAGCAAGTAATGTACTTAGTAGGAGAGGCTTAGATCTTGCAAAAGAAATAGATATAGTACAGAATAGGATCTAATAAAAATAATAAAAATAAAAATAAAATTAAATGTGGAGAATAGAAACAAAATAAGGGAGAACAGACATTTTTGTCAGATGTGTGTGTGTTTGCTGATGAGAGTATGATTTGTGAATGTAATCTGTAATGTGGAAATGTTGCGCTGCCAATGCTTGTACTTCACCTTATGTGTGGTGTTATTGTTATTGTTATTTGTATGAAGAAATATATATGAAAATAGCATGTTTTATTGTAATATGTATGATGAAATATGTATGTGAAAATGTCATGGATTGTTTTAAAATTTGTACAGCATTGTATAGGGTGTGTGAGAGTAGTGATGTTTTTCTGTTTCCCAAGTCTATAAGATGGACAAATTTGAGTAGTCTAAAACTTGATTAACCGAAGATGAAGGCAGTGAGTCCTTATTGCTAGTGCATGTTTATTATGTGTGTTCTTTGTACATGTTTTTTTATGCCAGAATACAGTGACATCTCTATCCAACATCCGCTATAAATCGTTCATCCCACAATGTGGGTGATGTTGTGAGAATGAGTGAATATTAAAGTTACTACATAGTATTGTAGTACCGCACAATCTTTACCCGCAACATCCAAGTAGTGAGGATGGATGAAGCTAGATTGTATGGGTTAGAACTAGTTCCATTGTCCGATTTTGGGAGCAGCATTATTTGATTAAGTATGTTGGAAGATATAATATTTTGGATGATTTTATGTATGTTTTTTTGTTTGGAAAGTTGAGGATCTTGAATGATTTTATGTATGATCATGTGATTTACCCAGACCCAATGCTAAGCACTACTACTTATATAGCAGAAATCTGGGGACCCCACATGTATACATCCCGTTTAGGGCTAACCATACTGTTAGTGAATATTAAAGTTACTACATAGTATTGTAGTACCGCACAATCTTTACCCGCCACATCCAAGTAGTGAGGATGGATGAAGCTAGATTGTATGGGTTAGAACTAGTTCCATTGTCCGATTTTTGGGAGCAGCATTATTTTAGTTGAAGTATGCTATTATTGTACTTATATGCATTGTGCTGTATGTGATTAAGTATGTTGAAAGATATAATATTTTGGATGATTTAATGTATGTGTTTTATGGAGAGTTGAAAATGTTGAATGATTTTATGGAGAGTTGAAAATGTTGAATGATGAAAATGTTGAATGATTTTATGGAGAGTTGAAAATGTTGAATGATTTTATGTATGATCATGTGATTTACCCAGACCCAATGCTAAGCACTACTACTTATATAGCAGAAATCTGGGGACCCCACATGTATACATCCCGTTTAGGGCTACCATACTGTTAAGACAACCAATTCGTGCAAGGTAGGACGGCAGATAGCTCTATCCACGTATCTCTATAAAGAGATAGCTCCCTCAGTCTCCGAAAAGATGTAAAAACAAGTATGTCTAATATCTCAAAGACTACTAGTTCAAGATGAAACTAGACAGTGCGCAATAAGAAGGAACGAAACACACATGCATTTAATAGTAACAAATAGAGACTGATATTTGTAACAAACACAAAACTCATTATGTTTGATCAGTGTGCCATGGAAATAAAACTACTGAATAAATGATACTACCATTATGTTGCACTAAGTACATAGTCCTACCACTATGTTTTGCATCTATACTCCCAAGATGTGCTGAAACTATGTGGATCTAGGTGACATGATGGGGAGAAGCGAAGGAAAAATTAATAAGAAACAGGAAAAGAGAATATGATATCATTTTTGTGTATTTTTGATTCTAATTATTAGCTATTTTACAATGTCATTCAGTATGAAAATTCTTACTATCATATAAGTAAACTGTTAAAGAAATTATGAGTTACTAGTGCAAGAGACAAAAGGTCAAAAAGTGTTCATGAAATAATTAATGATTTGCGTATTGAGTACTGTGTATGAGTTGCTCAAGCAGCACAGACAATCCATAAGACACTCATTGTTTACAAAGAGTGGCTCCCAGATCTATATGCTAACCGTAACAACCTCACAGTATTAAGTAATGATGTAAAGTAATATAAAATAAGTTATTGTTAGTATGAGTGATGTGTACCAATGTTTATGGTTTCCCTATTTAAGTTGTTGCTGCCGCCTAATGTGTTTTAATAACAACTTAATTAACCGATAAATATTGTCACATGTCTTTCAAAGCCTGTATATGTGTTGACGTTAAGTCTGAGAATTGTAAGTGTGGCTAATCATGATATTTTTTGAAGTTATCATGTTTGTTATTTATCTATAAATCTTGTTTTAAGAAGAAATATATTCATTGGGTGGCTCAAAGTATGGTCTGAATACACTTTAAGGAGTGCGGGGTGACCAATATATGGAAAGATGTTCCCTAATATGAAGAAAATGCTTGGTATGCCCAGAATGCATTTTCGTCCCCCACCACGGGGACTCATCAGTGGGCTCTTGAACTCATGTTTCTAATTTGTTCTTTTTAATTATTGGTTTGTAATGCGATATTTGTTTTTTGTTTTAATATTGTTGGCACCAAAGCGCTACAATGTTTGAGAGTGGGCATGGAGATGATCATGCCGTGTGTATAAATAATGTGAGTGTGTGATATTTGTTTTTTGTTTTCAAAATAGTACAGTGATTGCATATATGTTTGTCCATGCAAGTGTGTAATGATTTTTAAAAAAGTATTGTATTATTGCTTTGTGATAAATAATATATGCAATAAATAGTACAGTGACTCCATATATGTTTGTCCATGCAAGTGTGTAATGATTTAAGAAGTATACTATTATTGCATAATTGGAGAAGTCTAAAAATGTTTGGACAACAATTTAAAAAAATACTATTTACAAATAAGATTTTAAATTTTAAATTACTTACTTTGACTGGTGTTAATCTATATGTTGCTGCTTTTTCAGATCCACAACACTGCACTTGCTAGTCACATTTTTGTTCTTTCACTTAATCCTTTTCTTATACAGGGAACAGGCACTAATCACAGACTCTTATGTTTTTTGTTTTGGAGATCAGGGGCTACTAATTGCATATGAACTAAGAAATGCGGACTCTTTTGTTTTTTTGTTTTAGAGATCAGGGGCTACTAATTGCATATGGACTAAGAAATACGCATCGCGAACTGGAAAACATGCCTCAAGAGCTGAAAAACACGCAACACGAACTGAAAAACACGCATCGTGAACTGGGAGTAAATAATAGTTTCAATTCTGATACACAGAAGGATACTGCACTTTGAAGTAAGATCTGAAGTGGTACATCACCAGGACTACGACCAACACGGGCTGGACATACCGATATGCAGAATTATCACGAACAGACTGATGTTTGGTAAGTTATGTACTTGTGATGGTAATCAACAGGTAGTTTATGAAATTTTCTTCTTCCTGCGTGAAAGGATAATGAAATGGATTATACATCTAGCCGAGATCTTAATGACCAGATGTATCTTGAAACAAGGGGTGGGTATTAGTTTGTGCCTAAATGTAATTAGAGGGATTAGAGGGATTAGGGTGTTGTGTGACCCGTGGATGAATTCAGAAATGTATTTAGGGATTTCTGAAAAACTGTTGTTTGAAATTGCAGTATTGAGCTCTGTAAAGATATATTTGTGCGATGGACAGAAGGAGTTATGTAATTGTTATTATGATTTGCAATCATACTTAAAAAGCATGTAATTTTGATGTGTTTCAAACACATTTTGGTATTTTGATTTTGAGGTGATTGGATATAGTACAGAATAGATATAGTATCAAATAGGATCTAATAAAAATAAAAGTAAAATGAGGAGAATAGAAACAAAACAAGGGAGAACAAACGTTTTTGTAAGATGTGTGTGTTTGCTGATGAGAGTATGATTTGTGAATTTTGCGCTGCCAATGCTTGGAATTGTTATTTGTATAAAGAAATATCCATGAAGATAACATGTTTTGGATTGTTTTATAATATGTACAGCATTGTATAGGGTGTGTGAGAGTACTGATGTTTTTCTGTTTCCCAAGTCTATAAGATGGACAAATTTGAGTAGTCTAAAACTTGATTAACCGAAGATGAAGGCAGTGAGCCCTTATTGCTAGTGCATGTTTATTATGTGTGTTCTTTGTACATGTTTGTTATGCCAGAATATAGTGACATCTCTATCCAACATCCGCTATAAATCGTTCATCCCACAAAGTGGGTGATGTTGAGATAATGAGTGAATATTAAAGTTACTACATAGTATTGTAGTACCGCACAATCTTTACCCGCCACATCCAAGTAGTGAGGATGGATGAAGCTAGATTGTATGGGTTAGAACTAGTTCCATTGTCCGATTTTTGGGAGCAGCATTATTTTAGTTGAAGTATGCTATTATTGTACTTATATGCATTGTGCTGTATGTGATTAAGTATGTTGAAAGATATAATATTTTGGATGATTTAATGTATGTGTTTTATGGAGAGTTGAAAATGTTGAATGATTTTATGGAGAGTTGAAAATGTTGAATGATGAAAATGTTGAATGATTTTATGGAGAGTTGAAAATGTTGAATGATTTTATGTATGATCATGTGATTTACCCAGACCCAATGCTAAGCACTACTACTTATATAGCAGAAATCTGGGGACCCCACATGTATACATCCCGTTTAGGGCTACCATACTGTTAAGACAACCAATTCGTGCAAGGTAGGACGGCAGATAGCTCTATCCACGTATCTCTATAAAGAGATAGCTCCCTCAGTCTCCGAAAAGATGTAAAAACAAGTATGTCTAATATCTCAAAGACTACTAGTTCAAGATGAAACTAGACAGTGCGCAATAAGAAGGAACGAAACACACATGCATTTAATAGTAACAAATAGAGACTGATATTTGTAACAAACACAAAACTCATTATGTTTGATCAGTGTGCCATGGAAATAAAACTACTGAATAAATGATACTACCATTATGTTGCACTAAGTACATAGTCCTACCACTATGTTTTGCATCTATACTCCCAAGATGTGCTGAAACTATGTGGATCTAGGTGACATGATGGGGAGAAGCGAAGGAAAAATTAATAAGAAACAGGAAAAGAGAATATGATATCATTTTTGTGTATTTTTGATTCTAATTATTAGCTATTTTACAATGTCATTCAGTATGAAAATTCTTACTATCATATAAGTAAACTGTTAAAGAAATTATGAGTTACTAGTGCAAGAGACAAAAGGTCAAAAAGTGTTCATGAAATAATTAATGATTTGCGTATTGAGTACTGTGTATGAGTTGCTCAAGCAGCACAGACAATCCATAAGACACTCATTGTTTACAAAGAGTGGCTCCCAGATCTATATGCTAACCGTAACAACCTCACAGTATTAAGTAATGATGTAAAGTAATATAAAATAAGTTATTGTTAGTATGAGTGATGTGTACCAATGTTTATGGTTTCCCTATTTAAGTTGTTGCTGCCGCCTAATGTGTTTTAATAACAACTTAATTAACCGATAAATATTGTCACATGTCTTTCAAAGCCTGTATATGTGTTGACGTTAAGTCTGAGAATTGTAAGTGTGGCTAATCATGATATTTTTTGAAGTTATCATGTTTGTTATTTATCTATAAATCTTGTTTTAAGAAGAAATATATTCATTGGGTGGCTCAAAGTATGGTCTGAATACACTTTAAGGAGTGCGGGGTGACCAATATATGGAAAGATGTTCCCTAATATGAAGAAAATGCTTGGTATGCCCAGAATGCATTTTCGTCCCCCACCACGGGGACTCATCAGTGGGCTCTTGAACTCATGTTTCTAATTTGTTCTTTTTAATTATTGGTTTGTAATGCGATATTTGTTTTTTGTTTTAATATTGTTGGCACCAAAGCGCTACAATGTTTGAGAGTGGGCATGGAGATGATCATGCCGTGTGTATAAATAATGTGAGTGTGTGATATTTGTTTTTTGTTTTCAAAATAGTACAGTGATTGCATATATGTTTGTCCATGCAAGTGTGTAATGATTTTTAAAAAAGTATTGTATTATTGCTTTGTGATAAATAATATATGCAATAAATAGTACAGTGACTCCATATATGTTTGTCCATGCAAGTGTGTAATGATTTAAGAAGTATACTATTATTGCATAATTGGAGAAGTCTAAAAATGTTTGGACAACAATTTAAAAAAATACTATTTACAAATAAGATTTTAAATTTTAAATTACTTACTTTGACTGGTGTTAATCTATATGTTGCTGCTTTTTCAGATCCACAACACTGCACTTGCTAGTCACATTTTTGTTCTTTCACTTAATCCTTTTCTTATACAGGGAACAGGCACTAATCACAGACTCTTATGTTTTTTGTTTTGGAGATCAGGGGCTACTAATTGCATATGAACTAAGAAATGCGGACTCTTTTGTTTTTTTGTTTTAGAGATCAGGGGCTACTAATTGCATATGGACTAAGAAATACGCATCGCGAACTGGAAAACATGCCTCAAGAGCTGAAAAACACGCAACACGAACTGAAAAACACGCATCGTGAACTGGGAGTAAATAATAGTTTCAATTCTGATACACAGAAGGATACTGCACTTTGAAGTAAGATCTGAAGTGGTACATCACCAGGACTACGACCAACACGGGCTGGACATACCGATATGCAGAATTATCACGAACAGACTGATGTTTGGTAAGTTATGTACTTGTGATGGTAATCAACAGGTAGTTTATGAAATTTTCTTCTTCCTGCGTGAAAGGATAATGAAATGGATTATACATCTAGCCGAGATCTTAATGACCAGATGTATCTTGAAACAAGGGGTGGGTATTAGTTTGTGCCTAAATGTAATTAGAGGGATTAGAGGGATTAGGGTGTTGTGTGACCCGTGGATGAATTCAGAAATGTATTTAGGGATTTCTGAAAAACTGTTGTTTGAAATTGCAGTATTGAGCTCTGTAAAGATATATTTGTGCGATGGACAGAAGGAGTTATGTAATTGTTATTATGATTTGCAATCATACTTAAAAAGCATGTAATTTTGATGTGTTTCAAACACATTTTGGTATTTTGATTTTGAGGTGATTGGATATAGTACAGAATAGATATAGTATCAAATAGGATCTAATAAAAATAAAAGTAAAATGAGGAGAATAGAAACAAAACAAGGGAGAACAAACGTTTTTGTAAGATGTGTGTGTTTGCTGATGAGAGTATGATTTGTGAATTTTGCGCTGCCAATGCTTGGAATTGTTATTTGTATAAAGAAATATCCATGAAGATAACATGTTTTGGATTGTTTTATAATATGTACAGCATTGTATAGGGTGTGTGAGAGTACTGATGTTTTTCTGTTTCCCAAGTCTATAAGATGGACAAATTTGAGTAGTCTAAAACTTGATTAACCGAAGATGAAGGCAGTGAGCCCTTATTGCTAGTGCATGTTTATTATGTGTGTTCTTTGTACATGTTTGTTATGCCAGAATATAGTGACATCTCTATCCAACATCCGCTATAAATCGTTCATCCCACAAAGTGGGTGATGTTGAGATAATGAGTGAATATTAAAGTTACTACATAGTATTGTAGTACCGCACAATCTTTACCCGCCACATCCAAGTAGTGAGGATGGATGAAGCTAGATTGTATGGGTTAGAACTAGTTCCATTGTCCGATTTTTGGGAGCAGCATTATTTTAGTTGAAGTATGCTATTATTGTACTTATATGCATTGTGCTGTATGTGATTAAGTATGTTGAAAGATATAATATTTTGGATGATTTAATGTATGTGTTTTATGGAGAGTTGAAAATGTTGAATGATTTTATGGAGAGTTGAAAATGTTGAATGATGAAAATGTTGAATGATTTTATGGAGAGTTGAAAATGTTGAATGATTTTATGTATGATCATGTGATTTACCCAGACCCAATGCTAAGCACTACTACTTATATAGCAGAAATCTGGGGACCCCACATGTATACATCCCGTTTAGGGCTACCATACTGTTAAGACAACCAATTCGTGCAAGGTAGGACGGCAGATAGCTCTATCCACGTATCTCTATAAAGAGATAGCTCCCTCAGTCTCCGAAAAGATGTAAAAACAAGTATGTCTAATATCTCAAAGACTACTAGTTCAAGATGAAACTAGACAGTGCGCAATAAGAAGGAACGAAACACACATGCATTTAATAGTAACAAATAGAGACTGATATTTGTAACAAACACAAAACTCATTATGTTTGATCAGTGTGCCATGGAAATAAAACTACTGAATAAATGATACTACCATTATGTTGCACTAAGTACATAGTCCTACCACTATGTTTTGCATCTATACTCCCAAGATGTGCTGAAACTATGTGGATCTAGGTGACATGATGGGGAGAAGCGAAGGAAAAATTAATAAGAAACAGGAAAAGAGAATATGATATCATTTTTGTGTATTTTTGATTCTAATTATTAGCTATTTTACAATGTCATTCAGTATGAAAATTCTTACTATCATATAAGTAAACTGTTAAAGAAATTATGAGTTACTAGTGCAAGAGACAAAAGGTCAAAAAGTGTTCATGAAATAATTAATGATTTGCGTATTGAGTACTGTGTATGAGTTGCTCAAGCAGCACAGACAATCCATAAGACACTCATTGTTTACAAAGAGTGGCTCCCAGATCTATATGCTAACCGTAACAACCTCACAGTATTAAGTAATGATGTAAAGTAATATAAAATAAGTTATTGTTAGTATGAGTGATGTGTACCAATGTTTATGGTTTCCCTATTTAAGTTGTTGCTGCCGCCTAATGTGTTTTAATAACAACTTAATTAACCGATAAATATTGTCACATGTCTTTCAAAGCCTGTATATGTGTTGACGTTAAGTCTGAGAATTGTAAGTGTGGCTAATCATGATATTTTTTGAAGTTATCATGTTTGTTATTTATCTATAAATCTTGTTTTAAGAAGAAATATATTCATTGGGTGGCTCAAAGTATGGTCTGAATACACTTTAAGGAGTGCGGGGTGACCAATATATGGAAAGATGTTCCCTAATATGAAGAAAATGCTTGGTATGCCCAGAATGCATTTTCGTCCCCCACCACGGGGACTCATCAGTGGGCTCTTGAACTCATGTTTCTAATTTGTTCTTTTTAATTATTGGTTTGTAATGCGATATTTGTTTTTTGTTTTAATATTGTTGGCACCAAAGCGCTACAATGTTTGAGAGTGGGCATGGAGATGATCATGCCGTGTGTATAAATAATGTGAGTGTGTGATATTTGTTTTTTGTTTTCAAAATAGTACAGTGATTGCATATATGTTTGTCCATGCAAGTGTGTAATGATTTTTAAAAAAGTATTGTATTATTGCTTTGTGATAAATAATATATGCAATAAATAGTACAGTGACTCCATATATGTTTGTCCATGCAAGTGTGTAATGATTTAAGAAGTATACTATTATTGCATAATTGGAGAAGTCTAAAAATGTTTGGACAACAATTTAAAAAAATACTATTTACAAATAAGATTTTAAATTTTAAATTACTTACTTTGACTGGTGTTAATCTATATGTTGCTGCTTTTTCAGATCCACAACACTGCACTTGCTAGTCACATTTTTGTTCTTTCACTTAATCCTTTTCTTATACAGGGAACAGGCACTAATCACAGACTCTTATGTTTTTTGTTTTGGAGATCAGGGGCTACTAATTGCATATGAACTAAGAAATGCGGACTCTTTTGTTTTTTTGTTTTAGAGATCAGGGGCTACTAATTGCATATGGACTAAGAAATACGCATCGCGAACTGGAAAACATGCCTCAAGAGCTGAAAAACACGCAACACGAACTGAAAAACACGCATCGTGAACTGGGAGTAAATAATAGTTTCAATTCTGATACACAGAAGGATACTGCACTTTGAAGTAAGATCTGAAGTGGTACATCACCAGGACTACGACCAACACGGGCTGGACATACCGATATGCAGAATTATCACGAACAGACTGATGTTTGGTAAGTTATGTACTTGTGATGGTAATCAACAGGTAGTTTATGAAATTTTCTTCTTCCTGCGTGAAAGGATAATGAAATGGATTATACATCTAGCCGAGATCTTAATGACCAGATGTATCTTGAAACAAGGGGTGGGTATTAGTTTGTGCCTAAATGTAATTAGAGGGATTAGAGGGATTAGGGTGTTGTGTGACCCGTGGATGAATTCAGAAATGTATTTAGGGATTTCTGAAAAACTGTTGTTTGAAATTGCAGTATTGAGCTCTGTAAAGATATATTTGTGCGATGGACAGAAGGAGTTATGTAATTGTTATTATGATTTGCAATCATACTTAAAAAGCATGTAATTTTGATGTGTTTCAAACACATTTTGGTATTTTGATTTTGAGGTGATTGGATATAGTACAGAATAGATATAGTATCAAATAGGATCTAATAAAAATAAAAGTAAAATGAGGAGAATAGAAACAAAACAAGGGAGAACAAACGTTTTTGTAAGATGTGTGTGTTTGCTGATGAGAGTATGATTTGTGAATTTTGCGCTGCCAATGCTTGGAATTGTTATTTGTATAAAGAAATATCCATGAAGATAACATGTTTTGGATTGTTTTATAATATGTACAGCATTGTATAGGGTGTGTGAGAGTACTGATGTTTTTCTGTTTCCCAAGTCTATAAGATGGACAAATTTGAGTAGTCTAAAACTTGATTAACCGAAGATGAAGGCAGTGAGCCCTTATTGCTAGTGCATGTTTATTATGTGTGTTCTTTGTACATGTTTGTTATGCCAGAATATAGTGACATCTCTATCCAACATCCGCTATAAATCGTTCATCCCACAAAGTGGGTGATGTTGAGATAATGAGTGAATATTAAAGTTACTACATAGTATTGTAGTACCGCACAATCTTTACCCGCCACATCCAAGTAGTGAGGATGGATGAAGCTAGATTGTATGGGTTAGAACTAGTTCCATTGTCCGATTTTTGGGAGCAGCATTATTTTAGTTGAAGTATGCTATTATTGTACTTATATGCATTGTGCTGTATGTGATTAAGTATGTTGAAAGATATAATATTTTGGATGATTTAATGTATGTGTTTTATGGAGAGTTGAAAATGTTGAATGATTTTATGGAGAGTTGAAAATGTTGAATGATGAAAATGTTGAATGATTTTATGGAGAGTTGAAAATGTTGAATGATTTTATGTATGATCATGTGATTTACCCAGACCCAATGCTAAGCACTACTACTTATATAGCAGAAATCTGGGGACCCCACATGTATACATCCCGTTTAGGGCTACCATACTGTTAAGACAACCAATTCGTGCAAGGTAGGACGGCAGATAGCTCTATCCACGTATCTCTATAAAGAGATAGCTCCCTCAGTCTCCGAAAAGATGTAAAAACAAGTATGTCTAATATCTCAAAGACTACTAGTTCAAGATGAAACTAGACAGTGCGCAATAAGAAGGAACGAAACACACATGCATTTAATAGTAACAAATAGAGACTGATATTTGTAACAAACACAAAACTCATTATGTTTGATCAGTGTGCCATGGAAATAAAACTACTGAATAAATGATACTACCATTATGTTGCACTAAGTACATAGTCCTACCACTATGTTTTGCATCTATACTCCCAAGATGTGCTGAAACTATGTGGATCTAGGTGACATGATGGGGAGAAGCGAAGGAAAAATTAATAAGAAACAGGAAAAGAGAATATGATATCATTTTTGTGTATTTTTGATTCTAATTATTAGCTATTTTACAATGTCATTCAGTATGAAAATTCTTACTATCATATAAGTAAACTGTTAAAGAAATTATGAGTTACTAGTGCAAGAGACAAAAGGTCAAAAAGTGTTCATGAAATAATTAATGATTTGCGTATTGAGTACTGTGTATGAGTTGCTCAAGCAGCACAGACAATCCATAAGACACTCATTGTTTACAAAGAGTGGCTCCCAGATCTATATGCTAACCGTAACAACCTCACAGTATTAAGTAATGATGTAAAGTAATATAAAATAAGTTATTGTTAGTATGAGTGATGTGTACCAATGTTTATGGTTTCCCTATTTAAGTTGTTGCTGCCGCCTAATGTGTTTTAATAACAACTTAATTAACCGATAAATATTGTCACATGTCTTTCAAAGCCTGTATATGTGTTGACGTTAAGTCTGAGAATTGTAAGTGTGGCTAATCATGATATTTTTTGAAGTTATCATGTTTGTTATTTATCTATAAATCTTGTTTTAAGAAGAAATATATTCATTGGGTGGCTCAAAGTATGGTCTGAATACACTTTAAGGAGTGCGGGGTGACCAATATATGGAAAGATGTTCCCTAATATGAAGAAAATGCTTGGTATGCCCAGAATGCATTTTGTTGTGAGATTAAAGTGACTTCCTTTGCAGAAGCACCGCACAATCTTAGACCACACCGCCCACGTAGTGATGATGGGCAGTGTCAGATTGTATGGTTGGGCTCCAGTCCAATCTCTCCGGTCTTTGGGAGCGAAACTGAAAAGTGCGCCCAATGTGTGGGCGCTGGGGTGTATTTTCTTATTTATGTGTGAGCATGTGGTGTGTTTGAATCCGATGCTTAGCACTACTACTTTTAGCAGATATTCAAACACATCGCATGTACACATCCCGTGCAGGGCTATACCATGTTGTTTAAGTTACCAATCTCGTGCAAGGTAGGACGGCGGACAGCTCTATCCACGTATCTCTTTGCAGAGATAACTCCCTCAGTCTCCGAGTGGATTCCTTTGCAACATAGCTACTAACTCAAAGATTACTGAACCAAGATATTCTTGGTAGAATGACAAAGAGAGCTCATTTGGGGGGCCAGAGATAGCTCTACAGAAGATGGACCTAAGACTGCTTCACATAGTCTAGTAACAAAATAGTTGTTTGATTTGAATAGACAAGATTGAAAAATAAGATTGAAAGACTAAATGTAGAGAATTTGGAATAAGAAATAAGCTAGATAGAAAATTAAGTTTGAAAGACTAAATTCAGATAATTTGGAATAAGTAAATTTAGATGATTTTTGCATTATTAGAGAAAATTTGTTTGTGTATGAGTGATGTATATATGTGTATCAGGGTCCCTCAATGAGATAATGATTTCTGAATGCATCATCTTTTTGTAAAAACTAATACACAGTGATATACATGCCTACCTACATATTTTTCATTAGCCCAATAGACGTGAAGTCTACAGCTGGCTTCGTAATGCTTCAATTAAATTGAAATTATTTCAATTATATTGAAATTGCATAAAGTTCATTGTGATTGATATTTTAAGATTCGGGTAAGGTGAAATGTAAACACTATAAGGAGTGTAGGATACCCTTTGAAAATGAACTTTTATTAAAAACGAAAACATTTTTTTCAGGTTGCCTAGAATGCACTTTCGTCCCCAACCACGAGGACTCATCAGTAGGCTTCAAGAATTTAATTTTAATTTTATTTCTATTTTCTTTCTTTATTATTTGAGAATGTTTTTTAATTATGCTTAAAAATGCATGTATGCACACATACGTAGAATTACATACATGTGCATCCATACATTGATTTTTAAGCATATGCTACGATACACATCTAATTGTGTACCCCAGCATATGCATGCATAGTAAGTATGTTTTGCAACATAAGTTTGTATGATTCCTCAGCTTTGACTGAGATGTGAAAAATTATATGGTTCCCCAGTCTGACTGAGGTGCAGTATCACTTGAAAAATGAAGTGAGAGGTTCTATAAAGTACAGTGTTTTTGAAAGATTATGAAAATTTCTATATTTTGAATATGTTATTTTGAATATCATCAAGATATTCGTTTGGTATCCGAATGTATAAAGTGTTTAAGAAAAAACAAGATCATATTATGAACATTTTCGTTGAAACGCCAATAAAGGAATTAATGAATAGAGTGTCTCAAGTTATTTTGGAGAATTCAAGATAAGATTATGAAAAATGCTCATTATGATACAAATATATGACTGAAAAATCAGATGAAATTATGATACTATTAAATGACTTACTTTGAATAATGCGAGCACTTTTGTTGCTGCTTTGTTGGCTATGTTCCACTGCACTTCCGGTTTTTTTACACTGTAACCTTCACTTAATCTTTCTTTGCTAAAGGGGTCTGGCACTGATCACTAATCACGATCTATGATGTTTTCTATTTTGGAGACAAGGGGCTATTATTTGTGAATGAGTATAAACACACGACATCCTGGACCGAACTAATCACTTGGAACTGATAAACAATTAAAAATTGAATTATTAATGCGAACAATATCACTGCACTTGGAAGTAATTTATAGAATAGTAGATCACACCGGAATTATGTCCAGGACGGGTTGACCAAACCACTATTTAGAATTGTCCCGAGCAGACTGATCTAAAATAATTGTTTAACGTGTGATCTACGGGTAGATTTGAAATTTTCCTCTTTCTGTGTGGAAGGATAATGAAATGGATTATACTTCTCAGGAATATATTAATGACCAGATGTGTCTAGACGACAGGGGTGGTGCTCGTTTACACCTAAGTGCAATTAGGGAGATTAGGATTTTTGAAATACTGTATTTTGAAGAAAACGGGTGGCATTAGTTTACACCTTAGTGCAGTTAGGCAGATTAGGATTTTTGAAACATGTAGATTAGTATTATTGAAATATGTATTTTGAAAAACGGGTAGTATAAGTATGCATCTTAGTGTAATTAGGCAGATTAGGATTTTTGAAATACTATATTTATTAAGATTAGGATTTTGAAATACTGTATTTTGAATTTGAATTCATTTTTGGAATGTAACTGGATTGATTTTTATTGCCACGTAAGGTATGAGAATGGAGCACCACGTGACCGCAGTGTGGAGGTAGTATTTCTTCGTTCCCAAATCTAAAAATGGATCAATTGCTGTGGCCCGGAACTTGATCGTTTGGAATAGGCAATGATGTAAAGACAGTTATTGCTTATTTACTGTGCATGTTTGATTATGCAAATTCATGATGCATGTTGATTATGCCAATAATTAGAGTAGTAACCTTACCACCACCTATCCATTAATCGTCTTCTCACAATGTGAGAAGTGTTGAATGCAATGTTGTGAGATTAAAGTGACTTCCTTTGCAGAAGCACCGCACAATCTTAGACCACACCGCCCACGTAGTGATGATGGGCAGTGTCAGATTGTATGGTTGGGCTCCAGTCCAATCTCTCCGGTCTTTGGGAGCGAAACTGAAAAGTGCGCCCAATGTGTGGGCGCTGGGGTGTATTTTCTTATTTATGTGTGAGCATGTGGTGTGTTTGAATCCGATGCTTAGCACTACTACTTTTAGCAGATATTCAAACACATCGCATGTACACATCCCGTGCAGGGCTATACCATGTTGTTTAAGTTACCAATCTCGTGCAAGGTAGGACGGCGGACAGCTCTATCCACGTATCTCTTTGCAGAGATAACTCCCTCAGTCTCCGAGTGGATTCCTTTGCAACATAGCTACTAACTCAAAGATTACTGAACCAAGATATTCTTGGTAGAATGACAAAGAGAGCTCATTTGGGGGGCCAGAGATAGCTCTACAGAAGATGGACCTAAGACTGCTTCACATAGTCTAGTAACAAAATAGTTGTTTGATTTGAATAGACAAGATTGAAAAATAAGATTGAAAGACTAAATGTAGAGAATTTGGAATAAGAAATAAGCTAGATAGAAAATTAAGTTTGAAAGACTAAATTCAGATAATTTGGAATAAGTAAATTTAGATGATTTTTGCATTATTAGAGAAAATTTGTTTGTGTATGAGTGATGTATATATGTGTATCAGGGTCCCTCAATGAGATAATGATTTCTGAATGCATCATCTTTTTGTAAAAACTAATACACAGTGATATACATGCCTACCTACATATTTTTCATTAGCCCAATAGACGTGAAGTCTACAGCTGGCTTCGTAATGCTTCAATTAAATTGAAATTATTTCAATTATATTGAAATTGCATAAAGTTCATTGTGATTGATATTTTAAGATTCGGGTAAGGTGAAATGTAAACACTATAAGGAGTGTAGGATACCCTTTGAAAATGAACTTTTATTAAAAACGAAAACATTTTTTTCAGGTTGCCTAGAATGCACTTTCGTCCCCAACCACGAGGACTCATCAGTAGGCTTCAAGAATTTAATTTTAATTTTATTTCTATTTTCTTTCTTTATTATTTGAGAATGTTTTTTAATTATGCTTAAAAATGCATGTATGCACACATACGTAGAATTACATACATGTGCATCCATACATTGATTTTTAAGCATATGCTACGATACACATCTAATTGTGTACCCCAGCATATGCATGCATAGTAAGTATGTTTTGCAACATAAGTTTGTATGATTCCTCAGCTTTGACTGAGATGTGAAAAATTATATGGTTCCCCAGTCTGACTGAGGTGCAGTATCACTTGAAAAATGAAGTGAGAGGTTCTATAAAGTACAGTGTTTTTGAAAGATTATGAAAATTTCTATATTTTGAATATGTTATTTTGAATATCATCAAGATATTCGTTTGGTATCCGAATGTATAAAGTGTTTAAGAAAAAACAAGATCATATTATGAACATTTTCGTTGAAACGCCAATAAAGGAATTAATGAATAGAGTGTCTCAAGTTATTTTGGAGAATTCAAGATAAGATTATGAAAAATGCTCATTATGATACAAATATATGACTGAAAAATCAGATGAAATTATGATACTATTAAATGACTTACTTTGAATAATGCGAGCACTTTTGTTGCTGCTTTGTTGGCTATGTTCCACTGCACTTCCGGTTTTTTTACACTGTAACCTTCACTTAATCTTTCTTTGCTAAAGGGGTCTGGCACTGATCACTAATCACGATCTATGATGTTTTCTATTTTGGAGACAAGGGGCTATTATTTGTGAATGAGTATAAACACACGACATCCTGGACCGAACTAATCACTTGGAACTGATAAACAATTAAAAATTGAATTATTAATGCGAACAATATCACTGCACTTGGAAGTAATTTATAGAATAGTAGATCACACCGGAATTATGTCCAGGACGGGTTGACCAAACCACTATTTAGAATTGTCCCGAGCAGACTGATCTAAAATAATTGTTTAACGTGTGATCTACGGGTAGATTTGAAATTTTCCTCTTTCTGTGTGGAAGGATAATGAAATGGATTATACTTCTCAGGAATATATTAATGACCAGATGTGTCTAGACGACAGGGGTGGTGCTCGTTTACACCTAAGTGCAATTAGGGAGATTCGGATTTTTGAAATACTGTATTTTGAAGAAAACGGGTGGCATTAGTTTACACCTTAGTGCAGTTAGGCAGATTAGGATTTTTGAAACATGTAGATTAGTATTATTGAAATATGTATTTTGAAAAACGGGTAGTATAAGTATGCATCTTAGTGTAATTAGGCAGATTAGGATTTTTGAAATACTATATTTATTAAGATTAGGATTTTGAAATACTGTATTTTGAATTTGAATTCATTTTTGGAATGTAACTGGATTGATTTTTATTGCCACGTAAGGTATGAGAATGGAGCACCACGTGACCGCAGTGTGGAGGTAGTATTTCTTCGTTCCCAAATCTAAAAATGGATCAATTGCTGTGGCCCGGAACTTGATCGTTTGGAATAGGCAATGATGTAAAGACAGTTATTGCTTATTTACTGTGCATGTTTGATTATGCAAATTCATGATGCATGTTGATTATGCCAATAATTAGAGTAGTAACCTTACCACCACCTATCCATTAATCGTCTTCTCACAATGTGAGAAGTGTTGAATGCAATGTTGTGAGATTAAAGTGACTTCCTTTGCAGAAGCACCGCACAATCTTAGACCACACCGCCCACGTAGTGATGATGGGCAGTGTCAGATTGTATGGTTGGGCTCCAGTCCAATCTCTCCGGTCTTTGGGAGCGAAACTGAAAAGTGCGCCCAATGTGTGGGCGCTGGGGTGTATTTTCTTATTTATGTGTGAGCATGTGGTGTGTTTGAATCCGATGCTTAGCACTACTACTTTTAGCAGATATTCAAACACATCGCATGTACACATCCCGTGCAGGGCTATACCATGTTGTTTAAGTTACCAATCTCGTGCAAGGTAGGACGGCGGACAGCTCTATCCACGTATCTCTTTGCAGAGATAACTCCCTCAGTCTCCGAGTGGATTCCTTTGCAACATAGCTACTAACTCAAAGATTACTGAACCAAGATATTCTTGGTAGAATGACAAAGAGAGCTCATTTGGGGGGCCAGAGATAGCTCTACAGAAGATGGACCTAAGACTGCTTCACATAGTCTAGTAACAAAATAGTTGTTTGATTTGAATAGACAAGATTGAAAAATAAGATTGAAAGACTAAATGTAGAGAATTTGGAATAAGAAATAAGCTAGATAGAAAATTAAGTTTGAAAGACTAAATTCAGATAATTTGGAATAAGTAAATTTAGATGATTTTTGCATTATTAGAGAAAATTTGTTTGTGTATGAGTGATGTATATATGTGTATCAGGGTCCCTCAATGAGATAATGATTTCTGAATGCATCATCTTTTTGTAAAAACTAATACACAGTGATATACATGCCTACCTACATATTTTTCATTAGCCCAATAGACGTGAAGTCTACAGCTGGCTTCGTAATGCTTCAATTAAATTGAAATTATTTCAATTATATTGAAATTGCATAAAGTTCATTGTGATTGATATTTTAAGATTCGGGTAAGGTGAAATGTAAACACTATAAGGAGTGTAGGATACCCTTTGAAAATGAACTTTTATTAAAAACGAAAACATTTTTTTCAGGTTGCCTAGAATGCACTTTCGTCCCCAACCACGAGGACTCATCAGTAGGCTTCAAGAATTTAATTTTAATTTTATTTCTATTTTCTTTCTTTATTATTTGAGAATGTTTTTTAATTATGCTTAAAAATGCATGTATGCACACATACGTAGAATTACATACATGTGCATCCATACATTGATTTTTAAGCATATGCTACGATACACATCTAATTGTGTACCCCAGCATATGCATGCATAGTAAGTATGTTTTGCAACATAAGTTTGTATGATTCCTCAGCTTTGACTGAGATGTGAAAAATTATATGGTTCCCCAGTCTGACTGAGGTGCAGTATCACTTGAAAAATGAAGTGAGAGGTTCTATAAAGTACAGTGTTTTTGAAAGATTATGAAAATTTCTATATTTTGAATATGTTATTTTGAATATCATCAAGATATTCGTTTGGTATCCGAATGTATAAAGTGTTTAAGAAAAAACAAGATCATATTATGAACATTTTCGTTAAAACGCCAATAAAGGAATTAATGAATAGAGTGTCTCAAGTTATTTTGGAGAATTCAAGATAAGATTATGAAAAATGCTCATTATGATACAAATATATGACTGAAAAATCAGATGAAATTATGATACTATTAAATGACTTACTTTGAATAATGCGAGCACTTTTGTTGCTGCTTTGTTGGCTATGTTCCACTGCACTTCCGGTTTTTTTACACTGTAACCTTCACTTAATCTTTCTTTGCTAAAGGGGTCTGGCACTGATCACTAATCACGATCTATGATGTTTTCTATTTTGGAGACAAGGGGCTATTATTTGTGAATGAGTATAAACACACGACATCCTGGACCGAACTAATCACTTGGAACTGATAAACAATTAAAAATTGAATTATTAATGCGAACAATATCACTGCACTTGGAAGTAATTTATAGAATAGTAGATCACACCGGAATTATGTCCAGGACGGGTTGACCAAACCACTATTTAGAATTGTCCCGAGCAGACTGATCTAAAATAATTGTTTAACGTGTGATCTACGGGTAGATTTGAAATTTTCCTCTTTCTGTGTGGAAGGATAATGAAATGGATTATACTTCTCAGGAATATATTAATGACCAGATGTGTCTAGACGACAGGGGTGGTGCTCGTTTACACCTAAGTGCAATTAGGGAGATTAGGATTTTTGAAATACTGTATTTTGAAGAAAACGGGTGGCATTAGTTTACACCTTAGTGCAGTTAGGCAGATTAGGATTTTTGAAACATGTAGATTAGTATTATTGAAATATGTATTTTGAAAAACGGGTAGTATAAGTATGCATCTTAGTGTAATTAGGCAGATTAGGATTTTTGAAATACTATATTTATTAAGATTAGGATTTTGAAATACTGTATTTTGAATTTGAATTCATTTTTGGAATGTAACTGGATTGATTTTTATTGCCACGTAAGGTATGAGAATGGAGCACCACGTGACCGCAGTGTGGAGGTAGTATTTCTTCGTTCCCAAATCTAAAAATGGATCAATTGCTGTGGCCCGGAACTTGATCGTTTGGAATAGGCAATGATGTAAAGACAGTTATTGCTTATTTACTGTGCATGTTTGATTATGCAAATTCATGATGCATGTTGATTATGCCAATAATTAGAGTAGTAACCTTACCACCACCTATCCATTAATCGTCTTCTCACAATGTGAGAAGTGTTGAATGCAATGTTGTGAGATTAAAGTGACTTCCTTTGCAGAAGCACCGCACAATCTTAGACCACACCGCCCACGTAGTGATGATGGGCAGTGTCAGATTGTATGGTTGGGCTCCAGTCCAATCTCTCCGGTCTTTGGGAGCGAAACTGAAAAGTGCGCCCAATGTGTGGGCGCTGGGGTGTATTTTCTTATTTATGTGTGAGCATGTGGTGTGTTTGAATCCGATGCTTAGCACTACTACTTTTAGCAGATATTCAAACACATCGCATGTACACATCCCGTGCAGGGCTATACCATGTTGTTTAAGTTACCAATCTCGTGCAAGGTAGGACGGCGGACAGCTCTATCCACGTATCTCTTTGCAGAGATAACTCCCTCAGTCTCCGAGTGGATTCCTTTGCAACATAGCTACTAACTCAAAGATTACTGAACCAAGATATTCTTGGTAGAATGACAAAGAGAGCTCATTTGGGGGGCCAGAGATAGCTCTACAGAAGATGGACCTAAGACTGCTTCACATAGTCTAGTAACAAAATAGTTGTTTGATTTGAATAGACAAGATTGAAAAATAAGATTGAAAGACTAAATGTAGAGAATTTGGAATAAGAAATAAGCTAGATAGAAAATTAAGTTTGAAAGACTAAATTCAGATAATTTGGAATAAGTAAATTTAGATGATTTTTGCATTATTAGAGAAAATTTGTTTGTGTATGAGTGATGTATATATGTGTATCAGGGTCCCTCAATGAGATAATGATTTCTGAATGCATCATCTTTTTGTAAAAACTAATACACAGTGATATACATGCCTACCTACATATTTTTCATTAGCCCAATAGACGTGAAGTCTACAGCTGGCTTCGTAATGCTTCAATTAAATTGAAATTATTTCAATTATATTGAAATTGCATAAAGTTCATTGTGATTGATATTTTAAGATTCGGGTAAGGTGAAATGTAAACACTATAAGGAGTGTAGGATACCCTTTGAAAATGAACTTTTATTAAAAACGAAAACATTTTTTTCAGGTTGCCTAGAATGCACTTTCGTCCCCAACCACGAGGACTCATCAGTAGGCTTCAAGAATTTAATTTTAATTTTATTTCTATTTTCTTTCTTTATTATTTGAGAATGTTTTTTAATTATGCTTAAAAATGCATGTATGCACACATACGTAGAATTACATACATGTGCATCCATACATTGATTTTTAAGCATATGCTACGATACACATCTAATTGTGTACCCCAGCATATGCATGCATAGTAAGTATGTTTTGCAACATAAGTTTGTATGATTCCTCAGCTTTGACTGAGATGTGAAAAATTATATGGTTCCCCAGTCTGACTGAGGTGCAGTATCACTTGAAAAATGAAGTGAGAGGTTCTATAAAGTACAGTGTTTTTGAAAGATTATGAAAATTTCTATATTTTGAATATGTTATTTTGAATATCATCAAGATATTCGTTTGGTATCCGAATGTATAAAGTGTTTAAGAAAAAACAAGATCATATTATGAACATTTTCGTTGAAACGCCAATAAAGGAATTAATGAATAGAGTGTCTCAAGTTATTTTGGAGAATTCAAGATAAGATTATGAAAAATGCTCATTATGATACAAATATATGACTGAAAAATCAGATGAAATTATGATACTATTAAATGACTTACTTTGAATAATGCGAGCACTTTTGTTGCTGCTTTGTTGGCTATGTTCCACTGCACTTCCGGTTTTTTTACACTGTAACCTTCACTTAATCTTTCTTTGCTAAAGGGGTCTGGCACTGATCACTAATCACGATCTATGATGTTTTCTATTTTGGAGACAAGGGGCTATTATTTGTGAATGAGTATAAACACACGACATCCTGGACCGAACTAATCACTTGGAACTGATAAACAATTAAAAATTGAATTATTAATGCGAACAATATCACTGCACTTGGAAGTAATTTATAGAATAGTAGATCACACCGGAATTATGTCCAGGACGGGTTGACCAAACCACTATTTAGAATTGTCCCGAGCAGACTGATCTAAAATAATTGTTTAACGTGTGATCTACGGGTAGATTTGAAATTTTCCTCTTTCTGTGTGGAAGGATAATGAAATGGATTATACTTCTCAGGAATATATTAATGACCAGATGTGTCTAGACGACAGGGGTGGTGCTCGTTTACACCTAAGTGCAATTAGGGAGATTAGGATTTTTGAAATACTGTATTTTGAAGAAAACGGGTGGCATTAGTTTACACCTTAGTGCAGTTAGGCAGATTAGGATTTTTGAAACATGTAGATTAGTATTATTGAAATATGTATTTTGAAAAACGGGTAGTATAAGTATGCATCTTAGTGTAATTAGGCAGATTAGGATTTTTGAAATACTATATTTATTAAGATTAGGATTTTGAAATACTGTATTTTGAATTTGAATTCATTTTTGGAATGTAACTGGATTGATTTTTATTGCCACGTAAGGTATGAGAATGGAGCACCACGTGACCGCAGTGTGGAGGTAGTATTTCTTCGTTCCCAAATCTAAAAATGGATCAATTGCTGTGGCCCGGAACTTGATCGTTTGGAATAGGCAATGATGTAAAGACAGTTATTGCTTATTTACTGTGCATGTTTGATTATGCAAATTCATGATGCATGTTGATTATGCCAATAATTAGAGTAGTAACCTTACCACCACCTATCCATTAATCGTCTTCTCACAATGTGAGAAGTGTTGAATGCAATGTTGTGAGATTAAAGTGACTTCCTTTGCAGAAGCACCGCACAATCTTAGACCACACCGCCCACGTAGTGATGATGGGCAGTGTCAGATTGTATGGTTGGGCTCCAGTCCAATCTCTCCGGTCTTTGGGAGCGAAACTGAAAAGTGCGCCCAATGTGTGGGCGCTGGGGTGTATTTTCTTATTTATGTGTGAGCATGTGGTGTGTTTGAATCCGATGCTTAGCACTACTACTTTTAGCAGATATTCAAACACATCGCATGTACACATCCCGTGCAGGGCTATACCATGTTGTTTAAGTTACCAATCTCGTGCAAGGTAGGACGGCGGACAGCTCTATCCACGTATCTCTTTGCAGAGATAACTCCCTCAGTCTCCGAGTGGATTCCTTTGCAACATAGCTACTAACTCAAAGATTACTGAACCAAGATATTCTTGGTAGAATGACAAAGAGAGCTCATTTGGGGGGCCAGAGATAGCTCTACAGAAGATGGACCTAAGACTGCTTCACATAGTCTAGTAACAAAATAGTTGTTTGATTTGAATAGACAAGATTGAAAAATAAGATTGAAAGACTAAATGTAGAGAATTTGGAATAAGAAATAAGCTAGATAGAAAATTAAGTTTGAAAGACTAAATTCAGATAATTTGGAATAAGTAAATTTAGATGATTTTTGCATTATTAGAGAAAATTTGTTTGTGTATGAGTGATGTATATATGTGTATCAGGGTCCCTCAATGAGATAATGATTTCTGAATGCATCATCTTTTTGTAAAAACTAATACACAGTGATATACATGCCTACCTACATATTTTTCATTAGCCCAATAGACGTGAAGTCTACAGCTGGCTTCGTAATGCTTCAATTAAATTGAAATTATTTCAATTATATTGAAATTGCATAAAGTTCATTGTGATTGATATTTTAAGATTCGGGTAAGGTGAAATGTAAACACTATAAGGAGTGTAGGATACCCTTTGAAAATGAACTTTTATTAAAAACGAAAACATTTTTTTCAGGTTGCCTAGAATGCACTTTCGTCCCCAACCACGAGGACTCATCAGTAGGCTTCAAGAATTTAATTTTAATTTTATTTCTATTTTCTTTCTTTATTATTTGAGAATGTTTTTTAATTATGCTTAAAAATGCATGTATGCACACATACGTAGAATTACATACATGTGCATCCATACATTGATTTTTAAGCATATGCTACGATACACATCTAATTGTGTACCCCAGCATATGCATGCATAGTAAGTATGTTTTGCAACATAAGTTTGTATGATTCCTCAGCTTTGACTGAGATGTGAAAAATTATATGGTTCCCCAGTCTGACTGAGGTGCAGTATCACTTGAAAAATGAAGTGAGAGGTTCTATAAAGTACAGTGTTTTTGAAAGATTATGAAAATTTCTATATTTTGAATATGTTATTTTGAATATCATCAAGATATTCGTTTGGTATCCGAATGTATAAAGTGTTTAAGAAAAAACAAGATCATATTATGAACATTTTCGTTGAAACGCCAATAAAGGAATTAATGAATAGAGTGTCTCAAGTTATTTTGGAGAATTCAAGATAAGATTATGAAAAATGCTCATTATGATACAAATATATGACTGAAAAATCAGATGAAATTATGATACTATTAAATGACTTACTTTGAATAATGCGAGCACTTTTGTTGCTGCTTTGTTGGCTATGTTCCACTGCACTTCCGGTTTTTTTACACTGTAACCTTCACTTAATCTTTCTTTGCTAAAGGGGTCTGGCACTGATCACTAATCACGATCTATGATGTTTTCTATTTTGGAGACAAGGGGCTATTATTTGTGAATGAGTATAAACACACGACATCCTGGACCGAACTAATCACTTGGAACTGATAAACAATTAAAAATTGAATTATTAATGCGAACAATATCACTGCACTTGGAAGTAATTTATAGAATAGTAGATCACACCGGAATTATGTCCAGGACGGGTTGACCAAACCACTATTTAGAATTGTCCCGAGCAGACTGATCTAAAATAATTGTTTAACGTGTGATCTACGGGTAGATTTGAAATTTTCCTCTTTCTGTGTGGAAGGATAATGAAATGGATTATACTTCTCAGGAATATATTAATGACCAGATGTGTCTAGACGACAGGGGTGGTGCTCGTTTACACCTAAGTGCAATTAGGGAGATTAGGATTTTTGAAATACTGTATTTTGAAGAAAACGGGTGGCATTAGTTTACACCTTAGTGCAGTTAGGCAGATTAGGATTTTTGAAACATGTAGATTAGTATTATTGAAATATGTATTTTGAAAAACGGGTAGTATAAGTATGCATCTTAGTGTAATTAGGCAGATTAGGATTTTTGAAATACTATATTTATTAAGATTAGGATTTTGAAATACTGTATTTTGAATTTGAATTCATTTTTGGAATGTAACTGGATTGATTTTTATTGCCACGTAAGGTATGAGAATGGAGCACCACGTGACCGCAGTGTGGAGGTAGTATTTCTTCGTTCCCAAATCTAAAAATGGATCAATTGCTGTGGCCCGGAACTTGATCGTTTGGAATAGGCAATGATGTAAAGACAGTTATTGCTTATTTACTGTGCATGTTTGATTATGCAAATTCATGATGCATGTTGATTATGCCAATAATTAGAGTAGTAACCTTACCACCACCTATCCATTAATCGTCTTCTCACAATGTGAGAAGTGTTGAATGCAATGTTGTGAGATTAAAGTGACTTCCTTTGCAGAAGCACCGCACAATCTTAGACCACACCGCCCACGTAGTGATGATGGGCAGTGTCAGATTGTATGGTTGGGCTCCAGTCCAATCTCTCCGGTCTTTGGGAGCGAAACTGAAAAGTGCGCCCAATGTGTGGGCGCTGGGGTGTATTTTCTTATTTATGTGTGAGCATGTGGTGTGTTTGAATCCGATGCTTAGCACTACTACTTTTAGCAGATATTCAAACACATCGCATGTACACATCCCGTGCAGGGCTATACCATGTTGTTTAAGTTACCAATCTCGTGCAAGGTAGGACGGCGGACAGCTCTATCCACGTATCTCTTTGCAGAGATAACTCCCTCAGTCTCCGAGTGGATTCCTTTGCAACATAGCTACTAACTCAAAGATTACTGAACCAAGATATTCTTGGTAGAATGACAAAGAGAGCTCATTTGGGGGGCCAGAGATAGCTCTACAGAAGATGGACCTAAGACTGCTTCACATAGTCTAGTAACAAAATAGTTGTTTGATTTGAATAGACAAGATTGAAAAATAAGATTGAAAGACTAAATGTAGAGAATTTGGAATAAGAAATAAGCTAGATAGAAAATTAAGTTTGAAAGACTAAATTCAGATAATTTGGAATAAGTAAATTTAGATGATTTTTGCATTATTAGAGAAAATTTGTTTGTGTATGAGTGATGTATATATGTGTATCAGGGTCCCTCAATGAGATAATGATTTCTGAATGCATCATCTTTTTGTAAAAACTAATACACAGTGATATACATGCCTACCTACATATTTTTCATTAGCCCAATAGACGTGAAGTCTACAGCTGGCTTCGTAATGCTTCAATTAAATTGAAATTATTTCAATTATATTGAAATTGCATAAAGTTCATTGTGATTGATATTTTAAGATTCGGGTAAGGTGAAATGTAAACACTATAAGGAGTGTAGGATACCCTTTGAAAATGAACTTTTATTAAAAACGAAAACATTTTTTTCAGGTTGCCTAGAATGCACTTTCGTCCCCAACCACGAGGACTCATCAGTAGGCTTCAAGAATTTAATTTTAATTTTATTTCTATTTTCTTTCTTTATTATTTGAGAATGTTTTTTAATTATGCTTAAAAATGCATGTATGCACACATACGTAGAATTACATACATGTGCATCCATACATTGATTTTTAAGCATATGCTACGATACACATCTAATTGTGTACCCCAGCATATGCATGCATAGTAAGTATGTTTTGCAACATAAGTTTGTATGATTCCTCAGCTTTGACTGAGATGTGAAAAATTATATGGTTCCCCAGTCTGACTGAGGTGCAGTATCACTTGAAAAATGAAGTGAGAGGTTCTATAAAGTACAGTGTTTTTGAAAGATTATGAAAATTTCTATATTTTGAATATGTTATTTTGAATATCATCAAGATATTCGTTTGGTATCCGAATGTATAAAGTGTTTAAGAAAAAACAAGATCATATTATGAACATTTTCGTTGAAACGCCAATAAAGGAATTAATGAATAGAGTGTCTCAAGTTATTTTGGAGAATTCAAGATAAGATTATGAAAAATGCTCATTATGATACAAATATATGACTGAAAAATCAGATGAAATTATGATACTATTAAATGACTTACTTTGAATAATGCGAGCACTTTTGTTGCTGCTTTGTTGGCTATGTTCCACTGCACTTCCGGTTTTTTTACACTGTAACCTTCACTTAATCTTTCTTTGCTAAAGGGGTCTGGCACTGATCACTAATCACGATCTATGATGTTTTCTATTTTGGAGACAAGGGGCTATTATTTGTGAATGAGTATAAACACACGACATCCTGGACCGAACTAATCACTTGGAACTGATAAACAATTAAAAATTGAATTATTAATGCGAACAATATCACTGCACTTGGAAGTAATTTATAGAATAGTAGATCACACCGGAATTATGTCCAGGACGGGTTGACCAAACCACTATTTAGAATTGTCCCGAGCAGACTGATCTAAAATAATTGTTTAACGTGTGATCTACGGGTAGATTTGAAATTTTCCTCTTTCTGTGTGGAAGGATAATGAAATGGATTATACTTCTCAGGAATATATTAATGACCAGATGTGTCTAGACGACAGGGGTGGTGCTCGTTTACACCTAAGTGCAATTAGGGAGATTAGGATTTTTGAAATACTGTATTTTGAAGAAAACGGGTGGCATTAGTTTACACCTTAGTGCAGTTAGGCAGATTAGGATTTTTGAAACATGTAGATTAGTATTATTGAAATATGTATTTTGAAAAACGGGTAGTATAAGTATGCATCTTAGTGTAATTAGGCAGATTAGGATTTTTGAAATACTATATTTATTAAGATTAGGATTTTGAAATACTGTATTTTGAATTTGAATTCATTTTTGGAATGTAACTGGATTGATTTTTATTGCCACGTAAGGTATGAGAATGGAGCACCACGTGACCGCAGTGTGGAGGTAGTATTTCTTCGTTCCCAAATCTAAAAATGGATCAATTGCTGTGGCCCGGAACTTGATCGTTTGGAATAGGCAATGATGTAAAGACAGTTATTGCTTATTTACTGTGCATGTTTGATTATGCAAATTCATGATGCATGTTGATTATGCCAATAATTAGAGTAGTAACCTTACCACCACCTATCCATTAATCGTCTTCTCACAATGTGAGAAGTGTTGAATGCAATGTTGTGAGATTAAAGTGACTTCCTTTGCAGAAGCACCGCACAATCTTAGACCACACCGCCCACGTAGTGATGATGGGCAGTGTCAGATTGTATGGTTGGGCTCCAGTCCAATCTCTCCGGTCTTTGGGAGCGAAACTGAAAAGTGCGCCCAATGTGTGGGCGCTGGGGTGTATTTTCTTATTTATGTGTGAGCATGTGGTGTGTTTGAATCCGATGCTTAGCACTACTACTTTTAGCAGATATTCAAACACATCGCATGTACACATCCCGTGCAGGGCTATACCATGTTGTTTAAGTTACCAATCTCGTGCAAGGTAGGACGGCGGACAGCTCTATCCACGTATCTCTTTGCAGAGATAACTCCCTCAGTCTCCGAGTGGATTCCTTTGCAACATAGCTACTAACTCAAAGATTACTGAACCAAGATATTCTTGGTAGAATGACAAAGAGAGCTCATTTGGGGGGCCAGAGATAGCTCTACAGAAGATGGACCTAAGACTGCTTCACATAGTCTAGTAACAAAATAGTTGTTTGATTTGAATAGACAAGATTGAAAAATAAGATTGAAAGACTAAATGTAGAGAATTTGGAATAAGAAATAAGCTAGATAGAAAATTAAGTTTGAAAGACTAAATTCAGATAATTTGGAATAAGTAAATTTAGATGATTTTTGCATTATTAGAGAAAATTTGTTTGTGTATGAGTGATGTATATATGTGTATCAGGGTCCCTCAATGAGATAATGATTTCTGAATGCATCATCTTTTTGTAAAAACTAATACACAGTGATATACATGCCTACCTACATATTTTTCATTAGCCCAATAGACGTGAAGTCTACAGCTGGCTTCGTAATGCTTCAATTAAATTGAAATTATTTCAATTATATTGAAATTGCATAAAGTTCATTGTGATTGATATTTTAAGATTCGGGTAAGGTGAAATGTAAACACTATAAGGAGTGTAGGATACCCTTTGAAAATGAACTTTTATTAAAAACGAAAACATTTTTTTCAGGTTGCCTAGAATGCACTTTCGTCCCCAACCACGAGGACTCATCAGTAGGCTTCAAGAATTTAATTTTAATTTTATTTCTATTTTCTTTCTTTATTATTTGAGAATGTTTTTTAATTATGCTTAAAAATGCATGTATGCACACATACGTAGAATTACATACATGTGCATCCATACATTGATTTTTAAGCATATGCTACGATACACATCTAATTGTGTACCCCAGCATATGCATGCATAGTAAGTATGTTTTGCAACATAAGTTTGTATGATTCCTCAGCTTTGACTGAGATGTGAAAAATTATATGGTTCCCCAGTCTGACTGAGGTGCAGTATCACTTGAAAAATGAAGTGAGAGGTTCTATAAAGTACAGTGTTTTTGAAAGATTATGAAAATTTCTATATTTTGAATATGTTATTTTGAATATCATCAAGATATTCGTTTGGTATCCGAATGTATAAAGTGTTTAAGAAAAAACAAGATCATATTATGAACATTTTCGTTGAAACGCCAATAAAGGAATTAATGAATAGAGTGTCTCAAGTTATTTTGGAGAATTCAAGATAAGATTATGAAAAATGCTCATTATGATACAAATATATGACTGAAAAATCAGATGAAATTATGATACTATTAAATGACTTACTTTGAATAATGCGAGCACTTTTGTTGCTGCTTTGTTGGCTATGTTCCACTGCACTTCCGGTTTTTTTACACTGTAACCTTCACTTAATCTTTCTTTGCTAAAGGGGTCTGGCACTGATCACTAATCACGATCTATGATGTTTTCTATTTTGGAGACAAGGGGCTATTATTTGTGAATGAGTATAAACACACGACATCCTGGACCGAACTAATCACTTGGAACTGATAAACAATTAAAAATTGAATTATTAATGCGAACAATATCACTGCACTTGGAAGTAATTTATAGAATAGTAGATCACACCGGAATTATGTCCAGGACGGGTTGACCAAACCACTATTTAGAATTGTCCCGAGCAGACTGATCTAAAATAATTGTTTAACGTGTGATCTACGGGTAGATTTGAAATTTTCCTCTTTCTGTGTGGAAGGATAATGAAATGGATTATACTTCTCAGGAATATATTAATGACCAGATGTGTCTAGACGACAGGGGTGGTGCTCGTTTACACCTAAGTGCAATTAGGGAGATTAGGATTTTTGAAATACTGTATTTTGAAGAAAACGGGTGGCATTAGTTTACACCTTAGTGCAGTTAGGCAGATTAGGATTTTTGAAACATGTAGATTAGTATTATTGAAATATGTATTTTGAAAAACGGGTAGTATAAGTATGCATCTTAGTGTAATTAGGCAGATTAGGATTTTTGAAATACTATATTTATTAAGATTAGGATTTTGAAATACTGTATTTTGAATTTGAATTCATTTTTGGAATGTAACTGGATTGATTTTTATTGCCACGTAAGGTATGAGAATGGAGCACCACGTGACCGCAGTGTGGAGGTAGTATTTCTTCGTTCCCAAATCTAAAAATGGATCAATTGCTGTGGCCCGGAACTTGATCGTTTGGAATAGGCAATGATGTAAAGACAGTTATTGCTTATTTACTGTGCATGTTTGATTATGCAAATTCATGATGCATGTTGATTATGCCAATAATTAGAGTAGTAACCTTACCACCACCTATCCATTAATCGTCTTCTCACAATGTGAGAAGTGTTGAATGCAATGTTGTGAGATTAAAGTGACTTCCTTTGCAGAAGCACCGCACAATCTTAGACCACACCGCCCACGTAGTGATGATGGGCAGTGTCAGATTGTATGGTTGGGCTCCAGTCCAATCTCTCCGGTCTTTGGGAGCGAAACTGAAAAGTGCGCCCAATGTGTGGGCGCTGGGGTGTATTTTCTTATTTATGTGTGAGCATGTGGTGTGTTTGAATCCGATGCTTAGCACTACTACTTTTGAGTGAATATTAAAGTTACTACATAGTATTGTAGTACCGCACAATCTTTACCCGCAACATCCAAGTAGTGTGGATGGATGAAGCTAGATTGTATGGGTTAGAGCTAGTTCCATTGTCCGATTTTGGGAGCAGCATTGTTTGAGTTAAAGTATGTTATTGTTGTACTTGTATACATTGAGCTGTATGTGATTAAGTATGTTGGAAGATATAATATTTTGGATGATTTTATGTATGTGTTTTTTTGAAAAGTTGAAGATCTTTAATGATTTTATGTATGATCATGTGATTTACCCAGACCCAATGCTAAGCACTACTACTTATATAGCAGAAATCTGGGTACTCCACATGTATACATCCCGTTTAGGGCTACCATACTGTTAAGACAACCAATTCGTGCAAGGTAGGACGGCAGATAGCTCTATCCACGTATCTCTATAAAGAGATAGCTCCCTCAGTCTCCGAAAAGATGCAAAAACAAATATGTCTAATGTCTCAGAGTCTACTAGTTCAAAAATGAACTAGACAGTGCGCAGCAAGAAGGAAAGTGTCACACATGTGTTTAATAGTAACAAGTTAAGTGGATAACTGATATAAAGTCAAGTCTGATGTTTGTGATTTGTGATTGCTATGTAAAGCGGAAAACTGATATATTGAAATGAATGATAGAGGTATAGAAAAGAGGATAAGAAGAAGGTGGAAAAAATTTTTTTTATTTATTTTTATTTAAAAGAGAATAGAGGAGAGCAGAAAGGAAGGTCAAACAATAAATTTGACTGTATTGCTTGTTATTAATTGTTATTTTTTTATATATATATATATATATATATATATATATATATATATATATATATATATATATACATTGAATGTTCATAGTAAAGTTAAATTAAGGACAGTACAGAGCAGGACATAAGTGTGTATGAGGATGGGGGGTTATGTGATTTAAATATAGCCATTAGGAGAGTTTTAGGGTTTTTATTGAAATGTGACACTTTTTTGAAATCTCCCAATCTGCCAGTCATCAAGAAATTATAGTCAGATACTAAGTTCATCAAGCCTATGTCCTCTGGGGAGACCACATATATATTCATAGTTATGTACCACTATCAGGGGTTACCTTATAAAGCTTATGCAGAAAGTGACGGTCAGAGATCCAGAATTAAAAAGAAAGAATATTTTAATATAAACAAAAAATCTTTATTGCTATATAGACTATCCTAAAAATAACCTATGCTAAAAACAACAGTACCAGTCCCCTATGCTAAAAATTAACAGTAAAAATGACAATGGATTGGTTTGATCAAAAAATGATAAGCTAGTTTAAGGGATTTTTGAAATGAATTTATGTATATAAGATATTGATGGTCTAAATATATATATATACATATATATACACATATATACATATATATACATATACACATACAAATACATACACATATATATACATACATACACACACATACATACATACATACATATACATACATACACATATATATATACACACACATACACATGTTCTTTATATCTGTATGTGTTATGGTTAATATTGTAACGTAATGTGGTTTAATCTTCTATTTCATTTTTTATATATGCGGTGTTTATTTCCTCCTGTGTTTGTATTTCAAATCGTTTATTTTCAAATTGCTCAGGATCATAACCATCCTCTTCCGTATCGCTTATAGTGATAGTTTCACTGACATTGTGTGTATTGGTGATACTTTCATATTTTGGTTTTTTAGATCGGCCAAATTGTGTTAATTTGGGGTCAAGTAGGTCTACCAAGACCTCTTCTCGAAGTCTTTTGGAGGACGATGATAGTATGAGTTCCTCCCATTGTATCAGGTTATGATTGGATTCTTCGTTTTCAAGAATAATTTCATTATTTGTGTCTCGAGAGATAATGTTAATGTTATCGTTGTTGCTCTCATTCCGACAATTGATTTCGTTTTCGTTGTTCTTGTTTAGAGCTTTACTGTTATTGTTCTTGCTATTGTTTTCATTGATGTCGTCATCATTGGTGTCCTCGTCCCGAAAAATAATGAAACTCTCGACATCATCGTCATAGATGATCATAACATTGTTGTGGTGGCTCATATTATGTACATTGTTAGATATATTGTTTGTTGTCAGGGTACTTATGTCTAGGTTACTTATTGTAGTGTCCATAAAATATTCATCAATTGATCTATTTGCAATATCTACTAAATTCTCTAAGTTTTCTGACATGCTTTCATGAATGTGTGTAATGTTTTTAAGGATATTATTGTGTCTCGTATATAAAATGAATCTTCCTACTTCTTCATTAATATTTACATATTTTAAACATTTCAAAATATAGAAATTTATTGTAATGTAAAGTAATGCTGGGTGTGAGTTCTCGGTTGTATTAATAATGTGTTTATCAATATATTGTAATAGGATTTCTGGCTCTGTTTCTATTCCCAGATTATATTTAGGCCAGTATTGAATTTCTTTTTTTATTTCTGATTCTTGTTTGAAAATTGTCATGTACCATTGTCCATTGTCATGTTTAAGGAAAAGATGGTTATTTGTGATGACCATGTTTCCCTTTACATCCGATTTTAGAAATAATTTAAATTTGTGACTTATTTTTGTATTGCTTCTATTATACTTATTAATTATATTCCTAGCTAGCTCGTTTAAAATGTACATCATGGGCGCTTGATAATTCTTTTTCGTTTCAAAAACAAATTGATTCAAATCCAAAAACATTGCACTGACAAATTTTTTGCATCTATTCGATGTTTGTGTGTTCTGGAGTGTGTGAAAAATGTCGCTAGATATCAGTTTACTGAAAATCTCAAAGAGTCTTCTTCCTATTTTTAGATCTTTGATTTTGGCAAAGGTATAAATGCCTCTTTGCCAATGAAATATAGAGTTAATTGTTAATAAGTTTTCAATTAGGGACTGAAATTCCTTACTGTTATTAATATTCCAGGATTTTTTTATTTTGTATTTATTGTTTTCGTAAATGCAATTGGATATTATATTGATATCTATCGTGTGCGCAGGCATGCACGGATTAGCAAGTATTAAAATATTGTCTATAGAATCTATTTTGTGGTGTGTGTTTTGTATTTTCTGATTAGTATTATTAATTGTTTTTAAATTTAATGTTTTGTATGATGTTTTTGACATCTCTTCCAGCTTGTCAAGGATGTGAATGGCTATTCTATGTTGCCATGATTTTTTCCAATGTTCATCGAGTGCAATGTTTTTGGTTTGGAAATTTATATGTCTAGTTTTCTTATTTTCTATGATGATGGTAGGTAGCTGCATGATGTTCGTTTTTAATATATTCTCTCTATCTATCGTCTGTTGAATAAGTTTCGATTTGTAATTGATAAACGCTACCGTTGTTGATATGTCCCATTGTTTCCGTATCAGTTCTTTCCTACGGAGTTTTTCCTGTATCACGGTATCTGCCATTATAATTGCCTGTTTGTGAATGTAATGTGATGTAAGTGAAAATGAACCGATGTATATAATATTATTTTAGTGTGAAGTTGTATTCATCAGTATAATCAGTGATTTCAATATTTTATTTTACTGTTGGGCATCTATTTTTCCCAGTAAATTTACACACTTTACTATACCCAGACAGAAACTAACACATGCATGCCAAGTTTTTGGAGACAAAACACAATCATTAATTATCAAGGATCATTATGATGTGTATTTTTGGGTTTAAGGTTATAGAAGGATCATTATGATTTATGTATAAGAAAACGGATGGTCCTACTATTATGCTATCTGAAATAAAGCATGTATGTATATGCCATATGATTTGCCACATGATGTGTATCAAGTAATGTGTACATGCTATCCAATTTTGGATAATGTGAATGGCATGATGTGTATCAAATAATGTGTACATGCTATCAAATTTGGATGATGTTGGGATGTGGGTTTATGTATATGATTGAGATTTGTGCCTGTGATCAAAATTGTAAGGTGGATTCTAGTGTTTAATTAGCAATCTCAATGGAAATTATGAACGGATGTGGATGCTACGCCGTATTTGTCTAGGATTGAATTTGACATATAACGGTGGTGGTGGGGAGGCGGCGGATTTTTAAGAGACAAGACGTGCATTGGCACGGTGCCTAGAAAAAGGCAAATAATATGCGGTATATATTGAGATATGCTTAAGAGTGACCCTCCAATGAGAATCCATGTACATTATTGCTGCTGCTGGTAAGCCGCTATGATGGTAGAAGAGAGGCGGTACCGGTAAATTATGATAATAGTTTGTATGATCACAGATAATTCGATGCCGATCATTTTTTTTAGGCTATATGTTATATGTTGTTTATAAGGTAGATAATCTTGAGATTATACCCATATATGCATATATATACACAAATATATGTGCACATATATACATATATTGTTATTTATGCATAAAATTATGTATGCATATGTTATAGTTGCTCTTTATTGGGTTATTTAGAATCTAATTTGGAATACATTAGACTATAATGGAATATAATGGATGTATAATATTGTTTACATTGTTTGAGTGTGCCCGTATGCACTATTTAAGTGTGTGCACAAGTCCAAATTCTTCATCATAGATATATACAAAAAACAATTTTTTAAGATACAGGTTGGATGTGCTCATTGTCATTCTGTGAAGAGCCCATTAACACGTCAGCTGTCACATGTTTGGACACCCCAGACATAATGATAGTTGTTGTTTGTCAGCCATGTGTAAGGTGTACCCCATGTCTTGCGCTAATGTGTCATGTATTGAATCTTCAAAAATGATCAAGAGTTTGTCGTGTGATCCAACTATATCTTGGTAAGTGATGTGTGTGAGAATGTGCTCTGGGCTTCCCTAATTAAGCTGCCGACTAATGTTTTTGATGTTGTATGCTAGCTTAATGACCCGGTTTTTTCTCTCTAAACACACATGCCTATAAGAGCCAAATTGTTGATGACGTGAAGTCTAAGAGAGTTGGCTTACTAGATGAAATCTATCTTTTTTAGGTAGATAGTATCATCTACTATTCTAAGTCTATTACGAGTTTTTGTGGGTGATTCTGATGAGGTCTAAGTGTACTGTAAGGAGTACTGGATGACCATATTGAAAGGTTATTACCTAATTTTTAAAAAAAGAAAATGCTTTGGTATGCCCAGAATGCATTTTCGTCCCCCACCACGGGGACTCATCAGTGGGCTCTTGAACAAAGTTGCTAATTTATCATTTGTGTGATGTAAATTGTAATATATCGTTTGTGTGATGTAAACTTAAAAAAAAATTTTTGGTATGTCCCTAGAATAATAGTATGATTTTAATATTATTGGCACCGAAGTGTTCCAATGTATGTAAAAGTGGGCATAGAGATAATTATGCCGTGTATGTGATATGAGTGAGTGATGTTTAGTTTAGTTTTTTGTAAGCAATGTGATGAGGATATTTAGTTATTTTGGTTTATTGAATATGAATGAGAAAGATGCAATCAAGTAAATGATAATAGTAATTGCAAAAGTTATGATGCAAATGTTTGTTTTTTAAGTTTTTGAATATGAATGAGAGGGATGAAATCAAGTAAATGATGAATTACTTTATTATATTTTTTGAAAAGATCATTGTTTATGTGTGTCAACGAGCAAGGGGACCAATTAAATATAGCATGAGTGGAGAAAGCTTTCCAAAAAGAAAAACAGATGCATATATATATACACATATGCATACATATACATATATACATGTATATACGTATACCCGCATATACATACATATACACACACATATATGCGCATACACAATTATGGTTGGAAACAACCAGATTGATCAGTATGAATGTGATGCAATCAGAAAAGGGGGGGGGGGTTTTGGAGAAGCTATATACAGGTATGTGGTAACAGCAGACTAAAAACATAATATAAATGGAGCAGCATAACCCAAACAACTCATATATAAATGTGTGTTAGGATACATTATGAAAATGTCAGAACAAACATATGTTAGTCCGGGAAAAAATTTTTTTTGTAACTTAGATCCAGCATTGTGTGTATGAAACAGATGGGGCTCAATTTTTTCTCTTCTTTGTACGACATTATAATATTGATGAAGTCTTTTATATGTGGACACCACCGAGCTACCCAAAAATTGAATTACAACTATAATGTGAAATATGGTGGTATTGTTATGGGAAAGTGTGCTTGTTATGAAACCTTGTATATGTGTGGAGCAACTAGAGAGTTATTTGTTGTCAGTATATCATTGGAACCATATTTGATAAACAGAAAAATTATGGTCAGCAACAGAAAAATTATGGTCATCTACTTAGGGAGAGTGTATCTGATGTGCAGAATGACCATGATATCCATGCAAATGACTATATGAGAACCTTGTTATAAAGACTGTATTTTAGTGAACGATTAATATAGTGGTCTAGGTATATGTACTGTATATGAGTGAAAACATCCAAAAGAGAATATAGGATGATTGTATATGTGGGACTGTTAGCGACCTATTTGTAAGATATTGATATGTGGAATGCCAAAGAGACTCAGAAGAGGGGTGAGGAAAATTATTATATATGGAGCAATTGTGGAGCAAAATTGGAAAGCCAATATTATTTTATAAATTTATATAATAATAACAGGAAGTATTTGGAAGATGCATGTTTAGAAAAGCTGCAAAAGCCAATTTTGTCATTATTCATGTAAAAAGAGTAACTTGGCGCCAACTATTAAGACATCATGTTTACTATGTGGAAATGAATTTTTTTTAAAAAAAAAACCACAAAGGTATTCCAAATGTGATGATGTCAGGATATATTTACTGAAAATGACCAAACACTACACGTGCATGTATGTATAAGGGATATACATACATTGAATCTAAAAACAGTGCCTATGTGTCATATAATTAAAAAAATATGGGTGATCTTCATGTTTATATTTCAATGACAATTGATTGTAATAAAATTATTTTTTTTGTACTCACTTATTCTTGTTGTTGTTTTTGATTGCTTTCCTGTGGGGGAGAGAGTCTTCTCTCAAATTCGCATGTGCCACTGGGTCTCCAAAAACTAGTCCAGAATATCGTTCAGGATCACGGTCTGGTGTATTTTATGTCTCTCGGTTTTTTATAAAAAACACACAATCCGGATACTTGATGCACTGTTCAGATATGTTACCCACTTATATCATTCACGAACCACTTTGTCACCTTAATGTTTTGAATTTACACGATTTATAAGTTATCTGTATTCTGAGCTATGATAATTTTTGTTTTTCGAGGACAATATATGTGTTTGAATGTAATGGAACAGGGCCAAGGGTGAAAAAGTGGTGGTATATTAGTTTTTTAGTTTTTGAAATCTTTTTTTTAACATATAAAACCTTGTGTGTATGTTTGTATATCTAACACGCTTAACAACCGAAAAGATTTGTTCACGATGTGTCTTTTTTTGCCACTAGTAAGATCTGCGTTATTGCACCAATTCTCTGTTTTTTTTAAAATAAAAAATGGTGATATTTGTTTTCACTGTGTGGAGTCTTCTGGTATCTATTATGTGGTGAACTTCTGCTAATGTGGGTGTGTTTTAACGATTGAACCAACTATTTTAATATCATTGATATATCACGGATACCCGGTATTTTTCCCGTACGTATAATACTGATTACAATGTTACTATTGTCGGAGTGTCACAAGTTTGCCAGTTTATTGAAAAGATCACGTTATTGTATGCCAATTAAGCTGATACTGAAGCAGTTTGAAAAAGTATATTTTGTTCTGTGCTGTGGTCCGATTTTTTGTGTGTGGGCTGGGCTACTTTGTTTCTTTTCTTTCTTAAATTCCTACTTTTTCATTTTGTTCTTTTTCCTTCTACTTTCTTCTTTCTTCTTTTCCTTCCTTTTTTCTTTTTTGCTTTTTTCCTTTTTTCTCCTTTCTCTTTTTACTTCTATTTTCCTTTTCTATCTTTCTCTCTCTTTCCCTTTCATTCCTTTTTCCTTTATGACTGATAGATTTACCTCCTGCAGAAACAGTTATCTGCGTTTGTATTTTTATTCCCTATGTTATTTTGGTTAATTGTATTTTTTTTCCCTTTTTTCCTTTCCTTTTCAGATGGGTTAATTGTTTTTTCTCCTTCAGATGGGTTAATTGTTTTTTCCATTTTAATATTTGTCCTGGGATGAATGGTGTTTAGTACCTGATATTAATATGATTGTTTTTATAAGACAGGATGGGGGTGTGCTAGAAATTTGTATTTTCTGTGTGCCAGATATAGATATTGTTTTTGTTTGGATGAAAGTATGTGCCTGGTGTACCGTAATATGTCTATAAGAGAGTATACATTGATGTATTTTCCCAGATTTATTTAGGATTGTTATTATTGTAGATTTTGTACAATTCCTTGAAGATCTTTTTGTGCATTAGTATATTTTGGTTTGTCCTAAATATCTTGGCTTTGTTTTTAATAGTCATGTTAGGGTAGTAGGTTGCCAATCTTAGGCCCGTAGTGAAATTCATGCTATGGAAATTATGACCTGGTCTGTTTGGTCTGATCATCATTTTGCATTTATTGTGGGGTGGTTTAATTTTCATGTGTTTTTTTTATTTTTAAATGGAATATGCTTCCGTATATTCCAACCGAAGCGGGAGTTCATTGTTGATAAATGTGTTAAGGATAATGTTGCAATCTTTGCAAATAATGGCGCAATGACTATTCCACTTTTCCAGACTGTGCACCCTGTCTTTGCCCGAAAAGAAGAACATGTTTCTGCTATTAATAGGAATATAATGGCATATTCTATTGTTCTTTTTATTAAGATGTTTTTTAATTGCCCTATGGTGTGAGGAAATATAGGGTATGGAGATCCACTTATTGTATGGTATCATCTGATTTTTAATTGTGGTAGTGGTGGTGGGTTCTTTGGACAGAGATAGTGGTATTGTATACAATGTTTTAATGTTGCCATTGGAAGCAGAAACATTATCATTATCAGTAATGATATTATTTAGCATATTATGCATAAGTTTATCATCCTTGATATTATTGGATGGCAGTATGCATGGGCCTGAGAAGATCTTGTCTTCTGAAAACGGAAAATTGATACTGTTTTTATCTAATTTGGTAAGGGCTAGTCGTATGCATGACTTGATGTAGGAAATCGGGTATGAGTTATTTTCTAGAATATATCTAATTTTTTGTAGCATCCAATTCCATAGGAATGTATTCGAGCTGCTAAGTATTTTGCTGATGTATTCAACAGCAACATTCCTCTTCATGAAATCTGGATGGCTGGAGTGGTAGTTAAGCAGGCGATTAGCTGCTATATCCTTGCAGTACCATCTGCTGTAGATTTTTCCCAGGTATCTCATGATTGTAACATCCAAGAAGTTGATGCATTGCCAGTGGTTTTCATATTCAATTGTGAATTCTACCCTTCCCAAATCCCCAAACAGTTGTTTCATATTATGTGCTTCTATTTCTAATCTATTACGAAACTTTCTTATGTTTACTGCAGGTGCTAAAATTAATATGTCATCGACATATTTAGTTAGTAGGGTGATATTTAGATCCGCACTATTGTTCAAGCATTTGATAATTAGGTGGTCCATAAACAGGTCCGCCATAATAGGGGCAAGGGGGCTACCCATGGGAAGACCATGTTTTTGCTTGTAACATGTTCCTAAGACTTTGAACACATTACATTCGGAAGTAACAAAGTCTAGAAGAGTCTCTAAGTTTTTTGATTTTATACCTGATCTTTCTTCTATATCTTTACCAAATGAGTTAACAATAATGTTAATGGTAGCTTTTATGGGGATATTGGTAAACATTGATTTGACATCTAGTGATGCTAGAATATACCTAGTGTTTGATAAGGGGGGATCTGTTTGTATGTCTATCAGATTTTTTAAGAGAACTCTTGTGTTTTTGATATTATAGTCTTTGTTTTTGTATTGTATAAGGATATGGGCAAGAAAATCAGCTAACGGTCCACCAATGGATGATCTAGTATCCACTATGGGTCTGATTGGTAGACCTGCTTTATGCACTTTAATGGTGCCGTAAAGGCGGGGTAAAAGTAAATGTTTTTTGGTGAGATTAATATTCCATCTGTGACTAATGGTATTGAGATCGAGATTGTTCCGAATGCATGATGTTTGCTTTTGGTTCAGTTCTTGTGCTAAGTCCTGTGTGTGGATGGGAATAGGAATAAATGATCCTAATTCTATGCCCTCTTTGATAAAATTGAGGATTTTTTCTTTGTATGTTTCCCGTTCCGTTATAATGGTTATGTTTCCTTTGTCTGCTTCCATTATGATTAGGTTAGGGTGATTCTTAATGAAACATTTAGTGTCTTTAACTGCTTTCCTTATTGATATACTAATTTTATGTTTTTCGTTTTCCTTATTAATTCTATACAGCGATGTCTTTTTCCTGTGCCTGAAGTTATTCTTTCCAAATGTGAAGATACGATTTTGGATGGAATTTATACCACCAGAATGGAAAGCCCTTAGATTATCAATACTGTTTTGTATGTTTTGAAAGGAGTCCTCTTGTTTATGATAACCTATGTTGTTAACAATTTCATCCCAGGTACCATCCGATAGTGGGTCTTTAGGATCTATGGAGAATCTGGGACCGTACGAAAGTAGTGCTGCAACATTTTCCGGAACGTCTAGATCCGTTAGGTTTCTGAGTGCCTTGGGGACTGGATGCAGATAATAGCTGTTACGTGTGCCATATCTGATTCTTTTAATGGTATCTGTAGGCTGTGCAGTATTATATTTAACTTTATGAGTCTTAGGTTTGTGCATGATAGTATTGTTGTTAGGTTGATCATTAGAGGTATTTATCAAAAGAAGGTGTAGATTCTGATCAAGTATGTTGATAAGATTTTCAATTCCTAAGTCCCAATCCTGATGTAATAGCTTGTTCGTGTTTCGGATCGAGTTTGGGGGGTATGTGAGGTTGACTTGTGTGTTTAGAATTGTCTTGATTGTAGGGTCTGAGTTACCAGTGAGTAAGATGTTTTCAGAGATTTGTTTTTTGAGAAGGGGGATGAAAGCATGTTCTGTATTATCAATTAGTCTCTTTATGATGGCAGTTGTTTTCTTATTGTTATTGCTTTTCGTTTTATTTTTGATATCTGTGAGTGATTGGAAGAGGTAACAATCAAGGTGTTTCGAGTTTAAAAAAACCATAACTGAAGAAGAAGTGTGATCTCTTTATAATAATGGTATCATAGATTTGTATGGCCTGTGCATTGGTGGATATATGAAAGAAAGGCATATTTTCAGTCTTTTGGTCATATTTCTCTAGGAATTCTTCTCCTACTATGACTAGTCGGTTCTTGAAATCCATGATATGGTTATTGGGTATGATAATAAAGATTTTATTGTTGTAATGCGTGATGATTTTTCCTCCGAAGCGTTTAGTTAGAGAAGGAGCAATGTCATCACATAAGGATTCTAAAAAGTGTGACATTAATGCATTTTTAAGTAGGTTGCATCCCACGACCCCACTTATACTCTTTAGAATAAGGCCATTTGTTTTGGAGAAGCTACTGATGTATATAAGGTCAAGAATAGATTTTTTAATGGTGTTCATACAACTTAGTCCTAGTTTATCCATTAGAGGTTTGTTGAATTTATCTATCATATTATCTAGGATAGTATTTGATGGAGTGTAGTTGTTGCTGAACTCTATTGTGAGAAAAGAAAGTTTTTGATTTAGTGATTCATTTTTTGTGGATAGGGATTGTAAATCTAGTTTTTTTAAGAGTATGTGAGTGGTCGTTGATTTTGGGTTTGGGTAGAATTTGTATAATAACCCATTGAGGACTTTACTTAGACGGTAACAGACTGTGGATAAGTAGTTTTGGTGCTTGCATGTGTGTCTGGTAGTATATTGCGGTATAGTGAATTTTCTGATCAATTGTTTTAGACTGGGTATCATGATCCTATCAAATTTATCTTGCAGTTTATTTGTGATCAATTCCAGGGATTTTTCAGTGTTTTTTGTGATGATTACTAAGTTTTTGTATCTTCTCTCTTTGCTCATCACTTTCTTATTACTGCTTCGGTTTCTTTTTAAACTTCTACGTTTATTCAATCTTGATCTTTTTGCTGCACTGTGTTTCGCCATTTTTTGCATATATATATATATGTATATATATGTGATTTTTTGTGCTTATCCTAATTAAACAACTAGATCTTGATGCTATTACGTGATGCTTTTTCACTTTATGGAGAAAGGGAGTTGTATTTTGATATATGAGAAAATAGGTAATCAATTGTAGTAAAGCATAATGTCTAATGGGACCAGGAGAAAATATGGAGTGTAGAATATGATGAGATGATGATATGATGATGATGTAAACTTTTGTTAGAAAAAGAGAGACAAGTGTTTTGTTTAGTAGGAAGGATAAAGGAACTTACAGAAGAAGGAAATAGATATAGAATAGCGAATGAAGTATATTATAAAAACTCAAATAAATAGTGTGTATTGATTGTTGACCGTGTGGTTCTTTGTGAATGTGTGTGAGTGTGATCTGTAATCTGTAACATATAGCGCTACCAATGTTTGTACTTCACTTATGCGTGGCGTATATAATGCTGTGGAGGATGGGGATATGTTAAAAATATATATATATATATATATATATATATATATGTATATAAGTACAGAAAATAAAATGTTTATTGGCGTATATATGATGAAATTTAGTGAAATTATCAAGGGTTTTTTTTAAATTGCTATGTATAGCATTGTATGTGCGAATGGTGATGTTTAACTGTTCCTCAAATCTATAAGATGGACAAAATTGAGTAGTCTAAAACTTGATTAACCGAAGATGGAGGTAGTGAGTCCTTATTGCTAGTGCATGTTTTATTATGTGTGTTCTTTGTACATGTTTGTTATGCCAGAATACAGTGACATCTCTATCCAACATCCGCTATAAATCGTTCATCCCACAATGTGGGTGATGTTGTGATCATGAGTGAATATTAAAGTTACTACATAGTATTGTAGTACCGCACAATCTTTACCCGCAACATCCAAGTAGTGTGGATGGATGAAGCTAGATTGTATGGGTTAGAGCTAGTTCCATTGTCCGATTTTGGGAGCAGCATTGTTTGAGTTAAAGTATGTTATTGTTGTACTTGTATACATTGAGCTGTATGTGATTAAGTATGTTGGAAGATATAATATTTTGGATGATTTTATGTATGTGTTTTTTTGAAAAGTTGAAGATCTTTAATGATTTTATGTATGATCATGTGATTTACCCAGACCCAATGCTAAGCACTACTACTTATATAGCAGAAATCTGGGTACTCCACATGTATACATCCCGTTTAGGGCTACCATACTGTTAAGACAACCAATTCGTGCAAGGTAGGACGGCAGATAGCTCTATCCACGTATCTCTATAAAGAGATAGCTCCCTCAGTCTCCGAAAAGATGCAAAAACAAATATGTCTAATGTCTCAGAGTCTACTAGTTCAAAAATGAACTAGACAGTGCGCAGCAAGAAGGAAAGTGTCACACATGTGTTTAATAGTAACAAGTTAAGTGGATAACTGATATAAAGTCAAGTCTGATGTTTGTGATTTGTGATTGCTATGTAAAGCGGAAAACTGATATATTGAAATGAATGATAGAGGTATAGAAAAGAGGATAAGAAGAAGGTGGAAAAAATTTTTTTTATTTATTTTTATTTAAAAGAGAATAGAGGAGAGCAGAAAGGAAGGTCAAACAATAAATTTGACTGTATTGCTTGTTATTAATTGTTATTTTTTTATATATATATATATATATATATATATATATATATATATATATATATATATATATTGAATGTTCATAGTAAAGTTAAATTAAGGACAGTACAGAGCAGGACATAAGTGTGTATGAGGATGGGGGGTTATGTGATTTAAATATAGCCATTAGGAGAGTTTTAGGGTTTTTATTGAAATGTGACACTTTTTTGAAATCTCCCAATCTGCCAGTCATCAAGAAATTATAGTCAGATACTAAGTTCATCAAGCCTATGTCCTCTGGGGAGACCACATATATATTCATAGTTATGTACCACTATCAGGGGTTACCTTATAAAGCTTATGCAGAAAGTGACGGTCAGAGATCCAGAATTAAAAAGAAAGAATATTTTAATATAAACAAAAAATCTTTATTGCTATATAGACTATCCTAAAAATAACCTATGCTAAAAACAACAGTACCAGTCCCCTATGCTAAAAATTAACAGTAAAAATGACAATGGATTGGTTTGATCAAAAAATGATAAGCTAGTTTAAGGGATTTTTGAAATGAATTTATGTATATAAGATATTGATGGTCTAAATATATATATATACATATATATACACATATATACATATATATACATATACACATACAAATACATACACATATATATACATACATACACACACATACATACATACATACATATACATACATACACATATATATATACACACACATACACATGTTCTTTATATCTGTATGTGTTATGGTTAATATTGTAACGTAATGTGGTTTAATCTTCTATTTCATTTTTTATATATGCGGTGTTTATTTCCTCCTGTGTTTGTATTTCAAATCGTTTATTTTCAAATTGCTCAGGATCATAACCATCCTCTTCCGTATCGCTTATAGTGATAGTTTCACTGACATTGTGTGTATTGGTGATACTTTCATATTTTGGTTTTTTAGATCGGCCAAATTGTGTTAATTTGGGGTCAAGTAGGTCTACCAAGACCTCTTCTCGAAGTCTTTTGGAGGACGATGATAGTATGAGTTCCTCCCATTGTATCAGGTTATGATTGGATTCTTCGTTTTCAAGAATAATTTCATTATTTGTGTCTCGAGAGATAATGTTAATGTTATCGTTGTTGCTCTCATTCCGACAATTGATTTCGTTTTCGTTGTTCTTGTCTAGAGCTTTACTGTTATTGTTCTTGCTATTGTTTTCATTGATGTCGTCATCATTGGTGTCCTCGTCCCGAAAAATAATGAAACTCTCGACATCATCGTCATAGATGATCATAACATTGTTGTGGTGGCTCATATTATGTACATTGTTAGATATATTGTTTGTTGTCAGGGTACTTATGTCTAGGTTACTTATTGTAGTGTCCATAAAATATTCATCAATTGATCTATTTGCAATATCTACTAAATTCTCTAAGTTTTCTGACATGCTTTCATGAATGTGTGTAATGTTTTTAAGGATATTATTGTGTCTCGTATATAAAATGAATCTTCCTACTTCTTCATTAATATTTACATATTTTAAACATTTCAAAATATAGAAATTTATTGTAATGTAAAGTAATGCTGGGTGTGAGTTCTCGGTTGTATTAATAATGTGTTTATCAATATATTGTAATAGGATTTCTGGCTCTGTTTCTATTCCCAGATTATATTTAGGCCAGTATTGAATTTCTTTTTTTATTTCTGATTCTTGTTTGAAAATTGTCATGTACCATTGTCCATTGTCATGTTTAAGGAAAAGATGGTTATTTGTGATGACCATGTTTCCCTTTACATCCGATTTTAGAAATAATTTAAATTTGTGACTTATTTTTGTATTGCTTCTATTATACTTATTAATTATATTCCTAGCTAGCTCGTTTAAAATGTACATCATGGGCGCTTGATAATTCTTTTTCGTTTCAAAAACAAATTGATTCAAATCCAAAAACATTGCACTGACAAATTTTTTGCATCTATTCGATGTTTGTGTGTTCTGGAGTGTGTGAAAAATGTCGCTAGATATCAGTTTACTGAAAATCTCAAAGAGTCTTCTTCCTATTTTTAGATCTTTGATTTTGGCAAAGGTATAAATGCCTCTTTGCCAATGAAATATAGAGTTAATTGTTAATAAGTTTTCAATTAGGGACTGAAATTCCTTACTGTTATTAATATTCCAGGATTTTTTTATTTTGTATTTATTGTTTTCGTAAATGCAATTGGATATTATATTGATATCTATCGTGTGCGCAGGCATGCACGGATTAGCAAGTATTAAAATATTGTCTATAGAATCTATTTTGTGGTGTGTGTTTTGTATTTTCTGATTAGTATTATTAATTGTTTTTAAATTTAATGTTTTGTATGATGTTTTTGACATCTCTTCCAGCTTGTCAAGGATGTGAATGGCTATTCTATGTTGCCATGATTTTTTCCAATGTTCATCGAGTGCAATGTTTTTGGTTTGGAAATTTATATGTCTAGTTTTCTTATTTTCTATGATGATGGTAGGTAGCTGCATGATGTTCGTTTTTAATATATTCTCTCTATCTATCGTCTGTTGAATAAGTTTCGATTTGTAATTGATAAACGCTACCGTTGTTGATATGTCCCATTGTTTCCGTATCAGTTCTTTCCTACGGAGTTTTTCCTGTATCACGGTATCTGCCATTATAATTGCCTGTTTGTGAATGTAATGTGATGTAAGTGAAAATGAACCGATGTATATAATATTATTTTAGTGTGAAGTTGTATTCATCAGTATAATCAGTGATTTCAATATTTTATTTTACTGTTGGGCATCTATTTTTCCCAGTAAATTTACACACTTTACTATACCCAGACAGAAACTAACACATGCATGCCAAGTTTTTGGAGACAAAACACAATCATTAATTATCAAGGATCATTATGATGTGTATTTTTGGGTTTAAGGTTATAGAAGGATCATTATGATTTATGTATAAGAAAACGGATGGTCCTACTATTATGCTATCTGAAATAAAGCATGTATGTATATGCCATATGATTTGCCACATGATGTGTATCAAGTAATGTGTACATGCTATCCAATTTTGGATAATGTGAATGACATGATGTGTATCAAATAATGTGTACATGCTATCAAATTTGGATGATGTTGGGATGTGGGTTTATGTATATGATTGAGATTTGTGCCTGTGATCAAAATTGTAAGGTGGATTCTAGTGTTTAATTAGCAATCTCAATGGAAATTATGAACGGATGTGGATGCTACGCCGTATTTGTCTAGGATTGAATTTGACATATAACGGTGTGTGTGAATATTAAAGTTACTACATAGTATTGTAGTACCGCACAATCTTTACCCGCAACATCCAAGTAGTGTGGATGGATGAAGCTAGATTGTATGGGTTAGAACTAGTTCCATTGTCCGATTTTGGGAGCAGCATTATGTGATTAAGTATGTTGGAAGATAGAATATTTTGGATGATTTTATGTATGTGTTTTTTTTGAAAAGTTTAGGATCTTGAATGATTTTATGTATGATCATGTGATCATGTGATTTACCCAGACCCAATGCTAAGCACTACTACTTATATAGCAGAAATCTGGGGACTCCACATGTATACATCCCGTTTAGGGCTACCATACTGTTAAGACAACCAATTCGTGCAAGGTAGGACGGCAGATAGCTCTATCCACGTATCTCTATAAAGAGATAGCTCCCTCAGTCTCCGAAAAGATGCAAAAACAAGTATGTCTAATGTCTCAGAGTCTACTAGTTCAAAAATGAACTAGACAGTGCGCAGCAAGAAGGAAAGTGTCACACATGTGTTTAATAGTAAAAAGTTAAGTGGATAACTGATATAAAGTCAAGTCTGATGTTTGTGATTTGTGATTGCTATGTAAAGCGGAAAACTGATATATTGAAATGAATGATAGAGGTATAGAGAAGAGGAAAAGAAGAAGATGGAAAGATTTATTTATTTAAAAGATAACAGAGGAGAGCAGAATGTTCATAGTAAAGTTAAGTTAAGGACAGTACAGAGCGGGACATAAGTGTGTATGAGGATGGGGGGTTATGTGATTTAGAGTTGTTAAGACATCTACCTTATGGCAGCGTCCTGTGAACTTAACCCGTAATGATAGATCTATAAAGATAGATCTGTGAGGAGGTAATTGTGAATAGTTAGAAGGATCAGGGAAAAGAGACAGTATTTGTTTTGTATTTTTCGTTTTTTTGTATGTTCTAATTATTTTTGTTTTTCCTTTGTATTTTATGTTTTTCTTATTTGTTCATTTTTTGTGTGATGAGAAGGGTTGTGGAGGGGGACATTAGAGAGACAAAAACATCCCGGTTTTTTTGGTATGTATGTGATCCCTTGTTTTATATATATAACCTATTGTTGGTTTGTGGAATTATTAGGGGAGAACTAAGTAAGTGGATAGGTGTGATGTGCCTTGTTGGGGCCCTAAGAAGTCCTTTGTCCACTATAGTTTTGTTGGACATTGGATTATGTGTCTTCTAAGTTTAGCCTTTGCGAAATAAAAAGAATGTGTTGGTTGTTGTTTTTCAAAACTGACCATATCTTTATTGTAGATGTTTAAAGGATTACTTATAACTATTACATGTGTATGAAAAGGAGTGGTAAATTTATGTTTTGAGCCTATAGATAAGAATTTAGGTAGCTGTGTTGATTATACATTATATTTGTTTGATTTAATGATTTGTGTCTGTGAGGTAGTGAATCTTATGTATATGTGTGTATTGAATTACTTTTTAATTTTGTGATATAACTTCTATTTTAAGTGTTGTTTTTAGTTCTTCTTCTTCGTATGTTGGTTCCTGTTCGTTCTCGACTTCTTCTGAATCGTGTGCGTCTTCTTCTTCTTTTTCTTCTTCTGTGTCGCTTATCGTTATGATTTCCTCGGATTTTTGTGTGCTTGCGAAGTGTTCTGGTTTTGATTGGGTGCATCCGTTGTTTGCGGTGTTTTCTGGTCTTAATTGTGTGCATCCATTGTTGTTGTTATGTTCGTTGTACTGGTAATTTCGTTTTGGCTTCGGGCCAAGAAGGTCTGTCACGGTTTCTTCTCTTAATATTTTAGAAGAGGCCGTGAGTTCGATGTCACCGAGATCTTCGAACATTTCCCATGCTTTCCAAGTGTCTGCTGAGTTTGTAGTTTTGTCCATGTTGCTGCTGCTGCCATTTTTAATGTTGTCGCTGTTGTAATCCTTAATTTTGTCTTGATTGTAGCTGTCATTGTCTATAAATAGAATAATGTCGTTGTCGTCGTCGTCATCAGAGAAAAGCCGATAACTGCTCGAGCTCATGTTATGACTGTTTTCCAATAAATTGTTTTTTGTGATGTTGCTTATGTCTAGGTTGCTTATAGTTTCATCCATGATATATTCTTCGACGGATCTATTTGCTATGTCCTCTAAATTATCTAATGTGTTTTGGTGCATATATGTAATGTTGTAAAAAATATTTTTGTGTCTGCTATAAAGAATGAAGTTCTCAACTTCTTTGTTAATATTAAGATATTTAAGATGTTTTGAGATGTAAAAGTTCATGGTAATATATAGCAATGCTGCATGTGAATTCTTAGTTGTATTTATAATGAGTTGATCAATATGTTCTAATAAGGTTACTGGCTCTACATCTACTTTTGGGTTGTATTTGGGGCAATATTTAGTTTCTTTTTCTATGTCTACGTCTTTTTTAAAGATAGTAATGTACCATTGTTGATTGCAATGCTTGAAGAGAAGATGGTTATTTGTGATAACCATATTCCCTTTCACTTGTGTTTTTAAGAATAATTTAAAATTGTGGCTAATCTCAGTATTGTTTGTAGTGTACTTGTTTAAAATATTTCTGGCAACCTCGTTTAAAATGAACATCATTGGTGCCTGGTGTTTCTTTTTGGTTTCGAAAATGAATTGATTGGAATCGAGGAACATTATGCTGTGAAACTTATTGCATCTATTAGATGTTTGTGTATTTTGAAGTATATCTAGAATGTTACTTGATATTAGTTTGGTAAAGATATCAAAAAGTTTTTGCCCCATTTTTAGGTCTCTAATTTTTGTAAATGTATAGATGCGTTTTTGCCAAAAGAATATAGAGTTTATTGTGACTAAGTCTTTAATGAGTGACTGAAATTCATGGTGATTTTGGATATTCCACAATTTTTTAATGTTACTTTCGTTGTGTTCATAAATGCAATTCAAAATAATATTCATGTCTATAGTGTGTGCCGGCATGCAAGCACTGGCAATCATCAATGTACTGTCTGTAGTATCATATGTTTGATGTGTGTTAAGTCTATTATAATTAGCTTCGTTAATTGTATTTAAGTTTAACATCTTAAACGATGTTTCCGACATTTCTTCAAGTTTTTTAAGAATATATACTGTTGTTTGATGTTGCCAAGTTTCTTTCCACTGATCATGTAATATAATATTTTGTATGGGAAAGTTTATGTGTCTACTTTTCTTATTTTCTAACTTAATGGTAGGAAGTCGCATGATATTAGTTTTTAATGTGCTGTCCTTATCTATGACTCGCAGGATACATCTCGATTTATAATTTATGAACGCCACCGTTGTGGGTATATCCCATTCTGTTTGTGTAAGTTCTCTTCTGCGGAGTTTTTCGTTTACTATCGTCCCTGCCATTCTGAGAGCCTGTTTTTTTGAAAAAGAATTTTTTAGATTTTAGATAGAATTAGTTAAGTCAGATAATTTAGTATTTATCTCAACCCATCCATATCCTTCACCAAAGCCAGAAAAACTCATGCATGTATGTTAAGTTGGGACAAAACATAATCATTCGAACACCTGAATTGTGTTTAGAGTATTATTATTATTTACATTCCATGGTCTGCGTTATCGACATATGTTAATGCAGATTAAATGTCGATGTCAGTTTTCATTTTACCTTACAACATTCTGCTGTGTTACGAGTTACTGATTATTTTATTTGTTTATTGTAGGCACACTAGTGAGGCAACCAATCCATGCGACGGACCATCATTACTGAAATGGAGCACCAGTGGAGTCCATGAGGGAGGGTTAGAAGAGGGACCCCCCATATCGATGTTCATCACCCAAAAAAAGGGGGGAGCCCCAATTATGGAACAATCTGAAGGGCAATGGAGATGCTACGAGGTAAGTCAATTTTTACATGTATGGATGTATTAGTTCTGAATTGGCATGTGAACCCGCTGATGATGACTTTATTTAATATGTATGGATGTGTTTTCATACGAGATACAATTCCAAATTGGCCTGCGGACTTGCCAATGATGGTTCTATGGACGTGGAGCATGTTAATTCATAAACCTGTATACGTTGAGGTGTCGTTTTCCCGGATTTTATTAATTAATAATTCATAATTCACTGTACTCGGACAGAAGCTAACACATGCATGCCGAGTTTTTGGAGACACACACAATCATTAATCATCAATGATCATTATGATGTGTGTTTGTGGGTTTAAGATTATAGAAGGATCATTACCATTGATGTATAAGAAAATGGATGGTCCTACTATTATGCTATTTGAAATTAAGCATGTATACGTATGCCATATGATTTGTCACATGAAGTGTATCAAGCAATGTATACATGTTATCAAATTTGGATAATGTGAGTAACATGATGTGCATCAAGTCATTGTGTATATGCTATCAAATTTGAATAATGTTGGGATGTGGGTTGTGGGTTTGTGTATATGATTGAGATTTGTGCCTGTGATCAAAATTGTAAGGTAGATTCTAGTGTTTAGTGTTTAATCAACAATCTCCATGGAAATTGTGAACGGATGTGATGCTACGCCGTATTTGTCTAGGATTGAATTTGACATATAACGGTGGTGGTGGGGAGGCGGCGGATTTTTAAGAGAGAAGACGTGCATTGGCACGGTGCCTAGAAAAAGGCAAATAAAATGCGGTATATATTGAGATATGTTTAAGTGTGACCCTCCAATGAGAATCCATGTACATTATTGCTGCTGCTGGTAAGCCGCTATGATGGTAGAAGAGAGGCGGTACTCTTTTTAATGCATAAAATTATGTGTGCATATGTTATAGTTGCTCTTTATTGGGTTATTTAGAATCTAATTTGGAATACATTAGACTATAATGGAATATAATGGATATAAAATATTGTTTACATTGTTTGAATGTGCACGTATGCACTATTTAAGTGTGTGCATATGTACAAATTCTTCATCATAGATATATACAAAAAACAATTTTTTAAGATACAGGTTGGATGTGCTCATTGTCATTCTGTGAAGAGCCCATTAACACATCAACTTTCACATGTTGGACAACCTAGACATGATGATAGTTGTTGTTTGTCAGCCATGTGTAAGGTGTACCCCATGTCTTGCGCTAATGTGTCATGTATTGAATCTTCAAAAATGATCAAGAGTTTGTCGTGTGATCCAACTATATCTTGGTCAGTGATGTGTGTGAGAATGTGTTCTGGGCTTCCCTAATTAAGCTGCCGACTAATGTTTTTGATGTTGTATGCTAGCTTAATGACCCGGTTTTTTCTCTAAACACACATGCCTATAAGAGCCAAATTTTTGATGACGTGAAGTCTAAGAGAGTTGGCTTACTAGATGAAATCTATCTTTTTGAAGTAGATAGTATCATCTACTATTCTAAGTCTATTACGAGTTTTGTGGGTGATTCTGATGAGGTCTAAGTGTACTGTTAGGAGTACTGGATGACCATATTGAAAGGTTATTCCCTAATTTTTAAAAAAAGAGAAAATGCTTTGGTATGCCCAGAATGCATTTTCGTCCCCCACCACGGGGACTCATCAGTGGGCTCTTGAACAAAGTTGCTAATTTATCATTTGTGTGATGTAAATTGTAATGTCACATTTGTGTGATGTAAATTTAAAATTTTGGTATGTCCCTAGAATAGTAGTATAATTTCGATATTATTGGCACCGCAGTGTTCCAATGTTTTAAAGTGGGCATAGAGATAATTATGCCGTGTATGTAATATGAGTAATGTTTTAGTTTTTTGTAAGAAGTGTAATAATGGTATTTCGTTTTTGTATATGAATGAGAAAAATGCAATCAAGTAAAGGATAACGGTTGCAATTCTACACTCATACACACCTTCATGGACACACATAATACACATCCATATGCATATAATCATGTAAATACATATGTGTACATAAATAACATATCCATGTGTAATTTATAAGGTATGTGGTGTTTTGCCAATATTTATGATCACTGGAATGAAACACACTCTCATATTGAAATTGGATAAAAGACACATACATGCAATTTGAGCAATTCTGCTGTTTGTAATAGTACAAATATAGTATAAATCGTATAAATCGGGCAATTACACCACTTTTACTATTTGGATCTGGAAAATGTTGCAATATTACACGATTTTGATGTGTCTTTATAGTGCTGAGTAGGAATAATTGAGTTATACTATAGAGATAAGTATCATTTATTGTTTTATATTGGATCTGAGAAAAACATTTGAAAATGATTAGATTGCAGGAAGTATCACGTGTAAGTTTCTCAGCTCAGTACTGCATGAGATATCACGTGTAAGTTTCTCAGCTCAGTACTGCATTTTACATGTATACAATGTCTATGTTTTTCTCATTTATTGTTATATATTGGTTCTAGGATATCATTTGAAAATGATTAGCATCAGGTATGAGTTACTCAGTTCGATGCTGCATTTTCATATATATGATTTATGTGAATTCCTCATGGTCATTAGATGTGTGTAAAGAAGTGACCATAAGATTGTATTGTTTATTCCCAGTGATTAAACAGAAAAGTAGAGTTACTGTGCAAAGAATATTGTTTGTGGTCCACAAAGTGAGGTTTGTGTCTTATCTATATGACAAGCTCTTATTTGAAGAGGATCCAAACCGTAAAAACATTGGAAACAGGAGGAACAAGCAAAAGGAGGCCAGGGCCGTGAACTTCCTCTGGGGATACACAAGATTAAGTGGGACTGTTGAAGTATTATGTGCATTTTTGCATATGTCTGTTGGGACAATATGGGAGTTCATGTCCGTAGAGAAACTATTGAGTTGTCTGACTAAATGTTTGGAGGATTGGGAAGTTTGTGTGGAAGTTAAGTCAGGGTCAGTCTTGATATCTGTCGAATGAGTGAAAATGTTTGAAATTTATGAAATCTGTTGATTGCGTGAAAAATTGTATGACATTTATACAATCTATCATTTGTGATATGTCTGAAATTTATGAAATCTGTCGATTGCGTGAAAAATTGTATGACATTTATACAATCTATCATTTGTGATATGTCTGCGATGGGAGAGTTGTAGGATCTATATTTTCTGTTTTTTGTTTGAGATTACTTTAGACTGTTATATCTACTCTTTGCATTTTATTGTAATTTGCTGTTTTCTTTTTCATCAGATTGTTTTTGATTAGATTGCCTAGTCTACTACATTCCTATCATCTTTCAACAGATTGTTCCAAATTATAACATGATACATCAAAGTCCTCCTATCGTTATATAGGTTGTCTTGAGATATAGTACTTTTGACTATCTTGTAACCAATTGTTTTGAATTATGGAGATCAAAGAGTACTGGAAGATATGGTTATTTGAATGAAAATATTGAAATGGTCATGAGACATGTATTTTGAAAAATATTTTTTGTAACAATCATTGGATGATGTCGTGTTTGTAAGATAGAAAAATGACCTAGAATAATGTGTCTGTATGCGCATGTGTGCATACGTGAAAGTTGTCCCAAATTTGAGTGAGTATACTTTAATTGAATACTGTTTTTCGGAAGTGATTAGATTTGTTAAATTGAGAGTAAATTGAATCAGGATGGATATCATCAATTTTAAGCAAATATTCTTAAAATATACTCATGTCACAGAGGAAATTAAATGAATTCCGGATAGGGTGGTATATATGTTTATATAAATTTTGTATTGCAAAGGATAATGTACTCAGAATAGGGTGGTATATATGTTTATATAAATATTGTATTTCAAAAGATAATGTACGTTTTTTACTCACTTTTTTGGGTTATATATCGTGTGGGGGAGAAAGTATCTCTCTATTTTGTGTGTGTTCCACTGAACCCCTATAACCACGCTTGATGATAACGCTTGATGTTGACAGGTTAGTATGATGCCAATCCAGGTTGTTTTTTCACTTTATCACTGTTCGTATGATGCCAATCCAGGTTGTTTTTTTTCCACTTTATCACTGTTCCGATTGATGATCAACTTATTGTTCTTTATCCACGGCACCTTGTTCTTTTGGTTCACAGCACAAACCAATGAACCAACCACTTTGTTATTTTAAGGAAAAGATTTTTCGTGTGAAAATAAGTAAAAGAGTAAAGAATGGTCTAATGTTTGGGGTTTTTTTTAATTATTATTATTTTGTCACTGTGTCAAATACAGGAGATGCGTTTTTTCCCCTTTCCCCACGAGTACTTATTAAAACATGTCTCGTATCCACTTTTTCTTATGTGTCACCTTGAATGTCTGATTTTTTGGGATAGTGAATATTAAAGTAACTACTAGTCGCAGCACCGCACAATCTTAAACCACATTACCCAAGTAGTGAGGATGGGCAATGCCAGACTGTGTGGTTAGACCCAGTCCAATCTTCCGGTCTATGGGACACAAAAGAAAAATGGGTATGCTAAGCATGAAATTATTCAATATGTGTATTGTGTGTTTTATGACGAAGTATTTTTATGCATAATCATGTGATCTACCCAGACCCAATGCTTAGCACTACTACTATATAGCAGAAGTCCAAGCATATCACATGTATGCATCCCGTATAGGGCTACCATGCTGCTTAGAACACCAAATTCGTGCAAGGTAGGACGGCGGACAGCTCTATCCACGTATCTCTGTACAGAGATAACTCCCTCAGTCTCCGAACAGGTATAACCACAGCATGTCTACTATCTCAGAGACTCCTGGATCAAGATAAACTTGATAGTGCGCAATTAGGAAACTAAAGTTTACACACAAATATCATACAAGAGTAGGTCAATTGTGGATCTAGTGGGAATCTGTAATTGGGAAAGTCAGATGTATATTCATATCAATAATGTACCTCCATGGGGAGATACTTAACAGTGATTAAGACACAAGATAGAGGATAAGAAGAAGGATAACCATCAACATGATAATGTTTACCGAAACAAGGCATACGAGGCCAAGACCAAATTTGATTATTGAAAATAATGTTGATTGTATATGGCCTAATACAAGTAATGTTAATTGTAAGTGGTAATACAAATACAAAAAAACCAGATGAAGCAAAAATAAAAGCAGATAAAGCGAAAATAAAAACAAAAACAGGAAAACCAAAGGAAACAGCGAAGGATCAAGAGAAAGAAAGGGAAAGAAAAAAGAAAAGAGAAAAAAAAAAAAAAAAAAAAAAAAAAAAAAAAAAAAAAAAAAAAAAAAAAAAAAAAAAAAAAGAAAAAAGTGGAAGTGTGGAGTATGACAATATGTAAAAATGCTAGTATGTCAGTACTCAATGTTCAAATCAAACAGAAAAACAATCAGTGTTACATGATTGATGTGCCACCGTAAATAATGTGATGTCTTGGAACCAATTAATCTAAAACGATTGGTCAACAAGCCAACCTATAGTGAACAAAAGCCTTTGTTACGAGAATATCAGACTAATTTCGTTGTTTTTTTTAATCGAACAATTCTATTTTGATCATAAAATTTTTATTAGAATATGACTAGTTTATGTACTACCATCTGAGAAGTAGTTGATATCAGACAATACATAGACCAGGACCAGGAATTATAAGCTAAGTTTAGTTCATTCACGCAAACAAACAAGTTTTATTGTCTGACCAGTGATCTAAGTAGTTGTGTTTGCTGTAAGTCATGTTTTGGTTATTTCTAACAAATTTTGTTATTTCCAACAAATTGTTTTTAGAACAAGATCTTTATTGAGAAGACTGGTGAATTTAGTTTAGTTTTTATTGTATGAGCAATGATGAGTTTAGTTTATATTGTTTGATTAATAAACTCAGTAGTTTTATTGACTGTAAGTCATGTATTTAATTGTGACTGTGCGATTTGTTGATTGATGCGAATTATATGCTAAGGGAAATAGTCTGGTTTATAAGTCTAAGTATATGTGTGAGAGAGTTTCCTGGTAACACAATCTATTAACTGTGCCGCAGTGCATCTAATATGTCTGTGTATATGTGTAATTATGTATGAACTGTGATGCAGTGAGACTTGTATATCTGTTTGAGATCCCTTGATCTCCCAGTAATCAGAAATTAAAGAATATGTTATTTTCAAAAAAGATTTTTTATATGCAGGGACAAGAGAAGAGAAAAACAAAAATTCAAAAGTCATAAGTAGAAGAAAAGAATGCGTTTTTGAATGTAAACAGATATCTTTATTGTAAAAACTATGTCAAAAATAAAAGTAAAAATCTATGCTAAAATGAACATAACAGTAAAACTAGTAAAAATCTATGTTAAAATGAACAGTAAATACAACAGTAAAACTAGTAAAAATGAAGAGTAGAAATAATAATAATAATGAATTAGTAAGTCAAATAGAGCCGTGACAGAGATTAACAAGCCTCTTAGTTGTGTTGTCTATGTTTAAAATGACAGTGACAATAATAATGGATTCACTGATAAGCCACAAACACAACCCAAAATCAATCCAGTTTACGGACCTTATTAAATTGAATACTGTATTCTTTTGAACTGTCATATGTTTTTATATAGGATTTTTTATGTGTCTAGGATATTCATGATCATATAATATAAAGAAACTTTTTAATTATTTAATTTTAATATGTATATGTGTTTTTTACATCTGTTTGTGTTTTTATAATTGGTATTGTGGTATAAAGTGTTTGATTAAGTCTGTGATGTGGTTTCTTCCTCTGCCTCTACTTTTATCGTTCTCTGAGGATCATGTTCATCTTCCTCTGTGTCACTTAGGGTGATGATGGTATCACATAAATTTTGTGTATTTGTGGTATGTACATATTTTGGTTTTTTGAATCTGCCAGGCTGTGTGTGTTCAGCCACAAACAGATCTACCAGCACTTCATCCCTAATTCTTTTTGAGGATGATGATAGAGTGAATACCTCTGATTCTATCATGTTTTTCTGTTGTTCATCAAACGCCGCAACTGGATCTTCCGCTGTAAAGGCGCCTTTATTGCTATTTAGGACATCCTCTTCCGTACTTTCTTTTGCAGTATCCTGATTAGTTTTTTTGTTTTCAACAGTAATAACATTGCTGTTTTCCTGAGAGTGAGTACGACTATTTTCTTCTTCAGGGACCGTGGTGTTTTGATCGTTATTATTGTCATTTTTACCATTGACTTCACTGTACTTGTCCTGTGAATGACTATGATTAAATTTGTTCCCAGGGGCAGTGCTGTTTTTATCCTCAATGTCATCATCTCTAAAAATGATATTGTAATCATCATCATCATCATCAGAGAAAAGCAGCTCACTGTTTGAGCTCATATTTTTGGTGATGTTTCTTATATCTAGGTTTCTTATAGTTTCGTCCATGATATATTCTTCGATGGATTTATTTGCTATATCCTCTAAATTATCTAATGTGTTTTGGTGCATGTATGTAATGTTGTAAAAAATATTTTTGTGTCTGCTATAAAGAATGAAGTTCTCAACTTCTTTATTAATATTAAGATATTTAAGATGTTTTGAGATGTAAAAGTTCATGGTAATATATAGCAATGCTGCATGTGAATTCTTAGTTGTATTTATAATGAGTTGATCAATATGTTCTAGTAAGGTTTCTGGCTCTACATCTACTTTTGGGTTGTATTTGGGGCAATATTTAGTTTCTTTTTCTATGTCTACGTCTTTTTTAAAGATAGTAATGTACCATTGTTGATTGCAATGCTTGAAGAGAAGATGGTTATTTGTGATAACCATATTCCCTTTAACTTGTGTTTTTAAGAATAATTTAAAGTTGTGGCTAATCTCAGTATTGTTTGTAGTGTACTTGTTTACAATATTTCTGGCAGTCTCATTTAAAATGAACATCATTGGTGCCTGGTGTTTCTTTTTTGTTTCGAAAATGAATTGATTGGAATCGAGGAACATTATGCTGTGAAACTTATTGCATCTATTAGCTGTTTGTGTATTTTGAAGTATATCTAGAATGTTACTTGATATTAGTTTTGTAAAGATATCAAAAAGTTTTTTCCCCATTTTTAGGTCTCTAATTTTTGTAAATGTATAGATGCGTTTTTGCCAAAAGAATATAGAGTTTATTGTGACTAAGTCTTTAATGAGTGACTGAAATTCATGGTGATTTTGGATATTCCACAATTTTTTAATGTTACTTTCGTTGTGCTCATAAATGCAATTCAAAATAATATTCATGTCTATAGTGTGTGCCGGCATGCAAGCACTGGCAATCATCAATGTACTGTCTGTAGTATCATATGTTTGATGTGTGTTAAGTCTATTATAATTAGCTTCGTTAATTGTATTTAAGTTTAACATCTTAAACGATGTTTCCGACATTTCTTCAAGTTTTTTAAGAATATATACTGTTGTTTGATGTTGCCAAGTTTCTTTCCACTGATCATGTAATACAATATTTTGTATGGGAAAGTTTATGTGTCTACTTTTCTTATTTTCTAACTTAATGGTAGGAAGTCGCATGATATTAGTTTTTAATGTGCTGTCCTTATCTATGACTCGCAGGATACATTTGGATTTGTAATTTATGAATGCCACCGTTGTGGGTATATCCCATACTGTTTGTGTAAGTTCTCTTCTGCGGAGTTTTTCGTTTACTATCGTCCATGCCATTCTGAGAGCCTGTTTTTTTGAAAAAGAATTTTTTAGATTTTTGATAGAATTAGTTAAGTCAGATAATTTAGTATTTATCTCAACCCATCCATATCCTTCACCAAAGCCAGAAAAACTCATGCATGTATGTTAAGTTGGGACAAAACATAATCATTCAAACGCCTGAGTTGTGTTAAGAGTATTATAATTTACATTCCATGGCCTGCGTTATCGACATATGTTAATGCAGATTAAATGTCGATGTCAGTTTTCATTTCGCCTTATAACCTTCTGTTGTGTTATGAGTTACTGATTATTTTATTTGTTTATTGTAGGTATAATCGTGAGGCAACCAATCTATGCGATAGACTAGATGAGGGACTTACATATATATCGATGCTCATCATTCAAAAAGGAGCCCCAATTATGGAAAAAACTGAAGGGCAATGGGGATGCTACAAGGTAAGTCAATTTTACATGTCTGGATGTACAAAATGGTTCTGAATTGGAATGTTATGGATGTGTATTCGTACGAGATATAATTCTAAGTTGGCCTGTACATTTGCCAATGATGGTTTTATGGACGTGGAGCATGTTAATTTATAAACGTGTATACTATTTTAAGGCTATATCTGTTGGTAGTCTGTACACTGTGTATATGAACTTATAGCCACCGGGTTTTACGGGTATCTCTGTGGTGTACCTATCATTTGTGTGCGTGTATACATATGTAGGCAATTATATTAGGTAATTAAGAACTAGGAGCTAATGTAAACAATTATATTAGGTTGTTTAGAATTAGGAGTACATGTAAGAGAGAATGTTTTGATTTTATGCTGATGCTGGAGGATATATCTGTCTGATAGGGAAACTGTAGTTTTTCTGAATGTAATGAATGTAATGAATCATTGATGAACGCTATCATTGTTGATATGTCCTATTGTTTTCGTGTCAGTAATTGCAGTATTTTATGTTACTGTTGGGCAACTATTTTTCCAGCAATACTACCCAATTTTCTGTACCCCGATAGAAACTACCACATACATGCCGATTTTTGGAGACAGACCCAATCATTAATCGTCAATGATCATTATGATGTGTATTTGTGGGTTTGAGATTATAGAGGGATCATTATGATTGATTTATAAGAAAATGGATGGTTCTACTATTGTGCTATCTGAAATTAAGCATGTATATACATATGCCATATGATTAGCCATATGATGTGTATCAAGTAAAGTTAACGTGCTATCAAATTTGGATAATGTGAGTAACATGATGTGCATCAAGTCATTGTTTATATGCTATCAAATTTGAATAATGTTGGGATGTGGGTTGTGGGTTTGTGTATATGATTGAGATTAATGCCTGTGATCAGAATTATAAGGTAGATTCTAGTGTTTAATCAACAATCTCCATGGAAATTGTGAACGGATGTGATGCTACACCGTATTTGTCTAGGATTGAATTTGACATATAACGGTGGTGGTGGGGAGGCGGCGGATTTTTAAGAGAGAAGACGTGCATTGGCACGGTGCCTAGAAAAAGGCAAAATAAAATGCGGTATATCTTGAGATATGTATAAGTGTGGCCCTCCAATGAGAGTCCATGTACATTATTGCTGCTGCTGGTAAGCCGCTATGATGGTAGAAGAGAGGCGGTACCGGTCAATTATAATAATAGTTTGTATGATCGCAGATAATTCGATGCAGATCATTTTTTTAGGCTATATGTTATATGTTGTTTATAAGGCAGATAATCTTGAGATTATGCCTGTATATGCATATATATACACAAACACATGTGAACATACACATATATATATATACATACATATACATATACATATACACACATATATATATATATATATACATATATTGTTTTTAATGCAAAAAGTTATGTATGCATATGTTATAGTTGCTTTTTATTGGGTTATTTAGAATCTAATTTGGAATACATTAGACTATAATGGAATATAATGGATATATAATATTGTTTACATTGTTTGAATGTGCACGTATGCACTATTTAAGTGTGTGCACAAGTCCAAATTCTTCATCATAGATATATACAAAAAGCAATTTTTTAAGATACAGGTTGGATGTGCTCATTGTCATTCTGTGAAGAGCCCATTAACACATCAACTGTCACATGTTGGACACCCCAGACATGATGATAGTTGTTGTTTGTCAGCCATGTGTAAGGTGTACCCCATGTCTTGCGCTAATGTGTCATGTATTGAATCTTCAAAAATGATCAAGAGTTTATCGTGTAATCCAACTATATCTTGGTAAGTGATGTGTGTGAGAATGTGTTCTGGGCCTCCCTAATTAAGCTGCCGACTAATGTTTTTGATGTTGTATGCTAGCTTAATGACCCGGTTTTTTCTCTAAACACACATGCCTATAAGAGCCAAATTGTTGATGACGTGAAGTCTAAGAGAGTTGGCTTACTAGATGAAATCTATCTTTTTGAGGTAGATAGTATCATCTACTATTCTAAGTCTATTACAAGTTTTGTGGGAGATTCTGATGAGGTCTAAGTGTACTGTTAGGAGTACTGGATGACCATATTGAAAGGTTATTCCCTAATTTTTAAAAAAAGAAAATGCTTTGGTATGCCCAGAATGCATTTTCGTCCCCCACCACGGGGACTCATCAGTGGGCTCTTGAAAATTGTCTTTATAAGACTAATAGGTGTCAAATGTAATATTTGAATTGAATTGATAAAAGTGTTCGAGTCGAGTTTGATACCAATGTGTCATGAAGAAGACCTTGATACAACTCTATGTTGTGATCAAGTTCTCCCCCACAACGATATTGATAAGTGTTGTGAGAATTTTATGTTTTTGTGAGAATTCTGTTGTGATTAAGACAATTTTTTCCTACTCATGATACATATGATTATGTGCAAATCCACAGTCATAGCACCCTTAAGTAGTACATGATTAATGAAGATATGTATGCGATGAGAGTATTTCAGTAATATGTCAATAAAGTCTTTATGTGTGTAAGACACCGCTCATATTCACCGTACAATTAGTAATCACATTATGTGTGTGGGTCAGATATTGAGTGATATCTAATTAATGAAGGTATGTAGGTGATTCATAAGTAAACTATTGGGTGATATGTGATTGATGATATTATTTATATGAAAAACAGTTATTATTGAGTGAAACAGTTATCACATTAGGTGTGTGGGTCAGATATTGAGTGATATCTAATTAATGAAGGAATGTAAGTGATTCATAAGTAAGCCATTGGATGATATGTGATTGTTGACATTATTTATATGAACACAGTGATTGTTGAGTGAGAAAACTATGTGCATCAGCCGTTAAGTGATATTGAGTCAGCCAATCAAAGCACATGTGAAAGAGCAACGGATCACAATCGATCAGATAATGTTTGTATGTTATTGAGTGCTGGTTTATGTTGAAAGTTAAATGTTTATCATTTGAGCTATGTATGTTATCTATTGAATGTTACATAATTGAACATAGTATTGTTTGTGAACTGCTATTTTGAGGAATTGTGTATGTAAAAAAGGTTATTCAATAGTGAGCAGGTTTCATATGTAGTTCATTGAGTGATGCTTAATTAATAGGAATAAGAGTGTGAAAAAAATTGTGAAAAAAACCCCCACCATGTGATTCGTAAGCAATGAGATTATGTGTAAATACCGTGAACCATCAGTGGTCTGATGATGTGTTTGTTTGACTTATTTATTGGTACATTAAAGAAAAGTTTGACTTATTGATTGGTACATTAAAGAAAAGTTCAGCAACAGAGATATATAAGCGATCCACATTATATGTTGAGAAGACAGTTCATTGCTACAGTATGATGCTAATTCCAAATTGCGACTTGCCAATTGTAGTAGTGCCAGAGAACAGCTGCCTAGATTTGAAGTAGTTCTGAACTAGAAATGCCTTGATTTCGGGTTTATTGAGTACATGGCTATATTTTTTGATTAGAGATTAGGCAGTTTGAGATTAGGAAATTCTTTGGTGTTGAATTATACCAAAGGCAAATTGATGATATGATCTGTGTATGTTCATTAAATGAATGAAGTTGACATGGAAAAGACGAGAAAGCCGGGAAGGAAATTATGCCAGAAGAGATGAATATGAGAGAAAGGAAGGAAATAATCTTTTAATTTTAAGTATGTTAGTAATATATATGACTCCAGTTTAATGATGGAGGTCTTCAAATATTTGCAAGAACTATATATTATTTTATTTATTAGAATACTATCTTAACAAAATACTATATACTATATTAATGTTTGGGGTCTTTTACTCACTTGTTATTTTTTGTAGCTGTTTCCTTACAACTGTAGGTTCACAATCTGGTGCTTATGATCTCTTATTTCGTTGCTGTTCCACGGCCCCGGTTTTTTCCCCTTTTTTCCCCTGTAGGTTCACGATCTGGTACTTATGATCTCTTATTTCGTTGCTGGCCCACGGTCTTGGTCTTTATGATGTCCATGCGAATCCTTAGTTTATTATACGGATTTTATGTATTTGCTTTCCACACTATCAACTCCGATCCACAGCAAAACCACAATAATATGACCACTTTGCCACTCTATATGCTTTTAATATTGAGATATTTGTATGCAAGAGTAATGGAGGGAGAAGCCGAAGCCAGAAGCAAATGCTATAACGAATGGGGTCTTTGTGTTTAATTATTATCACTGTGGATGGCACTGTTTTGTATGGTTAGTTTCAGGATGCCCACCAATGAGAAGTCCATATTTTCAAACTGATAATCAAGAATTTTTCAAAAGTATGAATCGAAACTGGTGTACACTTCTTTATCACTGGTATTTTTAGGGAACACACTAATGAATATTTTATTCAAGCTGATTGCAAAGGATTTTTCAACAATGTAAACCAAAATGTTTTTAACTTCTTTATCCCTGGTGTTTTTTTAAAAAAACAATTATACGTTTGGAGATATATGGTGTCCCATATGTTGGGGTAGTTTTACTCTCACAACTTTTTAAATCTTTATGATAGATTGATGAATATTTGAATGTCAACAGTGTTTAACTTATACCGGTTATTATGTGCGTCTTAATACGTTGCTTTGTAAGGACTGATAAAATGGTTTTTTGTTTTTCAGTCGATTTCAAGTGATCTGTTTTTTGTATCAGTGTGGGTGTCCTGTTTTATGGTACTTAATTACCCTTATTTCATTTTATTGTTGTTTTCTCTTTTCTTTTCTTTCTTTCTCTCTTTTTCCTTCTTTCCTTTTGCCTATTCTTTTCCAAATTATCTTTGACCATATTGTAGTTTGTTTTACATTCTACCTACTTTTTTGCTGGTGAATTTCCATCCGGTGATTTTAATTACCTGAGACTATATTTTCTAAATGCCCCTGGGTTAATTGTATTTTCCCACTAATGTGTTTTTTGTGCATCTTCCCGTAATGAATGGCAATGTATGGCAATTTATACCTGATATTAGCAAATAGCATATTAAAATGGGATGGGTGTATACTGAAAATGGAATATTCTATGTGCCGGGAATAGATATTGTTTCTGGAGTAATTCATGAGAGTTATGTTTGGGTGAAAAAATGTATTTGAAATACAGTTTATGGATGTGAGAGAAAATACATGGTACTGTGTATTCAGTATTGTAAGGGATTGTTCATATATAATTCTTTCAATTTCATGAAGATTTTTTTATGCATAATAATGTTTCTCTTTGTTCTAAAGATATTGGTTTTATTGTGGATTTCCATGTCTGGGTAGCAGGATGCCATTCTAAGACCCGTTGTAAAGTTCATACTCTTGAAATTGTGACCTGGTCTATTTGGTCTGGTAGTCACTTTACATTTGTTATGGTGGTGTTTTGTTTTTAAGTGTCTCTTAAGAATGGAGCCGGTTTCCATTCTTTCTGAACGAAGTGGGGATTCATTATTTACAAATGTATTGAGGATAATGTTGCAATCCCTACAAATGATGGCACAATGACTATTCCATTTTTCCAATTTATGTGTTCTATCTTTGCCTGAAGAAAAGAACATATTTCTGCTGTTGTTTGGAATGTAATAACAAATTCTTTTGTTTTCTTTGTTAAGATATTTGTTTATTATAGCATGGTGTATGGAGATGTAGGGGATGGCTATCCAATTATTATATGGGGCCATTAATCTTGTATTATTGGATGATTTTTTAGAAGACTGTGCCACCCGGTTCAGGTGATATGGTGATGAGGAGGATGCTGCTATGTTTGCATTGGAAGATGCCATGTTATTAAGCATAATATGCATTAATTTGTCATCCTTAATATTTTTGGATGGTAGTAGGCATGGCTCTAAGAAGAAATTCGGTTCTGAAACCAAAAAATTATTACTGTTATTATCTAGTTTGGAAATAGCTAATTTCATATATGATTTGATATGGGAGTTAGGGAATGAATTGTTCTCTAAAATAGTTCTGATTTTTTGCAGCATCCAATTCCATAAAAAGGTATTGGAGCAACATAGTATTTTGCTAATGTATTCGACGGCTACATTCTTTTTCATATATTCTGGGTGGTTCGAATGGAAGTTTAATAGACGGTTAGCTGCTATATCCTTAGAATGCCATCTGCTGTACATTTTATTACGGTGTCTCATGATAGTTATATCTAGAAAATTAATACTTTGCCAGTGATTTTCATACTCTATCGTAAATTCTACATTCCCCAGGTCTCCAAATGACTGTTTTATTTTATATGCCTCCGTTTCCAATCTGTTACGAAACGTTCTTATACTGACTGTGGGGGCTATAATCAGTATATCATCAACGTATTTAGTTAGTAGGGTAATGTTAAGATCTTTACTGTTATCTAGGCATTCTATGATAAGATGGTCCATGAAAAGGTCCGCCATGATGGGAGCAAGAGGGCTACCCATGGGAAGTCCATGTTTTTGTTTATAACATGTACCAAACATTGTGAAAATGTTACATTCTGATGTCACGAAATTGAGTAAATTTTCTAAGTTTTTGGGATTGATGCCTGATTTCTGTTCTATATCTGTACCGAATGTACATGTGATAATGTTAATGGTGGCCTTAATAGGGATGTTTGTAAACATCGACTTAACATCTAGGGATGCTAGGATGTGGCTGGTGTTTGAGGAGGAGTCTATCTGAATGTCACTAAGATGTTGCAGGAGCATCTTTGTGTTTTTAATGTTATGATTTTTGTTTTTGTATTCTTTGAGGATATTTGCTAGGAATTCTGCTAATGGTCCCCCCACAGAGGATCTGGTATCCACTATGGGTCTAATTGGTAAGCCTTCTTTGTGTATTTTAATGGTTCCATAAAGACGGGGTAGGAGTAGACTTTTCCTGGAAAGTTTGGTATTCCAGCTATGACTGAAGGTACTGAGGTCAAGATTATTCTGAATGCATACTGTATGCTTGTGGTTGAGTTTTTTGACTAATTGTAAGGTGTGCATGGGAATAAATAGTCCCATTCTTGTAGTGAGTGAATATTAAAGTTACTACATAGTATTGTAGTACCGCACAATCTTTACCCGCCACATCCAAGTAGTGAGGATGGATGAAGCTAGATTGTATGGGTTAGAACTAGTTCCATTGTCCGATTTTTGGGAGCAGCATTATTTTAGTTGAAGTATGCTATTATTGTACTTATATGCATTGTGCTGTATGTGATTAAGTATGTTGAAAGATATAATATTTTGGATGATTTAATGTATGTGTTTTATGGAGAGTTGAAAATGTTGAATGATTTTATGGAGAGTTGAAAATGTTGAATGATGAAAATGTTGAATGATTTTATGGAGAGTTGAAAATGTTGAATGATTTTATGTATGATCATGTGATTTACCCAGACCCAATGCTAAGCACTACTACTTATATAGCAGAAATCTGGGGACCCCACATGTATACATCCCGTTTAGGGCTACCATACTGTTAAGACAACCAATTCGTGCAAGGTAGGACGGCAGATAGCTCTATCCACGTATCTCTATAAAGAGATAGCTCCCTCAGTCTCCGAAAAGATGTAAAAACAAGTATGTCTAATATCTCAAAGACTACTAGTTCAAGATGAAACTAGACAGTGCGCAATAAGAAGGAACGAAACACACATGCATTTAATAGTAACAAATAGAGACTGATATTTGTAACAAACACAAAACTCATTATGTTTGATCAGTGTGCCATGGAAATAAAACTACTGAATAAATGATACTACCATTATGTTGCACTAAGTACATAGTCCTACCACTATGTTTTGCATCTATACTCCCAAGATGTGCTGAAACTATGTGGATCTAGGTGACATGATGGGGAGAAGCGAAGGAAAAATTAATAAGAAACAGGAAAAGAGAATATGATATCATTTTTGTGTATTTTTGATTCTAATTATTAGCTATTTTACAATGTCATTCAGTATGAAAATTCTTACTATCATATAAGTAAACTGTTAAAGAAATTATGAGTTACTAGTGCAAGAGACAAAAGGTCAAAAAGTGTTCATGAAATAATTAATGATTTGCGTATTGAGTACTGTGTATGAGTTGCTCAAGCAGCACAGACAATCCATAAGACACTCATTGTTTACAAAGAGTGGCTCCCAGATCTATATGCTAACCGTAACAACCTCACAGTATTAAGTAATGATGTAAAGTAATATAAAATAAGTTATTGTTAGTATGAGTGATGTGTACCAATGTTTATTGTTTCCCTATTTAAGTTGTTGCTGCCGCCTAATGTGTTTTAATAACAACTTAATTAACCGATAAATATTGTCACATGTCTTTCAAAGCCTGTATATGTGTTGACGTTAAGTCTGAGAATTGTAAGTGTGGCTAATCATGATATTTTTTGAAGTTATCATGTTTGTTATTTATCTATAAATCTTGTTTTAAGAAGAAATATATTCATTGGGTGGCTCAAAGTATGGTCTGAATACACTTTAAGGAGTGCGGGGTGACCAATATATGGAAAGATGTTCCCTAATATGAAGAAAATGCTTGGTATGCCCAGAATGCATTTTCGTCCCCCACCACGGGGACTCATCAGTGGGCTCTTGAACTCATGTTTCTAATTTGTTCTTTTTAATTATTGGTTTGTAATGCGATATTTGTTTTTTGTTTTAATATTGTTGGCACCAAAGCGCTACAATGTTTGAGAGTGGGCATGGAGATGATCATGCCGTGTGTATAAATAATGTGAGTGTGTGATATTTGTTTTTTGTTTTCAAAATAGTACAGTGATTGCATATATGTTTGTCCATGCAAGTGTGTAATGATTTTTAAAAAAGTATTGTATTATTGCTTTGTGATAAATAATATATGCAATAAATAGTACAGTGACTCCATATATGTTTGTCCATGCAAGTGTGTAATGATTTAAGAAGTATACTATTATTGCATAATTGGAGAAGTCTAAAAATGTTTGGACAACAATTTAAAAAAATACTATTTACAAATAAGATTTTAAATTTTAAATTACTTACTTTGACTGGTGTTAATCTATATGTTGCTGCTTTTTCAGATCCACAACACTGCACTTGCTAGTCACATTTTTGTTCTTTCACTTAATCCTTTTCTTATACAGGGAACAGGCACTAATCACAGACTCTTATGTTTTTTGTTTTGGAGATCAGGGGCTACTAATTGCATATGAACTAAGAAATGCGGACTCTTTTGTTTTTTTGTTTTAGAGATCAGGGGCTACTAATTGCATATGGACTAAGAAATACGCATCGCGAACTGGAAAACATGCCTCAAGAGCTGAAAAACACGCAACACGAACTGAAAAACACGCATCGTGAACTGGGAGTAAATAATAGTTTCAATTCTGATACACAGAAGGATACTGCACTTTGAAGTAAGATCTGAAGTGGTACATCACCAGGACTACGACCAACACGGGCTGGACATACCGATATGCAGAATTATCACGAACAGACTGATGTTTGGTAAGTTATGTACTTGTGATGGTAATCAACAGGTAGTTTATGAAATTTTCTTCTTCCTGCGTGAAAGGATAATGAAATGGATTATACATCTAGCCGAGATCTTAATGACCAGATGTATCTTGAAACAAGGGGTGGGTATTAGTTTGTGCCTAAATGTAATTAGAGGGATTAGAGGGATTAGGGTGTTGTGTGACCCGTGGATGAATTCAGAAATGTATTTAGGGATTTCTGAAAAATTGTTGTTTGAAATTGCAGTATTGAGCTCTGTAAAGATATATTTGTGCGATGGACAGAAGGAGTTATGTAATTGTTATTATGATTTGCAATCATACTTAAAAAGCATGTAATTTTGATGTGTTTCAAACACATTTTGGTATTTTGATTTTGAGGTGATTGGATATAGTACAGAATAGATATAGTATCAAATAGGATCTAATAAAAATAAAAGTAAAATGAGGAGAATAGAAACAAAACAAGGGAGAACAAACGTTTTTGTAAGATGTGTGTGTTTGCTGATGAGAGTATGATTTGTGAATTTTGCGCTGCCAATGCTTGGAATTGTTATTTGTATAAAGAAATATCCATGAAGATAACATGTTTTGGATTGTTTTATAATATGTACAGCATTGTATAGGGTGTGTGAGAGTACTGATGTTTTTCTGTTTCCCAAGTCTATAAGATGGACAAATTTGAGTAGTCTAAAACTTGATTAACCGAAGATGAAGGCAGTGAGCCCTTATTGCTAGTGCATGTTTATTATGTGTGTTCTTTGTACATGTTTGTTATGCCAGAATATAGTGACATCTCTATCCAACATCCGCTATAAATCGTTCATCCCACAAAGTGGGTGATGTTGAGATAATGAGTGAATATTAAAGTTACTACATAGTATTGTAGTACCGCACAATCTTTACCCGCCACATCCAAGTAGTGAGGATGGATGAAGCTAGATTGTATGGGTTAGAACTAGTTCCATTGTCCGATTTTTGGGAGCAGCATTATTTTAGTTGAAGTATGCTATTATTGTACTTATATGCATTGTGCTGTATGTGATTAAGTATGTTGAAAGATATAATATTTTGGATGATTTAATGTATGTGTTTTATGGAGAGTTGAAAATGTTGAATGATTTTATGGAGAGTTGAAAATGTTGAATGATGAAAATGTTGAATGATTTTATGGAGAGTTGAAAATGTTGAATGATTTTATGTATGATCATGTGATTTACCCAGACCCAATGCTAAGCACTACTACTTATATAGCAGAAATCTGGGGACCCCACATGTATACATCCCGTTTAGGGCTACCATACTGTTAAGACAACCAATTCGTGCAAGGTAGGACGGCAGATAGCTCTATCCACGTATCTCTATAAAGAGATAGCTCCCTCAGTCTCCGAAAAGATGTAAAAACAAGTATGTCTAATATCTCAAAGACTACTAGTTCAAGATGAAACTAGACAGTGCGCAATAAGAAGGAACGAAACACACATGCATTTAATAGTAACAAATAGAGACTGATATTTGTAACAAACACAAAACTCATTATGTTTGATCAGTGTGCCATGGAAATAAAACTACTGAATAAATGATACTACCATTATGTTGCACTAAGTACATAGTCCTACCACTATGTTTTGCATCTATACTCCCAAGATGTGCTGAAACTATGTGGATCTAGGTGACATGATGGGGAGAAGCGAAGGAAAAATTAATAAGAAACAGGAAAAGAGAATATGATATCATTTTTGTGTATTTTTGATTCTAATTATTAGCTATTTTACAATGTCATTCAGTATGAAAATTCTTACTATCATATAAGTAAACTGTTAAAGAAATTATGAGTTACTAGTGCAAGAGACAAAAGGTCAAAAAGTGTTCATGAAATAATTAATGATTTGCGTATTGAGTACTGTGTATGAGTTGCTCAAGCAGCACAGACAATCCATAAGACACTCATTGTTTACAAAGAGTGGCTCCCAGATCTATATGCTAACCGTAACAACCTCACAGTATTAAGTAATGATGTAAAGTAATATAAAATAAGTTATTGTTAGTATGAGTGATGTGTACCAATGTTTATGGTTTCCCTATTTAAGTTGTTGCTGCCGCCTAATGTGTTTTAATAACAACTTAATTAACCGATAAATATTGTCACATGTCTTTCAAAGCCTGTATATGTGTTGACGTTAAGTCTGAGAATTGTAAGTGTGGCTAATCATGATATTTTTTGAAGTTATCATGTTTGTTATTTATCTATAAATCTTGTTTTAAGAAGAAATATATTCATTGGGTGGCTCAAAGTATGGTCTGAATACACTTTAAGGAGTGCGGGGTGACCAATATATGGAAAGATGTTCCCTAATATGAAGAAAATGCTTGGTATGCCCAGAATGCATTTTCGTCCCCCACCACGGGGACTCATCAGTGGGCTCTTGAACTCATGTTTCTAATTTGTTCTTTTTAATTATTGG